>OX453306.1:1403286-2701846 GCA_949710035.1 Crambus lathoniellus
CGCTAAAGATGAAATTACTATTGCAAGTTATTTTAATTTTTATTTTTTTTGCATTCACAATGCAATTTTTATAACAGAAAAATGGAAAATGAAGTATTTAGAAAAAATCGACCCGTCTCACAACTAGCTCCGATGGGACTCGAACCCACGACCTTTCGCTTTCCGGGCGACTGCTCTAACCACTGAGCTACGGAGTCGTTACGAGAAGCGTCGAATTTATCCAATACTTCTTACTCGCTGTATAGTCAGCGTTAATTTCATCAATGTGGAGATATTACTACCCTCACACGCGAAAGAAATACCTTTCCAGGTATTTGGCAATCGCTAAAGATGAAATTACTATTGCAAGTTATTTTAATTTTTATTTTTTTTTGCATTCACAATGCAATTTTTATAACAGAAAAATGGAAAATGAAGTATTTAGAAAAAATCGACCCGTCTCACAAGTAGCTCAGTGGTTAGAGCAGTCGCCCGGAAAGCGAAAGGTCGTGGGTTCGAGTCCCATCGGAGCTAGTTGTGAGACGGGTCGATTTTTTCTAAATACTTCATTTTCCATTTTTCTGTTATAAAAATTGCATTGTGAATGCAAAAAAAAATAAAAATTAAAATAACTTGCAATAGTAATTTCATCTTTAGCGATTGCCAAATACCTGGAAAGGTATTTCTTTCGCGTGTGAGGGTAGTAATATCTCCACATTGATGAAATTAACGCTGACTATACAGCGAGTAAGAAGTATTGGATAAATTCGACGCTTCTCGTAACGACTCCGTAGCTCAGTGGTTAGAGCAGTCGCCCGGAAAGCGAAAGGTCGTGGGTTCGAGTCCCATCGGAGCTAGTTGTGAGACGGGTCGATTTTTTCTAAATACTTCATTTTCCATTTTTCTGTTATAAAAATTGCATTGTGAATGCAAAAAAAAAATAAAAATTAAAATAACTTGCAATAGTAATTTCATCTTTAGCGATTGCCAAATACCTGGAAAGGTATTTCTTTCGCGTGTGAGGGTAGTAATATCTCCACATTGATGAAATTAACGCTGACTATACAGCGAGTAAGAAGTATTGGATAAATTCGACGCTTCTCGTAACGACTCCGTAGCTCAGTGGTTAGAGCAGTCGCCCGGAAAGCGAAAGGTCGTGGGTTCGAGTCCCATCGGAGCTAGTTGTGAGACGGGTCGATTTTTTCTAAATACTTCATTTTCCATTTTTCTGTTATAAAAATTGCATTGTGAATGCAAAAAAAAATAAAAATTAAAATAACTTGCAATAGTAATTTCATCTTTAGCGATTGCCAAATACCTGGAAAGGTATTTCTTTCGCGTGTGAGGGTAGTAATATCTCCACATTGATGAAATTAACGCTGACTATACAGCGAGTAAGAAGTATTGGATAAATTCGACGCTTCTCGTAACGACTCCGTAGCTCAGTGGTTAGAGCAGTCGCCCGGAAAGCGAAAGGTCGTGGGTTCGAGTCCCATCGGAGCTAGTTGTGAGACGGGTCGATTTTTTCTAAATACTTCATTTTCCATTTTTCTGTTATAAAAATTGCATTGTGAATGCAAAAAAAAATAAAAATTAAAATAACTTGCAATAGTAATTTCATCTTTAGCGATTGCCAAATACCTGGAAAGGTATTTCTTTCGCGTGTGAGGGTAGTAATATCTCCACATTGATGAAATTAACGCTGACTATACAGCGAGTAAGAAGTATTGGATAAATTCGACGCTTCTCGTAACGACTCCGTAGCTCAGTGGTTAGAGCAGTCGCCCGGAAAGCGAAAGGTCGTGGGTTCGAGTCCCATCGGAGCTAGTTGTGAGACGGGTCGATTTTTTCTAAATACTTCATTTTCCATTTTTCTGTTATAAAAATTGCATTGTGAATGCAAAAAAAATAAAAATTAAAATAACTTGCAATAGTAATTTCATCTTTAGCGATTGCCAAATACCTGGAAAGGTATTTCTTTCGCGTGTGAGGGTAGTAATATCTCCACATTGATGAAATTAACGCTGACTATACAGCGAGTAAGAAGTATTGGATAAATTCGACGCTTCTCGTAACGACTCCGTAGCTCAGTGGTTAGAGCAGTCGCCCGGAAAGCGAAAGGTCGTGGGTTCGAGTCCCATCGGAGCTAGTTGTGAGACGGGTCGATTTTTTCTAAATACTTCATTTTCCATTTTTCTGTTATAAAAATTGCATTGTGAATGCAAAAAAAAAATAAAAATTAAAATAACTTGCAATAGTAATTTCATCTTTAGCGATTGCCAAATACCTGGAAAGGTATTTCTTTCGCGTGTGAGGGTAGTAATATCTCCACATTGATGAAATTAACGCTGACTATACAGCGAGTAAGAAGTATTGGATAAATTCGACGCTTCTCGTAACGACTCCGTAGCTCAGTGGTTAGAGCAGTCGCCCGGAAAGCGAAAGGTCGTGGGTTCGAGTCCCATCGGAGCTAGTTGTGAGACGGGTCGATTTTTTCTAAATACTTCATTTTCCATTTTTCTGTTATCAAAATTGCATTGTGAATGCAAAAAAAAAATAAAAATTAAAATAACTTGCAATAGTAATTTCATCTTTAGCGATTGCCAAATACCTGGAAAGGTATTTCTTTCGCGTGTGAGGGTAGTAATATCTCCACATTGATGAAATTAACGCTGACTATACAGCGAGTAAGAAGTATTGGATAAATTCGACGCTTCTCGTAACGACTCCGTAGCTCAGTGGTTAGAGCAGTCGCCCGGAAAGCGAAAGGTCGTGGGTTCGAGTCCCATCGGAGCTAGTTGTGAGACGGGTCGATTTTTTCTAAATACTTCATTTTCCATTTTTCTGTTATAAAAATTGCATTGTGAATGCAAAAAAAATAAAAATTAAAATAACTTGCAATAGTAATTTCATCTTTAGCGATTGCCAAATACCTGGAAAGGTATTTCTTTCGCGTGTGAGGGTAGTAATATCTCCACATTGATGAAATTAACGCTGACTATACAGCGAGTAAGAAGTATTGGATAAATTCGACGCTTCTCGTAACGACTCCGTAGCTCAGTGGTTAGAGCAGTCGCCCGGAAAGCGAAAGGTCGTGGGTTCGAGTCCCATCGGAGCTAGTTGTGAGACGGGTCGATTTTTTCTAAATACTTCATTTTCCATTTTTCTGTTATAAAAATTGCATTGTGAATGCAAAAAAAAATAAAAATTAAAATAGTTTGTGTATTGTCAGAATTTCACAATCGAAAAAGTTCGATCGAAAAGTAGTCGAACGCTACGAGTGGTACAGACCAATCGATGTTCGTATACGAGCTGTCAAAATGAATTTGTTGACATGTGGGACAGTTTAGTTTGTTTGAAACGTTCTAACTTTTCAATAGAAACCACAAACAAAATGTTCGACATACGAATTACCACACTGAACAAGTTCGAATGCCTGAGAATCGGGCCCCAGATCCGACAAAGTTGTCCCACTGAATAAATCTTAAATTATTGAAAATGAAGTACTTATTAGAAAAAAAATGCGACGGAGCTCAGTGTCGTTGAGCTCAGTGGTTAGAACCTTTGTTCGACAGTGAAAGGTCGTGAGTTCAAGTCCCATCGGAGCTAGTTGTGAGACGGGTCGATTTTTTTAATACTAAAATATTTAAAACCTTAAATTGTTTGATCCTAAAGCAAAATATTACATTGAATGTAGTACCTATCTAAGCAAAAAGCCTAGAAATACAGTGTTACCAAATGAATCACACTGTATTTTTAACCCTAATCAATATAAAGTTATTGCTTTGAATCTGTTGATAACAACAATTGAACAACACAATTGAATGTAATGTTCGGCTAGGTTAGTTTAGAACTGTAAAAAAAGCGTGAGCCGAGCGTGCGAAGCGAACGTGCCGTGACAGCGGAAAGCGTGAATGCGCCATTGCCATTTGATGGCATTTTTCTGCAAAATTATTTATACTTTTTAGTTTACGCACCCTTCTCTCACAACTTTAGGTTTACATGTTAACCTTGAGTTCTTATTTCGTTCCGTTTCTTTTACTCGCTTCATCAATAATGTTTTTCGTAGTTCAGCTAATACGATATACTTATTGTAAGTTTTATGTGCTTACGGTTACGATTATTCACTATTATTTATCATCATACATATTTTCCATATAACAGCTTTTTTCCTGGCACATTGGTAGTGTATAGTAATAAATGTTACTGTCCTGTTTTATATACTGTGCATAAGTTGTTACGTATAGCCGAAAACAATAGGATTAAGTTGGAAACTTACGCCCTGACCTGCTACTCCGACCAACCTCAAGGGGGGAATATTGGGAGAACTATTGTGGTATCACTCGCAAAACTATGTTTTAAGAATTTGGTAAAATATGACTTTATCTGAAATAAGGTATAAGGCCAAGCCATGGCTTTCTTCCGCACAAAAACAAAAGAAAGATGCACCATATATGCAAGTTCTAAAGAGCCAGCGCGCACTTGTGATTTTTATCGGGCAAAGTTTAATAGTTCTCGGATTCGGATAAAGAGCTATATGGCAGTGCGCGCATTGACGATAAAACTATCGACCGATTGAACTATCGAAAAAGACTGGCCGATAGTAATTGTACGATGAAACTATCGTACAACTATCGGTCGATCGGTAATGTGCATGAAGGGCTATGTGAGCGCGCGCACTGCATTCAACTAAACTATCGCCCAACTATCGGTCTACAGCGCATTCAGTATGGCAATGCACGTGAGTGCGCGCACTTCCTATAGTTGTACAATCAAACTATCCCACAACTATCGGCTGGTCGGTAATGTGCACGCACTGCTTTCAACTAAACTATCGCCCAACTATAGGTCGACTAAAAATCATAAGTGCGCGCAGGCTCTCAATACCAAACTATCTGCCGACAGTTTGATCACGATCGTCTTACGATTCCGACTAAACTATCGGTCGACTAAAATCGCAAGAGCGCACAGGCTCTGAATAAAAGCCTAACAAAATCAATATCTGTTTAAATTATTAAATAAAAAGGGTATCCCAGTTGAGGTACTTGGGAGTTAGTTACTTTTTCTGATATTTTTCTATTCTAACTACTAAAAGGCACTGTATTATGCGTCCTCAAATATAGGTCCTTAGTTTTATTGAACGCATCCACCCTATTAGGTACTTCCACATTTTGTAACTAAAACTTGCGTGGCGAATATTTCCATTCAAATTTCTTCTAAGCTATGCTGTAGGGATACTAATTACCTATCTCACGTGCCACCAAAACGATTAAAAATAAAAGACACTGTGGTTATCAAAAGAAAAACACGAAATGTAACTTTTATAAACGTTAAAAGTGTAAGTTCCCAGCATAATGTGTCGAGTGGTGCAACATCGTTCCCCCGGGCAACCCCACAAGATGGATATAAAAGTTAATGGACTTACACACTCGAGGATATTCCAGTTGAGAAAAATAAAGTAAAGGAATTAAGTTTTACGCTAGATAAATCCAGATTTATTTCGGTAACGGCCGCCGGCGACATGAAGGGTTAGCATAGGACGCGTTGTCATTTTACGTAACACAGTCACACATTTTGGCTAAAGAAAGTTTCAGTTTACTCCGGTACCCTAAAACGAAAAACTCACGTCTTTCGTATATACAGGGTGTTCCTCAAAACCTCATAAGTGGTGATTGTTCTCATGAATATGAACAATTTTTACTATGGGACCAACACTGAAATCGCGAAAAAAAATCTGCTGTTCCATACAAAAGTGCAAAAATATTTAATCAAATTGTATGGAACAGCTGACTTTTTATCGCGATTTCAGTGCTGGTCCCATATTAAAAGAAAGTTGTTTGTTTTTATGATTAGAATAATCTCTAAAATTACTGTGTAGTATGAAAACGCTGTCGAAGTGCTGCTATTAAATAAGTATAGAATTTCAGTTCCTGTTACGGCCGAAAGAGGCTCTGCTCTGGTTTTCATACAATTATTACGACCAGGATCACGGTCACCATAACTACAGGGGGCCGATTCTCACGCAATCGAGAAAAGTTTACATCTAAAAGCTCAAAATTCAAATATAACACAGTTTTTGTATTGTCAGAATTTCACAATCGAAAAAGTTCGATCGAAAACCAGTCGAACGCTACGACTGGTACAAACCAATAAATGTTCGTATACGAACTTAGCTGTCAAAATGAATTTTCACTTCTCATGCTCGTAAAGTTCGTGTTTATGTAGGGTATAGGCTGCATGAAATCGCTTTTTATGCTCTAGTGCATAAAGTAAAATCTTCGTCTAAGTCTCAGACTCAGACAAAGGTCGTCAGGTCACAACAGTCACACACGCAATTAAACTTCTTTAAATAGACTTGTTGTTTCATTCTGTTTCTTAAATGTTGTACATAATCCTTGTTTAATTACTAAATAAATAAAACTAGTTATTTTAATTTTTAGTTTTTTGCATTCACAATGCAATTTTTATTACTTACTCATAAGCTGAGCTACTCAGTGGTTAGAGCAGTCGCCCGGAAAGCGAAAGGTCGTGGGTTCGAGTCCCATCGGAGCTGGTTGTGAGACGGGTCGATTTTTTCTAAATACTTCATTTTCCATTTTTCAATAAATAAAACTAGGCAAAATTAATAAGTTTTGTAAGAAATAAGTATTTCAAGAGCATTATGGACTACGATCTATGCTAAGTCACTGTGCTGCCACTTCCATGTATAAAAAAAAGAAAAAGAAAGTTTTCCCGCCAATATGGCGAAGGCGAATTTTTTTATTTTTTGCAATATAGTAATTTATTTTCCTCACACTCGAAGTGAAAAGCAGAGTGTATAACTTGTACATAAAACCCATTTTACCCTCGAATTGATTATCCATCCTCGTCCACGGCTCGGGTGGATATATACGTCTCGGTTAAAATGGTATGTTTTATGCACTTGTTGTACAATCTACTATTGTTGACATGTGGGACAGCTTAGTTTGTTTGAAACGTTCTAACTTTTCAATAGAAACGACAAACAAAATGTTCGACATACGAATTACCACACAGAAAAAGTTCGAATGCCTAAGAATCGGGCCCCAGGTTGTCGATCTACGGCTACGGTTCACAAATCCTAAGGCGGGAGATCTTGTAATGTACTTTTTAAGAAGCATATCATTTCTTAGTGAGTATCTGTATCACTATAATTTCAAATAGTACCTACTTCTAAAAGTTTTTAACGTGAAATTTTTCCATTGAAATTATTTATTTCACAATCATTGAACGGATTTAAAGTTCTAAGTGTTGAATGGCAATAAAATATTCTTAGCTTAGATGGTGTGTGAATGAGAGCGTTTTATTTTACGAGCGTATTCATTGCATCGCTTCTCTGCTCTGGTTCCCGAATTCAGTGCACATTTTATTGGTGGAGCCGCACTTCACTGCAGGCGCGGGGGCACTTCGAAACTGACATTTGTGGACGTAAAAAATACACTAGATGTGACATAAAAAAAAAAGTTTTTTTCACTATTAGGTACACCAATTATCTAAGCCCACGTAAATTTCTTAAAGAAACTGTGCCATGGAAAACTTGATAACGGATAAATATATACCTACTTAAATACTTTTTGTTTGTAAAAACATACTTAGGTAATATACATAGAAAACACCCAGACCAATACAAATAGACATGTTCATGCACACAAATATTTGTCTTGTTCGGGGATCGAACCCGAGACCCCTGGCGCAGAGGGCAGGTATCCGTACTCCTGCGCCAAATCGTCGCCAAATCTTTTTTCTCCGTCAACTGTGAACCGATTTTCATGTTTCTATTTTTATTCGAAAGATTATAGAGTATAGTCCAAGCCAGGATCTGATGATGGGATACCAGGACAATCGAGAGAAACCTTTAAAATTTTATAGGCACGTAGTAAGTTTCATATATTTTCCAAAGCCATTCAAGTATTTACATATGGTAGTCATCATCTCATGTTGATGAGTTAGTGAGGGAAGGCACAACTCATTAACGCTTAGGAGTAAACATTTTAGATTTCTGCGTAAACTGTATGTATACCTATGTATATTTATGTATCTGTAGCTTGTATATTTTGTATGTTTATACAGGGTTAAATCGAGGTCGTTAGCATCCGTTTAAAATAAGAACGTACTCATGGTAAAGAGTAATTTCCCCAAATATGAGACAAATCCAAGATGTAAAACAATTTTTTTTAAAACCCTGAAAAATCACCTAAATACTCAGTAATTGATCACTATAGCAAATATAAACTAAAATAACTTAAAAATAACAACTTGATAAAAAATAAATATTGATTAATTGATATTCAAATAACATACAAACCTTAAACTACTTCATTGGCCTCTCGACTAAACGCGGGCTCTACTATAACGTGAATTTATTTAAGTGCGCGCACGGAATTCACCGAAACAAACAATGTCAATCATGCTTCATGCCCGCTTTGCCCGCATCCCTGCGCCCGCGCTGACGCCGGGCACCACCCCTTTTCACGTAAAAACATAGCTTCATATGAGTACATTAATGGGCCGAATAGATGCCAATGATTTCAAAAACACCCTGTATTTATAATTATATAATTTGTACCGCATTCGTTGTTTTCTGTTTCCTAAAGGTTGACTGGCAGAGAATACTTTAGTATTAAGTCCGCCGTGTATATTACAGTCATTATGTCTATGTACAAAAGTAAAAAAAGCGATATTTAGACTTCTTTTGTACATAAGAAAATTTAAAAATAGCTGATAATAAATATTATTTTATTCAAATGTCACTTCTGTTAGCGCTAAATCCTCGGCGGCTGGCTCGATAACGAGTGTCGAACACTCGGAGCCCTCCAGTTTGTAGCGCAACCAGTCAATTTTTACAATTATTTTTCGTAGCAGATTCCAATATACACTTTTATTTAGAGTTGCACTGTTTTCTGTAACAATACGAAATGTACACTTGTTCTTAGAAATAAAGCTACTGGTTTATTTTTATGCTTTGTTCATTTCTTAATTAACATTGAGAGTATAGTTTAAAAATAAAAACAGAACGATTTTTACTGCTTACTTAAGGCTAGGATTCCGATTCCGATTAGACGGATGATTGGGATTTTATTTAATACTGTAAAATATCACTAATCGAAAAAATTACCGGAAGCACTAGATAAATCACTGTAAAATAACTTATTTTTTTTCCAAATTTTAAGTACTTGTGATTTCCGAGTAATCCAGAATTTTAAATACTCTATTTTAGGCTAGCCTTAAACCATACAATATGAACCAGCTGAAAAGGCTGATCAGCCTATGATGACTAACAGCTACAAGGCACATTTTCAGCTGGACCCATTCTAACACAAAAATAAAAGAAATTATTAGAAGCACATACAACCAGAAATCAATCTGTTGTAGCAAAATATTAGGTGAAAATTTAAAAATTAAGTATTTCAGAAAATCGTTTTTTTTCTAAAACACTTCATTTTCAATTTTTCAATAATAAAAACTGCATTGTGAAAGCAAAAAAGTAAAAATTTAAAAAAACGTTCTGGTAATCGCTTAAAATAAAGAGGTGTTTTTAAAGTGTTTGTAAAACTATCTTTACTGCTAAGCTTGATGTATCATGAATATCATAATAATTAAAAACATATTTCCTTTTGCTACATACACATTATGTAAAATATAAATGGTAAATGGAGTGGAGTGGTACATAGCTTACATCTATAGAGTGTTTATAGATATATGTTATGTTTCACCATTTTTTGTTACGTTGTGTGCTATGTTCTTCAAACAATTGAATTTTTTTTTTTATTAATTTTTTTATAAAAACTGGTTTAAACTAGTTTTCCGCCCGCGGCTGCGCCCGCGTGGACTACACGACGTTATCCCGCAGGAATGTGACATTTTTCCGGGATAAAAAGTAGCCTATATTCCTCTCCAGGCTACAAAGTATCTGTGTTCCAAATTTCAGCCAAATCCGTTCAGCCGTTTTGGCGTGATTGAGTAACAAACATCCAAACATCCAAACTTTCACATTTATAATATTAGTAGGATTTTTGTTTATGTTATCCTGATTGACTGATAAACAAATACCCGGCACGGCGTTAGTTTCAGAATTTAACGTGTAAAATAATGGAAATAGTGGTAACATCATTCTAACGAAATCTCTATTAATGACACAGTACAAAACAACTTTTACGACTTCATATGATCTAGACTTAATACCCCTATTATGTGCAGTAGCCATAAGCCATATCTCATGAAAGTATAAGTAAAACGGCAGATTACTCAAACGGAATACCTCCTGGAGTTCAGCAAAGGCAGGGGCAGCCCAAGACAAAGCCTCCGCAAAAACGGGCGCATTGTGTAAGGAGACAGAGCGATCTCATTTTCTATTCCGTTCGCCGCTCTAACCACACGAATCACTGTAGTTCGTGCGGGTGTGCACGGTATAAGCGAGTGGATACTCATCGCGTTACGTAGATGTGAGTTTTGCTAATTCAACCCTTAAGTGGAAGAAAAGGGGAAAACGGAAACAACTAAAAATTTTGACAAAGATCCAGCAGAATCTGTTGACTTTTTTATCTTGTTGAAATATTTTTTTTTCTTATTTTAAATATTGAAAATGAAGTAGGGCAGGCGTACCGGTTTTGGCCACTGTACCGGTTTTGGCCACTTTTTGCTCTAAAAGTTTTCTAAACAAGTTTTAGCCATTTTTGATAAAGGCAATTAAAATAAGGTATTTTAAGGTAATAATAACAACCGTTAGAATTCCTTGTCATACGATTTTTTTTCAATAAATTCCATTTTCCGTTTGAAAAAATGTTTTGTATGAAAATTTTAAGAAACTTGTTTTGGATGAAATACTTTATAAACCTTTGTTTCTTACAATTAAATTGTTGTTTTGCAATTGGCTGGTTTCTAGCGTATTGGAATATATTGATTTTACCTGGGTTAAGTGTATATATTCTTTGGTTTGGTTATGATTTTTCGCAATACTTACAAAAGTTTAACTATCAGTAAGTGGCCAAAACCGGTACATTTGGCACCTCTCCAACATTGTGTGTAATATAAAAAAAAAATATTTTACTTTTATAAATTTGAAAAATGTACCTTTAAAGGTAGATAAATTATCTATAATTTACGATATAATTTTGTGTCTTAAATACCTAAGAACATTTAGTACTTAGTGCTTAAAAGTCAAAAAATCTTTAAAGTGGCCACAAAGGGTACCTCTGCCCTACTTATTAGAAATAGTCAACCCGTCTCACAACTAGCTCGGATGGGACTCGAACCCACGACCTTTCATTGTCGTGCGGCCGAGGTGGGTTCGAGTCGCAACGGAGCTAGTTGTGTGAGAGGGGTCGACATTTTTTAATTTTCGCTGTCCGGGCGATTGCTCTAACCACTGAGCTACGGAGTCGCTACGAGAAGCTACGAGAAGCGACTCCGTAGCGATATAGCGCTACAATAAGTAGCGAATTTATTAAAATTTAATGCTCCTCCGAAATAATTGAGAACCTCGCCCGTTACAATATACGGCGACTGTACACATAACTCTACAAACAATAAAATAGACTTACCACCGCTCGGCACGTGGAGATTCCTAAGAAAAATATAAGTAAACATACGTCATCAATAAAATCAAAATGGCGGCCGGTAAATAAATATGAAAGTCCATTGAACGGACCAAATATTTCGGGATTAGAATGATTCGTCAGATGTGAAAAGAGCCGTTTCAAATACTGATGCGTATTTCAAAAATCCTTTCAGAGGAATTAATGCTTCCATATTTATCGATGGCTGAAAAGTTGTATTTGCGTATTTATGAAAGAGCTGAGTTGTATAAGCTAAGTGATGTAGTCTATGTGAGAGACAAGGTACAAAAAGGATATATACGTAAGCGTTAGACTAATTGTACCTAATAATCCAAGTTATAAAATACCGCTGATAAATAAAAAAATATACTAAACCTATATTTTATTATATTAACTTAAAATTAACTATCATATTACTTTTAAAAGTATTCGTAAGTTTGTTAGTATTTATTTTACATTTTCGAGGATTCTATTAAACTAGTTAACTTGTCTGCCAAGGTGGAATCGGGTAGTATCGCCAGTGAGTATTATTATCGCGTGGGGGTGAGGAATGGAATACCCAAATCTACAGCGATAGTAATATTTTTCAAATTCCAATGATAAAAAAAAACCTAAAAAGAGAATCACAAATTAATATTTTTATAAAATCCAGAAATGTTCATAAAAACTCCAACGAGATTAAACTTACCTGTAAATAACAGGTTTTATAACAATTTAATAAATAATTTCGTTAACACAGAAAATGGGCCGAAACAAACAGATAAAATATAATTGATAACTAACCACAAAACAATGTCATGGCAACGACATGACATTTTAATATTATTTTTCAGACTCATAAAAATTTGACAAATAGTTTCGAATTATTAAAAGGAGGTTATAAAAATGACACCGTGAAAATATAGAATAAAAATCATATGAAATAGGATAGTAGCGAGCGACGCAACGCTCCATTATATTTCTTGTTACGGGCTTTCAAACCTAGAAGTAATAAACCAACACTGCAGACTTACTCGAAAATTAAGAGAAAATACTCTCATTATTTTATCAAAAACGCTCACAATAAAAAAAAAACTGTTTCAGTATGTACATTTTACGGAAGCGGGATTTTTACCATGTTTAGAATGAGGGATTTTCTGACAGATGATTAAAAAAGAAAAAAGTTCGTTCCAAAAAACTCAACAGATGGCGTTCATCAGACATGCGTCTGCTTTTTTTTTATTTGCTGGCAAGGAGTCTACGTTTAGACGGTCAATTAAAAAAAACACTTGCAGAAGGAAAAAAAACATTTACAGGACTGAAAAGGCTTATCTACAACTCGCGGTAAGGTCGGTATGGTATTGCAACGCAAAACAAGAGGAATATAATTATTTGACATTTCTTTTCTTCCGTCAACGTCAACTTTTTTTTGGCCTTGCACCATGATCTCATGGTGCAAGGCCAGGGTCAGGTCATCGCCATCTATCGAGCTAATAAATAAACTTTTTTTTTAATTTGCTGGCAGAAAATCTCTCATTGTTGTCGAGTCCCCGATATTGTGGCGCAGCTGCACACGTCATGATCATGGAGTAAGAGCGGTTGCGCACTACGTCCGATTCCTATTCGATTCTTATCAGTGAAATGACGCATCTTAAAAACTCCGGATAGAATACGTATAACTAGAATCGGATCCAGTGCGTAAAATACCATACAAATAGTTCTTTGACCACGCCGGACGGTCATTTGACTGATTCGAATCGAATACAAGTCGGACGTAGTGCGCAACCGCTCTAACTGTTACTTTGTAAAGAACATGATCAAAATCTCGCTTTACGTCATATTTACAGTGTTACTGACCATGCGAGCTTAAAAAGTTACTTCGTTCAGGTTCATTACTTGATCGCTATCTCTCATGCCTCAGGCCGTTCCTAAAAGCTATTTACATAGCACACTTTACTCAATCGCGAAGGAATACTGAATCTGCTTGATTTAAATAATCAGAGCCTGCAAATGTTTTATCTCGTGTGATGTCGTCTTAATTTACTGGAGGGGGTGGGATAGGGCTGCTAAACGTACTGTATCACATAATATTATGCTGTTAAGTTAGTACTTGACACCGGAAATTGTTTACGAAAATATAATATCTACAAAAGTTGTTGCTATTCGTCTTGTCTCGTGTTTGACTCTTAATCTCTCTTGTATCCTCACTTTATTCCATGACTGCCTGCAGTGTATCGGCAGCCGAATGGAACCAAACTGAATGCTACCTTATTGTATAAGAAATAAGGTATTTATGTAGGTCGCGTGTCGGCCAGTAGTGTCGTGTAGCCAGGTGGCTCCCAACGATACTCTGCAGGTACAACATCAGTTTTCTGCCATAACACGTTATTACGATATTACAAATACTGTGCGTTTTATTGCTCCTTTGTAAATTAATTGTATTAAACTAATACGAATAAACGTGATAAACATTATTTAGATTGCATTTTATTGCCATAGCCAAAATACCCGTTTTTCGTTAATGGTCAAAATTAAAATCGTATAATTTAGGTACTTATCTTAAAAGAAGTACCTACATAAGTATCATGAAAAAAAAGGTTTAATATTTGTATGTACATTTGTTGAGAAAACTAACGTAAAAAGCTAAGTATTTCTTTTAATACAAAATAAATCTGTTAATTTCTGAAAAAATCTGCGGTCATTCTTTTCAACGACTAAACTAAGTTTACCAATTAAACTTAAATTAAGTAAACCAAAATATCTAATGACAAGAATTGGTAAGCTTTCTATTCTATTCTAGTTTGCAAGTCATATGGTGCTCCTACACTGCTGTTAGATTAAAACATTTACTTACAAATTTTAGCAATTGTTGCATTCTGTTAGGAATTGTTAGATGCTAAAGTGCTCCCATACTTTTGTTAAGAAATTGTTACAAACATTTGTTAACATTCTGATCAAGTTTGCAAATTTTACCAAAATGGAAGAAATCGCTTTTAGCAATAAGTCCGCCCATGGTCCTATGTCTCCTTTGTATATTTATTTTTGTCTATCTGTATTATCTGTGTGTACAATAAAGTGTAAATAAATAACTAAAGTGTTTGTAAATATTTTCTAACAGTTTTAGAGCACTTATAAAATTAATCAACTTGTAGGTACTTTCGATTTTTCACCGAAAATAAGCAAATTTTTTTAACCGACTATAATTTGGTAGGTACCCTTCGTCTTTCGTACCTTATGTTGTTCATTAATTTAATTTATTTTTATAATTATAATCTGTTAGAGTTTTTTAAAACTGTGCATTTTTACAATGGCAGCCCTGTGTCGGAGGTGTAGGGGCGGAGGGGTTTCATCTACATTAAGGGAAGGTAATATAAGTAGGGGTATTTTTTCCCAGATTTAAGTTATTTTTCTTCCTTTTGATTAAAGAATCCGTATAGAAAAGGCTTTCTTTTGATAGTAGGAACTATCAATCTATCTTCTATAGACCGACTTCCAATCAATTTATCATATAAATAGGGTCGACAAGTTTATAAAGGGGAGGCTATTTTTGATATGTAATGTAACGGTTTTGTCGTATAGGGCTTATATTATGTTGGTTTACTGTGGAGTCGCATTTTATGGAAATTACCATAATGATAAAATCAACTGGCGAGAAAAACTACTGAGACACGAAAACTTTGCAAAGGCGATTGGACTCTGGACAACTTTCCGTGGGTTCTACCTACGTGGGTACCTGATGATTTGCTGGGCTATTCACAAATGCGCGGAAGCATTTCCGAGTACTGAATCTACAAGGCAGAAGCCCCGGTTTTGGCCACTGTACTGGTTTTGGCCACTTTTTGCTCTAAAAGTTTTCTAAACAACTTTTCGCCATTTTTGCTAAAGGCAATTAAAATAAGGTATTTTAAGGTAATAATAACAACCGTTAGAATTCCATAAGTTTTGCAATTGATTTGTTTCTAGTGCATTAGAATATATCGCCGGGTTATATATATATATATATATATATATACAATATATATAATATATACCGCTCTAAACTTAAATAAATTAGATATGGGCATTTTCCAGTCCTTATTGAGTGAACCTACAGCAAAAGCAGCATATATTATCTGTGAAATGGTTAGTCACCGGCGATAGATAGGTACTCCCTCAGCAATGTATTTGAATTATAAATAATGATATTTGTATAGTTTAAGTTACAATAGGACTGGCATATCTTGTTAGATAAAAGTCCTGTACTCCAAAGTAAGAGTAAAAAAAAAAAAAAAAAAAAATTGATTTAACCTGGGTTTGGTTTTGACTTTTCGCTATACGTACAAAAGTTTAACTATCAATAAGTGGCCAAAACCGGTACATTTGGCACCTCTCACACGTTTTGTGTTATAAACAAAAAACTATTTTGTTTTTTTAATTTTTGATTTGAAAAATGTACTTTTAAAGGTAGATAAATTATCTAGAATTTAAGATATAATTTGTGTCTTAAATACCTGAGACCATTTAGCACTTAGTGCTTAAAAGTCAAAAAATCCTTAAAGTGGCCACAAAGGGTACCTCTGCCCTACCTACTAAAATATATAAACCTCGAATCCGAAGCCATTTTATGAAAATAATTTTGACGACCTCTGCGGTCTATCTCGTGGTATAGATTAATAAATCCTTCCTACTTAATATTATAAATGTGAAAGTTTAGATGCTTGGATGTTTAGATGTTTGGATGTTTGTTACTCAATCACGCCAAAACGGCTGAACGGATTTGGCTGAAATTTGAAACATAGATACTTTGTAGCCTGGAGAGGAACATAGGCTACTTTTTATCCCGTAAGAATATCACATTCCCGCGGGATAACGTCGTGTAGTCCACGCGGGCGAAGCCGCGGGCGGAAAGCTAGTAATAAATAAAAAACAAATAAAAAATAATTTATTGATAGTACCAAGTGCTCATAATACATTTGCATTTACATTTACATTTATTTACGAGGTTTAAATGGTATGCATCAAAAGGGATGAGTCCCTGACATTGAAACTAGTAGGAACTGTATTTTCAGTGCCAGCGATTAGATGTCGGTCGTCGTTTTAACCGCCTCTGTGGTCTAGTGGTAGGTACACACCACCGGTATCAGATCCAGAGGTCTCGGGTTCGATTCCCAGTGTGAGTTCATATTGTATTCGGTTTGGTTGGTGGGAGGACTTGTTCAAAGTCCGCCTGGCTAGTTACCACCATCTTATCTAAGTCTAACGCCATATCAACGAAGTTTTCAGCATTGTTGTGTTACGGCAGTTAGAGATAAGATAGCCAGTTCCTCAGTAATTGAGGATTCCGGGAGTAGAGCGCTTCCACCTTCAGCCTAAACATCACTTAACATCAGGGTGCCTACCATCAACTCTTATTGCGGTCTTGTTTAGGACCTAAACTGATTTGTTTCGCTTATTCGTACCACGACAGCTTAATATCAATGACAGCGATTCAGTGATAATTCAATGACATTTCACAGCCGCTGAGCCGTCATCAACTCTTATTTGACTTATAACTCGGCCAAGCTAACATGACACCTGCAGGTTATACCCGTCCCTTTCACTCTCCGGGCATGACAGAATCGAGTGAAAGAGACGGGTAGAAGAAATAAGGACACAAATTGTTCGGTCATTCACATTTAGCAATTCATTTGCGATCCAGTTTTTAGAAGGTCAGAGTACGAAAGAAAGCAATTCATTTTAGGAACCTATTCTGCATCGCGCTATTTTTGAATCGCTGTCTTAAAGTTGATGGTAGGCACCCAGGTATGATGAAGGCTAAGTGCCACCCCGTTGTGGATAAAAAAAACGTCCTACACCCTTCTCACAATGTAATTAAATATCTCTATTACTTTTCGTGAATAATAATAGCAGTAAATCAAAGTTCTAAAAGTCAGTAATTTTGTTTACGCTTCATTTTAATGTATTCAGCGCAGATGAAATTACTCTTTCGCAAGTTCAATAGTCGTAAATTCATGATAACAATATCACGAACCTTATAAAGTTCAGGCACGTTAGTAGAATCATAATAATTTATTAATCTATACTAGAATAATACAATAGAATAATTTATTTCGAAGAAAGATGTGATTTTTGTTTATAATGGATAAACGCAAAAACTATTAGACCGAATTTAAAAATTATTTCACGTTTAGAAAGCTACATTCTTCCTCAGTTACATATATAGAGCAAGAGCTCAATAGGCTATAGTTTATCCGTCCACTATATTATAAAGAGGTAAAGTTGGTGAGGTTGTAGGGGGTAATCTTCGGAACTACGGAACCGATTTTAAAAATTCTTTCACTATTAGCTTCTGCTTCGTTATCTACTTTTTATCCCACTGCTGGGCACGGGTCTAAGTCCACGCGGGTGAAACTGCGCGTGGGAAGCTACTCATTAAATAAAATAGTAAATATATGAAATCTTTCTTTCAAGCAACTGCTGATGTGTAACATATTATGGATAGATAGATTGGTTAGAATAGACCTGCCGCATGGTAGTTAATAAATCGTTTAATAGCTTTCTATTGTATCCATTAGCTGTTTCTAACAAGGTTTTCATCAAGGAAGTTAAAACGAGTAGTTATGATAGCCCAAAAATTTATGCGGTAAGCTGACGACGCAGACAAAACGAAATACTCAGCAGGTATATGGGCTACCTACACAAATAAGTCTGAAAATCTTGAAACTCTGCTGAGCGTCATGAAGCCTTCAAAATAGGCTTATTAAGGCTTCAACAAGCTCTATCGTTGAGGTTAATGTTGCTTCTCAGTTGAAATATGTCTTACTGACGCATGACAATTTCACCTCCATCGAGTCTGTTGAATAACCAAGTAGAGTCTGTGCCAGACAAGTAAGCGCGCGACTGGGGCGTCTTTGGCACTAGTTACAGTACATTTTTTGTTCAAAGGATATGGTAAAAGATTATGTTCGATTTCGACCGCGCGTAGACTTATTTGGCGCGCACTCTACTTATGTTATTTATAGCTGCTTCCGGTGATTTTACCCGTTACCGTGGGAAAATATAGCTTATTTCACTCGCGCATAATGTAGCCTGCTACTGGTGTGATAAATTAAAGTTTTTGATTTTACCCATTACAAAACATCAACCTTTCCTCTTTCTAATTTTTGTGTAGATAATACTGAGATATTATGTTCCGGAGTTCATTATTTAAGCGCACTAATATTTAAATCTATTTCAATATTCATTTTTTATTTGTTTTAATAAGCTGGTTCTTGAAGAAGGTTCATTCATAGGTAATTCATAATTCGTTTATTGCATAAAAATATGGAACAGTATGATATTGTTATGATAGTTATTAGTTCAACAACATGCAATATTTAAAGTTTATTAATTATTTATAGGTATTTAATTACATTAAAATGTACAGTAAGTAACATTTCTTAATTATAAAAAAGGACGTATTAACACTACGAACCTTACGCAAATGAAGCCCCGGGATTAGCATAACTGTATCAATGACTTTCTAAATATTTATAAAAGGAAAGATTTGATTTTTTTGTTTGTTTGTTTGTTTGTTTCTTTGTAATTGATACTTAAACTCAAGAAATATAAAACTGATTTTAATTAGAAAAATCTGTCTTTTCCTGGTTAATATAGGCTATATTTTATCTTAATACTCCCACAGGAACGGGCTGGTAAAATAGCGCGGAAACTCTATTACGAATAAACATGTCGTAAAGTAAGATATTTTTTAATTTAATAGTTCTATAAAGTCACTTTTGCTTTTTGAGATCATTTATGTATGTAAGTTACTGAAAACTATAGATGAAAATATCCTTTTGTAAAAATTTTAATAGAAAGCGAAGCAATATTGCTCTCAGAGAGCACTACAGTGTTTTTATGAAAACGTATTTTTACTTTAGTAAAGCCCAAAGCATTAGGCTGCTTGCCATTCAAATTTAAGCCCTAAAGCTTACATAAAAAGGTTTGTTCAGACGCTGTATATTTACAGATGAAAGCGTACTGCGGATTTGTAGTCCTTGAAGCTTTTAAGGAACAGTGGATTTTATTTTGTGAGTGTTAGGGGTGTGTTTTGGTTCTTCAATTCGGTTGTTTGTCTAGGATGCGACGACTCTTCCTTTCCACCAGACTTGTCTATCATGTACGCTAGTTGTGCCGACGAAGGCGCATTATGTTAAGTTTAACATAAACATAATGTAACTCGCAATTATTAAATGCGTTATAAGTGCTCAACGATTCTTTTTCCTGAATCACATGTACAGTGCCACAATCTTTTCTGTTCCGGTGGCCAAAATGTGAAACTAACGTGTTTTTTTAAATGTCATTTTGCTGTCAAGTTGATGTCCAACCATAGCGCTGCTGGCGGCTAAAGTTCTTAGAACTCAGGGCCGGTTAAAGGTCACAGCACATACATCAACTCGGAAAGGGATCGTAAACGTATCAACTCGAGCGGTTCAGTATTCTTTGTATGAAACCCCCTACTGCAAAGCACACTAATATTATTCTGTGACACTAATCGGATTCGTAACGTAATCGCCTCGCCTCGGGACCAGCTCACGAACCGCTTTGCGGGTCGCTCAACTTGCTATCCCCGCGCTTACCGCTAGTCGTCCACGCGCTCACGTCTCTCCGTACCCGAGCTTACCGCTCTACGCACAGTGGTCTGAAAATGAAAATGAACATCAATTTTTTTTATTAATGTTATTTTCTCATTTTTTTGTCATTTTATTTTCTCATTTTTTTGCCTTTTTTTAATTTTTTTTTATCATTTTTTTCTCTCATTCTTTTTTTTATATGAAACCACTGAGCGGCGAGCCGTAAGCGCGGCGTCGCCTAGCCGTAGCCGAGCCGACGTACCGACGCTGATCCGGTTTGGTTACGTGCTTGCGTTAGGTTGACGCCTGGTTGACGGCGAGGCGAAGGCGATACGGTGTCGATCCCTTTCCGAGTTGATGTAATGTGCTGTGTCCTTAAGGCGCCGATTCCCCAAAATAGGGTATTTTAAATTATGGATTACTCGCAAATCACAAGTAAGTACTTAAAATTTGGAAAAAATATATGTTATTATACAGTTATTTATCTAGTGCTTCCGGTCGTTTTTTTGGATTGGTGATATTTTACTGTGTCAAATAAAATCTCAAACATCCGTCTAATAATAATTCAAATATCATATTACTTGCAGTATACTTGGTTTTAGTTAATGAAAAACATAATTGTCTTTAAATAACCGAGGGATTCCGGCCGTCATAAATTAATTTTTTTTATTACTTATTTAATTTTTAATTGAATTTTAAGTGATTTTCGATTCGCGGTGCGCTCTCGAGTTCACAGTTAACCGCCGGCTGTTGCTGGGTCCGCGCGAAGTGTATAGAGCGCGGCCGAACAAGCGTAAGCGTGCCTATTTCGGTCGGGATTCCTCGCCTTAAATTGCTACAAAAAAATACTTTTATAAAAAAATAAAACCGCCTTCAAAAAAACCACATCAAAAAAGTAAGAAATAATTCCTCACCAAATAAATAACGTAAGTACTTTGAAGTCGGGCGTGAAACATGTACAATTTTTTGTTGTTTTTGTTAGAACCCGCCCGACTTCAAAGTACTTACGTTATTTATTTGGTGAGGAATTATTTCTTACTTTTTTGATGTGGTTTTTTGAAGGCGGTTTTTTTTTTAAAATATTTTTTATTTCACTCTTTTTAGTGCATCGTGCAGGCAATTTACGTGTTTTCTGGTAAATGGGTATGTGATCAAACTGAAAACCTCCTTTTTCGAAGTTGGTTAAAATACCTTGAGGTATCCCCTTTTTAACAAAACAAGAATCATCTAAATCGGTTTATAAACAAAGGAGTTATGCCTAAAGATACGTGTTAAATTCACATAAAGTGGTAACGAAAACGACAGTATTTTCAAGATTTCCTGAAAACTACAGAACCTTTTTTAAAATTTCAAAAAATGGGACCAACTTGGAAACCAACCTGATGTAATAACGTTTGAACCATTTCAATCGGTTCAGCCGTCTTCGAGTAATCGGTGGACATACAAAAAAAAAAAGAACATACATACAGACGAATAGAGAACCTCCTCCTTTTTGATTTAGAAGTCGGTTAAAAAGAAAAACTTACGTAGCGCCGCTGTCACCGGAACAAAAAAGGTTGTGGCACTGTACCGTACCAACTAATTGGCGGAACTATGCTCGGCCGAGTTCTAGTTGGACTGAGCTGGGTAAGTAAAGAGAGAACTGTCTTCCATTTTGTCGACCTCCCTGGAAGAGTGGTTTTTCCATCAGTTATCAAAGTAGTCTGCGTTTAAATCCTGGTGAGTAAGTGCAAATGTTTATGTGCTGAATAGGCCCATTTGTACAATAACAATACGAACAATTTTTACATACCGGGCCATCCACGACATCGCGAAAAACAAAATCAGCTGTTCCATGTTCCATATACAGGTAGTTTAAAAAAACAGAACAGAGATTTTAAGCGATGAAAGAGTCCATCAATACGAACAGTTTTTACTTTTGGATCAACCACGGAATCACGAAAAAAAATCAGCTGTCCCATACAAAAATACAACATCGACTCGACTGAAATGTATGGAACAGCTGTTTTTTTTTTTGCGATTCCGTGTTTGGCCCCGTATTAAAAATTGTTCGTATTGATGGACACTATCATCACGTAAAATCTCTGTACTGTTTTTTTTAACTACCTGTATTCCTGTCGAGTCGATGTTGTACTTTTGTATAGAACAGCTGATTTTTTTTCGCAATTCCGTGGTTGGCTCCATATAAAAAAAACGTATTAATGGATACTATCATCCTCTAAAATCTTGGTACTAATTAAAATTTAGTAGTGTATAGTTACATTTATAGAAATACTAGCGGCCGCCCGCGGTTTCACCCGCGTGGTTCCCGTTCCCGTGGGAATATCGGGATAAAAAGTACCCTATGTGTTATTCCAGACCCAGATCCTTTCAGTAGTTTTTGCGTGAAAAGTAACAAACATCCATACATCCATACCCACAAACTTTCGCATTGATAATAAACTACACGACGCTATTCCGAAAGAATGTGATATTTTTCCGGGATAAAAAGTAGCCTAAGTTACTACTTTGTACATTAGCTACCTGTCAGTGAAAGTCCCATCAAAATCGGTCCATCCGTTTCAGAGATAGCCGGAACAAACAGACAGACAGACAGACAAAAATTAAAAAAAATGACATTTTGGTATGTGTACCGTATATATAATCATATGCATGTAGTAAAAAGCGATTATTTTAATGTTACAAACAGAAACTCCAATTTTATTTATTTGTATATATATACTTATCTATGTATCTTTATATGTAGCAATTCTATCCGTTATTTTAATTTTAGTTTTTTGCATTAACAATGCAATTTTTATTTACTTTATTTTTACTGCTCTCGAGAGCAGTCGCCCTGAAAGCGAAAGGTCGTGGGTTCGAGTCCCATCGGAGCTGGTTGTGAGACGGGTCGATTTTTCTAAATACTTCGTTTTCCATTTTTCAATTCTATCCGTTACCTAGTCTAGTACCTAGTCCTAGTACTTATCTCATTATGCAATCCACAGCAGATGACCTCTTTCTTTGGGGCTTTACTAACATTGGTTTGAGTGTCCAAATATTTATTTAGATAAAAAGATAAAAGATAAAAATATTCTTTATTCACTTAGACATAATAAATATGTACTTATGAATCGTCAATATTTTCCTACCACCCATTCAAGACTTTTTTAACTGACAAGAAGAATGGGCGCAAGAAACTTGCCAGCGTTTCTTAGTTAGGTAACGACATTTACAAAAAAAAACATATCGTTACTAATACAACAATTGCTTAGTATAAAAATACATCATATTAAACAGTGATTATGTTATGTGTTACATCATGACCATGCATTGCGGTCATTCAAATAATCGTCTACTTTATAGTATCCTTTGCTCATCAGCGACTCTTTAATGTAACATTTAAATTTATGCAATGGTAGTTCAATTATATGCTGTGGAACTTTATTAAAAAAGGCTATGCTTTTCCCCAGAAATGAGGCTCTGGATTTTTCTAGCCTAAACTTGGGAACGACAAGTTTATCTTTATTTCTTGTGTTAAAGCGATGAATATCGCTCTGCTTTACAAATGTATTATAATACTTTTTCACAAAAATTATATTTTCATAGATGTAATGTCCTGCAACAGTTAAAATGTTTATTTCTTTAAATAGATCTCTTAAAGAATCTCTCGATCGGAGGTTGTAAATGGCGCGAATAGCCCTTTTTTGGAGCACGAATATACTTTGGATGTTAGCGGCTGAGCCCCACAACAAAAGGCCGTAGGACATAACACTATGAAAATAACTAAAATAGACTATTCTAGCCGTTTCAATATCGGTTAAGAGCCTTATTTTCTTAACTGCGAATGCAGCCGAACTGAGTCTACTCGCCAAGGCTTCGATATGAGGATCCCATTGTAGTCGCGAGTCTAATATAATACCTAGAAATTTTGTATTGTTAATGAATTCGACTGTATCGCCGTCTAGTCTAATATGAAAATCAACTTGTCTTACATTAGGTAACGAAAATTTTAAACACTTAGTTTTCTTTGAGTTTAATGATAAATTATTACTATTAAACCAATGTGACACTTTTGAAAGAGCACTATTTACTTCGTCAGAACAGTCATCACCTCTATCTACTTTAAAGACTAGAGATGTATCATCGGCAAATAGCACCGTCTCACATAAATTCTTCGCGTAGTAAGGAAGGTCATTTATGTATATTAAAAACAACAGCGGGCCCAATATTGATCCTTGGGGTACGCCCATAGTAATGGGAGCTCCGGTAGACTCAGTTTTATTAATAACTACCTTCTGAGTTCTTTCATACAGATATGAATGCATAAGGCTTACTGACATTTCAGAAACACCATAATGTTTTAACTTCCTTAATAGTGTTTGGTGATCAACACAATCGAATGCCTTGGAAAGGTCACAAAAAATAGCTATTACATCCTGCTTGTCCTCCCAGGCATCAAGTACATGTTTTAGAAATGCAACCCCAGCATCAGTTGTACTTTTACCTTTTGAAAAACCAAACTGTTTCTCATGCAATATACTATTTAATTTAAAATATTCTAAAAGTTGATCATAAATTAATTTCTCAAATATTTTACTTATTGCTGGTAGTATGGATATAGGTCTAAAATTTGCTGGGTCACTTTTGTCACCAGCTTTAAACAGAGGAATAATTTTACTATTCTTCATTAAATTAGGAAAGACCCCTTCACTTATACATTGGTTAAAAATTATTGCTAATGATGGAGCTATCACATCAATTATTGATTTGATGATACTTGTAGATATGCCCCAGAGATCTTCTGTTTTCTTAATATTTATTGCTTTGAATGCTTTAATAATATCTTCGGTAGTGACATAGCTAAAACTAAATGTTTCCTGGCACTTGTTCACACTAGATTCCATAAGAGAGACAGCGGTGTTGGGGCAAGAATTAAGTCTGCTAGTAGTTTCTAACGGTATTCGAGCAAAGAAACCTTCAAAAGCACTAGCCACCTCAATATCTGATTCAAAAGTCTGATCATTAATTTTTAAGTTAAATGAATTAATTTTGCTTTTTGTTTTGCCAGTTTCTTGGTTTATAATACTCCAGGTAGCTTTTATTTTATTTTCAGATGATTTAATTTTATTTGAAATATACCTTGATTTTGCCAAAGCACATACTTTCCTAAATGTTATTGAATATTTCTTGACATATTCAATGAAGCTAGGATCACAGGAAGTCGTTTTTTGTGCATAGAGTTCAAATAACTTTCTTCTGCTATTATAAATACCAGGTGTGGCCCAGTCACTAAACTTCTTACGATCATTACACTTTATAACTTTTTGTTTAAAATTGTTACTAAATTCTTTTTCAACAATATCAAATAATGATTGATAAGAGTTATTAGCGTCAGCAGAAGCTGGCAAACATTGAATTTTATCTTGTACATTATTTCTAAATTTATTAATACCACGTTTCGGTATTGGCCTGCAAATTACTTCGCGTTTAGGAATAACATTATAGTGCTCAAAAGAAGCTAGTTGTCCACTGTGGTCGGATTTAATAATATTAATTACCGATTTCTCAATTAAGTTACAGTTGGAAAAGATGTTATCTAAGCAAGTAGCCGATGTTGGCGTAATTCGCGTCGGTTCATTAAAAGTGTGAAGCAAATTAAATGATTTAAAAAGATTAAGGAATTTACTGGAGAGTTGTGCTAATTTAATATCTAAGATGTCTATATTAAAATCTCCACAAACTACAATTTTTTTATTCTTACGACAGCATATTTTCAAAACATCCTCCATAGTGGACTCAAAGACTGTGTAATTTGCTCCAGGGGGGCTATATACACAGATTATAATTATTTGTTCAAGTTCCACGCATGATATCTCACAAATTCGTTCAACAGAGAGGGATACTATCTCAGAGGGATTTATTTACTCAAGGTCAACATTGCTTGGTGTGATTTTTTTAAATTTACAACGGGGTAGCATTTAGCCTTCATCACACCTGATGTTAAGTGATGATAAGGCTGAAGGTGGAAGCGCACTACTCCCGGAATCCTCAATCAATGAGGAACTGGCTACCTTATCTCTAACTGCCGGAACATAATGATGCTGAATACATCATTGTTATGGCGTCAGACTTAGATAAGATGGTGGTAGCTAGCCAGGCGGACTAAGAACAAGTCCTACCACCAACCAAACCGAATACAATCTCTTGGTCTGAAATCGGTGGTGTGAACCACTAGATCACAGAGGCGGTTAAATGGCGGAGGTGTTCTCATTTTGTATACGTGCTCAAGGAATAATGTACTTTTATTATCATTTAAGGGTTCATTAAATTCTTGAATGAAACAGTAAAATGGGACTATGATGCTTTATTAAGCCAAAACTCAGATACTTATCGTAAAATTCTTTGAAGTGTTATTTTATATCAGAGAAAATAAATTCTGCTTATTGTATATATTTGACATTATACAAACAATGTTTCTATTGTGAATACTTTGGTTGTACCAGGGTGCCTACCATCAATTACTATAAGAAAGCGATTCAGAAGGTGCGTTCCAGAATAGGTTCTATTTCGTACCATGACCTTATATTATACTGAATCGCAAATGAATTGCTGAATGTGAATGAACAAACGATTTGTGTTTTTATTTCTTCTACCCGTCTCTTTTACTCGATTCTATCATGCCCGAGAGTGAGAGGGATGGGTATAACCTGCAGGTGTCATGTTAGCTCTACCGAGTTATAATAAGTCAAATAAGAGTTCATGACAGCTAAGCGGCTGTGAAATGTCGTTGAATCGCTTGTCATTGACGCTATAGAATCTCGATCATCATTTCAACAGTACGACGCCCACTGCTGGGCATAGGCCTCCCCCAAGGATCTCCACAACGATCGGTCCTGCGCTGCCCGCATCCAGCGGCTTCCCGCGACCTTGACCAGATCGTCGGTCCACCTTGTAGGGGGCCTGCCCACGGAACGTCGTCCGGTTCGCGGTCGCCATTCGAGAACCTTTCCGCCGTGCCGTGTAGTGTCGGCACATAAAAAGAATAGCACTACCCCCTCTCTTCCCGTGGGTGTCGTAAGAGCCGACAGAGGGAAAACTGCCAAAGGAGATGGGCAGCAGCGTCATACTGCGATCGCCAACCCGCCTGCCAAGCGTGGCGATTATGGCAAAGTACACACAACAATAGAATCTCGATCGCAAATTATTAATCTGTCGTGGTACGAAGATCAGTTTAAGTCTTAAACAAATCCGCAATAAGAGTTGATGGCAGGCACTTTTGACAATATTTTTGAAGTTTCAAGTTTTAAATACAAGTATTTACAATGCAATCCAAGGCTAATCAGTGATATTTAGAAGATTAAAATTTAATACATAGCACTTTTAATAGAGTGGAACATTCTGGAAACATAAAAATAACTGAGAATCGATAACTTTTAATGAAAAAAACCAAACCGAATGCCAAAACTCTAAATAAAAATGAATATTTTGCGTTCGGCATAACGAAAAGTTGCCAATGAAAAAGTTCAATGATCAAAAACTGTGAACTGCATCCAACTGCATAGAACTGCATCCAGGTAACGGGTATTGTGCAGTCGACGGCGAATTTTAAATTGACTTCACTTCAAGATGCAGTCACTGAAATGGTTAAGTTTTACTGTCTGAGGCGGAACCTGAATCGTATAAAAGTTCATATCGAATTTGAATCGAAAACATGCAAACATGTTTTTCAGTCTTAAATCTGTCTATCTTTGGCCAAAAAAAATCTTTTATTTTGCTGTGATATCAGAAAGAAAGAAAGAAAAAAAGATAGAAAGAAAACATTTTTCTGACGACACACAGAAAAAAGACAGACGGGTGTAAATACCCAAAAGTGCGGAAAAATTAAAAACACACCAAGTAAATCCTGCTCGAGGCTGCGCGCTCGGTCAGATGAGTTACGACCAAAAATTTTTTACTTTTCTCTCGTTCCCTGTCGACAATATATAACGACCATTCTTAGCATCCTTGTTCCATAAAACATCATGCTCACAAATTAAAACGCTTTGTATCGCCACGATAACCTCTGTTTGCGAGATATCAGACAAAAATTACTTTAAACTTTTATAATTGCTCAAGTTTCGCGAATAAGTCCTCGGGAATAAGCAAAAGTTGGATTTAATTTGGGGACTGTGAAATATAGGGAGAGGGATGGACGATTTATGTCGCAGATAGCGAGAATTGTGCCCTTAAGTGCCTGAGGAAAGTGGAGGTCGAACCACGTTATGTGTTAACCTTAATGTGTTTGTTTGTTACTGATGTAGTTTTGATATTTTTGTGTTTTTTTCATGCACAAACAAATCAAACGGATTTAAATCAAACAATTACGTAAACTCGACCAAGATATTGCTTAGGATAGTGCCATAGTTTAAATAAGAGAAAATAACACATGTATGTTTGGCGACCGATTTGGCAAAGGGGTAGGATACCTGCCTTCTGCGCCATAAGTCTCGGGTTCGATTCCCGAACGAGACAAATATTTGCGTGCATGAACATGTCTAAATAGACATGTTCATGCACGCAAATAAGACAAATATCTTGGCCTGGGTGGTACTCTATACGAAGTATGTATAAAAAAAGCATATACGTATATTTTATCCGTTATCTAGTTTCCATAACACAGTTTCTTAATGAAACCTACTTATGAGTTAGATAAATTAGTGTGGTTGTAAGAAGAAATTATTACTTATTATTAATTATTATTATGTGAAGGTCACAGCATTGAGGTAATTTCTAAAATTGCAAAAATCGTAGCAGTTAAGTTTATTATAAACTACTATGAATGTATGTATGAAAATAACTATTTTGGTATAGTTTAGTACTATTATAATTTTATATTCTGTGGTATAGTGTCAAACGACCCATTTTGCAATGAAGCTCTACTTAATACTGAGGTAACTGGAGAGTGCAGTACTAACACTTTTTTGTCTCCAAAAATTACACAGACAGCCAGTCTTTCGTCTCACCTACACTTTAAAAAATATGTAGTTTAAAAAACTAAAAAAACACACTTTTATAGGAATAGACTAAAAAGTACAAAATAACCGCCTATTCAGTAACTTAAATTAAAAAGCGTGGTGCGCGTTGTCATATTAAGTACTTGAATGCTTGCTTTGCAAAGGGCGCACCACGCTTTTTAATTTAAGTTACTGAATAGACGGTTATTTTGTACTTTTTAGTCTATTCCTATAAAAGTGTGTTTTTTTAGTTTTTTAAACTACATATTTATTTTTTACTTTTTAGTTTAACAAATGGCAAGCTATGGGTGGTTGATAATCGATTTCACAGTCCATTCATGTGTCTGCTCACCCCGTAAACATTATAACTCAAAGGCGTGATTGTATGTATTAAGTTTTACAAATTCAAGTGGAGTCTATTAGTTACCAGATGCGCGAGCTGAACCCTTACTTTCTCCTTACTCCATCATCAGACCCTCACCACCAAGTGTAGCGAATAGGTCTCATCAGAACGAAACAAATGAGCCCAAACTCAAGGGATTTCCTAGTGGTTATTAAGGAGTGCCACTGACTTCCTCCCTGCTCCAACATCAGACTCTCACCACCAAGTGTAGCGAGTAGGTCTCATCAGAATGAAACAAATGAGCCCACCTCGAGGGGTTTCTTAGTGGTCACTAAGGAGTGCCATTGACTTCCTCCCTGCTCCATCATCAGACCCTTACCACCAAGTGTAGCGGATAGGTCACATCAGAACGAAACAAATGAGGCAGAACTCAAAGGGTTTCCTATTTGCCATTAAGGAGTGCCACTGGCTTTCTCCCTGTTCCATCATCAGTCCCTTGCCACCAAGTGTAGCAAATAGGTCTCATCAGACGGAAACAAATGAGCCTAAACTCAAAAGGTTTCGTAGTGGTCATTAAGGGTCCCACTGGCTTCCTCCCAGCTCTATTTTCACATCATCAGACCCTCGCCACCAAGTGTAGCGAATAGGTCTCGTCAGAACGAAACAAATGAGCCCAAACTCGAGGGGTGTTCTTGAAGCCATTAAGGAGTTTCACTGGCTATCTCCCAGCTCCATCATCAGACCCTCACCACCAAGTGTAACGAATAGGACTTATCAACACGAAACAAATGAACCCAAACTCGAGTGGTTTCCTATTGGTCATTAAGGAGTGTCACTGGCTTCCTTCCAGCTCCATCATCAGACCCTTACCACCAAGTGTAGCGAATAGGTCTCATCAGAACGAAACAAATGAGCCAGAACTCGAGGTGTTTTCTATTGGTAATTAAGAAGTGCCACCGACTTCCTCCCTGCTCCATCATCAGACCCTAACCACCAAGTGCGACTAAAAAGTCTCATCAGAACGAAACAACAGAGGCCAAACTCGAGGGGTTTCCTAGTGGTCATTAAGAAGTGCCACTGGCTTCCTCCCTGCTCCATCATCAGACCCTCACCACACCATCAAGTGTAACGAACAGGTCTTATTAGAACAAAAGAAATGAGCCTAAACTCGAGGGGTTTCCTAGCAGCCATTGAAGAGTTCTATTGCCCACCTCTTGACTCCATCATCAGATCAGCTCGATGGTAGCAAATTATTGTATTGTCATCGGATTCATATAGACTTGCAAAGTTTCAAATCAATACGACAATTAGAAGTAGGTTAAAATTGATTTACAAGATTTTCTTACATTGTGACTTAGTTACAAGTGAAGCTAATAAAAGTGTGGTAAAAATACGTATGGTCATATGAGACAACTGACAGCCACTACATACATAAATGTCAAATTTGCTGGGTACACTTTTTTATTCAGGGTGAGAACTCCAGTTACCTCAGTATTAAGTCGAACTTCATGCATTTTGCTAATACTTTGTTTAAAAGCGTAAAAACTTTATATAGTGCGTGTCAGATAACTCTGCGCGTGACTGGGGCGTTTTTGGCGCTAGTTACAGTACAATTTTTTGTTCTCAGCTTATGGAAAAGATGAAAAATGAAGTAAAAAGAAAACTGTAGAATTGGCATCCATTTGTCAACAAAATGGATCAAGGGGTCCGAACATGAAGCTCGACTTAATACTCTGAGGTAACTGGAGTTCTCACCCTGAATAAAAAAGTGTACCCAGCTGTCATTTATGTATGTAGTGGCTGTCGTTCTCTCATATGACCATACGTATTTTTTTAAAGTGTAGGTGAGACGGAAGACAGCCACTGTGTAATTTTTGGTGACAGAAAAGTGTTAGTACTGCACTCTCCAGTTACCTCAGTATTAAGTCGAGCTTCATGAGTCCGAATCAGCGTCCGGCTCGTGGGCTTGACATAAGGCAGTTGTCCCACCGCGCCGGTCGGCGATGAACGAGAAGCGAGTCGAGCTAGAACTAGAAACGAGTGCGAGCAGCGGGAAGCGAGTGTATAGTTCCGATAGTTTTGTCGCTCGCTGGGCTATTAGTCGTGGGCTACACTGGAGCGACTGCGGGGCGCGGAGGCGACCTGCGGATCATCACTATTATTTACACACTTGACTGGCTGTCATAAAATATTTTTGTGCCTATTTGAGTATCGCCATTATGACGCTGTAGGCAGATACAGATACACGATTCAATTGGTCCGACTGTACATCTATATCGTGTTTAACAATAAAGACAACTATAAAAGGCTTCTCAGAGGTCGTTTCTCTCCGTTTAAGTGAAGATCCTCAGGCCCAGCATCGTATTTCGCTAAGGAGAAAATAACACTAAATTGTGTTATCGACAATCCCAAGTGGTGCACTCCGTCGGTTTAATGGCTGCTTAGTTAATGAAACTGGATTCGTTTAGTTCTATTGAAATCAATTAGATTGGCCGGCTGGTGATGGACGTATTTTAATTAATAGTAAGTTTGAAGTTTATTCTGTAAATTAAATTTGTATGTTCAAAGAGAGAGTACAAAAGAGAGTATTGATGGTATTCTACGAGTATACTAATATTATGAAGAGAAAAAAAATGTTTCTTGTTTGTTTGTTTAAGTATACTTGTCTTAATAAATAAACTCAAAAAGTACTGGACCAATAATAAAAATTATTTTACCATTATAAAGCTTCATTTCTCCTGAGTTACATAAGTGTTATTCTGTCACGATTCTCCCATGGAAACGGGCACCACGCCTGTAAATCCTCGCGTAGCCCATAGATCTGAATATTTCACAATTTATAATCCTAAGTACCTAAGTACTAATATTTTAAATGCGAAAGTTTAAGAGTATGCATGTAGGTATGGATGGTTCTTATTCTTTCATGGATCAAAACTACTGATAGGATCTGGATGAATTTTGGATCAAAGATTAAAGGCTGGAATAACATATAGGATAGGTACTTTTTATTCCAGAATTTCCACGGGAACGGGAACCACGCGGGTGAAACCGTGGGTGGCCGCTAGTATTAAATAAATATTGGACCACATCACAAAAAATTCTCCGATCCCAAATTGTCATAAGCACACCACATAAACAGACACGGGAAAATGTGGAAAGTTTAGTTTCCTACATGTACCCGACCGGGAATCAAACCTGAGGGCCTACTCTGAAACGCAAAACCTAAAACTTCGGTATACCCGTCCGTCTCACTCTCCAGTAGGGACAGAATCGAGTGAAAGGGCGGGGCTAACCGAAGTTTCGGATTAGCGTTTCAGAGTACGGTCACAGAATATATTAGTCCCTGGGACCTGATAGGTAGCGGCACCTTAAAAACTATTTGTTCATGTCCAATATTAGTTTAATTTAACCATGATTAAAACAATTTGACACTTCTATTTAATGCATGCATTAAAGTAAATACCGGTTAGAATTTAGTATTTTTCAACATACTTGAATACAAAATAATAATACGGGCAAATTTTCCGATTTAACGTTAAGTTTGAAATGTCGATGATTAAATTTAATAATTCTCTTTCACGCATTAGCAAAATTAGTCAGACGTGATATTTCATTACAGAATTCCAATTGCAGCTAATTTGAATTCAACCTCGTTGCATTTTCCTGCACACAATCACAGCACTATATATTTATTCATATTCATATTCATATTCATATTCATATTTATATTCATATTCATATTCATATTCCTTTATTGCATCTTGTTGTAGGTATGGTGTTACATAAAACTTTTAGGCACAAACAAGAACCCTGTAAGGGCACGGCAAAATACTTATAATTTACTTAACTAATTTATATTGAGGTACTATACATATAATATACTCTTACCAAGTTCCCCCACCGACGAGCCCGGTCCGAGCAGTGCAGTATAAAAGGCGGCGCAGTCGGCGAGCTCGCTCATTTGGTGCTCGGCTTTCGGATGCGACGGACGTTTTTCAGTAGCGTTATTAGTATTTCGTTTTGTGCTCAGTTATTTAATTATGCGGGTAGATGTTATTATTTTGAGTTAAATTTATAAGGAAATAAAGTTTTAGGTTGCTGTATTACATTCTTTTTTTTTAATCAATTTCACTTCTGGTTTGTAAAATCAGAAGTGGGATCGCCACGTGTTAATTCAGCTCATTTTTAGCCATCCAAACGTTATTTTCGTGTTTTGTAGCAGTGTTCAGTGTTTTAAAATATCGGTTGTAAATAGTTGTTGTTATTTTTGTGTAAAGTAAGTACTACGTTAATTTAAAATGTCGGATCGATCCTCTAGACCTGTGGAACGTGATCATCGTAATAAAGACCGGCGTTCAAAGGAAAAATCTCGTGAACGTCGTAGTCATCGTTCTTATGATACGCCGCCATTATCCAGGCGTGATGATCGTTCCGCAGACTACAGGAGCGGGTCGAATAAGCGTCATAAGGCTTCGCATAGCTCGCAAAGTAGAACTCGTGATCGCCGTAATAGTTCAAGCGACCGTCATGAGAGCATACAAAACTTATCATTAGATCGGATTCTCACTAGATTAGATGCTATTGAAAATAGGCTACAGCAACCTACAACAGTGACACCGGTTGATAGTCCGTCGCATCTTCTTGGTAACCACACGCCGACCACATCGCTTAACGTCGCGCCGACTCCTGTCAGCGAGCAGATTTCTGGCATTACTGACGGGGCGACGTTGGCCACTATGCGTGACACCGATGCTAGCACCAGCGGTGATCGCGGCGTGACGGACAGGATTGTTGGAGCTCTTTCTTCCTTGATTCAAGTAAGGTCTCAAAATTATTATATTTCCCCTTTTGACCCTAACATACATGATTTTGACATGTGGTGCGCGGAGGTAGACCGCGGCCGGCAATTAAACAATTGGGACGAGCGAGAGTGCCTCGGGCGTATTGGTGGTTGCTTGAGGGGTGACGCCAAATCTTGGCTGAACGATTGGAACACACATGATCGAACGTGGACTAATTTTAAAATTGAATTTCGATCACTATGTCCACGAAACATAGATTTTGCAACTGTTTTATTCGAGGTAATGTGTTCCAATTCTAATAAATATTCAACCTACGCGGAATATGCCCGCAAGTCACTGCTACGCCTAAATATAGTGAGAGGTTTGTCTGACGAACTAAAGACCTCTATTGTGATACGAGGTATTGCCGATCCGCAAATCAAAGCCGCGGCTACCAATGCTAAACTACAGTCAAAGGATTTAGTAGAGTTTTTATCAGTTTATGTAAAACCAAGACATGATTTTCGAGCTACCAACAATGTTGTTCGTCCGCCAAACAACATAGGGCAAAACCACTCTCGTAAGCGAGATGCACCTAGATTTGGAGACAATTCAACATGCCTTATTTGTGGCAAATTGGGTCACAAGAAGTGGCATTGCCCTAAGAAGCCTAAGACAGACTTTTCTAGTACACAGGCTACCTCTGCCTTGCCTAAGTCTGGTCCTTCGCTGTCTAACGATAATAGATCATCAAAATTCTGTACTTTTTGTAAGCGTAACGGTCACTTAATTGATTCATGTTTTCTTAAACAACGTTCTGATGGAGGAAATAAAAATTCAAGTGAAGTAAATTTTTGCTCCGACCCGAATCCAGACAAAGCAATGTGATGTCAGCACTTATTAATAAGGTACCCGTTGATGTTTTGATTGACAGCGGCTCCGTTATTTCACTTGTATCGGAATCAGTTTTGAAGCATTTTAATTTTAATAGAATTCCAACTTATCGGTTAATGCGTGGCATAGGAAGCCAAGAGATTGAGGCAACATCTTATGTTACAGCCATTTTAGAATTTCCAGAGGTTTCATTAGAAGTCGATTTATACGTTGTACCTAATCAATGTATTAGCGCACCAATTTTGATGGGCACCGATGTCCTTAATCGAAAAGGACTGACTTATATACTGACTGATAGCAAACAAAGATTAGTTAGATCTGACGGCCCTGCTGTTGTGCAGCACGTGAACACTGTGGAAGTTGAATACGTTAAGACACCCTTAGTTGGACACGATAGAGAGCGCCTGCTAGAAATAATCAAAACCTTTTCTAGTTCATTCATTACTGGCACAGCCACTTCCACCGTGAACACGGGCAGCATGGAAATAAAATTATCTTCCAATTCTCCGGTATGTCATCGTCCTTACAAGCTCTCCCTTGATGAGAAAAATAGAGTACGCGATATAGTTAACGACTTGCTCAGTAAAGGTATAATCAGAGAGTCTCAGTCCGATTACGCAAGCCCTATCATTCTCGTCAAGAAAAAGGACGGGAGTGATAGGATGTGCGTCGACTACCGCGCACTTAATGCAATAACGGTTAAGGAAAGATTTCCGTTGCCGCTCATTGATGACCACATCGATAAGCTTGGCAAGTTTAAGTATTTTACTAGTCTCGACATGGCTACTGGCTTCCACCAGGTTCCAATGAAAGACCAGGAGTCAATTAGTAAAACGGCCTTTGTAACACCAGAGGGGCACTATGAGTATCTCAAAATGCCCTATGGCTTAGCTAATGCGCCAATTGTATATCAGAGAATCATCTCTAGAACACTTAAGCCCCTAATAGACGCTGGTAAGGTGTTAACTTACATCGACGATGTGCTTTTGCTCTCTAACACTATTGAGGAAGGGCTACATAACTTAGTCGAGGTTCTTAAGGTTCTAACAGCTTCTGGGTTTTCCATAAACTTAAAAAAATGTACCTTCTTAGACACCGAAATCGAATACTTAGGGCGCCTCATAGGAAATGGTCAGGTACGGCCGAGTCCAATTAAAATAGAAGCACTAGTAAAATCAGCCAAACCTACTAATGTACGGGAGGTCCGCCAGTTTCTAGGGCTCGCGGGATATTTTAGGCGATACATCGCCAATTACTCCTCTAAGACTTCGAGCATAGCTAGGTTACTTCGTAAAGGGGAGCCATTTCTCTGGGGTGCTGAGCAAGACAGTGCTCGTGAATACATTATCCATTGCCTGACCAATGAGCCTGTGTTAGCGATTTTCGACCCTCAACTGCCCACTGAGCTTCACACCGACGCCAGTGCTATAGGTCTTGGTGCAGTGTTATTACAAGAACATCCTAATAAAAGAAAGAGGGTTGTAGGATATTTTAGTAAGTCCACCCAGGGGGCTGAAGCAAAGTATCACAGTTACGAACTGGAAACATTAGCCATTGTTCGCGCCCTTCAGCATTTTCGCCATTATTTGATTGGTATTAACTTTAAAATCATAACGGACTGCAACTCCTTAAAAATGACTGAGCATAAGAAAGACCTGCTTCCGAGGGTTGCTCGCTGGTGGGTTTACTTACAAGATTTTACTTTCACTCTCGAGTATAGGAAGGGTTGTATGATGCAACACGCAGACTATTTAAGTAGGAACCCTCCAGTACAAGTCTCTCACATACGTTGTTCACGCCGCGCGTGATTCATTCATTCGCGTGCGTTCGTGGGTTCGGCGCCGACCGCCGCCCGCGCGACATCGCGACCAGTTGGCCGTAAGCAGCCGTGAGGAGCGCCCGGTCCGGGTACGGACTTGTGACCCGTGTGTGTTCGCTTTGAAAAGCGCCGGGAAAGTTTTAGCTGCCTATTAGGGCATTGTGTCAATTGGGCTAAAATCGCTCAGACAGCTGATGAGGAGACACAACAATTGATTGTCAAACTTTGGGAAGGGCAATTAGACCAAAACAGATACATAGTTAAGAATGAACTGTTGTTTTACAAACACACACCTACTGGTGAGGAACCACGACTCCTGTGTTTCATCCCTAAGGGTCACAGATTAAGCTTGCTCCGGGTTTTCCATGATGACCACGACCACATAGGCGTTGATAGAACTACCGATCTCATATTAAGGCACTTTTGGTTTCCGAACTTACGGTCGTTTGTTAGAAAATATATTAGTCACTGCCTTACTTGTCTATCTCACAAGAGGGTACCCAGGGCTCCACCTCAACCTATTCAATCTTGGACTAAACCAGATGTCCCCTTTTCTACACTACACACCGATGTTCTGGGGCCACTACCGGAGTCTCATGGTTTCAAATACGTTTTGATTGTCGTGGATTCGTTTTCAAAATTTTGTTTACTGTACTCGCTTTACCGGCAAGATGCTGATGAACTAAAACGCGTATTCACAAACGCAGTATCCTTATTCGGTTCGCCTTCGATGATAATATGTGATCGGGGTAGAATGTTCGAGAGTAGTGCGTTTCAAGGCTGGTGTGCTGACCAGGGTTGTCAAATACATTTCATTACTCCGGGCATGCACCGTGAAAACGGTCAAGCAGAAAGGTACTGCAGAACCGTCTTGAACATGTTACGCGTCGAAGCCGGTAATCGGGGTTCCGAGTGGTCAGAAGTCTTATGGAGGATGCAGCTCACGTTAAACATCACTAAGCAGGCTACGACACAAGCCTCGCCGCTGCAGCTGTTGGTTGGTATAGATGCTGCGACTCCGGCCATAAGGAACCTGGTGAGAGACGTTGCGTTAACTGACTGCGAACGTAACCGAGAAGCTCTTATGACCCTCAGAAGACAGCGGGCGTCGGAACTGCTGGCGGCTAATCAACAGCGTCAGGATACCTATGTCAACGAAGGTCGACGAGAGCCACGCAGTTTCGCCGTGGGCGACCAAGTGTTCGTGAACAAGACAACGCAGAGCACCGGCAAGCTGGACTCCGGCATGCGCGGGCCCTACAAAGTTCTACGTGTGTTGCCTCATCAGCGCTACGAGCTCGAGTTGTTGGCCGGCTCGTATGGCAAAAAGACTCAGGCTGCAGCCGAACACATGGTTCAGTGGCGTGGTGAATGGACGCCTGAAACTTGCTCCGCTTTCTTCGAGTGTGGTGAGTGACGACATGCAAACGTGGGGCCTCTGTCGTAGTAACAATGATGTCAAGCAAACGTGGGGCCTCTGACAATGGTTTAGTACATGTACGTGTCATGCAAACGTGGGGCCTCTGACACCTGTGTGTACTCATTACTTACTACTTCACGAACCCATATACGCAAACGTGGGGCCTATGTATGCGTTCGTGAGGGTGACATGCAAACGTGGGGCCTCTGTCATAACTGTAGAATGAAGAAGTATAAGAATATTATGCTCTTCATTCGATAACTACACTTGTACGGGTACTCGACGAATGAAAGTCCGGAATTTCATTTGACGAGGTCACTCGCTTATTGTTTTGTGTTTTGATATTTTTGCATTATTGTTTCCATTTTAAGATTTAAACTTTAATTAATTCATATTTTGAGTAAATAAACATTCCATAGTTTTCCCTTAATACTCTGGTCTCCTGCTGTGGGCGCTTGAGTGCACGCTTGTGCCCGTGACAGGTGATCAGCTTACAAATAAAGGAATAAATAAAAGACTTCCACTTTGATATTTCTTTAATAAATAATTTGTTCTAGTTATTCTTGAGCAACATGTATTAAAGATAAAAAAAAAAGACAGGCCAAACCCTAAGGTTGGAATGTCTTTAACGCGTTACATACATCTTTCCATGTTGCAGAAAGCGACGAAAATAATGATGAACAGGACATAGCCAGCACGTCGAGTGGATCAGAAAATGCGGTCGAGGACGCCCCGCGGTCAGGAACGGCCGTCTTACCAAGTTCCCCCACCGACGAGCCCGGTCCGAGCAGTGCAGTATAAAAGGCGGCGCAGTCGAGCTCGCTCATTTGGTGCTCGGCTTTCGGATGCGACGGACGTTTTTCAGTAGCGTTATTAGTATTTCGTTTTGTGCTCAGTTATTTAATTATGCGGGTAGATGTTATTATTTTGAGTTAAATTTATAAGGAAATAAAGTTTTAGGTTGCTGTATTACATTCTTTTTTTTTAATCAATTTCACTTCTGGTTTGTAAAAATACTTAATCTTTCACTATGCATATGATAGCACATCTCTCTCTTCAACACCAAGTTTGGATGCGTTTGGGAAGCTCCGGCATATATTCGTGTCCGAAATACCTCAATGTCTCAAGACGAAAGTCTTTGACCAGTGTGTGTTGCCAGGACCTTTGGAAGTGAGACGTGGTTTTTTATTATGGGTCTCATAAGAAGGCTCAAAGTCACCCAGCGAGCAATGGAGAGAGCGATGCTTGGTATTTCCCTGCTCGATCGAATCAGAAATGATGAGATCCGCAGGAGAACTAAAACAACCGACATCGCTCGAAGGGTTGCATCATTGAAGTAGCAGTGGGCGGGACACATAGCGCTGAGAACCAATGGCCGTTGGGGCGGAAAGATTCTCAAATGGCGACCGCGTACCGGACGACGGTCCGTGGGCAGGCCCCCTACAAGGTGGACCGACAATCTGGTCAAGGTCACGGAAAGCCGCTGGATGCGGGCAGCGCAGGACCGATCGTTGTGGAGATCCTTGGGGGAGGCCTATGCCCAGCAGTGGGCGTCGTTCGGCTGACACGATGATGATGATGATCAGCAGTTAATAAGTTATGAGGGAACAGACTGATGAACATACATACATACATAACATACATACATATTACATACATACCGGTCAAAATTATAACCCTCCTTTTTTTTGCTTTGCCGTAGTCAGGTAATAATTCAACAAACCTTCTTCTTAATAAAACTTATTCCTTAACCCAAAAGAAACCTAAAAAAATCACACATAGGTACCTATTCCCCCCAAATAAAACTTCAAGAGGATCAGATACTTTGAAAGGTAACGTTCGTCAAGATTATGCAAAGGATTTGTCATACTCTTGTAATGGGGACCGGGGCGCCTTTGATAACAACTGAGCTCGCAAAACTCAATATCCGTGGGCTTAAACGCGAAGACGAGTTATAAATAGCCTAATGTATGGAAATTGACACATTTTGGTAGGTATTCCCTTTCTTCTCCAAAGTTTTTTTGTTTTAATCCATTCATGCATGTCATTTACAATAACAGCTTTGATATAAACTTCAGTAAAGTGCAGCAAGCTTTTCTGTTCCGGTGATTATCTTTGGAACTAAAACAGTTTTCATACGACAGTCCATTTTGAAAGCTAATTTGGTATTGCAAGTGGCTCCTCTGTCACGGCTGTCACCGGAACAGGAAAGCTTGTGGCACTGTAATCATAATGTTCGAATGTCACTTTTGTCCGAAAACTCTTATATTACCCTAATGCTGCGGCCACATTAAATAAATAAATAAAATAAATAACATTAGCGAGCTACAGCGAAGAATCGTAATATCTTTCTCTATCTAACTAACCGGTAGTGGTGTATGGAAAGAGCTAGTCGTGATTCTTGAATTAACGTCCGCCAATGTGGCCATAAGATTATGTGATACAATAATTTGTCACATAATCTTGAATGCGATAAACTCCTATTATATCCGATCCGAGTGTTGTTTGGTACCTAAAGTATGTGTTAGTTCGAATGATAATTTAAAATTTACCAGAAGTGTTGTTTGGTACCTTAAGTGTGTGTTAGTTCGAATGATAATTTAAAATTTAACAGTGTTTTTAAACAAGATAGAGATTGAGTTTCAGGTGGTAGAAATGATTTTAGATTATTGGATTGGTGACTAAAAGTGGGCTTGAATATTTTTTATATTTGTGTCAAAATTCATCAAAACAAACTCGAATCCTATGTTACAAATTCGCAGGTTTTTCTGTAAAAGAACTTGCAAGGAAATTCCAAAACTCGGAATTTAGCCAATTTCATATTTTTGCTATCTTTTTATTTAGAAAAAGATGAACAAAATTCTTTGAAAACTCAATAAAAGTGAGTTAGGTACCATACCTACCATTGAAAACTGAAAAATATTGTTTTGCTGGCTGCTATTAGTAGCGTCCAAGATTTCTCCGAAGGAAATAGGTACTTACGCGCTTGCAAACGCGTGTAAGTAATCCCTTTAGATTCTTAAAATAGTTTGCATTTTATAATTAATATAATATCGCGTCGTTGTAATATTTAACCAACTATTCCGCCGTCAACTGTCGCACCAAAAATTCGCGTTATGGTTACCGTTATCAAAGAATATTATACACTAACGCCGTTATCGTGATCGTTGGTATTATTTTGTATGAAAACCAGAGAAGCGCCTCTTTCGGTCTTAAAAGGAACTGAAATTCAATACATATTTGACAGAAGCACTGTGACATCTTTTGAAAGACGGTATAGTTTACTATTCGATTACCATAACGATAGTTATTTTAATTTTTAGTTTTTTTTTGCATTCACTATGCAATTTTTATTATAGAAAAATGGAAAATGACGTATTTAGAAAAAATCGACCCGTCTCACAACTAGCTCCCGTGACGTCCCATCGAAGCTAGTTGAGACGGGTCGATTTTTTCTAAATACTTCATTTTCCATTTTTCTATAACGATAGTTTTTCATGCTAGGGCTGTTATTGAGTTCACGCATTTTCTAGCGATAATAAAGTCCGCTGTTTAGTGCGCAGCGTTCACCGGGTATAATCTGCTAGAATTTTCATGTAATAATCCGATATATTTGTGGAGAAGGGTTGGGGTAGTGGTCTATCGATGTTTTAGTTTCATTTTAATCAATAGTTTGTAGTAAAAAAAACAACTATGAAATCCTGTAAAAGCTACTAGATCCAATTTGAAATGAATACCTACAAATATGTTCATTGCGCAATATGAATAATTAATTTTTCATGTCTCATATTCTGAAAGTAACTCATAACTTGTCTAAAATGCGGGTTGAAAGTGGTATGTGGCGGCCCTAGGGCTGTAATGAAATTTAAAAAAGGAACAGGAGGGGTCATGTCAAAATCTGTAAATTAGAGAGTACTTATGTACAAAAATGATCTATAATCTCTGGACATTTATTTACCAAAGGTATGTGGGCAAAGGCACAGAAGCCTATACAGCCAGCTTTGCTACTATATATAAAATAACTAAAATCGTAGACACCATACAAAAAGAGAAATTGTTATTATTATCTAAAACATTGTTTTTTTTATAATATGCGTTTTTAGAAACAGATTAAACCAAATAAGTTATTTGTAACATAAAAAATCGGGCTATTAATTCCATAGAATTGCATAGAGTACGGGTCAAACACTAAACATGGCTGTATGGACTTAGTTTCCCTTGCCTTCCCTAAAATAGAGAAAATGAACAAAAAAGTTATGTTATGAGAATTCGAGTCACAAAGTACCTTTGTATATTCGAGTCAAAATTGCGCGGCCATAGGAAAAATATTTTTTAGAATATTTCTGTTTATTTTTACTTCCCTCATATTCGAAATGAAAAGTAGAGTGTTTACTTCGGGTGTATGGACCCACAACAGTCTCGAACTATCGGCGCCCTCACTTCGTTCGTGCGCCAAAACACTCGACTGTTATGGGTGACATACAGCCCTTACTAAACAATCTACTATTATTTGTTCTAGAAAAACAACTTTTTTAGGTTGAGTAAAAATCCTTTACCTACCTTTATTTATACAACTTTTAATGAAGACTCGAAATTACAAAAAAAACACTTATTTATTGTACAAATGAAATTATTAAAATAATTTTATCATGTTAAGCATTGCAGAAATAACCCAAAACACAATACACTCTTTAGGCAGTCGTGTAAAAAACCATAATCGATACGATTAACCCACCGCCTGCCCTCCCTACGGTGCGGAGTCGAGTCGACGAGTCTCGCATAATATCGCGCGACATTTTCATAATACCGTATCAGATTCTTTCAAAGTAGGAATCCGGGGCGCGTACAAATTGGACTTTATTATTTATTTGCTGTGACGTCACGGGACGATTCGTTATACCCGCTCCCGCTGCGCTCTGATTGACAATCGCTCCTATAGAGTTAAAACGATTGTTGTGGAAGAGTTTTTAGCAAAGCTAAATTTTTTTTTTTAAATTCTTTTGATTTTTTTACGAGGTAACGCTTAGATTTTATCTCACTACTCTCAACGGAATCCTCAACTAATGAGGAACTTGATCTTACCGTAACACAAAATTGCTGAAAGTATTCTTGTTATGGCGTTCGACTTAAAAAAATTGGAAAATCCAGAAGTGCACGCCTCATTACGCTCATTAAAAAACGACCAATGTTTTGGTGCCAGCTAAGCTGTTATTTTTTAGTATTTTATTAATTTTTAATAAATAAATAATAAATAATTAAACGACACTGACTTAGATAGTAATTTCAATAGGAAACAATCCCGTGACGTGATGAAGCTATTAAGAAAATATACAAATACATTCCCTCTTATTACAAAACGTGGACTAAAATAGTCCTGGGTGCATACCATCAACTTTAAGACAGCGATTCAAAAATAGCGCGATGCAGAATAGGTTCCTAAAATGAATTGCTTTCTTTCGTACCATGACCTTCTAAAAACTGGATCGCAAATGAATTGCTAAATGTGAATGACCGAACGATTTGTGTTCCTATTTCTTCTACCCGTCTCTTTCACTCGATTCTGTCATGCCAGGAGAGTGAAAGGGACGGGTATAACCTGCAGGTGACATGTTAGCTTGGCCATTTTACACGTCAAAAAGGAGTTGATGACAGCTCAGCGGCTGTGAAATGTCATTGAATGATCACTGAATCGCTGTCATTGATATTAAGCTGTCGTGGTACGAATAAGCGAAGCAGATCAGTTTAGGTTCCTAAACAAAACCGCAATAAGAGTTGATGGTAGGCACCCTGGTTTAAAACTGGTACTAAACTGGTGTTGTCACTTTCATTTTCCAAATGAAAGACAAAATTGGCATGAATTTTAAACCAGGTCTAACTTTAGTCCACGTTTTGTAATAAGGGGGATTATGTTTTTCGAGCGTAATCGTAGCACACACGTCCATACAGACACGAACAACTTTCTTAAATCACTTTTTTAATATGTTACGCTTGACAAATATTTTATTAAAAGTATTAAATGTATTTATAAAAGGGTTGGTGTTCATATCTCCGTACTTATATTATTGTATAAGTGCAACATGAATATAAATAAAGACTAAAGGACACAGCACATTACATCAACTCGGAAAGGGATCGACACCGTATCGCCTTCGCCTCGCCGTCAACCAGGCGTCAACCTTAAGCAAGCACGTAACCAAACCGGATCAGCGCCGGTACGTCGGCTCGGCTACGGCTAGGCGACACCGCGCTTTCGGCTAGGCGACGCCGCGCTTACGGCTCGCCGCACAGTATAAAAAAAAATGAGAGAAAAACATGATAAGTAAAAAAATTAAAAAAAAAATTAATAATAAAAAATGAAAAAAAGACAAAAAAATGAGAAAAAAACAGTAATAAAAAAAAATTGATGTTCATTTTTATTTTCAGACCACTGTGCGTAGAGCCGTAAGCTCGGGTACAGAGAGACGTGAGCGCGTGGACGACTAGCGGTAAGCGCGGGGATAGCAAGTTGAGCGACCCGCAAAGCGGTTCGTGAGCTGGTCCCGAGGCGAGGCGCTTACGTTACGAATCCGATTAGTGTGCTTTGCAGTAGGGGGTTTCATACAAAGAATACTGAACCGCACGAGTTGATACGTTTACGATCCCTTTCCGAGTTGATGTATGTGCTGTGACCTTAAGACAGCACTGGGAATCGTACCCGAGACCATTGGATCTGATATCGGTGGCATGTAAATACCAATAGACAGAGGCGGTTAATAAATCTTTTGAATTTATTACAGTTCTGGAAAAGCAGCTATTATAATGATTTGAAAGTAGATCTTGTGTGATAAGACATAATATAGTATTCTCAGATTTCTCAGATCATATAATACTATACATAATAAAACATAAGCTTCCATGATAATGTAAGTATCCTTGGGTAAAATACTCACTAAAGTACTGTTAAAAACAAATCAAAAGTTTCATTAGATCATGTGCTTCGATCAACAATAACACCTAATCATGTAGCATTAATCTGCATTTGTTTATTTTTTGGTGTTGGCTGTGTATAACTTATTCTTATGGTGTTGGTTTGGTATAACTATTAGGGTTTCCTAATAGTCGTCAAATTTAAAAGTGCTGTCAGAGTACTAAAGACTTCACTGTTCATCGCATTATATCATGTCATTGCTATTCTTCCAATACCTACGTTAAAAGTTCGAATAAATTATCATTGGCAATGCCATTTATGCTAGAAGGCTATGCTTTTTGTACTAAAGATTCAGTATAATCGTCAAAATATTTGTCAGTGGTAATAATAATTATAAAAAGAGAAACAAATATCACCGATCTCGCAATAAACATCAAAGGAATAATAAAACTTTTTGATTAAAATATAACAGGCCGGCCCGCAGCTGTTCATCGTTAAGAAGTTTTTACCCAAGATCATTAACTCCGCCGATTTTACGAGACCATCCTTATCTACAAGATTCGACGCGAAAACTGACTGAAATACCTTAATTAACGGGCTTTCGTCAGTACTCGCTCTGCACCTGATGCGTGCTCAACCGAATCTAAACTTATTTTGTACATCCCAACGTTGAAATTTCATCGTTTAAATTAAATTAGAACAATAAACTTTAAGTCTCCCATTTCTCACGACGGATTTATGATTTCGTGAATTCGACAATTTAATTTATTTTTTATAGTTAAGCTGTGAACTGTTGAAGAAACATGCTCTCATTTAATTCATCAGAATAACATCAAATTAAGAACACTATTGACGATTGCCTGCGATACTTTCATTCACTTTTTCGTAAGCTTCATTGATTTTTTTGCTTGTCAATTACCAAAGTCTAGTAAAATAATATATCCGTTCTAAAGTTAACGAACAATATCAGAGTAGGTACTACAATATATTCTAAGATAAAATAAAGGCAAATAAAAAAAAACTCTGAAAAATACAAAAGCTTTGCTAAAACAGATCTGCCAAGTTTTCTTTTCTTAACTAGACAGTAAAATAGATATAATAGCAAAGAAGTAGGTACTTAAATTTATGCTTATAAATAAAAATATCTTAGCAATGTAACAATGAATAGCTTTATTTTGAAACTGAATGTAAAAAAAGTCAGAAGTTTATGTTTTCACGTTAGTACAGTCGAGTTCAATAATATCTGTGCACTTTTGAACTTTGTCGTAGTAATTTATTGTGACAATTTGAGTAGTAGTAGTAATAGTTACAGTACAGTTGTAGTCAAAGACGATGTCAAAAATCTTAATGCGACAAAGTCCAAAAATGCACAGATTTTATTGAACTTAGTTTTTAAACCAATTATTTGTAGCTCGCGCGACAAACCAATAGCTTTGAGTAACTTCGGAATTGAATTCCAGTTGCGAAATCAAATTAAAGGCTCCACTTTTAAAGTGTACATAACTTATGATTTTACAAAATGGAATCTGGAATTTAATACAGTTTTATACCAATCCAGATTGAATTCTGAAATCCTTGCTCAATGCCTTTCGACATTAACGGATTCAGAGGGCCTAGACAAGTGGTTTTCTATTATCGATATCGCCAGTAGAATAGAAAGAAAATGCATGGGATTGACATTAGCGCTCACGTGACATATCGATCGCGAATGTCAATCCCATACATTTTCTTTCTATTCTACTCGCGATATCGATAGTAGAAAGCCACTTGTCTAGGCCCTCACATGTTATTATTTCTACGGTAAATACTGAATCCGAATAAGTATCATCATGATATGATATTATTTTACTTTTCGTATATTTACGATTTAATATTTTCACTACCATTGCTTATGATAAATATATTTTCAGTCTTTCTTTCAAATAAATGTTACTGTACAATTTATGCTACAAGTTATTATTTGAGCTACAAGTATTTATAATCGGCGAACATCTTTATGAAATGTAATGACAGCAAATAAGCAATAAAGATAAGTAAGGATCATTGGAAGTGTAAAGATCTCTGTTTACTGACTTTCAATAATTTCGATAAACTTTTTTATGGAAATGCTAGCAGTGGGAATGGTTCCTCTCCTATCTATCATCATCATCATTTCAGCCGTACTGTAGTGGCTCTAACCCTGATTTGTATATGTGATCGTCTAGTTATAATGTTTTTCTATGTATTTGGTGGTCTTGGTGAAAGTCGATGTTACTGGCATCTAAGTGATCTGCGAATCGTGTTTATGTTTGTACTATTTAGTAGCTGCGTGTGAATAGAACGGAAGCTCATCGAGATAAATCCATCATTCCGCAGGCCTATGGTTTTAAATAACACTGCGAAGCTTGTTAATATTAAAATGCAAATTGCTTTAATCTGATCGCGACCTTCGCCTCTCTTCTACTCTAATTCCTAAGCTATAACCAATAGATGTCTGCTCACGTAGTGGATTACACTCTGGTCGTTTAGTAGCGCCTACAAAACCTTCTAGGAAAAACCCTTCTGAGGTTTATTATTTGGGGAACGTCAGCCATCTTTGTTACGCTGCGAAGCGTATGTCAGACATCTCCAGGATGTGGACATTTATTTACTTTATTTTATAAGGTGTTCGCTAGACACCTTCCCCATAATACCATGGTATACTTTATTTATTCATATTTGTATTAATTGAGAAAGTTCGATTTGGCCAAATCGGGCGATGGCTGAACGCTATGGAAGTGCAAGTGTGACGACGACCCAGAAATGCTGCTACCCGTTCACTGAAACCCACACGCAGATAGCCTTTAGGCTCAATAAGGCTGAGCTCGCGAGTGCCGGCCAGAGCATCCCGTTCAGTAGTCTAAGAGAATAATCTCTTATAGTCAAGGGCCCTCATTCGATTAAAGTCAGTGGGTGGAATGACTAGCTCGCAGCCTCAAGCGGTCAAACACCCCAGGATTTAAACACCCTGTGCAAGTCCTATTTCATCACAGATCACCTAGTATACCTATCTCTATTTCCTATCCTAAATACAAGTCTATAAGTGCACCTAACAGCGTCTATGTCCTGTGTAGAGGCAAAATGAACTTACACATTATACCTATTCAACACTAATACATTATACTTCCTTCTGCTCTGCTCCTGTTGTCTCTCTCGTCCAAATTCAGCAGCTAGACCCCTTTACTAACACGTTTAAATAAACTACCTATACACAGGTAACCTCAACGGTTTGAATGTAGTCTCTCCCTTAAAGTCTTTAATCACTCCCTACTATCCCATGTTTATTTATTTAGGTATATGTATAGGAATCTACCTAGACCTAGACTGAAATCTAACGAATTTAGCTCATAGAAATCGTGATTCAACTGAAAGGTGTACATGTGAGAACGCAAGGTGTTAAGCGAAGTCAAACAAACTAGCTCAATGGTTCTCCTAAGTATTTCTTAGTATTTAACACGGATTTGACTATGCCTCACACTGTGCTTCCTCTTAGGAATCTTATATCTAAGCAGTAAAACATATAATTATGGAAAAAAAATATTATTTATTTAACTTAAATGTGTTTTGTTTATCTTCGAAATAGCAAAAAGAAACTGCTTTGATTATTTAAGCTGTCACCTATAGGTTGCTATATAATGACAGCTAGATTTTCAGCTCCTATCTTAAGACCATACTACATAGAGAGAAAGCGAAAATCCAAAGAAAAAACTCTCTAAGGTCATCTAGATTCACACTTAAATTTAATTAAACACACACTAAAGTTTCAATAGTTATTTTACAACTTAAGTCTAAAGTGAGATACGAACACATTTATAGAACAAACCTGTTCCATTGATTGAAAAATGGAAAGGAAAACTATTTCACATATTAGTCTAATTTAGACTTGATTATTAACATTCTTGGTAGATATTAGTGTTTCGTATTCCACCAGGCTACATAAAGTTACAGTCTCTAGAGCTTTAATTAATACTTTCACGTTAACCATCCCTATCTCTGAGATTAACTATGCATCGAGAAAAGACGCAATCCAATTCAGCCTCGATTGAGGTCTAACCCGGCTCTTTGCATTTCTATCTCATTCGGTAGACCATCTTGCAAATACCTCCGTCTATTTAATATTCGACGATTGCAATAACTGAATATCTTATATCCACAACACCCTAACACAACTATTGCGCATATTAAAGCCAACACAAAAATGAGATGTTCTATCGGGTTCCATTCGGTTATTAAAGCGAAACCCCCAGAATGGTGTTGTTCTTCGTATTGATACATTTCTACGTTGTATGTGACATACCGCTCGTTATTCTAGAGATTGTACCTTTATTGACACACGGAATAAGCCACAATGTACACAATTACATACCCCTCTCGACGTTGTTTAAATTCACTTTGTAAAATAGTTACACTTGTTTTAATATTCAAATCTACAATTTACTTAACAAAGTTAGTATTTAATTAATAGTTAACTCTTTAATCTTTATTTCTCACACAGTTAGTTACAATGGAGTCACGAAACTCCCAATCTATCACTGTCCTAAAAATCAAAAAGCGTCTCCCCAATGCCAGTTGCATCCCCGTTTTCCATCTTCCATCTCTACTGAAGTTATCTCCTCCCGCTCTACGCCCATCTCGATCCCTCATTGGTCAGCTTGATGCTTGCAATCTCCATGGTGACGCCTACGCACAACTTCTCACGATCCGCCCTAACAATTCAGAGAACTCAAGTCTTTTCCTTCCTTCGTCTACTTCACCCATCTGCAACACATTTAATATCTACCAAACTCTTAGAAATCTGTGCATTTAAACTAAAATTGTCCATCATTCACCAGTTTGAATAGTTTGTCTGACAGTTGAGCGTAATTTACGGCCTACCCAAGACTTCATTTGTCTTAGTCCCCGCCGTGCGCTAATAAAACTTGTCGCTCTTAATCTATTAGAAGAAATATTCGAAACATTTTTTTGAATTTTTTTTTTTTATTCCTAGTTTTGTTTTACGAGCCCGGCCCGCACATCTGCTAATAATACGAATGCCATCACAGTACGACGCCCACTTCTGGGCATAGGCCTCCCCCAAGGATCGGTCCTGCGCTGCCCGCATCCAGCGGCTTCCCGCGACCTTGACCAGATCGTCGGTCCACCTTGTAGGGGGCCTGCCCACGGAACGTCGTCCGGTTCGCGGTCGCCATTCGAGAACCTTTCCGCCCCAACGGCCATCGGTTCTCCGCGCTATGTGTCCCGCCCACTGCCACTTCAACTGAGCAATCCTTCGAGCGATGTCGGTCGTTTTAGTTCTCCTGCGGATCTCATCATTTCTGATTCGATCGAGCAGGGAAATACCAAGCATCGCTCTCTCCATTGCTCGCTGGGTGACCTTGAGCCTTCTTATGAGACCCATCTGTTTGCCTTGAAATGTGTTTTTTTTATTATTAAGAATTACATTTTAAACATACCAGCAGTGTTTCTTTTTTATACCTAACTAATTGCTTTAACTAGAGTTCTAAAGTAATTGAAATTTGTTTACCGCTATAATCATTAGTTCGCCTATAATTAACTGTATCCTACTAATATTATAAATGTGAAAGTTTAGATGTTTGGATGTTTGGATGTTTAGATGTTTGGATGTTTGTTACTCAATCACGCCAAAACGGCTGAACGGATTTGGCTGAAATTTGGGATACAGATACTTTGTAGCCTGGAGAGGAACATAGGCTACTTTTTATCCCGGAAAAACGTCACATTCCCGCGGGATAACGTCGTGTAGTCCACGCGGGCGAAGCCGCGGGCGGAAAGCTAGTTTATCATAACTCATTGTGTAATTGTGATGAAATCATACTATGTTAATGCACAGAATATATATTAGTACCTTACGGTACAGAAATTTCACTCCCGAGTTTAGGTATGATAAACGCAAGCGTCCGGTCACCGGACTAGTCTCAATAGGCTGGCACTCGCTCGACTTGTCGCACACGCAGCGCACGCATCCGCATGTGTCGCCAACTGTCTCGCACGCGTGTATTCAGTGTTGCCAACTCGGATTTTCAAAAGGAGCTAGAGCATATCTGAAAAAGAGCTAAAAAAGAGCTAGATTTTTTCAGAAAAAAGAGCTAAATTATGTAATCTGCTACCTATTTATTAAAAAACATGCACTGTCGCCGCTTTCAGGTGTTTTTTCTTTTTATATGATTTAATAAATTACCTTTTTTAGAATTAACCTCGCATTTGCAGTAGGTACAAAACGCTTTGGTGGGGTCTGTTTTAACTGCTCGAAGCCAACCTTGAAATTCTGGTACAGACAGCCATCCTTCTCTGAACTGCTTACTTTAAGCTATCTTACTTTCATTTATTAAACAATTCACGAGGGGACTAAAATAATAACAAATGTTTAGAAGCGACCGTTTAACACTGCGTACGGCTGGTACGGCTGCGAACTTACCACTGACAATATGAGTAACTCACTATGTGGTTTAACAATAATACTACTTTCTCAGCAGCCGAGGCCGATACATAAAGCCCCCAGTACAGGTTGGCTGACCATGGTCGGCGACCATGACCAATACATCGTACATTGACACTTTTGAACGAACAAATTTAAAAAGGTTCTTTCAAAAGTGTCAATGTACGATGTATTGGTCATGGACGCCGACCATGATCGGCCATCCTGTACTGGGGGCTTTACATAGAAATTAGGAAAATTATCGGATAATACCCAACCATAAACCATTATAGAAGAACCATAGACCGGATAGACCGACCATAGACAATGTAGGTACATTTTGGCCCTGGAAACAAGTATTTGGAGCTAAAAATAATACAAAAGGGTTTATTCATAGTGTACATGGAAAAAAGCTAAAATTGTAGAAAAGTAGAGCTAAAGAGCTAAACATGTTTTTTTGGAGATAAACAATAGAGCTAAATTTAGCTCCAAAAGAGCTAAATTGGCAACACTGCGTGTATTACTTTCAAAGATAAAGTAGTACCTCTGACAGCCCTAGCAGATTGAAGCGAGACGGCAGACATTTATTGTACTATGAACGCTATACGCAATGCAAAAGGTTGAAATTAGGTTGTTTTCCAGAATTATAGGTAAATATCTCGGGGATTTTGCGCCGCTTGTATGGGAGTGAGACAGGCCTGGTTAATGTCAGTTTTCAATTTGACAACTCTGTATGAAATAAAACGGAGAAAAAACTACCCTTGAAGAGTTTCTTGCCGGTTCTTCTTCAAGGTCTCACGCCCCGTAGGGTTCGCGAACCGATGTCGTAGCTTCTATGACCTTCACAAGTATTATAAATCACAATCTAAATTGAATAAACAAATGTGACTTTGACTTTGGATTTATGGTATTACAAAAATAAGTCGGCTGTTTCATATATTTGAACCATAAAGTTAATATTCCGATAGGTATATTAACTTTATGATTTGAACAAAGATTTAAAAAAAGTTTTGTATGGAATAGTTAAATCATTTTTCGCGGATTCATGGATGCTTCCGTACAATGAATTGTTTTACATAATGGTTTTCGAATTTAAGTAAGGATAAAACATCATATTATTATGTGTGTAATATAAAATGCCAGTAAAGTTATTTAGAAGCGACATAGCGCTACACTTGGCTTTGTGGGCCGCGAGGGACTTGCCGCGTCGCCGGCTATCTGCATATGAAAATGAAATCTCATATCACATGTTACAGCAGATTGTAGCTGAGTAAAATAACGGCTGAGGGATTAAAAGAAACATCATATTGATTGACCTGGTTTCACGATAAGTAGTTTGTAGCATTTGTGTTACGGATACGGGATGTACAAAATTGTATTTATTTTAACAACTTTATTGTAACAGATACCCACGAGAAACATTTTCATGTAAAATGCTGCCAAGACGAAACCATATAGCCCGCACTTTAAAAAAATTATCAGATCTGAGAGAGCCTAGCTTCTTAAGACCTAACAAGCTCTATTCCTAAGTCAAGGCACGAAGACAGTTCTGAAAATTCACCCCCTAACGGCACAAAGTGGAGGTTCAAAGTTTGTACGGCGTATCAGTCATCTAATAAGTAAGATTACATTGTAATCTTCCAAGAAATCTTGCAGTAGAAAAATAAATGCATGTTGGAAGTGGAAACAAAGCGCGATCCTCCATCCCATGTTGGCGGGTTCTATCTAGCGAAACAAAATGGCGCCATTAATAGGGATGTCACCAGAAACTATCGTGCTGGTTATATAATCATACATTTTTGCTACTGGCAAGCTCTTTGGTCTAATCTAGCTAACATAAACCTAAATGGGAATCAGAAAGCGCATTTTACCTAGAGTTTTATCTTACATGAGACACTAGGAAACTCTGAAATTTAAAACCGTTGGTAAAATCTTGGTTTAAAATGCAGTAAAATTTCCTATGAACATGAACAATAATTGTAAATCGAGAATATGCCATCGATGCTCATTAAGTACCTTTAATAATAACAATATTATGGTAACTAAAAACTGAAGAAGCTATCCTTGTAAAGTTGTAAAGTGAAATCTGTAAGCAATTGCGCAAAAACGCGGATAGTATAATATTCTGCTCCCGCATTATAAACTAAAACAAAATAAGTCACATAACTTTTTTATTTAAAGTCGCCATTGTCTCAAATGAAGTCAACCCAACCTACAGAATTGATGTTACTCCCTTTTCTTTCGCTCGCCGATGGATCAATCAGGTTGTTCAACAAAAGACACAATCGGTGGCAAGTAAAGTCGATTTATCACGGCCCAAGTTGTGGCACCCCTGGCCGGGCCGGTCCTGGTGGCTCAGTAGCCTAGAAATTCGAACAATAGATGCATTAACGCCTGATTTTTTTGCCTACCCCGTAATAATAGCCGGCCCTATTGGGAGACAGCCGGGTTTCACTTTCTGGCAGAGGCGCACCACCTTTTTGTCCGATGAGTTTCAAAAGAATGTTTTAAGCGGACAGTTTTCCAAACCATAAAATGTATTTCTGTTGGAAGGTTTACATTTTTCTGACAAATGTTTACAATGGAAATGCGACCTATTATATTATACTGCTTTTAAGGTGATTATTTTTGTGATATCCATCCTGAAATAGATTTGATGGTTTTTATTTTTATTAAAAAAACAATACGTAAGGTAGTTAGTTACCTACTTTTCCAAGAATTTGAAAACGGCTTGCAGCGGTGTTGTTATATGCTGAAAGCTAAAACCATTGTTTACTAAATAACTTTGTTACATGCTTAGGTACGAATGTGTAGTCCAGATAAAAAATCTGAGCTGACACATCGGCAACGATTAAAATAAGTCTTTGTAAAAAAGTTGCCGTGTGGTACAACAAATTTTGTAAGGTCGCAGTAATTCTTCCGTCCACAAAAAGAAGAAAATAATACTCTACAAGCTGAGCTCAGCGGTTTTACCCACGTGGTTTTCGTTTTTTTATCCACAACGGGGCACCTAGCCTTCATTACACCTGATGTTAAGTGGTCATAAGGCTGACCAGCTCAGCCTTATAACCACTTAACATCAGGTGTAATGAATAGGTGCATACCATCAACTTTAAGACAGCGATTCAAAAATAGCGCGATGCAGAGTAGGTTTCTAAAATGAATTGCTTTCTTTCGTACTATGACCTTCTAAAAACTGGATCGCAAATGAATTGCTAAATGTGAATGACCGAACGATTTGTGTCCTTATTTCTTCTACCCGTCTCTTTCACTTGATTCTGTCATGCCCGGAGAGTGAGAGGGACGGGTATAACCTGCAGGTGTCATATTAGCTTGGCCGAGTTATAAGTCAAATAAGAGTATGTGGCAGCTTAGCGGCTGCAAAATGTCATTGAATGATCACTGAATCGCTGTCATTGATAGCTGTCGTGGTACGAATAAGCGAAGCAGATCAGTTTAGGTCCTAAACAAAACCGCAATAAGACTTGATGGTAGGCACCCTGGAGTAACTGGCTATCTTATCTCTAACTGCCGGAAGACAACATTGCTGAAAATATTGTTGTTATGGCGTCAGACTTAGATAAGCCGTAAGAAATAACATTTTAAGTTTTCATACTTATAATTATAAGAAAAGCAGGATTTTTACCATGTTTTGATTTGCTGTCGAGTCCCCGATATTTCGGCGCAGTTGCACACTCTATTATGACTGAGTGCTTTTCGTGATATTAAATGCCGTAAGAATAATAAAATTGTTCTCTATAACCTATTCCAGGTTATGATCTGTATGCAACTTTTTTTCCAAATCCGTTCATCCGATACACGTAAGCGTTGGTTGCAAACAAACTTTTAATAATTTTCATTTATAAGTATCAGTAGGACAATAGTAATGAAAAGGTCAAAAAAATGTTAAATTAAACTCTGTTAAGGTGGTTCGATCAGCTCAGCAGCGCCACCAATATAAATAAATCATTTACGATTTATCAGGGGTTTAGAATAAAAGTTTCGGTTATTTTGCGCAAATAGAAGAGTAAAGTGCAATTTTTAAGTATTTTTTCATGGCCTCAAATATGAGCATTAATTTATGGATTTCGATATTGCTAAATGTGGCCACTTTTGGCACTATTGAAACTCACGACTTATTGCTTAAGTTTGAGTTCTTGAAAGTATATTTATAAAATGCATTTTACTCTTTTATTTGCGCAAAATAACCGAAACTTTTAATCTAAGCCTTTAATAAAATGTAATTGATTTATTTCCATTGGTGGCGCTACTGAGCTGATCGAACCACCTTAATCCGTCTGTACGATGCACGTACATGCGGTTTATTTTGTTAGTAGATAAAATTATAACTGACGCGGCGTAGCATTGACCGCATTTCGACTACCGGGCTGACGGTGCACTTTAAGACAAAATGTATTCTTATTGATTAGTGTTCGATTAGATTCCTTGACAACAACTCATGCGTTTCTTTTCTTAGCACTCATCTGCATTCTGCATATCAACCTGCATCTGATACCTTGCATCACTGCATTACATTTATTACATTTTGCATCAAACATTTTTTAGTCCATCGCGACAGAACATTTTTGGTCCTTCGATAAAGGACTTTAGATTCAATTTTTTCGCGTTAGTTTTCTATTTCGGGAAAGAGTTGTTTCGGCGTTGCATCCTGTTGAACCTGCGTCGACGTGAGTCCAGCGATCCAGAGCCGCACATTCAGGAAGGAAGAGGTCCAGTAGTTCAAGTAAGATCTTTCCATATTTTTCTTGCATTGCAATGGAGGCCTTAATTGAGCGTCAGAAGCATATCTTTGAGGAGATCAAGAGAATCCATGCTAATTTTAAGAAGGATTCGGCCAGTCGTAAGTCTAGAGAATATATTGAAAAGAGATTGAAGGCTTTAGATAACTTATGGGCGGAGTGTCAGCAAAACGACGGAGAACTGATGAAGGCGGAGCAGAAAACTCATCAGTATTATGTTGAAGGCATCATCGGTGTAATCCAGAAATGGTATGAAGGTACACGCTTTGACTTATTATCGTGGAAAGCGGAGCAGAAGGAGGTTCCAGTTGTGGTGGAGGAACCGGAACCACCAACCAGTTCCGGGCTTCTTGAGCAGTTACAGCAAACCAGGTTTGACAGCACACAGTTTGTAAGTCATGACGGGAAAGCTGAAGCTTTGCAGCAAAAGAGCGATTTGCAGCGTGCCTATTTTAGAGCATTTAGCAGGTTAGTGGACTCGATTAGAGTGGATGAAATAACAGAAAAGTGGGAAATTGATGACAAATTGAAGTGCCTAGAGTCTCGCTGGAAGCCGATAGATAATTTACATTTGCAAATCGATGGTATTTTGCTTGGAATGGATGCTGAATACTATAGAACTTTTAATGAACTTGAAACAAAATATGAGCATGTGAAACGGCAATTAAATATTAAATTAAATGCGTCAGTATGTCAACAACAATCGGTGCCAAAATATGAAATTCCTTTGTTTGGCGGCAATTATACCGTGTGGCCTACATTCATGGATTTGTATTCGGAAGCTATACATAATAATCCAGCTCTTACAAAAACACAAAAGATGCAACATTTAAAGGGAAGGTTGCGGGGCGAGGCGGAAAAGCTCGTCCAACATTTGCATGTTGCACCAGAGAATTATGATACGTGTTGGGATTTATTATGTCATAGGTATAATAATAAGCAACTTTTATTCACTAAGAACTTTCAAATATTTATGCGACAACCTAATGTGCAAAATCAAACATCTTACGAATTAAAACGGTTATATGACACATCTATGGAGACTATTCACGCTATACATAATTTGAACGTAGACACATCGACGTGGGATCCGATGTTGGTACATATATTATGTGAAAAGCTCGATTCCGAAACCTATTCAGATTATATGCAATCTAGATCCAATACACGTGAGTTGCCTAAGTTCGACCAGTTTATGCAATTCGTGGAAAGTAAATTTATTGCATTAGAGCCATTGCAACGAAAAAGGCCTGAAAACGGTGTTAGTTCATCTCAAAAACCAATGAAACTACAATTTAATGCATCTCGTTCTTATGATAGAAATTACAACTCAAAAGCTCGACATGCTATCAGAGAACCAGGTCATGGGCGTCACCCGGCATGCAACTTTAGTTTAGGAAAAATTACGTGTCCATTATGCAAAAATGATCACGCACTGTTTAAGTGTGCCAAGTTTATTGAAATGACAAATAGAGAAAAATTGCACGTTTTAACTAAACACAACATATGCAAAAATTGTTTGTACGTGCATAACAAAGGTTTTTGTGGGTCAGACAAAAGGTGCAAAGAATGCAATTTGCCGCATAATACTTTGTTACATAGCGCTCTTAGCAACGTAGAACGGCCACCTATGACATCATCGGCAGCGCCGAAGTTGCCTTATGACAAACCAATGCAAAACAATTACGTCTCGAATACTGATGACGAAATACTATTACCGACTACATTAGTTCAGGTGGCAACGGTTAGAGGAGAATATGTGACGTTGCGTGCCCTAGTCGATCAAGGGTCACAAATTACTCTGATTACGGAGAATGCAGCCCAAAGATTAGGTTTACAGAGAGAAAAATTAGATGCAAGCGTATCAGGTGTTGGTACTTTGTCAAATAAAAGTAAAGGTAAAGTACACTTGAGTTGCAAATCAGTCTGCACCGACTATCAATTTGAAACCGATGCATTAATTATGACACGCGTCGTTAGTAATTTACCGAATGCGTCATTTGCAGTTAGCGACACGGAGTACTTTAAAAACATTACATTAGCCGATCCCAAGTATAACGTTTCGAGGCCCATAGATATTCTTTTTGATGCACACGTGTTTTCGGAAATATTGTTGTGTGGTCTGATTAAAGGACATCCAAACCAACCAATAGCGCAGCAGACACAATTAGGTTGGATCATGTCGGGCCACGTCAAAACATTTAACTGTCACGTGATCACGAATAATAGCGATGATTTTGCAAGATACTGGGAGGTAGAGGATATTCAGGATAAGCCTGGCTCCATGACGTCACAGGAACAATACTGCGAGGAATATTACACTGCAACAACGACACGGTTACCAGATGGACGATATGAGGTTCGATACCCCATGAAGTCAGGGTTCGAGAGCCAACTGGGTAAATCAAAACATCTTGCGTCAGCACAGTTTAAACATCTGGAAGGAAAATTAAATAAAAATACCCAGTTTTCAGACAGTTACAAAAAAATAATGACAGAATATTTGGAAATGGGTCACATGAAACCGAGCCCCATAGATCGTGAACCGACTTGTTATTTGCCCCATCATGGTGTTTTGAAACAGGATTCAGTGACTACGAAGTTAAGAGTAGTTTTTAATGCATCACAAAAAACTGGATCGGGTTTCAGTCTTAACGACCTCATGGAGTGTGGACCAAAACTACACCAGGATCTGTTGACATTGTTAATACGATGGAGATTACACAAATACGTTTTTACCGCTGATTGTGAGAAGATGTATAGAATGATCAAGGTCAGCGAGGAAGATCAACAATTGCAAAAAATTCTTTGGAGGGACAATAGAGAACAACAAATACAGCAATATCATTTATGTACCGTAACGTTTGGCGTAAAGGCAGCCCCGTTCCTGGCCTTACGAACACTGAAACAGTTAGCGCTAGACGATCAGGACAAGTACCCCCTAGCCAGTGACGTCATAAACCACGCTATGTACGTTGATGATGTACTATGTGGTAGTAATAGTTTAGAAATCGCCAAAGCAATGCAGCAACAGCTTATTGACATGCTCCGGGGTGCAGGGTTGACATTACGAAAGTGGACGAGTAATAATCCAGAGTTATTACATAACATCAGTGACAATGAGTTGAGCCAGACAACGTTACACTTTAAAAGCGAAGGCACAACAAAAGCGCTGGGGTTGCAATGGAATCCACAAACAGATTACTTTGCGTTTTCGAATAAAATCAACATAAACTGCACTAAATTGACAAAACGCGTGCTGCTCTCGGAAATTTCAAAAATTTTCGATCCGCTTGGGTGGCTCACTCCCGTAACACTTAGAGCGAAATTATTATTCCAACAATGCTGGCTGTCAGAGTGCGATTGGGATGACGCGGTGTCGGAAGATATACAGACCAAATGGCGACAATTTTGCAAAGACATTGATGACATTCGACAGGTGGAAGTACCGCGACACTTGGGAGATACTTCAAGACCTGTGCAATTACATGGGTTTTGTGATGCGTCTGAAAAGGCGTATGCTTGCATTATTTATTTACGCACTTTGACGCAAGATGGTGACAGTATGATTCGAGTCATCGCGGCGAAATCGAGATTAGCGCCAGTTAATACCAAACTATCTTTGCCACGTAAGGAACTTTGCGCGGCAGTACTGCTTTCAAGACTCATGAAAACAGTATTACGTGCTAATACATGGGAGAACCTAAGTTATGACATTTTCGCGTGGACCGACTCAATGATAGTCCTTGCATGGTTAAAACGAGATCCTAATACATGGAAAACCTTTGTCAGCAATCGAGTACGACAGATTCGTGACGACATCCCGAATATGCAGTGGGGTCATGTCAAATCTGAAGAAAACGCCGCTGATTGTGCCACTCGAGGGTTGACGTGCACACAACTTCTAAATCATTCTCTTTGGTGGCAAGGTCCGGGGTGGCTAAAAACTTTTGACAAGTCTTTGAACAAAAAGGAACACATTACTGACACAGATTATGAATTAAAACAAAAGCAAACATGCATAACACAATTACAATCGTCGTCAATTGTCATTGAATTAATATATAAACATAGTAGTATGAGTCACGTTATTAGAATCGTCGCATGGCTACTACGAATGACACATCGATTTACTCACGGAGGCTATCTGACACTACAAGAATTACATGTTGCAGAAAAAATTATCGTAAAACAAATACAACTACACGAGTTCAAGGACGAGATACTAAAAATAGAACATGACAACTGCATCAGTACCAAAAGTAACATCCGTAGTTTAAACCCCTTTCTTGATAACGACAACATTTTGCGAGTTGGGGGGAGGTTGAGAAATGCAAACTTAAAGGAAGACACCAAACAACCAATGCTTTTGCCCCATAATCACCGATTGACCGACATGCTTATCGAGCAGGCTCATCTACAACTTCTGCATGGGGGACCTAAACTTACATTAGCACATTTGCGACAAAAGTATTGGATTGTCGGAGGTTATCGTGCAGTAAAAAGGGTGATTCATAAATGTGTCACGTGCCGCCGTTTTAATGCAAAAACACAAAACCAAATCATGGCGGACCTCCCTACGCCTAGGGTAACAGTCTCTCGACCCTTCACACATACAGGGGTCGACTTTTCAGGCCACGTAGAAATCAAGGCCAACAAAGGTCGTGGGATAAAAACGCTACTAGCTTACATCGCTGTCTTTGTTTGTTTTGCAACCAAAGCTGTTCATCTAGAGCTTGTAACGGAGTTGAGTACAGCAGCGTTCTTAGCGGCATTTCAAAGATTGTGTGCAAGACGAGGAAAGCCACGTGACATGTATAGTGACAATGGCACAAATTTTGTAGGAGCCAACCGCGTGCTACGACAACAGTACAAGGCCATCTTAGACACAATTGACACCCCTTTCTTGGATAAAATTCGGGAGATGGGAATCACATGGCATTTCAACGCGCCTGCTTGGCCCAGTGCTGGCGGAATTTGGGAAAGGGCGGTCCGAAGTATGAAATTTCATGTGAAACGGGTAATAGGAGAACAGAAGCTAACCTATGAAGAGTTTTCTACGCTGCTATGCCAAGTTGAAGCATGCCTAAACTCGCGACCATTGTGCAATTTGACAGAAAGCATTGAGGACATTGAATGTTTGACGCCTGGTCACTTCCTCACCGGGACGGAGCTTCTAACCATCCCCGAACCAGACGACTGCAGCATCGATTTTAGAAAGAGATGGCAACTGGTACAAAAATTGGGTAAGGATTTCTGGGATAAATGGTCTAGCGAATATTTACAACAACTACAAGCTAGATCAAAATGGCAGCAATCCAAACCAGACCCTCAATTAAATGACATTGTGTGCATCAAGGACGAACACTTACCAGCAGGAAAATGGGCACTCGGCAGAGTTATACAATTACATCCTGGAAGGGACGGCCATTCACGGGTGGTTACAGTGAAAACCGCCAAGGGAGAACTTAAAAGGCCCATAACTAAATTAGTGCGTCTTCTTGAAATAGAAAAACCTGCAAATGACGAACAGACATACACGCGTAAAAGAAATCGAGGAAAAAATATGACGTGGAAAAGTTTATTTTGTTATACATTATTATTATTTATTGGAGTTTTGTCACCCTCGATGCAACAAAATCACTCTGGCTTTACTCTTACTTCAGTGAGTAACAACCAATCACTTTATTTTGATAAGGTCGGAGAACTGCAAGAGATCAAAGAAGAATGGAAATTAATATTTTACTATAATATGACAAATTATTGGCATAACATCGTAGTACTGGATCAATACGTAACGCATATCAAAGACTTTCAGAGAGAAAATTGGGTCATGCAATTCCAAGTGTTACTAAACCAATTAGATCAGAACATGAAAGAGTTACATTATTATAACAGCTTATTAACTTCTCAACATTTGATGCAGAGCAGAGTAAAAAGGGGGCTGGTAAATGGAGTCGGGTACTTAGCCAATACCTTATTTGGGGTACTCGACGAAAGATTCGCTGCAAAATATGAGACCGACATAACAACTGTTCAACAAAATGAAAACCACTTATTAACATTAATCAAGAACCAGACAAGCATTTTAGAAGCTGAACGTAACATTGTACAGAGAAACGAGCAAACCATGATAAAACACCTAGATATGATACGTAAACACCTTGCAACACTTGACAGAGAATATTTAGCTAAAAAATCAAAAGATGAAACCTCATTTTACGTTTTGACATCTATTATGGCCGCCGAAAGCATACTGACAAACCTTAAATTCATGCAACAAACCTTAATAAACACACTGACTAACCTGTATCAAGGTCACATCGATGTGCATTTAATATCGCCTGGTCAATTACAACAAGAACTAGATAAAATAGCTCGACATTTAGCTCACAACTTAGCGCTACCTGAGACTCATGACAACATAAAAGACGTTTATAAACTTCTTAGAGTTCATAGCCGCATCACACAAAATTATTTAATAATGGAAGTCAAGGTACCGTTGTTGAATGACGAGCCTTATGAACTAATTAAATTAATTAACATCCCACAACGCATTAGCCGGACTAAGGTTCTAAATATTATTTCTGCAACAAACCTTATCGCTATAAATATACACCGAGACACTTTTGTGCCGCTAGATCAAACCGATATTTATGAATGTCAAACAATTAGTCAACAGAATATGATGTGCAAGTTCAATCACCCAGTATATGACATAACTCGACAGAAGTCTATTTGCGATACACAATTAATTAATTACCGTGATAAACACGAATCATTTTGCCGCGCAGAAAGTACGCTATGCAGCGATAACTGGGTCAAGTTACATCAATTAAACACCTGGTTTTATTATTGTTGCGGCGAGTGCATTGTACGCATCATATGTCCAACGGCCTTGACGTCACAGACGCTACGTCACATGGGACTGATAACGTTAGAGAAAGGGTGTGTACTGAAAGGAAACACCTTTATGTTATATGCAAATATGCAATATAGCGATAAAATTACAATTGAAACACCAAGCCTGATAATTCCAGAACTTTCACCTCTTAACAAGATTATCAATACTTCAGTTAATGTCCAGAATTTGTCAGTATTCCCGGAGACACATGAAACTCAATTTAGGAAACTACATAGCGATATCCAAAAATTAAAAGATCAATCCACTATAGAGCCACTAACCTCGCACGATATGCATCATTATATTATGATTTATGTGATTATAGGCATAGGCGTTTTGCTTTTAATTGTCACTGTATACTGCTGGAAGGTCAAAACCGGAAAGAGTGGTAATTCGAGAGGGGGGAAGACTCATTGTGAGGACGCGAAGCCAAGCACAAGTGAGGATATCTATAGTGTAGTGCAATATGACAACAAAAAACATAAAATAGTGAGTAAGTTACCAAGTGAATGTGATAGGGCTCGGCCCTCAGTGAACACCGTGACATTTGACACTAGTGAACCTAGATAGAACCTTTAGGAACATTAAGACTATGTGTTTAAGTGTGTGACATTTTCCAGCTCTTTTATAATTTTATATTTTCTATTTTTTAGTTTTACATATCAAGTTTACTTTTACCTTTATACCTGATTATTTTTTACAATAAGTAATAAAAACAAAAAAAAAGGGTGTTACGTTAAGTTATTGTTTATTGCACTAGTTCAGATTTAAATTTTATTGCATAGTTTTACTTTCATTTTGTTAAAGAAATTTTATTGCATAGTTTTACTTTCATTTTGTTTTTCTCGGTGGCAGTATGTACGATGCACGTACATGCGGTTTATTTTGTTAGTAGATAAAATTATAACTGACGCGGCGTAGCATTGACCGCATTTCGACTACCGGGCTGACGGTGCACTTTAAGACAAAATGTATTCTTATTGATTAGTGTTCGATTAGATTCCTTGACAACAACTCATGCGTTTCTTTTCTTAGCACTCATCTGCATTCTGCATATCAACCTGCATCTGATACCTTGCATCACTGCATTTCATTTATTACATTTTGCATCAAACATTTTTTAGTCCATCGCGACAGAACACCGTCAATTTTTTATCCACAACGGGTTAGAGCTTAGACTTCATCGCACCTGATGTTAAGTAAAGATATAGCTAAAGCTGGAAGCGCACTTCTCCCGGAATCCTCAACCACTGAGGAACTGGCTATCTTATCTCTAACTGCCGGAACACAACAATGCTGAAAACATAGTTTTTATGGCGTCAGACTTAGATACGATGGTGGTAGTAGCTACCCAGGCGGACTTAGAACAAGTCCTACCACCAACTAAACCGAACACAATATGCACCCCCACTGGGAATCGAACCCGGGACCCCTGAGTCTGGTACCGGTGGTGCGAACCACTAGACCACAGAAGCGGTTAATAGTCCAGGGCGTCGATGCCTGTCGTCGTCGATGTCGATGTGTTTAATTGTAGTGATTTTTACACACTAGTTACAAAAATTATTACAGTATGATAAATAATGACTTAACGTTAGCAAAATCGCTCAGCACGTATAGCATGACAAACCCGAGATGAGTTTTGTCTACCTCGAAAGTCTAATAATTGACAGCCGAACAATAGGTTTGTCTACGATGAAATGACATTTTGAAACTTACTAACATACCGTACTTTTGACGTTACGTCAAAATGACATTTCATCGTAGACAAACCTATAGTTCGGCTGTCAATTATTAGACTTTCGAGCCTTTATAGCCAAAACCGTTCTCGAGTTCATCATGTCATGCTACTCATTATTATTATTATTATTTATAGGGGGGACGCCAGCGAAGCCGAACGGGTGATCAGTCACCTAGGTCGGGACCATTTCACCCAGCTCCCCATGTCCCCTAAAAGCTGAAAAATCAGGGGGAGGCGGGTTATCATTTACCCCACCGGCGTCGGACCCTCGAACCTACCTGTGCGCTTACAGTACCTGCTGAGTTGACTTATCGTTAACTCCTTTAGATCCTCTTCCTTAAGCTTGTCCGTTCCAAAGAGCTCCCAGCGCAGTGACATCGGGCACTCTGCCATGAAGTGGTAGCTTGTTTCTTCTCTTTCTTTGCATTGCGTACAGATAGGGTCTTGCATGTGTTACTTTAGGGAATAAGTCAAGTTATAATATTGACATTTTCGAGTGAATTGCCATATGATAATATTTTATTAGTTATCAAATACAAACTTTGATATTTTCGACAGATTTTTACAGCATTTGGCTGTGATAAAATTAATAAGTTGGTAAATGTATATCCGCTTAACTAAACGTTCCTTCTTAAGAACAGGAAGTGGAATTAAAACTGATAGACTGTTACTAATTATTGTTATTTTTGAAGAATTTATCTTATCATTATTGTTTGTTATTAATAAAATAATATGTTAGCTATTTTTGAGTGGTTTTCAAATCATTTGGCTTTGATAAATATTTAAAGGTTGATAAATGTTAAGAATATTTATGTCGGACTGTAACATTACTTGCTTCAAAACAAGATGAGAATTTAAAACTGATATTTCTTACAATTTACGATGTGTTTCTTGATAATAGATAGTGGTGAATCATTCTCATAAGTTTCAAAAGGTTTTGAGAAATGGTTTAATAAAAGTATCATCCTTGTTAATGTTTTTAAGGAATTGTCAATAAAGATATAAAAGTTAGCTTGGCGGTAAAACGAACAGTCTTGTGGTTCGAGTCGTCAGCACTGTTGAGTTAAGTATACCCCCCTGTAATTTTATATTCCTCTATTATACTGTTTTTCTTTGCTATCCAATGCCAATGTATTGTCTGGTAGATGTTGCTGAAGTTATTCTTTTGTTAAAGGGATATTCGTTAACTTGTTTATTACTTGATAGTATTAAATTAATGTTGTCCTTAGTGGTTTTGTATAAATGATGTGAGTACGGAAATAATATGAAGTAACAGTTTATAGCAAATGCTTGATGTTATTCGTAAATGTTGTTTAATCTTTTATCATGAAAAGTAATGTGGTTCTAAATGTTAATTTACAATAAAATGTGTTCTTTGTCCAAAAACGACATAATTATTTTGTAAATGTCGTTGTTTCTGATAACGCTGGTGAGTTTTTTTCGCCCGTTTTTCTTATCAGCTGAAAGATGTCCTTAACGGGTGGTAGGTAAAAAATTGAGGACGAATCAAAACAATAAAATGCTTTTAAATCTTTATTTGTGTTTTACTTGATTCTGGTCTTATTGAAATATAAGCTTTATGGTTTTATTCCTAGTTAATTGAACAGTTTACTGCTTTAATCAGAATAGTCATATTTCCATACTTTCTCTTTAAAATCTAACATCAGAAGTGCTAACTAAGCCCACGACCAATTCATAATATATTTTTTTATGTTCTATGGATGGATGCTGCTGATCTGGCTAATCTACTACGCTTCGAACTACGGGACATCCATCGTGACAAGGTGGCGCTGCAATGCTGCCACCTCAAATTACGGGTCATCCGTCGTATCAAGGTGATGATGTCGTTCTTCTGTCCAACCCGGTGACTGGACTGGTTCCTGGTGCAAGATTATCGAAACTTGGCCAAGGAAGTTGAAGCCGCATGTCGTCGGTCAGTAAAGCCAGTAAAGCCCTTTGGGATCTGCATTTATTTAAAACTTCGGTACGAATTGAGGGTATCATTAGAAAAAAGTGTCATTCTTTGATTAACTACTAGCCTTAGTACTTTAGACATATAATACTATGAAAGATTTCCACTTCGAATGTCTAGAAAAGATTTAACTGTTATTAAGTGACAGTAAGATTTTATTCTGACAAACTTGGCCGATAGAATAGTATGTGGTGTACCAATTAAAAATTGAACATTATTATTATTTTTGCGTTTCTCACTTATAAAATGCATAGTATGTTCCGCTTTTGTGGGACTGTGCGTTAAAGGTTTTTTAAATAAGTAATCAAAGTTTTATGGATTTACTTAATTCGTTAGTGGGTGAAAAATTTATTGTTTCTTCGGGGGCATCCATAAACATTCTTACAATTGTGGCGGTTTTTTGCAATTTTATGTACGTGGATCGTGCGAGACCATGGAGGAGGTAGTTTAATATTGACTGAATGTTTTGGTACGCCCGTTGTTGACAGTTTAGTAATTCGTCAGAGTAATTGAAACTATGGATACATTCACCTGTCTCTGGGTCAGTGTATTTGTGGACTTTTTATGCGATAGTTTTTGTGATATTGAATACCTATATTTGGAACTGCGATATCTATTAACTGTGTTTTTGTTTGGATTATCCTATAAAATAATGCCTGGTCTATTGTAATGTGAATGATACATATTATGTAGGTACGTACATGTATGTAATGACACCTCACCTCAGCCATAGTAAAGTTTAAGTGTGTTGTTGTGTGTGATTGTTTTGATGCTCAATCACGGTGAAACGGCTGAACAAATATGGATAAAATTGGACAGAGATATAAATTATGCTCTAGAATAGCATAAGACTTTTTACCTCTAGAAAATATACCTTTGCCACGGGAAAACATCGCCTAGCTCACACGGGCAGAGCTGCGAGCGAAAAGCTTGTACGAGATAGTTTTACCCGCTTTAGATTCAGGTAGGCTTAAGTTCGTTTATGAAATAAAATTATCTTTGCAGTGCCTAGGTTGTATTCAGTTTTATAATCATCAATCTGTCGCTTAAAATCGTTAAAAAGCTAACTGAGATTTTGTTTTCTCATTCTATTTGTGTCATAAATGTCATATTCATAATTCTTTCTTCAATAAGCTGTTTTTCAGAATCGATATTCTTTAATTACATAATGTATCAATATCTTAAGCTACAAATTAAAGACTTCTTAGTATTTCAAACCACGTATTAACGAAAATTATTAGTACCTACAAAACCATGAGTATTGATTAGATTTTGCTAAAATTGAGTATCAAGAATTTATTTTTCATGATATTTATTGGATAAATGTATGGATTATATTTTATATAACTGGAGCTGAATTCCAAACCGGTAGCACAAGCTATGGAATATATTGCAATTCTAAAAAAAAAAAAAGGCTAGGTACTGGCTACCTACATTCCTAACATTTTGGCTATAATCAAGAAGATTTTGGAAAACTTGTACAGATTTATCTCTTCGAATAAGTGTGTTGGTATATTTCTATATAACTTACTACTTTTAAAATTTCGATTTTCCAAGTTTCTTTTGAGAAAATGATAGTCAATATGTGTTACTAGGAGTAAATACCATTTTGATTAATTAATCAATATACGTTATCTACTCTGACTCCTCGTCCGAATGTTATTCATATTTAAGGTTAAAAAAAAAACAGTAATTCAATTAGATTATGTTGCAAAGGTTCTTTCAAGTTAGGTACCTAGTAGTCACCAAAACTATTTTCAGTCTTGTCTTGACCCTTGATTGACAAATCGAGTGAGGCGAGATACATTTTTGTTTACCACTGCAATTTGAGAACAGTCTAATGTTAGTCATAATCATAAATACTAAGGTCTTTTTATGATAAAAACAGCCACATGGGAAAGTAATAGGTATATTATATTAGGTTCACAAATCCGGAAAATTTATTTTTCCTACACTTTTTATTTATCTAAGTAATGGCAAATTAGTTCAGTTTTATGAGTTTGAACCGCAGATGATATCGCACATTTCTTTAAGATGCTAAACATCACATTAATGGACATTAAAATAAGAGTTATTTAGAATCGGATACATTTACTACCTTTTATATATTGAAATCTCTTACCGTTTTAACGACACAGAAAGTAATTTCAGTTAATGATTAAGATATTTTTTCGTTTGGTACTTCCTTGCTTGTCATTAGAGGAAAGTTCACATTTTTCATTACAAATAAAATCGGTTTTTTATATTTACAGAAATATTGGTCATATATATGAATACCTCAAATACGTATCAAAATCTGTAGGAATCTTATAGTCGAATAGTGATATGTAGTTCCAGTGTCAAATGTAAGATATACAGCAATATCAGTATGGCCAAGCGGATTGTGAAAATATTGAAATTGGTAAACATAACCATACAAAAGTTTACTTCTTTTTTTTTCTCTCATACTAGAATTCGAATAATTTCTCAGAATTAATAGATTTAATTCAAAACGTTGATTTACAGGCAGACGGGAACTACGAATATTTCATGTTGTACAATTGTATTATTAAGAAAGTTTCGATAAAGTTAGAAGTAAATAGAATTCAGGTAAAATAATAAAATAAAAAAATGTTGCTTACGGCTGAAAGATTTGGACGAAATTTTGCATACAGAACACCAAAGAGTTATAGAATATAGGGTTTTTATCTCGATATTGGAGAGTAATTAATCGTAAGCGCAGTGTAGTTTGACAGTAAACGTTTTATGGTGTTGCTAGCCAAGATCGTTTGTTTAATTGTTATGGAAAATTAAAACTAAAATCTTGTATGAAACTACGATTTTTTTTTCCAAACGACCGTTTACCTTAGGGGAGTTTTTGAAATACTGCCGCCAAACATAATTGAGTCACATGTAAGAAGAGGAAACAACTATGTATTTAATATTTGGTATTTGACATTAAATTTGATCGAAATTTTAAAAATGATGCTGGTGGGCCATTTGTCTAATTTGAGACACTTGACCATGACCACTGTCACGATGATTTTATTGAACAAGTGATTATTAAGTTGACTACCCAGGTATGGCAGTTGACTTGTTGACTATATGTGATTATTGAGACAATTGCCCAGGGGTGGCAGTAGGTATGTTGACTAAGATTGTATTTGAGTTGTTGTTTTTGAGTGATGTTGAAATGAAATGAGATGAGAAAAAAAATGAGATGAAATGATGATGAGATATACGCTGTTGGCCATGAGCGGTCGCTTACCTGGCTTCACGTGCAGCGGGTGATGGGGTTTGACGCCAACGAAGCTCTTGACCAGTGTAGTGAAAATCTTATTTATGTATTTATTACAACCAAATATCGCAGTTATCACAAAAAATACCTCAACTATTATATGTGTGTATATTTTATTTATTTATTACCTAACGCTTTATTATTACACCACAATAACATAAAACATCACATACTTAAAAAATAAACTTAAAAACTAGTGTTACAAAGGCGGTCTTATCGCTCAGAGCGATCTCTTCCAGACAACCTTCTGTATGAAGAAATTGTCAGGAAAAAAAGCGGGGTGTAAAGAGGAATGATCGATACGAAGATAATAAACATAAGTCATACAAAACATACAAGACATATACTTATAATAGATACATACTTACTTATTTAAATTTTTACTTTTTTGCATTCACAATACATACTTACAACATACTTACTTACCCAAAATACATAAATTTTACATACACAATATAAAATGATATCATTGGATTACTAAGAAAAAAACAAATACTTACATATGACATAAATGACACCTACACAATATAAAATTATATAAGTACTTAAATGAAAAGTATAATATAGTATACTACATGTATAACTTTGTATTTTATCACCAAATGACACGGAAACAGGGCACTCTATGACTTTTTTATCGTTTTGAGGTCTATATCTTGTATACTTACAATGGGTAGCAGTAATTATTTCTTGAAAATAGAACATATACAGATTTAGTTTGGTTACTGTTTTATTAGGTACTTACCTATATGTATAAATTACAACCAAATGCAATATATATGTATATATGAAACAGATCACTTATAAAATATATGGTGTAAAAAGTAAGTTAAAATTAATGGTATTGAGTGGGAACTTCGGGGACGAAGTTCGGTCAGTATGGCCGTGTTACTTTAGGGAATAAGTCAAGTTATAATATTGACATTTTCGAGTGAATTGCCATATGATAATATTTTATTAGTTATCAAATACAAACTTTGATATTTTCGACAGATTTTTACAGCATTTGGCTGTGATAAAATTAATAAGTTGGTAAATGTATATCCGCTTAACTAAACGTTCCTTCTTAAGAACAGGAAGTGGAATTAAAACTGATAGACTGTTACTAATTATTGTTATTTTTGAAGAATTTATCTTATCATTATTGTTTGTTATTAATAAAATAATATGTTAGCTATTTTTGAGTGGTTTTCAAATCATTTGGCTTTGATAAATATTTAAAGGTTGATAAATGTTAAGAATATTTATGTCGGACTGTAACATTACTTGCTTCAAAATAAGATGAGAATTTAAAACTGATATTTCTTACAATTTACGATGTGTTTCTTGATAATAGATAGTGGTGAATCATTCTCATAAGTTTCAAAAGGTTTTGAGAAATGGTTTAATAAAAGTATCATCCTTGTTAATGTTTTTAAGGAATTGTCAATAAAGATATAAAAGTTAGCTTGGCGGTAAAACGAACAGTCTTGTGGTTCGAGTCGTCAGCACTGTTGAGTTAAGTATACCCCCCTGTAATTTTATATTCCTCTATTATACTGTTTTTCTTTGCTATCCAATGCCAATGTATTGTCTGGTAGATGTTGCTGAAGTTATTCTTTTGTTAAAGGGATATTCGTTAACTTGTTTATTACTTGATAGTATTAAATTAATGTTGTCCTTAGTGGTTTTGTATAAATGATGTGAGTACGGAAATAATATGAAGTAACAGTTTATAGCAAATGCTTGATGTTATTCGTAAATGTTGTTTAATCTTTTATCATGAAAAGTAATGTGGTTCTAAATGTTAATTTACAATAAAATGTGTTCTTTGTCCAAAAACGACATAATTATTTTGTAAATGTCGTTGTTTCTGATAACGCTGGTGAGTTTTTTTCGCCCGTTTTTCTTATCAGCTAAAAGATGTCCTTAACGGGTGGTAGGTAAAAAATTGAGGACGAATCAAAACAATAAAATGCTTTTAAATCTTTATTTGTGTTTTACTTGATTCTGGTCTTATTGAAATATAAGCTTTATGGTTTTATTCCTAGTTAATTGAACAGTTTACTGCTTTAATCAGAATAGTCATATTTCCATACTTTCTCTTTAAAATCTAACACATGCTACCCAATGCTGGTAGCCAAAAACAATGAGCGTCTGGATTGAGGTATCCTACTCAATGCTCAATAATTTATTGCAAACCAAACTACTTAAATTTCTGGTTAAAAGTACATATTAATTATTATATTTAATAAATAATATTTAATTAATTAATTAATTATTATTATATTTAGTCAAAAATTGTCAAATCCCCTGACTGAAAAAATCATGTTGAAAAATATAACCTTATAGCTTGCCAGAACCAGTGTAGCGAAAATATTGTAACGTTTTAATCAACGCTCACGGTCTACCCGTTTAAAATTTAATTACGTCCCTGTACGTACTGGGGCAGTGCAGTGTTAAACATTCATAAAATAGTTCGTCCCTAACAACTGCCAATAAACAAAATTAAATCCCAAATAAAATGGCGACCGTGTTTTTATTACACTGTTAAATTGCCATTTGGCGCCACAGACTACATAACCGTGAAGATAATTTCAGAATAATGTTTATTTTGCAGAGACTTTCATAAAGTTTGTTGTTAAAATTTCTTGTTATTTTGGTCTTATTAAACGTTATAACTCTACTCTCTACTCTACACATAGTATAAAACAAAATCGCTCCGTATGTACACTTCTGTGAATGGATTTTAGATAGATAGATAGATGAACACTTTATTGCTCACACAAAGATACAGGTACATAAACAACAGAAACAAGTAACATACAATTATGTGGGCAAAGGCGGTCTTATCGCTAAAAGCGATCTCTTCCAGACAACCTTTGAGGCATAGGAAAAATTAACAAAGAGCGAGTGGCAGTGCACAGCAACATACAAAAATTAACTAATTTGAAATTAAAAATAAATAAATAACATAATAATTAAATAAATGATTATAAAAATATACTACATATACATTACATATATTATTACTACAAATATAATAATATACTACATACAAATAAAAATAGTTGCAAACTACGATTTAGTTAAGAGATACGAATGCAGTTTCGTCTTAAAAATGGCAAGTGACTTCGAATGACGGATCTCATGCGGAAGGTTGTTCCAAAGGCTGGTTGACTTCACCGTGAAGGACTCCTTGAAATAACCAGAACGTGTAAAGGGAGATTTCAGGAGGTTATCAGTCTGGGATCTAAGAGAACGACTATGGTCCAAACCAAGATAATGGAAACGTTCTTTAAGGTAGGGAGGGGTACGAGGGTCATACAGTATATTTGACAAAAGTGTGAGGACATGCCCCTCGCGTCGTTGTCTTACAGGCAGCCCCACCCAAGTTCAGCCCTGAACTCTGACACATGATCGAACTTGCGCAAGCCAAATATAAAACGAATGCAGAGGTTCTGCAGACGCTGAAGCTTGTCCAGAAGATCCTCATTGAGGTCAATGGTACAAACGTCAGCATAGTCCATAATGGGCAGAAGAAGCGACTGTGCAAGTTCGATCTTGGTACTAACAGGGAGCAGGTTTTTCCACCTTCGCAAAGCACCAGCTGCAGCATAAACCTTCCTACTGACCTCCGCAATATGAGGAGACCAAGAAAGCGTGGAGTCAAAGAGGACACCAAGGTTTTTGGCAGAATCACTGTAAGGAAGGGGAACGGAGTCAAATAGGAGAGAAGGCACATGGATAGACTTAAGTTTGGCAATCTGTTTTGACCCGCCAATGATGATCGCTTGCGACTTGTTGGGATTGACCGTTAGGCCATGAGTTCGACTCCATTCGTGTATAATCGCAAGGTCAACGTTTAGCGAAGAAATCAGGTCGTCTATATCTTCAATGGGTGCGCGAGAATAGATTTGCAGGTCGTCAGCATACAGGTGATATTGGCAGGAAAGGAGAGGAGTGAGGAAGTTGATAAAGATGGAGAAAAGGAGAGGGGAAAGGACACCACCCTGTGGAACGCCAGCAGTAATGTCGCAAGAATCAGACAATTTGTCATCAACTCGGACACATTGCCTTCGGCCAAAGAGGTAGCTACGGAACCATCCAACAGCAAGGTCTGAACCAAAAACAGTCCTCAACATCGCCAAGAGTATGTCAAAATCAACAGTGTTAAATGCGTTGCTAAAGTCCAAAAGAACCAGAGTAGTGAGCTGCTGATTTGCCATACCCTCACGGATATCATCAGCCACTTTTGTTAAGGCGGTTACCGTGCTATGCCCAGGGCGAAAACCAGACTGAAAAGGACTTAGCTGTTTGTTGGCGTTAACAAACTCACTGATCTGGTGAAGGACAAGGCGCTCGAGCACTTTGGAAAGAAAAGGGAGAATGGAAATAGGGCGGAAATGAGAGGGGGCAGAAGGATTTGAGGTTTTAGGAATAGGGATAACTACAGCCTGACGCCAGCAGCTAGGGAAAAATCCGGTGCTAAGCGAAAAGTTGAAAATGTGGCAAAGAACGGGAATGATACCAGCCATGCTTAGTTGGATCATACGCCGGCTAATTCCGTCCACTCCCTCTGCATTAGACTTGATAGCCAAGATGTGTTTTTCAACCTCACGCTCAGACACCGGCTTAAAGGAGAAGGTAGAATGGTGTAGTGGAGAAGCAGAGGAGAGAGATTGGAGAGTGGATTGTTTAGTATGGGAGGGAAAAGAGGAAGGGGATGTGAAATGGCGGTTTAGAGTATCAGGGGCCAGATTGTGAGGAGTACTCGAATTAGACTTACCGATGCCAAGGGAGTTAAGGAATGACCAAACTTTAGCGGGATTACCATTGGTAACTGATGCATGAATGTGACGACGCTGCGCATCCCTGCACAACCTACTGCAACGATTGCGTAGCTCCTTATATCGGCGACGGGTTTCATCTGAAGGGCAATTACGGAATTTGACTTTAGCCGCGTTACGCCGTACCATCATAGCCTTAATGTCCGCAGTAAGCCAAGGAGCAGGAAGATGCTTAAGTCGAATTGGACGGAGAGGAGCATGGGTGTCGAAGAGTTGGATAAGTAGGGAGTTAAAAATTTCCAGTTTTAGATCAATGGTTGGAGCTTATGGTTGGATTTTAATGTGGGTTTTAACAGTATTCAAAGTAATTCAAGTGAAAAGTTTAAGTTTTTATTTGTTTGATATGGCGTCAGACGTAAATAAGATGGTGGTAGATAGCCAGGTGGACTTTGAACAAGTTTCAACACCAATCAAACCGAATACAATATGCATCCCCACTGGGAATCGAACCCGGGACCTCGGGGTCTAATCTGATACCAGTGGTGTGTACTACTAGACCACAGACCGGTTAAACGCTTCTAAGGGATATATGTTTTTTTCCTAAACTGCTTCTGTTTTACGCTGTGGTCATCTAACTCAGTGAAACTAAGTCACATTGCTTTTACTGCAACGCCGGGTGACGGCCGGCTGTGTTCAGAAATAACTTAGGAGGCAGTAAACTATAATGATCCATACATTACACGAAACCCTTTTGATGTCATCATCACATCACTATTCATGTTCGGAGATAATTTACGCAGATTTGTTTTGTAGCAGTTGTGCCTGAACTTACACGTAAACAATTTTATAAAGCGCAAGCCACACTGAAAGCTGGCGAGTGAACTAACAAGCTTTTTATACGTCGGTTGACACCACAAGCGACATTGCTCCCCTTCTCTCTCTCGCAGTATGAAAAGAGGTGAAGCGTCACATCGCTCGCCCGCTAGCTGGCAGTGTGGCCGGCGGGCGCTTATACTTAACAATCATTAACGAATATTAATTTTAGTCTCAACATAAAATTGATATATGTTCTAAGACAAAGTTATCGCCAGACTAGATCTCATTAAGAGCCCAATAACGGACTAGCCTTCAACTAAAGCTTGAAAATAATAATAATTATACTAGAATCTATGCTTAATATTTTCATCAAAAGACTTACACACACACAATGTTAAGTATTTTTTTCCATGTAAAAAAGAATTGGCATGATTTTCATTAAGTATATTACATGCAAGGTTTCTTTTTCAATGATAGTGGCTACAAACGAGTTGTCTGCGGCGCAATCACAAAGGAGATAAGCAACAACGAAACGGAACGTCTGTGCGCAGCTAGTGATTCAGCTATCCACATTAGGAGGGCTAGGGCTGCCTCTATGTAGGTGCAGCTTTGAGAGCGTTTTAAACATCATTGCGTCTCTTTCACAAGTTTGACATTCAAAGCGATAGGGCTTTGTTTAAGACGCTGCTCGGGAGAACTCGGGGGGTTAGCACTATGTGTGTTGGGTTTTCCACAAACATACATCATGTCCGGCTTTTAGAGCAAAATGTCCGGCCTAATACAGCGCTGAGTCCGGCTTTTTAATTTAAAGACCTGGCAACCCTAGGCGTAAGAATCCTTATAAGAATTATATATGTACTAACCATGCAAATGAATTAGAAATTTTGCATTCACAATGGTATTCTTATGAGATAAATTTTATTGTGATAGAAAAAAACTTTCCCAATAGCTCAATGCGGGCAGCGCAGGACCGATCGTTGTGGAGATCCTTGGGGGAGGCCTATGCCCAGCAGTGGGCGTCGTTCGGCTGACATGATGATGATGATGATGATGATAGCTCAATTGGAGAAGCAGTGTATCGGAATTCAAAAGTGGCGGGTTCGAGTCCCATCGTTAGGTACTCGGACTGAAAAATTATCGTATATTTATTTTTTAAAAAGAGTTGCCTGCAATACTTACATGTTTAAATAGAAATATTTTATAATTATGTAGTGAAATTAAAAACTTACTAAAAAGGCCAGGGTGCTTACCATCAACTCTTATTGCGGTTTGTTTAGGACCTAAAGTGATCTGCTTCGCTTATTCGTACCACGACAGTTTAATATCAATGACAGCGATTCAGTGATCATTCAATGACATTTCACAACCGCTAAGCTGTCAGGAACTCTTATTTGACTTATAACCCGGTTGATTTAACATGACACCTGCAGGTTATACCCGTCCCTCTCACTCTCCGGGCATGACAGAATCGAGTGAAAGAGACGGGTAGTAGAAATAAGGACACAAATCGTTCGGCCATTCACATTTAGCAATTCATTTGCGAGCCAGTTTTTAGAAGGTCATAGTACGAAAGAAAGCAATTCATTTTAAGAACCTATTCTGCATCGCGCTATTTTTGAATCGCTGTCTTAAAGTTGATGGTAAGCATCCTGATCACCGTAAAATGCATGACCTTGGTGCGACTCTTTATAAAATTAAATCATAACCGTGATAAACGGTTATGATTTAATTTTATTTAATTATTTAACTTATGTTTGTACATAAATATCACATCACATAACAATGTTAGAAGTAACAGGTTGCTAAGTTCAAGGATTAAAAAACCACACTTATGACAATGAAAATTGTATTAAGATTAATTTTAAAGACTACACACAACATAAAGTATCTTTCATGAAATAAAACACAGCATTAGTATTGTTATAATATTCTTGGCTATACTTTCAGGTAGATGCTATCAAAACGAAAAATTTAATATATTGTTTAAAAAAGAGAGGGGTCAACCCTATTATCTAAGTTTTCTAGAAGACCTAGATTTCTTACGGCCCTAGTGCCAATCTCCAGTGACGTGATTTATGGGCCACTTAGAAAGCTCATATAAATCTTTACAGTAATAGATCAAAACATTTTATGTGTTTTACGACCTGTTCAAATTGCTTCTTCTATTCTATTGTATTTATAATCTACCTTTTCTTTGGAATAGTATAAAAGATGCATTATTAAAGCTGTCTCACAATTTAATTCTTCTTTGTGAATAGGTGTAGCAGTGATTTTTAGATTAAATCGGTGTGATCTTTTATTTATTTTTTAATTGTGATGGCGTCATTAAAAATTATTCATTGAAAACCAAATTAACTTTGGTGTAACGTAAATAAGTGTTGTATGCTTTTTAAGCTAAATAAACGGGTTCCCTATTTGAGTGCGAAAGTTGGTAGTACGATTTTCAGTATATCGAACACGGTGTGTCGAAAACTCCGTAGTGCTATGTTTTATTATATCGATGCTTTACAAGTGCGATGTAACGTTTGTGCGAAAAACGTTGGGTCGACAAACCTTATAGCGATGATTCATTAGTTCGTTGATTTGTTTGTTCTATGACATGTTATTTCAAAAATTTTGTTATTATGTAGCTTTTTCAGATGTAATTAAATTAAATAAACATCCTCCTTTTTAACCGACTTTAAAAAAGAAGGAGTTTATCAGTTTGACCTGTATCTATGTGATATTGTTGGAATTTGATAATATCTGAGTATAGCGTTACATTTAGGCTTCCAAGCACGGTGTATGTATGTATGTTTATAATGTTTGTCCACGTATATCTCAAAAACTAAAAGTCATATCGAGATGATTCTTGTGATTTTTATCAGGTGTATTCCATTTTAGAGAACAGCATGCGTTTCATCAAAACAAGTTCTGTATTTTTTGAGATCTATTTTTCTTATGGTAAAACACCACAAGCCTTGCAAGTAGCTTTCAGGCGGGATTTGAACCCGCGCCCCCAGGAATCCATTAAAAAAATAATCAAAAACTACAGAACCGATTTTGATGAAACTTGTACTGGGGGGCAATTGCGTAAGGTAATCGTATTAGTTTGACAGTTCATATTGTATTCAATCGGCTGCAATTTGTATGGAATGACATTTATTATGACACAATATGAACTGTCAAATGAGTATTCATTAGACAGTTCATATTGTGGGATGGGAACAGCTAAGTGGGTGTGGGAACAGCTAAGGAATTGCGTAAAGTCAATCGTATGATTGACTTTACGCAATTCCTTAGCTGTTCCCTCAAATGAAATACACCTGTTAAAATCAAAAGAATCATCTCGATATGACTTTTAGTTTTTGAGATATTCGTGGACTAACATATAAACATTATATACACTTACGAAATTTATCACACGTGCTTGGAAGCCTAAGTGTAACGCTACACTCAAATATTATATAATTCATGTAATATCACATACTTACATACAGGTCAAACTAATAAACTCCTTCTTTTTTGAAGTTGGTTAAAAAGGAGGAGTTTTATTTAATTTCATTACATCTGAAAAAGCTACATTATAACAGACATTTCGAAATAACACGTCATAGAACAAACAAATCAACGAACTAATGAATCATCGCTGTAAGGTTTGTCGACCTAACGTTTTTCGCACAAACGTTACATCGCACTTGTAAAGCATCGATATAATAAAACATAGCACTACGGAGTTTTCGACACACCGTGTTCGATATACTGAAAATCGCACTACCAACTTTCGCACTCAAATAGACACAGAATAAGTAGCCGATTAATATACCCAAGCCTTTTTTCTTCAATCACTTCTTGTATCAATACTTATTATCTTGATTTTTCTACCCTCATCACATTCCTCATTCATATTGTATCCATTCAACATTTCAGCCGTATGACGCCCACTGCTGGGTATAGGCCTCCCCCAAGGATCTCCACAACGATCGGTCTTGCGCTGCCCGCATCCAGCGGCTTCCCGCGACCTTGACCAGATCGTCGGTCCACCTTGTAGGGGGCCTGCCCACGGAACGTCGGTTTGTACCTATTATCTGAAGCTAAATGGCATATTTATATTGAACCAGTAGATAGCGCCAATGTCGCTGGCAGTCCAGCTGTTGCTTAGTGTACATGTTTTTTTCGTACCAGTGCACTTTTTTATATACACATCGGTGTAGCACTTCGCCTTCATCACACTTAATGATAAGTGGTAATAAGGCTGAAGGTGGAAGCGCGCTGCTCCCGGAGTCCTCAATCACCGAGGAACTGGTTATCTCATCAATAAGTGCCGGAACACAATAATGCTGAAACATCATATTTATGGCTCCAGATTTAGATAAGATAGCCAGGTGGCCTTAGAACAAGTCCAGTCAATGGAAAATGTCAAAACAAGGGCATATCAAAATTGGTTTTTGCGAATATCATAATTAGGCAAATAGTGATGTTATTAGGTTCTCCAGGGTTTTACAGGGTTTTCCCTCTTAATGTGTATTGGTGGCATCAGCCCTGTCAGGGAGTAAAACGGTGGCCCGTGGCACCGTATTTAGGCACTAGCAACTAGTTCAATGTACCTAAATATGCCCTAAAACATTCAATATCTTACATTAAAAGTTTTTAGAATCATATATCACACTGTCTCACACACATACACAAACACACACATACACAAACACACACATACACACACACAAATATTATTATATCTAACTAAATAATTTTCATTATTTTCTCTGTTTCCATACCAAATTTCTGTTTTTTAGACAAGTAAGTCTAGTACAATATTAAATCTCATGATGTTCACACCGCGGGTGGGAGACCTGGAGTCCTGAAATACAGGAGTGTCCTAGTTTAGGCTCCAGTCCATCCAAATAATATAAGTATGCTTTGTACTAGAATTAAATCAAAACTATGTACCTACATAATACTTATTATAAATAATTTTTTCATTTTAATTTTTCATATGAAAAAACAAGCATAAATCAGCGGTGCAACAGCTCAAATCCGCAGTTTGCTAAGATGGATAAATGGCCGGTTGCTTTTCAGCTGGGCTTTAGCGCCGAACAGCTGCAGATAGCGCTGGACAAGCATACGAGAACCTTCCTCCAGAATAGCATTTTGCTGGGAAAAGTAATATCTGTTTAAAGCTCTCGTGTTACGGTTATCAGGGTGCCTACCATCAAGATTCAAGATTCAAGATTCAAGATTCAAAGTTCCTAAAATGAATTGCTTTCTTTCGTACTCTGACCTTCTAAAAACTGGATCGCAAATGAATTGCTAAATGTGAATGACCGAACGATTTGTGTCCTTATTTCTGCTACCCGTCTCTTTCACTCGATTCTGTCATGCCCGGAGAGTGAGAGGGACGGGTATAACCTGCAGGTGTCATGTTAGCTTGGCCGAGTTATAAGTCAAATAAGCCTACATGACAGCTTAGCGGCTGTAAAATGTCATTGAATGATCACTGAATCGCTGTCATTGATATTAAGCTGTCGTGGTACGAATAAGCGAAGCAGATCACTTTAGGTCCTAAACAAAACCGCAATAAGAGTTGATGGTAGGCACCCTGGTGGTCGTATCACCTTGGTTAAAATATAGAATAAAAAGCTTATACTCGTACATCCTTAGGTACTAATGTTAAAAATGTGAAAGTGTATTTGTTTGTTCATACTCTTTTCACGACAAAACAGAGCAACGGCTCGACGTTATTTTTTGTATGAGGATATTTTGGGGGTTGCAGTTACTTCGGCAACTTTATATCCCGGAAACATTAATACATTCCCGCAGGAAAACTTCGTGTAAAAAGCTAGTTAATAATAATTCTTATCCGAAACGGTATTATTTATTTTTTATTTATTTATTTATTCAGGTAAGTAACGCACAGTCATATAAATACAATAATAGCAAAAAAGTTTACAAAAATACCCATCTTGTACCTAAAAGTTACCACAAAATATTAGTATTAAGGCACCCAGCGCGACGACCGACTAGATAGCGTCTGTCGCGGCTTAGGAGTAGCCTTGCTAAGGACCGAATGCATGCGACCCGACTGATTTATGCAGACTTTACTCAAGAAATATGATTTTGAATTTGTGTAAAATTATTTTCACACTTATGCTCTGAAATGTTAATATTATATTTGAGAAAAGAATGCAGTACGTGGCACTTTTCCGAGGTAAACATTCTAAATTTGAAAATCACTGCAGTAATGAATTTCAGTACTTACTTACTGCACTAAAATCAGTGCAGTAAGTAAGTACTGAAATTCATTACTGCAGTGATTTTCAAATTTAGAATGTTTACCTTGGAAAAGGTACTACTCAAAGATATTATTACCAAATTTTTTTCTTTATTTTTTCTTTCGTTATTCCTGTGTATAAAAACAGAAAAGCAAAGGGACATTTGCACCATACAGCCACATTATTATTATTATTATATAAGTAATTATTATATCATAATTAGGTTAACTTTTTTTTAAATACGGTGCGCACAGAGTATATTACTTCGTATTGTACCACAAGCGCTATGTACCCTTAGCACGAACATCAATCGAAAAAACAAAATGAGATTTATCATAGACAAAATATCCTTTACGAGTAATTTTGTATGGGAAATATGTACAGCGCCATCTACAACCCAGAAGCGGGTATTGAAGTTGCGCATTTTAGTAGCAAGTATTAAGTATCAATAGCAAGTCAATAGGCTGTATGACCGTTCCACTTGGCCTCACAAACCAATATTAAAAAAACGGCGGGAATGATTTTCAGCGGTTGATTTGATATCAATACAGTTTATTTATATTGTGTAATAAATTATCAAAATGAGTTCTGCCAATGAAACATATACAGACAGTGTATGTACCTACTCTACCAAATTTGAGAGCAGAAGCAAAATGAATAACAGAAAACTTACTGCCAGCAAAATCAAAAGAAAGATATATGAAAACCTACGATCTGATTTGGAAAAGTGAAAAAAGGCGCATACGTTTTCAGAATCTGTGTTGTTGGCGTATTTTAATGATACCTACATCATTAAAATAATATTATTATGGGCGATTTATGGTGTGCCCGGGAAAACAATAACATTTACATTTAATAATTGCCCGAACATGTGTAATATAAATTTTAATAAATATTATTTAGTTAAACAGTTTTTTTTATTTCCTCGCATTTCTTGAGAAAAGCACTATACAAGCCTTGTACGGTAAGCAAATTACCTTGCCTCGAATGATTAAAGCCCTCGCCTGCGGCTCGTGCTTCAAACCATCCTCGACAATGTAATTTCTTACTTACCCGAGGACAGCTGTCCTCGGCTGTAATGTACTATTGTTAACTGTTTGTTATATTCAGGTATATTATAATATGCACCAGTATTAATGTATTTTGTTCATCGACCGGTCGTCATGCATGTCCATCGCGGCTTAGTAGCAGCTGTGCTAAGGACCGAATACATTGGACTGATTTATGCACTATGTTTGCAAAAATTACTCCGGAAATGTGTCTTTGAATCAATGTAAAATTATTTGTCAACTGTTTCTTATATTCAGGTATGATATAATATGCGCCAGTATTAATGTATCTGGTTCAATGACCGGTCATCATGTCCGTCGCGACTTAAGAGCAGCTGTGCTAAAGACCAAATGGATGCAACTGATTTATTTATGCTGTGTGTTTGCAGACATTACTCTAGAAATGTGTCTTGGAATTCGCGTAATTATAAACAAACTGCTTATAGTTTATTTCGTGGACTTCGTGGTATATTATAATATGTACCAGTCTTCCGTCGCGGCTTGTGTGCAGCTGTGTTAAAGACCGAATGTATGGGACTGATTTATGCAATGTGTTTGCAGAGATTACTCTAGAAATGTGTCTTGGAATTTGCGTTATTATAAACGAACTGCTTAAGGTTTATTTCGTGGTATATTATAATATGCACCAGTATTAGTGTATCTGGTTCAATGACCGGTCATCATGTCCGTTGCGGCTTAGGGGCAGCTCTGTTAAGGACCGAATACATTGGACTATTTATGCAGTGTGTTTGCAGACATTATTCTAGAAATGTGACTTTGAATTTGTGTGAAATTATTTGCTAACTATTTGTTATATTCAGGTATAATATAATATGCGCCAGTATTAATGTATCTGGTTCAATGACCGGTCATTATGTCCGTCGCGACTTAAGAGCAGGACCAAATGGATGCAACTGATTTATTTATGCAGTGTGTTTGCAGACATAACTCTAGAAATGTATCTTGGAATTCGCGTAATTATAAACAAACTGCTTATAGTTTATTTCGTGGACTTCGTGGTATATTATAATATGTACCAGTATTCCGTCGCGGCTTGTGTGCAGCTGTGTTAAAGACCGAATGTATGGGACTGATTTATGCAGTGTGTTTGCAGACATTACTCTAGAAATATGTCTTGGAATTTGCGTAATTAGAAACAAACTGCCTAAGGTTTATTTCGTGGTATATTATAATATGCACCAGTATTAGTGTATCTGGTTCAATGACCGGTCATCATGTCCGTCGCGGCTTAGGGGCAGCTGTGTTAAGGACCGAATACATTGGACTAATTTATGCAGTGTGTTTGCAAAGATTACTCCATAAATGTGTCTTGGAATTTGTGTAAAATTATTTGTTAACTGTTTGTTATATTCAGGTATATTACAATATGCGCCAGTATTAATGTATCTTGTTCAATGACCGGTCGTCATGTCCGTCGCGGCTTAGTAGCAGCTGTGTTAAGGACCGAATACATTGGACTGATTTATGCAGTGTCTTGCAGATATTACTCTAGAAATGTGTCTTGGAAATTGTAAAAATTATTTATATTAAGTAGAGAATCAGGATTTATAGCATTACATTTTATCTTCTAGGTGGAGCCGGTGGCCCAGTGGTTAGCGTGCTCGGCCTGCGATCGTTGAAGTTAAGCAACTTTCGCAATGGTCGATCATGGGATGGGTGACCAAAAATTTACCATCTCGAGCTCCTCCGTGCTTCGGAAGGCACGTCAAGCCGTTGGCTTCGGCTGCGTTTGCAGTCGTTAATACCCAACAAACCGCATTGGGCCCGGGTGGTGGGTCACTCATGGCCCATTCTCTTTATCCATTCTTATGGATGGATATGGGCAATATGGGGACTTAATAATGGCTGGGATGATGATGATTTGAACTTCTAGCGTTGTATTACCCTTACCTTACTTTGCTTGATGTCCTATCGTCTGCAACTAATTGTACTTAATTAAATTACTTCTTATGCGGGCAGCGCAGGACCGATGGTTGTGGAGATCCTTAGGGGAAGCCTATGCCCAGCAGTGGGCGTCGTACGGCTGAAATGATGATGATGATGATGAAATTACTTCTTAAAATATTTTGCAAAGTATTAGTGTATTTTTGATATCACAACGGGCTTTGTTTATAACCACAACACCTCATAATTTGGTTAAGAAGTCTACCACAAAATGAAACAAAATCCTTAAATGTAGGTAATATTTTTCGTTTCTAGTTGCGATATTCAACGAAATACCTCCTCAATCCTTCGTGTAGTAAAATCATAAAAAAAAACAACTGGTTGCACTCCGGGAGTGCTGGCAGTAGTGAAAAGGGCTCCCTAGACTTTTTCACAAAAAAAGGAATTTGGCAAAAAGAAAAAAAAAGGACTGGATTTGAGTTGAGGTCTTCTGGCTTCAATGCCGCCCGTTTTCTAACCTGAGCTATTACAACTTTGGAAACGGTAGCGAAATTTGCCTGCGTATTTTAATGACATTGCAACAGTTTTTCGTGGCCAGATGGTCACGTGTCCGACTTACGAATTTTCGGTCTGACGGTCACGTGTCCTGAAGCGAGTTTAATATTTTTTACCCATTACAAAAAGTGCACAACGTCGCTAAGTTTTCGCTTCAAAAACAACTGAATTTGCTGGAATATACAAAGCAAATGTGTTTTAAAAAGAAACACAAAGCATGACCTAAAACTGGCTGACCCCAATGCCACTCTAGAATTCGCGGCGAATACAAACTCTGCTAGTAAAGTTTCATTATACAGCCCGCTCAAAAACAGCATCTTCGCAATGAATACTAATACCTATTCAAATCACTCTGAGTACTAAACTAGTGATGTTCTGCTATCGATAGTTTTCACTGCCAATATCGACAGTGGCGATAGTCGCAGAATCTTCGAAATGAATACTAATAGTAACTAAAAAAAACGGAAAATGAAGTATTTAGAAAAAATCGATCCGTCTCACAACCAGCTCCGATGGGACTCGAACCCACGACCTTTCGCTTTCCTAGCTAAACCTAACCACTGAGCCACGGAGTCGTTACAGTGCGCAGTGGTTAGATTCGGATGCGGACTTCTGGAACTTCTAAATTCTATCAGTCATTTAGGATCAATTTTAAATTAAAACCCCTGCTTCTTCAACATTGTCTTATATTTATTTTGATTCAGGAAAAGTGTGTAAGTAAACGACAATAATGTATCCCAGTAATTAGACAGATAGAAAGACAGGTCGTTTATTTGCTGATTATTTCACACACAATTTCAAACAAGTTAAATATAAAAAAGGCTATGTAGACAAAAAATAATAATAAATAGAAAGTTCATATTTTACATAACAAAATAATTGTACGTATATGCAACAGCAAATTGGGCCAAGACCCAGTGTAATTTTTTGCCCGCAGGAAAAAACACTGATTTTTAGCCATCACCCTTGAGACGCAGATATATACATAATAGTCCACAAATTACACATCACCGCTTCTGCATAACTAACATAAATATTTAGAATTTCATCTGTATAGTTAAATATTTTTTTATCGATCATACGCAGAAGCCACTCTAGCTGGCTGCCCTAGGCATTTATTCGGAAAAAACTTTAAATTTATTCTGCCCAAACAGAGATTAAAATTCTAGATTACACCCAAATGATTTATGCCTAGCTATGTTTTATTACATGCAATACCGCAAGTTACACAGTGAATGAATACAATTTAACTTTCTCGACGAAGAAGGTATTAGTTCAATAAGATATTATTATAATTGCAAGAGTTTGTATGTTTGATACTCAATCGCGCTTTCAAAGGCTACTTTTTGACCCAAAAACATATCTTAATACCACGGGAAAATATCGTCTAGCTAACGCGGGCAAAGCCGCGAGAGGAAAACTTAGCGTAAATAAAATCAGTATAGATATTTTAGTAAATACTTAACAAAATAAAGCACATACATTGTTCCATTGTCAAACAATAGTAGCTTGAGCACTAGTGTTATGGAAATTTGAATTAACGACGTGTATTATTACCACAGGATCTATTTATTACCCGATGAAATATTGAAAAGTTCGTTTTCAATATTTACTCGACCTCTATAGTATAGTGGCACGGTACCTTAAAAACCGGTGCGTACACCACTCGGCCACGGAGGTCGTTAAACCGCGTATTAACCGTGGACCCACCATTTAGCCCCACTGGTGGGTCTACGGTAAAAAAAAATTCCCCGTAGACCCACTGCAATAGAGTTTTATAGTATGCATTTCAATGTGTCAGTTTCCGTGGGTACACGGGTAATTGCCTCAGGTAATTTCTTTCCCCGTACACCCACTGCACTAGGCATATGCCAAATATGCATTTTTTATGCTTTTATGACTGTAGTTCCACCGTAGTGTAGAGGCATTGGCCCCACTTAACATAAAATTAAATAAAAACAATTATATTAAACAAAATATAGGTTCTCCTTTGTAGCCCAAAGAAAAAAAAATCAAATTAATTAATTAGTGTAAGTTCGTAAGTAAAATATTATATACTTAAATACAAATTTAAATATACCTACTTATATAAAAATTATAATTATTATTCATACTTTTCCAAACATGAAACATGACAACAGTGGGACCACGGTTAAAGTCAGTCTTTTTTCAATTCCCCGTAGACCCACTGTGAAACAGTGGGACTACGGGCAATAAAAATTACCTATGGACCCACCAGTGGGTCATAGCGGTGGGGCCACGGGTAAAACCCGCGTTAAACAATAACATCTAACGATTTGTTTTAATTTTGTCAACCACCAATTATTTCTTTAAAAAAAACTTGATGAGACGTCATTCCAAGAGTTATATAAGTAATAGTCTTTTTGCCGCAAAAATGTTTGCAAGTATTTATTTTGAAATTCATTATAATATTATCCAACAAAAATCTGTATTTAAACTTACTGCGTAATTGCCAAATATTTGTTCCGCAAAAAAAATCGTATAATATTTTATTGAGCGTCAAAGCCGGATGATCTCAACAAACCAAATAGCGAGGTTCATAAAACGTTCACGTCTCGCCAATTTGCAAATGGCGTAGGGCGGCTGACCCCGCGGCTGTATATTATACGTTGAGGCTGGATATTTTTGGAGTTCCGTGTCTAAAAATAATTATAGATATTTTAATACCTTCAAGTGTGTGATTTTTGCCGTTGGCATATCATGGCGCATACAACTTCTGCTTTTTTTTTGTCAACAACGGGGTAGCACTTATCCTTCACTTCACACCTGTGATGATAAGGCTGAAAGTGGAAGTGCACTACTCCCGGAATCCTCAATAATGAGGAACTGGCTATCTTATCTCAAACTGCCAGATAACACAACATTGCTGAAAACATCGTAGTTATGGCGTCAGACTTAGATAAGATGGTGGTAGCTAGCCAGGCGGACTTTGAACAAGCCCTACTACCAACCAAACCAAATACAATATGTACTCCCACTGGGAATCGAGTCAGGAATCTCTCGGTATGATGCCGGTGGTGAGTACCACTAGTCCACAGAGGCAGTTACTCGACACGTGCGTTCGCAAGGAGAATTTTGAAATTTTGTTCTTGATTTGTTAGGTACTATTAGTGGGTCCTCGCAGTTTTACCCACGTGCACCCGTTCTCGTGGGAATATCGGGTTAAAATATAGCTAATATCACTTGGAAAGGATGTAGCTTTCTAATGGTCAAAGAATTTTCTAAATCGGTCCAGTAGTTTCGGAGCCTATTTAATTCAAACAAACAATCAAATCTTTCGTAGATAGCGCATGTTACTTGCAGGTGATCCTTACTGGAAAGCAAGACAGAAGCAGACGTGAACGGTGACCGCTTATTCATAAACTGTCTCGGAAACGTTCCCGTAAGCGGAATGTATTGTCACTCACTCACATACTTCAGAATACTTTCTACTCGCAACTTTGCCAGCGTGAGCTAGATGATAATGAGATATTTGCCCGGAATAAAATGTAGCCTAGGTATATGCTATTATAGCCTATTACTAGCGGATAACGAACAGATCCTCGCGGTTACTCGCATGGTACCCGTTCCCGTGAGAATATCGGGATAAAATTTAGCCTATGTCACTCGGGAAGCGATTTCTAATGGTCAAAGAATTTTCTAAATCGGTCCAGTAGTTGAGATTAGCGCCTTCAACCAAACAAACAAACAAACAACCAAGAAAACTTCAGTTTTATAATATTAGTATAGATCTATATCTGTGCTGAATTTCATCCAGATCTGTTTAGTCGATTCGCCGTGATTGAGTAACAAACATCCAAACTTTCGCATTTATAATATACTAGCTGCCGCCCGGCCCGCCCGCGGTTTCAACCGCGTGGTACTCGTTCCCGTGAAAATATCGGGATAAAAATTATCTTATTTATGTGTTATTCCAGCCTATAATCTGTCTCTGTTGCAAATTTCATTCAGATCGGTTTAGTAGTTTTTGCGTGAAAGAGTGAAGAACTTTCACATTTACAATATTAAGTAGGAGGTGAGATGTACAAAAACGGCTAGTTAACTAATACTAGCTTTTATCATGAGAATTTCAGTGTGCTAGTGACGCTCACCCTTTGCCGTTTTCTCTCGCATCTCACGCACGCGGTTGTGTAACGGTTGTCCGTTTGAGTAATTACGGGCGGCGCGGCACGAGCGACGTTCCTATTTGATTTCGTGACATGTATCCAAACACCTGAAAGATACTGAATCTATTCCTTTAGAATTATTTCAACGATTTTTTTTCTCAGAGCTACAAGAAGAAAAAAGCGAGCAAGGAGGTCAGTTTCTTCGATACGAACTGCTGCCAAATCGACCCTCTAAACTGGGAAGAATGTGTCCAGAACCGCCCCTAATGGAGAGGCTTGGTGCAGTCGATATACCCGACGTCATAAAACAAGAAATTGTTAGTAGCTATTTCTTTTATAAAATTGACTTAAAGTTCCAAAAAGCGTATAAAGTTCATGTCCATAAAGTTACGCGCTAGCCCCCTGTATGTATGTGATTTAGTTGGAATTGGATTATATTTTAGTATAGCGTTATAAATAGAATGCTTCCAAGCATATGTGCTAATTTTCGTAAGTGTATGGTATGTATGTTTGTTCACGGTCCACGAATTTCTAAAAAACGAAAAGTCATATTTTCAAAACGGATAACTATAAATCAAACACTGATTTCCATGTTTATTTTACAGTAACAATTTTGTTTACATGCGTCTCAAGGGTGATGGTTGAAAACCAGTGTTTTTGCCTCCGGGCAAATAACTACACTGAGCCTTGGCCCAATTTTGCTGCTTCACATACGTAAAATTATTTGTTTATGTAGTACCCCGTTCTAATTATAATTAAGTTTTCTGTGTCTCCCTTGCCTTACCTTTTTTGTTTTTATGTTTATAATTGTAGCAAATAAACGATCTATCTATATATATCGAGATGATTATTTTTTCTTAAATCAGGTGTATGTCAATTTAGGGAACGTTCCAAGTTGAAACTTGGACCGTTCCCTACTGGAATTAGAATCATTTCAGTAGTATATATTAATGCAATAAACATGAAGCTCGACTTAATACTGAAGAGTATTAAGTCAAACTTCGTGGCAATAAAGGTCATTCAGATACAAAACCGAGGTAAAAAATATATCTCTGGTTTTGTCTCTGAATGACCATAAAGATGTACTTCGTTCAACGCCATCTAGTGAAGCTTTTGGAACCTTTTTTTTTAAATGGCCTGTCGGAAAATCGCTCATTTGATCGCATTAACAAAGTTTCATTGTTTCATTACCTCTTTGAAAGCCTTTTGTCAATTCTTCACTATTATAAAAGCTGCGAGTTGAAATAATTTTTAATGAAGCTTCGCTGCTTTGGTTTGTCATAAACCTAAGAAGATCAAAAATCACAAAATGCATGGTAGGATGAGTGTCAGATAACTCTGCGCGCGACTGGGGCGTTTTTGGCGCTAGTGGCAGTACATTATTTTGTTCTAAGCATAAGGAAAAGAATAGTATTCGATTTTGACCGCGTGCGGACTTATCTGGCGCGCACTCTAACGTTAACAACCACCACACTCTCCATTCTCTATAAAGTAGTACGTGCGTTAGTACGAAATCATATTCTGCCATATTACTAAACAAAGAGTAAATTTTCAGCTGGTTTAAACAAAAATATTGTTGTATAGTGCCACAAGCTTTCCTGTTCCGGTGACAGCCGTGATAGAGGAGCCACTTGCAATACCAAATTAGCTGTCAAAATGGACTGTCGTATGAAAACTGTTTTAGTTCCAAAGATAATCACCGGAACAGAAAAGCTTGCTGCACTATAGTAATATTACTCCTCACGTTTGACGTTGCAAAGTGACATATTTCTAAAGATTCTGTACAGGCAAAAGAACGTCAGGATTTACAAGTCACGACAAATAATCCGTCTCGTTCAAAATATAGGAATTCCGTCTTGCAGTAAAACAACAAAGTATTAATATACAAATCACCGTCAAGCTTTGAACATTCCCCTGGGGGCCGATTCTGCTAACGTTAAGTCATAATCGTGTCTCAACCATGTTTCAATTCCAGTTCAGTTGTAGTGCTATTTTACACACTAATTACGAGAAATGTGTAGCTTTTTTCACAGTACTACTGATGGTCACACCACACACTACATTCACATTACATCATACTGTCATAATTCTTGTAACTAGTGTGTAAAAAAGCACTACAATTGAAACACGATTGAGACACGATTATGACTTAACGTTTGCAGAATCGGCCCCCAGTTGTGCCTACGCGTAGGCGTCTCGTAGCTACGAGACGGATATTGAAAGTGGCGTCATTACGACATTTCCACGCAAACCACGTTCTTTACCCAAAAAGTAATTAAAAGTAGCGCACACGAGATCCTTCCCTCCTTCAGTGTTGCCACAAAATCAGGTAAAAACAGAGACTCTGTCTATTTACCAAGTTGAAAAAACAAAGACGGAAAAAACAAAAGTTTTAACGTTATCCGTGGCCGAGGATTTTTAAGGTGGCTATCTTTAATAATAATAATAAATAATAAATAACTTCTTACATTCACACCAATTATCAAAGCCCATGTTAATTTCATTAAGAAACTGTATCATGGAAAACTTGATAACGGATAAATTTATACTTAAATACTTTTTGTTTGTAAATACATACATAATATACATAGTTAACACCCAGACCAAGACAAATAGACATGTTCATGCACACAAATATTTGTCTTGTTCGGGAATCGAACCCGAGACCACTGGCGCAGAAGGTGGGTAGCCTACCCCTGCGCCAAATCGGTCGTCAAATCTTTGAGGTCCCGGGTTCGATTACCGGTCGAGTAAATCTTGAAAACAGTTTTTTTATATTTTCTCTTGTCTGGATATAAATGTTGCGATAGCCGTCGTTGTTTCCAATGCTATACTGCCAACTATTATATATTCTGTGATACTGCTGGACTTAGCATGAGATTCGAGATGAGGAATGTATGAGATGGTGTCCAATTATTAAAAATTATTATGTATGTTATGGGTAATAAATGAAATCACAAATTCAGCATCAAGCTACAGTTTTTTTTGCGCAAAGTTCCACGTTCGATTCCCGCACAAGACATACCTATCAATTTATATTCTTGAACGTGTCATGCCTATTTGTCTTGATCTGGGTGTTTTCGCTGTTAAAGTATGTATTTACAAAAAAAGAATAATAAACATCTAGTTATAATACTCTAGAATATCTATCTTGTATGATTCTCTCAGACATGTCAATGAACTATAGCTAACTGATGGTTATAAATTGCAGGCTCAGTATTTTCTATTAGCTAAAGAGTAATTAAACTCTACCTCTTTATTATCTTATGCCATAGTTGTGTTAGGGCCAGCGCTTTTTTATTTTTATTTTCACTCTTGCGTGCGTTGTTTCTAATAAATAAAATCCAAAAATGCTGGCAGGCAGTAATTAGGCGGTCGCACTTTCAGAAAACGCTGCTGCCCATATTCTGATGGCTGACATCCATTTCAAAACGTTTTAAAATAATAAATAACTATTATCCTTGATGTTTATATACTTTTAACAGCACACAGTCGGGTTCCGCTCTCAGAAAGAGAAATAACGCAAAATGCAAACAAATATATCGATATTGGACTACGCCGTAGACAATTGTCTACGAGCTACGATTGTCGTAGCAAATACGCTGTTGAAAGAAATGTAGCGTGAATATTGTTTACGAATAATCTCGCTCATACGTTCGTGCTGTTTGTCATATTTGTTCCGTGTATTGAAACAAAACTTTATCGTTTCCTTTGTCCCTTTTCATATTGGAAATGACTTATGTTCATGTCAAGATCGATTTAAAAAGGAATATCGTTAACTCGTTATAAATGCGAATTTGTAGACTAGTAATAAATGGGATAGTAACTAAAGTTGAATAGTAAAGTAAGATATTGTAAAAACCTTTTCTATTCTTTTCCTGTATATATTATTATGAGCTTATTGTTTTTTTTTCAATTACAATTTATTTATTTCGCTGTTTAAACAATTACAATAACATTTTACAGTTTACACTTCTCGATCTACTTAACTTAGGTACAAGTTTGTAAATATGTATTAACACGTCGGTACTTCGCATATAAACTGTAAACGCTATTGCAACACTTATTAAAATGTTAAGAATTTAAAAGAAGTTACAATGCATTTTTATATGTTAAGATTATTTTCCAGTCACATTTTCTTTCTTTCTACATCTATGTCTATTTATATCATTCTTATTTTCTATATTATTACGGCCATCGTCTGCTGCGATGCTGCGATCCGCATAGGCGAATTTTGGTCCGACACTGTTTAAGGCGATACTCGGAAAAAATGTGCTGAAGCGAGATAGCAATGAGAAAATGACGCGCGCGGGAGCGAGACCGATTTTGCAGATTAGGCAAAAAAAACAAAATCACTTCGTATTAAAAAACTACATCGATTTAAAAAAAATGCTTCTATACGATCCTAAATATTATTGGTGTCCACTAATTTAACCAATTTCCAATAGTGTAAGTAACCCCATTTAAGAATAATCTTCACTTTTCATATTTTTTAGAGGTCTTTTCGAAAAGAAAAAGTGTCGAGGCAAAATCATAAAATCGTGTTTTTGAAACTATACGATTCTAGATAAAGGTATGAAGAAATATATATCTTATTACCAGATTTGTAACAACTGTAACCGTCCTATAGTTTTAAATCAAAAAGTCCATATTTTTCCGAGTAGCGCCTTAAGTTTTTAGTTCGATATCGACTCGATAACAAAAAGAAGATTACGGCCAAATTGTAACTTGGTTTTGGATCACAATGACAGCATTCTCGCTATTATTTGCTTGCTAATAGCAATTTATTACGTTTTAAAGCGATCTTAGCTAAAAATATATATCTGTAGCAATAAATATCAATAGATAGATTTTAAAAATATTTTCAAATTGATATTTCTCGCGGGCCGTACGTGCTTCAATTTACGGTGGCTTCCAGCGCGCTGATGCATGCAAACCGAGGAATATGTTTGCGTCAGATCAAATGCAGATCGCCGTGCATCTCCGAGAAAGAGCGGCTAAGGGCAGCTGCATACGATGGGCCTAATGTTTATTATCACGCTTTGTCGTCATTTCAATATTTTTCCAGCCGTGATCACGGGATGACCTAGCCAAGGCTATTTCAGTAGATTATTTATATATGTCTTACCTTGTTCATTTTAAATTTGAAACTTTATATGAAAATTTGTCTGCAATAAAAATAGGGTTAGAAGGTATTTAGTCCACATTACGACCGATTTGGCGCAGGGGTAGGCTACCCACCATCTGCGCCCGTGGTCTCGGGTTCGATTCCCGAACAAGACAAATATTTGTGTGCATGAACATGTCTATTTGTCTTGGTCTGGGTGTTTACTATGTATATTAAGTATGTATTTACAAGCAAAAAGTTTTTACCCAAGTATATATTTATCCGTTATCAAGTTTTCCATGATACAGTTTCTTAATGAAATTAAAATGGGCTTGATAATTGGTGTGAATGTAAGAAGTTATTTATTATTTTTTATTTATTACAAGTTTAATTTGGTTTGTGTTAAGTAGGTATCATAATACTTGTTGTTATATTGATTAATAATTATATAATTTTCCATTTACAAGTGCACCACGGCCTCTACAAAGGAAAGTAATCATTTACTTAAAATTAAAAATAAATAATTTCAAATGTTTTCGCCGTTATAAAACAACATTATTACAAGTTTTAAGTTATCACAAAGGCTACGCCTTTAAATTAATTTAACGAGCTCACCATGAATGAAATAGCATATTTCAATAATTTCCTATAATATTTCAATAATCTATATATATAAAAATGAATCCCTATTTCCCTTGGTCACGACATCACGCGTGAACGGCTAGACCGATTTGGCTAATTTTGGTCATGAAATGTTCGTGGAAGTCCAAGGAAGGTTCTTACGGTGAGAAAATAGGGGAAGAGGGGGTAAGTGGGGGTAGAGTTGAAGTAGGGTAGGGTAAAGGTAGGGTAGGGTATAGGTAGGGTAGGGTAGGGGTAGGGGTAGGGTAGGGGTAGGGTAGGGGTAGGGTAGGGGTTAGGGTAGGGGTAGGGTAGGGGTAGGGTAGGGTAGGGGTAGGGGTATGGTAGGGTAGGGGTAGGGGTAGAGTAGAGGTAGGGGTAGGGTAGGGTAGGGGTAGAGTACGGGTAGGGTAGGGTGGAGTAGGGGGTAGGGCCACGGGAACGAAGTCGCGCTGGGTCAGCTAGTTTCCAATAATTTCCTATTCACTTGAACACAGCCTTATAAATATTCTCGGGTGTTATGGCATTATACGGAGAAATGAAATACACGCGAATGATCGGAGAGGGAATTCTCTGTTAGCCTTTAACGATGTTCGTTTTTAACATTCGCGCGTCTCACCTGCGGGCTTGTTAAATTGTTTTCTCGAGAAAACACAAAACATATTGGCTTCAGCACAATTTGGTTACCTACGGGAATTAGGAAAGTAATAGTTCCTTCCACAAAATAAAGATGTATTTTTTTTTATTTTTTTTTTAAAAACAAACAGTTATTTACAGTTAGAATTATTCATATCTGCATCAGCAGTAGTTCTGTACCCCTAGTGTAAGTTTTTATGTCAAAAAACGCAAACTATCGTGAGTCCGTATTTATGTCAATTTGTATGAAAACTGTATCAGCGCCTCTAGCGGCGAGTAGCGCGCTTATGCAGTTTTCATACAAATTCCATAAATACGTACTCGCGATAGTTTGCGTTTGCTTGACATAAAAACTTACACTAGGGGTACTGGTTTAACAATACTGTTTAATATTATTGTAATCTTACCGCCTCTGTGGTCTAGTGGTTCACACCACCGAATTCAGACCAAGAGATCCCGGGTTCGATTCCCAGTGGGGGTACATATTGTATTCGGTTTGGTTGGTGGTAGGACTTGTTCTTAGTCCGCCTGGCTAGCTACCACCATCTTATCTAAGTCTGACGCCATAACAATGATGTTTTCAGCATTATTGTGTTCCGGCAGTTAGAGATAAGATAGCCAGTTCCTCAGTGATTGAGGATTCCGGGAGTAGTGCGCTTCCACCTTCAGCCTTATCACTACTTAACATCAGGTGTGATGAAGGCTAAGTGCTACCCCGTTGTGGATAAAAAAAAAAAAAAAAAAAAACTACTAATTATTATTGTATAATAAAATAACAATATGCCTAAATCAAACTGTTAACAAGTGTGGTATATTCGTTATAATAATCACTTCAGTCTTATAAGGTAGTGTCGTGAAAGTGTAAGACACAGTTGTTACTACAATTTAATTCCGTTAAGTTCTATTAACGAATAATTGATAGCCTATACATGTTTGTTTTACCTGAGGGCTAGTTAACTTGTTTTCTTAAGCAAATAAGACTAAACATATTGGCTTTAGCGCAAAATGCTTTCCTATGGGAATTTGGAAAATAATAGTTCCTTCTTGGAGGTCTACTTTAACTGAATACCAAATTTTGTAAAGATTTGGTATCTTGAAAGTGTAAAACACTGTTTCTACTACAATTTTAATCGTTTCGGTTGTTGCTGCGCTGCTTTTTCTCTACCTGATACTATAAAACAAAGTAATTTCTATCCGTTTGCACTGCACGCACGCTCTTTCAAATTTGCAATGTGATTTTATTGCGGTTTACATAGATAGACGAGGACATGCGAGATAGGCCTGTGACGTAGTGGTAAACGCACTCAACCTGCAATCGTTGAACTTAAGCAATTCTCGCAATGGTCGGTCACGGGATAGGTGACCAAAAATCGGACGGAAGATCAGCGCTGGCCACCAGGCAAGCATATGCTGAGTCGTGACCGTTTTGGGTCATTACATAGGCTTTATGTGTTTTTGTTTTTTTTTTCGTTTGTGATATCCCAAATAAATGTTTTTTCTTTCTTTCTTTCTTCTTTCTTTCTTTCAAATGTATTATCTCGAGCTACTCTGTGCTTCGAAAGGCACGTTAAGCCGCTGGCCCCAGCTGCGTTTACCCACCAATCCGCATTGAGCCCGTGTTATTACCACACTTTTATTAGCTTCACTTGTAACTAAGTCACAATGTAAGAAAATCTTGGAATTCAATTTTAACCTACTTTTAATTGTCGTATAGATCTGAAACTTTGCAAGTCTATATGAATCTGATGACAATACAATAATTTGCTACTATCGAGCTGATCTGATGATGGAGTCAAGAGGTGGGCAATAGAACTCTTCAATGGCTGCTAGGAAACCCCTCGAGTTTAGACTCATTTGTTTTGTTCTGATGAGACCTATTCGGTACACTTGGTGGTGAGGGTCTGATGATGGAGCAGGGAGGAAGCCAGTGGCAGTCCTTTATCACCAATAGGAAACACCTCGAGTTCTGGCTCATTTGTTTCGGCCTGATTAGACCTATTCGCTACACTTGGTGGTGAGGGTCTGATGATGGAGCTGGGAGGAAGCCAGTGAAACTCCTTAATGACCACAAGTAAACCCCTCGAGTTTTGACTCATTTGTTTCGTTCTGATAAGACCTATTCGCTACACTTGGTGGTGAGGGTCTGATGATGGAGCAGGGAGGAAGCCAGTGGCACTCTTTAATGGCCAATAGGAAACCCTTTGAGTCTGACTCATTTGTTTCGTTCTAATGAGACCTATTCGTTACACTTGGTGATGAGGGTCTGATGATGGAGCAGGGAGAAAGCCAGTGGCACTCCTTAATGGCCAATAGGAAACCCTTCGAGTTCTGGCTCATTTGTTTCTTTCTAATGAAACCTATTCGTTACACTTGGTGATGAGGGTCTGATGATGGAGCAGGGAGGAAGCCAGTGGCACTTCTTAATGACCACTAGGAAACCCCTCGAGTTTAGGCTCATTCGTTTCGTTCTGATGAGACCCATTCGCTACACTTGGTGGTGAGGGTCTAATGATGGAGCAGGGAGGAAGCCAGTGACACTTTTTAGGGATCACTAGGAAACCCCTCGAGTCTGGGCTCATTTGTTTCATTCAGATGAGACCTATTCGCTACACTTGGTGGTGAGGGTCTGTTGATGGAGCAGGGAGGAAGCCAGTAGCTTACCTTAATGACCACTAGGAAACCCCTCGAGTTTCATCATCACATCCTAATTATGTAATTTATTACATCTTATTAAAGAAGCTAGTGGCATTAATTAATGGTAATTGGGTTTGCCATTTATTAGACTAAAAAGAAAGAAATAAATATATAGTTTAAAAAACTAAACAAACACACTTTTAATAGTAACAGACTAAAAAGTACAAAATAACCGTCTATTCAGTAACTGAAATTAAAAAGCGTGGCGCGCCCTTTGCAAAGCATGAATTTCAAGAACTTAATATTGACAACGCGCACCACGCTTTTTAATTTCAGTTACTGAATAGACGGTTATTTTGTACTTTTTAGTCTGTTACTATTAAAAGTGTGTTTGTTTAGTTTTTTAAACTATATATTTATTCATGGCCCATTCTCCTTATCCATCCATGGAAGAGCTGTGCTTATAATGGCTGCTGATGATGACATAGGTAGACAAAGTGATTCGAGAGTATGGTATATGTATAGGTTGAATTTTCCTGTAACTTTGTATGTATATTATATTTTATATTTAATTTATAAATAACACCAACAAGATATACACTAATAGAAAGTAAAAAGCTAAGAGCATGTGAATAAGGCTAAGTGCAAACTTACTAACAGGTGTTAAACATCAGCATAAAAAGTAGGTATTAACAAATTATTATTAAATTTAACAGCACACTAATTAATATGATAAGTAATAAAAAAAAAATATTAATGAGTTAAATTAATAAAAAAAAATTTATGAAAATAGTTAAAAATTATTTCACTTTACAAAAAATAATAACTTATAAATAATAAATGTCCAAAATAAATTTAAATTAAATTTCATAATCAAAATAACAACCAGTAAATTAAATAGATTTCAATTATTATGTTATTTTACTACATATATACATCACAAAAAAAAGCTATTACATCATAAAAACTGAAATTAAAAACAAATGAAATAGAATCAGTAAAAATAATAATGTATAAAACATCTACACAGCACTCTTGCAAACCCGTGTAGGTCACTTTTATTTTTATAACAGGCATTTTTTTGTATGTCTTATCATTTATTCGAAAATCATGAGGCTTACAGAAAACGGTTCGTTTTTATCATTCCCGCATTTCACATGAGGGCTTGTTAACTTGTTTTCTTCAGTGAAGACTAAACTTATTAGCTTTGCTAGAGACTGCATATTGGCATAAAATTTGGATTCCTAAGGGACTACGGAACAAGAGGACATCCGTAGCCGAGTGGTGTACGCATCAGTTTTCAAAGTGCCGCTATCTCTAGAGGTTTCCGGGTTCGATTCCCCCTTCCTGATCAGAAGGTCTAAGTAGCTAAATGTCCAACAGCGCGAAACGTCTGATGAGCAGTAAGTCTAATTAGCAGAATGTCTATGTAGCAAAACGTCCAACTATCAAATGGTCTGTATAGCAGAACATCTATTTAGCAAATCGTCACATTATCAAAATGTCTGGATACTCAGGCACAAAATTCAACACACAAATTACATTGGGAGGGAAACGGACACGGAATTATAATATGTTCGTACGTACAGACTTGTACATACCTACAGATTCTTTGGTCTATGTAGCTTAAATCATATCTTTTTGATGGCAACTGACAATTTATTGTCAAGAATGCTATTTGATTAGCATTACATAAAGCTCTTAGAAAAGAAGCGCTTTGGCAAGATCGCAAATACAAGAATATGTTATTTGAAGGAAATAAAAGAAGGAAGATCGATTTAATGTTTAATGAAAAATACAAAAGAGCCGCAAAAGTTTGAGGGCCAAAAAGATAGTCCCTTTGAATTTTTGATACACCTTGGTCATATCAAAAGAATAAGTAAATAAATGCAGGGGAATTTGTGTGCCTAATATCCTAATAATATTTATGGCGCTACTAGCTTTTTAATCCAGATTTTGTTTTTCTCAAATAAATGTAATGTAATTTACAAATGACTTTTCCTTTTTATCATGAGTGTACACATTTTACAAATGACTTTTTGCTAAATAGATGTTCTGCTATACAGACCTTTTGATAGTTGGACGTTTTGCTACATAGACATTCTGCTAATTAGACTTACTGCTCATCAGACGTTTCGCGCTGTTGGACATTTAGCTACTTAGACCTTCTGATCAGGAAGGCGATTCCCGATCAGGTAAATATTGAAAACCAACTTTTCCATAACACTAGCGCTCAAGCTACTACAGTTTGGTAATTGGAACAATGTATGTAATGGTGTCCAATATTTATTTATTTAATACTAGCCTTCCGCCCGCGGCTTTGCACGCTATCCCGCGGGAACCTAATATTTTTCCGGGATAAAAAGTAACTTTTCTCACTCTCCAGCTCCAAAACTATCCTGATGCCAAAAATCACGTCGATCCGTTGCTCCGTTTAGATGTGAAAAACGGATAAAAGATTTACGCAAAATGTTTGATAGGTTTGTATGGGAAAAGAAAAGTGTGGTTTTAACAATTTCCACGCAATTTTATGTTTTTTCTCTCCATGAAAACCTTCCGTAGGTGGTAACATATGAAAAAAAAGCCGAATTGGTCCAACCGTTCTCGAATTTCGCGCTTAGCAACATTCATTTTCATATAAATATAGAAGATTTGATAACCATTCTTCAAAGTCCAATGAAACTCCAAACAAAAGTGTACAAAATTGGTGAAAGGTCGTAAATTATTAAAATAAATTTTTGTTTAGTGAAAGTTACTCTGAAGTTAAACAGTAAACAATGTTAGATCCTATTGTTTTTTTATTATCTTCTGCCATTTTTGCGTCAAGTGATTCTTCAACATTTAGTTCTAATTATTTTACTGACACATAAAATAACTAATGCATTCCTACAAAAAACTGTCAAAATCATAAAAGAAAGGGATAAGGCCATAAAACCGATTTATTAATACAATACTGGGAAGCGTTGCCGCCCCCAGGGCGGAATTAAAAATTTCATTTGATCCCCAGCAAAAGTTACGGGGAATAATTGATTTGATCCCGGATTTCGCAGAAATCCCCCCTCGGAAACAAATTGCGAGTTGGCGTCCAACATATTTCAATAAATAATCTTTCTTCCGATCTCACAAGTAATTTGTCTAAAATATAAGAAAGATTAGAACGGTATTATCTGTCGTTTAGTTGTTTAGAAGTTGTTAAGACAACAACAAGCTTGCAAAGGGTTTTCATCCAATTAGGGCGGACATTTTTCAATCAACCTGAACATTAAAAATTTCATTTTATGACAAGCTTTTTTGCTGACTGTACTTTAATATTGTATTGTCATCTGAACCAAACCTGTATACCAAATTTCATCTCCATCGGACACTGGGAAGTGGGTTAAATTAAGCTTGCAAGATTTGTCCCCCACTAACTAACATACTAACTAACTAACATGGCAAGTTAATAAAAAGTTTGTAAAAAAAGACTAGGTTAAAAAAAACCGAGTGGACAAAGTCTTCATTCAAAAGATATCTTAACGGGTGATAGAAAAATAGTGTTGGATGATTCAAAAGTAATGTATATGCAATAAAATAATTACATAATGTTGTCAAGAGTTAAACCCTTAATAAAATAGTAGATTTCATTACAAGTGCGGAAAGCCTGTCATTGCAAAGAGTTCCGACAAATGTCTACCCGAGCCGAGGCGCAGCCGAAGGTGAGGGTTGACAGTCGGAACAAGTTGCAATGACGGTTCCGCACGTGTACTGAACAACTATTTTTAATACAGTTGCGAAAAAATGAAGCAATTTAATAAAATAATAAAACACAACAAACTCAACTAACTAATCGTAAAAGAATATAAGCAGAGACTTTTTTTTGTTTTCTTCACCCATTCTGGGTTGGCAAAGGAAACTATGATCATACAGCCAAGGCTTCAGTAGATTTTTTTTATTGATATGAAATGAAAATTAAATTAAATGAGATGAAATGAAATGAAACCTAACAAAAGCAATCCGAATCCTACAGGAGCGCCTTTCCTTATTTCTCTCTTTTACCACATCGTTTTCACTAATTCCACCATACTAAGTACCTATCACAATAAAAACCAGAAAAAACTAATTTAGAAAATTAAGAAATAAGGTCCCTCATTTTCTTTTCACTTACTTGCGCAAACTCCTATAAGCAGATACTATGGTAAATAGTGCACGTCATACCATATTTAGTAATCTGTGGTCATACAGCCAATTTTATATATTTTTTATATTCATGAATTTAATTTGGCCGATACTAATATTAATTTAATGTATAATTAAAATTACTTTTAAATCTGATATTGAAACAAATTAGTAGCTTCTTTTTAGAAATATTTGCATGAATCATAAAAACTTCTATGATTTTTTTTTAGTAAAAACTTCGTGGTTGGTTTTTTCTTTTTAATAGACAATATTTTGACAGTTGGGAAAGAAAACGCACGAGTTCGGGAAAGGTAAAGAAAAAGTTCGAGTGTGTAATAGCCCACATCCCGAACGCTATACGTCCCTGCAATACGCCACTTTTTGAGCAACTGTATTAAAAATAATAAAAACTATAGTTAAGCCAGCTAACGACGATAAATGAAATTCCCTGGAAATCCTCAACAAATGAATTTCATAATTTTACGAAACTTGAACGGATTTATTCGATTGTAAAGTTTGATCGGCGCTAATCGCCGGGTCTCCAAATAAGGGCACTCTAATGAAGGAAAAACTTGATTTGAAGCTTAAATTGGTGTTGACACAGCCTTAACCGTGCCTACTGGAAGCGTGGGCTGAGCAATGAGTTAAAAGCGAGTATTAGGAATATTCCAAATAATAAAAAACTATTATATCACGACAATTCAAGATAAGTGCTAACATAAGCTTGTTAACTTGTTAAGTAGGTAGTTCAAGCACAAGAAACCGTCAACAACCGGGCTTATAGTTTGAGATTTACGCTGTGCCATCATGCTAAAAACCAAATAACAGTCAGATTTTTATTCTTCAGCGCCACTATAAAAAACATTTAAATCCTCATTCTACGAAATTAATTTGGTTGTATTTTCTTAATGTTTCTTTTGGATTCTTTTACAAGCTTTTTATTAACTTGCCATGTTCGTTAGTTAGTGGGGGACAAATCTTGCAAGCTTAATTTTGACCCACTTCCCAGTGTCCGATTGAGCTGACATTTTGAATACAGGTTTGGTTCAGATGCCAATACAATATTAAAGTACAGTCAGCAAAAAAGCTTGTCATAAAATTGAAATTTTTACTTATAACTTATTGTATTAGTGTTGTTATTCAAGTAGTATTTTCTTATAAAATGTGATATCCTACATACCTACCAATGCAACAACAAATTGATTCAAAATAAAAACAAGGACCCACCCACACTTTCAATGTTTATAAGATCTCTTATCAAGCTAACTAAGAGAGCTAATTTATAAAATGTGATATCCTACATACCTACCAATGCAACAACAAATTGATTCAAAATAAAAACAAGGACCCACCCACACTTTCAATGTTTATAAGATCTCTTATCAAGCTAACTAAGAGAGCTAATTTCCGTTTCCGCACTTGCACCAAAGCCATTTTCTTTTTATATTTTTCACTTTCGTTCCACAAAGGAACTTAAACGAAACGAAGAAAATTAGGTTGAATACTCTGGATAATTACACAAAGCCTTCTTACAAACGTACGCCGAGCTACCCTGAATTACATCGAAACACGGACCGAATCGTATCTTCCTATGGAAGTACAACCAAATGGACTGCGGATTCATTTTATTTTTTTCGTTGGCAAAGTTGGATAATTGGTGTCACTTCATATTGAAGAACCTTTATGCAATTGGTTGGACGATAGTGATCATAGGATCTTCCAAAAACTCTGTCTTTGTCTATTTCTTTCTGTGTGAGAAGTAACGAAAATAAACTAACTTTTTATTTTTTTTTATTTTTTATTGTTATTTTGAGCATAAATTCACTTTTTGAAGAAGTAGCCTGAGAATAGTCTTCTAATTATGTCATTACCTATTTTTCTATATATAATTTGTGAATTATAGAGATTAATAATCTAAGTATAAAATCCAAAAAATATAAAAATTATGGAAATTTTCTTTGCTTTCGATTTTTTTTTATAGTCGAGTGAAGATGCGAATGTCGTATTTTTAGCCACAAGATAATCAAGATCGTTTATTAAACTTCAACATATGTTTTTATCTGCTCAAAATAATGAATATTTGATTGTTTACTTTTGAATAAAATAGGTTAATTTCGATAATTTCGCAGATCCTGCCTTAAATGTGCCAATTTAATTTATCCCAATCGTACTCGTACACCGCCACCGTTTAGCTTTATTTTGTTTTGGCGTTGTAGTTCCGGTTGTTATCGCCGAGGTTAAGCAATTAACGCATTAAAGTATAGGTGACCAAAAATGTATTTATTTATTTACACTTTATTGTACATACACACAGATAATACAGATAGACAAAAAATATAAAAAGGAGACATACTATGGGCGGCCTTATCGCTAAAAGCGATTTCTTCCAGACAAAAACTACTACTTTATTGTCACTAGCTCATTATTTTATTATGCTTCGGAGGGCACTGTCTGTAGTCGTTTATATCTACCAGCCCTCATTGAGCCCGCTTTGGACATAGTCTATTCTCCTTATCCATCCATAAGGAAAGCCCCAGAAAGTCTGATGACTGAAGTCCATTGAAGCTGAAAATAGACCACCTAGTTCATTTTCTTGTCTGTGTAGTTACCGTACTGTAAAAAATTATCACAATTTTGTCCCGACATTGCTTCACCTTCAGAAAACAATTTTATATCCCAGACTGACAGCAAAATGTTTATATTTATGATTCACGAAATAGCTTTATCGTCTGGCCTTGATTGCGTTCTAGGCTAAAATTTCTAGTCGAGTTGTGAAAATAAATAAAATGCTAAAGTAGGTACAACAAAAGATGCGTAAATATTGGGAAGGTCATGATTATACAATGTTGTTTTAAAAAAAATAAAGAAAAGTTTAACTATATTTAAACAATGCACTTCTAAGTTATGCCTTTAGGTACCTACCCATGTCCTTTTATTGAAATTTAAAATATTTATTTTTGCAAATAACTAAATATTTATTTATTATACCTACTAAATATTTAGTCACAATAAATAATTTGACGCCACGTTGACTAACTTTTGAAATGTCAAAGCATCAGGCTTTGAAATTAATCTTCAGAATCATTTTGAAGTCGTTGCCAGCATTAATTACAACCAGCCGATTTAAGACGTCAGTTTCAACCAGCCTGGGGCATGTGAGACTCGCGATAAAGTACGTACACTTTGCCCCCCGGCGCTGGAGCGCTCCACCAAATGGTTTTACCATCCAGTAAGTGTCCTGAATAAACGTATACGTCCTGAGGGGTTACTTCTCCTTGCTGAGCTGAGGAATAATACTGACGTTAGTGCGAGGTCAAACATCTAGTAATATCTGAGCCGAAAATCCTGGTAAGGTGAAGCAAAACATTGTTTAAATAACCTGCTTAACGAGTAACCAAATTTAGAAAAAACTAATTAAAATTAGTGCGAGGTCAACCATCTAGTATTATCTGAGCCGAAAATCCTGGTTAGGTCAAGCAAAAAATTGTTCAAACAACTTGCTTAATGAGTAAGCAAATTAAGAAAAACTAGTTATTTAAATTTTTACTTTTTTGCATTCACAATGCAATTTTTATCATAGAAAAATGGAAAATATAGTATTTAGAAAAAAAAAATAAAAAAACGACTCCGTAGCTCAGTGGTTAGAGCAGTCGCCCGGATAGCGAAAGGTCGTGGGTTCGAGTCCCATCGGAGCTGGTTGTGAGACGGGTCGATTTTTTCTAAATACTTTATTTTCCATTTTTCTATAAGAAAAACTAGTTACAATAACAGATACTGTTTACGTTAGGGTTGCTACACACATAGCCGAGCCGTCAAATCGAATTTGAGTGGATGAATGTTCGGGAATCACAAGCCGCTCGGCTGCCGCACACAATCATTCGGCTTGCCAGTTGCTATTCGGCAATGTGACAGTTAAGTATATAGCATAAGTAAAAAAAAAATCGTCGATGGGCGTGGCTTTCACAAGCGAGGGGGTGCTGGGAGTGGTAAGACTCCGGGCCGCGGAACAGTTAGTTGTTACGAAATTGTAATTTTAAACTAGGAAACTATTTAGGTACATTATGCCCTGCGGTATTCCACCTCTTTCTGAGGCGCGACACCTAAATCAAAACCCGAAAAAACAACCCGATCGGCGCAAGCGGAATAAAACAGAACGTTATGTAGTAGTTCTTATGCGTCAGCTTTTCCGTTCCAAAAATGATGCCGAATCGAAAGATGCGATGTGTAGACTCAAATCAACTACCCGGTCGGCACAAGCCGATTGAATTCAAACAAGTGTAGTTTGTTGTTCGACAAATACTGCCGAACCGACCATGCCGACCCGACTATGTGTGTAGCAACCTTTAGACATAAAACTCGTTTTATCATTTCAGATTGCACGAAAAATATTCAGAAAAGAAATACATGATTTGCAGAATCTATAAAATTTTGATAAATAAATAAAGGGATGACAATAAATTTGTTAAGTAACCTGTTCACGAATTAACTTTTTTAAATGTAATTAGGCCACCACAAAAAGTTATCTACTACACACAGTCTCACTGCATGTTTCAGAATCATTGCAAGATTCATAGTTCTTATCTCGCTTAATGTTGACAAAACCAAATACATACCCATCTCCATCCAAAACACCCAGATGTATTTACATGACCAGCATTCAATACTAGCACATTCTTGTCTAACTGGCCAAATCTGTACCTGCAGTAAAATAACGCGAACTTTCAACATTAAGTATCTAGGAGTAATAATAGATAATAATTTAAGCTTCGAACGTCATATAGAACTTCTATCAGCAAGAACTCGTAAATTAATATTTATTTTTAAAAACCTACGTCACGTTGCCGATAAAAGTATTGTAAAAATGGTGTATCTAGCATTGTGTCAGTGTGTTTTAACGTACTGTATTACGGTATGGGGTGGTACATCTAAAACCAAACTCTTAAAACTGGAAAGAGCTCAAAGAGCTGTATTAAAAGTATGCAATTTTCTTCCATTTCGTTACCCCACAAAAGAATTATATATCTTATCCGACGTTCTTACTGTAAGACAACTCTTTATTTCAAACACAATTCTAAAACAGCATTCCTTGATTGATTTCGACCCCTTACTGAACTCGTCAAAGAGGCGGAAACACAAAGTCTGCACATCTAAACATACTTGGTCCACTGAATTCTCTGGTAGGTTTTTTGCGTTTCTTGGGAAATTTCTCTATAATAAAATTAACGAACAGATTTCCATATATCCATTTACAAGGTTCAAATGTAAATTAGCCACTTCTTCTTTCCTAAAAAGTCTAAGCTATGAAGATACAGAAAATATGCTTATTGTTCCTTCTTAACAACTTAAAAATTGTCCTATAATTGTATTTATTACACACAAACACATACACAGACATACAAACACTTAACACATACATTGAACTGCAAAACATCTTCACTTAAATTTTAACATAATTATGTGGTAGGTTTATAAAATATTTACCTGGTCCAGAGTTGGAGAGGCTGGTAACTGTAATACTGGTATTACTTACCTAGCACAGATACCAGTCTCTTACATAGATGAGTATTCCGTTGTTAGCATTTTAATAAGACATTTTTCGATTTGTACTTTGTAATGATATCTGTGTAAGAGAAGAAATAAAGATATTTGTATTTGTATTGTATCTCCATATTGTGCTAATACGAGCTAAACCTCAATGCACAATAACAGAGCATTGGTTCTTTTAACGAAAATTAACGCCCGGTTTCCGACGCCAGTGCAAGTGAGCTGGCCATGCAGTAATCAGACTTTTATACCATCACCCGTTAAAGCAAAATAAAAGTAATGTTTATTAAAAGACGAAGCTATACATTGCGCATAGCGACATCTCTTTCACAATATTTCTTTGACATTGCTTTATCAGCTCAAAGTAAGACCACAGGAGGCAGTATTACAAAACATAATAGCATGTCACAAGGTTCGTTACAAGTTTGAGCTAGACGTCTTGAGTAGTGCTCGCAAACTTTTTTTTTTTTTTTTTTTTTTTTTTTATATCCCGCTACTTAGCAATCTGTTTCCTGGAAACAATAATCTAAAATTTTGTCAGATTTTCATCAGTAAAGTTTCAAAAGCAGAGTTGTGCACCCATTGGTGCCATTCTCATCATTTGTCTGCAAATCTGGTTGCCAGGTCTGACATATTATTCCTCTTCAGGCGAGAGTATCTTAGGCTGCCCACTCCCTGCAGTTCTACAGCTAACTGGTTAATATGTTGTTCTAGCCTCATTTGATATTTTTTGCTGTAGGACTCTATTTCTTGCTTCACTGTTCGCAATTTCAAATCTAGGTTTACGTATTGATTGCTTATGTACTGTGGTATATTGAACATGGCTCTCATTGTTTTACTTTGAAACCTTTCCAGTATTTCTATATTACTAAGGCTGGTTGTTCCCCATAGCTGTATGCCATATGTCCATACAGGCTTCAGTATTGCCTTATAGATAGCCATTTTACTGGCGTCTGATAGCTGTGACTTGCGGCCGATGAGCCAGTATATGCTTCGAAGCTTGCAGTCTAATTGTTTTCTCTTGGTCCATATGTGTGTGCGCCAAGTGAGACGACGGTCAAGATGCATTCCTAAGTATTTAGCATTATCTGATTGTGGGATCTCAGCATTACAAAGCTTTACAGGTGGGCAAGTATTTCTTTTGAGTGTGAAGGTCACTTGTACCAATTTATCTGTGTTGGCTTTGATACGCCACTTCTCAAGCCATGTTTCGATCAAGTTAAGATGTAGTTGAAGCCTTTCAGATGCTGTCTTGTGGTTCTCGTGTGTCGAGAGGATTGCTGTGTCATCAGCATACGTCGCTGTAGTAGTATAAGCATAGGTAGGTAAATCTGCTGTAAATATTAAATACAGTACTGGGCCCAGTATGCTACCTTGTGGTACTCCTGATCTTATTTCGTGCAACTGAGATGTGTCGAGTCTATGTTTTACTTCGTAGCATCTTTTTTCGAGGTAAGATTTTAATAGTGGGAACAGTGAATGTGGTAGTGATTTTTTGATTTTGTAAAGAAGCCCATTATGCCAAACCTTGTCGAATGCTTGGCTTATGTCTAGAAATGCGGCGCAGCAATATTGGTTGTTTTCCATCGCTCTACCAATGGTGTTAACCAAGCGGTGCACTTGTTCTATGGTGCCGTGACCCCGTCTAAACCCAAACTGGTGAGTTGGTATTACATCTCCTAGGTGTTCTCGCATTCTATTTAAAATTATCTTTTCCAGTAGTTTTCCAACTACAGGAAGGAGACTTATGGGTCTGTAGGAAGCCACCTCTTGAGCTGGTTTACCTGGTTTCGGTATCATTATTATTTGCGCTATTTTCCACTGGCTTGGGTAAAGCGACAATCTCAGACATGCGTTGAAGATAGCGAGTATGAACATTAGTCCTTTTTTTGGGAGATTCTTTAAGAGGACAGCGTCAATTGAGTCGTAACCAGGGCATTTACCTTCTTCTAGGCTTAAGATTTCTTGCCTTAGTTCACGTAGTGTTACGTGTTTCAGTGGTAGGCATATTTGGTTAGGGGAACTGAGGTATTTTTCTATTTCATTATCAAGATGTTGATTGTTGCTATGAAATGGTTCAAATACTTTGTGTAGATGATTAGCATACGTGTTAGCTTTTTCGGAGTCAGAGCGAGCCCAGCCCCCCGTTTGTGTTTTTATTGGAGCATTGTGTTGCTGAGGGCGCTTAAGGTTTTTAGTTGCCTTCCACAAATAATAATTTGTGTCACTAGTATGTGTCATTTTTGCGACTTCTGATTGTAGATTCTCATTTTCCCATTGTTTTATTTGTGTCTTTAGTTGCTGTGAGGCTTTATTAAAGGCAGTTTTATCTGCTGGATAGTGGGTGTTATGCCATACTGTGCGAAGTCTACGTCTTTCGGCTATAAGTTCTTTGATGAACGCTGGGTAAACGTGTTCTTTTACGTTTCTCGCTTTGTGTTGAGGTGTGGACCTGTATGCCGCTTCATGAATCAATAGGTTTAATTTTTCTATAGCCTGTTCTACTTCTTCCTTCGTTTTCAGGGAGATCTTAAGCTGTATGTCTGCTGTGATAATGTCTCGATATTTATCCCAATTAGTTTTATTGTTGTAAGTTTTGGGTGGTGCTTCGATTAGTATTATCTTATTGCTCACATTGAGGACAACTGCAGAGTGGTCAGACGTAAAGTCAAGATCGGATTCTATTTTAGTGTTGTTGATTGTTATATTTTTTACGATGAAAAAATCAAGTAGATCAGGTGTTTTTCGTGGGTCAGTCGGCCAGTAGGTAGGTTCCCCAGTGGATAAACAATCTAGATTAAGATCTGTCACGGTTTGGTAGAGCTGTCTGCCTCTAGTTGTGACCAGCCTTGAGCCCCAGAACAGATGTTTTGCGTTCCAGTCGCCTCCGCTTATAAAGCAATGTCCTAGCTTAGTAAAGAAATCTTTATAGTCTTCTTTTATTATCCTATGTTTAGGAGGACAGTAGACTGCAGCAAGTGTAATATCTGAACTTTTGCCATTGACTTTCACTAGTGTGGCTTGTATTTTGTCAGTTGAGAATGGTTCAAGTAGGTAGTGTTTGATGTTAGATTTTATGAGTACTGCTGATCCTCCATGCGCATTTCCAGATGGGTGGTTAGTAGCGTAGATAGTGTATCCCTTGATTGAGATAGAGCTTTTGCTTGTGAATCTGGTCTCAGATATTAACGCTACGTCAATTTGTTTTATGTTTAGGAGACTTTCAAGCTCTGGTCTTCGCGCGACCAGTCCATTCGCGTTCCATGTGATAACTTTAAGATTATGGTTGAAGTTTCTTTTGACTGCTTAAAAGCTGGATAAATCTATCCAGTATATGGTCTATGGAAGTATATGGTCTTAATGTTGATTAAAAACTATCTAGTTTTCACTTTATACTTTAGTGATTGAAGCAAGAAGTTGTGTTCTATTCGGTTTGGTTGGTGGTATAGGACTTGATCTTAGTCCGCCTGGCTAGCTACCACCGTCTTATCTAAGTCTGACGCCATAACAATGATGTTTTCAGCATTATTGTGTTCCGACAGTAAGAGATAAGATAACCAGTTCCTCAGTAACTAAGGATTCCGGGAGTAGTGCGCTTCCACCTTCAGCCTTATCACCACTTAACATCAGGTGTGATGAAAGCTATGCGCTACCCCAATGTGGATAAAAAAAGTGTTTGACCATTCTGAACATTGAGCAATCTTTCGCGTGGCAACCGACAGGTTGGCTTAGTGCTTCTATTCTTCTATTTCATCACTCAAGGAAACAATAAAATAACCATGATACTTTACGATGACGACCAATTTGGCGCAGGGGTAGGCTACCCACCTTCTGCGCCAGTGGTCTCGGGTTCGATTCCCGAACAAGACAAATATTTGTGTGCATGAACATGTCTATTTATCTTGGTCTGGGTGTTTACTATGTATATTAAGTATGTATTTACAAACAAAAAGTATTTAAGTATATATTTATCCGTTATCAAGTTTTCCATGATAGTTTCGTAATGAAATTAAAATGAGCTTAGATAACTGTTGTGAATGTAAGAGGTTATTTATTATTATTATTATTTACAATACAAAGAGAGTCAGTAAAAGTATTTTCTTTTTTTTAACTTTGTCGTCAAACAATAACTTAGTTTTCATGAAATCGGAAATGCCATTTTGACTATTATATATAGTATATATATAGGCTATCATTATATGTCGACCTTCCCAGAAGTAGGTATACAATTAACAGTGCTTACAATCTGCAAATTTGTCCGTACAAAATATACGCGATACAGAACCTTTATACTGGCAATGCCGACAGCGAACATCGTTCGTATTGAATGGGCTGTAACATGTGTAATCACGCCGCGGATTACGGTCCTAATGTAATTTGTGATAGTCTCGCGTCGATTACGCGATTGGCTTCGCTTATTACCAATGGTATACATGATTTAGAACCCACACAGACACGAATCAGTCTGCGATATTCATTAACTAGCATGCGATTTCGTCCACGTAGACAAAAGGTTCGATTTTTTTTTTAATTCTATATATAATTTAGGGCTTTTGTTTTCAAAAACATGCCAGTCCCATTGAGTCTTATTTGCTAACATTACAAATTAAACTTTAACCTATTTATATTTAGAAGCAACTCACAGAGCATCATAGCGGCGCTCGAAAGAGCTAGGATGCTCTGTTATATGCCTACATCTAAATATATTTTGATTTCATAATAACATTTTTGTAGCATCTCTTTCAGTTTCTAATTATATACATTCCAATAGTACATGCTGTATTCATCTTATGTGCCACATACATCACAATTTGGTAAGTCTACTTTCATTAGGTAAGCAAATTTTTTTGAGGGAAAGTGAGAAATTTGATTTTACAATGCCTATAACTTTAGCGGTAACTTCCCGCTATTTAACAGGCCTGGTTACGTTTTCGTGGGGAAAGCGGAATAAAATATAGCCTGTGTCACTCGGGAATAATAAAGAGTCCTACTGGTAAAAGAATAATTTTTAAAATCAGTCTAGAAGTTTTTAAGATTTTCCATAAAGAAAAAACTTTCCTTTTTATGATATTATTATAGAGTTACAGAGAGACAGAGAGCTTTTTAACGTTCACCCGCGACTACACGACGTTATCCCGCGGGAATGTGATGTTTTTCCGGGATAAAAAGTTCCTCTCCTATGTTCCTCTCCAGGCTACAAAGTATCTGTGTCCCAAATTTCAGCCAAATCCGTTCAGCCGTTTTGGCGTGATTGAGTAACAAACATACAAACATCTAAACACCCAACCATCCAAACATCTAAACTTTCACATTTATAATATTAGTAGGACTACGAGAAAACGTTCGAACTGCATCCCTTTATATCTCATAAATCTATTCTTAATAATCCTATTCCTATATCATCAAAACAGTTACGATTGAAACTCCTTTAATACATAACAACAAGGACTTGTCTCCACATTATCGGCATCAAAAACAATTCCATCAAACATTCGGATGAAACAATAACGTCTCAATAAACGCGTCAAGAAATCAATTCGTTTTCACAATTCAATATACATTTGCGTTCCCCTCCTGTAATTACATTATCAATATGAAATCATTGGAGCCATCAAATGAGATCCCTCCTCTCCCTCTCCCCTCTCACCCCTCCCCTCGGGGCGTTACATTACACACGACTACAGCTCCTCCAAGTCGGATAAAAAGGATTTTCTATACTTTCCGCGAACGCACGTGACCCAAGTACGGATCCTTGCGAAGAGGCGCATTAGCGAGAAACACACGGGTGCTTAATGCTACGTGAACTGTGACGTTTCGATCAAAAATTTACGCTTTATTTATTTATTTTATTTTTTATTTTATTTATAAGGCTTACAAAACAAGTTACAGTCAAAAAGTATGCTTAAGTTTATACATTCAAATAATTTGGTACTAGACCATAACTCTCTAGATGTAGGCACAGTATTAACTAAATTACTAGTAAATTAAAGAGGGGTACACTTAAAGTAATCTATAGTCTAGAACTCTAGAACACAATAACTTAATACAGAAAATAAAAAAAAGAAGAACACCAATTAAGTTAGTTTTATGAGTCATTCGGACATAGGGCAGTCAGAACTTCTCTCCTAAATTTATTATAACTATTATTAAAAATATCCAGAGAAGAATGTCTAGACAAAGTCTCATTATATAAGCGACACATTCTAGTAACAGGGTTGTAAAACGATGTATTATTTTTATAAACTTGGAGGCAGAATAATTTATGTGAAGAACTACGGGATTTATATCTAGTATTAAAGGTAAGCTGGGATAAAAGCGAAGGGGAATCAATATATGAATGAATTATTTTATACAGACAAACTAACTCTTTAGTACCTAGTACCTTTTAAAATCAGTCAATCAATTTCCTTTGAGTATTTTTTCCGTTCCTTTTGTAATGTTAACGCCCGAATTCTCGAACGCAAATCATCTTTGGGAGCGTCTCAAACATCATGGCATCTCTTTCATTCGTTTCACATTTAAAGTGACAGGGCGATGTTTGAGACGCTCCTAAAGATAAGTAGCGTACGAGTATTCGGGCATAAATCATTCTCTGCTGCCAAACATTTAGAAGGTATCCTACAATATCATACATCAATATTTAGTTTGACATCAATAGACGGCATAATGTGATTGTACATTCGCATATTTTTTGTCTTCGAGACATTTACTGCTGACTTGCAGTTTGCCGCACGCTTTGTCAACTTGTATTGATTATTTTAGAGTACAATAAGATTCTGGAAGAATCATTCAATGACAAAATGCGGATAGGAGAAGAAAAAATCATTCAGCAAGGTTCCACACAGTATTTTTCCTTATCATTTTGTAATAATTTGCGTGCGGGAGGGATGGCGGTGCAATTTGTTTGTTTTGCAGAAGTCAGCTAGACATGCTTCGCCTAAACTTTAAAACATAACGGGTACTGCCGTGACCCCCGCGCGTGAGTCAACGAGCCCTCAAACCAGAAAGCACTCTTTCCGATGGGCACTCGTGAGGGCCATACTTTTGTTCGCAAGCCGAAGGCGAGGACCGATCGCATTCATGTTACGGCTAAGTAAGCGATTCATTTGAGTCCGTGAAAGGAAATATCACTTCAAGTAGGAGGACCGTTATAGGGCATGTGAAAAGATTTTTGTATATGAGGGGATTAAAAAGGTACAAGTGGAAAATCGGTCAAACGTTTTCAACGATTCCAAAGGGTGTTTGATGTGTGAATTGTGCAGTCAACGTTTACAGTGGACCACGTTTTATTTCATCGTATGTAGGCTGACACGCGACAACAAGACAGACCTTGAGAACTCCTTAAAGGTCACAGCACATACATCTACTCGGAAAGGGATCGTAAACGTATCAACTCGAGCGGTTCAGTATTCTTTGTATGAAACCCCCTACTGCATAGCACACTAATCGGAATGGTAACGTAATCGCCTCGCCTCGGGACCAGCTCACGAACCGCTTTGCGGGTCGCTCAACTTGCTATCCCCGCGCTTACCGCTAGTCGTCCACGCGCTCACGTCTCTCCGTAACCGAGCTTACGGCTCTACGCACAGTGGTCTGAAAATGAAAATAAACATCAATATTTTTTTTTTAATTTTTTTTTCTCTTTTTTTGACATTTTTTTTTTATTTTTTTGTCTTTTTTTATTTTTTTTATTTTATTTTTTCATTTTATTCCCTCATGCTTTTTTATATGGAACCACTGTGCGGCGAGCCGTAAGCGCGGCGTCGCCTAGCCGTAGCCGAGCCGACGTACCGACGCTGATCCGGTTTGGTTACGTGCTGCGTTAGGTTGACGCCTGGTTGACGGCGAGGCGAAAGGCGATACGGTGTCGATCCCTTTCCGAGTTGATGTAATGTGCTGTGTCCTTAATGTTGTTCGTGATAGTAGCGTTTTTCGAAGCCTGATGTGTTACCTGACTGTACACTATGCCCAGGGACGTATTATGTTTCACTCCTACTTGTTGACTACTGACGAGCATTCCCTTATTCACCACCTGACGTGCGTAGTTAAGGATCCCCTGAGAGACTTCTAAGATAAAAGGAACACAAAATATGTTTCTAGTGATGTTGAATGAGAGATTCATGACAATGAGGCCAGGGTGCCTGCCATCAACTTTAAGACAGCAATTCAAAAATAGCGCGATGCAGTATAGGTTCCTAAAATGAATTGCTTTCTTTCGTACTCTGACCTTCTAAAAACTGGATCGCAAATGAATTGCTAAATGTGAATGACCGAACGATTTGTCTCCTTATTTCTTCTACCCGTCTCTTTCACTCGATTCTGTCATGCCCGGAGAGAGATAGAGACGGGTATAACCTGCAGGTGACATGTTAAATCGACCGGGTTATAAGTCAAATAAGAGTTCTTGACAGCTTGGCGGCTGTGAAATGTCATTGATATTAAGCTGTCGTGGTACGAATAAGCGAAGCAGATCAGTTTAGGCCCTTAACAAAGTCGCAATAAGAGTTGATGGTAGGCACCCAGGGCTTGGGAACGGTTCGTAAAATACCGCTTAATTCAAATCTTTAACCAGATTTTTCAAAAACACTCGCATGGAGCGGAATCGTTTCACGAGCGTTATAACCGCTGGGGTAAAGCTGAGGGCCTACTCTGAAACGCAAAACCCGAAACTTCGTTATACCCGTCCCTCTCACTCTCGAGTCATAACAGAATCGTGTGAAAGGGGCGGGGCTAACCGAAGTTTCGGATTTGCGTTTCAGAGTACGGTCCCTGTTTAAACACTACCAAACACCAAAAAGTGTCGCAGACGTGCTGCATTGCGTCTGCGTGCGTCATGATTTGATATTTGAATTTGTACGCACAGGTTCACACCGCGACGGTGTCGCAGATGCATTGCGATGCAACACTGATTTTGTGAATGTATGTGTGTGCAACCAAAATTAGCGAGCGAAATTAACCGGTATTTTTAACAAAAATCGTTTTTATTATTGAAAATGAAATATTAGAAAATAAACGACCCATCCTCCAAGTAGCTCCGCCGGAAATCGAACCCGGGACTTTTCACTGTCCGGGCGAATGCTCTGACCGCTGAGCTACGGAGTCGTTAGTCGTTTTTTTATATATTTCATTTTCAATAATAAAAATTGTATTATAAATGCAAAAAAGGAAAAGTACTAAGAACCGTTCTGTTTTGATCTTATTAGAACCGAAATAATTTCGATTCTAAAAAAGCGAAACCGAAATGCAAATGCTCTTTTTTTTCTTTCGGCATTCCCCGAAATAGGGTATTTCAAACTATGGATTACTCGCAAACCACAAGTACTTAGAAATTAGAAAAAATATATGTTATTTTACAGTTATTTATCAAGTGCTTCCGGCCGTTTTTTTTCGATTCGTGATATTTTTCTGTGTCAAATAAAATACCAAACATCCGTCTAATCGTAATCCAAATATCCTATTACTTGCAGTATACTAGTTAATAAGAAATATACGAAAATAATTGTCTTTGAATAGCCGAGGGATTTCGGCCGTCGTAAGTTAGAATTTTTTATTATTTAATTTTTAAATTAATTTTAATTGATTTTCGATTCGCGGGGCGCTCGCGAGTACACAGTTCACTGCCGGCTGCCACTGCGTCCGCGTGAAGTGTATTGCGCGCGGATGAGCAAGCGTTAGCGTGCCTGTTTCGATCGGGAATCATGGCCTTAATGAATGAGGTCCTTGCAAACCGTTTGCGAGTTTGAACCAGGTTTCCGAGCCTTGAATGAGGCCTCATAGCACAGATAAAGAACAAACGAGCAAGTCTGAAAATCCTACTATATTATAAACTAGCTTTCCGCCCGCGGCTTCGCCCGCGTGGACTACACAACGTTATCCCGCCGGAATTTGATACTTTTCCGGGATAAAAGTAGCCTATGTTCCTCTCCAGGCTACAAAGTATCTATGTCTCAAATTTCAGCCAAATCCGTTCAGCCGTTTTGGCGTGATTGAGTAACAAACATCCAAACATCTAAACATCCAAACATCTAAACTTTCACATTTATAATATTAGTAGGATGTGAAAGTTTAGATGTTTGGATGTTTAGATGTTTAGATGTTTAGATGTTTAGATGTTTAGATGTTTAGATGTTTAGATGTTTAGATGTTTAGATGTTTAGATGTTTAGATGTTTAGATGTTTAGATGTTTAGATGTTTAGATGTTTAGATGTTTAGATGTTTAGATGTTTAGATGTTTAGATGTTTAGATGTTTAGATGTTTAGATGTTTAGATGTTTAGATGTTTAGATGTTTAGATGTTTAGATGTTTAGATGTTTAGATGTTTAGATGTTTAGATGTTTAGATGTTTAGATGTTTAGATGTTTAGATGTTTAGATGTTTAGATGTTTAGATGTTTAGATGTTTAGATGTTTAGATGTTTAGATGTTTAGATGTTTAGATGTTTAGATGTTTAGATGTTTAGATGTTTAGATGTTTAGATGTTTAGATGTTTAGATGTTTAGATGTTTAGATGTTTAGATGTTTAGATGTTTAGATGTTTAGATGTTTAGATGTTTAGATGTTTAGATGTTTAGATGTTTAGATGTTTAGATGTTTAGATGTTTAGATGTTTAGATGTTTAGATGTTTAGATGTTTAGATGTTTAGATGTTTAGATGTTTAGATGTTTAGATGTTTAGATGTTTAGATGTTTAGATGTTTAGATGTTTAGATGTTTAGATGTTTAGATGTTTGGATGTTTGTGTGTTTGTTACTCAATCACGCTAAAACGGCTCAACGAATTTGGCTGTTTGGGACACAGATAGTGGCCTGGAGAGGAACATAGGCTACTTTATATTCCGAAAAAATATCACATTTCCGTAGAATAACGTCGTGTAGTCCACGCGGGCGAAGCAGCGGGCGGAAAGCTAGTCAAAAGTAAAAGCAATATTGGCTCTCCAGTCAAAGGTGCATTAAGCCCAGTTCGCGTATTTGAAAGTGTAAAAGTCCTATTGTTTCTGAGATACTATTGCGAATCAGAACCGTAAAGTGCACAAAAACGATTATAGTTCTTTATTGATAGGCATAATGTTACGGCAATAGCGTATTCCAAATCTCTATCGCGTGTATTCTGACGTCAATATCGAAGCTTTTAGCTAAACCATTTCAAAGCCTGCTTTAATGGCTGCTCCTATATGCTCAAACGGGCAGTTTCGGTCCTAATTAGCCTTTAAATTTGAAGTCAAAGGATCGGCCGGTAAAAGGCTTGTGCAGTGCAGAAAAACTTGTGAAAAGCTTGCTTCTCTTCCCCTGGGGCCCAATTCTGCTAAGGTTAAGTCATAATCGTGTTTCAATTGTAGTGCTTCTTTAGACACTAGTTACAAGAAATGTGTACTTTTTTCACAATACTTACTACTGATGGTCACCTCACACTACATTCACATCACATCAAACTGTCATAATTCTTGTAACTAGTGTGTAAAAAAGCACTGCAATTGAAACACGATAATGACTTAACGTTAGCAGATACAAATAGGTACATTATGGAAACTTCGAGCAACGCGGGTCTTCCGTTTCGAGACGGAAGGCCCGCGTTGCTCGAAGTATGGAAATAACACGCCTGCTACCATTACCTATATTAATGCCTGCTACGCTTTTTTGATTGCCCATACAAAACATGTCCGTGGCGCAGTGGTTACCGCGCTTGGCCTGCGATTGTTGAGGTCAAGCAACTTTCGCATTCGTCGGTCTCGTGATGGGTGACCAAAAACTTTTCATCTCGAGCTCCCCCGTGCTTCGGAAGGCACGTTAAACCGTTGGTCCCGCTTGCATTTGCAGTCGTTATTACCTACACACCAACCCGCATTTGGCCCGCGTGGTAGGTTCATGGCTCATTCTCCTTATCCATCCATAAAGAAGGCCCTATGCCCAGCAGTGGGCGTTATACGACTGAGATGATGATGAAAAAAAAACGTATCTTTGGCAAGGCCGAAGTGCTTTGCAACTACTTTTTGGTACTAGAATATATAAAACGACTATAGGTTTAGAGTCATCATTGTATAGAAGTCAGTAGATGAAAGTTATTTTAATTTTTAGTTTTTTGCATTCACAATGCAATTTTTATAATAGAAAAATGGAAAATGAAGTAAAAAGTTGTGAGACGGGTCGATTTTTTCTAAATACTTCATTTTCCATTTTTCAAGATTCAAGATTCAAGATTCAAATTTGTTTATTCAATTTAGATTGTTATTTACAATACTTGTGAACGTCATAGAAGCTACGCCATCGGTTCGCAAACCCTACAGCGGGAGGCCTTGGAGAAGAACCGGCAAGAAACTCCAAGGGTTGTTTTTTTCTCCCTGTCTTATTTCATACAGAGTCGTCAAATTGAAAAATGACCTTAACATGGTATGACTAAGGTCAGTTTCCATCACAATTACACAATGGGTTATGATAAATACAGTTAAGTATAGGCGAACTAATGATCATAGCGGTGAACAATTTTCAGTTACTTAGGAACTCTACTTAAAGCTTTAATATTAGTTTAAAACAAAAGACAATTCTACTATATACTGCAAGTTTCGCCATACATGTTTCAAATGTAATTCTTAATAAAATGAATGAAAACAAAAGAAAACACATTTTAAGGCAAGCAGATAAGAGCAGACCCATTCCCACTGGCAGCACCCGTTCACGAGCATGACGCATGAACCAGCCATCGCTTCGCTCAACCATATTTTAGGGAACGTAACGACCCGCCTCACACGCCACCACCGTAGAAATGTTTTAGTGAGCATGACATACTCAAACTGCCTACCTTAAATGACCGAATTAAAAGCTTAACTAATATAAACGGTAATAATATAAAATATAGGACACGACTCACAATATCATACTAGGAACATTTGTTACGAGTGTTACGACCAAGGTGTTTTGTCGTTCAAATAATCATTTACAGTGTAATAGCCTTTTTTGAGGAGGCCACTCTTTATATGATTCTTAAACTCTAGATATGGTAAATCCAAGATATCACTTGGGATTTTGTTATATATGTGTATACCTTGACCAACGAAAGATCCGTGCACCTTTTCTAAACGGTACCGAGGCATTACGAGCTTGTTTCTATTTCTAGTATTACGATTGTGTAAATCACCATGTTTGGTATACAAGTTAATATTGCGACGTACAAAAAGAATGCAATTTAATATAAATTGAGATGCAGCTGTCAGTATACCTATTTCCTTGAACTTGTCTCTAAGCGAAGTTTTGGAGCCTTTCAGTAGATGAAGTTCAGTTGTACTACTAAAACAGTTCTTATTACTAGCGCGATAAGGGCCCAAGTCAAGTTCAACATATTCATTCTAATATTATAAATGTGAAAGTGTGTTTATTTGTCCGTTTTTCACGTTAAAACGAAGCAACGGTTCGACCTGATTTTGGGTGGGGATAGTTGGTGAGAGCTGGAGAGTGACAGTGGCTACTTTTTATCCCGGATAAAACATCACATCACGGGATAACGTCGTGTAGTATACGCGGGCGAAGCCGCGGGCGGAAGGCTACTGGTAACATTTTATATTTCTGTTGTTATTCTGATAGTGGTGGTGTCAATTTCAAGGATTATCATGTTATTACTTGTTAAAGAGATCATGTTAAAAACGCATAAAGTAAGTCGTAGGTAACATTACCGTTGTTGTGAAGGATTATTTCATTATTAAGTTAATGGCACAGAAAGAAACTGTAACAATATTTCAATATCTTTTTGAATAATATGTTTAGTAATGAATGGAAAAAAGTTTAGCTCGTTAAAATGATAAATTCTTTTTAGAGATCTGCGGATGATAATAATGAATGTCAGGTAAATTTATTTTCAAACAACACAATTTTTTTTAAATCCACTTTTATGCGTTTGGTTATATTGAAATGCTATAGATTTAGTTTAGCGAATTTGTGTTAACATTTACAACATAAAAGGGTTGACTTAAGAAAAATAAAAAGTAAGTAAATTATGTTCGAAGTCCTTTTTTCAAGGAAAGCTCTGTTGAGTAGTAAGTTAAATATGTACTTCCGTAAAGGACAAGACGTGTCCTTGTTCAAAAATGTGACCATCTCACCAATAATGAAAAGTCCGGAAATTTAATATGTGCATATTATGAGAACCAGTAGAGACTGGATGTTGCCAAAAGTGCCCTGGCTATATACTATCGCCTGTTATCTCAATATTTTAAATAATTTTAAAGGCCTGCGCAGACAAGAGACTTTTGTCCGCCGACACAACCTAAGGTAGCTCGTTCAACGAAAACGAAGGTTATTCTGACCACGATGTTCTCTAGCGATTCCTCAGGCGTGGCATGATCGTCGTATGCGCTGAGTTCGCATCGAAAGCTACCACATTAAAGTTATTCTGACGAGCAAAGAGTCACTCGTCTGCGCTGCTCTGCTCTGCGCCTATCTTACTGACATCTTACACCATGAAGTTTGACTTAATACTCTGAGGTAACTGGAGCTCTCACCCTGAATAAAAAAGTGTCGCCAGCAAATTTGACATTTATGTATGTAGTGGCAGGTAGTGGTTGTCAGCTGTCTCATATGACCATACGTATTTTTTTAAAGTGTAGGTGAGACGGAAGACAGCCACTGTGTAATTTGTGGTGGACAAAAAATTGTTCGTACTACACTCTCCAGTTACCTCAGTATTAAGTCGAGCTTCATGTCTTACACTCGTACGCTACTTATCTTTGGGAGCGTCTCAAACATAGCCCTGTCACTTTAAATGTCAAACGTATGAAAGAGATGGCAAGATGTTTGAGACGCTCCCAAAGATGATTTGCGTTCGAGAATTCGGGCGTTTGACATCTTACTTCGGCATCTTACTTTGACGTTTGACAGCAAAAGAGTAGAACTCCCTCTCTGCGTCTGTATTTCCGAGAAAATTCAACGCAGGTGTTTTAAGCTTAGAATACTTAAGTTTTTATATATCAGGCATCTTATGGGTAAGATCTTACTTTTCGGAGAAGATTGATATCCAGAGCAAACTCATTGATAATAAAAAAAAACATTTCTTTAACGGCTCATAGTTAGGCCCCTGATTAGCCTACTCATTTGACTGAGAATTCAAGACGAGCTAACCATCCCATTTCCAGCCAGTTTTCAGAACAAAAACAATATTTTAAGCAATTTCCAGATGCCATTCTACGGAATAACATTTCCCAATTCCACATCGTTCTTGCCCAGTTTCAGGGTAGTTTTTAATTATCCCCCAGAGGCCAAACTCTCTCCTGAGTTATTTGTAGGAGTTCCCCCGGGAACAGCGCTGAGCACACTTGGAGTTTATTTTATTCATTGCCTCGATTCTTGTTACGGTTCAACTTTCGGGAGATACAACTTTATTACGTGCGTAGAAAGCTTATTTTTGATAATGAGCGTTGGAAATCATCGGTGTTGGGCATATATTTGTAAAAATAATAGGATACATTTTATTAATTATTTTGAAGAAATCTTTTTGTCATAGATATTAGATAGTTATCGCGGATGCCATCTAGCTGGTATTTATTTATAAGACCAAGACCTTAAAGGCCCAGTTTTGATGAGTTGAACGTTAATAACTAAAATAAAGCGTAAAATATCGTAATAATCCGTAAGAATAATAACTATATTTTTGTCATACAGTTTCAAATTATTACGAAAAATTTATATTTTTCCAAAAGTTTTTATGAGAATAGCAACAGCAAACCACATCGATTATAAATTATAATCGTTTGCTGTTTTACTAAAAACTACCTTTCCGCCCGCGTGGACTACACGACGTTATCCCCCCTGGAATGTGATATTTTTCCGGGGATAATAAGAAGCCTTTGATCCTCTACAAGCTACAAAGTATGGGCGTTTGTGCACTACACTGAACTTTACCGATCCGGAAAAAAACGGCTGCTTGTATTTAATTAATTTAATCATTTATAATAGTAAGAATTTATTTATTTCGTGTAGTTTCAATGTTTCGAACGCTAAACCACACGAAATAAATAAATTCTATTATTTATAATAATTAATTATTAAAATACAAGCATCCGTTTTTTTCCGGATCGGTAAAATTCAGTGTAGTGCACAAACGCCCTATCTGTGTCCCAAAGTTTAGACAAATCCGTTCAGCCGTTTTGGCGTGATTGAATAACAAACATCCAAATATCTCAACTTTCACATTTATAATATTAGTAGAATAACACCAATGGCAATGGTTAAATAACTTAAAATACCGAAAACGTGTGTCTGCTAATCTGACATCCTCAATCGCTAGACGGAACCCTCGCACGCAACGCCTGCAGCTATGATTCGACGAATCATAGGCTTAGAACTACTGGAAGTGGCATTTTAGGCTGAATTAGACCCCTTCAAGTTCAAAATCATTTATTCATTTTAGGCTGATACAGCACTTGTGAACGTCAATGAAGCTACACTATCGGTTCGCAAATCCTACGGCGGGAGGCCTTGTAACGAGAAGAACCGGCAAGAAACTCGCCAAGGGCTTTTTTATTCTCTCTGTCATATTTCATACAGGTTCGTCAAATTGAAAAGTGACTTTAACATAATATAAGCTAATTTGTGATATCCATTCCAATACACGTATTGTATAGATAGCGCAGGACCGATCGTTGTGGATATCCTTGGGGGAAGCCTATGCCCAGCAGTGGGCGTCGTTCCGCTGACATGATGTTGATGATGATGATAGACAGATAGAACAGAGAAAAGACTATCTTCCTTTTGTTTCTCAGTCATAGAGTAAAAAGATTAAGGAGTATGAAAATTAATATTTTATGCCTTTCCAAAAGTATACAAGTGTTTTAAAAGATGAAACCACTCACTATACTAAATCAAACTTACTTTATAATAGCAATGTTCATGTTACTAGTCTAATTAACAGAATAAAATGTATTTATCAGAATGAAAGTAACGGTTGTAATATCAAACACCGTCAAACCAAAGATGCTTATGATTAATTTAGCAACAATATTTAAACTATACACAAACAATCACAGTGATAAATAACAACTACAAAAGTTTTAATATTGCCTGATCGTTATAGAAATAATTTTGAGTTGATTAATCTTCAAAATACACAAAATCTATCGAGGTAAACAGACTTGTCTATTCAAGAATCACATATATTTATTAGAAATATTGCTAGTTTACTAATCTCGCCTTTCACTGCGACTCTCAATGATTACTTAATTAATTCTTTTCAAAAGGGAAATCTCGTGTTCCTTTCATAATCATCTCTTGAAATGAGTTCAAAGTGACTGGCGTTTCAAATGAATGAAATAAATATCTTCTTCTGAAGTAAAACGAATAAGGGAATTATTATATTGAATTCGAAAAAGGGAGCGAGAGCAAGACATTTTAAATTAACTTAAGCAAACGGTTTTGCCATAATTTGGCAGATGGACGGGAACCAATTTGCTGAAGCCAAAATATGTCAGTTGATACGACAGCGTCATCAGGATAAATGTTATTTTAGCATCTTTCTTTAAAAATATTAAGTTTTTTACCAGAAGATATACAGGGTGTTAGGGGCACCATTGCAAAAACTTTAACCATGGCTTCAGGCCTTCATGCTGAACAACGCACAGCAAGATTTTTTGTCGGAAATGAAAAAAAAATATTTCGACTCTCCATACAAAATGTCCCGATAAGTTGCTAAATTTGTATGAAAAATCCTTTTTTTTTTCATTTCCGACAAAATATTCTTGCTGAATGTTATTCAGCATGATTGTCTGAAGCCATAGTTAAAGTTTTTGCAAGGGTGCCCCTAACACCCTGTATAGCTACTTAGCTATACAGGGTGTTAGGGTGCTAGGGTGTTAGGGTGCTAGGGTGTTAGGGTGCTAGGGTGTTAGGGTGTTAGGGTGTTAGGTGTTATTTTAAGTACTTACTTAAAATAAGCTAAACTGTTCAAATCGTATTTTTATTATAAGCTCGATGCACCAGCACAGCAGTTTTACCAGAGTGGTTTATCCCTCTTTTTCCAAAACGTAGAATAAAAGTTAGACCGGTTTAAAACTGATGCTAATTCTGTATTTCATTTGGAAAATGAAAGTGACAGCACCAGTTTAGTACCAGTTTTAAACCAGACGGCCTAGCATGAGCGGCTTTTATCACGCGATATGATATGGTACGGCATGCCGTCTTGTAGGGGTAAGTAAGACAACTTGCCGTATCAAATCATATCGCGCTATAAAAGCCGCTCATGCTAGGCCCACTGGACTATTTAAGTCCACGTTTCAGAATAAGTGGGTATGGGTTTACCCTATATGTGAAAATATTGGGATATATTTTTATGTCATATAACGCTACACACTGAATAGTGGTTGCCATCAATTCAATAGAATTGTAATTTTGATCTATTTTCCAACTACAACGCTGGTATTACTCCAAAACCACTATCGGAGCAGCCATAGTATCCTCGGTAATAATAAACAGGATGGATTTTTTTGCACGCCACGTACTCAAAACAAGATAGCGAATATTGGTCAAAGTAACTATTCCCTTATTACGGCGATCATGGAGAAGTGAAAATGAAATAAAAAGGGATAAAAAAATTTACCTTAACGAGTTTCTTGCCGGTTCTTCTCAAAGGTCTCCCGCCGTAGGGCTTGCGAACCGATGGCGTAGCTTCTTTGACGTCCTAAAAATTGCTGTATCAGCCTAAACTAAATAAAAGTTATTGATTTTAATTTCCAGAACAAATTCAGAAATAAAACATTGCAACAAATAATAAACACACGAACTGATCTAGTATTCTATGATCCCAGTTGCTTCCACCGTTTGCCGCGAGCAGCCCAGTTGATAACCGTATCAGGGAGACGTACCTCTCTCACCTGCGCCCCTGATATCACTGTGGTGTGTATCACAGGTTAACTAAGGTACCTATAAAGCGCTCCTTGATCCAAATTGCAGATCAAAAAAATTACGTACCCCGAGCGCTGAGTGATCTAACTGTAGAACACATTTACGTTCCGTTCTCGCTGTCGGGTTTTGTTTGGTCCCGCAATACATTTTGTCTATAATCAATTCCTTTTGAACGAAAAACCGAAATTTTTTTGATCTACTGTAAGATCAAAAAGCGCTCCACGGGCCGTAGACACCAGAAATATTTTTAGTTCTTCTTACATTTTTATGAATAGGTTGACAACGTTTAATAGTATGTCGTCTAAACACGTTGTGTTTCTAGTGACTTAGAAAAGTAACCGCCGGTTTCTGAAACGCCAATCAAAATTAAAATTAGCTAACAGACTGACAATTAATTTCCAATTAATTCCCAATTAAAAGCACCTTGGGTTTCTGAAACGAAAATTATCTCACAATTAGGTTTAGATTTGTATGGGCACTGACAGACTGTTAACAGACTGTTGACAGTCTGTCACATTTTTCTTTCAGAAACCCAAACTACAATTAATTGGAGATTAATTGGGAATTAGGTAATTTAATTTTAATTGGCGTTTCGGAAACCGGCGGTAAGTCTAGTACAATAATAAATCTCAACATGTTCTCACCGCGGGTGGGAGACCTGGAGTCCTGAAATACAGGAGTGTCCTAGTTTAGGCTCCAGGGGGCCGATTCTCAGGCAATCGAGAAAAGTTCACATTTATAGCTCGAAATTCAAATATAACACAGTTTTTGTATTGTCAGAATTTCACAATCGAAAAAGTTCGATCGAAAACCAGTCGAACGCTACGAGTGGTAAAAACCAATAGATGTTCGTATACGAACTTAGCTGTCAAAATGAATTTGTTGACATGTGAGACAGCTTAGTTTGTTTGAAAACGTTCTAACTTTTCAATAGAAACCACAAACAAAATGTTCGACATACGAATTACCACACTGAAAAAGTTCGAATGCCTGAGAATCGGGCCCCTGTCCATCCAAATAATATAAGTATGCTAAGTATTAGATTTAAATTAAAACTATGTACCTACTTATTGAGGCTATCTACTTGGAGCGTCTCGTATAATCTCTTTGTTCAATTATTGTTGATTTCGGATTCCATTCAATTTAGTATACTCCATATTCTGAAGACCTTTGTAGTAGAGAATATGACTATAAAAAACCCTTGGGAAGTGTAGGAAATTTAAAGCAACAGACACACATAAACTAACACAAAATTCACTACACCGCGCGTACAAAGTCGCCGGTAACAGCTATTTGCAAATTACAAAAAATATTATTATTTTTGCAATAAATAGTATGTTGAAAAGATAAGCTGATCGTCGTCATTTAAGAACTTCTACCTTACTAATATAATTGCCATTTTAATACCTATTTGGCTGAACAAATTAATTTGTCTGACTATTAACCGCAAATTAGTGAAATTCGATGCATTGTCTAACACGGGAAAATATCAATGAAGATATAAATACCTTCGTCTTCTTGGAAATGTGTGTTGTCAAATTATTACCTAGTTATACCTACCTAACTTTAACGCCGGTAGCACACATCCGCGTGTAAAGCGGAATCCACACTGCCGGCTGGCGGGCGAGGTTACGAGCCGGGTGTTGCGTCATTTCACCTCTTTTCATACTTCGAGAATAAGAGAGAGAAAGAGGAGCGAGCGGGCCGATGTGACGTTTTTCCTCTTGTCATGTACCTACTTCGGTCACAGGGTAAATAAAGTACCATCGGTTCTCACCGCAAGCGAAGTCGATCGCCTCTCTCTCTCTCTCTTGCAGTATGCAGTGGTGAAATGCCGCATTGCCCGGCAGGTTAATAACCAAAAACAAGCAACCAACTAATTGTACAATTGCAACGCGACTGCTACTAGTTGCAGAAGTTGCTAAATCAGTATTACAGACACAAATCGCTTTGATCAATTTCCGAAGCAAAATCACTTATTTACGCTAAATCACAGTTGCTATTTTCGTGATGCGAAATGTACGTACAATCGGTCGGTACAATTTGAAGCACTTTCATGAAATTTTAGTTCACAAATCGCTCTCTTGTGGTGCAGCTATCGTAGCGATCTACGTTCCGTAATACGAATATGTGTTTTAAGAGCGATTAATTGTTAATTGTCGAGATTGCGACTGTCACTTTAAGATTGGTAATAAGCCTGCGGCTCGTTAGCTTGCTCGCCAGCCGGCTGAGTAGCTTGCACTTTAAGTTTTTCACAGTTTCGCGGCGATATGGTGTGCTACCAGCATTATGTACTGAGTTTGTGGAGTGAATAATACGCGTATATATTTAACAAGGTGTTTCTATCAAAATAGTTCAATGTACTTATATAATTGATATACTGTATAATGACACGTGTAGGTTCTACACGTGTCATAATACAGTATATAAACATGATATTAGTTCAAAAATTTCTCTTTGGATTCCATCTTAAATATCATAATTATCAAGGTTTGATGAAGTATTAAACGTTAATTGGAGCAGAGCATACCAATATAGTGTCTATGTCCACTGTTTGGGCTGACGAACTAATTTTGTAGGCGCGCTTGTTAAATCAATACTGGATACATACATTACAGGTTGTTCGGTAATGGATTAGCTTGTTAGGAAGCCGCATAGTGCAAGTGAAGAGCCCGTGGCACAGTGGTAAACGCGTTCGGCCTGCAATAGTTAAAGTTTAAAAAAAACGCAAATTTTAGCCATAAATACCTAGAAGGAATTCAATAGCCCTCCCGGATAGCAGGGACTAGAGTCACACAACATTCTCGCTTATAACGTGCAAATAAACTATCCGCAACATTTCTCCTCATTTTCCTAGAAGAACTTATTGTAAGGAAAACTTCCGGAATCCGGAAGTTGTATGTCTCCAAGCAGAGAATTTGCATCGACTCGACGTCCCGACTCCGAGTAATAAATTTGTTAGGCAGGCGTACCGGTTTTGGCCACTGTACCGGTTTTGGCCACATTTTGCTCTAAAATTTTTCTAAGCAACTTTTAGCCATTTCTGATAAAGGCAATTAAAATAAGGTATTTTAAGGTAATAATAACAACCGTTAAAATTCCTTATGTCATAAGATTTTTTTTCAATAAATTCCGTTTTCTGTTTGAACAATTTTTTTGTATGAAAATTTTAAGGAATTTGTTTTGGATAAAATACTTTATAAACCTTTGTTTTTTACCATTAAATTGTTGTTTTGCAATTGACTGGTTTCTAGCGCATAAGAATATATTGATTTTACCTGGGTTTGGTTTTGATTTTTCGCAATACTTACAAAAGTTTAACTATCAGTAAGTGGCCAAAACCGGTACATTTGGCACCTCTCACACATTTTGTATTATACACAAAAAACTATTTAACTTTTTAAAAATTTAAAAATGTACCTTTAAAGCTAGATAAATTATCTATAACTTAAGATTTAATTTGTGTCTTAAATACCTACTAGTACTTAGTGCTTAAAAGTCAAAAAATCCTTAAAGTGGCCACAAAGGGTACCTCTGCCCTACTTATGCCCGAATACTCGTACGCTACTTATCTTTGGGAGCGTCTCAAACATCGCCCTTTCACTTTAAATGTCAAACGTATGAAAGAGATGCCATGATGTTTGAGACGCTCCCAAAGATGATTTGCGTACGAGAATTCGGGCGTTAGTGGCACAGAATTATATAATAGTACTAACGTGTAGTGGCTGTAATTATTGCGTTATTGCTGCGAATTGGTCCTCCCTAGATGGTTGCTCGGATAGGATATTAAAATGATAAATAAATAAATAAATATTGGACACCATCACATACTGCTTCAATTCCAAGATATACTAAGACCACCGAGAGATTTTCAGTTCGACAGTTTATCAAAACTATATAAAAAATTATACCGTTTCATTCTTAAATTGAACTTTACAAAATAACTAAACGTCAAATCGGAATTCTTTCAGTGGTCTAGTGTATTTTTGTAAAGCCCTTATGCCCGAATTCTCGTACGCTACTTATCTTTGGGAGTGTCTCAAACATCGCCCTGTCACTTTAAATGTCAAACGTATGAAAGAGATGCCATGATGTTTGAGACGCTCCCAAAGATGATTTGCGTTCGAGAATTCGGCCGTGTATGTACCACGTGACCACATACTGAAGCTTAGGGTGGCTTAGGGCAAGACTGCTAGAGAGAGAGGAAGCATCTGTGCTCGAAACAGAAAAAGCTGTTTTCGTTAAAACTATTACCAAAAATTTTTTTTGTTTTTTTTTGCATTCACAATGCAATTTTAATTATTGAAAATTAAGTATTAGAGAAAAAAAATACCGGCATTACAACTAGCTCAGATAGCAACTCAAAACTATCTCCGATGGAACTAGCTTTGGAAGAAGCTAATCGCCTCAAGCCCTTGCTATGAATGGCAAATAGAAAACAACGACGGACGGACGGACCATATATATACAGAGAAACGCGCGCGAGAGAAAGCACGAGAAAATATGGTTAAGTTCGTTTTCAACATTTACCCGACTGGTATTTGAACCCGGTACCTCAGAGATAGCGGCACTTTGAAAACCGCTGCGTACACCACTCGGCCACGGAGGTCGTCTAAGCAGTAGCGGAGCCATATCTGTAATTAGAAGTAATTAAAACCAATCCTGAGGGCAGTGATGCGATTCTGTAAGCATATTCCGCCGTCACTACACATTTGTAGTGTACGGCCAGAGTGCAGAGTGTGGAGCGGGGCGGGCAGCGTTCAGCGCGTGGTTGCCGACGCTCCGGCCGCTACTCAGGACACCACTATGCGTTACCATTTGTTTAACATGAACGCTGCCTGCGCCGCCCCGCCCGACGCTCAACCAGAGGCGGGAACCCTAGCCGTATGTAAACTTACGTCAACATCTACATTTAACAAAAAAGTAAACAGCAAAGCCAAATGTGAGTTAGTGATCGCATTTTAGAGAATTGACTTACAGGCAACAACAGTATACCTGATACGGAAATGAACGCTGACTTCGTCGCTTCTCCCAGTGACTTCATAGCTCAGTGGTTAGAGCATTCGCCCGGACAGTGATAGGTCGTGAGTTCGAGTCCCAACGGAGCTAGTTGTGAGTGTATACATGTTGTTACTTTTTTCTTTTCTTTGTTGGTTTGTTATAATAAAACTGTTGAACTGAAATATAAATCTTATTGCTATTAAATATAGTTTTTTATACGGTAAATCTATTGTGAAAATGCAATCATTGTCGTGGTCAGTAGGGCTTGTCTAATCTAACTCTCTCTATTTCAACGAAAAACGAAACTTCGTTAGCCCCGCCGATTTCACTCGATTCTGTCGAGCTCAGAGAGTGAGAGGCTATAACGAAGTTTCGTTTTCGTTGAATTAATAGTAGGCCTACACAGTAGTTAATATAAGTCAAATAAAAACGAGGAATATCATGATTTTATGTAAGTAAGGAAGGAAAGTGACGATCGAGCTGTACTTATTATTCGCAGAATGAAATAAGGAAATGAAATTTCTCATTTCATTTCAGATACATTAGAGGTATATTAAATTCACTCGTAATTTCAAAAGTGACTTGGATACGTCTTTATGTTTGTCACTTCATTTTATTTGACTTTCTTAGCAATATTATTTCTTTGAAAATTAAGTATAATAAAAAATCGTCCCGTCTCACATCTAACTAAGATGGGAGCTACGAAGTCGTTAGCTCGGTGGTTAGAGCATTCGCCCAGATAGTGTAAGGTGGTTGAGTCGAGTCGCATCAGAGCTAGTTGTGAGACCGGTCGATGTTCTTTTTCAATAATAAAAATTGGATTGTGAATGCAAAAAAAGGAAAACAAATTTAATATTTTTGATATTTCCACTATAATAGTCCAAGATATGTTAGTGATAATACCTATATAAATATTGAAAACAATATATTACTAGGAAACCACAACGGGTGTATCTTAGACGCCCAGGCAAACGAAAATATAGAAAAGTTTGTTTTATACGTCCAGGGTGCCTACCATCAACTCTTATTGCGGTTTTGTTTAGGACCTAAACTGATCTGCTTCGCTTATTCGTACCACGACAGCTTAATATCAATGACCGCGATTCAGTGATCAATCAATGACATTTCACAGCCGCTAAGCTGTCAGGAACTCTTATTTGACTTATAACCCTGTCGATTTAACATGACACCTGCAGGTTATACCCGTCCCTTTCACTCTCCGGGCATGACAGAACCGAGTGAAAGAGACGGGTAGAAGAAATAAGGACACAAATCATTCGGTCATTCACATTTAGCAATTCATTTGCGATCCAGTTTTCAGAAGGTCGAAGTACGAAAGAAAGCAATTCATTTTTGGAACCTATTCTGCATCGCGCTTTTTTTGAATCGCTGTCTTAAAGTTGATGGTAGGTACCCTGGAATCAAACCAAGAACTTCAAAGATAGCGGCACATTGAAAATAGTTGCGTTTACTACTCGACCGCGGAGGTATCGTTGCTGATACGTAGGTTTGGCCTTAGCTTTAGGGGTCTATCCCATTCGAACGCCAGACAGGATGGCGAGAGCGTATCAAAAAAAGAGCCATTTTTGTTTAAATAGCGAACAAAAATTTTTTTTCTAAATTTTACCTTACCATTTTGTTGGCGTGGTAAATATGTATATTCATGCCTAATTACAGCTTTCTAGTACTAAGAGTCTATGAGCTAGACTGGGGTCAGACGGACGGACGGACAGACGGACATGGCGAAACTATAAGGGTTCCTTGTTGACTACGGAACCCTAAAAACACATGTATAAATAGTTTTTCCACATTTTTTAACATAACATTTCTCTTTCTTACGATTTTCTTATTGAGCTGATATCAAATAATCTACCCAAGTTTGTTTGTAAACAAACTGATTTAAGATTTGTCACAAAGAGATCGAGCTCTTTGTGGCTTATTTATTCTTCTTGGTACAAATAATCTGTAGATTTGCAAACCGAGCCGTAGCTTTCGAAGTTGGGGGTTCTGCTTGTTTATAATCAGTCTATTCTTGAATGCATAATTTCGAGTCTAGAACTTTCTGGTTGTCTCGGCAAAACAATGTCATATAAAGTAAGTTACTATTGTAATTTTGTTGATGATGATTGTATACAAGTTTGGGAAGCGAAATAAATTATGGGAAAGTAGATTTTCATTATTTTTGTTATTAAGCCTATATTACAAAAACTTTATCAAGACTTTCAGTATTCGCAGACGTAAAATTAAATGAAGGATCCGCTAATAATATTGGTAACCTTGTGTGACCGAAGTTCCCCATTTTCGCCGTACCTAAAAGTACGGATACAATGTGAACTAAGGATACCACTAGTTACTAATACATTAAAAGGCTCTATAGGATAAAGACAGGCAGAGTCGTATGTAAATGCGGTAAAGCCCCTCAAAGTGGCAGCCCACACAACAATAAAAAGGGTCGCGAGATCGAATCCTGTACCTCCACGCTTGACCTACTGTTATAAGTTGTGGTGCAAGTTAAAAACGACTCGTCTTTTTAGTAGGTATATTTATTATTTGTTTGCCGTTTACTATTTCTTTCTATTACACCAATTATATCTAAGCCTTAAGCCGTCTTATCCGGATATCGAACCCGGGACCTAGAGGTCCCGCCGGTGCCAGAGCACAGGAGGCAAATATCCGTACCTCTGCGCCAAATAGGTCTTCTTACCGTCATCGGATATTCTGTTTCAGTACTGCGTCTTATCTAAAATAGTTAAATCTAACAAACAGACTTCCACACAAACAATATTACTTAGGTTATACTATGTAGAATGTTAATATTTACTTATATAATTATAATTAAGAATGTTACATACCTACTACCCACCATTTTACTATTTCTCACGTTAGAGTTTTTGTACGATATTTAAATTTATAAGTTTTATAGGTACCTACTTCGAGTGTCGTATTGTAAGTATACATTAGTAACTTAAAATGTAGCCATATTGTTGAGTTTACAATAACTTATTATAATTTGCTAAAATTTTGTAATTTACTAGACCTAAGCAAATTGTAAACTTGTTCATGGTTCTGTAATAAAAAAAAACGTTTCCTTACTATGAAATATATATATTTTAAATATCTTAAATTATTTCCAAACATTTAAAACATTCTCTTCATCCATCCTTAAGGAAGGCCAGCACCTCAGCAGTGGGGGCATTAAATGGCTGATGATGTCGATTTCAAACATGGGTATATTGGGAATACATTATGTAGGTATATCTGCGTTAATAAAAACAAATACATTCACAAAAGGGTATTTGACTGTTGTTGAAATCTGTTAAGGCGCTACTCGGAAAAATATGGACTTTTTGATTTAAAACTATAGGACAGTTACAGTTGTTACAAATCTGGTAAGAAGATATATATTTCTTCATACCTTTATCTAGATTCGTATAGTTTCAAAAACACGGTTTAATGATTTTGAAAAGATCTCTAAAAAATATGAAAAGTGAAGATTATTCTTACTTACACTATTGGAAATTGGTTTAATTAGTAGACACTAATAATATTGACGATCGTATACAAGCATTTTTTTTAATCGCTGCAGTTTTTTAATACAAAGTGATTTTGTGCTTTTTTTGCCTAATCTGCAAAATCGGTCTCGGGAGCGCGCGTCGTTTTCTCATTGCTATCTCGCTTCAGCACATTTTTTCCGAGAATCGCCTTAAATAATGTTATTCAAAAATAAAACATTTATGAAAACCAAACGTAAAAATAGAAATGTTATCTGTTTTAAAATCAGCAAAATATGAGCCGCTTACATATTGTAACTCAATTACAAAACAAAACAAAAGCTGTACATTACAAAAGTTAAGATATGAGTTAGAGAGTTTGACAACTTCAACTGGTTTTCAATGTGTCGCTATCTCTGGAGGTCTCAGGTTTGATTCCCGGTCGGGTAAAAATTGCAAACGAACTTTTCAATGTTTCCTCGGGTTTGGTGTATGTGGTCGTTGTTTCCTATTTCCATAATCCTAGTGCTGAAGCTACTTCTTACTTCAACCTTCTTTAACCAACGGCGACCAATCACAACTCGCTAAAACCCGTTTTACGAGTTGCGATTGTAAGAATTTGATTGAATCAGGCGTCACTTGGCGGAAGTCCCTAACCATTGTGAAAACCGAAATATATGTAGCTTTTTTAGTGTTGGTTTTTCGCACGAACTAGCACGAACTATCTCCTGAGGATGCCCCGGGTTGGGGCGAAACACGTGTAGAGTAGTCTAATCGGTGACGGTGTAAGGGGTATTGCTGTCTTGCTAGATGCAGGTATTGTGCACTGGTGTTTTCGTGGTGTGCATGTGCAATTTTTTGCGGGCGGGCGGGCGGTGCATCTTGCATATTGTGTTTTTTGCGGAAGTAAGCTACATATATTTCGTTTTTCACAAGAGTTGTGATTGGTTGCTTGCCCGCCATGATGGTTCAAGAAGTTTGCCTCGAGGTATACTAAAGTTTGGTATTGAAACAATGTATTTGATGGTGTCCAATTTTTTTTTTTTATGTAAGCTTGTGTTCTAAAACTGCGAGACGACTGCATGACATATGACAGCTGACGTTGACATTGACGAGAACTGTCACCTGCCTCATGCCTCAATTAATTAATTAAAGACGACCCACAATTTCTATATTAAGTTTTTAGATTATATTTTTAAGTTAGTTTGATGTGATTATTTTGGGATGTACAATGTAAAGAAAAGGTGAGTGCTTAGAGAGCCGTTACAAGGTTACCCAAAATTCCTATCGCTCCGAACTAACTTATGACTTGCGCCAACATTTGACAAATCGGACCAAGTTCCGTGCCGGAATCAGGGGCGCGATCGCCGCGGGGCGGGCGCGGGGCGAGCGCGGGACGGGCGCGGGGCGAGGGCCCGCGGCATAAATCAAATGCGACGGGATAGTTAACTAGATACCGAGATCATACAAGTTGCGTAACATCGCGGTTACAACTTCATGCAACGCTCGAATGCTACTCGAGTGGATGCTTGCTCTGTCAAAAGTAGTTGAACATGTTACTAGCATTTATCGGTTCGAGCCGGGCGTCGGACGACAACTGCGGGCCAACCAATCGCCGTAATTCTATGCAGCGCGTCTTCATCGCGTTTGGGTCTTGACATTTGACTTCGTATTGCCGTAATGACATAACGACGCACACGTCACGCAAACCTATAGTCCTACAATCCTGTCTGATCCGGTGACATCCGTGACAGAGGAACCACTTGCAATACGAAATTAGCTGTCAAAATAGACTGTCGTTTGAAAACTGTTTTAGTTCCAAAGATTATCACCGGAACAGAAAACGTTGTCGCACTGTCAAAGCCGCGCGTTATCAAAAAACGGTTTTGCACGTCAACTGCACTTCAACTGCACGTACACTTGACTAATGCGTCATAGAAGTACCGCGATCGGGGCCCTGCACGCGACATGACGTCACGCCATACTAGTTTCTATGGCATTTGTATGAAATCGAGCGTCGACGCTTGCAGTTTCGAACTGGGCGTCGAACCGAAACCTTTACTTAGTATGAGAGTGAGAGCGTCAGTGAGAAGGCGTTAAAGTAACTTATGACTGTCTTTTTATCCACCACGGTGTAGCACTTAGCCTTCAATACACCTGATGTTAAGTGGTGATAAAGCTGACCTTGGAGGCGTACTACTCCCGGAATCCTCAATCATTGAGGAACTGGCTATCTTATTGTTATCTAATGCTGAAAATATCATTGTTAGGCGTTAGACTTAGATAATGATGGTGGTAGCTAGCCAGGCGGACTAAGAACAAGTTCTACTACCAACCAAATCGAATACAATAAGTACCCCCACTGGGAATGGAACGTCGTCCGGTACGCGGCCGCCATTGCGCGGTCGCGAGAACCACGCATTGTGTTTTTTTTTATCCACAACGGGGTAGCACTTAGCCTTTATCACACCTGATGTTAAGTTCTGATTAGGAATCCTCAATTACTGAAGTACTGGCTATCTCATCTCTAACTGCCGGAACGCAATAATGATGAAAACATCATTGTCATGGCGTCAGAATTAGATAAGATGGTGGTAGCTAGCAGGGCGGACTAAGAACAAGTCCTACCACCAACCAAAGTGTCCTAAAATATAAGGCAGTCCTTATTCAATGCGGAAGAACTCACGAGCGGTCATGTGTACAATAATAGAAATTGGACGTAACTTTTGCTAAAAGAAATTGCATTAGTGTTCTTGATATTTCTCTCGGGGGTTGATTTCAATGACGCTGGCAGAGGCCCAAAAACGACACGTAAAATTTGTATTGCAAGCGGTAGTTCCATTGAGCCTAGGGTTGTCAACCGCGCAGGTTAAAAATAATAGTTTTTTTGATTAAGATTTGATATAAGTAGATTAACGTATGCAAACAACAGCGTCAGTTAGTATCAGTTTATTGTATTTTTAATTTTCTCTATCTAATGATATCTAAACTAAATTTTTACTAAGACTGAGAGAAGTTAAAGTTGTGTTGAATGAAAACACTGTATAAGTTTTAAGAAAGTACCTGAGTCATCATCATCATCGGCCGTTACAAAGTCTACACTGCCGGGGCACAGGTCTTCCTTATGGATGGATAAGGAGAATGGGCCATGACATGACTCACCACGCGGGCCCAATGCAGATTGGTGGGTATTAATATTAATGACTGCAAACGCAGCCGGGACCAACGGCTTAACGTGCCTTCCGAAGCACGGAGGAGCTCGAAATAATAAATTTTGGTCACCCATCCCATGACTGACCTTTGCAAAAGTTGCTTAACCTCAACGATCGCAGGTCGAGCGCTGACCACTGCGCCACGGGCTCCTCAGATTTTTTCCTAATTTAAAATGATTTTGTTTTAAAGTCTGAATAAAATTATCAAATTGTGTCAATGTGTCAACCCTAATCCGACTACGGCTATAGAATGTACTGTGAAATATCGTAAAATGAGGGAATTACGAACGGCCAGTCGGACGTGACAAAATTATGAGGGTCGCCAGTTCGCTTCTCTGCTGGTTTTGTACTAGTTCTTTATTTAGCTGTGCGGTAGCCTGTCCTTCATAGTACTCGATGTTAGGTGACGGTGTGAGAGAAGCATAAGACGCATGAGGATGCTTAGCCATATATTCAGCGAATAGAAAAGTATTTCCCCGGAGATAGATATCTGTGCTCAGGGACCGTGAGCTAACTGTAAGAAGCTCGAAATTTGAATTTATGCTAAGCGAAACTAAGATAGCGTGATTTATATAAGAAACTATTTGTTTCAATTAGTTATAATGTAATGATATTTTTATGGAAGCAATAAATCATCATCATCTAAAAATGTATATTAAAAGTGCAGTAACTGTAAACCTCTTATAATAAGGTCTTCAAGAAAACTACAGATAAGTTTTACAGCGAAATGGTTTCGAGGAAATCTAAAATGGTTTTAGGATTATCTGGTATTGAAGGCTCCAACGGTGGCGTTGTTCTTCCCGCGAACAAATGGACTTGAAACTTCCCGAATAGCAAATGTTCCGCGACAACTCTCGATTTGAAATTTTAAAATTTTCGATGCGTCGTCGTCTTCTATTCTAATATTTACACCGTGCGCTTACGCCTTTAATCCTTTGTTTTATGCATATAGACGTATTTGCAGCTTTTAAAAAACACTTTTGTACAAACCGAATTATGTTTTTGAATATACTTTTGTTTGAAAAATGGCTTTGTAGGTAGTGCCCGGCTGGGCTACAGCATGTCATCAAAACCGGACGGAATCCGTAAAAATAAACAATTTAAAAAATGTCGGGATACAAATAAAGTTTTCCATAGAAAAATTTGCATTTTATTTTTTACCTGTGTAGTTGTACCTACATATATGAAAATCGCTTCTGTTAACTGAGAATATTATGACTCCCCTCAACGCGTAGGTGTCGTTAAAGCTATGAGAGCATAGCCATAAGAAGGGTAGCAGTATTCTATAATTTTGGCGACAACTACCGGTCAACAGCAGAATTTTCCGTTCAAAACGAGAACACCCGTATGGTTGACTTGTAATCATAGATATAATTATTAGATAGATAGATAGATCGTTAATTTGCTTGTTATTTAACACACATACAATTTCAAACATTAGGTAAACAAAAAAACTAATAAAGGGCTATTGATAAAAATTAAAACAGACTGGTAAATATATATTTTACGAAACAAAATAAAACTAGTTACCAATGAATGAATTATACGTGAGTGCAGCAGCAAATAGGGTCAACGCTCAGAGTATTTTTTTTGCCAGGAAGCAAAAACACTGATTTTTAGCCATCACCCTTCCGCCATCACCCTTAATACTATTACCCTTTTACCAGATGTGCTATCCAGACTACTACAAAGGTTGAACAGGAGTCTATCTTATAATCTATACTGTCCCAAATTCCATCCAAATTATCGCATTTGTAAGTGGGATAATAAAACCACAATTCGCCTAACACTTAAAGAAAAGAAACAACATTAATAAGTTATACCACTTTGCTTTTAGCTTCTTATTGCTGGGCAAACCAATAACTTGTAAATATGACGTTTACAATCCATCAGGCGGTTCCATGAAAAGCGCCATAAGTTACCGTCGACGACGTTTACTTCCAGTGGCAGTTAACCAGTACATAAAATCACATGAAACGAGGCAATCCGTCCGCTCCGATCACTCTGGGAGATTGCGGATCCGATGCTAATAAAACTGGACATAAGTTCCAGCATAAAATGAATAATCGTCGGAGTACGATTGTATTGATTGTTTTCTGTTAACTTCGTCTGTTTATACTGCAATAAAATGGTAAGAAATAAAAAAATATATAGCGAATACTCGCGGTCTTACCCACGTAGTACCCGTTCCCGTGGGAATATCGGGATAAAATATACCCTATGTCACTCGGGAAGAATGGAGCTTTCTAATGGTGAAATATTTTTTCTTAAAACGGTCTAGTAGTTTCGGAGCCTATTCCATGCAAACAAACAAACAAAAAAACAAACAATCAAATCTTACCTCTTTATGATATTAGTATAGATTACAACGTGTTTAATTAACGCACATTAGGTTAAGTTGAGAAAGCAGAGATCATGCAAGAAATGTTGGCAGTGATAAATGACTATCATAAACGCCATGGTCACTGAGTAACTGAATTAACATTATTCAGTTACTCCGTGATCATGGCGAATGCAATTGTGCTGAAATACACAAACAACAATAAATCAAATCGGTAAAAATCCCGCTTTTCGTAATATTTACAAATTACTACTTATACAGTATTTAGCAAGATCGGGCCCGTGCCAGTTCCAGAATACAAAAATAAAAAGGAAGGTTTAACTAAAATCTTTCCAAAAGTCTGTTCCATGAACTGAGTAATCGATATAACCCACTTTACTAATAGGTAGGCACTTAAGTAAACAGCATAAAAAGAGTGGATTTAGCCACGATAATGGCTAAGACACTCCTAAAGAACCTCCTAATATCCTTGGATGGCTTTATTCCTGCGAGAGATAGCGCCAGGAAACCAAATGGTTCTGTCATTTCACAAAAGCTATACCACCGTTTCCCTTGGTTTAAGGGCAACAAAATTTAATCTGTCTTTAGTATGCAAATATCCGCAACGTTCGTTGAAAAGGTTCTGAAAAAGCCTTAGTGCGGGCACGAACGAGCCAATTTGCGGTGTTTCTGCGATCCAAATACACAGCCGAAAGTTAGGAAACAGAGACAAACTGGTCTAAGAACAGATATTTTTGTGTTTGTCATGTCCAAAGTTGTCCACCAAGTAGGTCTCTCCAGAATACCAGCGTTGTAGTGTCAGCTTCTTGTCACTGCAACTTTATGCTGAGGATGGAGCATAGTTGGCGACATGCTGCTTTTTTCACTTTCATGTTTTTTATTTATTGCTTTTTTATGTCGTCTAAAAAATAATTTCTTTATTTCAGATATGAGTAGACAGTTATAATTTATGCAGCGTAAATAAATATTTGATTGATTGATTGATTGATAATAATAATTATTTTACGTTTGCATATTTTTAAAGGAGAATCATAAGGAACCACATGGATTTTCATGTGAAATGAAATGATATCGGTTTACCCCTGCGGAAGACGCAACTACTTATGTATGTATTTTATAGCGGTATTAACTAAACATGATTTTCAGTAGGGAACCATTTTTAATAAAAAAATCAGGCGATAAACCCCAAATTGTTACATAATAAGTTAATTTCGCATTTCCTCGGTTTTTGTATGAGTTATAAGGCCTTATGAACCATTGTGTCTGTGCGATTGAACTCACCTGTGCGGCGCTTTCGTCCCGTTTGCGTCTCTAGGTGGCTCGCCCGATAATTTTGTACGCGAATGCCTTTCAATTTACCTTTTGCTCTCCTTATTTGTACGCAAAATTCAATTTGTGGTTGTCTTTGTGTGATGTTTTTAAGGAAGTCGTTTTGTTGTTTCTTTTCAGGTGAAGACTTAGCTTCTGTATTTGAATTTATGTGAAATTTTCTGTTATTGGCTTTGTTAACATGGGTGTCAATAACCTGCGTTGTATGATTTTCTTTGTAGTCGAGTATATTTTTCAAAGCTTATTTAGTCTAACGGCACATAAACCCCAGTAAGTTTAAAAAAAAGTTGAAAATGAAGTATTTGGAAAAATTCGACCCATCTAACAAACAGCTCCGATGGAAGTCGAACCCATGACCTTTCACTATCCGGGCGCCTGCTCTAAAAATTGACTAACGTTAGATGGGTCGAATTTTTCTAAAAACTGCATGCCATAAAAATTGCACTGTGAATTTGCATTCAAAAGTAAAATTTAAATAAGTTTTTTAAAGTTTAGTGAGTAAAATTTAAACCTTATTGGCAACGGCTTATGTCTTACAAAATTATTAGTGAAGGTTGTCTGAAGGAAATAGATTATTTAGCTAATAAAATACACTGATGCCCAACAGCAAATGCCTGATGGCTTAAATACGACTAAGTCCACAGATTTTTTAGCATTATTTTGCTCGAAACTTTTTGATTTTCCAATAAATCCAAAACCGAGAAGCATGTATCACAATTTTAATTACCATAGCCAAAGTCTTATTCACGACAGGTTGTTAAAACCTCACCACAGCAACACCCAAAGTTATTCATGTTTCTGAAGGAAGCTATCTTTGCGAGTTTGTTGATAACGTGTTTGTTCGAAATGAGATCCTTTGACGGCGTACAAAGCGGCGCCAAACAGCCACGCGCTACGAGACTACGAGCTACGGCGCTACGAGACGTTACAAGCTACGGCGCAATGTATGGATAATGCATGCCCTCGTAGCAGCTCCTTCAGTTTTAAATGGAACTTTGGTGCTTTAATACGAATCTGCTTTCTTCCTTTACGTACTAAGATACGTAAAAAGGAGTATTATTTGATAGTCAATTAACATATAGATATTTTGTAATAAAACTATGGCATCGTGGCAAATGTAAGGACTTGGTTTATAAGTATTTAAGGAGTTTTAGTCCTCCTAAATATTTTGCGTTGCTATGTCCATAATATTCATTATGTAAAAAAAAACTATTTAATAAAATTATTCAAATAGTACTTATAGTGCATTTTCAATGGATAAAGCAAAGTAAAGTAAACATTTATTTGCAAGAATATGGTAGGTACACGATAATATCTCAAGAACTTTTAAGACAAACGAATAAAAAATAAATAAAACTGATTCATTACATTTGTAAACGCACAATTTCCAACGTAACCGAGAACAGTTTAGCACATAAAGAGAACGTTCTGGCTAACAGTCGGCCATTTATCAGGCATTCAGATAGTCGGGATCTGGGAACAAAACCTAGGAACAGGGCGGTGGCACACCGAGCGCTGCGGCCGTAACTCACGCGCGGTGTGACCCATGCCGTTTATGATTCGAAACAGACTGCATACGGTAGCTATATGACAGAGTTTGGTACATTTGTTACAGTAAAATATTGTGTTTGTTCACAACAGAAATACTATTTTTTTTATCCACAACGGGGTAGCTAGCACTTAGCCTTCATCACACCTGATGGTAACTGGTAATAAGGCTGAAGGTTGAAGCGTACTTCTCCTGGAATCCTCAATCACTGAGGAACTGGTTATCTTATCTCTAACTGCCGGAACACAATAATGCTGAAAACATTATTGTTATGGCGTCAGACTTAGATAAGATGGTCGTAGCTAGCCAAGAACAAATCCTACCACCAACCAAACCGAATACACTAGGTACCCCCACTGGGAATCGAACCCGGGACATCTGGGTCTGAAATCGGAAACACTAGACCACAGAGGCGGTAACTTCTCATACAAGTTACTGGCTTAACTCGTCAGTGGTGACGTCAATTCATCTTTCATCATTGTTTACAAAAGAAAAAAATCTTTCCGTGTTCTGTGGTTTACCCCGTCTCACGCTCCGGTTATTTCTAGGGAATATTTTCCAAATTATTTTATTCATATTTATTTAGCTGTTCAAATATTCAAGTTTTTTTACAATTTAATTAAAGCTATAAAAGACAGCAAACTTTTATTGACTTTTCATTGAAAATACAGTTATACTTACTTATATGAAACACTTCATAAACTTTTATATAGGTACTTAAGTAAAAATTATTTAAAATTAGGAATTGAATAAACTGAACGTTTTATAATATTTTTTTAATTTAACTAATATTACGATTTTAAGGTTATTCTGCAGCCCAGGGTGCCTACCATCAACTCTTATTGCGGTTTTGTTTAGGAACCTAAACTGATCTGCTTCGCTTATTCGTACCACGACAGCTTAATATCAATGACAGCGATTCAGTGATCATTCAATGACATTTCACAGCCGCTGAGCTGTCATCAACTCTTATTTGACGTATAACTTGGCCAAGCTAACATGTCACCTGCAGGTTATACCCGTCCCTTTCACTCTCCTGGCATGACAGAATCGAGTGAAAGAAACGGGTAGAAGAAATAGGGACACAAATCGGTCGGTCATTCACATTTAGCAATTCATTTGCGATCCAGTTTTTAGAAGGTCATGGTACGAAAGAAAGCAATTCATTTTAGGAACCTATTCTGCATCGCGCTATTTTTGAATCGCTGTCTTAAAGTTGATGGTATGCACCCAGATCTACGCTATTTGTCGCATTCAGTAACGGTTCCACGGATATTTGCGTACTTGCCGATGTCCATTGGATTCCACCCGGATATTGGATGTACAAAGGTCAGGCCAACTGCATTGTTTGAGCCGAGCCATTTATTGAGCATCTAAAACACTGCCGCTTTTTTTCTGTACTTGGGATGTTACTTTATAAAGGTCCATATTAAAATAAAAACAAACACCGAATACTCGTACGCTACTTATCTTTGGGAGCGTTTCACATATCGCCCTGTCACTTGAAATGTCAAACGTATGAAAGAGATGCCATGATGTTTGAGACGCTCCCAAAGATGATTTGCGTTGCGAATTGCAGTTTTGTATGGAAAAACGTAATGGGCTCTATTTTTTATTGGATAGGTATTTTGGATATTTTTTATAGCGACCTAGATAAATACGTCATAATCCGAATAACATCACAAGTACAGTCAATCATGCTCAAATTTTAAACTATTTGGTATTTCGTTTGTATTTCGTCGGGAGACTGGCGTGTCGCCACCGGTCTCTTAAAAATAGAAGATGAAACCTTTTTAACCGACTTCAAAAAGGAGGAGGTTCTCTGTTCGTCTGTATGTATAGTATTAAGAAAACAGGTATTAAACGCGTTTAGAGTTGAATACTCTATACCGACAGTTTACACTCCAGGCATAAAGGTCAACAACATATTGGGTACGCCGAAGGATGTGATACCATTACAAACACCTGGCGAGTACAAGAGAGACTGCAGCTGTGGTAGTTGTTATATTGGTCAGACTTAACGAACTAGCACTGAAAGAGTCCGTGAACACATCACAGCTGTAAAAAACCGCCAGACTAATAAATCGGCGATTGCAGAACATTTGCTGGAAAGTGGCACAAACCACTGGATCGACCTTAATCGCACGCAGGTTCTTTCCACTGATCGCCATTTTTATTCACGAGTCGTACGTGAAGCGATTGAAATTAAAAGACATCCAAACAACTTCAATCGGGAAGATGGCTACAAATTATCTGCAGTGTGGAATCCAGTAATTGGAAACGCACTACCTCTTTGTTCGCGGTCGGCTAACTACCAGAATACGGCTATGATACGGAATAGGGACACCGTTAGTGTTGTGTGTGACGGTAGTTGGAAAAATTACTCGACGGTGGTGGATGAAGATTCCACCGCAGAGGAGGAGGCGTAACACCGCAGCTCCAGTCAGCCCGTGACCACGGCCGATGCAACTCGATACGTGAATAGCCGACACTATTCTGCGATGCCATACTACGGCGAAGGAACTGTAGAGTGACTATGACGACACCAGTACTAGTAGACACCAATAAGTCCACTAATGGTATTAATGGGAAAGTTTGCTTTTGTTACTCAATCTACTTAAAAACTACAAAATAGTGCCGATTCTTAAAGACATGTTGCAACATGGAATCGGCGACGTGCCGATCTTGTCTATGGGCGATACATAACTAGCGCCTGTGGGTAACGAGGGCTGTCTCCGCAAACGCGGCGGCACGGTCGGCTCGAGACGCCTCGTACCTGAGGGCCTACTCTGAAACGCAAAACCCGAAACTTCGGTATACCCGTCCCTCTCACTCTCTAGTCGGAACAGAATCGAGTGAAAAGGGTGGGCTAACCAAAGTTTTGGATTAGCGTTTCAGAGTACGGTCCCTGTGCCTCGTGCTAACGCGTGGTAAATTTGATTAAGTATAAAATAAATAGGAAAATATTTGAGACTGACTTTAGCATCTATGAACCTATGTCCCAGTCGGTCATCACCACTTTGTCACCACTGGTGTGATCGGGAAATTTTTAAACAAAAAAGCCCAGTCCCAGTCGCCCCCAGTGGTAGAGAAACTGGTGGTGGCGACCGGGAATGACTGTTCTATGGAGCTGCCGTACTCTCGTTCACTCTGGTAGTAGTGTGCCATCGCATAATAGTGTCGGCGCTAGTTATGTATCGCCCATAGACAAGCTCGGCACGTCGCCGATTACATGTTGCAACATGTCTTTAAGAATCGGCACTATTTTGTAGTTTTTAAATAGATTGAGTAACAAAAGCAAACTTTCCCATTAATACCATTAGTGGACTTATTGGTGTCTACTAGTACTGGGGGGCAATCGCGCTAACACAAACTCGACTTAATCGCGATTGGACCATAACCAAACCGTAACTTTTGACATGTTTCGTATCGCGGTAATGTTTTGACAGCTAGTTCTGACGAAACTTAACCATTATTGGACCGCTACCGTTCGATATCAAAAAGTTTAGGCGAGGCTACTTTTTTAGGATCGTTTCATGATCGTTCGTCAAACAAGTGGTGTTTAATAACACAATTTAGTATTTTAATGTGTTTTATAGGCCAAAATGTTTGAAAGAGCTCATGATTATGATGTTGGAGTGCCAAGGTTGCGTGCTGAGATTGTTAAAATACGACTGTCCAAGGATTTAGTTCGGAAAATTACAAAGTGAATTATCTCCACATAAGCCACTAACTCTTCATTCTGATGCATTGAAGAGACAAAGGTAGGTAAATCTTAAATAACCACACCGAATAAAACATATGTTTATTCTTAAAATACAAAGATATTAGTGTCTCAACATTGGTGTTTGTTTATTTACAGATTTTAGTTGCATATCCATTCCTATGCTTCTGGGTCCTAAGAAACTATTATTGGGGACGCCGCTGTGACCATTGTGTCTCCTAAGCCAGTGTCTCAAAAGCAATAACTACACCAAGTGACAAAAGCTTTGCATAAGCAATGCATTTCAAACAAATATGTTGTCCCATCATTTCAACAACGACACTCTGACCGGATTATGTGAAAAGGCAGTAAGTTCTAGAGATATATTATTATAAATGTGTTGTATAAACAAATGATGAGTACTAAAATTTGCCTATTTTATTTTACAGATACTTTACAATGCCCTGGAGCGCTGGGCTGCAGGTATTGATAGGTGGGACCCTTTGGCAATTGTACACCCACAGCAGAACATAAGGAGAGGTTTTTTTATAGGAAAGACTTATTATTGTAAATTAATCATTCCAATTACTTAGTTATAAAATTAATTTAAGTAGAAAGTGTTATGCAATAAGTGTTTCATAGAGAAAGTAACCTATGTCAACGGGTAAAAACTAATATTCTTCTAATTAGGTACCTACATTAATTGTCCCATCCCAATGTTATAAAATTAATTTAAGTAAGTAAAAGAAAGTGTTATACAATAAAAGTGTTTTATTTTCTTAATTTAAGAGAAAGTAAATAAGTAAAAGGGTAAAAAATAAACTCGAGTACAGTTTTTATCAGTGTATTTCTATTTCTATATCCTAATAAACTAACAAAATATTCTATATAAACTACCATACATATAAAAAGAATTATTGCTATCAAACTAATAATTTTATTCTCCTTAAGATTTAAAATAATTTTCATACATTTACAATGCTATTCTGTAAAGGAAAGGCCGGATTCCCCGAGTTAAGGCGGGTTCGAATCCCGCCTGAAAGTTACTAGCAGGACTGATAGACTTTTACTATCACCGTTTTTCCTTTAATAATTCTCCTGACAAATCTCATTGCCACTGTGATTGGTGATACTGAAACAAAACATAAGTTACCTAGTTAATTACCGTAACTAGTAAAAAATTGGACAGCTTTTATAGTAATATTATAACATGAATATACCTGTTGACTAAAATGATCTATGCTTTCGGGTATTCATTTAAATGCTTCTGCAAATATCTAAGACCTTGAGCATTCTGTAAGATTGTTTAGGTTTTTTTATTTGTAAAACCATCACCCTCGCCTTGTCTAAGGCTGAAGCTGAGGTCATCTGCGATGCTGAAAAAAAAGACGATATTTTTTTTAGAATATAGTTGATAATTTTGGTGTAAGAATCACTTTCATATTTCAAACTAGGTATTGGAAAAGTAATTTCATAATAAACTAACCTTAATTTATTGTTCTTGTTCAACATTTGGTAATGGAACAACATCATTTCCTCAAATGTTGTTTGAAATCTGTTGTTCCAACAGAGTTCACTGGAACTCCGTTGGAACGGACACTGCATTACGAGGGCCACTGACCCCTTTGGTTAGCATTTGTTGTATTGGGCTTTGTTCTAACTTTGAATTTGAATTCATTCCATATCTAAATTGTATCTCTTGTTATACAGTGGCATTCTTTAATTTCTGTAATAGGTAGGTACCTATTATATGTTTTATCTAAACGCAAAACACAACAAACGTTTGGTAGATTCTTCTTCTTCTTCTTCTTTTTATGCAATGGCGTGTCCCTTCCGGATTTCGCCAGTATCCAGTTTTTAGCTCAGTTGGTTGTTTCTACAGACAGACTCAGGCGCAGTTACAATGATTATTATGAATTTATGACTAATGCGGTGCACTTCTAGTAATAAAATGTGCTACCTACTCATCTAATATAATTCTTGTTTCTTCTTTTAAAGTATTCATCCACTTGAAAACATTCTCACGAATCTCACGATCAAACTTTATACCTATAATTTAATAATACTTTCAGTCATTTTTTCAGTAAACAAAATATCAACTACGAGTGCTATTCCACTTATGAAATACTTGGTAAAGAAATTGAACGAGGACGAATTCATGAATAGTTTCATTGATAAATTCTTTGATCAAATGCGCATTGGACAAAGATCTTTGACAAGTGGAATACGCCCTTAGAACTGTCACTTTTGGGAGGTCAAATAACAAGTAGTGCTGTGGTAAAATTGATAAGTCGACCGTCGATTGTACACAAAAGCATATACGAATGAAAATATACGAATGGCATCTCTAACGTTTCTATTCCAATAATGGTGTGGAAATGGTTAAAGTTTGGTTGACGTTTAAACTTTATGGCAATACCGATTTGAACCATAGTTGGATCATTATCAGAACTGAAACACTATCGAAACGAAACCAAACTTTTATCTTTTGAAATAACGCGATCGCCCCCCTGGGTGCCTACCATCAACTTTAAGACAGCGATTCAAAATTAGCGCGATGCAGAATAGGTTCCTAAAATGAATTGCTTTCTTTCGTACTCTGACCTTCTAAAAACTGGGTCGCAAATGAATTGCTAAATGTGAATGACCGAACGATTTGTGTCCTTATTTCTTCCACCCGTCGCTTTCACTCGATTCTGTCATGCCCGGAGAGTGAAAGGGACGGGTATAACCTGCAGGTGTCATGTTAACTTTGCCGAGTTATAAGTCAAATAAGAGTTGATGACAGCTCAGCGGCTGTGAAATGTCATTGAATGATCACTGAATCGCTGTCATTGATATTAAGCTGTCGTGGTACGAATAAGCGAAGCAGATCAGTTTAGGTTCCTAAACAAAACCGCAATAAGAGTTGATGGTAGGCACCCAGGTGTCGTCATAGTCACCCTACAGTTCCTTCGCCGTAGTATGGCATCGCAGAATAGTGTCGGCTATTCACGTATCGCCCGCAGAAGAGCTCACGCCGGGACGACACTCGGCACGTCGCTGATAACGTGTCGCAACATGTCTTTAAAGAACCGAAGAACATGTGCACTATTGCAAGGTGTGATTTGGTCGAAATTATGTTATATACTAGTGGCTGCTCTCGATTTTACCCGTCTCCCGTTCCGTGGGAATATTGGGATAAAACTTATCTCTGTGTTACTCCGGATTCTTTTTCATATGTGCCCACAGCTGTTAACGCACGATTAAGTAACAAAAACTAACTTTATTTTCTCATAAAAAAAACAAACGGCGAAATATGCTAGATGCGGCTATTTTGTCAAAAGCTCTCGAACGTACAAGAAGATATAAGGACTCTTACCCAATTATAATCTGTAGGATAATATTCTTACACAAATAGGTGACTAATAGTACTGATACACACCAATAGGTGTCTAATAGTACTGGTGTTCACATTCCCCAAGGATATCCACAACGATCGGTCCTGCGCCGCCCGCATCCAGCGGCTTCCCGCAACCTTGACTAGATCGTCGGTCCACCTTGTAGGGGGCCTGCCGACGGAATGTCGTCCGGTACGTGGTCGCCATTTGAGAACCTTTAGCAATCTACTGTGCCACCTGCTACTGGTTGCAACATGTCATTGAAGAATCATCAATAATATACGAAAGTAAAATGTGAAGATGATCAATTCTAATATTATAAATGATAAAGTGTGTTCGTTTGTTTGCTTCTTCGTCTTACACGTCAAAATAAAGGAATGGATCGACATGATTGGTATTATATTGGATAGTTCGGGAGCTGGAAAGTGACATAAGTTTCTTTTTATCCCGACAAAACATCACATCACACAAAATCAATCAATAAAAACATTTAGCGACCATCTAGTGGTTGAAAATACTAATTATTGCCCCATAAGCAAAGAAAGCAAAGAGGCCTATGCCCAGCAGTGGGCGTCGTTCAGCTGACAAGATGATGATGATAAAGCAAAGAAACTTTAAATTAAACTATGCCAAAGTTGCTTTGTACACGACCACGACCTCACATGATTCTGTTTTATTTCTCTTTATTTGTTGAATCGTTTAAAAGTTCAAAGTGCAGCTTACATTATTTTCCGGAATTAATATAATACTGTTATTTCGCGGCCGCCGAGTGTTGTTTTCACGTTAAATTTATCTCCCACAAAGCCCTCGACCGCTGCAAATTATATCTTGCCCAGTTTGGGTCTCTTTTCTTTCGAGCTCATTGTGTAACATTGAATCTACGAATTTGAGCTGAACTTGAATATCTTGATTTAGAATTTTAATTTAACACCCCAGCTAAAGCGCCTTCATTTGTTTAGACGAGGCGACGTGGAACGCTAATATAAAAATTGTGAGAACAAATATTTTGTCTTGGAAGATGGAATTTTGTTATTGCCCTCATGATTATGATAATGTCTTAATTCGGCTTTTGGACACTTCCTGTATCCATACTATCCATACTAATATTATAAATGTGAAAGTGTGTTTGTTTGTTTGTTTATTTGTTTGTTTGTTTGTTTATTTGTCCGTCTTTCACGTCAAAACGGAGCAGCGGATCGACGAGATTTTCGGTATGGGAATAATTTGAGAGCTGGAGAGTAACATAGGCTACTTTTTATTCAGGAAAATTTTAATATAAATATGGTAATTTTGTAAATAAAATCGTTAAACTGTCGTACTTTACACAACTGTCATTTAATACATAGCCGCTTCCAAAGAGTAGGTATGTCAAAGAGTATGTAATCAGTGACGTTTTTGTCTCTTTGGATTACCTATTTTTAATAAGTGACATTTATGGCAGGCAGATTTTGGTGATACGAAGTTCATGTCCAATAAAATTTATATGGCAAAACAACGTTTGCCGGGTCCGCTAGTTATTTTATAAAGAAGCTTTTTGTGGATTTCTTTTACATATTGTATGGAATGTAGATATATAACCGGCCAAACCCGATTTTAGGACAAACTAGTTTTTCTTAGGCCAAATCAGTTCATCATCCTTTAGGCGATAGGATCTTTAGGCGACAGGATAAACCGGTAGGTATTGTTTCACAAAAAAAAATAACCACGAAATTAAAGGCGAACGCGAAGCGATAAGCTATAAGCTTAAATTTCTAACCTATAACGTGTTTTATAGGACTTCCGAGGCAAACTCGCTCTCTGAAATGTCTACGCGATGAACTGATGTGGCCTAGGAAATCTAGTTTGTCCTAGAACAAAACGAAAGAGTTCCTGCTCGAAATACCGGTTAATATTCCTTGCTGATTTCAGTTGGCCAATCAGACGTAAGCCATATTATGGCAGTATGACAGAGACGGCAGATATCACGGTGGCCCGACTCCCCGCCCATTTTGATTAACCAGGTTAATCGCACCGGCTATAACGCAACGCTCGCGACACATGAATAAATATCGCAACTCGGTTCCGCCACAGATTACTAACAGATTACTAAATAGTTACTAGTAACAGATACTGCACTCCGCTAAGCCATTTAAATAAATAGCAACTCTAACTATAACGCAATAGAGTGGAATTCAGCTTATACGGCGCAAATTACGAATGGCCACTCGTTGCATCTCTTTCTATCGCATATATTCTAGCTCTTTTGCGGACCTACTTTTATGGATTTGCACCGCCCGGCCCCGGCGGTGAGGGCGAGATTTGCGCGCAAGTACATCGAGTGACAGTCGCCTGGTTCCGCTCCGGGCGAGCGTTTTGTGAAATATCTTATTTTTGTGACTAGAGTTAAAAACGGTATTTTACGGACGGTTCCAAAGCCATCTTCTATCTCACTCGTTGCACTCAAGCAGCCGAGAAATAATAGTGGGCCATGACGGTTCCCAAGCCCTGTAGGCCTACTCTAATTCAATGAAAAACGAAACTTCGTTATACCTACCTGTCCTTCTCACACAAAATATAATAATAGCGATGCAACACTGTAGGTGTGAACCTATGCGTACAAGTTAATGAAACTCGTTTGGAGCTAACTGAACTAGCTAGGTAGACAGATAGAGGAAGAAAGAGAGAGGTAAATAAAAATATCGTAAGATAGACAAATAGACCGACTTTATAGACCGATATTCCTTTGAAAATATAATGTAGTATGGTTAAGGATTCTCGTTTCGTGAATAACAAAATCGAGTGAATACAGCGAGGCTAACGAAAATTCCTTTTTCGTTGAATTAGAGTAGGTCTTGTGATTACAAAAAACACGAAAAACATCACTCACAAAGACTAAAACTGTGTAACGAAATTTCGGTCGTATTTGGTTTCCATATTTTTCTAAAACTAAAACAGTGTTATTGTACTGATTTTTTATAACATAATTTTTCCATCCTCTCTCTTGTCACGTCATATGAAAACTGCCAAGGATTTTATGGATGTTTTTTCAAGATCTTGAGCACAAAACATGAGGACGTGTGATGCAATAATTATTATTGTATTACACCCTGTTTACGACCCATCATCGTATTTATGTGTCCTTGTGACGTGGCCGCGCAAACTTCAACTTTATTCACAAGAGAGTAAGAGCGGCCATTAAAATTGGTACAGTTGGCAAGTAAATTTGCTGCCGGATGGATAAATTCCACCATGAGTTTATAGCTTAGCATTATTTATGATGGGAACAATATTAACATACAAGGTCTCGGAAAAAACTGCCTTCCTTTTATATTTAATGCAGACAAATATGCAAATGTATTTCTCAGAATCCATCGGGTATTTTAAACCATATAATGATTTGTGTATTCACATTTTTTAGAGAGGGCATGTATCTTGCTTATTTACTTCGCGGCGGCGGCGTCACAAGTTGATTTCCAATAATTACCAGAAAAATTTAAGAAAGAAAAATAAAATATGTATGCTAAAGTAAATAACTTTATATTTACAATCAAGACAAACTGATTTACCTAACATACTCTTTTGTGTGGTAACAAATATTTTATAGTTCAAAAAGTTCAAAGTACCTACTTAAAGAGGTTTTGCTGATATCTTGTGCTTTTAAACCTAATCCAGTAGAGTGTTACCAAGTTACTTAATTAAATGATAAAGTGGAACAATAAAGTCACGGCAAAATTCTAAAAAGAAACATAAAACTATGTTGTCTTTTAATATAAATACTATTGGCCTGCGACGCGCCTTGTTCCGCGTAAAGTTCGGTTATGTAGCGACCTTTAGGGATCTGATGATTGTCTAATGTAAAAAAGGTGTTACTTTTCGGTTCTTTGTTGGCCTAAGACCTTTAAAAAGGTGCTAAAACCACATTCCTACTTATAATATAACAGGCTGCCGGGCAAAAATCGAGCGCCCACATATAAAAGTCGCAAAAAGCTGTAAACAAATTGTTTGGTTAAATTCCGAACAACCTCAAAGCCATTCAAACTTATTTCTATCAAGGGAACCGCAGGGGCCCTTCACTAAACGCTACCCAAATTCTTCCCGCGTGCGTAAGTGGCGTAAGAGCAATATATTACGTTTCCATCGCCTTTCAAATATCCGTTAACTAGCGAACCTCCCGCGACATCGTCCGCGTGGAGACTTAATTGTTTATATTAATTCGATATCCTGATATACGCTTGACACGTCCGGCCAGCGTAATGGGTTTCATGGGCTAACTAAACTAGTTAGATATACAGATAGAGGAAGAAAGAGACAGGTAAACATATCGGATAATGAAGAGATAAAGAAATATCTTTCTATCTCTATAGAAAGTAAAGAGATACAGGTACAGGATACAGCAATAGAGAAAAAGAGAGATATAAAAAATAAATTTACTTTTTTGCATTCACAATGCAATTTTTATCATTGAAAAAAGCATTAGCAGCAGCTGTCCCGCAGATGATTCGCCCGGACAGTGAATGGTCGTGGGTTCGATTGCCATCGGAGCTAGTTGTGAGATGAGTGGATTTTTTCTAATACTTCATTTTCCATATATTCGAGAGATATAAAGATAAAGAGAAAAAAACGGATGGATACATAGATCGTAAGATAGACAAATAGACCAACAAATTAATAGACAGATATTCCTTTCAAAATATAATGTAAGTATGGTTAAGGTTTCTCGTTTCGCGAATGGATGGATGGATGCGTTCCTCAGGCCCAATAACCTGGGGGCCAAGCCTGCTTACGTTAAGTCACAATCGTGTCTCAATCGTGTTTCAATTGTAGTTCTGTTGTAGTGCTTTTTTAAACACTAGTTACAAGAATTATGACAGTATGATGTGTTGTAAATGTAGTGTGTGGTGTGACCATCAATAGTATTGTGAAAAAAGTACATATTTCTTGTAACTATAGTGGGGAAAAAAGCACTACAACTGAACTACAATCGAAACACGATTAAGAAACGATTGTGACTTATCGTTAGCAGACTTGGCCCCCTGGGTGCTTACCATCAACTCTTATTGCGGTTTTGTTTAGGACCTAAACTAAAACTAAATGTGCTTCGCTTATTCGTACCACGACAGCTTAATATCAATGACAGCGATTCAGTGATCGATCAATGACATTTCACAGCCGCTAAGCTGTCAGAAACTCTTATTTGACTTATAACCCGGTCGATTTCACATGTCACCTGCAGGTTATACCCGTCCCTCTCACTCTCCGGGCATGACAGAATCGAGTGAAAGAGACGGGTAGAAGAAAAAGGACATAAATCGTTCGGTCATTAACGTTTAGCAATTCATTTGCGATCCAGTTTTTAGAAGGTCAGAGTACGAAAGAAAGCAATTCATTTTAGGAACCTATTCTGCATCGCGCTATTTTTGAATCGCTGTCTTAAAGTTGATGTAGATGTAGTTGTTGTCTTAAAGTAGGCACCCTGATATTTCACGCGTGACACCTCCAGCCACCGGTAGTGGGTTTTAACGCAGCTGGAGCTAAGTTAGCTAGCTAGATAGACAGAGAGCGAGAAACAGAGATAGAAAGATGGAGAGTTAATGAGATAAAGTGATGAATTCATAGATGGATAGAGGGATACTCAGGCAGGTTTTAACCGCCTTTCTGGTCTAGTTGTTCATACCACCGATTTCAGACCAAGAGGTCCCGGGTTCGATTCCCAGTGGTGGTACATATTCTATTCGTTTGGTTGGTGGTAGGATTTGTTCTTAGTCCGCCTGGCTAGCTACCACCATCTTATCTAAATCTGACGCCATAACAATGATGTTTGCAGCATTATTGTGTTCCGGCAGTTAGAGATAAGATAGCCAGTTCCATAGAGATTGAGGATTCCGGGAGTAGTGCGCTTCCACCTTCAGCCTTATCACCACTTATCACCAGGTGTGATGAAGGCTAAGTGCTACCCTGTTGCGGATAAAAAAAAGGGAGATAGGCAAAGATTCTTTCGCAAATATAATATTAGTATGGATATGGATTCTCGTTTCGCGAATTATCGGGCATGATGGATGCGCTCCTCAGGCCCAATAACCTGATATTTCACGCGTGACACCTCCAGCCGCCGTAATGGGCTTAAACGCGGCGAGCTAACTCCGGTAGCTCGTACGCCCGATTAATAAATGGCTTGGTGATAAAACAAAAGTTTAAGCCGTTTGTTTAATACGAGATAACGGTTTATCGATACTGGTATTTTGACGTTTAATGGTAACTGGTGTGTTTGTTCTCAATATTTTCAAATAAAAATAATGCCACAAAAAGTAAGAAAATTTCTTTTGTGTGTGTCACACCAAATAACGTAAGTACTTTGAAGTCGTGCGGGTTTTAACAAAAACAACAAAAATTGAACATCACGCGTCCAAGCTCGGTAGCCGTCACTGCCCTCACGCGTCCACTCGCGAAATAATCGCACATCGAGAATTTGCAATTCGCAATGTGCCGCTTTAAAGCTTAATATCTAGCAAACTATACTGTTAATATCAAAATAAAAATATGTGTTTATAGCTGAAAGTATAAACTATAATTTTTATTACATATCAAATTACAATAATTAATTCAAATTACTTTAAAAAATGTTGCTTAAATCACACTGCATAAAAATGGCGAGCAAAAACCATGTTTCTTCAAGTCAATTTTATCGTCGTCTCTGACTTCTTAAATATAAATCTTTGTTATATTTAAAAGTATACGTCCTAAGGAATATTTTAAACTAGCTTTCCGCCCGCGGCTTCGCCCGCGTGGACTACACGACGTTTTCCAGCAGGAATGTGACATTTTTCCGGGATAAAAAGTAGCCTATGTTCCTCTCCAGGCTACAAAGTATCTGTGTTCCAAATTTCAGCCAAATCCGTTCAGCCGTTTTGGCGTGATTGAGTAACAAACATCCAAACATCTAAACATCCAAACATCCAAACATCTAAACTTTCACATTTATTATATTAGTAGGATATACATACGCCACTACGAAAGCATTCAATTAAAAAATAAAGACATTTTAAACACAAATGCTCTGAAACACGTCGACACTGACGTATTAAAAAAAAAATTTCATCAACAAATGTCACAGACTACACTGCTTAAAGGGCATTTATAAGATACGTTTTCTATTACAGAATCGTCTAAAAACAAATTTCTATCTCGTCTGTGAAGTTACCACAGGTAAAAGTCCAGTCCAGATGGCGCTAGCGTCATGCTAACAGTGAGCTCCCTACAAATTATAGTTTAAAAATAGTAAAATCTCGTTTTCAACTCCTATTATTGATTTATTGTATAAAGTGCTTTGTAAATATAACATACTAATGTTATCTCAAACAAAAACAAGTTAAGAAGAGTGAAAAATCTGTGTGAAGTGATAGTGTAAAAAAACACTTAAATAAGCAATAAAACAAAACAATTGTCAATAAATAACCTAACAAACATTCTTAAAATCAGTGATACACCTAAATAATAATAAAATACCCAGTGTACAGAGTGATTTCCTTAAAATACATAAAAGCCGAACGTTAATTCGATTCAAATATTATAAACAATGCAAGCCATTGTAAGCCTTACATTGTAGAAGCTAAAACCTATTTCGTTGTGCAAACAGTGTATCTAAACAGTGCAGTGTCAAACAACTGTGACTCAGCTGACTCATGTTGAAAGACGAAACGACTACTTACGAGAGGCCACCGACTAAACACGATAATATCAAAGTAGTGGATAGTAACGCTTAATTTTGTCATTGAAGTTAAGTGTTCGCTAGCTCAGCGGTACAGATACTCAACCTGCGACGTGCGTCACATACCCCGTACTGCTTGCATCCCGAGTTCAAACCTCAAGATACGATTCTTTATTTTCATTTTTAAAGTTTAAATGTTATAATTATAATTTGAAATCCTACATTTACTTCACGTTTTCCGTCATTGGAACTGCTACAAAATGGAAGACAAAATGGAAGACAATATTACAATTAGAAAAAGGATAAATAAGGAAATTAATAATTCCTCATACGAATCCCTACCTGACTTTGACAGCACCTCATCACCTATTTCCCTCACATCTCATCACCGTGTAAATAGCTTGCCCGATTTATCGACAAAATTCGACGAAGAAAGCAAGCTAAAACAAGTCATAGAAGATTTAAAAACTCAACTAAACAGCGCACACAACGAAGTTGAAAATTTATCACAAGAAAATAATCGCCTACAGAATACAATTAAAATTAACGAAATAAGAATAAATGAACTATTACACATTTGTTCTAATACTCCCAATAATAATATAGCATCTCAATCACAAAGAAAACGAAAAAAATCAATTACTCAAAGAAAACAATTAGATTTTTCCTGCACAAACTCACCATCGCAACATAATTTGTCACCAAAAAAATTATGTCTAGAGAAAGCTATACAAACAAATGACAAAGAGCTCAATAAAACCCCGATTGCATGTGATACAAAGAAGGAAACACCAACAAATAATGCGAAAAAAATTAGGATCTTCGGTACGCAGCAATGCTCAGAACTGGCGATAAAACTAACACATTCTAGGAGAAACAGTTCTTATGAGAAGTATAGTATATCGGCAATCACTAAACCATTTGCCCCAGCAGAGGAAGTACTGAAAGGATGTGAAAGTTTTATTTTCGGCTCGAGTGATAAAATCATTATATGCGTTGGCGAAAATGACATAAATCCTACAAAATTATGTATTGAATTGTCCAGTACCTTAAAGAAACTGCAAAATTATTCAGTTATTGTTTTAAATGTACTAAACAATAAATTAATTAATGTAGCGCTATTAAATTGGAACATTAAAATGATCTGTAAAAACTTTAGTAATTGTACGTATCTAAATTCGAACTCAAATAATTATTTAATTGACATTGCTCGAAAAATTAATTTTACCATTGACTCGATCGATTATGACGAAAAATTCTTACCATTTAACAAGAAAAAAAATCATAAAACCTTATGTAATAATAGCGACAATATGAGAACTAGAAGCGTATTGGGTAACAATAACTATGCCAAGGCAACAGTACAAACTACTATACTAGATTATTTTCGTAGAAATCCGCATAAAAATAGTCGATTTTCAAACTCAGCATATAAAATAAAGGAATCGCAAAAAAATACTACGGGTAACATAAATAATTCTCAAAACTGCTTGTCAACAAATAATTCATTTTTTCGTAACTAAAAGAGAAAATAAACAAACTAAGTCTGTTACAGTTTTCCATCAGAATGCTGCTGGTATACTGAGTAAATTGGATAATTTTCAGATAGCTATTGATGAATTAGGTGAAAAAGGACAAGGGATTGACATCATTTGTCTAACGGAAACATTTTTAAAATCCGGAGAAGAAAAGAACGTGCATTTAAACGGCTTTTCCTTAGCCGACTACTATTCTAGACCAAATCAACGACGGGGCGGAGCTTGCATCCTATGTAAAATTAGCTTCGAACATAAAAAAATCCCTTATCTTAAAGAATTATGTATTGAAAATTCGTTTGAATGCTGCGGTATAGAGATCCCAAGCATAAAATGTATATTCATCTGTATATACCGAACTCCCACATCCAATCCATATTTGTTTCTAAACCGTTTTGAATTACTCCTTTCTAAATTGAGATATAAAAGAAATACAAAAATTGTCATAGCTGGCGATTTTAACATAAATATTTTAAAAGAAAATCACGTAGTATCGGAGTACATTAGGATAAACCAAAATTATGGAACTACGTTACATATTAATGAACCTACGCGGAAAAAAGCCTGCCTAGACCAAATAAATAGTAATGATCCCACTGCCATAGGCAAAACCCATCTTCTAGGATTATCAGATCATGAAACTTGTCAGACACTTAGTATGAATATACAAAATGCACAAAATGAAATTAAAGCCCAGTACATATATAAAAGAGACTTTAGTTTTGAAAATAAAAAAAAGTTTGCAGAGGCAATATCTAGTCTTTCGTGGTCTGATGTATATGAAGCGACAGATCTGAATACGGCATTTAATATTTTTCATGAAACTATAATTTTATTCTTTAAATTATGCTTCCCTTTGCGTAAAATTAAACTAAATAACAAACCAAACGTTTGCAAATGGATTACTGATGGCCTAAAAAAATCTTGTATAACTAAGAGGAAACTACGATTTCAGTATTACAAAAAGCCTTGTAAATCTACCAAAGCTTCTTACCGTAATTACTCCCGTGCCCTGCGGAACTGTATTAATAAATCAAAACAAATAAACAATGAAGCTTACCTTAGAAGAAGCAAAAATATTTCTAAGGCAACATGGAACATAATTAAATCCTATGAACAATCTGGACATGGCAATAATTACATAAATAAAATAACCCGTAATGACATTTCTATTTCTGACCCTGTTGACATTGCTAATGACTTCAATAAGTTCTTTATTAAATTAACAAATAAAACAAAAACATCTAATCCAAATTTGACATTCAATAATAATATTCAATCTGTTGACGCATCCATTTTTCTTTACCCTACTACACCAGACGAGATATTTCGAATAATTAGATCGCTAAACAACACACCATCGGTGGGTTTTGATGAATTCCCCACTAATATACTTAAATACTGCGCTATTATCCTATCTGAAATTTTGAGTAATTTAATAAATCTTTCGTTCACTGAGGGAACTTTTCCAGAAATCCTAAAATTATCGATTATTAAACCTGTGTTCAAAAAAGATGAAAAAGATAAAATAGAAAATTATAGACCTATAGCATTAATACCTCTTATTGCAAAAATATTTGAAAAAGCTATGCAAAAAAGACTTTCTGAATTTCTGGAGAAATTTAACATACTGAGAGACGAACAAAATGCTTTTCGTAAAGGCAAATCTACAGCTCTCACAGTTTTCAAATTAATGAGTAAAATAACTGAAAACATTGATCAAAACAAGGAATCTATGGCAGTGTTTTTCGATATGACCAAAGCGTTCGACTTTGTTTCACACGAAATATTGCTATTAAAATGCGAAAAATATGGTCTGAGAGGTATAGCACTACAGTGGATTAAATCGTATCTTCAAAATAGACGTCAATATGTAGAACTAAAAAATATAAATAAGTTCAAAGAAGAAACTGCATTTAAATCATCTACTGTTGAAAATAACGTAGTAATCCCGCAAGGTACTATTCTAGGTCCGCTATTATTTATCATTTACATCAACGACCTACCTTATGTTACAAATCATCAGATACATTTATTTGCGGATGATATTTCGGTTATCATAGAAAAAGGACACAATGAAAATTATAATGAGGACGTAAATAATACTCTAATCAATATCACCAACTGGTTAGAAACAAATAATTTACAAATAAATCTTAAAAAAACGAAATACATGAGATTTTACAATAAAAAACAAAAAGAAAATAATCTAACTCTGACAATTAACAATGAAGCAATAATGGAAACTGATGAAATGACCTTTTTAGGTATTTTAATTGATAACCAATGTAGATGGAAAAAACACATCACTAAGGTATGCAAAAAAATAAATCGTTTTGCATATGCTCTTTGGCGGCTGACAAAACAAGTTAATCAAAAAGCCGCGTTAATGGCATATCATGGCTATGTCGCATCGACTCTTAAATATGGTCTACTACTCTGGGGCAATTCTGTAGATGTACCCAGAGCGTTTATATCACAGAAACAATGTGTCCGTGCCATATGTGATGTCCCTCCTTTGACGTCGTGCAGAGAATTGTTTCCGAAACTCAATGTACTCACGTTACCCAGCATGTATATTCTGGAATGTTGTTTGTTCGTTAAGGCGCACCCATATTTATTTAAAAAAAAAGATAATTTTAAATCGGCAAGACACCGTGGCAAGCTATTGTTACCTAAAATGCAAACTAGCTTGTATAAAGAAAATTGTTATTCTAGCTGTGTAAGAATTTATAATAAGTTACCGCATTCCTTAACAGAGCTTCCCTTTAAATCGTTTAAAAGCGAATTATTTAAATTTCTTATTAAAAAATGCTTTTACTCTGTTAAAGAATTTCTAGACTATAAGTTGACTTAAATATCGAATTAAGTAGGTAGTTGACATGATTTTATAATAATAATAATATGATAAATTATTTAATAATATGACATAATATCTATAAAGCTCTTGAATATAAATTGATATAAATACCGAACTAATAAGTTGACATAATTTTATAATAATATGATAAATGGTTTCAATAATGTGACATACTTACTTAACTAATATCTACTTATAAAATTGTTTAGTATAAACATTAATATCAATATTCACAACTCTGTACCTAATTTTCACATGCCCAATGTTGGCAAGACAGACGGACTTTATAAATTTAAACAAATCTTATGTATTACTCTGTTTTCCGTGAATAAATAATCATTTCATTTCATTTCATTTCATTTCATTTCATTTCAAAAAACTGTTTTAACTGAAAAGGTCAGCTGGGCTGCTTTAGCGGCCTTAACGTTTTTAGCCATAATTTTTTGGGCGACTAGAGCGGCCTGAACGTGTGAGTGGCCGGATGTACCTTATGTTTGAATCATTTCAATCGGTCCATCTGTCTTTGAGTAATTGGCGGACATACACAAAAAAAAATAAACATACATACAGACGTTTTTAAACTTTCGCGTTGCATTATATAGTACTAAGAAAACAGGTATTAAACGCGTTTAAGGAATGTGATTTACTGAATTGTAACGCTAGTATTTAGGTATATTATTTGAATACTAGAAAAATGTAACTTGTCTTCAAATTCTCTACTCTCGAGGAATGACTGCAAATACCAGAATATTTCTTAGAAATACACCCGCCTATCTTAGACCTCTCTTATTTCAAGCTTTTAAAGAAACTTGATATAATGTTAAAGGTGTTAAAAATTAAATGCATGCTATTTTGGATTGCGCCACTATAGTTTTAGCAGCACAATTTGATAAAGTTTTTTTGTTTGAATTCCCAAAACCCTAGTCCCTCTACACAAGTCACAAGGCAGAGTCGTGTTCCGCCATTTTATACTTTACTACAATGAAAATAAAAATGTAATTCCGTTGCATTGCCCTTGAAGCGGTGGCAAATGATGTCTCCTATGTCATGCTAACCAAACATTCCTCATTTTCCGGGCTTACGAAACTTCCGGTGACGAGATGTTCAGTAAATGAACTGAAAAATGTTATACAGTATTTATAGCGGCGTCAACTTTTTCAATTCAATCTTCAAATAGAACCAAAATAATATTACTTTTCTTAGTTATATATATTTTTTTTATTGAAAGGCAACTCAATCTTATATTTTCGAAATAAAAAGTTTTTTTAATTGAATCTATTTATAAAATTAAACTGGTAGGTTTCCTTAGTTAGATAAAGATAAGATAAAAATATTCTTTATTCACTTAGACATAATAAATATGTACTTATGAATCGTCAATATTTTCCTACCACCCATTCAAGACTTTTTTAACTGACAAGAAGAATGGGCGCAAGAAACTTGCCAGCGTTTCTTAGTTAGGTAACGACATTTACAAAAAAAAAACATATCGTTACTAATACAACAATTGCTTAGTATAAAAATACATCATATTAAACAGTGATTATGTTATGTGTTACATCATGACCATGCATTGCGGTCATTCAAATAATCGTCTACTTTATAGTATCCTTTGCTCATCAGCGACTCTTTAATGTAACATTTAAATTTATGCAATGGTAGTTCAATTATATGCTGTGGAACTTTATTAAAAAAGGCTATGCTTTTCCCCAGAAATGAGGCTCTGGATTTTGCTAGCCTAAACTTGGGAACGACAAGTTTATCTTTATTTCTTGTGTTAAAGCGATGAATATCGCTCTGCTTTACAAATGTATTATAATACTTTTTCACATAAATTATATTTTCATAGATGTAATGTCCTGCAACAGTTAAAATGTTTATTTCTTTAAATAGATCTCTTAAAGAATCTCTCGATCGGAGGTTGTAAATGGCGCGAATAGCCCTTTTTTGGAGCACGAATATACTTTGGATGTTAGCGGCTGAGCCCCACAACAAAAGGCCGTAGGACATAACACTATGAAAATAACTAAAATAGACTATTCTAGCCGTTTCAATATCGGTTAAGAGCCTTATTTTCTTAACTGCGAATGCAGCCGAACTGAGTCTACTCGCCAAGGCTTCGATATGAGGATCCCATTGTAGTCGCGAGTCTAATATAATACCTAGAAATTTTGTATTGTTAATGAATTCGACCGTATCGCCGTCTAGTCTAATATGAAAATCAACTTGTCTTACATTAGGTAACGAAAATTTTAAACACTTAGTTTTCTTTGAGTTTAATGATAAATTATTACTATTAAACCAATGTGACACTTTTGAAAGAGCACTATTTACTTCGTCAGAACAGTCATCACCTCTATCTACTTTAAAGACTAGAGATGTATCATCGGCAAATAGCACCGTCTCACATAAATTCTTCGCGTAGTAAGGAAGGTCATTTATGTATATTAAAAACAACAGCGGGCCCAATATTGATCCTTGGGGTACGCCCATAGTAATGGGAGCTCCGGTAGACTCAGTTTTATTAATAACTACCTTCTGAGTTCTTTCATACAGATATGAATGCATAAGGCTTACTGACATTTCAGAAACACCATAATGTTTTAACTTCCTTAATAGTGTTTGGTGATCAACACAATCGAATGCCTTGGAAAGGTCACAAAAAATAGCGATTATATCCTGCTTGTCCTCCCAGGCATCAAGTACATGTTTTAGAAATGCAACCCCAGCATCAGTTGTACTTTTACCTTTTGAAAAACCAAACTGTTTCTCATGCAGTATACTATTTAATTTAAAATATTCTAAAAGTTGAGCATAAATTAATTTCTCAAATATTTTACTTATTGCTGGTAGTATGGATATAGGTCTAAAATTTGCTGGGTCACTTTTGTCACCAGCTTTAAACAGAGGAATAATTTTACTATTCTTCATTAAATTAGGAAAGACCCCTTCACTTATACATTGGTTAAAAATTATTGCTAATGATGGAGCTATCACATCAATTATTGATTTGATGATACTTGTAGATATGCCCCAGAGATCTTCTGTTTTCTTAATATTTATTGCTTTGAATGCTTTAATAATATCTTCGGTAGTGACATAGCTAAAACTAAATGTTTCCTGGCACTTGTTCACACTAGATTCCATAAGAGAGACAGCGGTGTTGGGGCAAGAGTTAAGTCTGCTAGTAGTTTCTAACGGAATTCGAGCAAAGTAACCTTCAAAAGCACTAGCCACCTCAATATCTGATTCAAAAGTCTGATCACTAATTTTTAAGTTAAATGAATTAATTTTGCTTTTTGTTTTGCCAGTTTCTTGGTTTATAATACTCCAGGTAGCTTTTATTTTATTTTCAGATGATTTAATTTTATTTGAAATATACCTAGATTTTGCCAGAGCACATACTTTCCTAAATGTTTTTGAATATTTCTTGACATATTCAATGAAGCTAGGATCACAGGAAGTCGTTTTTTGTGCATAGAGTTCAAATAACTTTCTTCTGCTATTATAAATACCAGGTGTGGCCCAGTCACTGAACTTCTTACGATCATTACACTTTATAACTTTTTGTTTAAAATTGTTACTAAATTCTTTTTCAACAATATCAAATAATGATTGATAAGAGTTATTAGCGTCAGCAGAAGCTGGCAAACATTGAATTTTATCTTGTACATTATTTCTAAATTTATTAATACCACGTTTCGGTATTGGCCTGCAAATTACTTCGCGTTTAGGAGTAACATTATAGTGCTCAAAAGAAGCTAGTTGTCCACTGTGGTCGGATTTAATAATATTAATTACCGATTTCTCAATTAAGTTACAGTTGGAAAAGATGTTATCTAAGCAAGTAGCCGATGTTGGCGTAATTCGCGTCGGTTCATTAAAAGTGTGAAGCAAATTAAATGATTTAAAAAGATTAAGGAATTTACTGGAGAGTTGTGCTAATTTAATATCTAAGATGTCTATATTAAAATCTCCACAAACTACAATTTTTTTATTCTTACGACAACATATTTTCAAAACATCCTCCATAGTGGACTCAAAGACTGTGTAATTTGCTCCAGGGGGGCTATATACACAGATTATAATTATTTGTTCAAGTTCCACGCATGATATCTCACAAATTCGTTCAACAGAGAGGGATACTATATCCTTTCGCTCTTTATATTGTGTGTTATTAGGTAAAATTATTAAAGAACCCCCCCTTATTGTAGTTTTTCTATTAAATGAACTTACAACACTATAATTATCCAAATTTAACAATAATTCATATTCTTTTAACCAATGTTCAGTAACACATAACACATCAATATTTTCACAATTTAAAAATAAACTTATTTCTAGGTCTTTGCCAGCAGAAAAGCCTTGGATATTCTGGTGTACTATTTTTAAACATTTAGGCTTTCCTCTTGTCAATACTGGGCTAGAGTATGCCTCCGTTGTCTCTAATGGTAATTTAAATTAACCATGTCAGTATTTGGATTCAAAAGAATCGAATTATTTGGAACAGATTCCAAAGTTACATTAGAAGTATCAAAGTTAAACTGCTCAATAGAAGCAGAGGTTATACTAGCCAAGTTGTTGGCTAATTGTTTAAAATAAAATGATAGCGATACCGCTATTTGTCGCTTAAGATAATTAGGCAGATAATATTTATCTTTAGTCAAGTATACATTATTCAACAACATATTGATATCAATAATATGCAACTCTTTATTATGACAGGCTAATGTGTTCATAGTTAAGTTTAGATTATACCTTATTTTATTTTCTAACGGTGAAAAACTTTTACTGTAGGGAAATGTAAACATAACAACCTTCCTTACATTTAATGAACATAATGTGTTGCAATAGGCTATTAACTGGTTTTTATTTAAATTATCCCTGTTCCCAATTAAAATTATCAAGTTTGTGTTTTCACTTAAGGATTTTTTAACAATTATTTTCATGATCTCGTTTATACTGGAACCAGGCATGCAATAATTAATAACATTTTCCTTTGAATCTTTCTGTAAAAATTGGCCTAAATTCTTCCCAATCTCATCACTGAACATAATTGTTTTGGTGTCAGTAGTTTTAGTGGGGGATTTACTTTTATTATTTAATAATAAACTATCACAAATGTTAGAGACTTCAGGTTTGGTTGGTAAATAGACCTCCTGAGCCGCTTGGCCTAATGACTCCTTTTGACAAAAGTCATTGCATACTGTGTTACAACTGCATCTGCATTTTTTCCCTAATGATTCGAACCGGTCTGAATTAAAATTACAAAAGTCAACCATATTATATGCAGCCATTTTTTGATTATTCAATTGTTTTTTAGAAAACTCACACAAGTTGGAGTACATTTCCCTAAGTGAAAGTTCTAAATTGTCAATCTTATAACATAATTGACTACCTAATAATTCACTTTCTTTGTTCTTATTACATGTTTCCATGTTTATCATATTTAATTGTTCTAAAAGTTGCTTACGTTCTTGCTTTATGTGACTATACTTATTATAATAATTTTGTTTTTTCATTAACTTTTGAGTTTTTCTTATGTATCTATTAACTTTAATGTATTTTTTTAATTTCTTCCCGCTACTAAACTGGCAGACGTTATTATTATTAAACAATGGTTTATCAACATAGTTAAGACCTTCCAAAGTTGAATTGTCATTTGCTGCAGAATTACATTGCATCAACTCATTAAACAGGCTTTGAGAGTGCTTATCTTCTATAATACTTCTATTTTCTTTTTCTAAATCTAATACTGTTTTCTGGGCAAGAGAGAGACTAATTTCCAGGTCTGTTATGCGACTCAATGCCTGTTCATGAGTATCAGAGCAAGCCCTAAAAGACTCAATAAAGTCTTGCATTTGGTTACACTTCTGCACAACTTCCGAGTTTTTTACATGAAGAGCAGCAAGTTCATTTTTAAGCTCAGTGTTACGGGTAATGTTCTTATAGATCTCCGTCTCACTTTCCTCTCTTTCCCTTATTAGGGAGTCACTTAGATCTTTAGCTGCCTTTAGATCTTGCAGGGCATTCTTGAGTTGTACCTCCACATCCTTAGCCGTTGCCCTCCGGGTCATCATAATTGCTAATTAAGCTTAAAAGTTGCTACCGCTGAAAATATACAGAAGTGATCAATATATGATTTAAGTAAAGTTAGGATTGACAGATTTATATAAGGAAATAATTAACAAAAGTATTTTTTTTATTTAATTGACTTTTCTAGGTACTTAACTACTATTTTTTTTAAGGAACAAACAGTTAAAAAGTTAAATAATCATAAAGTGTATTAGGTGTAATAAAATAACAAATACTTAAATAAAATTATGAATGAATGCTATGTTAATCTTAATAACACCATCAACTTTACTTTGAGCAAAGGAAAGTGAGGTTTATATTTGTGTTAGTTAACAATGTTTAATAAATAAATATTTATAGAAGTAGCTGGAAGGTGTCACCATCAGATTGACTTTTGTTAAAGTAAATTGAGGTAAGCCTTTCAGAAGTATGTAGGTAGGTACTTAGTTAAATTACATAAATATCAATCAATATGTTTAAATTAATATATTATTAATACTGTGTAGTTTACTTAAATAATTTTGCATACATATATTGAAAATAAAGGATCTGAAGTTTACTTAAATAATTTTGCATACATATATTGAAAATAAAGGATCTGAAATAAGATTGATTTTTGTTGACTTGAATGTAGGTAGTCAAACAGTAGGTACTTATACTTATTAAGGAAATTTAACTCCATTCACTAATAAATTAACAGACTTATTTTTACTACAATTATTATTACTGTAATTGTTGTTGCAAACTAGTTTCACAATATTTGTTCGAGATGATTTGGGTTTCTTTGTATAGATGTAGTGCATGGAAAGAGTAGCAGAATAGGTGAATGTCTGTGACAGGTAGCGGTCACCATCAGCTTCACTTCCACAGTATGTCAAGTGAAGAGAGGTATTATCAATGCCAAATCGTAATTGTTTGTGACGTTGTTCACTGGAAGTGAACTCTGTACCAGTAATGTCAAATTAGTGTACAGTAAGTGTGAAACCAGTTTGGCATACACTTGTACTTGTCTCTTATCAGTTCAGTGAGAACAACAAAGTGTCTAAGTATTATTAATTAACAATAAAGTTTGTGATGGCAACCCCCGCCCTCTTTCTGACTTACTGTCGTTGCTCAAGCGACCCACGTGTGCATGAGTTAGGGTTGAAGGGTACCTGGTAATGATCGTCTAGTTATAGGATTGATAGATAGGTGATTGTAATTGATTGGCAATCTACTATTAAACCGTGGGTTGTATTACCACATAACAAAAGTCATTATTAATAGGGAAGGGCTCAGATGGACTGCGCCTGCGGCCTGTCTGTTGTGCCCCTCTTCAGTATTTATTTGATCTCAGTATCTATTCCTAATTCTTAGCCCATGAACGGGTTATCGCGTCCCTGAGCGTAGCGACGGCCTTACGTCAGCTGTATTGTGCTCAACGACAATGCGGACCTTCAAGCTGCGCGTAAGAGCTCTGCTTTCCTGTGGCGATTATATAATCTTTGATTTTGTTTATGTGTTGCGTCAGATCAGATCTGCGCAACGAGCCGTCCTTTTTTGTAATATTTTATGGATCCGTATATTATGTATTAAGGTTTTTTATATATTTGCAGGCCTGCTTAGGATCTGGCTCACCGGTATTTTAATGTAAGGATGAGAGGCTCTCACGGATTAGAAATAGAGGTCGGATCAGATAATACGAGCTATCCAAAACTTTAATATTAAATTACTAATAGGCGGACTTTGATCCGGGCTATAACCGATAGGTCTCAAACGGTCTTTGTGAACGTCTCGGTATCACTATAGCCAACGGATTATTATATTAAAATGTGGAATTAAATAAATGACTGACAGCAAAGTGGAATTAGATAATAGATTGCCAAAGTTACAATCACCTATCTATCAATCCTATAACTAGACGATCATTACCAGGTACCCTTCAACCCTAACTCATGCACACGTGGGTCGCTTGAGCAACGACAGTAAGTCAGAAAGAGGGCGGGGGTTGCCATCACACGTGCTGCGCGTGACCAGAATTCTAGATCTTGTGTCATTAAAAATAGACACAACTAGATTCAAAGAACTTTATTTACTACATTTAATTTAATACACAACGTAGAACTTTTAATTTCATTAATTTAATATACATATTAAATCTTAATATCTGGGAGAGATAACTAATACACAACGTAGAACTTTTAATTTTATTAAATACATATACATATTAAATCTTAATATCTGGGAGAGATAGGTCTAGTCTTTATATCTGGGAGAGAATTTTGTTTTAAAATAAAATCTTAACACTTTTATTGGATTGGTAGAAGGTTTTAGTTTTAAAGGTGGTAGCTGTTTATTAATTGTGTAATTTTACAGGTTGCTGCTTATCTTACTTGAATTTATATACATATTATTGTTGCGTGACTTTACAGGTTGTAATTTACTTTTGCCTTGTTAGTCGCGTACTGGGAAAATAGTATAGTTAAAGAAATCACTATGTCTGATCAGGTAGTGACGCGCCGGGGTCGTAAACGCAAGGCGGGTTTCGATAATAACCGACAAAGCGAAAATGTTCGGGAAAACGATAGGTCGCGTGTAGAACAGGTAGGTGCAGATACGTTAAATCAATCGGTTGTTGGTTTAGAGATTGTTATAAGTAAATTAGATCAGATGGCTAAAAGGCTAGAGTACTTAGAAAGCCGGGCATCGAGTACGATAGGTTCCGTTAGTACGGCGCCGCAGGTAGAATGTAGCGCGGTTGATATGTTGGACCGGGATACGGTGGCACCAGCCACAATTAGTACGGAAAGGAAGGTCAGTAACGTCTTTGTGATGCAACCGACTATAGACAAACCTAGTTTTAATGGTAGGGGCAATTTAAACCCGATGGGGTTCCTTAAGCGGTTGAGGAAATATATTAATTCGTTGAACGCCCAAGATAGGGCGATAGATATTGCTACCGAGTGTTTGGCGGGCCCGGCCCGGCAGGTACTAGATTTATTCAGCAAAAACTGGGCGTCACTTGAGGACTTTGAGGCCGATTTTTGTAGGAACTTTTGGACCGAGCAGCACCAAGAAGCCGCGAAATATAGACTTATTAACGCAACGTATGATGTGAGGAAAAATAATAGTATGTTCGAGCATTTTGCAGAGCAAATTGATTCAGTCAAATCGTTGACTATACATTGGAGTGAGAGAAGTTTAGTTGATTCAGTAATGCGACATTACCCAACTGACATACAGAGACTTTGGTTCTCTAGAATAGGGGAAGTTACGATCTTAGCTGCCTCAGAATTTCTAAGAAACCTTGAGCAAAATGTAATGCCTAGGTCCCCTGTAAACGTGATTCATACTACGCATGGAGTTTCAACTTCTTACCGCGGTTCGATTCAGGGAAGAAGGAGTTCGTACCAGGGTCGCGGAAGTTCAAGGCCTATATCGGCGTCTATTGAGGGCACATCGGATTATTTTAATCGCGGATCGATCAGAGGTCGCGGTAGGGGTCGTGGACGGGGCATAGCTAGAGGTGGTAACAGACGTATGGATTTGCGAGCGATTAAGTGGGAAGCTGGTTCAGTGTCGAGGCCAAATTCGGAAGGCAGTAATGTAGGCGTGAGCGGACCTAATACTAATAGTCAGGGAAACGGGACGGAGTCGAACAAGTAAGTCCCGATTGTCCGACCGTTGCTGAGGTAGTTGATAGGGACAAGTCAAATCTCGGATCAGAGGAAAGTATGGAGAGCTATGGTATTGCGAAACGATGCGGGAGTTTGATCGAGGGTGAAGTGGGGTATAGGATTATGTTAAAGACGGGATGGACCCCAGGAAAGGGTTTAGGTAAGCGAGAAACCGGATCGAGGGCACCTGTAAGCAACGGGATCGCGTTGTCAGCTGAAGAAAATATCGTAATTGTAGCGAGTAGGCTCTTAGGTGAAAACCATGGGAATGATGAGTTATGCGGGGAGCGGGGTAGGCCTTGTATGACTTGCGAAATTCGGAAGAGAGACGTGTATACGATAGTCGGTGATATGAGTGATAGCGCTAGTGACGGGGAGGACATTTCTTTATTACCTAAATTACCCGAGATTACAGTTGAGGTATACGGTCGTAAAGTACAAGCGTTGATTGACACCGGTAGTCAGATAACGGGTATTACAACGGAATTATACGAGTATATCAAAACTCAGGTTGATATGTTATCTGAAGTGGCGATACCCATTATTCATGTACGGGGTGCGTTCGGGTCTAAGAGTGAGGGCGTAAAACGATTAATTCTAATTGACTTAGGCGTTGCCGATGTCCAAATAGAAACGCCTGTTCTAGTTTTGCGGAAATTACCGAGATCTGTAATACTAGGGTTTGATTGGCTAGAGAGGGTTAAAGGTGTGATTAGATGTTTTCCTGACAAAAACTTACAGATCGAACACTTAGGAGTCAAAACAGAGGTTAGAATCGGTTCCGGTAATAATACTGAAGGATTGAGGGGAATGTTAAACTCTATCGAAATAAAATTAATACCTAATCAACCCAAGGTACAAAGGGAAGTTGGGACTACGGCTTGCGCGGGAAATGATAATAAGACAATAGGGCATAGTAAACTAGCTGAATTGACGGTCGAAGACTTTGTTGCTTCTCTACAAATACGCACGGAACACAAAGACCTGTTGTTACCGGTATTACAAAAAAACAAAGAGATTTTTACACAAGGGCTCGGTCTAACTAATAAATACGTTCACGAGATAAGAATGGCCGATGCAACGCCATTTATAAAACGTAGCTATCCTATCCCTTTAGCTCATCGTGAAAAAGTAAAAGAAAAGATAGAGGAATTAGAACGATTAGGGGTAATAAAACGCGAAGCTACACCTTTTAGCAGCCCGTTGACCTATAGATTGAAAAAGGATAAGACTGTTAGATTATTATTAGATGCACGCGAATTAAACGGAAGAATGATAGGAGACTCTGAGGCACCACCTCTGACGTCGGAAATTTTACAATCTTTTCACGGGGTCAATTACATTAGCTTGATTGATTTAAATAATGCATATTTTCAAATACCGCTCCATGAAGCGTCCACGAAATATACCGGCTTTACGTTTATGGGGAGAACCTACACTTACGCGGTCCTACCGCAAGGACTAAAAACGTCTGTGGCTAGCTTTTCACGAGCTATGGACGTGATCTTGGGCAAGGTCAGAGCGTTTTGTGTTAATTATCTTGATGATTTAATTGTTTATACTGTCGGGGATCTTACCTTGCATCTAGATCACCTTGATCAAGTATTTAATCAGTTACGTGAAGCAAACCTAACTTGTAATATTGAAAAATGTAACTTTTTACAAGTCGAAGTCAAGTTATTAGGACATATTGTAAACACTGAAGGGATCCGGATGGATCCAGATAAGACAAAAGCCATTCGAGACTTTCCCGTGCCTAAAACGGTAAAACAGGTTAGAGCCTTTTTAGGGCTCATCAATTATTTTCGAAAGTTTATTCAGAAATACGGGGAGGAGACTAAACCATTGTGTGAGCTTTTACGTAAAGATGTTAATTGGAGGTGGGCTAAGGTAGAAAACGATTGTTTCGAACGGGTGAAAGGGCTATTTTTGGATACGGTAGTGTTGAAACATCCCGACTCTAGTAATACGTTTTATTTACAGACAGATAGTAGCGCGATTGGTATATCAGGATATGTTTATCAGTTGTCTGATTCAGGCGAGGAACAAATCATAGGGTTTTGTAGTAAGGCACTGACTGAGGCCGAAATGAGATGGACAGTTACAGAACAGGAACTGTGGGCAATAATTTATAGCTTAAGCAAATTCGAGACTTATTTACGAGGGGCTAAGCTTGTCATTCGAACTGACCATAAGAGCTTAACATTTTTGAAGTCATGCAAACTATTGAGCGCGCGCATGGTAAGGTGGGTTCATTTTATAGGGCGATTTGACTTCCGAATTGAATATGTAAAGGGGAAGGAAAACGTAGTAGCGGACGTTCTATCGAGACACATCGAAGGGGTTACGGATATACAGGTTTCCCAGTCTCAAAGCCCTCAAATGAACTTGTTTCAGGCCAGTAATTTGGCTGCAGTCCGTAAACAGTTAAAGTCTTTACATAGGCATCAGGTCGAAGACGATCGTTTGAAGGTATTAATTGAAACTTTACGTGATCCAAATATTAACAATCAAAATAAGACATGCCTAAATTTTATTTTAGAAGGTAACGTATTACTCCACTTGAATCCAAAAACCGGAAATCGCACTTTAGTTGTACCGGATAGTATGCAGAGGAATTTGATTATTAACATTCACGAGGAGATAGGTCACTTCGGCAGGTTGAAGGTACTTGCGCTGATGAAGAAACGGTTTTATTTTGTCAATATGTCACAAAGGATAGCTGATGCTCTAAGAGAGTGCGGTATTTGTCAAAAATCAAAACATGAGATTGCGAATCATTCGGGGCCCAGTAAGCCGGTTGTAACGAGAGAGGTGGGCGAGATAGTTTTTGCTGATTTATACGGGCCTTTGCCAACTGGCAAATATGGGAAAAGATTTATTTTTGTCATACAGGACGCATTTAGCAAATTTATAAAACTGTACCCTTTGAGGCAGGCGACGGGTAGAGCCGTTTTAAAATGTGTAGAGAAATTTAATGAATGTATAAACATCGGACATATCGTCACTGATAACGGGGCTCAGTTTATATCGAGGGCTTGGGAAGATGGTTTGTTTCGATTAGGAATAAATTTATCGCACACATCGATGCGTCACCCGCGTCCAAATTCAACCGAACGCGTGAATAAAGAACTAGGGCGTATGTTTCGTACTTATTGCGATAAGTCCCATAACTCGTGGGTAGCTTTAGTCCCGGAGATAGAAGATTGTTATAATAAGGTCGTGCATACCTCGACTGGGTATTCGCCGGTAGAGATTTTGCGGGGGCAGAACACTAAGCTTTCCACTGATCAACTATTATCTCGATATAATTTAGAGGGGACAAAAGATACTGAAACCACTAACAGAATCCGAGATATAGTCCGCGCTAACCTTGTTAAATCGGCTGCAGGTAGGAAGTTCGCGTACGATAAGACCCACCGATTGGTACCTTTTAATATAGGCGATTATGTTAAGTTAAAAACATTCCCACAATCTGACGCAAGTAAAAAGTTGACAAAGAAATTTACCCGACTTTACGTCGGACCATTCAAAATAGCGGCTGTCCCACATGACAACGTATATACTTTAGTTTGCCCGTACTCTAACAAGACAAAAGGAAACTATAACGCCGTTCATTTGTTTAGATACTATCTTACTGAAGATGAACGTAGAACCCTGATAGTTTGACTGAGTTTGCTGCGAGGATAACAAGTAAATTAAAATTATTTTGAGAATAATATTTATTTTTAGGATACGCTGCGTCCGGGTAACTTATTGTACAGAAAGTGTAGAAAGTTAGAAAGTTTCAACTGTCTACAGGGAGAGAGATGAGATGGCAAGCCATCTGCTCGTACCTATTACCATTAAACAAAAGCATCTTACGACGATGCAAAACGTGGGAAGTAATGAACAAGAAGATAATATAACTTAAAAATACCCAGCCTACAATAAACCTTTAAAAATGCGCAGCCGACAGGCAAAAACCTAAACAAAGTATAATAGTCTAGCAATTAGCTTTTAAACTAGCGACCTCGTTAATAAACTATAAACAATAGGTGCAGATGTGCATTACCCAACTTTCTAGTTTGGAAATTACCACTCGCCACAAGCTCAGATCAATCAAAGTATTATAGGCCTTATGGGCCTATTCTATCAGGCGGTTTTCTACCTTAATGTATATGAACATTCCTGTAAAACAAAGACTTTAGTTATCTTGCTTTTCAGAACAATGGAGCTTTTTGGACAATGTCCCGCTGGCCTCTCGTGGGTTTTTCCCATCCAAGCGGCTCAGAGACGCCAGCCACCGGGCAGCGCGGGGGACGCGAGCGGGGAGACGTGCCGACGAGGAACCCGTCTTTAGAATTACGACCGTTTTGTCTTTAGAATAGGGATTAGTATTGTATAATTATCTAGATGTAAGGAGGTTAGGCCGCAGCAAGCTATCGGAGCGGGCGCACTTTGTTGCTGGACGCGGAGGAGCGAGGACACAAGTAGTCGATTTCTTAGTGATAATTATAGCTTTGTACCCTTTTTGTTTGGGGATTATAATTAAAGTGGTGAATTGAGGAGCCGCAGGCATATCCTGGAAATACAGCTAAGTGTATCTAAGTGGTTACTTCCCAGACCCATTTTCTCATAATATTTATATTGTCATTATAGTTATACTGTGTTTTAACTGTACATACTGATTTATACCTCTTGGGTCGAGTTTAAATACTCAGGCGAAGTGATCACCCTAATTTATAACTAGCTTAAGATTATATTGTGTGTTACGGCTCTGAAGAGTTTTTTGTCTCTCAGTACGTTTTCTCTTCAGCTCTATAGCCTTAGGAACAGTGCTGAGAACTAAGAAATCTGTAACACGGACTTCTTAGTTTAAATAATCAAAGAGTTTCTCATACCATTTTAAAGAAATAAATTATCTTTTACCTCTTTATTCTGTTTTTCCATTTCTTGTCCTAAATAATCTAGAGCATCTAATTAATTTGACGAGCCTTTAGCTCAGTGGTTAGAGCAGTCACCCGGACAGTCGAAGGCCGTGGGTTCGAGTCCCATCGGAGCCAATTGTGAGACGAGTTGTTTTCCGAATACTGCTATTTCAGTAATATTCATCAGAGCTTATCCCCATTCTATAATAATCTAAATAATCTAACGTAAATATTACAGCTCAATAAAGCTGAGCCACTTTCTCTATCCTACTTATTAACCATTTTTGAGCGCTAGAATTTATTGTAACTTTGGCAATCTATTATCTAATTCCACTTTGCTGTCAGTCATTTATTTAATTCCACATTTTAATATAATAATCCGTTGGCTATAGTGATACCGAGACGTTCACAAAGACCGTTTGAGACCTATCGGTTATAGCCCGGATCAAAGTCCGCCTATTAGTAATTTAATATTAAAGTTTTGGATAGCTCGTATTATCTGATCCGACCTCTATTTCTAATCCGTGAGAGCCTCTCATCCTTACATTAAAATACCGGTGAGCCAGATCCTAAGCAGGCCTGCAAATATATAAAAAACCTTAATACATAATATACGGATCCATAAAATATTACAAAAAAGGACGGCTCGTTGCGCAGATCTGATCTGACGCAACACATAAACAAAATCAAAGATTATATAATCGCCACAGGAAAGCAGAGCTCTTACGCGCAGCTTGAAGGTCCGCATTGTCGTTGAGCACAATACAGCTGACGTAAGGCCGTCGCTACGCTCAGGGACGCGATAACCCGTTCATGGGCTAAGAATTAGGAATAGATACTGAGATCAAATAAATACTGAAGAGGGGCACAACAGACAGGCCGCAGGCGCAGTCCATCTGAGCCCTTCCCTATTAATAATGACTTTTGTTATGTGGTAATACAACCCACGGTTTAATAGTAGATTGCCAATCAATTACAATCACCTATCTATCAATCCTATAACTAGACGATCATTACCAGGTACCCTTCAACCCTAACTCATGCACACGTGGGTCGCTTGAGCAACGACAGTAAGTCAGAAAGAGGGCGGGGGTTGCCATCACAAGTTACGAAACAAATACTTCCCCGGTTTTATTTGCCGCTTATTATCGATTTAATCGTCCTTCTTCAACATCTTTGAACGTGATATGTACCTACCTAAAGGTAGTTTCCGAAACTAACACTTAGATTGTACTCTACACTTCCTACTAATATTATAATCCTACTAATATTATACCATAGTTGGCCAAATTATTAGGGACAGTACTAAGATTTTTTATTTTTATAGTTCAGTTGAATTTCTGTAACAAATGATTGGTTGTAGGTCTCTTATGTATTTTTTAAATGATTCTGTATTCTATTGAGATCATAAAAACTAAAAATAAATATACAAAACTGTTATAGTTTCTTTGTATAAGTATATATTATTATTCCGATAGACGTAACTAAAGTAAGTTTTAATATGTATTTTGTAATGCCGCCTTTTGCTGCAATGCTCTTAATGCACGCTTTTGCATTTTCCTGTATATTCATATATATATATATATATATATGATCACGCACAATTGTGATGACCACATCTACTGTGTTCCACAGTTTATTGAAACGAAGGTTTCTCATGCAAAATTAAGTAAATTAGCTAGTCCTACCTTACTAGAAAATAGTGTCCGTAATCCAGGGGGGCTGAACGTTGTCTCGCCGGCGCGCGCCTGGCAAAACGATCTCCACACAACCCCCGATGGGAAACTCTTACAGCTAACACCCTTATAACTACACAATGCCCTAATAGGCAGCTAAAACTTCCCGGCGCTTTTCAAAGCGAACACACACGGGTCACAAGTCCGTACCCGGACCGGGCGCTCCTAGGTGTGCAAAACGAAATCACGGTCACAATACGGGTAGGTAACTGGCGCGGCACGTCGCTACAGAAACACACGAACTTGCCTCACGGCTGCTTACGGCCAACTGAGCGCGAGTTGCGCGGACGGTGGTTGGCGGCGCACCCACGAATGAACGTGAATGAATGAATCACGCGCGGCGTGAACATCCCCCCGTCCCGGACAGTAGCAAACTGTCCGCCAACTCAATCTAAGGGCAGGCGAGAGAGGGTAGCGATCGCTCGCTTCAAAACAGAGTCCCCCACCAGGACCTCGGCAAACCTGGGCACACCATCCGACCCCGGATGAAGCTGAACAATGCGTCCTAAACGCCAGCGGAGGGGCGGCAGGTTTGGATCCTTTACCAACACGAGGTCTCCAGTCTTGGGTGGGGTCGTCCTATCCGACCACTTAACGCGTTGCTGCAAAATGTGCAAATACTCCAGATGCCAACGGCGCCAAAAACTCTGCGTAAGCTGCTGGAGCAATTCAAATCGCGAGAGCCGTCCGGAGGGCACTTCGGAATAAGGATATTCCGGCAAGGCGTTAAGCGGTCTGCCAATCAAAAAATGGCCCGGCGTAAGGGCCTCTAAATCATTCGCGTCCGAAGACAACGGACACAACGGACGCGAGTTGAGGACCGCCTCAACCTTACAAAATACGGTCGCGAGTTCCTCAAACGTGAGGACCGTCTCCCCAATAACGCGACGAAGGTGAGTTTTAGCGGCCTTTACAGTTGCTTCAAAAATCCCTCCCCAGTGGGGGCAGGATGGCGGGGAGTACTGCCATCGTACCCCTCTGCGAGAGAGTGTGGATCCGATCTCAAAATTATTCCTATCCAAAAATTCACAAACTTCCTTTAAATACCTATCGGTGCCCTTGAAATTGGTTCCACAATCGGACCTTATTAACGACGGCATTCCGCGGCGAGACACAAAACGATTCAACGTGGCTACAAAGGCTTCTGTGGTGAGGGCACTAACCACCTCCAGGTGGACCGCTTTAGTGGCCAAACAAACAAATACACACAAGTAAGCCTTTTCCGTTCTAGCATTACGAAGCCGCGATGTCTTAACGGTAAATGGCCCCGCAAAATCCGTTCCAACTCCTGAGAAGGGCATCGATTCGTTCACCCGATCGGCAGGCAAATCACCCATCTGGGGCTGCATCGTATCGGCGCGCAAACGATAACACGGGAGACAACGAAAAATAACGGATCGGATTATTCTCCGCGCTGACAAAATCCAGAACTCTCGTTGGAGGAGCGCGGTCAAAGCATTACAACCGGCATGAGCATTCTTTACATGTCGGTCTGTAATCAACAGTCTAACTAACGGTCCATCCTTGGGGAGCAACAAAGGGTGGCGTGATCCGTACGGCAGGTTGGTATGTCTGAGCCTACCTCCGACACGCAGCAATCCGGTACTGTCCAAGAAGGGATTCAACCGCACCAAGGGTCCCTTCAACTTGGGCTTACTTGAGCGCAGGGCTTTCAGCTCCGGTTCAAACTCTCGCTGTTGCGTCACTCGCAACCAATGCAAAAGAGCGTCTTGCCGCTCTTGTGGGGCGAGGACCGGAGACAACAATTTCTCCTGAGGCTGGCGACAATTTCGCACAAAGCGCCTCATCCAAGCAGTCACGCCGAGCAACTTATCAAGAGAACTGTAGCGGTCTAACAAAAACTCCATCTGCGGAGCCGCCACCGTCTCCACGGCGTGAACACGCATGCCTAGGTCTGGGACTCTGGCCACAGCCGGGGTGGCAGGCCATGAGCGCTCAGGCCGTAACAACCATGATGGACTCCACCATAGGTGGTGGTCCACTAACTCAGGCGCCTCGCAGCCGCGGGAGGCACAATCTGCGGGGTTCAATTCGCCCGGTACGTGGCGCCAAATCAACGGGGCCTTTGAAGTCTGAATTTGTGAGACCCGGTTGGCCACAAAAACCTCAAGGGTGTGGACTGAACTCTTCAGCCAACAAAGGACGACCTGGCTGTCAGACCACGCAAATATCGACTCCAAGTCGACACCGTTTCCCAAGGTGTCGGCAACATGATTGAGTAGCCGTACTAAGAGAGTGGCGCCGGACAACTCCAACTTCGGAATTGTTAGCCTAGTCCGAAGGGGGGCGACCTTACTCTTGGCCGTAACTAAGTGTACGGCGACAACGCCTGCTGCATCCACCGTTCGGATGTAAACGGCTGCCGCGTATCCGCTTTCGGACGCGTCACAAAAGCCGTGCAGGGAGGCTTTAAACTTTCCCGAAGGCAGCATTTGCCTCGGTATACAAACCCGATTGACGTCGGGTAGGGATGACACGAACCTCACCCACTCTCGTAGGAGGCTACCAGAGAGGGGCTCATCCCATGACAATTCCGCAGCCCAGAGCTCCTGTAGGAAGCACTTCATCGAAAACACTACAGGGCTGAGCCAACCGTTCGGATCAAAGGTACGGGCTACAGTGGACAGCACCGTGCGTTTAGTCCAGACCTTTGGGTCTGGCAGTTCCAATCTATATGTGAACAAATCCGGGACTGGTCGATACTGGACTCCCAAAACAGACAGCATGTCTGGAGTCTCCGGATTTTCAAAGAGGAGCGGCTCTTGCTGGTGGTCCTTAGGCAAATCTGCCAATAGGTCCGGTGAGTTAGACAGCCACTTCCGCAACTCATAGCCACCAGCCCTCAAGAGCGCAATCAGCTCATCACGTAAGACGAGAGCCTCATCTAAGCTCGAGGCCCCCGTGCAGATATCGTCGACAAATAAGGCCCCCCCCCTCAATAAGAGCAGATGCCCGGGGATAGCGTAGCCGTTCGCGCTCTGCGAGCTCCAAAAGCGAACGGATCGCCACAAAGGGGCTCGACCGCAAACCATAAGTGTTGGTGTTCAGCTCGTAAGCCAACATCGGATCCTGGGGATCCTCACGCCAAAGGATGAGCTGGTATCGTCTATCCTCCGGGTGAATCACGGTCTGTCTGAACATCATGCGGATATCGGCCACAAAGACGACAGCGTGCCGGCGGAAGTTGGTCAAAACATCACAGACATCGTGATGCAACTTCGGCCCCGCATGCAGACACTGATTCAACGACACTCCGGTTGACGTGGGCGCTGAACCATCAAAGACCACGCGGATCTTCCCATTGGAAGTCTTCAAAACAGCGTGGTGTGGCAGGAAGTAATGTTCCACATTACGCCAGTCCAACTGCGAGATGGACATGTGCCCAAGGTCCAAATACTCCCGCATGAAGTCTATATACTTCTCCTTGAATGCGGGATCCCTGGCCATCCTACGCTCCATGGACAACAATCTCTTCTCGGCCATCGGTCGGGAGCTCCCTAAAGGAGGGCGAGCCGCCAAGAAGGGCAAGCGGGTAATCAAGCGACCCGAGAGGAGGCGCCCAGTGTTGTTCTGGTAGAACAATTCGCACTCCTCGGCTAACGGATCCAACCGCTTGGCAGTGGGGGGTTCCTCCACCTCCCAAAACTTTTGGAGAACGTCGGACAAAGTAGAACCGACAATGGTCTGGCGGTCTACCGACGGGGTCTCTGGTGTCTGTGGTACCTTTCCCATCACCACATGACCCAGCGACGAGGACAAGGCGACAAGATCGGCTGTCTGCAAAACTCGCTTGCTTCCACACAGTACACGACCGAGGACATCCGCACCAATCAACAAGTGTATTGGGCCCGGTCGGTGGAAGGAAGGATCAGCCAAAGCCAGTCCAGACGTCAGCTCAATCGTGGATGGCGGCACTCGCACTTGCGGGAGTGGTCCAACCACCTTATCAAAAACTATCGCCGAAGCACCGATCTTCGGCCTTGGCGCGAAGTGGGGGGAGAAGGAGAACTCAACTCGACCAATCGGATCAGGGATCCGCGAGTCTCCCACCCCCCGTACCGCTTCGTGATGCGGCACAAGCAAAAGACCCAGCTGTCGGACAAGCCACCTGGACATTATGCACCCCTGGGCACCTGAGTCCAAAAGGGCACGCACCGTTACAACATTGCCCTTAGGTCCCCAAACATTCACGGAGGCTGTTGGCAACAGCACAAGCTCCGGAGGGGTGGTTGGGTCCGACAGGGGCGCCATTAAAAATTTTGGGGGGGTACTTGTCCCCCTCGCGCCTGAGTCGGCGCGCCAAATGTGGGACGCTCGTACCGGGCGAGCGGGTCCCAATCGGGTACATACTGGCCCCGACCAACAGCACTCCTAGGTGCAGGGTAATACCCGTGTGGGGCGTGCCTCGGTACATAGTACCCCAATCGAGGCCTCTCCATTAGGGGGGGGGAGTAGCAAATAGGGCCCGTGCCCATCGCCACCGTGGCGTACTTTTGTGGTACCCCCTACCCCCGCCCGTGGCGGGGGCGTCTCTCCTATAGTTCCCCCTCTCCGGGGGGGACTGAACGGGGGGGCTAAGCCCCGCCGAATCTCTAGGGGACCGGTTCCGGGCTGCCGGGCCCCCGCCCGTGCGCGAGGAATTCGAACCCCGGTCGCTCCCGGCGTCCTTGCGGTCCAAACAAAGGAGGGGGTGATGCCTCCCTCCACAAAGACGACAATCCTCGGTCTGGGGACACGCCGACTGCATGTGTCCCCCCAAACACCTATAGCACCATTGGCGCTGTTTCGCAACGGCCCTCCGTCCCTCTGGGCGGAGGCCTCTAAATTTGGCACATTCGTGCACCACATGCCTATCTCCCCTGCAATACCTGCACCGCTCACTCGGTGCGGGGGGAGGAGACTGCTGGAAGGCAGCATAGCGATTGGTCGGGCGACGGGGCTGTTCCCTCGCCGCCACCATACGACCAACACCTGGAACCGGGGCGGGCTCCAGGTGGTCCGTCACCCTACATTCGTCCTCCAAAAAACGAAGGAGGTCCGCGAAGGGCGGGAGATACGAGGCGCTGTCGCCTCCGTACCTCTGCTCGAAACGCCCCTTCATTTCAGCGGGCAATTTGGCGAGGACTATGTGCAGCAGTATAAAGGACCACTGATCCACCGGCAGGTCCAATCGCCTTAGGGAGTTGACCGCTGACAGTAGCGGGTTCAGCAACTCCCTCCGTAACAGGTGTACCCGCGTGATTCGCGGGAGGGCCAAAATCGTGGCCACGTGGGTGTCCGCCAGTAACCGGACATTCTGGTACCTGCTAACCAGAAGCTGGCGAGCCACCTGGTAGTTGTCGTCACTGATGAGCAGGTGCTGGATTACCGCGCTGGCCTCTCCTCGCAGGGAGGAGCGCAAATAGGCCAACTTCTCGCTAGGGGATAAGTCCCGTCGTGAATCCACCAAACTGTCAAACAAATTAATGAAGCCCATCCAGGCTGACAGATCCCCATTAAAAGTGGGAATCTCCAAGGTAGGCAATCGGCCTAGCAACGCCGTCGGGGTAGGTTTGACCTCCCCGCTCAAAACCGGCTCCCCCTTCCGAACAGCCAGGGCCCTCTCAGCCGCCTCCGTGAACTGGTCAGCCAGCTCATAGGCCTGGGCTACATCCTGCTCCAGCTGTTCCGACACGGCATCATCAGCTGGGGGGTTCTCCATATAATACGCGCGACACTCCATGGCGTGGCGCTCCAGGTCTTGCAGCCGAGCTGCCAGCCCGCCATACCGAGCTAGCAACGCGCCTACCCGGTCGGCTCGGTCAATTAATGTGACCGCACAAGCAAGCCAACGCAAAGCTCCTTGGATGCCAGCCCTGGATACGGCGGTCGGATTCGTAGGAGCCATTTATATTCCGTTTAATAAACAAGCAAACAAAGAAATATAAAGGTGGTAAACATCAACAAAAAAAAACAATAGAAATAGGTCGCGTCACGATAATATAAAACACAATTAAAATTCGGACGACATACACGGACCCTACTATTTTCATAAATTATTAGCAACTTACCAATTTCAAGGGCTAACAATGTAACGGTATAAACAAAACGTATAGGATTAACGATATGGCATACACGGCACGGCCAAGTCAACCTGGCAAATCAACTACTAAACCGTTATCAACAAACAAAAACAAAACTATTTTTAATAATAATACTCGTAATTTAATACTACTAATAATTAAAACTAGTTCCACTTTTTTAACTAGGCAAGCGGACTCGGGACAAACACTAGTATGTGGTACTAATAAACAACACTTTCGAACGAAACTATTCGTCAAATAAATCCGGACACACAAAAAAAAATATACACATCTAGGCGAGTAAACTCGTATCAAATCACTAGTATGTGGTACTAATAAACACACTTTCGAACGAAACTATTCGTCAAATAAATCCGGACACACAAAAAAAATATACACATCTAGGCGAGTAAACTCGTATCAAAACACTAGTATGTGACAACAATTATATAAGTGTCTATCTATTATCGGATCCACCAAGTGAGAAACATTCGCTTCGAGAATTTACTAGAACAATTTCTTAGTACTTCAATCGTCTCGGCATACCCTCGAGATTTCAACAAAAAAAAAATAATTTTTAGGTACGCTTTTTAGGTACGCTTTTTATTTTTACTATGAAATTTTATGTACCTAGTTAATTTTAATATGAAAATTAACTAATTATATCAACTAACTACGCTCTGCTACCAAAAATATGATCACGCACAATTGTGATGACCACATCTACTGTGTTCCACAGTTTATTGAAACGAAGGTTTCTCATGCAAAATTAAGTAAATTAGCTAGTCCTACCTTACTAGAAAATAGTGTCCGTAATCCAGGGGGGCTGAACGTTGTCTCGCCGGCGCGCGCCTGGCAAAACGATCTCCACACAACCCCCGATGGGAAACTCTTACAGCTAACACCCTTATAACTACACAATGCCCTAATAGGCAGCTAAAACTTCCCGGCGCTTTTCAAAGCGAACACACACGGGTCACAAGTCCGTACCCGGACCGGGCGCTCCTAGGTGTGCAAAACGAAATCACGGTCACAATACGGGTAGGTAACTGGCGCGGCACGTCGCTACAGAAACACACGAACTTGCCTCACGGCTGCTTACGGCCAACTGAGCGCGAGTTGCGCGGACGGTGGTTGGCGGCGCACCCACGAATGAACGTGAATGAATGAATCACGCGCGGCGTGAACAATATATATATATATATATATATATATATATATATATATATATATATATATATATATATATATATATATATATATATATAATATTTATTTACTATTTATATATATTATATTTTATATATATATATATCCTCTATATGGGGAGAAATGTCACATTATCGACAGATGAATCGCATATCCTGTGTAGCCACTTGCCAAAAACAATAATAAAGATACCAGTAGCAATATCAAATAAAATAAACTTTAAAAAACAACATAATTTACAGAAACTTATATTACAAACTATAAATTACATAAATATGAGCACTGTCCCTAATAATTTGGCCACCCACTGTAAATGTGAAATTTTATATTGTTGTTACTCAATCACGCCAAAACGGCTAAACGGATTTGATCGAAATTTAGGACACAGATACTTTGTAGCCTGGAGAGAAACATAGACTACTTTTTATCCCGGAAAAATATCACATTCCCGCAGGATAACGTCGTATAGTCCACGCGGGCGAAGCCGCGGGCGGAAAGATAGTAATAGATAAATGCGTGGGGTTAAAAAATATACCTACAAGGACCTAAAAATACTCCATTTCATTACTGGTGTTCAAGAGCAGGGGGCCGATTCTCAGGCAATCGAGAAAAGTTCACATTTATAGCTCGAAATTCAAATATAACACAGTTTTTGTATTGTCAGAATTTCACAATCGAAAAAGTTCGATCGAAAACCAGTCGAACGCTACGAGTGGTAAAAACCAATAGATGTTCGTATACGAACTTAGCTGTCAAAATGAATTTGTTGACATGTGAGACAGCTTAGTTTGTTTGAAACGTTCTAACTTTTCAAAAGAAACCACAAACAAAATGTTCGACATACGAATTACCACACTGAAAAGTTCGAATGCCTGAGAATCGGGCCCCTGGGGGCCGAGTCTCAGGCAATCGAGAAAAGTTCACATTAATAAGCTCGAAATTCAAATATAACACAGTTTTTATATTGTCCGAATTTTACAATCGAAAAAGTTCGATCGAAAACCAGTCGAACGCTACGAGTGGTACAAACCAATAGATGTTCGTATACGAACTTAGCTGTCAAAATGAAACTGTTGACATGTGGGACAGCCTAGTTTGTTTGAAAATGGTTTGAAACATTCTAACTTTTCAATAGAAACCACAAACAAAATGTTCGACATACGAATTACCACACTGAAAAAATTCGAATGCCTGAGAATCGGGCTCCTGACCTCTGTATGCTATAGGCAACTATTGGCGGGCAACATGATGGACGCGTGGCTCGTTATGTTCGCGCAACATATTACAATCAAGCAGCAAATGTAGGCAAGTGGACACGTCACACTAAAAACCGCACCGCTAAAATTGCCAACATATTGCCGACACCTGCCACCTGATTCACAAACCGTCGGAAGCGGAATCTTTGTTAATTCTGAAGTGAGTGACAGTGACAGAGCATAACTTCCGCTGTCGGGATCGCTTCCGACGGTTGTATGCAAAATTAGACGCACGCGACGACTTTTGTTTAGCAATGTTATTTGTCCATGTATGACCGGGCTGCGGGTCGATCGCCGTAATTCTATGCAGCACGTCTTGACCACGTTTGCGTCATGACGTTTGACTTCGTATTGCCGTAATGACATAACGACGCACACGTCACTCAAACCTATAGTCACACAATCCTGTCTGTTCCGGTGACATCCGTGACAAAGGAGCCACTTGCAATACGAAATTAGCTGTCAAATAGACTTTCGTATGAAAACTGTTTTAGTTCCAAAGATTCCAACGGAACAAAAAACGTTGTCGCACTGTAAACGCCGCGCGTATCAAAAACGGTGTTGCACTGATTGCACGTCGCGTGAACGTCAACTGCACGTATACACCTGACTAATGCGTCATTAAGATTACCGCGATCGGGACGCTAATCTGCTTAGTGGATACAAAGCTTAAGTTGCATTGGGGATTATTATAAAAGCCGTACCTTACCACTCAAATCTTTCAATTCCAAATTGAGTATACTCAGTAGCCCCGGCATCACGTCACATTCGTATTCAGTCGAACGTAACAAAAGTCACGATTCCTATTACCCTGAACCGACGACTCAAAAAGAGGCCACGGATCAACAATTAAGATTGCTGGGGCTAAATGAAATTTAAACAACTCCCCACGCCGGCGATAAAAAAATTGTGCCAAGCAAAGTGCCTCAACGAGGAAGTACGGAGTCTGGAAGCGTAATGTTAGCTGTCATGGTATAAAGGATATGTCAAATAGCATAAGGGACAGACACTTATGCACAAATACAAACTTGAGGTTTCTATCTACCAATTAAAATTTTAAAAACCCCCGGCACAAAAAAAACCTCAAAAAGTCAGAAAATAAATTTTCTGTCTCGGTCGGGGGACCCCCAACGTATAAATACCACAAAATGAGAAGTACTAAAATTGTATACCTTTTAGTACTTCTCATTTTGTGGTCCCCGATAGAGAGAGAGACTTTTTTGAGGTTTTTTTTGTGTCGGGTGTTTCTAAACTTTTAAATTTTTATTTTTATTTCATCCTTTTTAATTTACACACAATATAAAAAAACACATTGAAATCGCTTGATCCGTTTAAGCACTACGAATATAAGTATAAACAGTCAAGACATTTTTGGCCGCCATTTTGTTTTTTTTATTGCACCTAAATTTGCCGAGGGAGTACATTATTTTAGTCAAAGCACCACTTCTGTATGTTTTACCGTTTTGGCAGGCATTTGACCATCTCCCTAAATGGCCGAACGAGGATTTTCATCAAACGTGGCTAAGAACCGTATACGTGACACACAGACTGGCTTCAAACTTATAGCACCCCTCTTTGCGCTGCGTCGGGGGTTAAAAACTCTTTTTATATGAGATTAATTTAGTGCGTTACACCGCATGTTCAAGGTATTATTGTATAAACCATTATCGAAGCAGTCAGCTAAATAGCTGACTGCTAAAATTATGAATTAAAATTTTGACACATTAGCCATGGAAATAAACTAAAAACCCATGAAGCTCGACTTAATACTGAGGTAACTGAAGAGTGCAGTACGATCATTTTTTTGTGACCACAAATTACACAGTGGCTGTCTTCCGTCTCACCTACACTTTAAAAAAATACGTATGGTCATATGAGACAACTGACAGCCATTACATACTAAATGTCAAATTTGCTGGTGTTCACTTTTTTATTCAGGGTGAGAACTCCAGTTCCCTCAGTATTAAGTCGAGCTTCATGTAAAAACCCATTTCAGTCAAAGCAGTGTGGGATTGACCATTCAGTGCAAAACACTGTTAAGTATCCTAAAACTAAATTTAGCACGTGCTCGTTTTCAGCCATATTTAACTGAAGTTGACCAACTTTTGCCAGCTAAACTGAATATACTGTTGTTACCAACTGAATATGCTCACGCTACAAACCTCATCACGTAGCGACGGACATTCGAACTGAAACAAACTTATTTTCAGCCACTTCGCAAATACAATATACAATCGACAAAACGGCGTAGAATTTCAATTTTAAAAGCGGATATGATCCTTTATGAAGTTAAATATTTTTCGATAACTAACTGCCTTTGTTTAACAAAAGGTAAATAGAATATGAATAGCGTATTTGACTGTTGTTGAAATGTATTTAGTTAATTTATGACATTCAGAAATATAACATTATTCAAAACAAATGTGAAAAAAGAAATTCAATCTGTACTTTAACAAGCAAATTATGAGCTACTTAATTGTGACTCTAGCTATCTCTTTCTAAAGCGATTTTTTTTATGGCGAGAGGATGGAGCTACAAGCTTGTGACGTCACTGGCTGGCAGCTCTCTCCTTGTCTAATTATAAAGTTCGATGCTTTATATCGCTGAAAATATGCAAGATATTTCAAAATAAATACTTATGTCTTATTGCTAATATTTTAATAAACATTTTGTTAATAAAAAACATCATTCAAATATCCTATTCAGATTACGTAAAAATAACGATATGAATCGCAGCTTTAAGCCAACAGCGGGCCGATCGCCGTAATTCTATGCAGCGCGTCTTGATCACGTTTGCGTCTTGACGTTTGACTTCGTATTGTCGTAATGACATAACGACGCACATGTCACGCAAACCTATAGTCCCACAATCCTGTCTGATCCGGTGACATCCGTGTCAGAGGAACCACTTGTAATATGAAATTAGCTGTCAAAATAGACTGTCGTATGAAAACTGTTTTAGTTCCAAAGATTATCACCGGAACAGATAACGTTGTCGCACTGTCAACGCCAAGCGTTATCAAAAACGGTTTTGCACGTCAACTGCACGTTCACTTGACTAATGCGTCATAGGATTACCGCGATCGGGGCCCTGTAACCTTAGCACGAGAAACTGCCGTTATGGCAACCGTTAAGTATCGTGATCGTATTATTTTGTATGAAAACCAGAGCAGCGCTTCTTTCGGTCATATAAAGGGGTCACTAGACGATCAAACAGACTTGACAAGCACGTGAATTTTAAATGCACATCAAGCAATTTTGACCGCCAAGAACGAAGCCTGATGCGCTTGACAAGCATTTACGTGCTTGACGATGCTTGATGAAAAGTATGAAAATTAGTGCGGAAGCTTGAGAACTATGCTTGATGTACCGTCAAGCGTCGACAAGCATGCTTGTCAAGCACGTGAATGCTTGTCAAGCATGCTTGATCGTCTAGGGATAAGGAACTAAAATTCAAAACATATTTGACAGCAGCACTTTGAATGCTTTTAAAGGACTGTATAGTTTAGTATTCGTTTATCATAACGATAGTTTTTTATGCTAGAAATGATTATGTTTATCTTTAAATCAAAAGAATAATAAAATTGTCTGGGCTGATATTGAGATTTTTTAACAACTTTATCCTCTATTTTATCAAGCTACAAAACTTACTTTGTAACACACTACACTAAAATGAATTATTACATGACCGAAGAGATAAGTGTGCTACCACCTTAAACTCCATCTTCATATAACATCAGGTGTGCTAAATGCTACCCTACCCCATTGTAGATAAAAAAGATATCGACTGTATTATAAACAAAAATATTATATTTTTAAATAACGCTTTAATATGAAGTCGACAGTACATGTGTGAAGAGGTCCTCTGTAAGCCTTTAAGCTTATTAGCAATCTCGGTGTCTCGTGTCCTGGGTATCTGACGATACTGTGGCCACGAGATAAGCGGGAAAGGTCGACATCCAACTTAGAAAAACATTGAAAATTCCTAGGTTATTCAACGTATGATAAGCGAAATGCACAGATTTTCATGTAGTGTTTTGAACGTGAATTATAAATTGCGTTTTTCTTTGGTTATTTGTGTAGTAGACGAACACATTTTTTTTTCAAATTTCAAAGTTTAACGCCCGAATTCTCAAACGCAAATCATCTTTGGGAGCTTCTCAAACATCATGGCATCTCTTTCATACGTTTGTCATTTTTTTTTATCCACAACGGGTTAGCACTTAGCCTTCATCACACCTGATGTTTTTTTTTTTTTTTATTCATAACGGTGTAGCACTTAGCCTTCATCACACCTGATGTTAAGTGGTGATAAGGCTGAAGGTGGAAGCGCACTACTCCCGGAATCCTCAATCACTGAGGAACTGGCTATCTTATCTCTAACTGCCGGAACACAATAACGCTGAAAACATCATTGTTATGGCGTCAGATTTAGATAAGACGGTGGTAGCTAGCCAGGCGGACTAAGAACATGTCCTACCACCAACCAAACCGAATACTATAAGTACCCCCACTGGGAATCGAACCCGGGACCTCTGGGTCTGAAATCGATGGTGTGAACCACTAGACCACAGAGGCGGTTAAATGACGGATGTGACAGTGACAGGGCGATGTTTGAGACGCTCCCAAAGATAAGTAGCGTACGAGTATTCGGGCATAAGTATTTTATCTTGACAGGTCTACTTAGGTACATTTGTCGTCAACGTAAAGGTTTGTGTTGATGCGGCGCATCTGAGGGCCTACTCTGATACGCAAAATCTGAAGCTTCGGTAACCCCGCCCCTTTCACTCGATTCTGTCACGATTGGGGAGTGAGGGGCACGGGTCACATTTAGCGTTTCAGAGTAAGGGTGCCTACCATCAACTTTAAAACAGCGATTCAAAAAAAGCGCGATGCAGAATAGGTTCCTAAAATGAATTGCTTTCTTTCGTACTATGACCTTCTAAAAACTGGATCGCAAATGAATTGCTAAATGTGAATGACCGAACGATTTGTGTCCTTATTTCTTCTACCCGTCTCTTTCACTCGATTCTGTCATGCCGAGAGGGACGGGTATAACCTGCAGGTGTCATGTTAGCTTGGCCGAGTCATAAGTCAAATAAGAGATCTTGACAGCTTAGCGGCTGTGAAATGTCATTGAATGATTACTGAATCGCTGTCATTGATATTAAGCTGTCGTGGTACGAATAAACAAAGCAGATCAGTTTAGGTCCTAAACAAAACCGCAATAAGAGTTGATGGTAGGCACCCAGCTCCTGGTTAAAATTAATTCATATTCCAGATTACCCTTTATGCAAAAATGTATACCTATCACTTTTTCGAGAAGTTACTTACGTAAGATCAGAAGATTTTTTGTGGTCCATACAGGTGCCATACAGTAAGTTTATTGGGCGGACGGGCCTGAAAGCGTAGTAGTACTAATCCTTCCTCTTACGCCAGGGGTCATGAGTACGGCCCGAATATATTTATGTGTTGTATTTGTCCAGTGCCTGGGTGTTATATAATGTAGGTATATTTATAAATTTGGGAAACCTCCGTTGGTTCTGACATCCATATCACAAAAGTTTACTTGCTTCGGGAACAGAGCAGTATTTGTGACGGTGCTATATTTTATTTATTTATTACTAGCTGACCCGGCAAACGTTGTTTTGCCATATTAATTATAGTGGACCCGGTAAACTTCGTATCACCAACATCTATTATAGATCATCATCATCATCATCATGTCAGCCGAACGACGCCCACTGCTGGGCATAGGCCTCCCCCAAGGATCTCCACAACGATCGGTCCTGCGCTGCCCGCATCCAGCGGCTTCCCGCGACCTTGACCAGATCGTCGGTCCACCTTGTAGGGGGCCTGCCCACGGAACGTCGTCCGGTACGCGGTCGCCATTCGAGAACCTTTCCGCCCCAACGGCCATCGGTTCTCCGCGCTATGTGTCCCGCCCACTGCCACTTCAATGATGCAATCCTTCGAGCTATGTCGGTTGTTTTAGTTCTCCTGCGGATCTCATCATTTCTGATTCGATCGAGCAGGGAAATACCAAGCATCGCTCTCTCCATTGCTCGCTGGGTGACTTTGAGCCTTCTTATGAGACCCATAGTAAAAGACCACGTCTCACTTCCATAGGTCATTACTGGCAACACACACTGGTCAAAGACTTTCGTCTTGAGACATTGAGGTATTTCGGACGCGAATATATGCCGGAGCTTCCCAAACGCTGCCCATCCGAGCTGGATTCGACGAGAGATCTCTTTCTCAAAGTTGGACTTACCTAACTGGACCGTCTGTCCTAGGTAAACATAGTGGTCAACAACTTCGAGTGTAATGTTCCCAACATTAACTGGAGCGGGTGCAACATGGGTATTGAACATGATTTTCGTCTTGTCCATGTTCATCTTAAGACCCACTCTTTGCGAAGCATTACCGAGATCTTCGAGCATTGTGTTCAGGTCTTCCAAGGTCTCAGCCATAAGAACTACATCATCAGCAAACCGTAGGTGCGTTAGGTACTCGCCATTAATGTTGATGCCGCATCCTTTCCAATCCAGCAGCTTAAAAATATCCTCCAACGCAGCTGTGAACAGTTTGGGAGAGATGACATCTCCCTGTCTCACACCTCGCTGTAGTTGGATAGGATTAGAGCTCTGGTTCTGTAATCGGACCGACATGGTGGCGTTTTGGTATAAGTACCTCAGCACCTCGATGTACCTGTAGTCTATTTGGCACCTCTGGAGAGACTGCAGCACCGCCCAAGTCTCAATCGAATCAAAGGCTTTCTCATAGTCCACGAACGCCAAGCAAAGTGGCAAATTATACTCTTCGGTCTTCTGTATAACTTGCCGCAGCGTATGAATGTGGTCTATGGTACTGTAGCTTTTCCGGAACCCGGCTTGTTCGGGAGGTTGGAAGTCGTCGAACCATAGATAGACAGATGAAAATAAATAATCGCGAAGAAAAATGGAAAATGAAGTATTTAGAAAAAATCGACCCATCTCACAACCAGCTCCGATGGGACATTTTCCATTTTTCAACCTTACAAATTGCATTGTGAATGCAAAAAAGTAAAAATTTAAATAACTAATCGCGAAGAAGTTTTATACACTGTTTTTTTTAAAGTAGGTAATCCAAAGCGGCTAAAACGAAACGTCAGTGATTACAATACTCTTTGACATACCTCTTTGGAAGCGGCTATGGAAGAATGACAGTTTTGTATAGTACGACAGTTTATCGATTTTCTATACAAAATAATCATTTTTATTTTATAATTTTCCAGAATAAAAAGTAGCCTATGATGTTACTCTCCAGCTCCCAAACTATCCCCATACCAAAAATCGAGTTGATCCGTTGCTCCGTTTTGACGTGAAAGACGGACAAACAAACAAACAAACACACTTTCACATTTATAATATTAGTATGGATGACAGTCGCCGTTTTCCTGGCCTATAGTTAATGTTGCGTTTCGGGTGCAATCCGCGTCATTCATTAGCTAGATTGGGGGGCCAGTGATCGTGGTAATGGTATGGCGTCCACTACGCACGGGGAACTTGTTAAAATCAACTGACATCGTATTTGCTGTACTTTGGGTAAAATAATATACTCAAGTGGTGAACAATGAGGTTTGTTCATCGGGCACTACAACCTCTTAGTAAAATTATGTGTTTTCGCGGGTTCATGCGAATTTTAGCTTTACTTGCGGGAAAATTGGAGGTTAAAATGTCCATATTATGCTATTCAGGGTTCTACATCAATCCTTTCAACCAATCACGCGTGATTGTGTACAAACTTTCTCTTTTCAAACATTAATAAAATTAAGTTCTGGTGATAGGTACGTTGATTTGACGTGGTCTTTTACTATGGGTCTAGATGTAGTCTTTTACTATGGGTCTCACAAGAAGGCTCAAAGCGAGCAATGGAGAGAGCGATGCTTGGTATTTCCCTGCTCGATCGAATGAGATCCGCACAATAACTAAAACAACCGACATCGCTCGAAGGATTGCATCGTTGAAGTGGCAGTGGGCGGGACACAGCGCAGAGAACCGATGGCCGTTGGGGTGGAAAGGTTCTCGAATGTCGACCGCGTACCGGACGAAGTTCCGTGGGCAGGCCCCCTACAAAGTGCACCGACGATTTGGTCAAGGTCGCGGAAGCCGCTGGATGCAGGCGCAGGACTAATCGTTGTGGAGATCCTTGGGGGAGGCCATGAATGAATGAATGAATGAAAAAAATCTTTATTCACTTAGACATAATAATTATGTAAGTACTTATGAATCGTCAATATTTTCCTACTACCCATCCAAGACTTTTTTTTCTGACAAGAAGAATGGGCGCAAGAAACTTGCCGCTATGTCTACATATATTGCTATGTCCGGCAGTGGGCATCGTTTGGCTGACATGATGATACGTTGATTTAGCCACACCATCAATGATTGTGTCAAAACCATCATTTATAAATGTAAAAGAAACTACTCCACTATTTCATAAAGCCCTACAGAAGGAAACATTACAATAGATCCACCAAAATCTGATAAAGGGCTCTTTATTCTTCCAGTTTCATTTCGTATAGAATCTTTCACTACTGTCTTCCGTTACCTAATCAGTGTTTACAATCCATTATCATGATACTTGTACGGCTTTCAAATTATGTTCAAACATCAGTAAAAGGAAAACGAAATCAGCTTTTTTATAACATCAGTGTAGATTCTAATCAAATAACTGACGAAGATAAAAGCCTATATGATTTACTGTTATAGTTTTCCTCGTATAAGCATTACTGTCAGTTCCGTTGTTACAAAAGTATTGGTAAACGTTTTTATTGGCGGAACGGTTCATTCGGTGTTGTTTGTCCAAACATTGAGCTCAGGGAATACAATTTGGTGATACCTATTCTTTGTTTGAGTGTAAAGTGGGGCAAAACAATAGGGGTTCTTTGAGGTAATTTTTTCTACTGTTAATAAGAACAATTTACATTAAACTTGTTCAATTAAACATTCAAATATTGTATTGTCATCCAAACTAAACCTGTATCAAAGTTTCATCTCAATCGGACTCTGGGAAGTTTGTCAAATTTAGCTTTCAAGATTTGACCCGAACGGACATACATACATGCATACATACATACACTGCAAGTTAAAATAATAATAAAATAATATAAAAATAAAATCTTGTAAAAAGGGAAGTACTTTCTCCGAGCAAGGCTAGTATTCTTCCCTGAAGATGGTTTTATTTATAGCGAGCTTACAGGCTTTAATTAGTAGCCCGATATACAAATTGCTGCTACCTTGACGTATGTGGTAGGAATGGGGTAGTAAAAAAAAAAGTTGGACGATTCAAAAGTATTTCATTTTGCAAATTTATTTGAATAAAGAGTTTTTGACTTTGTGTGAAGTACCTAGCTTTTGCTATTCATCGTTTCGCTGGTGAAACATTCTGAGAGGACCGCTACAAGCGTTTGTACAATCCAAATCCGAGTATAAAGACATCAAAAGCTCCCTAACTAGTGACGTAACTAATTACAACTAGTTGGAAGGCAAACATTCGGCAATGGCGGCAGCGGGAAGCGGGGAAATCGCCGTATCCGTCTCTCTAATTCGGATCCCGGAACACTTGCAATTCCATCAAATTACACGCCTCCATATCGGCTTAGCGTCTGGCAAGCTAGGTATGCTTCATCAAAGCTTTAATATACTAGCGCTCCACTCGCGACTTCGGCTGCGTGGATCCCCTTTTTCACCTCCTTAGTGCTCCCTACTCTCCCCAAAGAACATACATGCCAAATTTCAGCTTCTTGTGCCCAGTAGTTTCAAGTGGGATTCAAGTTTCCATACAAATCTTCGTTGCACTTTGTCGTATGTGTGACTTACCTTTTGATATTCAACGTCATGCTTATGAAGCGATCTGAATGTGCCGCTACAAGCAATTGTACAACCCAAGTTTGAGTATTAACACATCAAAACCTTCCAATATAGTATTGTTACTAATTACAACTTAGTTGGAGGGCAAACATTTGGCAAAGACGGCAGCTGGAAGACGCCGCATTCGTCTCCGTAATGCGGATCCCGGGATCCCAGGAAGACTTGCAATTCCCTCAAATTACACGCTTCCATATCGGCTTAGTGTCTGGTAAGCTAGGTATTCTTCATCAAAGCTATATTACTTATTTTGCAACAAGCTGAGAAACATCGGAAGTGGGATTCATGTTTCCATACAAATCTTCGTTGCACTTTGGCGTATGTGTGACTTACCATTTGATATTCAACGTCATGCTTATGAAGCGATCTGAAGGTGCCACTACAAGCATTTTTACAACCCAAGTTTGAGTCTTAACACATCAAAACCTTCCAATCTAGTGTTGTTACCAATTACAACTTAGTTTTAGGGCAAACATTTGGCAAAGACGACAGCTGGAAGACGCCGCATCCGTCTCTCTTATGCGGAACTCGGGATACCAGGAAGACTTGCAATTCCCTCAAATTACACGCCTCCATATCGGCTTAGCGTCTGACTATCCCGGATTGGGTTTACATATAATCAGGAGCTCTCGTCTGGCAAACAACTTCCTCGCAACATTTCAAATTACGCTTTCATGTGATACTGTTAAGAAACTTATACGTGTAGTATGAATTGTCAGACATTCATGAAGAACATATTTTATTAATATTTTAAGTTTTTGAATTTCAATGTTTTACATTTTTGGAAGTTTGGACATGGGAAGAGATCTTCAAAGTTGTTTCAAAATAATTTATTGGAAAACAAACATTCATCTAAGTAACACATTTGACACAGAAGTTATAGTAGAAATATACTGACAGTTTTATTATCAAATAACCGTGAAGTGAGCATATATGTATGAAAAAATAAAACCGCCTTCAAAAAAACCACATCAAAAAAGTAAGAAATAATTCCTCACCAAATAAATAACGTAAGTACTTTGAAGTCGGGCGTGAAACATGTACAATTTCTTGTTGTTTTTGTTAAAACCCGCCCGACTTCAAAGTACTTACGTTATTTATTTGGTGAGGAAATATTTCTTACTTTTTTGATGTGGTTTTTTTGAAGGCGGTTTTATTTTTTTATAAAAATAATTTTTATTTCACTCTTTTTAGTGCATCGTGCAGGCAATTTACGTGTTTTCTGGTAAATAGGTATGTGATCAAACTCAAAACCTCCTTTTTTGAAGTCGGTTAAAATACCTTGAGGTATCCCCTTTTTAACAAAACAAGAATCATCTAAATCGGTTTATAAACAAAGGAGTTATGCCTAAAGATACGTATTAAATTCACATAACGTGGTAACGAAAACGACAGTATTTTCAAGATTTCCTGAAAACTCCTGAACCGATTTCAAAATTTCAAAAATGGGACCAACTTGGAAACCAACCTGATGTAATAACGTTTGAACCATTTCAATCGGTTCAGCCGTTTTCGAGTAATCGCTGGACAAACACAAAAAAAAAAAAAAAAAAAACATACATACAGACGAATAGAGAACCTCCTCCTTTTTGATTTAGAAGTCGGTTAAAAATTAAGAAAGTGCTCGTTTCTTTTTGCAAAGAGGATTTATTTTTGGTTATCCGTCTCGTGACTGACCATTGCCAAAGTTGCTTTAAGAGGGCCCTTCCCGGTCCGTCTATCGTCAACGCAAGCATTGGTTAAAAAGCTTGTTGTTTCATCCAGCGCATTTGTGCAAAAAAGAAGATTTGGAGGCTTATACTGAATTTGTTTCTCCAAATTTAGATTTTTTGCTTTGATAGAAACCTAGATATAGTGCACGAGATACGTACTAGTTTAAAAGTTTCAAAGAAAGATCTGTTACAACGCCATAATCACTTACGTTTGTATGAAAAATAAGTCGGGTTGGCCGCCCTCAGACCAAACGCGTTAACTACTTTACTACCGAGTTCCTCAACATATCCTAACAGAATCGGCAACTGTTAATCGAAACTGCAACCTGCAGGCGTACTGCGTGCAGCTTCAAAGCTTCAATCGCAAGACTCTGAGCTCAGTTGCATTGCACCGGAATCCATTTAATACTGTATTCTAACTTGCAGTGTAATTGGAACGGCAATATTATTACGTGTGCTGTTGCGTCAGGTGCCAAGTCTATTAACACAGACTAACTATACTAAATACGAGATATAATTTTAAATTGTTCTATTTGAACAAAAAATAATAATGAAAGCAACAAAAGTGTGGTAAAAGTGCTGTGTTACACGTTGTTTTTGCTGAGAAAAGATTTTGGGAAACAGCCCTGGAGGTGAAATGGTAAAACTGTGTTTAGACATTGTTTGAAATTCTTGAAGGTTCCCTCAATTAACACTAGTTTTTGTAAGCTTTGCTGTAATCAAAGTCTGTATAAAGACCACATCTGGGGCCGAGTGTTGCACGCTCCGGTTTTCAAGTTCGGGTAAATATTGAAAAATATCTTTTCAATATTTCCTCGGCTCTGGGTGTATTCGATGTACTTAATTTCTATAACACAAGTGTTTAAGTGCTACTTACTACTGTTTGGTATTGTAACAATTTATGTGATGCAACTTTATGCTTGATAAAGTAGTAGTTGTAGGTAAAGTACATCCAGTAGATGTACTTTTAGTATTGTCACACGCAATAATTTGTACGTATTAAATATTTTTATTATTGTCTGTCGATTTACTTGTTCAGTATAGAAACAGCGAGTCTGGCGTTCTACTACTCTACACTTTTCCTGTCGTATGGACCATCTGGTTTATGTTTCTTTATCATAAAATTTAATACTATTCTCAATTCCTTAAAAAGTATGTTTTTCACTTTCACATCAACCTAGAGTTCCAATATACAAAAATACGTGGAAATCATAAAACACTCTCATCGTTAATCTCACAAGCTGCCAGTCGGGTTTGCTCAATTTAAATTGGCATTGTGTTCAGAAGCGCCGCTCGGATTTCATTAGCAGGCGAAAATGTACTCGCTACGTCATTACGCAGTTATATGAGGACGTGTCGGAGTATTTCAAACGTAGCGATAAAATCTGCAGACTGCACTGCGAAACGAACATCGTCAGTCACGGAATTTAGCATTTTAGTGGAGTTCAGATTTATTTTCAGGCGTTTGTTTATATCAGGTGCTGTAGGCATTGCAGGAAAAAAAACTCCACAGAAATTACGAACTACAAAGTTCCGGCGTTCACTATATTGTTATGCATTTTAACGGTGCGTTTAGATTTATGTATGCGCGGCAAAAAATTCGATAACGATAATGCTAAAAACTTTGTTAATGATAATGTTAAAAAAATGATAGTGATAATGCAACTAATTCCTAGTACTTTGTATAATACAACATCTTTAAGTACTAATATTATGCAGCCGAAGAGTTTGTTTGTTCGAACGCGCTAATTTCAGAAACTACTGATTGAAAAATTATTTTTGTGTTGGATAGTCCACTGACACTATATTGTGATAGGAACAGAAGGAATTAAATTTAGAATATTACATTATTCCCCGTTGTTTTTATGTCCAATAGGAGAATCAGGACATGGGTGTCCCGGTGCTCTTAAAAATAGGAGTAATTAGTAGGAGCACCCAGAAGCACTGCATTTATTGAGGAAGGCTAATAGGCTATATAACATCACGCTACGATCAACAGAAGGGAAAAGAAATCGTTCCTTAGTAGGTTTTTTTCCTTTTCCAAAAAAATAACTGGGGTGGCCTCACTTATCACTTAGAGCATTGCGTGCGACCTAATTGACGGCGGAGAGAGCAAGAAGTGGTGGATTTAGTGGGTATTTCCCCTTTCTGATCCCCCATCGAGTATTTGACGCTGAATGGAGGATCAGGAAGTGGCCAGGTAAATCCCACATAACCACTGTCCGCACACAGCACGCGGACGGGGTATGCGTAAACGCATTCCCCTCACTACAAAAAAGGGGTAAGTATAAAGAAAACAAAAAACCAGCCAGGCCGTAACGGAGGAATTTTGATACAAACACTGACTGACTGACTTTAGAAAGATTAAATAATCAATACACTACACCCAGTTGCAGAAAGCACCATTAAAGTTAATGCTTCATTAAATCTATTGCTGTCACTTTTTTTTTCTTGACAACGAAAAGTGACAGACTTTAATTTAAATCAACTTTCTACCACAGAACTCGAATAATTTTATTGTGTTTTTGGTATATCTGTAGTATTTCCTGTGCCCTCACACAACTCAAACAAACCGCACAATCCCTCTTCAAATACATAATATTTACGTATTTTAATTTCAGTACCGTGTAACGCCTCGCCTGAGTTATGTGTTGCGGTGCAAACTTGATTGCAATTAAAATTCACTCCACCACGAAATACTGCCTTCGTTCCGGCAATTTTTGTATAAAAGGAAACTTTATAATGAACCTTTGTGTTAAAATATTGTATTAATATCTCTGTAGCTTTTTTTACGGACTTTAAAACTGAAGGTATTTAACCTGTATCTAATTAGTATTGTTTAGTTTGCACAGTATTGTATTGTTGAGCAGACTACGCAATAAAACGCCAATATTAGCAATACTAGAATTTGTCTCATGGCACACAAGGTTTATTATGTAGTAACTAAATTATATCAAAAAAATATATAAACATTATTCTGCACAGTATCTTCAATATTTTGAGAAGGTACTCAAAATATTGAAGCTACTGTGAAATTATTATTTCACCCTATTTCGTGAAAAAAAACGTTAATATTATTTTTGTATGGTGCTCTATGGTTGTCTATGGTTTATCTGCATCAAAATCAACGTTAAAGAATACGATTAGGGTGTAAAAATATAAAGGGGGTGAATTTCATAAGTAAGATCTGGAAAAATATCACCTCAGACGACACGTAGCCGGTCTTCTTATTGTTATTGTATATTTTTATCGTTAGTGTGTGTGTGTTCTAGCCACAACGGGGAAGCACTTAACCTTCATCACACTTAATGTTAAGTGATGATAAGGCTAAAGGTGGAATCACGTTTCTCCTTGATTTCTTACCACTGACGAACGGGCTATCTTTTTTAACCGACTTCTAAATAAAAAAGGAGGAGGTTCTCTATTCGTCTGTATGTATGTTTTTTTTGTGTATGTCCACCGATTACTCAAAGACGGCTGAACCGATTGAAATAGTTCAAACGTTATTACATCAGGTTGGTTCCCAAGTTGGTCCCGTTTTTTGAAATATTTAAATCGGTTCAGTAGTTTTCAGGAAATCTTGAAAATACTGTCGTTTTCGTTACCACTTTATGTGAATTTAATACGTATCTTTAGGCATAACTCCTTTGTTTATAAACCGATTTAGATGATTCTTGTTTTATATTTATATTTTTATATTTATTTATAATTAACACCAACAAGATATACACTAATAGAAAGTAAAAAGCTAAGAGCATGTGAATAAGGCTAAGTGCAAACTTACTAACAGGTGTTAAACATCAGCATAAAAAGTAGGTATTAACAAATTATTATTAAATTTAACAGCACACAAATTTATATGTGAGTTATAAAAAAAAATATTAATGAGTTTAATTAATAAAAAAAAAATGTATGAAAATAGTTAAAAATTATTTCACTTTACAAAAAATAATAACTTATAAATAATAAATGTCCAAAATAAATTTAAATTAAATTTCATAATCAAAATAACAACCAGTAAATTAAATAGATTTCAATTATTATGTTATTTTACTACATACATATATACATAACAAAAAAAAAACTATTACATCATAAAAACTGAAATTAAAAACAAATGAAATAGAATCAGTAAAAATAAGAATAAAGTTATGTCAAAAAGCAGTAATAAAAAAACTTAAATCTAATGAATTACAAATTAATGTCCTAAAAACAAATCAAATTAAATTAAATTAAAATATAAATAAATTACATTGAGGTTTTACTTTCGCATAAAAAAATGAATTCAAAATTAAATATAAAAAGAGAAAGAAAAACAAAGAAAAATAATATTAAAATTAAAATTAAAGTTCACTAAGATAACATTTAACGTTCTTTTTAAAAGTTGTTACAGAGTCCGAGAAAACGTCTACACTCAAGCTAATAGGAAGACAGGAAGGTTTTTTGTCCGTCAGAGCAGCAGTGTCTCGCCGTATGAGAAACTTGTGCATGGTGTTGTAGGCAATTAACAATCTGTTCAGAGGAGAAAATCGACCCTGACGAGATCGAGAAAATTTTTCGACAAATGGTGTATACGCAGATAGTCTGGGAAGTCGAGAGGGCGCGCGAATATCAATGCAGGACAATAAATCAGGTACATCGAGATCGCCGCGAACTAGTTTGTGTAAAAAGCTAAGATCAAGAAGACGACGGCGGTGCTCTAAAGAAAGTATATTGAAGTAGCGAAGTCTGTCAATGTAACCTGGGAGTAAATTGGCCTTATTGCACCCAAATGACAAGTGCCATAAAAACCTTTTTTGAACGCGTTCGATTCTTGTCTTATAGACGTCGTAATTAGGGTTCCAAACTACACTAGCGTATTCAAGTATGCTGCGAACTAATGCGGCGTATAAAGTGATTTTGGTGCTAGGGTGTCTGAATTCTCTGCAGTTTCTAAGTACAAAGCCGAGGACTCTGAGACTTTTCTTAACTATATTCTCAATATGAATGTGGAATCGAAGCTTAGTATCTAAGATGACGCCAAGATCACGTACATGATCAACTTCAGATAGGACACAACCATTTAAGACATAAGATCGAGTAGGTGATTGTTTCCCTCTAGAAAACCTTATCACGAAGCATTTGTCACAATTCAGTTCCAATTCATTCTTAACGCACCAGGCTACCAAGCCATCGATATCACATTGGAGCAAGACAACATCAGAATCTGAATTAACGGGCCTGAAGAACTTAAGGTCATCTGCATATAAATAAAATTTGGAAAAGCGGAAAGCAGTGTTAATATCATTAATGAAAACGTTAAAAAATAAGGGCCCCAGGTGCGAGCCCTGTGGGACGCCAGATGTTGCTATAAATGATGAAGATGTATAGCCATTGAGGACAACAGATGATTTACGGTCCCTCAGATATGACTCGCACCAGAGCAGCAGTGATCCCGAAATACCAGCAGACTCCAGTTTATTAAGAAGAACAGCATGATTCACCTTGTCAAATGCCTTACTAAAATCTGTGTAAACAGTGTCAATGGAGTCTCCACGGTCAAAAGCTCCTGTCAAATCCTCAACAAACGAAAAGAGGTTTGTTGAGGTTGACCTAGACTTCAGAAAACCATGCTGTTGAACGGCAAATAGCTGTTTGAACATCGAAGAAAACACCGGATGCATCAGTGACTCGAAGACTTTCGCAAAAACCGTTAAGATAGATATTGGCCTGTAGTTATTGACAGAGCATCTGTCGCCACTCTTGAACAGAGGCAATATAAATGCCTCCTTCCAAGCGGAAGGAAAAACCCCATCAGTCAAAGATCTATTAATAATCAACGACAAAGGAGAAGCCAAGCCTTCGGCACACTTCACCGCAAATAAGGCAGGGATGCCGTCCGCTCCAGCACCCTTCTTAGGGTCAAGTCTTTTTAACGCTCTGTAAACTTCGTATGTTGAAAATGTCAGGCGGCTTTGACAATTTGTACCCGAGCAGGAGACGTCAGGAACAGGCACTGCTGCGGGCCTACTGAATACTGAAGCAAAGTTATCGGCAAAGAGATTGCTGATATCCGGACCATTAGATGCAGTATGGGATCCATTGGTCATTACTGCGGGTATGGAATTCTTATCACCCTTTTGTTTTTTCTTGATAAAAGACCAGATCAGCTTCGGGTTTGACTTCATGGAAGCCTCCATACGTGATAAATATTTGGCATAAGACGCAGATAAAAGAGACTGACACCTCTTTCTGAGAAGTTTGAATTCCAAAACATCACGGGGATTATTATTATATTTGCGCAATTTACGCCGAACCTTATTTTTTTCATTTAGTAACCTGACTAAAGAATTCGTAAACCAGCAGGGATACTTCCACTTTCGTGGCCTAGTTTTAGGAACGTACTTGACAATAAGATCTCGAAGTACATCATAAAAGACTTTAACCATATCGTTAACACTCACACAGCTACACAATAGTATATTCCAGTCCAATTTATTCAGTTCATTTGTGATAACCTTATAATCGGCCTTATAAAAACAAAACCTTGCCTCGCAAGAAGGAGCCAAATTATCGACTACCTTATATGGCACAAAAAAGTTCATTGGAGGGTGTAAGGGGTCTACAATAGATAAAGGGTCTAGATTGACCTTAACACCCGAAACTATAATATCGCAGAGAACCAAATCTAAAATTTTGCTTTTATTATTCAGAATGTGATTATACTGTTACAATTGACACAGGGAGAGAAAATCTATGAGCATACTATGAAGATCGCTACTTGGATGAACAGGAGTAAGCCAAGGATTATCACCATCCTTGAGCCAAGAAATACTACTCAAATTAAAATCTCCCACAATAAGGGTATTACCATCTAGTTCCTCCATGACTCTATTACAGTTGTCGATAAAACTTTTCATTATATGTTTTTGAACTGGCGGCGGTAAATACACGCCGCATATGTATAATAGATCAGAATTACCACTATCAAACCCGACACGCACCCACAAGTCCTCACAGTCAGATTCCTAAGAATGCATACGCACAGAATTAAATCTCTTTGATACAGCAATTAATACCCCTCCCCCATCCTTATGAGAGTGGAAACCACTGCTCTGACGATCGCGCCTGTAAATATTATATCGATTGTCTACAACCTCGCCATCCAAAACACCATCGTTCAACCACGTCTCCGTTAAAATAATAATATCGAAGGAATTACAAATTACGTTATTAAATATATCAACAGTTTTTGTTCTTAAACCTCTAACATTTTGGTAATACACATTTAAATCAGTAAACGGGCCCTTAAGTAAGTGTTACACAAGTTTAGCGCACGTTATGACAAACTCTTGAGAGTCTCATGATTTCGTATGAAAACGTAGTTGGACTCTTCAGTCTTGCGTACGAAAATTTTCCCGTCACGAATCCACACAAACTTGTACTTCAATTCTCTGGCGCGTTGACGAGTCGCGGAGTGCAACAGTTTCGCCTCAGGTGTCAAATGCTCAGTCACGTAAATAGGTGACTTCTTGGAACCACCAATACCCAAATGACTAGTGTTGAGTTTGTCTTTGAGTTTGTGTGACGGCAAGACTTGTTTACTTTAGTTATTTTCATAGTGTCATGTCCTATGGCGTGTTGTTGTGGGGCTCAGCAGCCAATATTGGAAATATTTTTGCACTTCAAAAAAGAGCGGTACGCGCCATTTACAGCCTCCGCCGGCGCGATTCATTAAAAGTTTTGTTTAAAGAAATTAATATACTAACCTTAGCAGGGCAATACATCTATGAGAATATATGATATGTTAGGAAACATCTTGCTTGACTCATTCACTAAGAATAGTGATATTCATAATTTTAACACAAGAAATAAAAATAGGCTTGCCGTTCCAAGATTTAGACTTGAAAAAAGTAGAGGCTCGTTTTTGGGAAAAGGCATAGCATTCTTTAATAAAGTTCCACAAGAAGTAATCGAGCTGCCTTTAAATAAATTTAAAAAACATGTTAAAAAGACGCTCTTAAGCAAAGGCTATTACAAAGTAGAAGATTATTTAAATGATTGGTTGTCATAATTATAGTAACACTAACAATGTATAAAAGGAAAATATTCCTATATGAGAATACTTGTCTTTCCTTCAGCATTAGCTTTTTGTATAAATTTTATTATTTTATCATTTTGTCCAGCAACGACATAATTTTTTTTTGTAAATGCGTTGCTTCTGTTAAAGCTGATGAGTTTTTTTCGCCTGTTTTTCTTGTCAGTTAAAAGATGTCCATAACAGGTGGTAGGTAAAAAAATTTTGGACGATTCATAAGCATTAATTTTATTTAATCTATATGAATAAAAAAATTATGACTATGACTATGACTAACCGACTTTTGATCACTAACCTATTTACCAGAAAACACGTAAATTGCCTGCACGATGCACTAAAAAGAGTGAAATAAAAATTATTTTTATAAAAAAATAAAACCGCCTTCAAAAAACCACATCAAAAAAGTAAGAAATAATTCCTCACCGAATAAATAACGTAAGTACTTTGAAGTCGGGCGGGTTTTAACAAAAACAACAAAAAATTGTACATGTTTCACGTTGGTTTTTTTGAAGGCAGTTTTATTTTTTTATAAAAATATTTTTTATAGTGAGGGGAATGCGTTTACGTATATCCCATCCGCGTAAGTGTGCGGACGGTGCGTTGGTTATACAGGGTATTTTTTTTATCAGTGCACAAATTTTTAGGATCGACTCAGAATCGGTAAGTGAACAACTTTCTCCTAGAAACACGGGTCGAAATATGACAAAAAAATTTTGACTCTTCATACAAATCGGACTGATCACGTGATCGATTTAGTATGGAAAGTCCAAATATTTTTGGCGTATTTCGACCCATGTTTCTAGGAGAAAGTTGTTCATTTACCGATTCTGAATCGATCTTAAAAATTTGTGCACTAATAAAAAAATTATCCTGTATATGGGACTTACCCAGCCGCTTTCTGACCCCTGATCCAGTCGCACGGCCTCGATGGAGGAATACTTACAAACCCTCACTACTTACTCACACCGCGCCGTCTGTAGGAGTCGCAATGTGGAGGGTCCGGGAACTGGCTATCTTGCCGGGACACAGTAATGCCGAACACATTAATATGGGGGCAGAGTGACATAAGATGGTGGACAACCTCCGTGGCTGAGTGGTTTTCAAGGTGCCGCTATCTCTAGAGGTTCCGGTTTTGATCCCCGGTCGGGTAAAAATTGGAAACGAACTTTTCAATATTTCCTCGGGTCTGGGTGTATGTGGTACTATACTTTGGTATTGGAACAATGTATGTGATGGAGGGTGTCCAATATTTTATTTATTTACTTATTTTCATGGTGGTTGCTAGTCAGACGGACTAAGAACAAATCCTATCACCAATCAACGATCAACAATCTTAGCTTGAAGTGATGTCGGCGATAGAAATGGTATTGATTTCAACTTGAAATTCACTCGGCACGAAGTTAGATTGGCTCGAATTAAACCTGGGATGTCCAGTTCATCTAAATTCCAGACTGGAATTGAATCGGCGCGTCACAACTCGCCGCCGAAAAATCGCCGCCGCCTTTATTTATCGAGGCGGCCGGCGTTTATTTCGCCGAATACAAAATTGCTTGCCATTTTCCGGCGGCTAGCTGTTCCTGTAAACATTTAAGCCAGATTTTATTTAATTTTGTATAATCAGATTTGTAAATGATTTTTTAATAATTACTTTTATACATTCACAATTTGCAATTCTGTAAGTATTAAAAAAAATTGTTAAAGATATAATACTACCCACTAATCACTGGCAAAGTCAACGGCAAAAGACTAACGCGCGAATTCTCGTACGCAAATCATCTTTGGGAGCGTCTCAAACATCATGCCATCTCTTTCATACGTTTGACATTTCAAGTGACAGGGCGATGTGTGAAACGCTCCCAAAGATAAGTATAGTGCAGCAAGCTTTTCTGTTCCGGTGATTATCTTTGGAACTAAAACAGTTTTCATAAGACAGTACATTTTGACAGCTAATTTGGTATTGCAAGTGGCTCCTCTGTCACGGCTGTCACCGGAACAGGAAATCTTGTGGCACTGTAGCGTACGAGTATTCGGGCATAAGAGGGCGTAGTCTGATGCGTTGGTCGGACCAGCCCCTGTACATTAGTGATAAAGTTATAATACGTAAATTTGTGCAGAAAGAACATGCACGAACTAGTTATACCAGTAATTATTGCATTGTATCACAGTACCTACTCGTAGTTGTGAGTAAAAAAATATTTTCACTATTTTCAAAGCTTATATTATACAAGTTATTACAAAGTTATTTAAATTTTTACTTTTTTGCATTCACAATGCAATTTTTATGGTTGAAAAATGGAAAATGAAGTATTTAGAAAAAAATCGACCCGTTCGACGCTTCTCGTAACGACTCCGTAGCTCAGTGGTTAGAGCAGTCGCCCGGATAGCGAAAGGTCGTGGGTTCGAGTCCCATCGGAGCTGGTTGTGAGACGGGTCGATTTTTTCTAAATACTTCATTTTCCATTTTTCAAGTTATTACAAAGTTATACGTTAATAAAATGTAAGCCCTATTGCGAGCGAAGCTATACAAGGTTAGTATCTGCGACTTTTCATATTTAAGCTCAAACTGCTTTCTTTTAAAGTTCTAATATACGCAGAGAGAAACGATTGGTTTAGCTCTCAATGACTATGCTTTAAGAATTATAATTAAAAAACTTATTCATGTATGTGTGTGCAGCAGCAAGAAGGGTCACGGTTCGGAGTGTTAATTTGCCAGTCGGCAAAACACAGATTTAAGCCTAAGTTATAGGTTTTGTTACGAAAAACCATCTATCTACAGCCTAGTTTTTGCACATCAAAAATCCGAACACATCCTTATTTTATCTAGTAACAAAACATTCGTATGGAACATTTAAAATATTCATGAAGAATAGCATACCTAAGGATTTCCTTTTCTTTCCTGTACTGTCAGAAAAATGATAAGCACGCTCAGTGTGCGTTTGGACGGCTGTAATAAAAAAACGCCGGACCCTGCCGGGTCTCGAATAGGTAACCTTATTTCAATATCCGCTGACCCGTGGGCTACTGCGGTACAGCACTTTATTTCCCTTTCTGGAAACCCTTATGGCTTGGTCTAACTTAAACGCGACTTGTGTTAACCCTTTACTTGATGAAAATATGTAGTAGCCACTTCAATCTGTTTTATCTACCTATACTAATATTATAAAGAAAAATTTATTCACTTGAAACATGGTATAAAAAGTTGTAATATTAGCCTAGGGATTAGTTCTCATATTTCACTATAGTCATAGTCATAGTCATAATGTTTATTGCATCATATTGGTTACATATAGATCTTAAGTATAATACAGTTCGCAATATGAACCCTGTAAGGGTGTCGCAAATCTTAAAACTAAATAATTAAAATTAAACTATTTTGACAACAAGTTTAAAATATTATAATAATAACATATAACATAACAAAGCGACATTCAATTTAAAAAATCTTTTAACTCGTAGAAACATTTTTCCACTAAGAAATCTCTTAATCTTTTAAAAAATATTTTATCATTGTCTATACTTTTAATGTTGTTGAGTATTTTATTATATATATTTATGGACATGTGGTAGGTTCCAGAGCTAACTATATGCAATTTAGTAAAAGGTAAAGCTAATCTATTTCTATTTCGTAATGTACATGTCAGAGAGCGTAAATCATCACGTTGTATATATGAAAATTTGTTCTTGCGTACTAATTTGCAAATTTCTAAAATGTAAATGGAGGTTAGGGTAAGTATTTTAAATTTTGTGAAGTGAGGTCTACAACTGTCAGTATCTGGTATGTTCACTAATATACGAATGCATCTTTTTTGCAGAGTAAAAAGCTTATGTGCGTCAGTGCTATTTCCCCATAAAACAATTCCGTAGCTTAGCCAAGCATTAGCATAAGCGTAATAGGCGGTCATGGCAGATTTTAAGACCGTTCCTTTTTTTAATTCGTAAAGCGCGTATGTAAATTTAGAGAGCTTCGATGCTAATCTATCAACGTGTGGTTTCCAGTTAAGAGCAGTATCAATTTCTACTCCCAACAATGTACATGATGTCACAAAGTCTATATTATTGTTTTGAAATGAAAGTTGACTATCTAATTGTTTTTTCTGTATTGGCTTAAATTGCATTATTTTCGTTTTATTTATGTTTAATTCTAAATTATGATCTGTTAACCAATTTGTTATCTGAGTTAAATTATAATTACATTGTTCTTGAAAATCAGTACTGTTTTTACACGGAAATAAAATGGATACATCATCTGCATATAAAATATTTTTTTTATTCAAACACATTGGCAAATCGTTGATGTAAATTAAGAATAGGATACAACCAAGTACGCTACCCTGAGGTATAGATCGTTCTACTTTTTCTCTTTCTGATGTAATAATATTTATAGAATTGTTTTCTGAGTCATAGAACTCCATTTGCACATATTGCTCTCTATTCTGCAAGTAAGATGCGAACCACCGATGAACTTCACCGCGTATCCCTATAGATTGTAATTTTTTCAAAAGGATTTCATGGGACACACGATCATAGGCTTTGCTCATATCTAGCATAATACCTATAGCGTATTTTTGGTCATTTATTATTTTTAAGACTTCGTACATAAACTCACATAAAGCTGTAATAGTGGATTTATTTTTTTGAAAACCGTGTTGATTTTCACTGATGATATTCATTTTTTCACAAAAGGAAGTTAAACGTGAAGCCATGGCCGATTCAAAAATCTTAGCAAAAGTTGATAACAAAGCAATAGGTCGTAGCTGATGTAGTTCTGTTGCGTTAGTTTTCTTTGGAATTGGTTTTATAATGGTAATCTTTAATAGATCAGGGAATGTTGTTTCAAAGAAAGATAGATTTATTAGGTATGTTAAAGGCTTAACAAGTTCTTCTTTACAATATTTGATTAATATCGGTGGAAATTCGTCGGCACCAAAACTACTTTTATTTTTAAGAGATTTTATAATTTTAAGTACTTCTACTTCAGTAACTGGTGATAGATACATACTTTTATCATTATACTTTGAAGAAGACCACCTTTGAGTTTCAGGTATATTATTATTGTTTCCAATGGATGCAAGGTGTTCATTTATTTTGTTTGCAATAATAATGGGATTTGTGATGTCACCAGTACTTGATTTTAGAACGAAATTTTTATGACTTTTGTTAGTTTTTTTATTTGTTCTTTCTTTTATTATTTTCCACATTGATTTGGAAACATTATTTGAATATTTAATTTGTTTTATATACTGTTTTTTTTTGCTGTAGTTATAGTATTTTTCAGTGTTTTGGCATAATTTTTGTAATAATTATTAATTATAGGGTTATCGGTTTCGGACTTTAACAAGTGTAATAGACGTTTATTTTTACATGACTGTTTTATACCTCTGGTCAACCATGACTTCTTATTATTTTTTATTTTTACAGTTTACTTTACTATTAAAATAGCATGCAAAATATTATATGTATAATTAAATACAAATTAAACAAAAAAACTAATTCAATACAATAATAACTCCCTGATAAAAATAATGTCGATAGTAAAGTGATTGTGTATTAATTTATATTATGTCATCATCATCATCTTTAACTGTCAATAAATTCTTTAATACAATAGAGTAAAAGTTTTTTCTAAATAACCATTTAACAAAGCTTTTCTTAAACTTATAATTATTTAACATTTTATTTTCAAGAGCCTGTAGTGACTGCCCTACAGGCCGTGAGCGACAACCAATGGGTTTTCATACAGCCTGTGATCGTTGAGGTTAAGCATCTTTCACATTGGCCTGTCACGGGATGGGTGAACAAAAATTGATAATACCTATAAAGCTCCTCCGTACTTCGGAAGGCACGTTAAGCCGTTAGTCTCGGCTTCGTTTGCAGTCGTTATTACCCACCAATCGGCATTGGGCTCGCGTGTGGGTCTATATATCCACCTTTAGGTTACGCTTGTGCCTTAACATGGGGGACACTAAATGGCTGATGATGTATGTTGGTCCACGTAGGGGATTAGATAGAAGGGATTTGATTGAATCCATTCGGTGCTGGATTGCATACGGTCAAACATCTCCTGAAGATGCCCCTGGTTAGGGCGAAACACGTGTAGAGTAGTGTGATCGGTAAAGGTGCAAGTTTTGTTATTATTTGTGGAAGAAAACTACATATCCGTCTATCCGTCTCTGGAACAGTCTCCCAGATTCCATAAGAAGATCTCCATCCAAGCTCGCATTTAAAAGTGTTCATGCGTTCCTTCTTGAAGGATCTCAGTCATGAGATCTCAGTCAGTCTCAGTCATGTGGAATGTAGTTTTGATCATCTTCACTAATTAAGCTACTATATTATTATATGTATGTATGTATGTATGTAGGTATATTATATATTTATGTCTATACTTTGGTATGTTCTATGTATGTATAAATTATTTTTATTTGAACCGCTTTTGAGCTTTCTCTGTTTCCCGAAGGTTGCCTGGTAGAGAATGCTTTTAGCGTTAAGCCCGCCTTTTGTACCTTACTTTGTATTCTGTACAATAAAGCAATAAATAATCAATAATAATATATTTATTTTTTACAACAAATAGAAGAGAGCCCAACCCCTGGCTTAATTCTCAAGCCATCTCATAGAATAGTTGCAAAGTAATTTTCATTCATTCAAATCAAATTTTTTTGATCGCAAATTTAGAATCGTCTCAATTAATCACTTCTATCTAAGTGCTTATATTTTTTTAAACTTTTAAGTTTTTTCAAGTAAAATCATTTAATAAATAGTATAAAACCGGCGCCAGACATAGCAAAAACATTTGAACAAAACAAATGTTTGGACATATTGTTATGTTCAAAGATTGAAATGAAGTATTTTAGAAAAAATCGACCCGACTCACAACTAGCTCCGATGGAACGGATGGTTAGTGTGATATGGATGGATGGTTGTGAGACGTTTTGATTTTTTTTTAAATACTTCATTTACAATTTTTCAATAATAAAAATTGCATTGTGAATGCAAAAAGTAAAAATTTTAATAATTGTTCAAAGCTTTGATAACATACTTACTACTGTACTTTGCTATATCAGAGGAAAAGTCTTCAAATATTTGTTAAAATGTGTGTGCTATGTCTGACGCCGACATAATGGTATATTAGCTTCTTCGGGTAAAAAATTCTTCACTAAAATTTACAACAAAAATTAATTAATTTCAAACACCCACCCGCTACCTCTCCCCCTCCAAACCATATCTAAGTGTGAAATAAGAATTTATTATTGGATCCGTGAAGTCCTGAGCGTGACCTCGTTTTATTGGTTTACTGCTCGACAAAGTGGTCAGCGAGGCACGCGGCGCGGGCACCTTGTTATTTTTTACGGTATCACTCGTGAGACCTTCTTTCACTCTTAATGATACTACCGGCGAAAAGCTTCGTTTCAAAGCTAGAGATATAATAATAATAATAATAATAATAATTTGATAGTAGTGAAGACCTGGCTGATACTCATTCGATCCTGTACTGTGCGGCTATTACAGCTTGTCGTGTTGCTCATGTAAAATTTCCAAATACTGACCCAGCAACACGCCCTCGCCTGGCTGTACCAGCCTGGCAGTGTAGGATTGAGCGTCGTATCAGTGAGGCTAGGGTACTCATCGGTAAGCTCAGCTGCTTTAGGGAGGGCAACATGCGCCCTAGGGTCATGCGCTTTGTGAAACGTGCATTCTTGGGGACTGGTATTAGTCCTCAAAATTATATTTCATGTGTCACAGAGCGCATCGACTTCCTGAAGCAGAAAATTTGTGCATGGGCTAATCGTATTCGAAGGTATAGGGTGCGAGTCGATCGCTTTACTCAGAACCGCATGTTCGAGAGAGATCAACGATGTGTTTATGCATCCTGGGAGCGATCGGATCAGAGTGATACTGATATGCATCGGCCGGATGATGATGCCATGATTTCTTTTTGGCACAACATCTGGTCCGTGCCTGTCACTCACTCTGAAGGCACGTGGATGGAGGATGTTGAGCGTTCGTGTGAGCTTATACCTGATATGAATGAAGTAACCATTGACTACCAAGACGTAGTTTGTGCAGTTCGTTCCTTACCCAACTGGAAATCTCCAGGCCCGGATGGACTGCACAATTTCTGGTATAAATGGTTACCTAGCTCGCACGTTCGCTTAGCATCTCAATTTCAATGTGCTTTATTATCTCAGTCGCTTCCAGAATTCATGACAACAGGCATAACCCATCTGCTCCATAAATCTGGTAGTACTGCGGACCCCAAAAACTATAGACCTATCACCTGTCTGCCAACAATTTATAAAATTCTTACGTCCATTTTGAGGTCGAAGATTAATAAACACATTAATCAAAATTCTATTATGGTCGCCTCTCAGAATGGATGTAGGAATGGGGCCCGTGGTACTAAGGAGCTACTCCTCATTGACATGGCTATTAACCAACAGGTTCGTCGAACCGAAAGAACCTGTCGACTTCCTGGATAGATTATAAGAAGGCCTATGATTCCGTGCCGCATTCGTGGCTCATGAGGGTGCTGGAGTTGTATAAAATAAATACAACTCTACGCACTTTCTTGATATCGTGCATGCGAAAATGGAGAACGGTCCTTTTCTATCCAGGATCTCGACGGATTCTAGGTCATGGCGATCCTATAAAAATAGAGCGAGGAATCTTCCAGGGTGTCGGTTTGAGTCCATTGTGGTTCTGTCTGGCCTTGAACCCTCTGAGTACACTTCTCGAGAGTTCAGGGTTAGGCTATCGTTTACGGAGAAATGGTCAAGTAATATCACACCTGCTGTACATGGATGACCTGAAACTATTTGCCCATAGCAGCTCTCATTTGACAGCGTTACTGAAGGTTACTGAAGCTTTCAGTAATGCCATTAAAATGGAATTTGGTGTGGACAAATGTGCAGTCATGCATGTAAAGCGTGGTCAGATAATGGAATCTACGGGTAAACAACTCTCGGATTCTATTCATCTTAGATCTCTCTCCGTAAACGAAACCTATAAATATTTAGGTATGTCACAGGCATTAGGCATCAACGATGCTGACATGAAACAGTCGTTGCGTGAGCGTTTCTTGGGGCGCCTTTCAAAAGTCCTTAAAAGTCTTTTGTCTGGCGGAAACAAGGTTCGCGCATACAATGGATGGGTCATGCCGGTACTGATGTATTCCTTCGGCATACTTAAATGGACTCAAACTGAACTGGATGCCCTGGATAGAAAAGTTCGTACATTGCTAACAGCACACCGCATACATCACCGACGTTCATCGACAATGAGATTGTATATCCCGCGGAAGTGCGGTGGTCGTGGCTTCTTAAATGCTAAGACATTGCATAACCGCGAGATATGCAATCTTAGGGAGTATTTTCTCCAAGTCGATATGGGATCTCATAGAGATGTAGTTGCTGTTGACAATGGACTGACTCCTCTATTTTTAGCAAAAGAAAACTGGCGCAAACCTGTAGTACTTAGTACTTCCGACCGCAGCACTGTGTGGCAAAGCAAGGAGTTACATGGCAGATTCTACCGGGCTCTCCATGGGCCCGACGTAGATTTATTAGCCTCAGTATCCTGGCTCCGTTTCGGTGACCTTTTTGGTGAAACCGAAGGTTTTGTCTGTGCAATTATGGATGAGGTTGTGTTGACGAATAACTACCGAAAGTATATCCTAAGGGATGGCACAGTGGATATTTGCCGAGCGTGTCATCGTCCTGGTGAATCCCTTAGGCATATAATCTCCGGTTGTTCTCGTCTCGCAAACGGCGAGTATTTGCATAGACATAACCAAGTGGCCAGGATAATACACCAACAACTTGCTCTGAAACATAGTCTTGTGGCATCCGAGGTGCCGTACTACAGGTATGCACCAGAACAGGTCCTTGAAAATAGCCATGCCACATTGTATTGGGATCGATCTATCATTACAGACAGGACTATTGTAGCTAATAAGCCTGATATTGTATTGATAGATCGACACGAACGCCGCGCGATAATTGTTGATGTCACTGTTCCCCATGACGACAACCTTGTGAAAGCTGAAAAAGATAAAGAAAACAAATATCTTGATTTAGCTCACGAGATTGTTGACATGTGGGACATTGATTCAGCAATTATTGTTCCGATAGTCATATCTGCCCATGGTCTGATAGCCAAGAGCCTCGATAAACACCTTAAGAGGCTTGCGTTAGGTGGATGGATCGGGAGTCAGATGCAGAAGGCAGTACTTCTGGACACGGCCCGTATAGTGAGAAGGTTCCTGTCTCTGGATCCTTAACCATCGGTAGCCGGGACTTTGATCTTGCTGCCGTTGGGGAACTGCATTTTTGTATTTTTAAATGTTATATTTTTTAGTGTTATACATTGTAAAAATTTAATGTTTAGAAATATAATTTTGTAAGTATTTAAAATGTAATAAAGGGAATAATAATAATATATATACATATATATATATTCTGGGTGACGGTTTGAGTCCATTGTGGTTCTGTCTCGCCTTGAACCCTCTGAGTACACTTCTCGAGAGTTCAGGGTTAGGCTATCGTTTACGGAGAAATGGTCAAGTAATATCACACCTGCTGTACATGGATGACCTGAAACTATTTGCCCATAGCAGTTCTCATTTGACAGCGTTACTGAAGGTTACTGAAGCTTTCAGTAATGCCATTAAAATGGAATTTGGTGTGGACAAATGTGCAGTCATGCATGTAAAGCGTGGTCAGATAATGGAATCTACGGGTATACAACTCTCGGATTCTATTCATCTTAGATCTCTCTCCGTAAACGAAACCTATAAATATTTAGGTATGTCACAGGCATTAGGCATCAACGATGCTGACATGAAACAGTCGTTGCGTGAGCGTTTCTTGGGGCGCCTTTCAAAAGTCCTTAAAAGTCTTTTGTCTGGCGGAAACAAGGTTCGCGCATACAATGGATGGGTCATGCCGGTACTAATGTATTCCTTCGGCATACTTAAATGGACTCAAACTGAACTGGATGCCCTGGATAGAAAAGTTCGTACATTGCTAACAGCACACCGCATACATCACCCACGTTCATCGACCATGAGATTGTATATCCCGCGGAAGTGCGGTGGTCGTGGCTTCTTAAATGCTAAGACATTGCATAACCGTGAGATATGCAATCTTAGGGAGTATTTTCTCCAAGTCGATATGGGATCTCATAGAGATGTAGTTGCTGTTGACAATGGACTGACTCCTCTATTTTTAGCAAAAGAAAACTGGCGCAAACCTGTAGTACTTAGTACTTCCGACCGCAGCACTGTGTGGCAAAGCAAGGAGTTACATGGCAGATTCTACCGGGCTCTCCATGGGCCCGACGTAGATTTATTAGCCTCAGTATCCTGGCTCCGCTTCGGTGATCTTTTTGGTGAAACCGAAGGTTTTGTCTGTGCAATTATGGATGAGGTTGTGATGACGAATAACTACCGAAAGTATATCCTAAGGGATGGCACAGTGGATATTTGCCGAGCGTGTCATCGTCCGGGTTAATCCCTTAGGCATATAATCTCCGGTTGTTCTCGTCTCGCAAACGGCGAGTATTTGCATAGACATAACCAAGTGGCCAGGATAATACACCAACAACTTGCTCTGAAACATAGTCTTGTGGCATCCGAGGTGCCGTACTACAGGTATGCACCAGAACAGGTCCTTGAAAATAGCCATGCCACATTGTATTGGGATCGATCTATCATTACAGACAGGACTATTGTAGCTAATAAGCCTGATATTGTATTGATAGATCGACACGAACGCCGCGCGATAATTGTTGATGTCACTGTTCCCCATGACGACAACCTTGTGAAAGCTGAAAAAGATAAAGAAAACAAATATCTTGATTTAGCTCACGAGATTGTTGACATGTGGGACATTGATTCAGCAATTATTGTTCCGATAGTCATATCTGCCCATGGTCTGATAGCCAAGAGCCTCGATAAACACCTTAAGAGGCTTGCGTTAGGTGGATGGATCGGGAGTCAGATGCAGAAGGCAGTACTTCTGGACACGGCCCGTATAGTGAGAAGGTTCCTGTCTCTGGATCCTTAACCATCGGTAGCCGGGACCTTGGTCTTGCTGCCGTTGGGGAACTGCATTTTTGTATTTTTAAATGTTATATTTTTTTGTGTTATACATTGTAAAAATTTAATGTTTAGAAATATAATTTTGTAAGTATTTAAAATGTAATAAAGGGAATAATAATAATAAATAAATAACTTCTTACAATCACACCAATTATCTAAGCCCATGTTAATTTTTATGTTTTGTAAAATCAACTTTAGTTATCTTTGGATACGGTGACGAAGGACACAGCACATTACATCAACTCGGAAAGGGATCGACACCGTATCGCCTTCGCCTCGCCGTCAACCAGGCGTCAACCTAACGCAAGCACGTAACCAAACCGGATCAGCGTCGGTACGTCGGCTCGGCTACGGCTAGGCGACGCCGCGCTTACGGCTAGACGACGCCGCGCTTACGGCTCGCCGCACAGTGGTTCCATATAAAAAAAGGAGAGAAAAAAATGATAAAAAAAAAAGTCAAAAAAATGAAAAAAAATGAGAAAAAAATGAGAAAAAAAATATTTGATGTTCATTTTCATTTTCAGACCACTGTGCGTAGAGCCGTAAGCTCGGGTACGGAGAGACGTGAGCGCGTGGACGACTAGCGGTAAGCGCGGGGATAGCAAGTTGAGCGACCCGCAAAGCGGTTCGTGAGCAGTGGCCCGATTCTGCTAACGTAAAGTCGTAATCTTGTCTCAATCGTGTTTCAATTGTTGTGCTTTTTACACACTAGTTACAAGAATTATGACAGTATGATGTGATGTGAATGTAGTGTGTGGTGTGACCATCAGTAGTATTGTGAAAAAAGTTCACATTTCTTGTAACTAGTGTGTAAAAAAGCACAACAATTGAAACACGATTGAGACACGATTATGACTAAACGTTAGTAGAATCTGGCCACTGGTCCCGAGGCGAGGCGATTACGTTACGAATCCGATTAGTGTGCTTTGCAGTAGGGGGTTTCATACAAAGAATACTGAACGGCTCGATTTGAGACGTTTACGATCCCTTTCCGAGTTGATGTATCTGCTGTGACCTGACCTCAGTCTCTTAACTATGGAGGTGACAATCCGGGAAAATACAGGAAATGGAGCACATAATAATCCGAAAAACTACACGAGCTGCTACTACAAATTTCAACCAAGAAGCTGTGACCAAAGAGACTCGACCAAGCGTCAGCACGCGGAGTATTCGCGTCATGGTTGCTTACTTTGCTATACTTAATCTATCTATGTTAAAAATATGAAAGATTTGACTTTTTGCTTGGCTTTTTGAAATGGGTAAAATCAAAAAATAGTTGACTGATTTTTTTAATCAGTCCTTAATTAGCTTCACCATTAGAAAGCTAAATTCTGCCTGAGTGACTTTTGTGATATTTCCACAATAAAGTGAAGGCTTCTGCCGCGCGATTGATTACCGCATCGCGTCGGCGGCGGCGTCTTCAGCGTCGTCGCCACAGAATATATAATAGTACCACAGTCTATATATTTCCCTTCCCTACTATGTCGTCGCCCCGCTTCGCAAAGACGCACGTCTGTCTGAGCAGAGCTTAATGACTTCTTTTTTTATAAAAATCGCTTAAAAATAAATATAAATCAAATCTTTTATATCCCTTTTAAGCGTTTATATTTCGCGCTAGAGTTCTGGTTTGGGTGTTGTTTCAAACACCCAAAAGGGCAAGGAAAAAAAATAAGGCCAGCGGTCAAATCACGGTATAAGCGAATTTCGGGGACGAAGTTACCGGCACCCAGTAGACAGTCATGAATAAACATACCAGTACATACATAGATAGATACATTGTATAAAGACAGCATTTTCAGCTGTATTTATAAAATATATACAGCAGGAAACAGGATGACGTATAGAAAAACACAAGGGGAGTCCCCTAACACAAACATGGCAGAGTGCTTTTCCCCTATGAGGGGTTCGGCCCTTGCAGCCAACATGCACGGAAGCCACTGCATCATTTATTTACATAGCTACGACAGATTTAATGGTCGTTTGTGTAATGCATTCAAACAGAGATTGCAAATAGTAGATTTCATTACAAGTGCGGAAAGCCTGTCATTGCAAAGAGTTCCGACAAATGTCTACCCGAGCCGAGGCGCAGCCGAAGGTGAGGGTTGACAGTCGGAACAAGTTGCAATGACGGTTCCGCACGTGTACTGAACAACTATTTTTAATACAGTTGCGAAAAAATTAAGCAATTTAATAAAATAATAAAACACAATAAACTCAACTACCTAATTAAACGTAAAAGAATATAAGCAGACTTTTTTTTGTTTTCTTCACCCATTCTGGGTTGGCAAAGGAAACTATGATCATACAGCCAAGGCTTCAGTAGAATTTTTTTATTGATATGAAATGAAATGAAAGTAAATGAGATGAAATGAAATGAAACCTAACAAAAGCAATCCGAATCCTACAGGAGCGCCTTTCCTTATTTCTCTCTTTTACCACATCGTTTTCCATTAAAGCCACATTATTGCACTAATTCCACCATACGAAGTACCTACCACAATAAAAACCAGAAAAAACTAATTGAGAAAATTAAGAAATAAGGTCCCTCATTTTCTTTTCACTTACTTGCGCAAACTCCTTTAAGCAGATACTATGGTAAATAGTGCACGTCATACCATATTTAGTAATCTGTGGTCATACAGCCAATTTTATGTATTTTTTATATTCATAAATTTAATTTGGCCGATACTAATATTAATTTAATGTATAATTAAAATTACTTTTAAATCTGATATTGAAACAAATTAGTAGCTTCTTTTTAGAAATATTTGCATGAATCATAAAAACTTCTATGATTTTTTTTTTAGTAAAAACTTCGTGGTTAGTTTTTTCTTTTTAATAAGTTTTTAATTTTGACAGTTGGGAAAGAAAACGCACGAGTTCGGGAAAGGTAAAGAAAAAGTTCGAGTGTGTAATAGCCCACATCCCGAACGCTATACGTCCCTGCAATACGCCACTTTTTGAGCAACTGTATTAAAATAGTAGATTTCATTACAAGTGCGGAAAGTCTGTCATTGCAAAGAGTTCCGACAAATGTCTACCCGAGCCGAGGCGCAGCCGAAGGTGAGGGTTGACAGTCGGAACAAGTTGCAATGACGGTTCCGCACGTGTACTGAACAACTATTTTTAATACAGTTGCGAAAAAATTAAGCAATTTAATAAAATAATAAAACACAATAAACTCAACTAACTAATCGTAAAAGAATATAAGCAGAGACTTTTTTTTGTTTTCTTCACCCATTCTGGGTTGGCAAAGGAAACTATGATCATACAGCCAAGGCTTCAGTAGAATTTTTTTATTGATATGAAATGAAAATTAAATTAAATGAGATGAAATGAAATGAAACCTAACAAAAGCAATCCGAATCCTACAGGAGCGCCTTTCCTTTTTTCTCTCTTTTACCACATCGTTTTCCATTAAAGCACTAATTCCACCATACTAAGTACCTACCACAATAAAAACCAGAAAAAACTAATTTAGATAATTAAGAAATAAGTTCCCTCATTTTCTTTTCATTTACTTGCGCAAACTCCTATAAGCAGATACTATGGTAAATAGTGCACGTCATACCATATTTAGTAATCTGTGGTCATACAGCCAATTTTATGTATTTTTTATATTCATAAATTTAATTTGGCCGATACTAATATTAATTTAATGTTTAATTAAAATTACTTTTAAATCTGATATTGAAACAAATTAGTAGCTTCTTTTTAGAAATATTTGCATGAATCATAAAAACTTCTATGATTTTTTTTTTTTAGTAAAAACTTCGTGGTTGGTTTTTCTTTTTAATAGACAATATTTTGACAGTTGGGAAAGAAAACGCACGAGTTCGGGAAAGGTAAAGAAAAAGTTCGAGTGTGTAATAGCCCGCATCCCGAACGCTATACGTCCCTGCAATACGCCACTTTTTGAGCAACTGTATTAAAAAACAATATTCAATCTTTTTTCATAAGGACGGCGACATTTTCCAGAATGACTTATACTTATCCCTTTATAAGCTTTCATTCTATTCGTATTCGTAATGTATTTTTCATGAAAAAGGTTATCTATGTTTTTCCCAGCATTCGCAACTGGTAGTTTCAGAGATAAGCGCAGTCAGATTCAAACGTAGCATTCAAAAGTTTTTCACCAGTTTCCAGTTTTTTTCAGTTTGTTTGTTTGTTTGTCCGTCTTTCACGTCAAAACGAAGCAACGGATCGACGTGATTTGGTATGGGGATAGTTTATATTAGGCATATATAGACATAAGCTACTTTTTATTCCGGAAAAATATCACCTTCCCATTGGATGACGTCGTATAGTCCAAGCAGGTGAAGCCGAGGGCGGGAAGCTAGTAATAATATAATTTGAGTCGATCATACGAGTTTAAACATCGGCATTGATGACCAGCTTGGCACAGGGGTACGAACGGATACCTGCCTTCTGCGCAAAGGTCCCGGGTTCGAATCCCACTCAAGATAAATATTTTTTGTACATAAACACGTCCATTTGTCTTGGTCTGGATGTTTTCTATAAAAGTAACGATTAAAAATGATTTTTTAAATCTAGGCTTTAACAAGCATTTGTTAATATTAAAAAAGTTACGCAACCGTTTCCAAAAGTGCATGTATATTGTGTAGTAATTACAAAAATATAAATAATAATAAATAAATAATAACTTCTTACATTCACACCAATTATCTAAGCCCATTTTAATTTCATTAACAAACTGTATCATGGAAAACTTGATAACTTAAATACTTTTTGTTTGTAAATACATACTTAATATACATAGTAAACACCCAGACCAAGACAAATAGACATGTTCATGCACACAAATATTTGTCTTGTTCGGGAATCGAACCCGAGACCACTGGCGCAGAAGGTGGGTAGCCTAGCCCTGCGCCAAATCGGTCGTCAAACATTTATACATATACATTATAGTTTATTCGCTAACCATCATTTAAATCACAAGAAATCGCTCAAGATCAAAATAGAAACCGTGCCTAGCAACTGACGACTCAAGACAGCAGGCTTTAGTACCAAAAAAATTTATTGTAACTTTCCTTCTATCAATTTCAAGAAGTTTAGCCTTCTTAATTTCAAATTACCTAGATTAAGTTTCATAAAGTAAATTTTTATTATGAATTAAGCAAAGAAGCGAAACTCGCAAATCGGTATAACGACATTTATTAAGATGAATCGATATTTCTACTCTGGGATGATTGATGCCTGCGCCCCAAATTACGTTTCATGCCTTAATATTGCCGAGATAGTAAAAATGTAAGAACTACGATAAAAAAGGTTTAATGGCTTTGACAAACGGCAAAGGCATTTTATTCTAAGGCTAAACGGTTATTCATCTCCGGAGATCTTTTTTCGTTATCTTTTTGTTTCTTACGCCCGAATTCTCGAACGCAAATCATCTTTGGGAGCGTCTCAAACATCATGGCATCTCTTTCATACGTTTGACATTTAAAGTAACAGGGCGATGTTTGAGACGCTTCCAAAGATGATTAGCGTTCGAGAATTCGGGCGTTTGTTACTTACTAGCTGTGCGGCGCAGTTTTACCCGAGCAGTTTCCCTTCGCTAAATAATATTGGGATAAAATATAGACTTTGACGACCTCTGTGGCAGAGTGGTGTACGCACTGGTTTTCAAGGTACCGCTATCTCTAGAGGTCCCGGGTTCGATCCCCGGTCGGGTAAAGGTCACAGCACACTACATCAACTCGGAAAGGGATCGACACCGTATCGCCTTTCGCCTCGCCGTCAACCAGGCGTCAACCTAACGCAAGCACGTAAACAAACCGGATCAGCGTTGGTACGTCGGCTCGGCTACGGCTAGGCGACGCCGCGCTTACGGCTCGCCGCACAGTGGTTCCACATAAAAAAATGAGAGAAAAAAATGATAAAAAAATAAAAAAATGACAAAAAATGACAAATAATTATAAACAAAAATATTGATGTTCGTTTTCTTTTTCAGACCACTGTGCGTAGAGCCGTAAGCTCGGGTACGGAGAGACGTGAGCGCCTGGACGACTAGCGGTAAGCGCGGGGATAGCGAGTTGAGCGACCCGCAAAGCGGTTCGTGAGCTGGTCCCGAGGCGAGGCGATTACGTTACGCTTCCGATTAGTGTGCTTTGCAGTAGAGGGTTTCATACAAAGAATACTGAACCGCTCGAGTTGATACGTTTACGATCCCTTTCCGAGTTGATGTATGTGCTGTGACCTTTCTGCGATGCCATACTACGACGAAGGAACTGTAGGGTGACTATGACGATACCAGTACCTAGTATGATAAATAAATAATAAAAATAAATAAATAATAAATAAATTTTCTTACAATCATACCAATTATCTAGCTCATATGTAGTTATCATGAAGAAACTGTGGTTAGGAAACTAGGTAAATGTTGAAAACGAACTTTCCAATATTTCCTCGGGTCTGGGTGTATGTGGTAACCCGTCGTTGTTTCCAATTTCCATAACACTAGTGCTCAAGCTACTATAGTTTGATTTTGGAACAATGTATGTGATGGTGTCACTTATTGGTAATAAGTTAGTGTCTACTGAAAATATTTTTCAAATGGGTTCAATACTTTCAGAGATTACTTTCTACATAAAAAACTTTACCTCTTTATAATATTAGTGTTGATGTAAATCAAATCAAATCAAATAATAATAAAATAAATAAATAACTTCTTACATTCACACCAATTATCTAAGCCCATTTTAATTTCATTAAGAAACTGTATCATGGAAAACTTGATAACGGATAAATATATACTTAAATACTTTTTTTTTGTAAATACATACTTAATATACATAGAAAACGCCCAGACCAAGACAAATAGACATGTTCATGCACACAAATATTTGTCTTGTTCGGGAATCGAACCCGAGACCACTGGCGCAGAAGGTGGGTAGCCTACCCCTGCGCCAAATCGGTCGTCAAATCAATATCATTTATTCATTTTAAGCTGATACAGCACTTGTGAACTAAATGTGTGATGTAAATAGCCCAAGCACGAGAAACTGTCGTTATGGTAACCGTTATTGATCGTATTACAAGTGCCACAAACTTTTCTGTTGGTGGCCAAAATGTGAAACTAGCGTGTTTTTTTAAATGTCATTTTGCTGTCAAGTTGATGTCCAACCATAGCGCTGCTGGCGGCTAAAGGTCTTAGAAGTCAGAGCCGGTTAAATTGCTACAAAAAAAAGAAAACCTTTCATAGCGCCGCTGTCACCGGAACCAAAGAATATATTATTATACACTAACGCGAACGGCAGAAAATATTGTGCCACGTACATTTTATTAAAACCACAGCAGCACCTCTTTAGATCGTATAAGGAACTGTTGATTTATTGTTAAAGGTTGTATATACTTAATGTACTGGCACAAGCAACAATATGTAAAGAAACAAAATAGAACATTTAGTTTTAGTGTGGCGCAATAGTACATTACAGCCGAGGACAGGTAAGTTAGAAATTACATTGTCGAGGATGGTTTTAATCATTCGAGGCAAGGTAATTTGCTTACCGTACAAGGCTTGTATAGTGCTTTTCGCAAGAAATGCGAGGAAATAAAAAAACCGTTTAACTTAATAAAATTTATTAACATTATATGACACATGTTCGGGCAATTTTTAAATGTAAATGTTATTTTTTCCCGGGCACACTTTGTATAAATCGCCCATAATAATATTATTTTTCACACTTATGCTCTGAAATGTAAATATTATATTTGAGAAAAGAATGCAGTACGTGGCACTTTTCCGAGGTAAACATTCTAAATTTGAAAATCACTGCAGTAATGGATTTCAGTACTTACTTACTGCACTGATTTTAGTGCAGTAAGTAAGTACTGAAATTCATTACTGCAGTGATCTGCAATGGTACTACCAACTTTTTTTCTTTATTTTTTCTTTCGTTATTCCTGTGTATAAAAACAGAAAAAGCAAAGGGACATTTGCACCATACAGCCACATTATTATTATTATAACATAATTAGGTTAACTTTTTTATAAATACGGTGCGCATAGATTATATTACTTCGTATTGTACCACAAGCGCTATGTACCCTTAGCACGAACATCAATCGAAAAAACAAAATGAGATTTATCATAGACAAAATATCCTTTACGAGTAATTTTGTATGGGAAATATGTACAGCGCCATCTACCGCCCAGAAGCGGGTATTGAAGTTGCGCATTTTAGTAGCAAGTAGTAAGTATCAATAGGCTGTATGACCGTTCCACATGGTCTCACAAGCCAATATAAAAAAACGGCAGGAATGATTTCTAGCGGTTGATTTGATATCAATACAGTTTATATTGTGTAATAAATTATTAATATGAGTTCTGCCAATGAAACATTTACAGACATTGTAAGTACCTACTCCACCAAATTTAAGAGCAGAAGCAAAATTAATAACAGAAAACTTACTGCCAGCAAAATCAAAAGAAAGATATATGAAAACCTACAATCTGATTTGGAAAAGTGAAAAAAAGGCGCATACGTTTTCGGAATCTGTGTTGTTGGCGTATTTTAATGATACATCATTAAAATAATATTATTATGGGCGATTTATACATAAGTGTGCCCGGAAAAACAATAACATTTAGGTACATTTAATAATTGCCCGAACATGTGTTGTCATAGTTTTAATAAATTTTATTTAGTTAAACAGTTTTTTATTTCCTCGCATTTCTTGCGAAAAGCACTATACAAGCCTTGTACGGTAAGCAAATTACCTTGCCTCGAATGATTAAAGCCCTCGCCTGCGGCTCGTGCTTCAAACCATCCTCGACAATGTAATTTCTTACTTACCTGTCCTCGGCTGTAATGTACTATTAATGATGTATCATTAAAATAGGTACGCCAACAACACAGATTCCGAAAACGTATGCGCCTTTTTTCACTTTTCCAAATCAGATCGTAGGTTTTCATAAAATTATCTTTCTTTTGATTTTGCTGGCAGTAAGTTTTCTGTTATTAATTTTGCTTCTGCTCTCAAATTTGGTGGAGTAGGTACATACAATGTCTGTATCTGTTTCATTGTCAGAACTCATTTTGATAATTTATTACACAATATAAACTGTATTGATATCAAATCAACCGCTGAAAATCATTCCCGCCGTTTTTTTTAGTATTGGCTTGTGAGGCCTTGTGGAACGGTCATACAGCCTATTGATACTTACTACTTGCTACTAAAATGCGCAACTTCAGTACCCGCTTCTGGGCGGTAGATGGCGCTGTACATATTTCCCATACAAAATTACTCGTAGAGGATATTTTGTCTATGATAAATCTCATTTAGTTTTTTCGATAGATGTTCGTGCTAAGGGTACATAGCGCTTGTGGTACAATACGAGGTAATATACTCTGTGCGCACCGTATTAAAAAAAAGTTAACCTAATTATGATATAATAATTACCTATATAATAATAAAAATAATGTGGCTGTATGGTGCAAATGTCCCTTTGCTTTTTCTGTTTTTATACACAGGAATAACGAAAGAAAAAATAAAGAAAAAAGTTGGTAATGAATTTTAGTACTTACTTACTGCACTGATTTTAGTGCAGTAAGTAAGTACTGAAATTCATTACTGCAGTGATTTTCAAATTTAGAATGTTCACCTCGGAAAAGTGCCACGTACTGCATTCTTTTCTCAAATATAATATTCACATTTCAGAGCATATGTGTGAAAAAGTCATTAAATGTTGTAATATGACATAGTCCTAATTGAATCAGTTGGAATGGGAACCTGTCAAGGCTGGCAAATTTATCAGGAGACAAAAAAAAATCTTATAATGTTCATCATGTCAGCCGAACGACGCCCACTGCTGGGCATAGGCCTCCCCCAAGGATCTCCACAACGATCGGTTCTCCGCGCTATGTGTCCCGCCCACTGCCACTTCAATGATGCAATCCTTCGAGCGATGTCGGTTATTTTAGTTCTCCTGCGGATCTCATCATTTCTGATTCGATCAAGCAGGAAAATACAAAGCATCGCTCTCTTTATTGCTCGCTGGGTGACTTTGAGGCTTCTTATGAGACCCATCGTCTCACTTCCATAGGTCATTACTGGCAACACACACTGGTCAAAGACTTTCGTCTTGAGACATTGAGGTATTTCGGACGCGAATATATGTCGGAGCTTCCCAAACGCTGCCCATCCAAGCTGGATTTGACGAGAGATCTCTTTCTCAAAGTTGGACTTACCTAACTGGACCGTCTGTCCTAGGTAAACATAGTGGTCAACAACTTCGAGTGTAATGTTCCCAACATTAACTGGAGCGGGTGCAATAATATAAATGCATGCAAGGTGCTTATAATGTCAATGTTCCTTTTCTTACCGTCATGTAAAAATTTGGTGCCCTATACTTTACCAGCCCTATACTAGCTATTGTACTTACATATTCCGTTTCTTGTCTGATATGTCTGTCTTGCCATAAAGAATCGAAATCCATAAATGTTGCGCAATGAGAAACGAGGTGACATGTTCCCTTTCTTAAATAACCGATTTAATTTATTATTGCTCGTGTCTGTACAGATAGCACATCAAGTCTGAAATGTAGACCACGAGCGGTTTACTCTTATCGCATACGTCAGAAGATTTCGTAGTGGAACTGTTTACAAATTTTCGACTACACATGAGTAATGTCGACTGTAGAAAATGATTTGTCATACCAAGTTTCGTCAGTTCTAGTATCCGAAAAAGAAATGTGTTGTAATGTTTTGTAAATTTTAATTTTTAACAACTAGTTGAATAATACTATTTGATATTCATTATTAGGTAGTAACTAGCCGATTGACTAAAATACTTTTTACCGACAAAAATAAGTGAGCGACTTAGTCGCCAATCTAACCTCAATCTAACCTAACCTAAACATATTTTTCCGCAACCAGTATTTTAGTCGGTTTTAGTAATTTTTAGTCGGTCAGTTTATTATATTCCTTCATTATTCGCATTAGGCTTGTTTTCCAGAAACCTTAATCACCTGCTGTATATAATAATAGGTGATCGGGTTCTTGGAAGTCGAGATCAAAACGATAGACTAAAGGTCACAGCACATACATCAACTCGGAAAGGGATCGTAAACGTATCAACTCGAGCGGTTCAGTATTCTTTGTATGAAACCCCCTACTGCAAAGCACACTAATCGGAATCGTAACGTAATCGCCTCGCCTCGGGACCAGCTCACGAACCGCTTTGCGGGTCGCTCAACTTGCTTAGCTTGCTTGCTAGCTTACCGCAACCGCTAGTCGTCCAGGCGCTCACGTCTCTCCGTACCCGAGCTTACGGCTCTACGCACAGTGGTCTGAAAATGAAAATGAACATCAATTTTTTTTTCTTAATGTTTTTTTCTCATTTTTTTGTCATTTTTTTTTTATTTTTTTGACATTTTTTTTTACTTATATTTTTTTTAAATTTTTTTTTACTTATTCTTTTTTTCTCTCATTCATTTTTTTTATTTTTTTTATATGGAACCACTGTGCGGCGAGCCGAAAGCGCGGCGTCGCCTAGCCGTAAGCGCGGCGTCGCCTAGCCGTAGCCGAGCCGACGTACCGACGCTGGGACCGTACTCTGAAACGCTAATCCGAAACTTCGGTTAGCCCCGCCCCTTTCACTCGATTCTGTCCCGACTAGAGAGTGAGAGGGACGGGTATACCGAAGTTTCGGGTTTTGCGTTTCAGAGTAGGCTTTCTGATCCGGTTTGGTTACGTGCTTGCGTTAGGTTGACGCCTGGTTGACGGCGAGGCGAAGGCGATACGGTGTCGATCCCTTTCCAAGTTGATGTAATGCGCTGTGTCCTTTAGTTGTAACGTAAGGATGTTGAATAATACTATCTGATATTTATTTGCATTAAGCTAGGCTAGTTTCCCAGAAACCTTATCTGCAGAAAAGGCTTATCCTTATATCTTTCCCTTGAGCCTTTGAATACCGAGAAAGTCCTAGAAGAGGGCCGGTATCAAATTTAGTGCTATAGTAGCAATAAAAGCGATAATTTAGAGTTTTTTCTGTGACTACTTATGTTTTGTATCATTTATCAGTTTTATATAATCGTTTGTAATAGAAATGATCGTTTTTATTTAAAAAATTTGTTGGTAAACAATTTTGACTCCAACTGCTATAATACGGTATTTTACTGATTTTTTTTATTTCTTTAAAATGTTTTTCGAATCATTAGCTACACAAAACAAGTTTTCATTTTGAATTATCTTGAATATTTTCAAAGTTATAGGACTTCAAACTTTATAATTAGACAAGGACAGGACGCTATCTTAGTGACGTCAGTGGGTTAGTAGCGTCATAGTCACGCCATAAAAGATTTCGTTTTAGAAAGAGACAGCTATAGTCAAAATCAAACAGACTATAATTCTATTATTATAAAACAGATTCAAATTATTTTTTCACATTTGGTATTCTTAATTGCAATATTTTTTAACGTCATCAGTAAATATCTACATTTCAACAACAGTAAAATACCCTATTGATAGAGCTGTGAAAAAGGTTCTTTACTTCTCTACTAATTGTTAAGTAAGACGAATATAATTTACAAATTAATTCTATTGCGTGATTTGTCCTGATTCTTTAACAAATTACTTAGAACAAGAACTGTAAGAAGGGTTATTTGCCTGAATAAAAATAAATATTATCACTGCCGCCAGCTGTTGCAATGGTTTCGAAATGTTGCGATACTATAATAATCCTTATATACTAATAAAATAAAAACTAATGTCTTTTTACACGCACACGGTCGTGTTAAGTAATAATATATGAGCTACATAAACAGCTTTCACATGGCAAGGCGACCGTGCCGTGACCGTGTGTCGCTAGGCCACGTGAACAGCAGACTTTTCAACTCGGAAAGGGATCGACACCGTATCGCCTTTCGCCTCGCGGTCAACCAGGCGTCAACCTAACGTAAGCACTAAGCACGTAACCAAACCGGTACCCCTAGTATGAGTTTGGCAAACTGTATAATATGTCTTTTGACTGCTTTACCGACATGAGCAGTTCATCCGATAGTTTTCGTAAACGTTGACAGTTAAAATCAACTCATACTAGGGGCACAGATCAGCGTCGTCGGTACGTCGACTCGGCTACGGCTAGGCGACGCCGCGCTTACCGCTCGCTGGTCCCGAGGCGAGGCGATTACGTTACGATTCCGACTAGTGTGCTTTGCAGTAGGGAGTTTCATACAAAAAATACTGAACCGCTCGTGTTGATACGTTTACGTTCCGTTTACGAGTTGATATATATGCTGTGACCTGAAAGCTGTCATTGTAGCTCATGTAAGAAGGCAAATTTATTTCTCCAATATAATACAATATTCACTTTTTGTTTTTATCCACAATGGGGTAGCACTTAGCCTTCATCACACCTGATGATAAGTGGTGATAAGGGTGAAGGTGGAAGCGCACTACTCCCGGAGTCCTCAACCACTGAGGCACTAGTTATCCTATCTTTAGTTATCTGTAAAAAAACCTTAACGAGTTTCTTTCCGGTTCTTCTCCAAGGTCTCCCACCGTAGAGTTTGCGAACCAAAGACGTAGCTTCTTTGACGTTTAACAAGCGCTGTATCAGCCTAGACTGAATAGAAGCTATTCATTTTAATTTCCATTTTCAAACTGCCGCAACACAACAATGCTGAAAACATCGTTGTAATGGCGTTGGACTTAGATTAAGATAGTGGTAGCTAGCCAAGCAGACTAAGAACAAGTTCTACCGCCAACCAAACTGAATACATTATGTACGCTAACTGAAAATCGAAGTCCGGATCTCTGGGTATGATATTAGTGTAGTGTAGGTACTACTAGACCATAGAAGCGGTCTAATAGAAATACAAAATAATCATAGTCAAAAAACTAAGCCACCTTAGATAGATAGATAAATTATTTATTTGCAAAGAACATGCACACATTACAAAAATAATTACAAAAAGGAAAAAAAGCAATCTAATATAATTAAAAGAAATAAAAAAAACATATTTAACATCACTTTGTGTGCCGTAGAGATGCAAAAAGGCGAAAACTCAGTGGTACATTTGCTCTTAGAGTAAATCACTGATTTTCAGTTTCCACCCATAAAAAATTACGAGTAAGTATACGCTCTAAAGTAATTGATATATTTAGTACATCATTAGGTTAGAGCTATGTCTTGCAATAAAAGAATTTGAGAATTGTATTTAGCAAGTGCACTTTAAAATAAAAGCTATTATAATCTTATACAGCATGCTATCATCTATACTAAATTTTTATAAAGACGAAAGATTTGCATTGTTTGTCTGTTTGTTAGGCTCCGAAACTACTAAACCAATCTAGAAAATTCTTTGACCATGAGACAGCTACATTCTTCCCGAGTGACATACGCTATATTTTATCCCGATATTCCCACGGGAACGGGTACCACGCGGGTAAAACCGCAAGGATCCGCTAGTCTATAATATTGCATAAATAAAAAGACTCCCTAGCGACAAGCGTTTGACAAATTTACCAGAAGCGTCACTAAAAGATTATCTTCAGACAAGAACTTGATAACCAGGCATAAGCTTGTTAGTTTTAATTGGGCAAAAATTTTGGCAACATTCGCTTTATGCGAGAGAAAGGGGCTGAAGGGCGAAAAACAGCCCTCTGAATTGCTGAGGCAAAAAACAAGTGAAGTGGAGCCTTAAAAATAAGGGCCGCAAACAAGGTACTTCCTGAAAAAACGGGCTAGAGGGAGCCACATTTGATGAGTGAGCAAAACCTTTTTCTTATAACGATTTATGTATATCTAGAAGTTTCTGTTGTAGGTATTGAGCTAGTCGTCGAAATAAAATAGAGGATAATAGGATTCAGTTGTTTTAGGTCACAGTATTTGAAATCTGTCTTTTGTTAGCGAATTTTGAACTATATTAAAGTAACACTAACAGTAACATAATTATGTAACAGTAAAAGTGATACTTATGATGTAACTAGCGGCAGTCACATTTTCGATTTCATTTTTGAGAAAAGCGAATATTTCTTAAATGATAAAAGAATGTTCCAAAATCTATTTATAGGTTCTGGTTTCGTAAATTTTTAAAAATATCAGTACAAATTGGACTGATTAATTATAATTTTTTGACGACCGATTTGGCGCAGGGGTAGACTACCCACTTTCTGCGCCAGTGGTCTCGGGTTCGATTCCCGAACAAGACAAATATTTGTGTGCATGAACATGTCTATTTGTCTTGGTCTGGGTGTTTACTATGTATATTAAGTATGTATTTACAAACAAAAAGTATTTAAGTACCTATATACATTTTATCCGTTATCAAGTTTTTCATGATACAGTTTCTTAATGAAATTAAAATGGGCTTAGATAATTAGTGTGAATGTAAGAAGTTATTTATTGATTTACAATATAATACCATTACCTGAATAATCCCAGTATCTAAAATTATTATAGGGTTTTATAATTCATGATTATTGGGAATAAAAGTTTGTAAGTACATCTGGCAAATTAGCAATGTAGAATAACTCTACGGCAGCTGCTACTAAACAAAGTAAGTAAAGAATACAATATTTAAGTGGCGGCGTTTGTGGCCAAGAAAAAAATCTTTCCATGTTCTGTGTTTGTGGCGGTCGCGTGTGTATTGTATGCGGCAACGACGACGGCTACAAATAAAGGTTTTTTCAATAGGGACGCTCGAACTTTGAAAGTTGATAGCGGCCATCTTGGAAAAGCGATACATGTCAAATTTGGCGGGAATACATATTTATTCGTGACATTTCACCATGTAACATGTGGTTTCAATAGGACGGCGCCACTTGCCATACTGCACGGGTAACATTAAATTTATTGGATGAGAAGTTTGAGGGCTTCGTTATCTCACGCGGTGGTGACATCAACTGGCCACCGCGATCGTGTGATCTAACACTGCTCGATTACTTTCTGTGGGGCTACGTGAAATCTCGAGTCTGTGCTGACAAATCACAGACAATTGCTGCCCTGAAAGCCAACATAACTTGCGTTATTCATGAGATTGAGCCCCATTTATGCGAAATTGTCCTCCGAAATACGGTATTTTACTGTTTTTTTTTATTTCTTTAAAATGTTTTTCGAAATATTAGCTACACAAAACAAGTTTTCATTTTGAATTATCTTGAATACTTTCAAAGATATAGGACTTCAAACTTTATAATTAGACAAGGACAGGACGCTATCTTAGTGACGTCAGTGGGTTAGTAGCGTCATAGTCACGCCATAGAAGATTTCGTTTTAGAAAGAGACAGCTATAGTCAAAATCAAACAGACTATAATTCTTTTATTATAAAACAGATTCAAATTATTTTTTCACATTTGGTATTCTTAATTGCAATATTTTTTAACGTCATCATTAAATATCTACATTTCAACAACAGTAAAATACCCTATTGTCCACCAGGATACACCACCTTCAGCAGAATCGCGGTGGTCATTTGGCTGAAATTATATTCCATAATAAATAATGTCATCAAATGCTCTTTAAAATAAAATAAAAAGTGTGGCAATATCACTAAAACGGGTTGTTTTATTCCTTTTCAAAGTTCAAGCGATCTTAATGAAAAACCCTTTACATGTAATCAGTAGTGTCGCGACCACACACACGTCGTCGTCTGGTGCTGCTGCATGAGGTCCAGTGGGAGATCGCTGCGCCCTCTCACCAGGAGTGCAAGCTTACAAAACTTTACGAATTCATTGACACAAATTAGTAACAGCCAAAACATATTGCAACGCGTTCACTGATGCGGCAATGATGAAGTAAACGCGTAGCAGGTACCTCCAATTACAATAAAAATATAATTAAGGTTTCGTCAAATTATTTCTGCTTTTTTTTCAAGGCGGCCGGTAAGAATCTGAGAAGGACGCGAAATAAAATGAAACTCATTGTTTTTTGTCACTCGCTCATTCGTCTGAGGCTTAAGTACTAATTGGGATGATGAACGATGCCTCTGCGGCCCGCAGATTAATTATAAATAATGAATGGATGGGACCTGCCATCGGAAAGATTCCGATAGTTTCGGTCCAATACCTATTTTAAGCGCCTTTAATTATGTTAGTTTTAGATCGAAATTGTGTTATCATACTTTTTTTAATTTGAAAGCACAAAATGCTGCAAATATAATAAGCGACCTTATTTTTAAACGTGTCCTAAAAATATAATATGAAGTGTAGTAGAAACGGTGGTAAAGTGCTCTACAATTTTTCTTTTAAATCGATTCAGTAGTTTTTCCGTAAACATTGCTCAAAAATTCCATTATCTGTTGTTTAGGCGTCTATACCCTGCCGACAAAAGGTAGCAGTCATTGATTTAAAAAAAATATTTCATGGAAACATTGACTACAATTTTTTATCTAAAGATATTTCGTGGAAAACTAAATACATGGCTTCAAAAGTAGCGTGTATGTAAAAAGCGTAGGTATTTAGATGTGATAAATTGTCATCAACTGACATTAAAATGATAAAAATAACACTATAGCATCTGGATGTGGATTGGTGGGTACATGAAAGCAAACTAGCTTGGCGTGCCTTGTAGCGAAGCAAAGAGAACCTCAAAAAATACTTATCGAGAGAGTTATTCAAATTTTTACTTTTTGCATTCACAATGCAATTTTTATGATTGAAAATTTTAAAATGAAGTATTTAGAAAAATTTACTCATCTCACAACCGGCTCTGATGGGACTCGAACCCACTACCTTTCGCTATCCGGGCGACTGCTCTAACCACTGAACTACGGAGTCGTTATCGAGAGTGCTCTAACAACAACGCTAACTTTCGTTAGTTGTTAACAGTCATAGTTTTAGTTATTTTTATATCTTAACCGCCTCTGTGGTCTAGTGGTTCACACCACCGATTTCAGACCAAGAGGTCCCGGGTTCGATTCCCAGTGGGGGTACATATTATATTCGGTTTGGTTGGTGGTAGGACTTGTTCTTAGTCCGCCTGGCTAGCTACCACCATCTTATCTAAGTCTGACGCCATAACAATGATGTTTTCAGCATTATTGTGTTCCGGCAGTTAGAGATAAGATAGCCAGTTCCTCAGTGATTAAGGATTCCGGGAGTAGTGCGCTTCCATCTTCAGCCTTATCACCACTTAACATCAGGTGTGATGAAGGCTAAGTGCTACCCCGTTGTGGATAAAAAAAAAAAAAATTACTTTTTTGCACTCACAATGCAATTTTTATGGTTGAAAAATGAAAAATGAAGTATTTAGAAAAAAATAAAAAAAATCGGCCCGTCTCACAACCAGCTCCGATGGGACTCGAACCCACGACCTTTCGCTATCCGGGCGACTGCTCTAACCACTGAGCTACGGAGTCGTTACGAGAAGCGTCGAATTTATCAAATACTTCTTACACGCTGTATAGCCAGCGTTAATTTCATCAATGTGAAGATATTACTACCCCCACACGCGAAAGAAATACCTTTCCAGATATTTGACAATCGCTAAAGAAGAAATTACTATGGCAAGTTATTTAAATTTTTACTTTTTTGCATTCACAATGCATATGAGCTGGTTGTGAGACGGACTGCCCGCTTCACCTTTTACTTTGTACCGAACCCGCTCGTTTGGTGCTTGGCGACAGAACCAACGCCTGTCTACGTCACCTCAGCGATTTTACATTGATCAATCATTTTGTTGATGACGCACTCCGCATGCAAGTGCAATTCGTGAACTTTCGTTTTGTTAAAGAACTGTTGAACTACAAATACACATCATTTGAAGATAACTGATAATTATAACTAAAGTCAAAATTTCTTTTGTCATTCAGTTTAAGTTGTGATAACAAGACTGTATGAACGTCGACATCTAATACTAGCTCCCGCGACCTTCATCAGATCGTCGGTTTGTCCACCTTGTAGAGGGCCTGCCCATGGAACGAAGTCCGGTACGTGGTCGCCATTCGAGAACATTTCCGCCCCAACGGCCATCGGTTCTCTGCGCTATGTGCCCCGTACACTGCCACTTCAACTGAGCAATCCTTCGAGCGATTTCGGTTGTTTTAGTGCTCTTAGGAGAACATTTAATTGAATTCAAATTATTTGAATCGAGTTGCATTACTCATTTTGAAGAAGCTCACATAAATATAACTGTTTTTTATCACAGTGTATGGTGTGGTGAGGCATGATGATTCACCATATTCTTCTGAGAAACTCTATAAGCGCGATTCATGTTTCCATGCAGTTTTACAGTTCTGTCTATCTAGTACTTACTTACGTACGTAATGTGTGACGTCAGGCTTGCGCATCGATGTTTACATTCGTACTTTTCGCAGATCCCGCATTTCATCGATACTCGACGTCTTGTTTGTGTAGCGATGTGAATGCGTCGCTTTAACAATAACAATTAGTACTACTATAACTATTAAGAAAAACAGGATATTTACTATGTTTAATATTGTTTTCGAGTCCCCGATATGTCAGCGCAGTTGCACGCGCCATGATCACGGAGTAACTGTTGTTAAGAAATTGACCATGAAAGTTTAAAATCTTTATATAATTAATATTACTATCCTCATCTTTTGACTTGCACCAAACGTCCCACCCATATGAAATGCATCACGTCATTTCGCCTGTCGCAGACACGAATCGAACGCGGCTTCAATCAATTTGGCCTGATCAATCATTTTAGTGATTCCGTCGATAGATGGCGCTAACTCGATCGCTTCATTACCGATGCGGAACGGTTCGGTGCGGTGTCGTTTGTCATGTACCGAAGTCATCAGAAAAAGGAAATTGCCTGGGACCAAGAAGCCCTTGATATTAGCATTATCAAGCATTAGCAAGCGTCTGCATAGTTGCGGTATTTCAATCATTATTGTAAAAGGTAACAATCACTTCTCACTTATCAACATACTGATTGATATTAGTAAACGATATTTTACAAACTTTTTATTAACTTGCCATGTTAGTTAGTGGAGGACAAAATATCTTGCAAGCTTAATTTGACCCCTTTCCCAGAAACCGATGGAGCTGAAATTTTGTATACAAGTTTGGTTTAGATGACAATACAACATTTAAGTACAGTCAGCAAAAAAGCTTGTCATGAAAATGTTTTTCTTTTCAAAAAATGTATTTATGTAAAAACTTGCAGGGCTGATGGTTTTTCTTCTATCACAATTTTTCCTATAATTACAGAATAGCATCGTTAGTGCATAAAGATAATTTAAAATCTTCATCAATATTTTTAAGTCAATATTTACATTTGTTTGTAAACGATCCTAAAATTGATTAAATAACGAAGAAAGCGTTACCTTTTGTCAACAATTTGATGCTGTTATATATCTACATGAAAGGTTCCACCTATTTACTTATCCCAAGTGAGTGTAGCTTCACAATCAGATAAAATAGAAGCAGGAGCATTAACAATAGTCGCGAACGACGAAAGGGCGGAAAGGATGGCCGAAAAGGGAAAGGTAGGTCCGAAAGGAAAGATTGATTAGATAAATAGATAATGTGCCGCTGTTACGGAATAGGGAGACATTCGGAACCACACGTTTATGAATTCAATGTGGAAGGCGAGTTAAAATTTTCTTTAATTAGTGAAACTTTAGATAATTAATTAAAAGCTCTCATTTTAGTAATAGCGGTAATATCTGTCTACTTCTTTGTAATTACAAATTGAATTTGAAGGTTGAATATAAAGACTTATATGATAAAATAGTAATAAATATCGATAGGCATTATTATCACAATTAAGATTCTCAGTGAAAAAACTATCACTGATCAATGAGCCAGGTATTGTAGATTCTATCCTTATACGAGATAAATATTAATGTGATTATAATAATATGATAATTATCAGTGTATTTGTTCTGTATCTGTAAAATACTATCTACCTAGATTCGTTGCTTTTTAGTTAGTTTAATTAGTGTTTTTTAAAGAAAGAAAAGAAAGAAAAAATATTTATTGGAGTACACACACTACACAAACACAATAAAATAACAAAAGGGCAACATAATAAGTAAGTACATACACAGACAAGAGGAAGACAAAAGAAGTAAAGTTAGTAGGTAAGGAGGTGTGTGCAGCCAATAAAGGACCCTGTCTCAGCGAATAGCTTCCAAGTCACCCAGAGGTGGGTGGCGTGACAAGGAAGCGCTGTTTATTCTTCATTTGATATTTATTTTTATAAACTTTAACTAAGCGCTATTAGAGAGTATTAATGAATTCTCATGCATACTATGCACAGTGAAATAAACAACGCGATTGCAATCACCGTATTGTCCACAAACTGTAAGGTCGGCAGACGTACCGTCCACAAACTGAGCTTAATGTCCAGATTAATGGCGGATTGGTCGCCACAGACTACGTTACGGTCAACCACGCCATGGCTTTACCTTTCGTGTTTAGAGCGATTCCGAACTGGCATCCAATCCGTATCCGTGAAATTTCGGTGCGATGCAACTGAAGTTCTGTACCCCTAACAGTACTATTATACACCTCTAAATTTTAATTAGTACAAAGATTTTAGGGGATGATAGTGACCATCAATACGAAAAATTTTCACTACGAAGCCAACCACGGAATCGCGAAAAAAAATCTACTGTTCCATACAAAAGTACAACATCGACTCGAACTAAAATGTATGGAACAGCTGATTATTTTCGCTATCCCTTGGATGGCCCCATAGTAAAAATTTTTCGTATTGATGGACACTATCATCCCCTAAAATCTTTGTACTTACTAAATAAAATTTAGATGTGAATGTTCAGTGCCTACCATCAATTACTTTAAGACAGCGATTCAAAAATAGCGCGATGCAGAATAGGTTCCTAAAATGAAATGCTTTCTTTCGTAATACGACCTTCTAAGAACTGGATCGCAAATGAATTGCTAAATCTGAATGACCGAACGATTTGTGTCCTTATTTCTTCTACCCGTCTCTTTCACTCGATTGTGTCATGCCCGGAGAGTGAAAGGGACGGGTATAACCTGCAGGTGACATGTTAGCTTGGCCGAGTTATAAGTCAAATAAGAGTTGATGACAGCTCAGCGGCTGTGAAATGTCATTGAATGATCACTGAATCGCTGTCATTGATATTAAGCTGTCGTGGTACGAATAAGCGAAGCAGATCAGTTTAGGTCCTAAACAAAACCGCAATAAGAGTTGATGGTAGGCACCCTGGATCGCAAATGAATTGCTAAATCTGAATGACCGAACGATTTGTGTCCTTATTTCTTCTACCCGTCTCTTTCACTCAATTCTGTCATGCCCGAAGAGTGAGAGGGACGGGTATAACCTGCAGGTGTCATGTTAGCTTGGCCGAGTTATAAGTCAAATAAGACTACATGACAGCTTAGCGGCTGTGAAATGTCATTGAATGATCACTGAATCGCTGTCATTGGTACGAATAAGCGAAGCAGTTTAGGTCCTAAACAAAACCGCAATAAGAGTTGATGGTAGGCACCCAGTGCCCTAGCATAAAAGCTATGGATAACGTGATTGTATTATTTTGTATGAAAACTTCTTTCGGTCGTTTACTCATATGTCCCAAAGCCTTATAAGGCTTTTTTTTAACAGGCCGCATCTGTCAAAAGCCTTATAAGGCTTCGGGGCGATGGAACATTTTGGTACGTTTGTACTCTACTCTGCTACTCCTATCTGTGTTTTACTTGTTTATTGTCTGTTATTATTTGTGGGATTTGACACTGAAGCGATAAAACGTCACAGTTTGAACCAATCACCATTCTTTGGGGCTTTTTTATTTGTCTCAAGCTGACCTTATGTCACCCCGCGCCATTCCCGTGACAGATACCCGCCGATTTGAAAAATGGCCGGACAAATCAGGGGGGAACAAAAATTCAATAGATATTTGGCATCAGCATTTTGAAAGCACTTTCATTATATCCGGTGTACATGAAGCCAATTTAGGCGATTAAATTCGAATCCAATAAGTAGACAGTTGTTTTATGCCATACCAATATTGGCATGTCAAAACTTTTACACGAACCAAGCGTTTTGGACTGTCATCAGCGGCCGGAAGGTCAATTTCGGTGCCAGTCACTTTATAAAATACTAGCTAGCAACGTTCAACAGAACAAAGCAGCAAAAATCTATCATAATAAAGAATTCAAATGACAGTTGAAGCCCATACCCATATCCATATTTCTTAGCCGGTAGCCTCCCAGACCCTCTCAGTACAGTCATGAAAATAAGTGCAGCTAAAATTATGAGAAAATATGTCATCGGGTACCAGCATGAAACGCTGTTCATGTGTTCAAGGTTACGTGTCAGAGTAAACATCTCTGATAATTTAAATAAATTAAGACGGTTTGTGTGGTCAATGGCTGTCACATCACAATGCTTCGGATAAGGAGAAAAAAGCCTCGAACATAACATTTCATATGTTAGTTTCACTATATTACTTACTAGCCTTCCGCCCGCGGCTTCGCCCGCGTGTACTACACGACGTTATCCCGCGGGAAGGTGATATTTTTCAGGAATAAAAAGTAGCCTATATCCTTTCTCAGGCTCTAGACTATCTCTGTACCAAAATTCATTCAAATCGGTTCAGTAGTTTAGGTGTGATTGTGTAACACACAGACAGACAGAGACGCATTTATAATATAAGTAAGGACTAAATTCAAATGTATACCAAAATGTTCGAAGAACTAGAAAACCTCATAAGTCAAAATAACATTCTCGTTTTCCCGACTTCCTAAGCATTTCACACACAAACCAAGTCAAGTCCCACAGTTCATTATACGGAGAGTTTAATGAAGAAAAATATTTGCTCCCAACTCGGAGAAGTTATTATTTGCCAAGATCTGGCCTGTTTGCCTCTTGCCAAGAGTTTAGTTTTCTGGGACTTTGCTTGGCTTCCGGCTTACAAAAGTATTCAATTATGATTGTTATTGTTCGTCACGAATACAGGCGGTATTGTTTCTGTTGTATCTTATTAGTAAATACTGTAACACCGTATTTTTTGTAAATGAAAGTTTTACCTTTTCGTCTAGGTTCGCCCAGCGATTCTTGTGTATACGCACTAATTGTCACAGGGGTCAATCACAAAATCCTTTCAGTATTGGTTGATTTTAAACTTCCTTTCGGTCAAATCCAAAATAAGATTGTGTTGTCGAGATGAGTTTGTCATTGGTTGCATTTACCAGAACTAATCGCTGACTAATCGATTACAAATAATCTGCTGAACGCACACAAAAATGCGATGACTGACAGCGATTTACAGCAATCGGACGCCATTTTTTCCATCGCATTTGATTTTCGATGAGAAGCAGCGATTAGTTGCAAGTAGCTGTCAAACGTAGTGATTTTGTGTTTGTTGCTGTCATTCGTCATTTCAAAACCAGAAAAACGCTAAAGCGCGTTCAGCAGAATCTATCGAAAATAGTAATCAGACAAGTAATCGATGACTTAGCGATTAGTCAGCGATTAGTTCTGGTAAATGCAGCCATTGCTACAACGCTTGACAGCTGTCTGACGTGTGACAATGAGAGTTGACGTTTGGCGGGCGGTTGACAGATGCGTTGACTCGCACAGACCAGTGTTCCTGTCTGGCGAGAACAAAGATGCCTGGTTGAACTTTTAATTTTCTTTTATTATTATAAAACATTTCAATAATAATCATTTGTTGGGCGTTTGTACGGAATAATTTCGTTACCGCTGAAGTTTTTCTTGTCAGTAAAAGGGTGGTGAAAGGGTTATTTAACGACACTTTATGGCGGTATCACACAGTTCACTTCTGCCTTTCAATTTGGATGAAGCAACCAAAAAGAACAATGTAAACGTAAAAGTGAATCATTCAATGGGAATGTTCAACCACATTGAATCGCGTTGAAAGAATCGAACTTTGCTCAATATTTTCACTTTTGCGTTCAACGTTCAATGCAATTGATTGAAAGTTGAACGTGTAATCATAATAATTGAATGACTCACTAGTTGTTCATTCTCAATGTTCTACCTGATTGGTAGACATTTTCGAGCAATGCGAATTGCAAGGTTCATTTTATAATTTAGACAGTTCTATTTTATAGATACGTGTAAACAGCAGTGTCTTTCACTTCTGCGCCTTTCAACCAAAGTGAATCAATTTGATTGAAACGTGAAATATCGGCATTAGTTAAATTTTAAATTACATATATGTAACATTATTCAAATTTTCGTGGTTCTCATTGAAACTCGTGGAGTAAAACAACTGAAAAGCAGTCTCGATTCTATCGTTGTTCCGCCGTTACAGAATACACCGCTCCTGATTCCGACAGATATTAAATCAATCGAAATCTCCAAAAATAACGGCCGCCCGTTAATCAGAACCGAACAGATTTCTGTTTCTCAAGATTCCATTAGTTATTAGGAACTTAGCGACACAATTTCGAAATGTCGAGACGAAGATTAATACCCTCTGCAAGAAACTTGTGTGCCAGCCACGCAAGTTGTATTTGGACGGCTAATTAATCAAAACCAAAATTCACTTTGAGGCCATCCCTATTCAGTGGGGAGTGGCAGTTAATAATGCAGCTTCGCTATCGGAATTGAGTCATCTGGCCACATTTAGTGCGTTTCTTTTTCTCGACTACGGGGTAGTACTAAGCGTACGGCCAGAGTGCCCGCTCTGGTTGAGCGTCGGGCGGGGCGGGGCGGGCAGCGTTCATCGTTTGGTTGCCAACGCTCCGGCCGCTACTTAGGACACCACTATGCGTTAGCGTTTGTTTAATGCCGGCTCCAAACTATCGTCCAACACTCCAACTGTTCGTCCAACCTTCCACGTGTGGAGAGGTAGTTCGTAAATGTGTTGGATGTTGGAACGATGTTGGAACGTGTTGGGGCGGGATCGGTCCGATGGCGGTAAATCGTACCCAGATCAAAGGAGTTGGCCGACTCGCACAAACAGACCCTCCACACATCAGTGTCGTCACTTCACTCAGGCTGACTCAGGCGATTCAGACGTGTGACGCGCAGCGTCCCCTGTTCTTAATTATTTCGCACCAATTTGTTTTTAATATGGCTGATTGGAGTAATGATACCGTACTCTTGTTTTTGGAGTTATTTGAAGCAGAACCCGGTACTATGGAATCCAAAGCATCGCCGACATAAGAATAAAATAGCATTTACCATTACACGATGCTTGGTTGAGAATTTCGAAGTCTATCGATAAAATATGATGTAGGTATTCAGGTATTACTTTGACAGGTGACAAAATGCACCTATGAAATTAATTCTACCTACTGTATTGGAATAATAATGAATCACGCACCTTCCTATCATAGATTAATAACTTTTCGCTATTGAAAAATTTAAAATAAAGTACCTACCTATTTAGAAAAAATTTACCCATCCACTTTTTTTCTAAATACCTACTTTATTTTCAATTTTTTAATAATAAAAATTGCATTGTGAATGCAAAATGGTAAAAATTTAAATAACTTTTCGCTAGCTACAATATTTATTTTGAAGCATATCCAAAATACTTACCTTGTTCTATTTCTATGTACCTAACCTACTTAACATCCATGTTGGAGTGTTGGAATGTTGGACGATAGTTTGGAGCCGGCATAAGATGAACGCTGAAACGGCCCGCCCCGCCCGGCGCTCAACCACTCTGGTCGTACACTTAGCCTTCATCACGCCTGATGGTAAGTGGAGATAAGGCTGAAGGTGGAAGCGCACTACTCCCGGAATCCTCAATGAGGAACTGGCTATCTTAGCTTTAACTGCCGGAACACAATATTGCTGAAAACATCATTGTTATGACGCCAGACTTAGATAAAATGGTAGTGGCTAGCCAGGCGGTCTAAGAACAAGTCCTACCACCAACCAAACCAAATACAATATGTACCCCCGCTGGGAATCGAACCCGGGACCTCTAGGTCTGAAGTCGGTGGTGTGAATCACTAGACCACAGAGGCGGTTAAGTACCTATTGAATTTTAGATTATGGTAAAAAATAGTCCCGCGATCTACTCTCTTCAAAGCCGCCGCCTGTACGCTTAGCTCTTTTGTACTATATTATTTGTATCAATGTCTTATACCTTTTATATTACCTTGTTTTTTCGAGCCTAGACCTTTTTGCTGCTGCACAAAGGCTCATCTCCATACCGGCATTATTTTTTATTATTTTTTTTGGTTTATTTTAATTCTGCCTTGTAAGCTGATATGATCGGTAGGTAAGTATTATTTATTTAAATTTTTACTTTTTTGCATTTACAATGCAATTTTTAAAATTGAAAAATTTAAAATGAAGTATTTTAGAGAAAATCGACCCGTCTCACAACTAACTCCGATGGGACACCCTTATTCAACCTTGGAGCCCAGAGGATAAGATTCTCTCTTAGGGGCCCCATATACGGTATGCTAATATTACACGGTTCAACCAAATTGATTCACTTAGATTGAAGGGCGCAGAAAACCAGGAGCAAATTGAAATTGAATGATTCACTTTTACGGATACATTGTTCAATTTGGTTGCTTCATCCAAATTGAAAGGCAAAATTGAACCGTGTATTTCCGCCAGTAGGTACGATTGATCTGTACGATTCGTCGTTTCAGACCGATCAAAACGACGAATCGACAGTGTATGTCAAAGGTCCCCATATAATTATGTAAAAAACTTTGAGATAATTTAATTCCTCTAGATTTGGATATTACCGTTATTAGTTAATTGTGGGGCAGAACTTTTCAATGCATTGAGGGCTATCTCGCAATTAATTTTTATTTCGTGTTGCTCAAATTACTCTTACAACGAAATTAGCTCAACTTTTTCTCGAACAACATTCAAAATAGCCAAACCGTAAATTAACCAAATTTGACTTTGAAACATTTCGATATTGAGATATACATAGGTACACTATCACATAAAATAAAAATGATTCTGGTTTTATAACGTAGATTCAAGATTCAAGATTCAAATTTGTTTATTCAATTTAGATTGTTATTTACAATACTTGTGAACGTCATAGAAGCTACGCCATCGGTTCGCAAACCCTACAGCGGGAGGCCTTGGAGAAGAACCGGCAAGAAACTCCAAGGGTTGTTTTTTTCTCCCTGTCTTATTTCATACAGAGTCGTCAAATTGAAAAATGACCTTAACATGGTATGACTAAGGTCAGTTTCCATCACAATTACACAATGGGTTATGATAAATACAGTTAAGTATAGGCGAACTAATGATCATAGCGGTGAACAATTTTCAGTTACTTAGGAACTCTTATTAGTTTAAAACAAAAGACAATTCTACTATATACTGCAAGTTGCGCCATACATGTTTCAAATGTAATTCTTAATAAAATGAATAAAAACAAAAGAAAACACATTTTAAGGGTAGGCATGTTTTGTGTATGAAAAACCCCTAGTCATAACTTAGAAAGCTCTTGAAAGAAGCGCATTGTAAAGAGAGATCATAGATTGAATACAAAACAGCATTAGTGAGTGATAAAGTCATAAAATCAGTCTTGGAGCGTTTTTACGATACAAAAATAATTTTTCTGTAAAATATTTTAATATAGTGTAGTGTAATAAAAAACTGCTAAGTATATTATTATTTTGCCTACTTTACGACTTTTGTTATATCTTACCGCTGTTATGATAAATAAATCTATACATCTATACATTTATACATATACAAATAAATAAAATTGGAGTGTCTGTTTGTAATATTAAAATAACCGCTTTTTACTACATGCATATGGTTATATATACGGTACATATTATTATACCAAAATAACATTTTTTTAAATTTTTGTCTGTCTGCCTGTTTGTCTGTCTGTTTGTTCCGGCTAATCTCTGAAACGGCTGGACCGATTTTGACGGGACTTTCACTGGCATGTAGCTGATGTCATAAGGAATAACTTAGGATACTTTTTATCCCGATATTCCCACGGAAACGGGAACCACGCGGGTGAAACCGCGGGCGGCCGCTAGTAATAAATAAATATTAGACACCATCACATACATTGTTCCAATACCAAATTATAGTAGCTTGAGCACAAGTGTTATGGAAATTGGAAACAACGACGGGTATTACCACATATATGTATGTGGTAATACCCGTCGTTGGGTGTACCCAGATCCGAGGAAAGATTGAAAAGTTCGTTTTCAATATTCTGTTTGCACCTTGGAAACAGACCGAACCTTGAATGATGAAGGTGAAGATTAAAGTAATGTTTAAATATTATGTCAAATTGATAACACCTGCTTCTACTTTAGAAATTCGGAAATTATGTTTTGAATGCTTTTTGGAAATGGCTGTTTGAGTGGATCTTTTTTTCTTGGCTTATTAAAACCATAACTGTTTTCCTATTTAAATGCAGATAAATGACTGATTCTTTAAAATAAAGCACTTATTACTCGTTTTAGTACTTTTAATAGGTACTTTAAACCACAGGAGATGTGTGTAAGCAGTTATAGTATACAAACAACTCTGAAGAAAAAGGTTTCGATGAACAAAAACACCGATACAACGTCGAATATTTACATTATCGAGAGTCGCGAAATTCGTGAAGTAAATTGATGGTACCTGTCCCATTTGAGTGACGTGCTGCTTTCAGCAGGAGCCTGTATAAAAGTTTAGAACATTGTCTTCTATTTTGGGTGTTGGTAACATACAGGGGGCTTTTTGCAAGCTGTCAAACAATGTCGATTACAGGATGGAGATATATACTTACCTACTGCGAATAGCGCTATCTCGCTTACAATCCTAACTTAATGTTCTAAATGCGAAAATAAGTGTTTGTGTGTCTGTATGTTCCATTTTCACGTCAAAAAGGCTGAAGCGATTTTGATGAAATTTGGAATGGAGATAATTTGATACCTTAGAAAAGAAATAGGCTACTTTTTACCGCAGGAATAAGGGTTATTCTCATGGGAATTCCCATTCTTAATAACTCTGATGCCATAACAATGATGTTTTCAGCATTATTGTGTTCAGACAGTTAGAGATAAGATAGCCAGTTTCTCAGTGATTGAGGATTCCAGAAGTAGTGCGCTTCCTTCAGCCTTATCACCACTTAACATCAGGTGTGATGAAGGCTAAGTTCTAACCCGTTGTAGATACAAAAAATGGAAAAAAACTTTTAGCGCGGGCAAAGCTGTGGAATGGAATTGGTATTTAGGGCGATAGTTTGAGATCCTGGGAAGAATTATATTTAGAATAGAGGCAGTTTGACGCCCTGGGAAGAACATAACTTACTTTTTACTGCGGGAAAATATCTAATTTCCATAGGAAAATCACTTTAAGCGCGGGCAAAGTTGCGGGCCGCAATTGGTATTTAAGAAAATAATTTGAGGCCCTGGGAAGGATTATAATAGGCTGCTTTTACTTTTTATCACAGAAAAGTATCTTATTCCCACGTGAAAATCAAGTGTGTTCTTTTATCCGACTTTCAAGGCAACACGGAGCAACGGATCGACGTGATTTTTAGAATGAGGATAGTTTGGGAGCTAGAGCACTCTCTAGCTCCCAAACTGTCCTCATATGGCACTTCATAGGCTACATTTCATCCCGGAAAATTTCACATTCCCATAAGATAATGTGATGTAGTAAAGCCCATGACATTTATTGATGACTGGTGGCCGGCCGCTGCTTTGTCTGCAAGCGTTTCGGGCATTTCCAATCGTTCATTGAAAGCGAAAGCGAGCAAAGCAAGCGAAAAAGATCTCTGTTTCGCTTGCTTTGCTCACTTTCGCTTTTTCGCAAACAAAATATTTTGTAACTTAGTTAAACGGACAAATTGTTTGAGTACGTTTTGCGAAGCCTTTCGTCATTTGTCTAATAAGTTTTGAACATGAAGCGTTCGGAGTTTGTGCTTGTATTATTAATCTGAATTCACTTTGAAGTATTGGCATGTTGTGTAATGTAGTACTTGGTATTTGTGGGGTTGTTTTAAACGTAGCGTAATTGTTTGTAGACATTGTAATGAAAAGTCAAAATATATTTGACGATAATAGGCGAACCAGAAAGAAATATAGGTACTGTTTTTGTAACAACTGTAGCTGACTGAGGACGAAAAACTGTCGTTCTGGTAATGGTATTACTAAACTATACTATCCATCAAAAGCTGTCAAAGTGCTAATAATAGTACGTTACTGCAAAGGCCGTGAAATAGCCAATTGCAGGTCGAGTATGAGTTTGAAAGCTGAAGAGACCAGACCAGACAGGCAATTGCCATTCCCGCCGAGGCATATGTATTGCTTTTCGCAAAAGAATGCAGGGAAATGAAACATACTTTTTATATTATACATTTAATTTAATTAATATTAAAAGTTACATTAGTCATATTAGGGAACTTATATACTAAAAGAAAATGTTATGCACGCCGTTTAATACTACATTGCCACAGTGTTAATGCGTTTTAATGTTCCAAATTAAAAAAAAAACGCTCCTACAATGGATTCATACAACATTGCGCCGCGTACTTTGTGACATAGCTGAAGCGTTGTAAATAATGTTGTAATGTTCCAAATAAAAAAAAACGCCCAAGTGCGAGTCGGACTCACTCATGATGGGTTCCGTACCCACTTAACGTATCGATTACGTACACCTAGCAAAAATACCACTGTCATTTTTTGCCAGAAAAAAATAACTTTGTTTTTCATAGTATTCGTATGAATGACAAAGTTATATTTACGGTTTTTGAAAATGTGTTATACCTCAAAAACTTGTAAAGCCTACTTAGCTGTGATAGTTTTCCTTTTAACTTTGTCATATGTACTACTGTCGTGAATTTTTTCACGTATCCAAGACCAACCATTTGGCTGGCAGGGGGGGGGGGACACATGACTCTAACAAAATTTTGCACTTTAAAGCTTAATAGTTCACAAACGGATGCCTCAATCAAAAACTGTCTTTACAAACCCACAATATTTTTAAAATTGCTATCCAACGACATCCCACACTATGGGGCAGACATGAAAAAAAAATTACATACCCACTTCACGTGTGGGAGAGGTAACCTAAAAAACGTTTTTTTTCAAAATTTTACTTTACCTCTTTGTTGGCATGATAAATATGTATATACCTACATGCTAAATTACAGCTTTCTAGTACTAAGAGTCTATGAGCTAGACTGGGGTCAGACGGACGGACGGAAGGACGGACAGACGGACGGACGGACAGACGGACATGGCGAAACTAAAAGGGTTCCTTGTTGACTACGGAACCCTAAAAATGCTTCATTCGATACTTCGCGTGTTCTTATTTCGAAAATAATGACAATACTTCCATTCATGTTTGAGAAAAAGTCAATAAAATTTATCTATTGAATTTATTTTCTTTCCACTGAAAGAGTTGCTGGATTTCATACAATATTACGATAGGTAACGATAGTTTTTCAACCTAGTGGTGCTGGCCCGATGACACGCTGGCACTGAATGGCTACACTGCCCCGTGTGTGTTTATTACGTATGTTTATAGCAATATTTGTATGTATTGGTAACATATTCAATGGTTCTGATTACCGTTACCCTATTATGTACTTATCATCATCATGTCAGCCGAACGACACCCAGTGCTGGGCATATGCCTCCCCCAAGCATCTCCACAACGATCGTTCCTGCGCTGCTCGCATCTAGCGGCTTCCCGCGACCTTGACCAGATCGTCGGTCCACCTTGTAGGGGGTCTGGCCACGGAACGTCGTCCGGTACGCGGTCGTTATTCGAGAACCTTTCCGGCCCAACGGCCATTGGTTCTCCGCGCTATGTGTCCCGCCCACTGCCACTTCAACGATGCAATCCTTCGGTTGTTTTCGCTCTCCTGCGGATCTCATCATTTCTGATGTATAGTATAGTATGTACTTAAGCTGAAAATAAACTATTTATATTATCGAAAAATGGAAAATGATGAGTATTTGCAAAAAATCGACCCGTCTGACAACCAGCTCCGATGGGACTCGAGCCCACGACCTTTCGCTATCCGGGCGACTGCTCTAACCACTGAGCTACGGAGTCATTACGAGAAGCGTCAAATTTATCCAATACTTGTTACGCGCTGTATAGCCAGCGTTAATTTCATCAATGTAAAGATATTACTACCCTCACTGGTTGAGCTGGTTGTGAGACGGGTAGATTTTTTCTAACTACTTCATTTTCCATTTTTCAATAATAAAAATTGCATTGTGAATGCCAAAAAATAAAAATTTAAATAACTTTATTTATATTGTCTTCTCTTTATTGATATTTTGTTGCATTGTAAAAATCTCAGTATTGAAATTATGGGTTACAAATAGGTACTTATCGCATAACGAATACAGAAAGCTAAGCTCATAGTATTTACCGAGTACATTTACTAATTTCGATGGATTTAATCCCCTTTGTCTAGATGCTTCGTTAAATTACTAACAAAGCCAGAGTCGCGTTAGATGCCATTAGGGCGAAATTCGCTTGAATAATGCGTTCAAATAGATAGTTACATGAACCTACTTAACATAGTTTGAAATGTAATATGGCAATATTACGTCTTTAGCTACAAATATCACACCACTATGAAAGTAGACGTAGATAGGTAAAAGGTGTTTTCTGTTTTGATCTTTGTTAACATAACATAACGAAAAATGTGATAGTAAAAAACCACGAGCCCTATAAGTTACTTTAATTATCTTTCAGGCGGGATTCGAACCTGCGCCTCCAGAAATCCGGCCCGATGCTCTGACCAACTAAACTACCGAAAGTCTTAAAAAACTTGTCGAATTTTGCTATCACTTGTTACGCTGTAGGCCAGCGTTGCTTTATCAATGTGAGGAAACCCTCGCACCCGAAAGAAACATTTTTACAAATGTTTAACATTCGATTAAGATGAAACAGCCATTAAATTGAGATTTTAAATTATTTTTATGCATTTACAATGCAGATCTGTAAGTATAGGAAAATGTGATAGTAAAAAACCACGAGCCCTATAAGTAGCTTTCCTATACTTACAGAATTGCATTGTAAATGCATAAAATAATTTAAAATCTCATTACGAGTTATTATTATTTTTATTTGCAGTTGTCTGCTTAGTGCTTTATTTTCAAAAACAACTGTCAAGTTGTTGATTTCATTAAGGTTTTTTTTTACTGGCAAAGATTTTTCTACTCAGTGAAAAAAATTAACACAATAAAATAACCCTAACTGGAATGAATTTGATTGCTTTACACACGTATAACCTAAATTTATTATAGAAAAATAAATAATAAATTATATTTTAAACAAGTTACACATTGTACTCGTTGTATTTTTCAATCGAAAAGCGAAATAAATTACTCTTGATCACGTTCCAATCATGCCAATCGCTTAATTAAGGAATAAATGGAAAATTCTCATACAAAATAAATAGCAATTTGTTGAAAAATTCGCTGGTGGTCACATCTCACGTAATTTGCTTATCGTGCCACAGAGAAAATTAAATAAGTAGCCGTACAACCAAGTTGCGAAATTAAAATAGTTACTGAATATTTATAACTCTCTACCTGAGTTCTGTTGGTCTCCAGACTCCGGTGTGATAATGGAATTGGTAGAGAAATTGTGTTTTAGCTTTAATGTGTGTGTGTGTGTATCAATGTTTCATATTGCGAAATATTATTTTAAATATGATATTATTCAAAATGCTCGGGAAACATAGATATGAGTTAGTCAATTTTTCGTTTAATGGAGTTCCTGTGCGCACTGTCCAAAGTGTATCCTGTAGAATACAGATAAGTTGAGACTCTGTAGTTAAACTTTATTTAAAGTTGTGTCTTCAATGAGCTTCTTATCACGGTTTTCAATCGAGTCTATAACTGCCAACTGGTTCTTTGCGGACCCATTCCAAATGTGAAAGCAGTACTCCATGCACGGATTAATTAGTGGTTTGTTCCTATTGCAGAAGAGAAAGAAATTGCTCCGAGGAGAAGTAACGCCTAGTCTTTTAGGCCTAGAGGACGCCTAGTTTTAGTAGCAGTTTTAGCAATCGTGTCGCTATACTCGCCGAAATTTTTTTAAGTAATATTTGTTACTACCTAATAGTTAATGACTCGGGTAGAGAAAACTAGCTGTCTTTTGAGAGATACAAACACGGGCTAAGCCGGTAAAAACTAGCCACTTGTCAAATTCACAATCTAGCCGTTTACTTCTCGGGCTCATGGCTGATACACCTTTCATTACACGGCTCAATTAAAAATATAATCAAGTGGCTCAACTCATACGTATACTTAAATATACAGACCTACCTAACTTTGCATTTGTCATTTCGTGCAAGAGTATCAATGTTAGTACGGTATTTAGCAGATAGCGGTGTTTGTGCTATAGACTACTTTTCGTCCATTGAACGGGCAAAACTGTGGGTGGAAAGCTAGTACAGTCACTTCATAGGAAAGTTGAACGACTTGCTAACATTCTTAATTTAGTCGTTACCTTCTTGGACACACGGCTGATAGCATGTTTCCATTACACGGCTAAATTAAAAAAATTTGGCAAGTGGCTCAACTTTCCCTACAAGTGACTGTACATAATACTTAAATACACAGACTTTTGGATTCCCGCTATGACCAATACAGATTCAGTGAACAAGTAAATTTGCAAGTCCGTAGAGAAATCTCTCCTGTTTCCCGGATAACGTTCCCCCGGGAGTGGCATAAATCGCGTGACGCAACGCCTGGGAACGCTGCATCTGTTTTCATTAAACTTTGCATTTGTCATTTCATGCAAGAGTATTAATGTACGGTATTTAGCAGACGGCGGAGCTTGTGCTTTTGGTGATAATTTCAAATTTGGTTTATCGTTATTGCTGTGTTGTTTGTTAATAGGATTTTGTATTAACTGACCGTGAATTGGATTCCAGTCTTCCAAAAACATCAGCTATGGATTTTAATATGGGTAGTCTTCAACTGGTCACCAACCTAACCTAACCTAGCCACAAAAAGAAACCGATAAACACAAAACAAAGCTTAGTGTGTTATTCAGTATTTTAGGTGTGCAACTCAGATTTTGTGGTGCAATTAACTTATCTACCTTGTAATCATCAATAATGATGCAGCTCTACCTTAACTAATTTAATATTTGATAAACATCACATTAAAGAGTAAACTTACTATGATGGCGCAGCGACCTTAAGTGAGCCTTGGCCACCGATACTTGAGTCGCCATTCCGGTCTGTCGTGCGTACCGCCCTCCAATCATAAACCTGGAGCTCGTGTAAAACCCGCATGACCAGCAGACCTACTCTAATTCAAGGAAGAGCGAAGCTTCGTTGGCCCTCGTTTCATTCCAGTTTGTCTAGCCCGGAGAGTGAGAGGGACGGGTATAACGAAGTTTTGTTTTTCGTTGAATTAGAGTAGGCTTGCTGGTCTTCCAAACGGTATCTGGGCCAACCGACCGGTCACCGGCCTTCCGGTCGACCAGAAATGCTTGCTTGGCTGTGCGGTCACTCCCCATTCCCTACAGGTGCCAGTTTTGCTTGTTCTAGCCCAACCCTCCTTGCTCCAGTATCGAGTGTTGCTGCTGCTCTTATAAATGCTGTTTCTTTTCCCTTAATAAAGTCAGTCTTCCGCAAAGCCTATCACCTGGTGTTGTCCATTAAGTAATACTCCACGATGCTAGTACGTATCTCATTACGTGTTCTAAGGCTAGTATTACAACATAGGTGACAACGCATCTCCCTGATTTAATAGAAATAAACGGGTTGTCATTAATTGATCACCAACAAACAAAAATACTAAGTTAGCCCGTAAAAATAGTGAAATGGACACGAATGTATTTCAGTATTTTAGGTGCTTGCTTAGTATTTTTGTGGCTCAATTAATTATTTCTCTTAATAAACTATTTAATAGTAAATTATTTATTATGGTTCTTTTAAATTGCAAATAGCCTACAAACTAAACTCTGCCACAAATCTATTAAAGTTGTGACAACATAGAGTCAAGAGGACGTCAAACTTTACATTTGAACTGCTATGCTCTGCAAAACCCTCGCTATCATGAATGACATAAGGGCGTAAATTGTAAAGTGTGTATACGCCTGAAAAGGTAGAATCAAGAGACAATATTTGTGATTAGCAATCAGACCTTTATTTAGCCTTGTTTTCATACGCAAGGAATCAATTATTTTTACTATTATGAGCCAGACCTGCCCCCCTAGACAAGTGCCTAGACGTGACATTTCAATCGCTAATGTCAATCCCATATATTTTCTTTCTATTCTACTACAATAGTAACTACAATAGTGTTATTGTCGATCGAAGATTCTACTGGCGATATCGATAAATAGAAAGCCACTTGTGTAGGCCCTCTGTTGTTGCGTGTATCTACTTTTACTCGCTCTCTCACTCACACAAAGCTCTCTTTTGTTTGGAGATCATCAAGTTTTTTTACTCGATGACACAGTAATGGTTGAGTTACATTCGCCTAATCTTTTGATCAAATGGTTCTAATCAGTCCCAAATCGATCCCGACAAACTTTTCTCCTGGTATTTCTCCGCTTATACAAATGAATTTTCCGAATTCTAAGGATACCGTTTCCCTTTACTTGGAAAATAACTTTCCTTTTCCAGTATAATTTACTTCTTAATATTTTTGGTGCTTTCCCGCCTTTGAAAACGTTTCATTGTATTTCATCATACTTTGAATGTTAAAAATTTTATATTGTATGAAAGTGATGAATGCTCGAGAGTTTATTTTATAAAATATTATTAAGATTACCTACATTGCTGTTATATTACCATTATTGATTTTATAGATTGTCGTCCTTTCTTTTTTATTAATTATTTATTAGCTTTCCGCCCGCGGCCCCGCGGCTTCGCCCGCGTAGACTACACGACGTTATCTCGCGGAAATGTGATATTATTCTGGGTTTAAAAGTAGCCTATGTTCCTCTCTAGGCTACAAAGTATCTGTGTCCCAAATTTCAGCCAAATCTTCTTCTCCTTTTTTATTAACTATTAAGTTTTGTTTTTGCCCACCCAGTGGGCTATTGTTTTATTTAATAAGTTTTCTAGCTGATATCTGTCGCAGCACTTTTTCGAAACTACGGAATCTAACTAAAATAAAGCACAAAAATTTAACAATAGATCAAAATTATGACGTTTGGCTCCCTATAGTGCCAAGAAATCAAAAGCCAAGCGGTTCTTTACAACACGACACTTAAATATATCAATAGATAGAAGAGATTGTATCCGCAAAGATATTCAAAATGGTTTATGTGCGCATCACGGCATTGTTTATTTCGTTGAGAATAGCATTTGGCTACGTCTGCCGCCCAACAAATAGGGTAGCTTTGAAATGGGTTGGGAGCGTGTTGTAGGACACTCGACAGCAAATCGAGATTATTTTTTAATTAGATTAATTTAATTTAAGATTTAAAATTATTTTTCTGCATTCCAAATGCAAACTGGTCAGGGCATTGGGTTGGATTCAATTCCGCCTGAAAGCTACATGCAAGCCTGGTGTTTTTTTTCTATCACATTTTTTTTACATTTTAGTCCAATTCAAGTGAGAAGACATGTCCATTTAATGCTTTTTTATAGGAGAGCCAAAAAACTAAAATCATATGGATAAGATTCAAGCAGTTTTTTTTACACTCATAAATTATCTTAACTTGACATTATACAGAACCCCCATTTCTTCGAGTGAGACAGGACCCTGGTTTATTTTTATTTATTTATTTAAAATGGACATGTTTGATTTGGAAAGACTCGACAAGTCTGGTTATGATTGAAAATTGTTACGGACTTTTTTTCAATAGGACAAGTCTGGTTCTGTTCGAAAATACACTCAATAATGTCAAATTATATAGGTTAAGACCTGGTTTTGACTAAAAATATTTTGTGAGTGCACACAGTTGACCATTTAGAACAATTTTCTAAAGAAATAATCTTTCTTACTATGGACATGTCTCCTATTGTTCGCCAGCTCCTCAAGTGCAATTGTTAACTTCATCGCAATTTTTATTTTACGTTGTATTTCCTATTGTTAATTTTTAACCTTTGCAATGACACACTTGTTATGTTCATGGTACATTTCTTTAGTTGTTATGACTGTAACCTGGTTGTGCATAAAAAATATCAGTTACTTATCGTAAAATAGCTCTAATTGAGTAAGCAATAAGTAGTGCGCTAACTGAAGAGTATAGAGATTGACGTGCAGTAAACTGTACAAATACAAAATTTATTGTTGTACGTAAATATCTTTGGAAATAGATAAAATTTAGATTCGACGTTTTGCTACTATAATAACTTACGCACAATCTTCTTTTCCAAGTTGTTATTTTACTTTATGAATGAAATTGTGAAATACAGTCTTTGAGATCAGTTTATGGGTTCTATCTTTAATATGGATTTTAAATCTAAATATATGAATTCCTTTGTGTTGCTCCTATTAGATCCCAATTTAACAATTAAGATAATCGTTGATAAAGTTAATGGCTTGATTAAAATTTAATGGTAACACGTATTGGTCCTCGTGTGTTGTTGCAACATACCAATACAAGACCAATCACGTGTGAACCTAAAGGTCATAGCCCACTTAGACCGCACCGCTCCCACCCATCCAAAGTATGAACAGCCAAATATGGACTTAATGTCGTTGTCTGTAGATGCATTTTATAGTAACAATATAAAATAGCGGACAGCGCGCGGTCCGCAAGCTTACCGCCGTCAGACTACTCGGTAGTTGACGCCCCGCTGACGCCGCGCGGTCCGCGTGCTGTCCGCGCGCTGACTGCTAGCGGTCGCCGCGCCGTCGCCGTCGCCGCCGCGTACCTATAGAGGGAATAGCAGTCGACGGGTGGACAGCTGGGAGTCTGCTAGTTGTCACCGCGTGGACTGCTGGGTGCCTGCTAGCTGTCGCCTTCGTTTAGAGCTGTGTTGGGTTGGAGCGGTGTTGGAGCGGTGCGGTATAAGTGGGCTATGACCTTAACACTTCAATCAAGTGATTACGTAAGCATTTGGTTTGGTTGGTAGTAGGACTTGTTCTTAGTCCGCCTGGCTAGCTACCACCATCTTATCTCAGTCTGACGCCATAACAATGATGTTTTCAGCATTATTGTGTTCCGGCAATTAGAGATAAGATAGCCAGTTCCTCAGTGATTGAGGATTCCGGGAGTAGTGCGCTTCCATCTTCAGCCTTATCACCACTTAACATCAGGTGTGATGAAGGCTAAGTGCTACCCCGTTGTGAATTAAAAAAAAAGCAACGGTTAAATTTTATTTTGGTGAACTTGGGTAGGTATTAGTCTAATATAATTATGTTTTTTATCCACGAATGGGTAGCACTTGACTCCAGTCTCTTGACTTGACATCACACCTGATATTAAGTGATGACAAGGCTGAAGGTGGAAACGCACTACTGCCGGAATCCTCAATCACTGATGAACAGGCTATATTATCTTTAACTGCCGGAACACAATAATGTCGAAAACATCATTGTTATAACGCCAGACTTAGATAAAATGGTGGTAGCTGGCTAGGCGGACTAAGAACAAGCCCTATACCACCAACCAAACCAAATGCAATATGTACCACCCCCACTGGAAATCGAACCCGGGACCTCTGGGTCTGATACTGGTGGTGTGTACCACTACCACTAGACCACAGAGGCGGTTAAGATGTAAATGTTCTGAAGGTTGGATGTCGCTATTGCAAGACAGGTATAAACCATCCAGTTGTTAGGTGTCACAAAATTTGTGATGCGATATTCTATTGCGCGCACTTAGATAAGCAAGCCTAGAATTCTTGTTATTTAAATTTATACTTTTTTGCATTCACAATGCAATTTTTATTATTGAAAAATTCAACTTGAAGAAGAAAATATCGACCCATCTCACAACCAGCTCCGATGGGACTCGAACCTAGGACCTTTCGAAATCCGGGCGACTGCTCTAACCACTGAGCTACGGTGTCATTACGAGAAGCATTGAATTTATCCAATACTTCTTACGCGCTGTATAGCCAGCGTTAATTTCATCAATGTGAAGATATTACTTATACACACACACACATATATATATATTACACACACGAAAGAAATACCTTTCGAAATAATAATATGTAACAATCGCTAAGGATAAAATGATTGCTATTGCAATTTAATTATTTAAATTTTTACTTTTTTGCATTCAATGCAATGCAATTTTTATAATTTAAAATCTTCGAGCAACGCGGGCCTTTCTTCCGGGACGGAAGACCCGCGTTATTTAGAAAAATATGTAGTTTAAAAAACTAATAAAATCCACTTTTATAGGAACAGACTAAAAGTACTAAATAACCGTCTATTCAGTATCTGAAATTAAAAAGCGAGGTGCGCGTTGTCAAAATTAAGTACCTACTTGAAGTGCATGCTTTTTAATTTCAGTTACTGAATAGACGGTTTGGGTTTTATTAGTTTTTTAAACTACATAATTATTTATTTTTTACTTTTTAGTTTAATAAATGGCAAGCCTGGATGGATGGTAATAGATTTTACAGTCCATTCATTTATCTGCCCACCCCTTAAACATTGAACGAAACAAATGAGCCCAAACTCGAGGGGTTTCCAAGTGGTCATTAAGGAGTGCCACTGGCTTCCTCCTAGTTCCATCATCAGACCCTCACCACCAAGTGTAGCGAATAGGTCTCACCTGAACGAAACAAATGAGCATAAACGCGAGGGGTTTCTTAGTGGTCATTAAGAAGTGCCACTGGCTTCCTCCCTGCTCCATCATCAGACCCTCACCACCAAGTGTAGCGAATAGGTCTCATCAGAACTAAACCAATGAGCCCAAATTCGAGGGGTTTTCTTGTGGTCATTAAAGAGTTTCACTGGCTTCCTCCCAGCTCCATCATCAGACCCTCACCCACCACCAAAATTAACGAAAAGGTCTTATCAAAAAGAAACAAATGAGCCCAAACTCATGGGGTTTCCTATTGGTCATTAACTAGTGTAGCTGGGATTTTATATTATTTTTATGCAATCACAATGCAATTTTGTAAGTATAGGAAAAATGTGATAGTAAAAAACCACGAGCCCTATAAGTAGTCTGAAATCCCGCCTGAAAGCTACTTATAGGGCTCGTGGTTTTTTACTATCACATTTTTCCTATAGTGTCGCTGGCTTCCATCCTGCTCCATCATCAGACCCTCACCACCAAGTGTAGCGAATAGGTCTCATCAGAACAAAACAAATGAGCCAGAACTCGAAGTGTTTCCTATTGGTCACTAAGGAGTGCCACTGGCTTCCTCCCTGCTCCATCATCAGACCCTCACCACCAAGTGTAGCGAATAAGTCACATCAGAACGAAACAACGGAGCCCAAACTCGAGGGGTTTCCTAGTGGTCATTATGAAGTGCCACTGGCTTCCTCCCTGCTCCATCATCAAACCCTCGCATCATCAGATCCTCACCGTCAAGCGTAGCGAATAGGTCTCATCAGAACAAAACAAATGAGCCTAAACTCGAGAGGTTTCCTAGCAGCCATTAAAGAGTTCTATTGCTCACCTCTTGACTCCATCATCAGATCAGCTCGATGATAGCAAATTACTGTATTGTCATCGGATTCATATAGACTTGCAAAGTTTCATATCAATAAGACAATTAAAAGTAGGTTAAAATTGAATTCCAAGATTTTCTTACATTGTGACTTAGTTACAGGTGAAGCTAATAAAAGTGTGGTAAAAATCGATCCGTCTCTCTCTAAATTTAAATTAGTACCTACAAAGGTTTTAGGGAATAATTAGTGTCCATCATTACGAACAATTATTACTATGGGGCCAACCACGATAAAAATCAGCTTTCCATACAAAAGTACAACATCGACTCGACTGGAATGTATGGAACAGCTGTTTTTTTTTTCGCGATTCCGTGGGTGGCGCTATAATAAAAATTGTTCGTATTGATGGACACTATCATCCCCTAAAATGTTTGTACTTACTAGTTAAAATTTAGAGGTGTATAGTTTCTGTGATAAATATATTTCGATAATCAGCAAAGTCCGTCGATAATCAACATTGCATCAAATTTTATTTCTAAGCTGCCAACGTAAAAAAGCACATAAACTCCGAAATTCTTTGTCAAATTTTCGAAATTGCTGCTCAATTCACAAGCGTAGCGTAGGCAAAACACTGAAATAGTTTAATATTCGTACCGATATTGGTGATATAAATTGTGTTAGTCCTAAAGGTCGTCTGGTTCTAAACATTCGCATTCGCACCTCCAGGGACCGTACCATGAGCTGTTAAACAATATAGAAGAAATAATATGTCTGAGATGGCGCTTCGACTTGAAGGCGCGGAACGAAGGAGAGCAGGGTTTCTTATCGCCCCGCGCCCTCCCGCGGGTGCATGACGCAATGTTTACAAAAACACTCTTTACGTTCTATTGAAGCACTTCTTCAAAAAACGGAGAACTGTTTTAGATAGCTGGATAACTGTAGCAACATTTTAAAATATTTGCGATATTAAGAAAGTTTTTGTAAAAATTTTGAAAAATGCGATTTACGCATACAAAAACAAAAGTCGTAAAATTTTCGAAAAACATTTTTAACAAAAAAACGAAATCTATGACCTACGTTTTTCTGTCGTTGACAAATAAAAAGACTTAATTCTGGTTCCAATAAGACTAAACACGCTATAATGCTTTAACAAAACCCATAAAAACAAATGATTGTAACACACACACACACGGATGAAACTTGACACCACTTAAGAAAAAAATTTACATAAAAACATCACAAACTACCAATGAACTTTTTAAAATGCCGTACACTCCGCAGTGTTGCTAGCTACCAATATAATAAGCCATACAGCCAAGAGTGCAACAGAATAAAAGACAAAAATAAAAAGCGCGAAATAAAACGGTACTTTTGCACGACGCTTCTCTGGAAGCGTTGCGCACAAGTGGCCCGAGAAAAATCCGCTTCTGTAGAAACGTTGCGCACTCCAGACGTATGCGAGTTTAAAACCTAGAATCTTCGATCAACAATTATTATAGTAGGTACTAGATGAAAGCTCACGAACTAAATCAAAACTTTTATGGCACCTTTAAACGGAGAAAAAAGGTTAATAATGTTACGATCTTACGTCATAAATGACAGGAACTACTTATAAATATACTCGCAAGTGGTTCAAGTGCGAGTATAATCGCACGGTCGTGTTTGTCACTCTAACTATGTATCTAGTCCTAGGTGTTATTGTTGATCGAAGCCTAGAATTTAGGTTCAGTAGCCCAAGCTCGAAACACTATCGTTATGTTAACCGTTATCGTGATCGTATTTTCTTGTATGAAAACCAGAGCAGCAGCGCCTCTTTTGGAGGCTCCGATAAGGAACTGAATTTCATACTGAAGTTCTTAAACTGTCCAAAGTTTTATTACCCTTGTTTGGCATTTATATTTATTATTTTATTCGCTAGGTTTATGGTTGGTGTGTATTTTAAAGAAACTACCTTTTGGATGTCTATTTCCTAAGTCATTAAAAATTATTTACGGCTATGATTACCGGGTTTTTTATATTGTTTTTAAATTTAAGATGAATTTGTGATTGAAAGTGACTTTACATATGTTAAAGTCACTTTTGCCTATGCCCAGCAGTGGGCGTCGTTCGGCTGACATGATGAAAGTCACTTTTCAACTTGACGACTCTGTATGAAATATGACAGGGAGAACAAATAGCCCTTGGCGAGTTCCTTGCCGGTTCTTCTCGTTACAAGGCCTCCCGCCGCCCGTAGGATTTGCGAACCGATAGCGTCGCTTCATTTACGTTCACAAGTGCTGTATCAGCCTATATCAATAAATGATTTTGATTTAATTTGATTTGAATACATATTTGACAGCAGCACTTTGACAGCTTTTGAATGACTGTATAGTGTACTATTCGATTACCATAACGATAGTTTTTCATGCTAGGGGTACTGGTATTGTTTTAAACGGCATAAAAAGGAGCACTTGGCAAACATAATGCCATTCCACGCGGACGAGATCGCGGGCGGCGATTAGTCAACATTGTAAGGACTGGTGGTAGGGCTTCAGGAGGTGTTTAATATTCACGATTGTACGTGACCTGACTACCGATCGTAGTCGGGTGACTATAACGTCGCGTTTGCAATACTTGACTACGTATGTCATAACTTGTTTTTATTTAGTTTGGAAAGTTTCAGCGTATTTTTTTATTGATATAAAGAAATGTTTTGTGTAAAAAGCTATTTGTGACTTACACGTGTTAAAATACTTGAGTATTTTATACCTTTGAAGTAGCTTTCAGTGAAGAAGGGTTGAAAGATAACTTTACTTCACAGGTGAAGGAAAACAGTAATTTAGTTTTAGTTAAAGTAATTTTGTAGATAAGTACATAACATTAAAGAAATATAAAATACGGAACCTTCAGCACACGAATAAAGTAACGTATGTCAACAAAATATCTCTAGTAGTTCGGATAGCCCGCCATTCGCAAGTTTTAACAAAATAAACTACGCATATTGAAGTGCCAGCCATGTATGTCTTCAAAACTAATTGAATTAGCTACTTAACGATATTGCATTGCACGTGCAAGAACCAACTTTAGTTTAAGTCGGCTGAAGTATAAACCTAGCTAGTTTATTTTCGCAGAAGTTGTTGAGACTTCAGTTATAGAAGTGCTCATTGGAAACGGGATGCAGTTACCAAGAGTTCTCTAAGGCTTAGATCGCAATGCAATAAGTTTAAGGATTTCCGTAGATTAACAAATAAGGCCTCAGAAATTAGTCTTTCCTTCATTATTACGTGTATTTGATGGATTGATGTATTTTGTTTTAATTTAATTTATTTTATTTTTGTTTAATTGTTTCGATATTAATTTATACCTATTGTTTTTATTTTGTAATGTTTAATTCTGAATTTGATTTAATCATTATGCATTATCATTTTTATTTTTAAATGAATGCACTAAACACCGTTATTGTTGCATTGCGCCTGAAATAAATGTTTTTTATATTATTATTGTCAGACATATTATTAGGCTTAAAAAAAAAATGAAAGTATCCATAATGACCAAACGCAAATAAACCTTATCTTTGAAAGTAGGTTGTTTAAAAAAAACGACAAACTGATCCTAAGCATCATACCTACCTACCTACCTACATACCTACCTACTTACTGAAACCATGTTTGAAGCTGCACAATGGAATAATCAAAGGAATGATGTAACTGAATCTAGAAAATCCAATGCATACCATAATAAGATTACGTAGTCAATTATTGTCTACTAGAAAACACTCATGCCCGAATACTCGTACGCTACTTATCTTTGGGAGCGTCTCAAACATCGCCCTGTCACTTTAAATGTCAAACGTATGAAAGAGATGTCATGATGTTTGAGACGCTCCCAAAGATGATTTGCGTTCGAGAATTCGGGCGTTAGCATCATAATGTCATGGCATTAAAAATAACAATATCGTTGGAACGTAATAAAATATTACGTAACTCTTGAAAGATAAGATGAGAGGCAGACCCACGAAAGTATAGGTACAGTTAATCCACGCGTTTTAGTAAACATGTTATTTTAATACCACCCTTATGTCACAGCATTAGTGACGAGTTTCGTATTGAAGCTGAGACTGAAGAGGCAAGTTGTATGTATGCGACATTGCCTTAACGATATTCGAAACAGAAGAAAATGTAAAGGCTTACACATTGCGACTCTTTGCAGCGTTAGTCGCGATGCAGCAACAATGGTCGCAAACGGTCTATCTTTACACAGACGTGGTACTCAAAACCAGCGATACAATGAGGTCTAATCTGAGTAGTTCAAAAAATACTCGCTTGGGCAGCGCCACTTTGAGTGGAGACCTGTCAGATTAGACCTCGAGGTCTAATCTGAGGGCCTACTCTGAAACGCAAAACCCATGAAGTTCGACTTAATACTGAGGTAACTGGAGCGTGCAGTACGAACAATTTTTTGAATACCACAAATAACACAGTGGCTGTCTTCCGTCTCACCTACACTTTAAAAAAATACGTATGGTCATATGAGACAGCTGACAGCCACTACATACATAAATGTCAAATTTGGTGGCGACACTTTTTTATTCAGGGTGAGAGCTCCAGTTACCTCAGAGTATTAAGTCAAACTTCATGGCAAAACCCGAAACTTCGGTATACCCGTCACTCACACTCTCTAGCTGGGACAGAATGGAGTGAAAGGGGCGGGGCTAACCGAGGTTTCGGATAAGCGTTTCAGACATGAAGCTCGACTTAATACTGAGGTAACAGGAGTTCTCACCCTGAATAAAAAAGTGTCCCCAGCAAATTTGACATTTATGTATGTAGTGGCTGTCATGCAGTTGTCTCATATGACCATACGTATTTTTTTAAAGTGTAGGTGAGACGGAAGACAGCCACTGTGTAATTTTTGAAGACAAAAAAGTGTTAGTACTGCACTCTCCAGTTACCTCAGTATTAAGTCGAGCTTCATGGTTTCAGAGTACGGTCCCTGAGTAGTTCATAATACTCGCTTGGGCAGCGCCACTTTGAGTGGAAACCTGTGCAGATTAGACCTCATTGCAATGTAGTCGCCATTCAGTAGCTTAACGAGTAGCTGATGCAGCTGCAAATCAAATCAAATAATTTTTATGTGCCAGAACATTATTAAAGCATAATCTTTGAGATTTAAAGCATGCACGATCGTGCATTGATATCAAAATGCGCGTGTGAATCGATACAAATAATTGTGGCTTCAATGGTACCGCGATGCAGGCGAGCGGCTGTCAAATAGTCGCTTTTAGTCGCTGCAAAAAAGTCGCAATGTGTAAGGGTACTTGCGTCACATAAATCTCAGATTTCAGCAACCTCAAGGGTGTACTAGGAATTATTGAATATGATGACTTCAATACATTTTTGGTTTCAGTCGTAAATAAGAGCACGATTGAAACGTTGCTAGAAGTTGGTGGGAATGCTCGTGTTACCATAAATTAGTTTTATGTGAGCTTTATGTAAAAACACAGCAATAAACCGGTTTTCCGGTTGGATGAGACGGAGGGACTGGGGGATTGACTCATAACTCAGAGTTACTTTATTTTAGCCGTTGGATGAAATTGCTCTCTATATTCACACCTCACGTATAGTAGACAAAGTTAAACAGTAGACTATTTTAATTTTAAGCTCATCTGTAGCTTTAAATTTAACTTTGAAACGCAGTTGCCGTAAAACAAAGCGAATGAAAATTCAATTTGTGATTTAAATTTCTTAAATCTCGTGGTTATTTTTTTGTGAAAACAATCGATAAGTTGTGTTTCACAAAGAAATAAAAACGAAATTTACTTAAATTTCTAACCTATCACGTGTTCTACAGGACTTCCAAATCAAACTCGCTTGTACTTGTCACCTGCAGTTGTGAGCTTACCGTCGCGAGACGCCCGTAGTAATTTTTTTTCAGTCAAAACCTTTTTGACTGAGGGCATCTGCATCGGTCAAAACCACTTTTGCCTGATTTTTTCAGACAAAAGTGGTTTTTACCGGTTATGAGTTTTGACTGAAACACAAATATTGCCACAGACGCACACTTGCCTTTTCCGACGCTTCTTTGTGTCGCTCCAAAACCCCAAAAGACTCGTGGAAATATGAGGACAATTATATTGAGGACTTATAATCGCTAAACTGTTCCAAGTTGGCATTGCTAACGTTAAAGACAGAAAACCAATTGCTCCTCCCATCCATGTGTAAGGATGTGTCGTATAAAAATACAATTAAAATACTGTGATATTGTGCACTGTGGCACGTGAATACGACGTAGAGTAGGCAAATATTCTTATATAACTGACATGACGGCTATTTCGGCGAAATGTAGTCCGTTTGAAGCATTGAATTTTTCTATTATCTCGTGCTTTCTCTTTGCAGGAAATAAGAGAATGTGTTTAAGGCGTTACACACAGGTTACTTAAGAAATATATTACATATATAAGGCTATTGTAATTTTTAGGGTTCCGTACCAAAATGGTAAAAAAGGAACCCTTATGGTGCGACTCAGTCTGTCTGTCTGTCTGCCACAGCAGGATGTCTCGAAAACTTCTAATCAACTTGAAATTTGGAGTAGTTTTAAATGACGTTTATTTCTTTTTAGACCGCATAGTTTTCGACTTTTGATAAAAAATGTAAAAACGATACCGTCCCCTTATCTCCGAAGTTTGCGAAGAGAAAAATCTGAAATTATTTTATGTGATAGAAGTTTATGTAAAGACTACATGAAAAATAAAACGATATCTCTAAATAGCAAAGTTTTTCAGAAATCATCCAATAAAATTACATAAGTTCCACTATCGGTCAAGAGACGGTGCTAACCTAAATCTGCAATATTCTACACCGCAAATTCTCTGACGAATATAGCCTCGCCGATGAAAACATTTTCACGTTTTATTTATTTGTATTTATGATGGCACGGAACCCTCGGTGTGCGAGTCCGACTAGCTCTTGACCGGTTTTTTTTACATTATGTTGCTGGAATGCATGACCTTTACTTTTACTCGTTGAGTGACATCTGAGGTGACACATTCTTTTGTTTTCTTCCTTTCAACAAAATAATCTTTTATACTTTGACAATGTAGCATCGGTCCTATGAAAGCCCATTCGTGCAAAACAAATAATTATTATTAGCTCAGAAAACACAATCTATTATTAAAGTTCTTGCCGGTTCTTCTCCAAGGTCTCCCGCCGTAGGGTTTGCGAACCGATGGCGTAGCTTCTATGACGATCAGAATTATTATTGTAAAATAACAATCTAAATTGAATAAACAAATTTGACTTTGACTTTGAAAGCTGAGGATGTTTATGATCATTAACATAATAACAGGACTTATTGCATTGGCAGCTTTACTATACCACGCAGGACAGCTGCAGCTAAGTTAAGTTAGTAGGGGACAAATCTTGCAAGCTTAATTTGACCCACCTCCCAGTGTCCGATGGAGCTGAAATTTTGTATACAGGTTTGGTTCAGATGACAATACAATATTAAAGTAAATCAGCAAAAAAGCAAGTCATAAAAATGTCATTTTTACTAAAAACTTATTGGAGCTTTGCATGCTTTTGCAGTCTTTAAGTAGAGTTACAGACCATACAACCATATACTTATTTAAAGACTGCGAAAGCATGCAAAGCTCAATTTTTTGTTTATCTATGCCGTAACCAACCGTTGTGACTCGAGCTGCCCTTAAGATAAACGTTTCTTTAAAAGATCTCAGTAATTCCACTAAAAATGACAAGTTTCTAAATATTTCCAACACTTCCCAGAATTTGCATGCTTTTGCAGTCTTTAAGCATAGTTACAGACCATACAACCATATAGTTTAAGACTGCAAAAGCATGCAAAGCTGAAATTTTTGTTTACCTATCCTAAAACCAACCGTTACGAAACTAATCTACAATGCCTCGAGCTGCCCTTAAGGTGCATGTAGTCGTGAAACGATCATTTTTGAGGCCCTAAAACTCATAAATTAGCCTACTGATGAATCCAGAATAAATATAATAAATATTGATATATAACCTTCAATCTGAGCATTTAAAAAAAAACATAGTCTTTAAGATACTATTAAAAAAAACATTGAAATGAAGCTGTTTTCAACTTGAAATACGCTACTGCTTCTAAACTAAAAGTGATATTTTCACGTTTCTTTCAGGAAGAGATTGCGAACTTGTTTAACTTAAAACTGAGCATTTTTCGTTTTAAAATAATACATAGTTTTGACGAAACGAGTGTTTAAGCTGTTTTTGTGCCGGTAGCGGGCGGGAAAATTAGGCCACTTTTCTATGGCCAAGGTCGTTGGCGATACCACGGGCCTTAAGTAAAAGCGTTTCTTTAAAAAGATCCCAGTAATTCTACTAAAAATGACAAGTTTCTAAGTATTTCCAACACTTCCCAGAATCTGTACGGCCTCATTTGAATTCGTCCCGAACGCGGCCGCCGCCGTGAGGATTTCCAAAAGTTAAATTGAAGCCACTTGTAACTGTCGCCGTGGCTCGTCCAAAGGCTATTTGTTACCTTTTGAAATAAATTAACTAAGGTTATGACAGGACAACTTTCCAGGCACAGATTTTTAATTAAAACGTAACACGAGAAAGGGATATTCCTTGAAAAACTTTTGGTCCTCTAGATTAGATTAGAATAAGCTTTCTAGATTGAAAGAATATTTAAAAGTCGACTGAGAATAATTCATTTATTTTTATTTGAATAATAAAAATCAGCAATAAAATTTTATGCTAAGCAGAAATTACAAATAACTTTTTATATATTTTCAGGACAAGTGCAACTTACTATAAATAAAAAGGACTTACAAAATTGTGTTAACAAAAAATATGAGCTTAATTGATCGATTTAACGTTTTATTCGAAATACAGAGAATTTTAAAATATTTTGGATTTCTGAGAATAATTTTAAAATATTGTGGGACTCGTAGATTTATTATTCCTTGGTAAATTAGGTTATTTTAGGGCTCGTGGTTTTTTACTATCACATTTTTCCTTTACTTACAGAATTGCATTGTGAATGCATTAAAAATAATTTAAAATGTTATTATTTTTGTTAAGTCCTTTTTCGAATACTAGCTAAAATCGAGTAAATATAACAGTAATAAAAATGGATTTATATGCATTTAAAAGTTTTATAAGGTTTATATCATCATCTTCGTCCTTCAGTAATTCACTGCTGGATCTCCTTAAAGTGCCACAAGCAAGCTTCATGCTAAAAAAATCAAAATAATAACGGTATTATTACAAACTGTTTCGTTTTATGCCGTCAATTTGGAGTTTGCTAGATTTGCTTAGATGGCTGGTTCATGCGTAATGCTCGTGAACAGGTGCTGCCAGTGGGAATGGGTCTGCTTTTATCTGCTTGCCTAAAAATGAGTTTTTTTTGTTTTTATTCATTTTATTAAAACTTACATTTGAAACATGTATGTAACTTGCAGTATATAGTATAATTTTCTTTTACTTTTAACTAATTGCTTTACCTAGAGTTCGTAATTGAAAATTGTTCACCGCTATGATCGATCATAAGTTTGCCTATATATTGTGTTATAATAGATCAATTTTTGAATTGGAAAGCTAATATTGAAACCGTTTGTAATAAAATAAACAAATTTGCATATGCTTTAAGTCAACTTACAAAAGTAACAAATAGGAAAACTGCTATCTTATGTTATCATGCTTAATTATATCGAATCTGTATTAAGGTATAGTTTGATGCTATGGGGTAATAGCACAGATTGGAATAGAGCATTCATAGCACAAAAGAAATGCATAAGGGCCATTTGTGGAATTCTACCTGACGAGTCATTCAAACCTATATTTAAAGACTTAAATCTGAACGGGTGCTGCCAGTGGGAATGGGTCTGCTCTTATCTGCTTGCTTTAAAATGTGTTTTCTTTTGTTTTTATTCATTTTATTAAGAACAAGCTGACCCGGCAAACGTTGTTTTGCCATATAATAGTGAACCCGGTCACCAACATCTTGTGTGTGTGTTTATACACCAAAAGTTGCCTACACCAGAAAACAGATAGCGCTAGTAACACACTACCAATAAAGGGGCCCAAGCTTGGTCTCTATTTCGTACATATAAAAAATTACTCTGTGAAGTAGAGTGAGTGTCAGATCAAACTTCATGGTGTCAGATAACTCTGCGCGACTGGGGCATTTTTGGCGCTAGTTACAGTACATTTTTTTATTCTAAGCTTATAGAAAAGATTAGTATTCGACTTTGACCGCGCAGACGTCAGTGATTACATACTCTTTGGAAACGGCAATGGAAGAAATGACAGTTTTGTATCGAAGGTACGACAGTTAAACGATTTTTCATAGAAAATTACAATTTTTACTCAATTTTCCGGAATAATAAGTAGCCTATGTTACTCTCCAGCTCCCAAACTATCCCCATACCAAATATCACGTCGATCCGTTGCTCCGTTTTGGCGTGAAAGAAGGACAAACAAACAAACAAACAAACAAATAAACAAACAAACAAACACACTTTCAGAATTATAATATTAGTATGGATTACATTTGAAACATGTATGGCGCAACTTGCAGTATATAGTAGAATTGTCTTTTGTTTTTAACTAATATTAAAGCTTTAAGTAGAGTTCCTAAGTACTTAATTGAAAATTGTTCACCGCTATGATCATTAGTTCGCCTATACTTAACTGTATTTATCATAACCCATTGTGTAATTGTGATGGAAACTGACCTTAGTCATACCATGTTAAGGTCATTTTTCAATTTGACGACTCTGTATGAAATAAAACAGGGAGAAAAAAGCAACCCTTGGAGTTTCTTGCCGGTTCTTCTCCAAGGCCTCCCGCTGTAGGGTTTGCGAACCGATGGCGTAGCTTCTATGACGTTCACAAGTATTGTAAATAACAATCTAAATTGAATAAACAAATTTAAATCTTGAATCTTGAATCTTGATGTCCTTGCCATCGCTGTACTTGTATGAGGTGTGTAACTTTGTCCATCAACACAATTATCTGTTTGCAAAAGCATCGGACACTCAGAATACTAGAGTGCGCAGAAACAAATACAACTAAACTAAACTATTTACTAAGTAGTTCCAAGTTATTTTTATATTTGCCAAGTAAAATAAAACAAAAAATCTGTGCGTACATGCACAATAGCCAGAATCATAAATCTAACACGTCGAGCTCATTGTGGCTGTGTTAAATAAAGGTCTTTACGTGACTTAGACCCAACTTACGATAAATGAGGTCAAGGTAATTTATGGAGCTGTGGTTGAAGAAAAAAAGGATTGTATTTAGTACGAGACGATTATGGATACGTTATCTTGAAGTTAATAAGTGAATTGAACACTATTTAAAGCGATTCAAAATAGTATGTTGTTTTGAGCAACAAAATCATCCACGCACGCACTTACTGCTTCTAAAGCAGTTTTAAAGTCTTTCTCATGTTCTTTAAGAGTAGGGATGATGATGATACTCTTGACCGATTTCAGCCACGGCGAAAACATCATTCTGTTCTCTGGTTGACGGCCCAATCGTGCGCTTTCATAATGGCTGCAGTAGCCAATTTAATTTTGGAATACATGGGCACATAGACGACACGTTAAGACTCCGTTAACAATATTGTAATATATGGCTCTTTGTGGTCTAGCCTTAGACTTGCTTGGAATCGAGGTCTGCCCTTCTTGCTACTTTCTATAGGAGTACTGGAAATATGAACGTGCGATGGCGGCTGTCAAGTGTTTCATATGCAACAACAGGCCTAACGTGACGATTTTAGCAACATGCAATGCAACATTGCATCGACGTTATGAGTCCCATCTCAGCATTCTCATCCCTGCTAGATGCAATTTTCTTTTACACATTTTTTTTTAATTTTGAGTTGATTAAAAGGCAAGTTTTTTTAATGATCAGATTAGTAAATACACCCCTTTTACAATATTTAGTGTTCAACATTAATTATTCTTTGACACTTCATGTACTCGGGATTTTAACCGGAAGTTACTCAGGCTCGCTTTGTGTCTCTATTTTCAGACTATGTCTTGAAATAAAATCTGTTCGTGTATAATAGCTATTATAACAAGGAAAAGCAAAATTTTCGCCAATTAATTTTTACACGAACTAGAGACAGCTCCGACAAAAATACAAAAAAAGTACGAAACAAGTTAGGTCAGGCGGTTGTATTTCAATTTTACTTGAAAATAAGAACTAAATACTGATTGAAATTGAAATTAATTCTGCGAACACGGTAATGTTAGTTCCATAATTATTAAACAAAACATCTAAAGTGCTTGAGTACGAGCGAGGTCTAAGTCTTGTTTTTTTTTCTGAAAGCAAAAGACATAAAAACGGAACCGTATATCGTATCACGTATATTCTTCAGAAGTAGAATCACGTATTTTCTTTGGAATTAGATCATATGATTTATGGACATCGGATTAGTTTCTTTTCTGAGGTTTTTATTGGGATTGGGATTGTAACAAAATTTTATGTTAGCTTAGATAACCAAAGATTTATATCAGAGAGATTTATATAATTTTTTAATATTTGTAGCATTATCATAATTATTAGTTTTGGTTCAAATACCTTTAGTTATTATAAACTGTTTCCTGTTTTTGCCCCCCCCCCCCTCCCCCCCCCACACACAAGGTGAACCGACGACCTGGTGAAGGTGGCGGGAAGCCGTTGGCTGCAAATAGCCCACAGCCGCTCTTTGTGGCGCTCAAAGGAGGAGGCCTATGTTCAGCAGTAGACTCAGAATGGCTGATGATGATTTATAAACTTGTTTTAACTAAATAATAAAATAATTAGAATATATTGATTAACAAAGCTTTTGTTTGCAATAATGCTGGATGGAGAATTAATATCTAAATAATTGGGTGTGTAATTAACCGAGCTAGCAGATGGACGTGCAGTGCGTGTTTTGTTCCAAAATTAGATATTATAAAAATTACAATATGATCTTGTGGTAATATTAGGTGCGTAATGAATGATATAATTTCATTTGGTATAATTTCATTTCAATAACGTTCATATGACATAATAAACGTTTGTCATAACAACACTTTAACTAATTTCATTTTGCATAATGTTTATTTCATATAATCATCTTTTTTATAATATCATTTGACATAACGCTCATTTTATATAAAATATTTTATATAAAACGGGTGCGTAATGAATGATATAATTTCATTTGGTATAATTTCATTTCAATAACGTTCATATGATATAATAAACGTTTGTCATAACAACACTTCAACTAATTTCATCTTGCATAATGTTTATTTCATATAATCATCATTTTATATAATATCATTTGACATAACGCTCATTTTATATAAAAATATTTTATATACAACACATTTGCTATAACGGTCATTTGATATAATTTTATTTCATATAATCATCATAATAATATGTAATAATTTCATTTGATATAATTTTGTTTTATATAATCATCAATTAGTCAATTAAATGTATAGGGTAGGCAAAGGAGCAGGGGGCACGGGGGTTACAGTGCGCTCGAAAGGGGGGCTCGGGGGGCTAAGCCCCCCGCCATAAAAAGCCACAACGGTGTCAAAACAATTGATAATAGGTTACGTTAGGTTAGAACTGTGAACAAAACAGCGCGAGCCGAGCGAGCGAAGCGAGCGTGCCGCGTTAGCGTCCGGCGAAGCGCCAGAAATAGTTATTCGTTGATTATACAAAATAAACGTTATATGAAATGTTGTTATGTTATATAACCATTATGTGTTTTAAATATTATACAATGTAAGTGTTATAGTAAATGTTTATTATATGAAACGTTTTTATATCAAATGTTCATTATACGGTTTAAAATTATATATTTTGAATTTATATCATTCGTTGATTATACAAAATGAACGTTATATGAAATGATTTTATGTAATGTGTTGTTATATTTTGTGAGTATTATACAAAATGTTGTTATATCATATATTACACACCCATATAAAACACATTTGCTATAACGGTCATTTGATATAATTTTATTTTATATAATCATCAATTAGTCAATTAAATGTATAGGGTAGGCAAAGGAGCAGGGGGCACGGGGGATACAGTGCGCTCGAAAGGGGGGCCCACAAAAAGCCACAACGGTGACAAAACAATTGATAGTAGGTTAGGTTAGGTTAGAACTGTGAACAAAACAGCCAGAAATAGTTATTCGTTGATTATACTAAATGAACGTTATATGAAATGTTGTTATGTTATATAACCATTATGTGTTTTAAATATTATACAGTGTAAGTGTTATAGTAAATGTTTATTATATGAAACGTTTTTATATCAAATGTTCATTATACGGTTTAAAATTATATATTTTGAATTTATATCATTCGTTGATTATACAAAATGAACGTATATGAAATGATTTTATGTAATGTGTTGTTATATTTTGTGAGTATTCTACGAAATGTTGTTATATCATATATTACACACACACCCGGTAATATTGCTTCCGCAATACGCGATACGCTGACCCTGCTTTACGGGTGTACAGTTGTCGAGATATGTATATAATGAGATTTAACCCTCGCATTATGATGTTAGAGAGCTCTTCCTCTAAACATCAAGAAGAAGGAGCATCGAGTCCCGAAGGAGCGCTTACTATGGAAGCAATGTCGACTGCGGAGATTAAGGGTTGGTTGACGCGAATGGAACCTTTACTGGATAACATCTGTTCGATCTCAAATGAGGGAAAATTAAATTCAGAACTAAAGCAAATAATCAGCGACATCAGCAAGATCGTTACGGGAGGAGTAAATTTGTAATATAATTATACCTAATCCATTATGAAGAAAAGTAATGTTAATTTTTAAGTTCTATTTATATTTAGACTAAGTTTTATACAGAAATAAATTACTCTAATTTTTATAATTCTTTTGAACGCCGGAGCGGCTGAAATAGACCAGGCGAATTATATTTTCTATAAGAATAAGGTAGCGTTTCAGTTTGGCCCCATTCGGCGCCCGGACGTTGAAGGGTTATAAAACTTAATTCTTGGGTCTGCTATTACGTTAGCCATATCAAGATTTTTAACAAAAACAAGAAAATTGAAAAAGTCATTATTATAACTGGTACCTACCAACTTATAAACTATTCCCTCTCCCAACGTCGGTCGAGGAAAAGACTCCATATTGCAATTACATGTGATTTCCTGACATCCACAATTGCAAGAGTGGCAGTTAACAATTGCTAAAATTCCTCTGAAATGGGACAGTCGTGTACTGCTAGTCGTACGTTTAAGTTAAAAATAACATTAAAAGACCGTTCCTCACATACTCCATCTTCGAGTAAGTGCTTTCTTATTACAATATCCAACACCAAGACACTTAAAAAATGACATGCAAACACTTTATGAAGGGTTTTGATTTATTTATATTTTATCTGGAACACCTAAGGCAGTAATGATTGAATGGCCTCAGCTTAAAACGCACACGGTAACTATGTCTTAGAAAAAAATCTTTCCGTGTTCTGGGTGCCTACCATCAACTTTAAGACAGCAATTCAAAAATAGCGCGATGCAGAATAGGTTCCTAAAATGAACTACCTTCTAAAAACTGGATCGCAAATGAATTGCTAAATGTGAATGACCGAACGATTTGTGTCCTTATTTCTTCTACCCGTCTCTTTCACTCAATTCTGTCATGCCCGGAGAGTGAGAGGGACGGGTATAACCTGCAGGTGTCATGTTTGCTTGGCCGAGTTATAAGTCAAATAAGAGTTGATGACAGCTTAGCGGCTGTGAAATGTCATTGAATGATCACTGAATCGCTGTCATTGGTATTAAGCTGTCGTGGTACGAATAAGCGAAGCAGATCAGTTAAGGTCCTATACAAAACCGCTATAAGAGTTGATGGTAGGCACCCTGTGGTCTAAACTCTTGCGTTACTGACTGACTGACAGACAACGCACAGCCGTAACTACTGGCCGCAAGCAGCTGAAAGGAGATCAGTCAAATTGGACCAAAAACTAAAAGTGTCGGCCAACAAAAATAAATTACACATTATTATTTTAAACAGTTTTACAATCATTTTTTCTTATGACTTCAATAGTGTACGGTTAGTGGCCAAGCAGTTATTCAAGTTTGAAAATGTATTTATTTTTTCTTCATTTTCAATCTTGAATATAGCTTGGCCAACGTTCGGCCAACAAAAATAAATTGCATATTATTATTCTAAACAGTATTACGATCATTTTTTGTTATGACGTCAACAGCGTACAATAAGTGGCCACACAATTATTCAAGTGACAAAATGTCATTTTCAAACTGGAATAACTGCTTGGCCACTATTCGTACGCTATTGACGTCATAACAAAAAATAATTGCAATACTGTTTGCAGTGATAATATGCAATTTATTTTCGTTGGCCGCACTTTGGCCAAGCTATATTCAAGTTTGAAAATGAAGAAAAAAATGACATATTCCAACTTGAATAACTGCTTGGCCATTAATCGTACACTGTTGAAGTCATAACAAAAAATGATCGTTACACTGTTTACAATAATAATATTAAGCAATTTATTTTCGTTGGCCGCACTTTGGCCAAGTTTTATTCAAGTTTGGAAATGAAGAAAAAATTACATTTTCGAACTTGAATAACTGCTTGGCCACTAATCGTACACTGTTGCAGTAGTAACAAAAAATGATCGTCACACTGTTTACAATAATAATATGCAATTTTTTTTCGTTGGCCGACACTTTTACTTTATTCAAGATTCAAGATTCAAATTTGTTTATTCAATTTAGATTGTTATTTACAATACTTGTGAACGTCATAGAAGCTACGCCATCGGTTCGCAAACCCTACAGCGGGAGGCCTTGGAGAAGAACTGGCAAGAAAGTCCAAGGGTTGTTTTTTCTCCCTGTTTTATTTCATACATAGTCGTCAAATTTAAAAATGACCTTAACATGGTATGACTAAGGTCAGTTCCCTTCTATCACAATTACACAATGGGTTATGATAAATACAGTTAAGTATAGGCGAACTAATGTTCATAGCGGTGAACAATTTTCAATTACTTAGGAACTCTACTTAAATCTTTAATATTAGTTAAAAACAAAAGACAATTCTACTATATACTGCAAGTTGCGCCATACATGTTTCAAATGTAATTCTTAATAAAATGAATAAAAACAAAAGAAAACACATTTTAAGGCAAGCAGATAAGAGCAGATCCATTCCCACTGGCAGCACCCGTTCACGAGCATGACGCATGAACCAGCCATCGCTTCGCTCAACCATATTTTAGGGAACGTAACGACCCGCCTCACACTCCACCACCGTAGAAATGTTTTAGTGAGCATGACATACTTACGTATTGGTCCAAACATGGTATGAAGCGTGACTGATCTCCTTTGGCACGTATGTTCCTTGGATAATGTAGGGGAGTACTAAGAGAGGATTTTTGGAAATTCTCCCTCTAAGGGGATAAAAGGGGGGTCTACGCAGACGAAGTCGCGAGCGGAGCGCTAGTTCGTAATAAAGGTTAATTACAAAATATTCTATTCAGACATTTTATTTATTATTTATAATATGTGAACAACATAGGACTATGTCATATTACAATATTGAATGACTTCTGTGATACTGATCGTTTTCTTTCGGAACGCTTCAATGTGAGAAAGTTCTATGTTGTATACATATTATTGCTCGTCGTCGTGTATCTACAAGGAGCTTGTACTATAAGTACTAGAACACGAGTTTTAAACCAAGACAAAGAGACATGTTCATGCGCACAATATTAATTTTGAAAATATTGAGAATGAAGTAGTAATTATTTTTATTTTTTTTATTTTCTATAATAAAAAATTGCATTGTAAATCTAAAAAAGTAAAAACTAAAAGAATTTGAAATGGTATGCGAGTCAAATAAGAATAGTATCGACAACTTCACGGCTTAGATGACAACTAGACAATTTTGTACTGCCAGCAAAAAAACAATGATCGTATAATATTTTTAAGTTTTTCGTATCGTAAGTATATAACTTTTTATACTGACTTGATGGACAATGGACTGATTGTTTTTGATATTAAGAATGGATACATTTTCTATACTAATACTTATACTACTGATTTACATTACTCATGCCCGAATACTCGTACGCTACTTATCTTTGGGACCGTCTCAAACATCGCCCTGTCACTTTAAATGTCAAACGTATGAAAGAGATGCCATGATGTTTGAGACGCTCCGAAAGATGATTTGCGTTTGAGAATTCGGCTGTTAGGTACTTACTTAATTTTTTTGTGAAAATAAAATTTTAATTTTCACAAAAAAAATAAGTTGAGTTAAGTTTTCTATATTTTGTTTCTTTTTTTGCACATCCTACACCATGAAGTTAAAGCGCAATGCAAACCAAGATGGCCGTTTGACAGTGCTACCTATTTTTTTTCGGCTGGCTTAGTACCTATTAATCTTGTTCGGGGTACCAACCCGCAACCTCTGGTGCAGAAGACACGGTCTGCGTCTTACGCCCGAATTCTTGTACGCAAATCATCTTTGGGAGCGTCTCAAACATCATGGCATCTCTTTCATACGTTTGACATTTAAAGTGACAGGGCGATGTGTGAGACGCTCCCAAAGATAAGTAGCGTACGAGTATTCGGGCATTAGTTCGTTAAAATGCAACTTTCATTTTCGTACAAAAAAAATCTAAATTTATCTTTCCGGCCCAATCCGAAGAGAGCCTAGATCGATTCATTGTTTCTCCAAAGTGTTCCTCTAAACGGCTGACTAAGGAAACGGGCCAAACTCCCATAAAGGAATCTCAATAACCCTAGGGAGCCATTCCCACTAAATTATAACAGTCAAATTACAGAAACGGTCGGCAAAGGACGACATTTGCGAACAAAAAGCAGTTTGGGAGTTTGCCCCGGCATATCTGCGTGCCCTCTTAATGAACTCGACGAATCAACGCCGGTATATAAAGTTTTAGAGCATATACCAAACCAGTGAACATCGGTAAACAAATTAGTTAGTTAAGCTACGCACCTTGAGTGTTTTGTTTATTTTACTATAATATTAAAAAGGTATTTATATACCAACATCTCTCATAATTATAATTCAAACATAGGATTTCAATTGTGTAAAATGAAACGAACTTACAATGATGGTGCAGTCTCAGTAAACGTGCATTTGACGACCGATTTGGCGCAGGTGTAGGTTAACAGTCTTCTGCGTCAGAGGTCTCGGGTTCGATTCCCGAACAAGTCAAATATTTGTGGGCATGAACATGTCTATTTGGCTTGGTCTGGGTGTTTTCTTTAAAAAAATGAATTTATGTATATATTTATTCGTTATCTAGTTTCCGTAACCCAGTTTCTTAATGAAAAACTACTAATGAGAATTAGTGTGATTGTAAAAAAATATTTATTTATTCTAAGCCGGGGTCGTGGGTTTCATTATCACCCTAAACAAATATTAATTAAATTAATGTTTGTGACTACGTAAATAAATAATTAAATAAATTAAACACCGTCACCTACAACTTCCAATGAAAAGCTAAAGCAACTTAAGGCGATTCTCGGAAAAAATATGCTGAAGCGAGATAGCAATGAGAAAACGACGCGCGCGGGAGCGAGACCGATTTTGCAGATTAGGCAAAAAAACACAAAATCACTTCATATTAAAAAACTACAGCGATTTTTTTAAAATGCTTCTAAACGAACCTAAATATTATTGGTGTCTACTAACTAAACCAATTTCCAATAGTATATGTAACGCCATTTAAGAATAATCTTGAAATTTCGTATTTTTAGAGGTCTTTTCGAAAATAAAAAGTGTCGAGCCAAAATCATAAAATCGTGTTTCTGAAACTATACGAATCTAGATAAAAGTATAAAGAAATACATATCTTATTACCAGGTTTGTAACAACTCTAACCGTCCTATACTTTTATATCAAAAAGTCAATACTTTTTCTGAGTAGCGCCTTAAGCCCATGTAAAATGGTCATTAAAAACCACTATTGGTTTTTACTACGTAATAAAGTACGTTTTCAATATTTACCCGACCGGGAATTGAACCTGAGACCTCAAAAATAGCAGTATTTTGAAAACTGAGGGCCTACTCTGAAACGCAAAACCCGAAACTTCGTTATACCCGTCCCTCTCACTCTCCAGTCATGACAGAATCGAGTGCAAGGGGCGGGGCTAACCGAAGTTTCGGATTTGCGTTTCAGAGTACGGTCCCTGGTGCGTACACCACTCGGACACGGACGTCGCCAAGTATTACTCGTATACTATTTGTAATACTTCTGCCTGTTGATACTGATCTATAAAGGATCGTCCTCACTGAGAGCATTCACGTGTAATGAGCATTCGACGTCGAATATTCGGTGTAGTGGAACGAATGTTCAAGCAAATAAAACGCTCGAAAGTAAGTACTCAGATTATGAAATGAATGAGTATATAATTTGGATGCCTACCACTTTGGATGGCACCGTACCTATATATGACGCTGACTGTATGTAAGAATATTACCGGCCACTTGCAAGGAACAGCCACGATCGCTCTATCCGACATTTTAAAATGAATGACATTATCGAGATCGTATTTGATGCTCCAAGCTCGCATGGGAATGCTCTACTCGAACTTTCATAGTTTTGCTCGAAAGTGAATGCTAGGCTCGCTAGGAAGTATTTGTTGCTCGCCTACGATTGCTTGTTTACAAATGTTCACCAAAGAATGCTCCCAGTGAGGACGCTCCTTTACACTATATTCTGTATGTAGTCAAGGAATTAAATGTCCAACCGACCTTATAATCAAAATCGTACAGCAAACTGTCATCATAATAAGAGCGTGCTAGAGCACGACGCATTGCTTTGACATGTTCACATTTTCGAATGCATTACGAAATTCAAACAATATTTTCACGAAACGAGTATACCCAACCTACCTAAGGTTCAAAATCGTACAGCAAACTGTCATCATAAGGGCTAACTAGAGCACGACACATTGCTTTGACATGGTGACATTTTCGACCTTAATGCATTGGGAAATTCAAACAATATTTCAACGAAACGAGTAGTTAATTAAATTCCTTGAGCAATCAAGTCAAACATTTGTTATTTTAATCAATGTATTGAATCAGCCTATCTATATCTACATCAGATTTACGTAAAACCAACAACTTAAACTTCACAAACAACTTCGCATTTGAAGCATAAAAGCTGAAGAAAGTTTCTTGAAAGCACAGTTGTTACAGGTAAAATAAAACCTAAGTGTGTTAGCAATTTGGCCCAATTTCTTATGAGCGTAACAATCGACGCTGAAACGTCGGTGACGACGTGTATTTGTCTTTCGACCTCCGAACGGCCTTAGCCTGGCCTAAAGAGTAGGGCTGTCGATACGATTAAATAAAAAAATGTGGTTCAAATTAAAGATTGTCACTATCACATATCATTAACTGTTGGTTCGTCAACGCGACAACAACTGTTGGCAAAGCCGTGGGCGGAAAGCTAGTAGTTTATTAAAGACTGAAGCTTTCCGCCCGCGTGCTGGAAAATCAACATTACGTTACCCCGCGGGATTGTGATATTTTTGCGGGATACAATAATTTGTATCCCGCAAAAATATCACAATGTTCCTCTCCAGGCTACAAAGTATCTGTGTCCAAATTTCAGCCAAATCCATAAAGCCGTTTCGGCATGATTGAGTAACAAACATCTAAACTGTCACATTTATAATATTCGTTGGATATTTTTTATTTTAATTTTTAGTTCTTTGCATTCACAATGCAATTTTTATTATAGAAAAATGGAAAATGAAGTATTTAGAAAAAATTGACCCGTCTCACAACCAGCTGAGTCCTGAAAGTCCCATCGGAGCTGGTTGTGAGACGGGTCGATTTTTTCTAAATACTTCATTTTCCATTTTTCTAGGATATTTTTTACTAAACCTATTTCTAGCAGATAAGCATAGCAAAGGTGAAGCCTGATTCTAAGAAAAATAACTAGTTATAAACTTCCTTATAATTTAGCGCAGCCCTACCGTAACCTAATGCCCGCAATCACTCAGTGTTCCGTTCGGAATGTTTGAGGAGTCGGATTGAAAGCGTATTTGCGAACGCGCGAGTTTGTCTCACTTACGGCAAGAAGGAGGAGGAAGCGTTTTTTCTAACACAACTTAAGGCTCCTACATTCCCTTGAATGCCAATTTGTACTGCAACTTGGAACACAGGATTAGGGAAGGGAGCTTGTGTACTCAAAACGCGTTGAATGGTCTATTTGACATTTTGGTTTGCCAATAAAACATCCACGACATCGTTTTGTTGAACCGTTTTAAGGTGGTTCGTTGAGCTCAGTAGCCCCACCAATGGAAATAAATCATTTACGATTTATCAAGGGCTTAGAATAAAAGTTTCGGTTATTTCGCGCAAATAAAAGAGTAAAATGCAATTTTTTATTGTTTTTTCAGGGCCTCAAATATGAGCATTAAGTTATGGATGTCGATATTGCTAAATGTGGCCACTTTTGACACTATTCACATTCACGACTTATTGCGTAAGTTTGAGTTATAAAATGAATTTTACTCTTTTATTTGCGCAAAATAACCGAAACTTTTGATCTAAGCCTTTAATAAAGTGTAATTGATTTATTTCCATTGGTGGCGCGCTACTGGGCTCAACGAACCACCTTAAGTATGAATATCGAGCACGATAATGATTTTGTAATAAAAATATAGACACAACCACGAAACTTGAAGTAGGTTTTAGTTTATCATATGATTTTATCTTGAAGGGTATGATTTAATCGATCACCTAATAAATGCATTTTCAATGGCCTAATCCATACTAATATACTAATATTATAAATGTGAAAGTGTGTTTGTTTGTTTGATGTTTGTCCGTCTTTCACGTCAAAACGGAGCCACGGATCGACTCGATTTTTGGTATGGGGATAGTTTGGGAGCTGGAGATTTAGCATAGGCTACTTTTTATTCCGGAAAATTATAAAATAAAAATGATTATTTCGTATAGAAAATCGGTAAACTGTCGTACCAGTCGTACTATACAAAACTGTCATTTCTACCATAGCCGCTTCCAAAGAGGTATGTCAAAGAGTATTGTAGTCACTGATGTTTTAGCCGCTTTGGATTATCTACTTTTTAATAAGTTAATGTGGCAAAACAACGTTTGCCGGGTCAGCTAGTAAATAATATTTGTTCTTAAAACAGAAGATCTGACACCTAAATTGAATCACCGAATATTTTTTTTTAATAATCATTAGGAAAAAAAATAACAGTATTTAACAGTTAGGTAGCTTGTCTTGCCTAGCTTATTAGGAAATGGGGGATCTGTTGCAAAAAGTTGGTTCTGGCTTTAGATGTCGGAAAATATAGTTGCCTATCTTGAATAGCTTATCTTCAACATCTTTTTAATAGTTTTTGAGAAAACCGTTTAAACTATTCTCACATTTTGTGCAACGAAGGCATCAGGTACCTTAAATTCAGTTAGTAGGACAGGTGATTTGTATGTAAATTGCTTTTTTACGTGTCGCGTGGCGGTTATCACGCCGCCGCCGTGATTCTGTTCAACGTTAACTTTAGATGCCGTTTGTAATTACGCGATCCGATGTTAACGGGCTGCGGCAAAGTAGGTCGTTATCGTAATTATATTCAAGCATAATATTATGCTGATGTGGTATATGAAAAAAAATGTGGTTGTTGTTATGTTAAGTGTATGTATTTTGTTTAATTTTCAATTACTAGCGACAAACACCATTAGTTGAATATTTTTTATAATATGCAAATAACAAAGCCATACAAATGGTTGGATTGAATGAAAAATGGACATGTAATATATTTTGAAACTTATTGACTAACGCATTGTATATTATAGGCACGCAGGGCAACTTATAAAATCTATACAAATATTGTAAAGCTGAAGAGTTTGTTAGTTTGATTGTTTGAACGCACTTATCTCAGAAACTATTGGACCGAATTGAAAAATTATTTTTGTATTGGTTAGTCTATTTATTGAGGAAGGCTATAGGGTATATTTTATCCCGATATTCCCACGGGAACGGGTACCACACGGGTAAAACCGCGAGGATCCGCTAGTACATAATATAACTCCAAAACCGCAGTATTATCAACGAATTCGAGAAACGTATTCGCAAAAAGAATCAACGGCTTTTTAATTTAAACTGTGAGTTCACAAAAGCGGGGTACAAATGAAATCAGGCCCTTGTCAGACAAAAGGCTAAAAATCAGTGTCGGCCCAAACATTTTAATAAGCGCCAGGTAGAGTTGGGTTGGTGTGACAGAGGCGCACGGGCTCCCGACTGTAAGCTTTGTAAGTGATTTTGTCAAACTAAACGCTTCAGAAATTTCTCGGAATATCGTAAAATACTTCGCATGGAATTTGCGTGAAGGTCGCGTAGTATTTAGGTTTATTTTTAACTAAGTTTAGAAAAAATGTGATAGTAAATACCACGAGCTCTTCAGGTGGGTAGATTTCAGCTACTTGCACGGCTCGTGGTTTTTTACACACATCACATTTTTCCTATACTTACAGAATTACATTAACCAACACGTACGTTACATAACGTAACTATATACTGTCAGTACTGTAGGTACATAAAAAAATAGGTTGTTAACGCCATCTATCTGATACCCAAGGCAAAAATATCTCTCATTGCCTTTCCTGTCAAACCAATAGTACCTTGGGTTTCGGATGGATGGCGCTAGCTCTTTGTCGATAAAGCAGTAGTACCAACCGATCACGTAACATGTCATCTTTAGACACTCTGCCATTTTGCATTATATTCTCAAGCGCAGAGCCATGGCCCGCTATTATTTCTCGGCTGCTTGCGCTCAACGAGTGAGATAGAAGATGGCTTTGGCAGAGCGCAACGCACAACTATTGTAGGTACCTAATATTGTAATAAAGACAATTTAAAACCTATTTGGGGCGTTCACCTTTTCCTAAACATAGGTTTATTTACCTACTTATATTTTTTTCTGTGTACAGTACCTACAGTGATACAAATAAAAGCCACCTGTACCCCTAGTGTAAGTTTTTATGTCAAGCAAACGCAAACTATTTCGAATGCGTATTAATGTCAATTTGTATGAAAACTATATAAGCGCGCTACTCGCCGCTAGAGGCGCTAATACAGTTTTCATACAAATTGACATTAAGGTCAAACGATTAAGTCACAAAAAGCTGAAGGCTCGTTAGATGGCGCTACTTTCGCTATTTGGTAGTTTTTATTTTTTTGTTAATTATTCTTTGTATCTTTGTAACTCAAAATACTTTTTGCGGCTTCTATAAATAAATATTGAATTTTCGAAACCAACACTTAACTATTTGTAGTACAAAAATCATCCAAATATGTTGAATATGTTTTTCTGTCATCCAATTTTACTAATCACTCACACATGCATACCATAAATCCGAGTTTCTAGTAACAAAACATTTCGATCCAGTTAAAAACGACAATGTGGCCTAGCGGTCTATATGCTTGACTCAGGCATCAGAGAGATAAGGTTCAAACCTCAGGAAGCTAATTTTTTTTATATTTATTATTGTTTAAAAAAAAACATTAAAATATTAATTTAGATGTATAAATTGCAACAAATGCAATTGCATTATTATTTTTTAAATTACACAAGTAGTCTATCAACTAATGCTCCAAAAAACGTATACAGGGAAAATAATGCTTGGAACACCATTTTTAATGTTCCTTAGCCGAATGGCCAAAACCGGAACCCCTATAGATTCGTCATTTGTCTGTCTGTCCGTCTGTCCGTATGTTACAGCGACTTTGATCCAAAACTATTAAGACTACACATTTGAAACTTGGTAGGTAGATGTATCCTGTAAACCGCTTTACAATTTTTATACGAAAATAAAAATAATAACCCCATACATAAAACTGAAACTAAAAATTTTTTACCTATTCGTATGGGGTGTCTATAGATAGGTCTTCAAAAATAATATAAAAGTTTCTTTAACCATTTTTAGGGTTCCGTAGCCGAATGACAAAAACGGAACCCTTATAGATTCATCATGTCTGGGTGTCTGTCTGTCTGTCTGTCTGTCTGTCCGTCCGTCCGTCCGTCCGCATGTCACAGCCACTTTTATCCAAAACTATAAAAACTACTCAGTTGAAATTTGGTAAGTAGATGTATTTTATAAACCGCTTTACGATTTTAATACAAAAATCCGGGGGCTTCCGCGATACATGAAGCTGAAACCGAAAAATATTTTTTTTGTCAACCATACTCGTGTGGGGTGTCTATAGATAGGTCTTTAAAAATGGCATAAAGGTTTCTCGAACCATTTTTTCACAAAGTCAATATTTTGAAAGATAGAGCCTTCCAAAGCGATAAAATGTGTCCCCCCCACCACTCTAACTTTTGAAATAAATTAGTGAAAAATCTAGAAAAAATATATACTGTACATCTTTATAATAACTTTCAACAAAAATTAGTTTGAACGAGATGTAGTAAGCACTTTTTGAGATATAACACATTTTCGAAAACCGCAAATGTAAATGAAAAACAATGTTATATTTTGCTGACGAAAAATGATAAGTACCTAATAGAATTTTGGCTTGGTATAGGCAATCGGTACGTTAAGTTGGTACGGAACCCTTCATGGGCGAGTCCAACTCGCACTTGGCCGATTTTTCCTTATCTATACTAATATTATAAAGGAAATATTTCCTGTATTCCCGTTTTGTATGTATTCAGGTATGTATGTATCAGGTATGTAACGAATAAACTCAAAAACTACTGGACTGATATCAAAAATTATTTCTGCTACATTATCCCTGATTAACATAGGCTATAGAATATTTTGAAAAAGTTAGGGATTCGTATGAAAACTTCGATAATGTAACTCAAGGTATGAAAAAAGATACCAAAAAAAACCTATATACCTCGCGGACCGAAGTATGATAAGGGGCGTGTGCACATCTATGAGATAGATAACTGCAGCACTTTCTTTCAATTGTAGACATAGGTTTCCATAGTAAAATGTATTTCTAACAATCTACACAATCAACTTTAGTAATAAAATAGCATAATATTTTAGTTTTGAAAACTGACAAGGTTCGATTTCCCACTACCGAGTACCGACCCATTTCCGAGTCGTGTATGAGTTTTTTTGAAAATCATTGAATGCAGTTTTCTAAACTCTAATATCGACGACATGGTTCCATAAAACAAATATATCTCTATCTCTTATAGTTTCAAACTTTCCCATACTGACCCGTTGTCCGGTCCGGTCTAATGTTCTCTATCTATACATATATTATAAAGAGGAAAGATTTGATTGTTTGTTTGTTTATTTGCATCGAATAGGCTCCTAAACTACTAGACCGATTTAGAAGATTCTTTCACCATTAGAAAGCTACATTCTTCCCGAATAGGCTAAATTTTATCCCGATATTCCCACGGGTACCGGGTACCACGCGGGTGAAACCGCGAGGATCCGCTAGTATAGAATAATATTGTATGTTATAATTAGTGTATAATGTTGTATAGACAATGGTACGGAACCCTTCGTGCGCGAGCCCGACTCGCACTTGGCCGTTTTTTAAATACTAGCGGCAACATTTTGATAGGCAACCCTATAGATATATATTCTCCTAATCATTAATAGAAGTACGTAAAAATTAGGTTATTAGCAAAAACTCGATGAGCGCACTAATTTGCAGTGGGATCTAGTACTAACTCAAAAGAGAAATATGTAAATTATAATTGACACAAACCACATGACACAAACGGAAGAGCGGCATCGCGCGTTGCGCGTCTTAGCCGCATGGAACGGCAACGTCGCAAATTTGCTCGAAATGTTTGTATACGTACACGACTAATGTCACACACACATGCGTAAGTTTCATGAGAATTTGGAGTTGATTTGTGCTATAATTCTGAATGAAAGTATGTAAAATATTCATTTCGCGCCTACTTAAACATGAGAAAAGACTATAGAACTCATAATTTACCATAAATGGTGAATCCTAACATAGTTAAAGGTGAACGTTTTTTGTATGATAATCGTTTGACCTTAATACGCATTCGAAATAGTTTGCGTTTTTTGACATAAAAACTTACACTACGGGCACTGAATGTAAATCGAATATTGCGTGGTATTTCGCTAAAACATTTTTGTTCATAAATATTCTAATAGAGGCAGGTGATGGAGTAAGTGAATTAGGTTGTATACGCATGGAGCGTTCTTGAAAAATTGCTCTATCGCATTTCACATTTTATGAGTGATCTTTTTCTATGAAAAAGTCATTTTATCGAAACTTAAGACAATACACATTGATACGTAAGTAATCGGTTTCTTGAGTAGCTTAAACGGGTGTGTGTAATATATTATAAAACAACATTTCGTATAATACTCGCAAAATATAACAACACATCACATAATAATAAAATCATTTCATATAACGTTCATTTCGTATAATCAACGAATCAGACGGCAGAGTACCTCTCCCCCGTACCCCCTGCTCTTTTGCCTTCCCTTTATAATATTCAATTGACTAATTGATGATTATTATGAAACAAAATTATATCAAATGAAATTATTACATATGTATGATGATTATATGAAACTAAATAATATCAAATGACCGTTAAAGCTAGTAAGTTTTAGTTATTTAAATTTTTACTTTTTTGCATTCACAATGCAGTTTTTATGGTTGAAAAATGGAAAATGAAGTATTTAGAAAAAATCGACCCGTCTCACAACCAGCTCCGATGGGACTCGAACCCACGACCTTTCGCTATCCGGGCGACTGCTCTAACCACTGAGCTACGGAGTCGTTACGAGATGCGTCGAATTTATCAAATACTTCTTACACGCTGTATAGCCAGCGTTAATTTCATCAATATGAAGATATTACTACCCCCACACGCGAAAGAAATACCTTTCCAGATATTTGACATTCGCTAAAGAAGAAATTACTATGGCAAGTTATTTAAATTTTTACTTTTTTGCACTCACAATGCAGTTTTTATGGTTGAAAAATGGAAAATGAAGTATTTAGAAAAAATCGACCCGTCTCACAACCAGCTCCGATGGGACTCGAACCCACGACCTTTCGCTATCCGGGCGACTGCTCTAACCACTGAGCTACGGAGTCGTTACGAGATGCGTCGAATTTATCAAATACTTCTTACACGCTGTATAGCCAGCGTTAATTTCATCAATGTGAAGATATTACTCACGCGAAAGAAATACCTTTCCAGATATTTGACATTCGCTAAAGAAGAAATCACTATGACAAATTATTTAAATTTTTACTTTTTTGCATTCACAGTGCAGTTTTTATGGTTGAAAAATGGAAAATAAAGTATTTAGAAAAAAAAAATTTCAACCATAAAAAACTGCATTGTGAATGCAAAAAAGTAAAAATTTAAATAACTTGCCATAGTAATTTCTTCTTTAGCGATTGTCAAATATCTGGAAAGGTATTTCTTTCGCGTGTGGGGGTAGTAATATCTTCACATTGATGAAATTAACGCTGGCTATACATCGTGTAAGAAGTATTTGATAAATTCGACGCATCTCGTAACGACTCCGTAGCTCAGTGGTTAGAGCAGTCGCCCGGATAGCGAAAGGTCGTGGGTTCGAGTCCCATCGGAGCTGGTTGTGAGACGGGTCGATTTTTTCTAAATACTTCATTTTCCATAGTAAGTTTTATACAAAATATGTTTATATAAAATGAGCGTTATATTAAATGATATTATATAAAATGATGATTATATGAAATGGACATTATGTAAAATAAAATTAGTAAAAGTGTTGTTATAACTAACGTTTATTATGTCATATGAACTTTATTGAAATGAAATTATACCAAATGAAATTATATCATTCATTACGCACCCAGCTTAAACACTTTATTATTAAAATATGATTAAAAGCGTATGAAATTTTAAGGGCTTGGAGAATTTCAGGAAAAAATTGGGCAGCTGCGATATACCTTTAGAAAAATCAATTACTTATTTCATCTTTAACGATTGTCAAATATCTGGAAGAATACTTCTTTTCGAGTGTGTGGGTGGTACTATCTTCACATTGATGAAAATATAAACGCTGGCTAAACAGCGTGTAAAGAAATATTGGATAAATTCGACGCGTCTCTCAATGACTCCGTAGCTCAGTGGTTAGAGCCATCGTGGACCGTGGTATCGAGTAGCTGGTGGTGGGATCAAATTACGACTCACGACGACTCAACAGTCATGTAAATTTGCCCGTTGCGGGATCAAATTACGACTCACGACGACTCAACAGTCATGAAAACTTGCCCGTGGTGGGATCAAATTACGACTCACGACGACTCAACAGTCATGAAAACTTGCCCGTGGTGGGATCAAATTACGACTCACGACGACTCAACAGTCATGAAAATTTGCCCGTGGTGGCATCAAATTATGACTCAAGACGACTCAACAGTCATGAAAATTTGCCCGTGGTGGCATCAAATTACGACTCAAGACGACTCAACGGTCATGAAAATTTGCCCGTGGTGGCATCAAATCACGACTCAAGACGACTCAACAGTCATGAAAATTTGCCCGTGGTGGCATAAAATTACGACTCAAGACGACTCAACGGTCGTGAAAATTTGCCCGTGGTGGCATAAAATTACGACTCAAGACGACTCAACGGTCATGAAAATTTGCCCGTGGTGGCATCAAATTACGACTCATGATGACTCAACAGGCAAGATCATCATACCACTGTGCTATAAGGCCTACCAATATTAAATACATGAAATAATAAATATTGGAAACTATCACGTAACTAAAGCCTGACAGGATAAATAAAAAACCTAGTTTGAGGTGCCACTTTCGCCTCTTCATTGTAACAAATGTTAAATTCTATAGAAAAGTTTAGTTCATTACATTTCCGCATCACGGCGAGGTTTTTTATTTTTCTAGTCTGGCTTTACATCGCTCCAACTCCAAGCTAAGTGACTAAAGCCCTTGGGTTCTGGAAATTAAAAATAACAACGGGTATTGCCACATGTAGTCAGACACGAGCAAATATTGAAAAGTTCGTTTCAACATTTACCCGACCGGGAGACGAACCCGGGATCTCAGAGATAGCGGCACCTTGAAAACCGATGCGTACACCACTCGGCCACGGAGTAAGATATTGATTATCAAATGAGATTTTTTGGTATAAATAAACAGAACAAACATTATAAGCCTGCTATTATATCAGCCGAGCAAAATGAACAGGGTGCCTACCATCAACTTTAAGACAGCGATTCAAAAATAGCGCGATGCAGAATAGGTTCCTAAAATGAATTGTTTTCTTTCGTATCTGACCTTCTAAAAACTGGATCACAAATGAATTGCTAAATGTTAATGACCGAACGATTTGTGTCCTTTTTCTTCTACTCGTCTCTTTCACTCGATTCTGTCATGCCCGGAGAGTGAGAGGGACGTGTATAACCTGCAGGTGACATGTTAAATCGTCCGGGTTATAAGTCAAATAAGAGTTCCTGACAGCTTGGCGGCTGTGAAATGTCATTGATCGATCACTGAATCGCTGTCATTGATATTAAGCTGTCGTGGTACGAATTTAAGCGAAGCAGTTCAGTTTAGGTCCTAAACAAAACCGCATTATGAGTTGATGGTAAGCACCCAGGTATTTATTTTTTCGGTGCGTTGTTCAATATAGCCTGAATTGATTAACTTAGTTGAGCCGCGAATATTTGAATGTTTGCAGCCGATATTTTTATTAAACCTTTTATGAACTGACTGATTCGATTCTACGTAACATTATACAAACAATCCACCTAATACGTACTGCAAAGTCAAACAAAATAAAAAATGCATTCATAAAACAAAGTCGCTTTCTCTGTCCCTATGTCCCTTTGTATGCTTAAATCTTTGAAACTACGCAACGGATTTTGATGCGTTTTTTTTTAATAGATAGAGTGATTCAAGAGGAAGGTTTATATGTACCTTTTATCCCGATATTCTCACGGGAACGGGAACCACGCGGGTGAAACCGCGGGCGGCCGCTAGTTAATAATAAATATAAACGGTTTGGAACTAATTCCAAACCGTTTATATTTATACACACACACAAAAGTCTAAACTTTTCGTGTATTTTTTGTTTATCATTGTCGTTTTGTTCCAAAGTTTCGGACGGACGGACAGACAGACAGACAGACATGACGAATCTGTAAGGGATCCGTTTTTTGGCATTCGGCTACGGAACCCTTTTTTTATTATAGAGAGGGGAATGCGTTTACGCATACCCCGCCAGCGTACGGTGTGTACGGGCGGTGGTTATGTGGGACTCACCTATCCGCTTCCTGACCCCCCATCCAGCGACATGGACTCGATGGGGGGTCAGAAAGGGGGAATACCCACTAAACCCCTCACTACTTGCTCTCTCCGCCGTCAGTAGGAGCTGCATTGTGGAGGGTCCGATGTGGCAATCTCCTCCTGCGACCCGACGGCTGGCCCGGCATCCCGAGCCCCTACGCGGCGGAAGGAGGCCGAGCAAGCGGGGCCATCCCCCCAGACTACACCCGCACGGCTGGACGTTGAGTGCGGGCGACAGGCCGTCACCCGCACTGCACCGTCCAACACCCACTAAAGTGGAATGAGGTGCGCAAAGCGCCGCATCCTACGTCCCACCCGCCTTCGTCGGAGCCGATCCGCATGAGCACCCTACTCGCGGATCCGCTCCGATGCCTCCTTCTGCGCGACGACATCCTCGCAAAAGGAGACTGCCGCATCCCAGGACCTGTCGCTTTCAAGCATGGCACGAGCCATGCTTGGCAGCGAGAGGTCTCTCCCTACCACAGCGCACAGATTACTACGTTGCGATGACCAGGCAGGGCACTCCTGTAAGGTGTGCTCCGCACTGTCCACCCCAGCGCCGCAATCGTGACACTGTGTGGTCGCCTCACTCGGCTACGGAACCCTAAAAAGGCCCTGCCTACTGCTACCATCAAAGTAACGATGTATTTATCAACTATTACCTAATCGAGATTTTAAATTATTTTTATGCATTCACAATGCAATTCTGTAAGTATAGGAAAAATGTGATAGTAAAAAACCACGAGCCCTATAAGTAGCTTTCAGGCGGAATTCGAAACCGCGCCTCCGGGAATCCGGCCCGATGCTCTGACCAACTAAGCTACCGAAAGGCCTACACGACTCGTCGAATTTTGCTATCACTTGTTACGCTGTAGGCCAGCGTTGCTTCATCAAATCATATATCATATAAATTCAGCGTTGCTTTTTATGCATTGTGAATGCATAAAAATAATTTAAAATCTTGATTTAATGGCTGTTTCATCTTAATCGATTGTTAAACATTTGTAAAAATGTTTCTTTCGGATGCGAGGGTTTCCTCGCATTGATGAAGCAACGCTGGCCTACAGCGTAACAAGTGATAGCAAAATTCGACGAGTCGTGTAGGCCTTTCGGTAGCTTAGTTGGTCAGAGCATCGGGCCGGATTCCCGGAGGCGCGGGTTCGAATCCCGCCTGAAAGCTACTTATAGGGCTCGTGGTTTTTTACTATCACATTTTTCCTATAACTATTACCTAAGTTATATATTGATATCATATTAGTATTTTACACGTAGAGGGATTCTTGGAAGGTTTCGCGTTTTAAATAGTAACTTTAGCAGTGCATTTTAAGAATTCAACTGTATCTTGGCAAAAATCCAGACTTAAGTCTGTTGTGCAGGAATTTCTATATGGAGAATGCACTATCTTAACGTCTCTATTCTGGATCCCTCAGACGTTATAAATCAACGGGTTTAATTCCACGAATAAATAAGATAAGCACGTACATAAAGCTTGATACAATTTAGCATATGTACAATAAACATAATATACCTGCCTTAAATTATAATAGAATCACTCCTTCCGACTTTGTTTTTTTTTTTCGTTGTGCAGAATTTCATACAACATTTCTTTAGAGATTATTTTATTATACTTTTATCGACATAAACAAAAGATGAAACCCATAACGAAAATGAAATCAATTCAAAAATGAGAAATTTTAAAGTTTTAATTTATTTTATGCTTAATTAGACCATGTATTAATATAGGAAGCTGTAGACCTATTTGAAAATATATACCTATTTAAGAAATAATGTATGTAACTGTTTGTTTCTGATAAATAATTGCATGCATGTCACAACAATTCCAAACAACGCGATATTTCAACTAAACTTGAAAGCTTAATACCAACAATGTAGTCAATTCTAGTAAATCTAAAATCTCATTAATTGACGTGTTGACATAACATGTATTTTAAAAACAATACACATGTATTTTAGAACCTTTTGTAAAAATCTACGTAAGTAAGACTTGACCCGAACGGACATAGATACCTACATACACTGCAAGTTAAATAAAAGTACCCATATAAAAACCACATCAAAATCGGTTTAGCCAAACGCGGGTCAAACTGAGAATCTTCTTTTTTTGGAAGCGCTTAAAAATTAAAAATAAATTTAAACGTCAGTAAGGCGTAAAAGTAAAGCCGATCTCCGATGTCTGCGATGTATAAAAGTATTTAAGTACCAGAGCGCCGCGTCTGGGCAGCGTCTCAGGTCTCAGCAATGCATGGCAGTAATTTTTAAACAACCCAGGATCCCTTCGGGTAGCAATTTATAAGGAGAATTCATAATAAAGCCTTTAGTATACGATGTAGTTCTAAATTTATTGTTACCTTCATACTATTTACCTTTTGAAATGGAATGCGAACGAAAGGAACGACTGAATTTTTCATTCTGGTTGTTGTTATAATATTGTTGCTAAATTATGTTCTTTTTGGGACTAGAGGAAAGATTCGATTGTTTGTTTGTTTGACGTATTTACCTCAAATACCTATTAGACTTGGCACCGACTTCAAACAGTGCAGTAAGTACCAAGATAAGTTAGAAAAAGTCACGCATTTTCGTCCTTCGAATCAAAAATTCTAATTATTTTTTCGTTTTTTAGTGTTTTTTAATTTTTGTTTGAAGATTCTTTTTGAAGGCGGTTAAATTTTTTTTAAACGTTTTATTTTTCGATTTTTAGTGTAAATAATCGTAACTTAAGAAACTACATGGTGATTATGATAAATTCTTGTAAATATCCTAACCGTTACGGAGTTCAGCTTTCCATCTTAGCTACCTAAATAATTTGAAGGAATACAATTGATGGTCCATTCGTGCATATGGTATTTATAAAACATCATATAACTCTTATTATTGAGGAGTTTCACCTCTCATCATCAGCTCACCCTAATAACCTGAAAGAATATAACTATCGGTCCATAAGTACGATTAATACTTAAGGAATTATTCTCCAGCTTCTTGATGAAATTTGAATGGGACCACACGAGAAGCGTCACCATTCAGATAAAAAAAGAATTATGCAAATCGGTTCATTAACTAAAAAGTTCTGAGGTAACACACATAAAAAATATTAAAAAAAAATACAGTCGAATTGATAACCTCCTCCTTTTTTGAAGTCTGTTACAAAACGACCCGTCTCACAACTAGCTCCGATGGGAAGTCCTTTTCGACTATGATACAAATCCCATCTGTATAATTGATGAAATGAGTACTTATGCAAAATAGTATTTCGCGAGAGGTTTGGCTAAAACTTTCCTGGATTTTTTGTACTCTTAAAAATTGCACTTATCCATTTCAAATTATTTTTATACCAATTCAAATTCAAATTCAAAATTATTTATTCATTTTAGGCTGATACAGCACTTGTGAACGTCAATGAAGCTACGCTATCGGTTCGCAAATCCTACGGCGGGAGGCCTTGTAACGAGAAGAACCGGCAAGAAACTCGCCAAGGGCTATTTTTTTCTCCCTGTCATATTTCATACAGAGTCGTCAAATTGAAAAGTGACTCTAACATAATATAATATGTAAAGTCACTTTCCATCACAAATTAATCTTAATCTTATAGATCGTATGAACAAAATTTATTATTTAATAAACTAATTGGTGCAAATTACTGATGTTTTTATTACACTTCCAAATGGTGCCAACCTTATGTTCTGCCAAAAATAATGTAGCCAACCCAATGTTTTTACATTCTGTAGACTCCATTCTATCGGATGTTATAAAAATTATTCATATAACAGAGTGCAATTCGATATCGATTTGATTCGATTGCAATCGTCGATTAAACATAGTCTGGACAGCAAAATTTTGGGTGCGTAATGAATGATATAATTTCATTTGGTATAATTTCATTTCAATAACGTTCATATGACATAATAAACGTTTGTCATAACAACACTTCAACTAATTTCATTTTACATAATGTTTATTTCATATAATCATCATTTTATATAATACTAGCCTTCCGACCGCGGCTTCGCCCGCGTGTACTACAAGACGTTATCCCGCGGGAAGGTGATATTTTTCAGGAATAAAAAGTAGCCTATGTCCTTTCTCAGGCTCTAGACTATCTCTGTACCAAAATTCATTCAAATCGGTTCAGTAGTTTAGGTGTGATTGTGTAACACACAGACAGACAGAGACGCATTTATAATATAAGTAAGGATCATTTGTCATAACGCTCATTTTATATAAAAGTATTTTATATAAAACACATTTACTATACCTAACGGTCATTTGATATAATTTTGTTTCATATAATTATCATATGTAATAATTTCATTTGATATAATTTTGTTTTATATAATCATCCATTCGTCAATTAAACGTATAGGGTAGGCAAAAGAGCAGGGGTCACAGGGGGCACAGGGCGCTCGAAAGGGGGGCTCGGGGGGCGAAGCCCCCGCCATAAAAAGCCACAACGGTAACAAAACAATTGATAATAGGTTAGGTTAGGTTAGAACTGTGAACAAAACAGCGCGAGCCGAGCGAGCGAAGCGAGCGTGCCGCGGCAGCGGCCGGCGAATCGCCAGAAATAGTTATACGTTGATTATACTAAATGATCGTTATATGAAATGTTGTTATGTTATATAACCATTATGTGTTTTAAATATTATACAATGTAAGTGTTATAGTAAATGTTTATTATATGAAACGTTTTTATATCAAATGTTCATTTTACGGTTTACAATTATATATTTTGAATTTATATCATTCGTTGATTATACAAAATGAACGTTATATGAAATGATTTTATGTAATGTGTTGTTATATTTTGTGAGTATTATACAAAATGTTGTTATATCATATATTACACACCCCAAAATTTTAGCCAACTAAAGCCGAAAACAAATTATCGGACGCGGCTGACGGACGCGGCTGACAGTCGTGCGCGCCTGATAAGTGTGCACTCTTTTGGGACGTTGCTTCGGCTGACAAAAACATCCAGCGCACCAGGGACCGTACTCTAAAACGCTAATCCGAAACTTCGGTTAGCCCCGCCCCTTTCACTCGATTCTGTCCCGACTAGAGAGTGAGAGGGACGGGTATACCGAAGTTTCGGGTTTTGCGTTTCAGAGTAGGCCCTCTGATTGCTATCGGACGTCCGATGACGTCATATTAGTCTATGGTTGCGTCCGCGACTGACGTCCGATAGTGTGCACATCTCAGTGTATTTTCATAGTCCAGATATCTTTAAGTCGCGGCTGCCAGCCGCGTCCATAAGCCGCGTCCGATAATTTGTTTCCAGCTTTATTCGCGATGTTACGAGTATCTAACATTAATTTCCTATAAAATACTTTTATTCATTAAACAGTTGGGCGAAGGTCGATCCCAATTGGTACTCAGGCTATTTCTGGCGCCGAAGGAGAAACATTTTCCTTTTGTTATGACAATACAAGTTCGGTTTCTACACAATACAAAATAATATGTTTGAGTTGTGGACATGATTAGCCGTTATTTATAGTATTTCAATTCTACTTATTTTTGTGGCAATTGAAAAGTTATATTTCTGTCGCTAGAATCGCAGATTTTGGGCTTTTGTTAGTAGGTACTTACCTACCTCAGAGTGGGTAGAAACAAAAGTTATTAAGCCAACTTTAATAATTACACTATAAGGGATTTCTATGAGTACCTTCCCATATGCCTGATTATCGAGACGAGAGAAGGTTCTACGCTTTTCCCTTCATGTTTCGTCGAGACCACGCAACATGACAAGCTAATTATTATATCGGTGGCAAAAGATGGCGACATGAAAGTCGTAGTCATGAAAGGTGACGACATTGTTATAATAGTAATTAAATAAAAGACGATATTATATACTTTATAATTTATAATTTATAGTTATTAAAATTTTTACTTTTTGCATTCACAATGCAATTTTTATTATTGAAAAATTTAAAATGAAGTATTTAGAAAAAATACCAACAACTCCGTAGTTCAGTGGTTAGAGCAGTCGCCTGGATAGCGAAAGGTCGTGAAGTCGAGTCCCATCGGAGCTGGTTGTGAGACAAGTCGATTTTTTCTAAATACTTCATTTTCAACTTTTCAATGCAAATTTATTTTATTATGACGAGGATCACGAGTAATGAACGTTGCGGTTTCTTTCGTCTCATAGCGAGAAATTAATGCATTGTTCAATCTAACAAATTCTTTCTCAAAAAGTTCAAGTATGATTAATAATAATGTCCTATTCAGCATAATTGTAATAACGGCGGGTACACGGCCATGGTATAGGACGTATAGGTATAGGTCATGACCAACCTGTGGCTCCAATGTGGATGACAAATGCAAGGAGACCAAACAGCTTCTATACTAATATCATTCGTATAAAGAGAAAAGATTTGTTTTTGTAATGAATAACAACAAAAATACTAAGCCGATTGTTTATTGTTTAAGCCTCAGGCTTCGATCAACAGAACTAGGTGTTATTGTTGATCGATGGCCTCAGGGCTACTTTTGTATATATATGTATTTTGATAACTTTATACCTACTAGATGTCGCCGTGTCAAACTACATCGCGATATGATTTTATCAACCAAAATATAATAAGTAACTGGCATCAAATTAAAATGTCAACGCCTGAAAAAATCCCGCTTATAGTCTCCGTGACATTGCCTATTATTTTATCCCGATATTCACACGGGAACGGGTCACGTGAGTTAGACCGCGGGAAGTCAATATAGCAATCAATAAAAAGAATATCGACTATCGTTCGATTATGTATCGTTCGATTAGGCCTTCAGGTAAACTTAATAAATGAAAGGTCTTAAGGATTATTCACAGTTTTGACATACTTCAAAATTATTCACTGTTTTTACATATTTGAAGATTATTCACTGCTTTCGTTTGAAAACCAAACTTTAACACTTTGAAGTGGTTACTCTTTAGATAGTGTATTGATGTGAGCACTAACTCTTGCGAGCTTTCCAGCAGAATGAATTAATATCAAAGAAAATGGCTTTAATTAAACATTCACAACTATTACAATGTTATTGATTGATGGCTAAGTATTAACTAAGTATAAATTAGTAGTATATGAACAACTCAGAAACTTAATAACTTGTTAAGACTGTACTTTAAGATTTAGTTGTAAAATTTCTCCATAATATAAACACGTTAGTAAAAAAGCAAGACTTTAACTAACCGTTAATTAGATACCAAACGAATGTATGCATGACAAAGTTTACCATATTTTTTACAAGCTAAAAAAACAACTTTAATAGTTGTTGAGAGTGCAAAGTTTAATCTTGACACTCTCTCGGTAAACAGATCAGCGTGGGTGATCCGATAAGCCACATCGATCGCTAAACTTGTTATGATAGGACACTAATAGCCTTATTCCTTTAGGATGTCTTTATCATAAAAGTACATTTATAACTTATATCAGACGACATCACACATGTTGAAAGGTAGTTTCAAAACTATTGTTACTGATACCAAAGAATCAAAATATTTACAGTGACACCAAATGGTTGAGAATCCATAAGATCGAACTCACGTCCGCTGGTTTATTCAAATTACGGAGCAAAAGGCAGAAAGTAAATAAGGTTTTACAACTAATTTATAACATTATAAAAAAATAAAACCGCCTTCTAAAAAACCACATCAAAAAAGTAAGAAATAATTCCTCACCAAATAAATAACGTAAGTACTTTGAAGTCGGGCGTGAAACATGTACAATTTTTTGTTGTTTTTGTTAAAACCCGCCCGACTTCAAAGTACTTACGTTATTTATTTGGTGACGAATTATTTCTTACTTTTTTGATGTGGTTTTTTAGAAGGCGGTTTTATTTTTTTATAAAAATAATTTTTATTTCACTCTTTTTAGTGCATCGTGCAGGCAATTTACGTGTTTTCTGGTAAATAGGTGTGTGATCAAACTCAAAACCTCCTTTTTCGAAGTCTTTTAAAATACCTTGAGGTATCCTCTTTTTAACAAAACAAGAATTATCTAAATCGGTTTATAAACAAAGGAGTTATGCCTAAAGATACGTATTAAATTCACATAAAGTGGTAACGAAAACGACAGTATTTTCAAGATTTCCTGAAAACTACTGAACCGATTTCAAAATTTAAAAAAATGGGACCAACTTGGAAACTAACCTGACGTAATAACGTTTGAACCATTTCAATCGGTTCAGCCGTCTTCGAGTAATCGGTGGACATACATAAAAAAAAAAAAAAAAAAAAAAAACATACATACAGACGAATAGAGAACCTCCTCCTTTTTGATTTAGAAGTCGGTTAAAAATGAAGCATATTTTCCTTTCTGAGCCTTGGAGTGAAGTGAAAGCTGATTTTTAACCGACTTCAAAAATTGAAAAGGAGGTGGTTATCTATTCGTCGCGTATATTATATGTACACATACATATTTTTTTTTATATGTACGTACACTGATTCCTCGAAGACGGCTGAACCGATTAAAATGATTCAAACGTTATAACATCAGGATTATTTCCAAGTTGGTCCCATTTTTTAAAATTTTGAAATCGGTTCAGTAGTTTTCAGGGAATCTTGAAAATACTGTCGTTTTCGTTACCACTTTAGGTGAATTCATAACATATCTTTAGGCATAACTCCTTTGTTTATAAACCGATTTAGATGATTCTTGTTTTGTTGAAAAGGGTATACCTTAAAAAGAGTGAAATAACAATTATTTTTACAAAAAAATAAAACCGCCTTCAAAAAATGAATACAACGTAAGTACTTTGAATTCGGGCGGTTTTTAACAAAAACAACAAAAAATTGTAGGTAAGTTGTTTAACATGTTTCACGCCCGACTTCAAAGTACTTACGTTATTTGGTGAGGGATAATTTTTTACTTTTTGATGTCATTTTTTGAAGGCGGTTTTTTTTTCAGTAGTTTTTTTCATCCAATCGATCCAATTACTGCATCTATCAGACGTCGTCTTGTTATATTTGATTCACTAATGAAGTCTTGAGAAAGGAGGTACTATTTTAAATAAAATTGAAGTATGCTACCTCTTTCAAGTCGTTGTATCTATAAAATTCAAACGGCAAAGCTTGTTAGATAGTTGCAGCTGCAGAAAAAAACACACGATATAAAACACTTTTATCAGAATAAAATTAAGAGCAGATTAATGTATCTTATTCAAGTGTAGGAAAAAGTAATATAAGTAAATATAGAAAAATAAATAGAAGATTTTAAATTTTGGCGCGTACCTATTTTGTCGAAAGTTTTTTGTATTGTTTGTTCATATAATATGGTTATTTCCTTAGTGTTAAATAAAACGTGCACAATTTGAATCTGTTAGAGTTATTGATATTTCATGTGTATAAATTTTTGAGACATAATTGTTTAATTAAAAGCGTAATTATTACTTCTGCGTCAGCAAAACCGTTTATCGAGACTGAATATATAATAAATCTTGTTTCGCTGATACTCAGGTTATAGAAATCGCGTTTGATATTACGCACATTGTTAATTGGCTATACGATAGTTATCTTAAATGAAAATTTGATATGTGTTCTGTTCCAATAAATTACGTACACGGAAAGTTCTGAGAAAGATAATAGTACCATTGCCAGTCAAAGTCAAAGTCAATAAATTTTTATTCATATAGATTAAATAAAATTAATGCTTATGAATCGTCCAACATTTTTTTACCTACCACCTGTTATGGACATCTTTTAACTGACAAGAAAAAGTGTGTGGTACAAAATTGTCAATACAGTGGCACAATCTTTTCTGTTCCGGTGACAGCGGCGCTATGAACATTTTTCTTTTTTTTTGTAGCAATTTAACCAGCACTGACTTCTAAGACCTTCAGCCGCTAGCAGCGCTATGGTTGGACATCAACTTGACAGTAAAATGACATAAAAAAAAACACGCTAGTTTCACATTTTGGCCACCGGAACAGAAAAGTTTGTGGCACTGTACTTATAATTTATAGAGTTACATCTTGTAAGTTCGTATGTGGTTCATAATCTCTAGAACAAGTACACAGATTTTGAATATTCTTTCATCACTAAAAATGTAATTTAAAAAATTAAACCGGCTTCTAAAAGAACCTGTCAACTGAAAAGGAAAACATAATATCTTTTTGAGGTCGGTGCCATTTTCTAGCTTTTCCTTGCTTGTGGCTGGCACTGACCTGAAAAAGGTAGGTACTTTAATATGGTAAGTTAATAAGAATAATTTTCAATCAAAAATAATTATCTCGATATGACTTTTAGTTTTTGAGAAATTCGTAGACAAACATACAAACTTACAAACATACATACATACACTTACAAAATTTAGCACACGTACTTGGAAGCCTGTGTAACACTATAAATACATAATCAATTATAATATCTTATTCGTACTTACTCGTTAAATATTACCACAGAAACCGCGATGTTGATACCCTAAGGTGCAATAATAGAGTGAGCGATAATGAATGCATCATTAAAATTTTATAACGAAAGGAAACTATTTAAATCGATATAAAGTTTATTTAGCAAACCAAGCAAACATATTTACTCGGTACGTGATAAGGACGACAATTTGTACCCTGTTTCAATATTAAATATTCGGGTTGTTTTTACAAAATTCATCCTAATACAAGTATGACCTCACACCCACACTTTATACCACAAGGATACTAAAATGTATAGTCTCAAGCCCCCTTGTATGTCGAAAAATATAATTTATGCAGAGGCTGTCGCCCCCAAACTCCAAAGTAAATTTACAGCTTGATGCGCTGTTTCACAACTTTGTAGTACAAGACGGCCTGTACTTGTGTATTATACTGTATTTACATAATCTTGAGAGGTTGTTGCCTGCCTGAAAATGACACTTCATCACGTGAGGAAGTCTACATACTATCTATTTAATGTTTGTAACTCAGTGAGTATATAGTTCTTGGAATATTCACTTTGTCTTTGGAAAGCCTAAAGTTTCTACCATGTATATTACTTTATAATGTCGAGATAAAATGTAAAACTAATAGATACATCTGTAGCGCTAGCACAACTTAAGCGCGGAGTCGCGGGCACTTTCGACCAATGGCCCCGATCGCGGTATTTCTATGACGCATTAGTCAAGTGTACGTGCAGTTGAAGTGCAGTTGACGTGCAAAACCGTTTTTGATAACGCGCAGCTTTGACAGTGCGACAACGTTTTCTGTTCGGGTGATAATCGTTGGAGCTTAAACAGTTTTCATACGACAGTCTATTTTGACAGCTAATTTCGTATTGCAAGTGGTTCCTCTGTCACGGATGTCACTGGATCAGACAGGATTGTAGGACTAATAGGTTTGCGTGACGTGTGCGTCGTTATGTCATTACGGCAATACGAAGTCAAATGTCAAGACCCAAACGCGATGAAGACGCGCTGCATAGAATACGGTATTTTACTGTTTTTTTTTTTATTTCTTTAAAATGTTTTTCGAAATATTAGCTACACAAAACAAGTTTTCATTTTGAATTATCTTGAATATTTTCAAAGATATAGGACTTCAAACTTTATAATTAGACAAGGACAGGACGCTATCTTAGTGACGTCAGTGGGTTAGTAGCGTCATAGTCACGCCATAGAAGATTTCGTTTTAGAAAGAGACAGCTATAGTCAAAATCAAACAGACTATAATTCTTTTATTATAAAACAGATTCAAATTATTTTTTCACATTTGGTATTCTTAATTGCAATATTTTTGAACGTCATCATTAAATATCTACATTTCAACAACAGTAAAATACCCTATTACGGCGATTGGCCCCGTAGATACCGCGCCTGACTTGAGGCAACACGTGCGAAGAAGCGCGACAAACTATGTCGTTGCCGTCATGCTACTCATGTTAGCCCCGTAGCACTAAATGAATGGTGACCCATAAGGCTATTTTCTAGTAGATATTGAAATGAAACGTGGTCGAAATTTCAACTTGTTGACTTTGTAATTTTACTAGCCTTCTTCCCGCGGCTTCTCCTGCGTGGTATACACGACGTTATCCCACGGGAATGTGATATTTTTCCGGGATAAAAAGTAGCCTATGTTCCTATCCAGACCACAAAGTATCTGTGTCCCAAATTTCAGCCAAAACCGTTGAGCCGTTTTGGCGTGATTGAACAAACATACAAACATACAAACATCTAAACATCTAAACTTTCACATTTATAATATTTGTAGGATGAGCTGTTGATCGCGGCTATGTCCGTGTTAGATCCTACTTCCTACTTCCTACTAATATTATAAATGTGAAAGTTTCGATGTTTGGATGTTTGTATGTTTGTTACTCAATCACGCCAAAACTTTACCCCTTTTACTTTTTACCCCGGAAAAACATCACATTCTCGCGGGACAAGGTCGTGTAGTCCACGCGGGCGAAGCCGCGGGCGGAAAGGTAGTCAAATATAATAATTTTATGCAGTGCCCGAAATCGAGTTATGCACCGGTTTTTCTTTTGGGTACTTGAGAAGGATGACTCATGCCATGTCATGTAATGTGGTTTGCAAGTGAGCATAATAGTAGATTGTATTATAAGGGAGCAAAATAACATATTTACGGCGAGGGCGCTATTTTGAATCCTGAACGCAGCGAGGGATTCAATATACGTCGCCCGAGATGAAAATAATTTTGCGGCCGAGTAATACACTCTACTTTTCATTTCGAATATAAGGAAAGTAAATACACTCTGCTTTTCATCCCCCTCTATAAGAAAAGCAATAAAGAAACTATCTAGAAAAATAAAAGAAAGGTGGCGGGGGCTTCGCTCTCTCTGTTTTTTTCTATAATAGGTATATAAAAAAATTGATGTGTTGAAATAAAAATAAACATTTTTTTGAACAATAAAATTTTATTCGGATGCCTCTTAACTATCTCCGAAGTACCATAGGGGGTTGAAAATTTTGTTAGATTTTAGCTACGCTACGAAACGCACAGTTTTTGAGATATTCTCGTTTTTATAAAATAGCTCATTACATATAATGCAGACAATGAAATCAATACACTAATAGACATAATAATTGGCTGTGATCGTCATGAGATACCTGTTCAAATAAGCATGCTGAACATAATAATTCTATAGATTAGAGTGTAATACCATGTTTTACGCGAGGGATACGTTCCAACGTAAATTGTAATAATCTTATTAATCAAAATTCGCGCATAACGTGGTATGTAAACAAAAGACAAAATCACAAAAACATAATTCAGACGATTTTATTTCCGAAATTCTCACAATCACGCAGTTTATGAGAAAGAATTTGTTACATTTAATTAGGTACTATCCTTTCTAAAATATCTGTCCAGAGTTTTCTGAGTAGCATTTTGCTCGCGCTCCTGTAGATTTTTTTGGTAACTAGCCTCACCATCTTTAATACATTGCTGCGGACATAATACACGACTAACGTCTGTGTCGGAAGATTCTAGATTTTCAAGACCTGACTGAATTTTGATGAGGTCTCTTGTATTTTCAAAAACCCCGTGCGATGCGAATTCGCATAAAGCGGGGTCGTGTAAAGCGGGGTATTACTGTACAACGTTAGAGCGCTACGCTTAAAACTTATTTAGTTAACGTTACCGTAGTGCAAGTTTTTAGTCTAAGTGTGTTCTTTAATGTGGCACTGATTTCTAATTTCTATCTAAATCAAACTGGCCACTAAGCAGATGCTTTCTAGCAATCACGAGACCTATTGCATTATAAAAGAACACACACACACACACAATAAAAGTAAAATAAAGCACTAATAATAAATAGTAATGACAAGACTCTTTTCATGAGGATATATTTCTGAGAATATAGTGATTATATTAGCAAAACAAATTAGAAAACATTTCGCGTTGAAGTAAAAAGAAAATTAGTTTTTCGTGATCCATAGATATTAGGTTAAAAACAACTTGTAAGTAACCTACTTAGGGATCTCATTTATCACAGCTTTATATGGCCGAATCTAATATAAGAGAATAATTAACAGAATTTGTTGTGTTAGTAAAAGAATTAGACCGTCACTCGGCGTGCCAGAGAAGATTATTACCTCCTTAAGGATAAAGTGATTAGTTCTATTACGGTTTATTAAGGAGTAACACCTAATTAATAAATTCTATTCTTAGAAATTCACCTTATTTCAGACTGTACACGAACCGTGAACTTTTTCGTAAAAAAAATAGATTTTGCAGACTGCTCATGAATATAAGTAATTAATTAAATACCGAATTATTCGTCTGACCTAATAACTAATAGTGTGAAATCATCAACAAAGGTTTTACAACGAATAATACCAATCCAAACTATAATAAAAATACATTATCATCATAGTTTTTTTAAGTTTTAAAAGTAAGGATCACAAAGCATCTATGTAGGGCAGAAGCGCCGGTTTTGGCCACTTTTTGCTCTAAAAGTTTTTTTAAACAGCTTTTCGCCATTTTTGCTAAAAGCAATTAAAATAAGGTATTTTGAGGTATTAATAACAACCGTTAGAATTTGATAAGTTTTACGATTTTTTTTCAATAAATCCCATTTTCTGTTTTAAAAAATGTTTTGTATGAAAATTTTAAGAAATTTCTTTTCGATGAAATACTTTATAAACCTTTGCTTTTTACAATTAAATTATTGTTTTGCAATTGATTGGTTTCTAGTGCATTAGAATATATTGATTTAACCTGGGTTTGGTTTTGATTTTTCGCTATACTTACAAAAGTTTAACTACCAATAACTGGCCAAAACCGGTACATTTGTCACCTTTCACACATTTTGTGTTATATACAAAAAACTATTTTGCTTTTTTAAATTTGAAAAATGTACTTTTAGAGGTAGATAAATTATCTATAATTTAAGATATAATTTGTCCTTTAAATACCTAAGACCATTTAGTACTTAGGGCCTAAAAGTCAAAAAATCCTTAAAGTGGCCACAAAGGGTACCTCTGCCCTATTTTTGATTTTTTGGAACATAAATAATGTAACGTATAAATGGTTACGTATATAGATAAATTTAATCTATATACCTAACCATTTATACGTTACTTTGACTGTTTCGATTTATCTATAATCAATCACTATTTCAAAAGCAATTATATTGTGTATATTTCGCGTGTATACGCTGTATACAAACGATGAGTTTAGTTTTAAATGAAATTCTCCATTCACAGTTGATCCCTATGATTGATAAATAGCTTTTTCATTCCATTTATAAAATAAATATTTAAAGCTTTATGCGAGTACCAATATTTCATTACTATTCATTGTGTTTAATATGGATGAATAGAACAATTTCATTGGTGAAAAATAGAAAACTGGTATTTTAATGGAATGGATCAGAGTTTTACAAAAGCCACGTTTATTTAGTTGCTTTTATTTGTTCAGGGTTAGTATTTCAGGGATAGCCTGCGTGTCCTACTAATATTACTACCAATCGAAAGGCTCAATTACAATCATTTATTTCTTATAGGTAACAATAACATAGCATCTTAACTAAAAGGATTGTTAAACATTTGTAAAAATGTTTCTTTCGGATGCGAGGGTTTCCTCACATTGATGAAGCAACGCTGGCCTACAGCGTAACAAGTGATAGCAAAATTCGACGAGTCGTGTAAGCCTTTCGGTAGCTTAGTTGGTCAGAGCATTGGGCCGGATTCTCGGAGGCGCGGGTTCGAATCCCGCCTGAAAGCTACTTATGGGGCTCGTGGTTTTTTACTATCACATTTTTCCTATACTAACAAATTGCATTGTGAATGCATAAAAATAATTTAAAATCTCGATTTAATGGCTGTTTCATCTTAATCGATTGTTAAACATTTGTAAAAATGTTTCTTTCGGATGCGAGGGTTTCCTCACATTGATGAAGCAACGCTGGCCTACAGCGTAACAAGTGATAGCAAAATTCGACGAGTCGTGTAAGCCTTTCGGTAGCTTAGTTGGCCAGAGCATTGGGCCGGATTCCCGGAGGCGCGGGTTCGAATCCCGCCTGAAAGCTACTTATGGGGCTCGTGGTTTTTTACTATCACATTTTTCCTATACCTACTTACAAATTGCATTGTGAATGCATAAAAATAATATAAAATCTAAAAGGATGACTTTAAAATTTAACATTTAATGTTGAATACCAAATTTATGCCGAGTTATGGATATTCTTTTTCTGTGACTGTCGTGCTGAAAACAACTGACTATAACATTTGTTATTCTTATTACTAATGAGTAAAGATTGGAGCAATTATACCTAACTTCCTTATCATAAGTGTTCGATAAAGTTATAGTGATAAGTAACAACATTTCGATTGGTTTAAAAAAGTTTGGATAATTTGGTTGGTGCGGTCAATTCTACCTTGTGGCATAGTCGTTGTCGTCGCCGCCGCCGTCTGCATAATGTCTTAAAGGTTGATGGGAAGTTTTTGGGTTCAATGGTAACATGTGATATACCGTTGGATAGGGCTTTTTAAGCGGAACATTAGTTACTAATAAACCTATGGTCAAATGTCAGTACATTCGGAGATACGACGTCTGAAAGTTGTCAAATGTATGGAGTCTGGGCCCACCCCTCAATAGTAACATGTGATATACCGTTGGATAGGGCTTTTTAAGCGGAACATTAGTTACTAATAAACCTATGGCCAAATGTCAGTACTTTAGGAGATACGACGTCTGAAAGTTGTCAAATGTATGGAGTCTGGGCCCACCCCTCAATAGTAACATATTGTGATATACCGTTAGATAGGGCTTTTTGAGCGGAACATTAGTTACTAATAAACCTATGGTCAAATGTCATGTGACAAGTTTCAGACGTCGTATCTCCGAAAGTACTGACTGTACTTTGCGCCCATTGTCATTTAATGAATAAATTAATTTAAAAAGCATTCAAACAGTTTAAAAACGGTATAATGGCAATCACAAGTAGGTTTTGGAACAAACCTATTTATTTTAAAACTATTTAATGCATTTTAGACTGATGTAAAGTTATTAAAATTTTAACTTTTTTGCGTTCACAATGCAATTATTACTATTGAAAAAATTGAAAATGAAGTTTTTAGAAAAAATCTACCTGTCTCACAACCACCGGAGCGGAACCCATCGGAGCAGTGCAGTGAGATGGGTAAATTTTTTTCTAAATATTTTATTTTTAATTTTTCAATAGTGTAAAGTTATTTAATAAATATTAGGCATTATTCAAAAGATCTTGACTAATTCCATTTTTAGAAATTGGGCTTATTTAGAAGAATTAAAATAAAATCGATTGGCGTCACCGTAACATAAGACATACAAAACAGCAACATTAATAAATATATAGTTTAAAAAACTATATATTTATTTCTTTCTTTTTAGTTTAATAAATGGCAAACCAAATTAACATTAATTAATGTCACTAGCTTCCTTAATAATATGTAATAAATTACATAATTAGGTACATATAATAAAGTATAAGACTAATTTATTCCTCCTTGCTCCATCATCAGACCCTCACCACCAAGTGTAGCGAATGGGTCTCATCAGAACTAAACGAATGAGCCCAAACTCGAGGGGTTTCCTAGTGGTCATTAAGAAGTGCCACTGGCTTCCTCCCTGCTCCATCATCAGACCCTTACCACCAAGTGTAGCGAATACCAGCCAGAACTCGAGGTGTTTCCTATTGGTGATAAAGGAGTGCCACTGGCTTCCTCCCTGCTCCATCATAAGACCCTCACCACCAAGTGTACCGAATAGGTCTCATCAGAACAAAACAATTGAGCCTAAACTCGAGGGGTTTCCTAGCAGCCATTGAAGAGTTCTATTTCCCACCTCTTGACTCCATCATCAGATCAGCTGGATAGTAGCAAATTATTGTATTGTCATCAGATTCATATAGACTTGCAAAGTTTCAGATCAATACGACAATTAGAAGTAGGTTAAAATTGAATTCCAAGATTTTCTTACATTGTGACTTAGTTACAAGTGAAGCTAATATAAAAGTGTGGTAAAAATAACAACAAACACATAAAAATATATATATTTAAAGAACCCATAATTTAAAAACACATTAGAATCAATTGAAATTAAATTGTACCAAGTACTAATTTTAATATTTACAGAGAGAAAACATTTCCAATAAATTTTAGCCTTTCAATGTTTATATTGTCCAATAACACAATATTTACAGACAAAAACAATAAAATACTTGTTTTGTAAAACTATTGAACGTTTATTTACTCATAAAAATAAAGCAGTGCTCTTTGATAAAACTGTTTGTGAACTTCAAAGCTCTATGAATAGATCGCTTTGTCTCAAATAAAAAGATCCTCGAAGTATATTTTGAGAGTAGTTTCAATGTAAATCAAAGAAGAATGAAAATAACTTATTCCAACTTACCGAATATAATAGGTAGTCGGAAAAGTTCACGGCCTTTTTGTAGTAAAAATAATAAAGACTTTTTTCAGTTCTATGAAATGTCTATTGAATGAAATAATGACCATTTCATTCAGACCTTTATCGAAAGAAATTGCAAAACATATTTTTCTAAATAATTATTTATTTATTCATTTTATTAGTATGTCCCTTGTTTAAACTAACACCTTCTACGTCACAAGTAAATAAAAGTTGAAGGTGTATCGATTTTAACTTAAAACCTTACTTAAGGCACGTAATATTACTCTTTTCTCATCGCTACGGTTTCGTAGACAGCTACGAGGCTACGCCGTAGCTACGCGTGCTAATGTCGGCCATCGCAGCGAAACATTTTAATTGGCTGCAGGAACACTACGGGCGAATCGTTTCAGAATTTCAGTAATTGCTTTAATTTCAGCCATTAGGTTATCCGTTCTCGATAGCGGCCTTAAGGAAAGCGAGATTGAAATTTCAAATGGCTTCGACGGAATATTGTGAAATAACATTACGAAAGCTCGGCGTTTTATGGGTTGTGCCGTTTGATTAAGTTGGTGTGACGTAGGTTTTGATTAAATCTTACGAGATTTTTTTCTTTCACTTCAGTCCTCGTATATCTGTGTAATTTATTTGAATACTTACTTGTAATAAATTAGTAAACAAGTGAATGTACGTAGAATTACTTGAACATTTACTACGACTTTACGTTCTTTGTTTTCTTCATTAATTTTTTTTTTTATTTCTTACAGTCAAGATAACATTTTCAGTTCAAAAAGGTCTTATTAGGGGTCCGTTCCCGAAGGGTAAAAACGGGACCCTATTACTAAGACTTCACTGTCCATCTGTCTGTGTGTCACCAGGCTGTATCTCATTAACCATGATAGCTATACAGTTGAAATTTTCACAGATAATGTATGTCTGCTGCTGCTATAACTATAAATAGAATAAAATAAATATTTAAGCGTGATAATAATTATTTTACCCATACAAAAAACGTGATTTTTTGCCATATTTTGCTCGATATAGAACAAATGTCTAATGTTGTACAGCTAATGGTACGGAATCCTTTGCGCGAGTCCGACTCGCACTTGGCCGGTTTTATTTTATGTTTTACTTCCTAGCGTAGAATATCCTATCCTACTAATATTATGAACTAGCCTTCCGCCCGCGGCTTCGCCCGCGTGTACTACACGACGTTATCCCGCGGGAAGGTGATATTTTTCAGGAATAAAAAGTAGCCTATGTCCTTTCTCAGGCTCTAGACTATCTCTGTACCAAAATTTATTCAAATCGGTTTAGTAGTTTAGGTGTGATTGTGTAACACACAGACAGACAGAGACGCATTTATAATATAAGTAAGGATGTGAAAGTTTAGATGTTTGTTACTCAATCACGGCAAAATGGCAGAACGAATTTGGATGAAAATTGGGACACAGATACTTTGTAGCCTGGAGAGAAATATAGGCTACTTTTATCCCGAAAAAATATCACATTCCCGCGGGATTACGTCGTGAAGACTACGCGGGCGAAGCCGCGGGCGGAAAGCTCATATTATATCATAAATTATCTGCATCATAAATAACTTAGTCCAGATACGAAATTAATTTGCTTGAACGGGGCGTATCAACATAAATTTAATTCACAACAATATGTGGCGCGTCAAGAGATCTAGATTTATGGTCAATCGGCTCCTCTGCATAATAAGATCGCTCTGTCTGTTTGTTTATTGTGTGGAATAATCGAATTTCCATATATCGTTGTATATGCTAACTATTGCAACTTACAATTTCAGAAAATTTGCTGAACTAGAAGATATCTAAGACTCCGTTCGCTGGAATTTCTGGTCTGCCTTTCGAAGCACGGATGAGCTCAAGATGAAAAGTTTTTTGGACACCCATCTCATGACCGACCATTGCAAAAGTTGCTTAACCCCAAAGATAGCATGTGCCACGGGCTCTTTTTTAATATTTATAATAATCAATATACCTAATACTAATAATAATCGCAAAAATCTTGTTTTATCTAATAAGGCAGAGGCATTGCTGTCACTTTATAAGTCTCTAATACCTATAAAAACCAAAGCAAAATAATCAGTCTCGAAAACAAAGCAAACTATGGTTTATTACCTAACCGAAGCAAAATTCATGAGCTAACTTCGGTGATATATGTGTCGCGTATTCTGCATATAAATCAGTTAGCATTGATAGCGCTTGCATTTTCGGGCTAAGTGCAATAGACTGCTATGAAGATGGATCTTTATAGATGCAAAACCAGCTTGAAATTCAAATGTGAGCTACCGACATGTAGCCTGATTTAATACTCTGATACAAGCATATGTCTATTTTAGTACATTGATTATGCTATCGGCGTGATATACAAGGATCTCTATAGCACGTAAAGTTTATCGATGTTAGACTGTGATAGTGACAGTTAAATAAGCTTTGCTAATGTCGCTCGTAGGATCGGTCACCAACATTTTATTATCTTAGATAAAATTTTACTATTAACGTCTTACACTAAAATGCAATAATTTAAAATATTAGTGTCATTTTTCTTAGCAGCTAGTTAACTCTTTTATAAACGTATAATCCTTATTATATTTAAACAGGGGTTGAGATCTTGAAATTTTTTTATTATCCAATAGAAATAGGTAGAAACTGTTAACATTCTTGATGAAAATTAATCTTAATTGCAAGACACAAGGTCATCGAAACTTACGGAATTATAATATTATATCTCCGTCTGTTTGGATGTTCGTTAGGCAATCATGGCGAAACGGCTGAACAGATCTAGATGAAATTTGGCTTAGAGATAGATTATGCTTTGAACAACATACAGGCTTTTTATCATTCCCACGGGAAATCATCGCGTAGTTCACGCAGACGGAAAGCTAGTACCTACACCATAATGTTTCTTGTTAGTACGCCAACAAAAATTAACGTCAATAAAAAAAACACTTTACCCAAAAGGACGCGTTTAAAGCCTCAAAAGCAAAGTTAGAAGTGCTATTAGTTTGTACGCCAAAACGTTAACTTAGTTAATTTTATAAATCCCATACAGTTAATTAAACTAACTCTTGTGTAAAACTCGTTTGGCGCAACACATTCCATTTATATTCGTTGACCCGTTTGGAGTGATTGATTGCCGTATTCAGCGGAAACGACACTTTTTAAATTTATCCAGTTCCAGTTTGGAAATTTTCTGGCACAGACAACATTATCGACATGGACTGTACAACACGCGCAGAAAACTTATTCTAACAATCGACAAAAGTTAGTCGACCCGGTTTTTATTTTACGCGGATAAAATGTTACATTTGATAAGTAACTTCCGCAATGGTCACGCATGGGAGATCACCTTTTAACCGACTCTGTGGTCTAGTGGTTCACACCACCGATTTCAGACCAATAGGTCCCGAGTTCGATTCCCAGTGGGGGTACATATTGTATTCGGTTTAGTTGGTGGTAGGACTTGTTCTTAGTCCGCCTGGCTAGCTACCACCATCTTATCTAAGTCTGACGCCACAACAATGGTGTTTTCAGCATTATTGTGTTCTGGCAGTTAGAGATAAGGTAGCCAGTTCCTCTGTCATTGAGGATTCCGGGAGTAGTGCGCTTCCACCTTCAGCCTTATCACCATTTAACGTCAGGTGTGATGAAGGCTAAGAGTAAGTGCTACCCCGTTGTGGAAAAAAAAACAAAAGTGCTGAATTTTTACAGGTTAAGCCATCGATACTGACCTCCTCGTCCTAAATATCATTTGCAGTTATACTCAGACACTATTAAAATATATAAAGACGTTATTTAAAATTTTACTTTTTTGCATTCACAATGCAATTTTATGGTTGAATAATGGAAAATGAAGTATTTAGAAAAAATCGACCTGTGTTACAACCAGCTCCAACCCACGACCTGAGAGTGAATACGGTATTTTACTGATTTTTTTTTCTTTAAAATGTTTTTCGAAATATAAGCTACACAAAACAAGTTTTCATTTTGAATTATCTTGAATATTTTCAAAGATATAGGACTTCAAACTTTATAATTAGACAAGGACAGGACGCTATCTTAGTGACGTCAGTGGGTTAGCAGCGTCATAGTCACGCCATAGAAGATTTTGTTTTAGAAAGAGACAGCTATAGTCAAATTCAAACAGACTATAATTCTTTTATTATAAAACAGATTATTTTTTCACATTTGGTATTCTTAATTGCAATATTTTTTAACGTCATCATTAAATATCTACATTTCAACAACAGTAAAATACCCTATTGAGAGCAGTCGCCTGGATAGCGAAAGGTCGTGGGTTCGAGTCCCATCGGAGCTGGTTGTGATACGGGTTGATTTTTTCTAAATACTTCATTTTCCATTTTTCATATAAAGACTTGTTTTTTAATTTTTCGCTTCGCTTCGCTCCCAATGAGGGTAACGCCAAAGCCACATCAGTGCTAATAGCAGTGCTATTAGCATAACAGCAACTGTGACCACCTGTGGTTTATGTGCTCTTTGTTTTCCGCATAAACTTCATGTATTTAGGCAGTACTTTTCATATCTTTGCCACAACTTCAATGAACTTGCTTTCATTGTATTCAAATTCAAATTCACATTCAAATTCAAAATTATTTATTCATTTTAGGCTGATACAGCACTTGTGAACGTCAATGAAGCTACGCTATCGGTTCGCAAATCTTACGGCGGGAGGCTTTGTAACGAGAAGAACCGGCAAGAAACTCGCCAAGGGCTATTTTTTTCTCCCTGTCATATTTCATACAGAGTCGTCAAATTGAAAAGTGACTTTAACATAATATAATATGTAAAGTCACTTTCCATCACAAATTAATCTTAAGTTTAAAAACAAAATAAAAAACCCGGTAATCATAGCAGTAAATAATTTTCAATAACTAAGAAATAGACATCCAAAAGGTAGTTTCTTTAAAATACACACCAACCAAAAACATAGCAAGTAAAATAATAAATATAAATGCCAAACAAGGGTAATAAAACTTTGAATAGTTTAAGAACATAAGAGTCAATAATAAACAGTGCCATACAAGCCACGATCAAATAAAACTAATAACAATAAAACATTAAAAATCTGCATATTTTGAGACAAGAAGCCAGGAGCAGACCCATCCCACTGGTGGCACCCGTTCACGTCTAGGATTAGTTACCTGCAAAGAAATTAATTTAATTCTATGAATTTGTGTTAGGTACTACTTCCTTAAGCACGGCCTTACACATTAAGGCTAGTTTTATATAATTATGTTTATTGTATGATATTTAGGAAGAGCATGGTATGTTTACATGAACCTACTTTATACAAAAGACCCCCCCCCCCCCATTTCCTACTAATCTTTAAGGTTTTCTAAGTTATTTCGTACTAGCGAGCGTCTGAGTACACTACTACTAGTCTTTTTTCTCTTCTATCATACATTTTCGAATACTTACATTAGGAATAGTATAGATTTCCTAGAAAATCATACATTTCCTGATATTATACTATATTGGAATAGTATATTTTTCCTAGGAATAGTAAACTGTGACGGATATCGCACATTTCCGGTAATATATAGTCTGCGACAAATTGTTTGACATTTAAATTTATAATAATAGACATGGCAAGAACTTCAGGTTTGTCAAGAAAATACGGTGTATTCCAAGAACTAAACATTCACCATCCTGAGTTGCAAGCATTGAATAGATAGTAACTATGTAGCTTTTCTCGCGTAATAAAGTGTCATTTTCAGGCCGGCAACAACCTCTCAAGATTATGTAAATAAAGTATGATACACAGGTATAAGCCGTCATGTACTTCAAAGTTGTAAAACAGCGCATAAAGCTGTAAATTTACTTTGGAGTTCGGAGACGACAGCCTTATTATATTTTCCGACATACGACGGGTTTGATCTTTTTTAGTATTTTTGTGGTGTAAAGTATGGCTATGAGTTCGTGCACTTGTATAAAGATGAATTGTGGAAAAAACGGATATATCAATATCAAAACAGGGGGCAGATGTTATCATATAAGATTTTAAACTTTCATGGTCAATTTCACTATAACTATTGTAAAAAACGTGATATTTAAAATGTTTAGATTTATTTATGAGTCCCCGATATTTCGGCGCAGTTGCACGCGCCATGATCACGGAGTAACTGAATAAAGTTAATGCGGGTGGATGGTGCTAAGAGCAGACGAAACGTTCTACCCTCTTTCTTGTAAATAAAAAATAAAATAAAAAAGCACCAAAATAATTTCAATCGTGAAGATGGGTTTAAATTGTCGAACGTTTGGAATCCAGTGGTTCGGATGTGTAAAAACCGTAAAAGTCACAAAAATGTTTCGCGGAGTGATACAGTGAGTTTTGTGTGTCGTGAACAAATTCGTGTTGAGTGTGAGAACGAAAACAATGGTACGGGTGTCATACGCAATAAACGAACAAGAAAGAGGGTAGAACGTTTCGTCTGCTCTTAGCACCATCCACCCGCATTAACTTTATTCAGTTACTCCGTGATCATGGCGCGTGCAACTGCGCCGAAATATCGGGGACTCATAAATAAATCTAAACATGGTAAATATCCCGTTTTTTACAATAGTTATAGATGTTATCATAATTTCTTAATTATAATGACATCTGCCCCCTGTTTTCGAGGTATCCTCGAACACGCCATTGTGGCTTTTAAAATTAAAAGTAAGAAATTAGAAGGAAGAAATATACCATGTGTTTTTCAATATAAAATATTGCATGGATTTATTTATTAAGTTAAAGATCAAAAGTGAGCGATAATTATATCAAGAGTTATAACTCTTTGCTTTTACTAACATTATTATGTTTACTTCATACAAATACTTATGTTCGGAAAAGATCGACGTTTCTGAACGCGTCTCTAATGTCACGTCAAATTGACATTTCGCTGTCACTTGAAGTTGACAGCGCTCTTGATTGGAATTCTTGTAAGAAACATGTCGGATTAATTTTGCTGAATTATTAAAAACCGCTCGCGTTGAATATGCCTGGCATATCGAGTTTGAATTGAATCCTGAATTATCCTGTCGATCCCGTGTTGTACGACCAAGATTTTGACGCCATCGTGACGATCGGGCCGGTCGCGGCGTTTTGAAATAAAGAGTGCCACCACACGCGTTGTTGTCGGGAAAATATATCTTAATAAGCAAGCCCCGCGTGTGTCGTTGTGTATTGGTGAAGCGCCCAGTGTCTTGGGACCGCTGTGTCGTATTTGTTTTGTGAGTAAGGTGACGAATTGGTAAGGTCTGAAGAAGAAACTACCAGGGGGCGCGCGCCCTCTCTCCGCAGCCCAGGAGCCTTTCGACAGCACAGACCGTATGTAAAATTCACCTTACTTCACAATAAGTCGCTGTGTATCGCAGTTCAATTGTTCAGTTACATCCCGGCTGAAACCAAGTTTTGTCCGGAGTCTATACTCATGATAACCTTCCACTGCGCCATGCTGATTCCGCGGTCTAGGCAGGGGTGTACTGTACCCCGAGTGTAAGTTTTTATGTCAAGCAAACGCAAACTATTTCGAGTACGTATTTATGTCAATTTGTATGAAAACTGCATAAGCGCGCTACTCGCCGCTAGAGGCGCTGATACAGTTTTCATACAAATTTACATAAATACGCACTCACGATAGTTTGCGTTTTTTGACATAAAAACTTACACTAGGGGTACTGAACAACTTACCTTACTCAGATTTGACATATTATGTTCTGTTGCAATGAATTTATTTACATGTACTAAGGTAAGTTATTGGGACAGAACACCGTATTATTTCCATATAAGATAACTATCGTATAGGCAATTTACAATTTGCGAGATATCGACTACCTACGGTTTCAATAACAGTGAATTAAGATATTCTAATGAAACTATCTATTCGCTATAATTGGTGTACGCTCTACGAGATAGCAGACTATATTGACGTAAAAATTTGCATTTATGTTTTTATACTAGCGACTAGAAACTAGCGCTCCGCCCGCGACTTCCCCGCGGAATTGAGATATTCACAAAAAATTTTAATAAACTTTGACCGACTTTTTTTTCTAAAATCCTCTTCTACACTCCTCCTCTACACTCTCCAAGGAACATACATGTCAAATTTCAGCTTCTTGGGCTCAGCAGTTTTAGCTGTGCGTCGTCAGACAGTACAGTAATAACGCACGATTTTTAAGTACCTATTCCTCAAAAAAAACATACTCTTTTAATTATAAAATGCAAAGTCTCACAATTAAATATATTGTGTCTTTTTAATATAAATTCTATTTCTCATAATTTCGACAAATTTATACATATACTTGACTATTTCACCTAAATGTTTTAAGAGTAATCTGGGTCATTTTTCCACAATCAGTAGAATGCAAAATCAATATGTTAGATATACAAAAGTTGATTCTGAATTAGATATAGATTTTAAGTTTACTATTTATAAGAGAGTGTTAACAAATATCCTTAAAGGCATGCAATCATAGTTATACCTCACCTTGTCCATACCTTTTACCTTATCCATACCTTAATTTATCCATACGTTACCATATCCTTACCTTACCTTTCCACAACTTACCTTATCCACAGCGCACCAAATTGTTTTTTAAGTTTTTTTAAGTATTTTTGTGTACACTGCTAGTTCTATATTATACTAATTAATAAGTTTTGAAATTGTATCGGCTATTTAATGTTTCTTACCTATCATATTTTTGTAACTAATTTTTTCTAGAATAATTTACAATTCTGCTTCCATGTAAGCTGTGCATGTCGTGGTAACTTGTAATTAAGGCCTCACTATGTGCATGTATCCTCATAACAGATAAATTACATTTTGTAAGTGTGCGGCTTGTAAGTTATCCTCAATAAAAAAAAAATAAAAAAAAAATACGTGTAAGTATTACAAATCTTTTAGCTTCATGGCATTTTTAACAAAACCGACATGAAAAGTGTATTTTCGAGATTCTACCTAAAGCAAAAATCACGAAAGAGCTTTGCGGTTTTAAAAAATTTAAAACAGTACACAGATTTAAAAGAGCTAGTAAGTAATATGAATTCTTGCCATTCAATTTTAAAATAGTACCTCCTTTTTCAAGACTTCATTAGTGAATGAAATAAAACAGAACGACGGCGGTGGCGACGTCTGATAGACGCAGTAATTGGAATGATTGGATGAAAAAAACTACTGAGAAATCAGCCTTCACTTCCCTCCGAGGCTCGTAACGGAAAATATGATCCGTTTTATTATGTTATAAATTAGCTATACAACCTCATTTACTTTTTACCTGTTTGCTCCGTAACTAAATAAATAACAAACGAACCATATTTGTAGTGCACTGTGGGTGATCCTACTTTCTAAGTCAGAGGACGCAAAATAGATCTTATTTTAAGCATGTAGTTTACTGTTGTGTGTGGGTGTTGTTACGTATAAAGGAAGACGTAAAAACTTCCAAATCCAACACCATTTGGCTCATAGGACAATGACGGTAATGTTTATTTAACGGCAATCAATAATGATAATAGTTGTGTGCGTCTGCGTGCGTGCAAGTGTGTATATGAAAGTGAGATGACAGTTTTATCTTTTCTTGTTTTATTAAAATTTCTTCTGTTTATGTATAATTAATAGTTTTTAACCAACCCAAGAGGTTTTCTTTGCATTTGTGAGTAGTGAGTGGATAAATATTGCAAACCTTGTTGATTTTATTATACAACTGACAACTACTAACATCATAGGTTATCAAAATATACAAATAAACCTAATAATGAGCGAATCATACAAAGTATATTGGTGCGGGTCAGAAATATGCAATGTTATATGTTGAGAAAAAACTTAACTACATATAAATCGCGTCTGTAGACCTTCGTTTTACAATCATATAAAGTATTTGATAACCCTAAGTCAATATGTTTTAATAAGATCTCATGAAGTATTCTGTCTTGTGTGGACACGAACCAGTAACCTTAATAAGTGGTTAGCCGAAGGCAATTTCAACCTGCGCCATACAAATTAATCTTCTTATTTTGGCAATCAGAGCAGACTAAGCCAAAAAGGGCAAATAGAGGAACTAACCTATGTAGTTCCAATAGTGTTAGGATTATGTAGGGGTATAGGTCTACTGAGCAAAGTCTAATAAATTCCTCTCGATTACACGCGCGCCGCGTGGGGTGGGAGGAGGGGTTACACGTCCTTTTTTCAGTTTCTCGTTCAAAACTCGTGAACGGTGCATCTTAGTGACATTACTTTTAAAAAGCAACTAAAGCTAATAAAATTTCTCACAACTTTGGTTTTTTACTTAATTACGGAAAAATGCATGATTTTTAAGATATAGTTTTTAAATTGCCGACTTTGTATAGGTTAGTTCCTCTAATTTTCCTACTTTGCTCGGGCTAAAATGGTACAGTAACTATTTATACTAGTAGGTACAAGTATAAGGGGATCGTAGGATGTTTAAGTAATGCATAATTTTGCGGCAAAGATCGGCAAAAGAAAATACGACCGCATAACAGCGATATAAGACTTTAGAGTCCTATCATAACAAGTTCAGCGATCGATGGGGTTTATTGGATCACGCACGCTGATCTGTTTACTGAGAGAGTGTCAAGATTAAATTTTGTTCTCTCCACATCCATTATAGTTGTTTTTTTAGTCTGCTGAAAATATGGTAATTTTTTACGTGTTTACATTATTTGAGTAGCAATTTCTTGATTAATTGAATCAGTTACTAGCTTTTTACTAAGCGTCTTAAATCTTACTTTCTAAACACCGTCTAGACTACCTAGTGTAGACGGTGTTTTAAAAGTAATGCTTAATACCTATCAAGTATTTCCTATTATGTTTATTTTCTAATCCACATATCACTAATATAACGTAATAGTTGTAATTGTAGGTGTATTATTTAACCTATTTTCTTTGATACTAATTCAATATGTTGGGAAGGTCGTCGTAGAGTTGGTGTTTATCAAAATTACTGTCTAAAGAGACCACTTCAAGGTATCAATGTTTTAAAGGTTTATCAAACGAAAACAGTAAGTGATCCTGAAGTGTATTAGATCTCCCATATAAGACCTGAGGGACTACTACTAATGCACCATCAAACGATGTTCGTTGTTACGCAACTTTCGTAATGACTGACCGTCATGAAATTGGTGGCCGAAAATTTACAGACACGAGTTTCTCCTTTCGGTAGATACGTTTACCATTAATGTCCACTTAATGTTGTAAATGCAGCAACACTCAATAATCTAAAAAACGTGGTAGGTAATGGCCTTTCCCGGTTATCCATCCATAAGGAACACCTACGACCTGGAAGTGGGAGTTTTAAAATGTTTCTTGATGATTGTGACAAAAGCACAACAAACATCGAGTATTAGAATAAATCGACCCGTCTCACAACTAGCTCCATTGGGACACGAACTCACGATCTTCCACTGTCCGGGCGAATGCTCTAACTACTGAGCTACGAGGTCGCTGGGGCTCACATCAGAGCTAGTTGTGAGATGGGTCGATTTTGTCTAATATTTTCAATAATAAAAACTGCATTGTGAATGTAAAAAATTTAAAACAATTTGGAACATCGACTAATTATGTTTTCGCAGTAGGCCCTTTGAAAATTTCAACACGAGCAGGAATAGAAGCAAACCTAACAAACATTGAGTCGACTACATCAAAACGCCGGATCAAATTAAGCTAAACGCCAACTAAGCGATCACAATTTCGTCGACTTACAAATATAACGTCTTCGTGTTTAATTTGGATCCGGGCTAAATCCCATTTGAATAAGGGGATTATGCGATGCGAACCTTGCCGTGTACTGAATGGGATTATATTTTTGTACACTTGAACTACAAGAAAGCTCTTGTTGAATTCTGCAATGCAATATTTTTATATTATTAAATTTTTCGTCTTATTTTTGTTTAACTAGATAAAATAATTGAGCATTGCAATTATAAGGTACTAATGCAAGATATCACGATGGGCATTGCTTCCGAGTGTTATTAAAATACTAGCTTACCGCCCGCGGCTTCGCCCGCGTGGACTACACGACGTTATCCCGCGGGAATGTGTAATTTTTCCGAGATAAAAAGTAGCCTATGTTCCTTTCCAGGCTACTAAATATCTGTGTCCTATAAGTATTTCAGCCAAATTCGTTCAGCCGTTTGGGCGTGATTGAATAACAAACATTCAAATATCTTAACATTCACATTTATAATAATATTATACTATAGTAGCATAATTAATTGCATTAAATTTAGTGTCATTAAATTTAACCCATGGCACTTCTCGTGAGGGACTGTTGCAATTTATTAAACACATTAATGAATATAAAAAATATCTCTGTTTTATAATTAATTGCATTAACTTTTAGTAAAATATTTATAAGAAGTGGTGGGACCTAAAGGTTATTACAACTCCAAATCATGAAACTTCTATTAACGCATCTGACCAGTCTTTAATATATTCCCCATTGTCTAAATTTAACTTTAAACTATAACCCGCAAAGTTCCTTTCCAGTACTAAACTTTTGTTTACAGTTACTAATAGCATAGTAGAGCTTACTGAGCCAAAAATAGACATTCCGGAACCCATTTTGAACTTTTCATTGGTGTTTGGTTAGTTAGTTATGGTACAATTTGCTCATCTTCCTTAAAAGGGTAATAGTACTCCAAATAATAAAACTTCAATAATCCATTGTGCTATTGGACCAGTTTTTAAATTATTCCCCACTGATCCAAATTTAACTTTAAGGATATAGCATAGGTAAAAAAAATTTCGTCGATGGCCGTTGCTTACACAAGCGAGGGGGTGCTGGGATCGGTAAGACTCCGGCCGCGGCACTCTCGTAGACTGAGAAATACGTGTAGACGCGGCATGCAGCGCGCATTCTATTTACATCTAAAATATCACCTATGTGCGCTTTTACTAAGGAAATTATATTACGTAGAATACAAGAAGAATTATTAATGAATATTTATTGTAAACGTCGGTTTGTAGGAAGAGTAGATCTTAGATATTATTCGTATGTAGTAAAAAAAGCTTTTTTTAACAAAGATAGTCACTTCAAACGATTCTTCAAAATGCAGAACACAGCAGCAGCTATTTATATTTATTTTCTATCTCTAAATCATTTCGATAATATATCCATTATCGAAATGATCTTCGCAGGCAAAACTACATCATTTGCTACAAATTACACTGAAAAAAATAAATAATGTATACTGCTCTAACCAGTAGGTACATTTTCAGATTTATTCCAATCAAATTAATAAAACTTATAATTTATTATGAAAAAATATAAATAACTCATACTAGCCCATCATCTAATACTTTTTACTCAATCAAAATAATCAATATTTAAATAAGTATACCGTTTATATAAAATCACGCTATCAATCTATAATATAAATCAATATATAAAAAAACACTTAAATAAAAATATTGTTTAAGTACAAAAAATAAAATAAAATACATATTATTCCAATACCAAAAATGATAATATCAAATAATACAATAACTTGTGTCATTGAAAATTGGAAGCAACGATCACATACACCCAGGTACAAGAAAATATCTAAAAGTTAGTTTTCGACATTTACCCGTCCGAGAATCGAACCCGGGACCTCAGAGATAGTGGCACCTAGAAAATCGGTGCGTACACCAATCGGCCACGGAGATCGTCGAATTTGTTTAAAGAAAATGTAGCGCAACTGAAATAATTGATACTTTGTTTACTAATGTAAACTTGCCACGTAAGGTTATAAATCAGCCACTTTAAAAAAACCTTTTTTCATTAATCATTTTAAAATATCTTTATTTTTCATTGTCACTATTTTTCGCCATGTACGCATCATATCCCTTGTGCTCCAAAAATGGGTAAAAAACGTAAAAACTTGCCTAACGTCAGGTTCTTTTTTCTGTTTAAATATTATGCGATATGCTGAAATATTTGTACTAATTAAAAATTAATACCGAAGCGACAGCAACACAACTATAATGTTAAAATTTTGTGCAAAGGCAGCTCTACTTAATTCTGTGGAACTTTATTAAAACTAGCTACGCTTTTCCCCAAAAACGAACTTCTTGTTTTTTCAAGTCGAATCCTTGGAACGGCAATCTTATTTTTATTTCTTGTTTTGAATTGATGTATATTGCTACGTTTTACAAATGTATTGAGATACTTCTTCACATATACCATATTCTCATATATTATTATGTATTGTCCTGCAACAGTTAATATGTTGATTTCTTTTAAAGAATCTCTTGGCCGAAGTTTGTATATGGCGCGAATAGCTCTTTTCTAAAGCACAAAAATACTTTCGATGTTAGCTGCTGAACCCCAAAGTAATAGGCCGTAGGACAATACACTCTGAAAATACCTAAAATAGATGAACCTTGCCGTTTCAATATCGGTTAAGAGCCTTATTTCTTTAACAGCAAATGCCGCAGAACTGAGTCTACCGGCCAAGGCTTCAATATGAGGGTCCCATTGAAGGCGATAATCTAATGTTATATCTAAAAATTGAGTACTGTTAATTAATTCTACTACATTGTCATCCAATTTTATGTGAATATCAACCTGTCTTACATTTGGCAGGGATTTTTTTTCACATTTTGTTTTTTTTTCGAGTTTAATGATAGATTAATTGATGGTACCACGGCAAAAAGAAATTGCCACAGTACCATCAATGGTACTGTCTAATGGTACCATGGTAAAAGAATGGATTATTGCTATGAAACCAATGCGCAACTTTCGATAAAGTACTATTTACTTCGTCAGAACTATTATTACCTCTGTCAACTTTAAAGACTAGAGGAAGTGTCATCAGCAAATAGCACTGTCTTGCATAAATTCTTTGCTTAAAAAGGAAGGTCATTTATATAAATTAAAAACAGCAAAAGGGACCAGTATTGACCCCTGGGGTACGCCCATGTTGATAGGGGCTCCAGTAGACTCAGTTTTGTTGATAACTACTTTCTGTGTTCTTTCACATAGATATGATTGCATAAGGCTAACCGATTTATCATAGACACCATAATGTTTTAATTTTCTTAAAAGCGTTTGGTGATTAACACAATCGAAAGCTTTGGAGAGGTCACAATAAATACCAACTACATCGCGCTTGCTCTCCCAAGCATCAAATATATGTTTTTAAATATAATATGATAGGATGACATACCAAGACCAGTATGAATTAGATCCCATCTCACAGGACACCATCGATTTTGGGAATGAATTGCTAGAAGCCATATCCGAAACAACGAGAGAAAAGTGGAACAAGCTAATCGAAGGCGTACAAGGCATGGTGTTTTATAAGGAAACTAAATAATGATCCTAAAATCGCTGATCGTCATTCCAATGTGACCACAAACCAGATCGCTCACCACTTACTCCAAAATGGGAAAGCTTCCACGAAAAGTCTCCAGAAGCAATTTACACGAGACCCTGGTAAAGAGGTTAACCACTTGGACGAGGCTTTTACAGAAACAGAGCTCAAGTTTGCCCTTGATAAGCTCAAAGAAGGTAAAGCCGCTGGCTTTGACAACATCACGGTCGAGCAGCTGAAACGGTTTGGTTTCGTACTACTTATACAAAACTGTCATTTCTTGCATGGCAGTTTCCAAAGGATATGTAATCTAATCACTGACGTTTTAGCCACCTACTTTTAATAAATCACATTTGTTGCAGAGAGTGTATATAAAAATTCTTCGAGATTATTTATTTTTATGAGTTTTTTTTTTTTTTTTTTTTAAATTACAAAAGTTACACAAACATTACAGGTATAACCTAATGCGATTGTGCACTTATCAATTTAATTGAGACACTTCATAATAAGTCAATCTAGTAAGCTCACTCAGCGGACACGAAAACAGATCTACTTTCTCAGACACTGTATTAAGCACACGCAGCGCGCGTACGAGTGGCGCCTGGTGCAATAGGTTAGTGCGAGCAAGTTTATTATCTTTGATATAATATGTTAGTCAGTTTAAAGTTAGCCCGCCATTTGTTTATACTTTGTGCAATGAAATTTAAATAATGAAATAAATATTCCTCCTTCGGAAGTACTTGTACCTATGCAATATTTCATTAGATTATCAAAAATTTTACTCCGACTATGCAAGTCTCCTTACAGAACTCCGCAAACTTATCTGACGCGGTGGTTAAATTTGAGAGTTTAAACTGTCAATACAGCTGACAGACCTTTCATTCTTTTTATTGCTACTGGCGCCTCAACCATCGGTTTTAGATATTGTTGTGGGAATTTCGAATCTCGAATTTCAAAACCGCGAGAGCAAGAGCATGTCTTGCAAGAAATTGTATGCATGCTCTAATTTTGTACTAGGTATTGAATTATAATGGAAAAGAGAATTAGTAATAAAAAACAGCACTCCGGGAGTGCCGGCAGAAGTGAAAACTTGAATATAAACGTTGTGCATTTTTGATATTCTTAAATTTTTAACCAGTTGATTTTTAGAAAATATACTTATAATAATGAACTAGATGCGTTGATAAAGGGCTCCGTAGACTTTTTCACAAAAAAAAGGAGTTTGGACAAAAAAAAAGAAAATAATACGGACTGGATTTGAACCGAGCTCTTCTGTTCTGCCGCCGCGCGCCGCCTGTTTTGTCTATCCGAGGTGCCAGAGCTATCAGACCATCGGGAAAGATGGCGAAATTTGCCTTCGTATTCTAATGACATTGTAACAGTTTTTCGATCAGGCCCCCAAGTAGTACGTCTTACGGTCACGTGATCCTGGGACCGTACTCTGAAACGCAAATCCGAAACTTCGGTTAGCCCCGCCCCTATCACTCGATTCCGTTATGACTCGAGAGTCATAACGGAAGGGGGGGAATAAGAGGGACAAGGCTAACCGAAGTTTCGGATTAGCGTTTCAGAGTAGGCCCTTTGACGCGAGTTAAACAGCTTTTACCCATCACAATAAATAGTGCACAACGCCGCTAAAGAAGTTGTCACTTCAAGAATGTTTTGAACCTGAAATTTTCACAAAATGGTGCGGTATATGTTCCTCACTCAAAGGTAAGAAGCTGGACTTTTCACAGTCTCATAAAATTGGTGTAATGGTAATATTAGATCAACTAGGTATATGAAAAAAACTAACGTCGGTTTTATTTCAAGAATTGCTTTTTATTGTATTATGACTCTGTAAAAAACTTTTTCAACAAGTGAATTTCTTATTTCTAGATGCAATTTTTTACACTTACCTATCTTAAGTTTCTCACATTTCCAATTTTGTAAGGAACCTAAAACGAACATAAATTTAATATACAGTAGTAGAAGTTAGAAACTTAGACTAATTATGTACCTACCTACAACACAACAAAATATAGGTACTCAAATAGTACAACTTTTATGGGCTCTTAAGTATCTTAGGCAATATTACTTATCCGTCACTTTTATTTCAAACTATTAATGTTTGCTTTAGGTAATGAGTAAAATTATTACATGTCCTAGGTTACATAGGTCTATGGTTATGCAATAAATGGCAAAGCACTCATCTATACCCAATCCTGAAGCGCTAGTTCAATATTTCCTAGCAAAATAAGCATCATTGAAAAAAATTAGGATCCTGGTTTGAGTTTTTTTTTTCAATTTTGGCGCAATCGGAGCGATACAGTCTCCACGTCCAAACGCCGCCAATGCCAGGCGGAGACTGAAGAATTATGCTGCGAAACGGTGTACGATGCATTTTGGGATACTAGTTCTTGAATATAAATATTACAAAAAAGATTTTTAGTAACTTCCCTAGATATGACTAAGAACTACTTACACAAAAAAAATTAGCTTGATTACTCAAATAGTTATTGAGATAATTGAGTTTAAGACGGAAAAAAGGGGTCTTGAAAATAATTTTTTTAGTACATTGTATTTATTTTATTCAAATAAAATTTAGTAACTTCCCTTCATAAAGAAAAGATCTATCACATATAATATTTTGGAAGACCTAGCAATGATACTTTGTCAGGAAATTTAATTTAAAAACATTGAAAATTCTGAGTTTGATCGCCGGAATGCCCTTAAACTATAACCCGTAAAGTTAGTTCGTTTCGAGTACATAGAGCTTACTGAGCCAAAAATAAACACTTTCGGAACCAATTTTGAACTTTTCATTGGTGATTGTTTAGACAGTAATTGAGTGAGGGTACAATTTGCTAATCTTCCTTTACTTTACACAACATTTGTAATAGTTTGCAGAAATCATGTTTCAACTTCAAACAACTTTTGTAACCGTTCTCAATTGGATGACGTTGATTGCTCTAATATTGTGGGGAAAAAATAAGAATTCAGGGTTATTTTGAAACTACTGGCCAAATTTTTAAGTTCGATTTAGAATCGCTAATTGAACAACTTTCTCCTAGAGACATGGGTCAAAATACGACAAAAAATTGTATGAAATGTAAAAAAAAATGTAACCTAAAAATGTAAAGTATAACCCTGTATAACTGGCGTTATTCGGGCAAGTCACAAGCGACTGCGGTTCGTCTCGTCGATCTAAAGCGCCAGCCATACCATTTTAGCTGGTGAACAAGCTATGATCACTTTTGTTGGTCGATAGGTCACTACAGACTGACTGAACGTGTAACCGCGATTAGATCACACGTCTAATAACTTACATTAAATTGGAAGGTAGGAAAAACTGGGGGTACGTGTAAGTATTTGAACCTGACTTTTGCGGGAACGTGCGTCGTCGCGCGCACGAATGTTAAGTTTAAAAAGCTGGTCTTGTTGCGTTGTCTCGGTGACAAAAAGAGGTAGAACTGTTCCTATCAAGTTTTGATCATCAATACGCTTTTACATGTTGAAAAAGATGACATCTCAAAACCAGGACTTGGAAACCCAGTTAAAACTTGTGAACAGGTTCGTAAGAAACACCATAGATGTCAAGAGAGGATTTTGCATTTCGCTCTTTCATAATCTAAAAAAAAATATACAATAAAATGTTTATTGTCATAAAATTACAAACACAGTTTTCAATATCCATAAACATAAAATAAGCAAAAGCCACTAAAATACGGAAATTGGTGAACAGCTGCTGTTGCCCGTAGTAGGAAATGAATTCGGTTTTATTCAAAGATTAATAAAAAAACGTTTTTACTTGAAATACATAATAAAACACATTAAGGATTTCAGTTGCATTCAGAAATTCACAAAAAGTCTGAATCAAAAAGAATTATTGTTTGAAATTTTAATCCCAGCATCCAAGCAAGCCTCTTAAAAAAACATGGTTAAAGATCTTATCCAAGCGGTATTTTTCGAACCGTTTCGAAGTCCTGCTCAAAACAAAAAGTGATTCCTCTCCTACCTTTTCGGTGAAAACTAACATTAAGAAATACTAATATTGTGAATACAAACATCAAAAACTCTGACTTAATTTCTTACGAAAATTGTTTGCTCTCGGAAAAGTTTTTCTGTGCAGATTCTTGGCCCAGTTCTCAGGCCATCAACGTACAGTGTATGTTAATAATCATAATATAACGTGTAATAAAAGTTATGTTTTTGTTTTTGGTTCACACGTCTACTGCCAAGAAAAAGAAAACATTTTATTCTGTTCCTGTTTTTCTCTTTTTGCTACAACATAGGTACCTACTTAATTTATTTGCAACTTTGCTCTAGAAAGATAGAGCTCATCTCCAGTTTTAGTATTGCCATAAAAGCCGAGAGAGGCCAAAAAACCATATAATTTTTGTTACAATTAGTAAATTAACTTCGAAAAACTGTGTACTTACCTAAATTATTTTTACTACCAAAGTTGTTTATGTCTAAAAGGCATTTTAAATAGATCCTTGTTTTATTCGCATAAACACTACTCACACATTGTAGAGTCCAAACAATTAGCCTTTTTCAACAAACCTCACCGTACCTGTAATCATTTGCAGCGTAATAAAACTTCACCCCTTTCCATTTACAAACGGGCTGCCCGAACAAAAGCGGGTGAAACATTATGCCATATTAATAGGTATTAGCAACCCTTCTAAACGCGGCCTCAAGCAGATAACGCAGCCGAGAAGCCTCCGTATTTCGCTGTTTGTATTATGAGCTGCCCTGAACGATAATTCTTGCGCCTGTTTATGTTGTAGCCCATAGAACATACGAGTACATACAGTATGTTCATGCTGAATGTACCTACTACTACTGCAATTTTAGTGACTCGGTGAGTTGCTTAGGTATTAATTTAAATTATAAATATTAAAGTATCTTTGTCTTGTTTTTTTAATTTTTCACGCCTAAGACACTGTACTAATTTTGATTGATTTTGTGAACCTGTCAGCCGAACGACGGACGCCCACTGCTGTGCATAGGCTTTGTGAACACTTATTGTCGTCAAAATTTGAAACGATCTCTGAGGATTTAAGGTGTGTTGACGTGAAAACGTAAGACAGTTTTTTTTGTGTTTTCTTCGAATCATTATTAATAAATTTTGGCAAATAAATATAATAATAATACAATAAATAATTGTCCTTGGAGTGAAATAATGGTTAACTTGAAAAAAGGCGTAAATGAAATTTGAAATTTGAATTGAGTTAAATGAAAAATGGTCAAACTGATAGAAAGAGTTACTACCGTCTTTATACATTGAGTAGTGTAGATATTAAGGCATTAGCAACTCTTTTAACATTGATTAACGACCGCATTGACGCTTGGTACGTTGACCTTAACGGGAGGTAGGAAAAAAATGTTGGACGATTCAAAAGTATTTCATTTTGTAAATCTATTTGAATAAAGAATTTCTGACTTTGACTTGAAAAGTAGGCTGACAAAAGACTGCATAAGCAGACATCCGCTAGTGTATTTGACGAAGTTTCCCACTATGAAAGTTAGCACTTTATAAATCACCGGAACAATAGTATGACTTATTCAAAACACGCCGCCCTTTCGTACGCAGCCTATTTCATAGGGTCCCCGCGACAGTAACATAATTTCCTGTTTAACCCTATATAATGCGAAATGGGGGTGCTACCCAGTGTGATGAATTTAGAGTTCTTGAATCGACGACGTTTATTGTCCGTTCAGACCTTTATAATCGCACTATTAAATATAACTCGTGTTCGAGTGTAGAAATATGTTAAGATGTTAAAAATGAATGAAAAATATAAAGGAATGTGAATATTTAAATGTTTTCGACTGCAAAATAAAGCGTTGTTAATAATATAAATAGCTTTCCGCCCGCGGCTTCGCACGCGAGGACTACACGACGTTATCCCGCGGGAGTTCGATATTTTGCCGGGATAAAAAGTATCTTATGTTCTTCTTAAGCCACAAAGTATCTGTGTCCCAAGTTTCAACCAAATTCATTCAGCTGTTTTGACGTGATTGAGTAACAAACATTCAAACATCTAAACTTTCACATGTGTTAGAATTGAATAAATTATTATGAATGTGAATGTATAAGTAGTGTGTACCTATATCGTAAAAATATTTTTACCTTGTGAAAAGTTGTGTTGAAAATAAAATCTACAAATGTCCATATTTAATCCTATTTAATGTAAAGCGGGGGTGCTTTCCCGGTCTGGTGAATTGAAAGTTCTTGAAACGACGACATTTATCGTCGCACTTCGCAAATCTCGCTTTGGACTGCAAAATATTTGGGTGGATGTTTACAAAACATACCTATGTGTTAACGTGTGGAAAATTTAGGAAAATGCTTTAAGAGCAATCTCACCGTGCGCTAAACGATGTTTGAAAGAAAATACTTGCCCATGGCTATGACCACGTTCAGTTTATTTTCTGATTTTCATGGAATGATTTCACCGCCTATTTCACTGCTTTGAGATTTTATTTAAGAATTTCTACATTTGCTCGATGACACTGAAAATAACATTTCGATATTAACCCTTAAATAACTTTGCAATTTAACTACAAGTGTAATTTATGGTAATTTTATAATCGATTACGTTAAATATATTAATATTGTGATTGATACAGAAAAGGTTAAAAAGAAAGGAGTGTCTTATTTATAGAACCTTTTTGTTTTTGAATTCAGTTAAAATATTATTCACTCTTAAAAAAGTATACAAAAATTAACAAAACAAAAGACAGAGAGTTCTAACAAAATCATTGTTGTAAAAATACGTTTAAACGTAAACATAATGAGCAACATATTTTACATCACAATGTTAGATTTTTGTCTAGGCGCGTCATGTTGCACGCTAGTATTGACAAACGTTACGCGATGTTGCGCAACGTTGCCAAACATGTTGAGCGTCATAATGTGACTTCATGAATACGAGGCTTTAGTTACGCGTCAAAACATGAACTAATTTTGTATGTAAGTATCTATACTTATAATAAAACTGTAAACGAGCCGATTCTGTACAATGAAAAGAAATCTATATCTATATCTATATCTATACTCTATATACTTATAATAAAACTGTAAACGAGCCGATTCTGTACAATGAAAAGAAATAGAAAAAAATATGTCCAGGGATCTTCTTAAACGAAACAGATACCAAAAATATGGTTTTTGAATTTTTTGTCTGTCTGTCTGTCTGTTGTCCGCGTTTCACGCAAAAACTACTGAACGGATTTTGATGTTTTTTTTTTGTTATATAGCTATTAGTCCTCGCCAACATATAGGCTATAATTTATTTTGAAGATCGGAATACCTGATGTGGCACCAAAGCAGTCCAGCCAAAATATGAGAGATATAAAAATACCGTCTTAAGATATTAAATTGTTAAACGTGATAAGCATTTTCTATTGACGTACAAATTTTGAAGGTCTGATACACCTGATGTGAAACCCTAGCAGCCAGGTTAAACTATAAGAGATACAAACATAGCGTCTTAAGAAAAGTTGTTAAACTTGATGAACATTTTCTATTGACGTAAAAATATCGAAGGTCTGGCACACATGATGTGGAACCCTAGCAGCCAGGTTAAACTATAAGAGATACAAACATAGCGTCTTAAGAAAAGTTGTTCAACTTGATGAACATTTTCTATTGACGTAAAAATATCGAAGGTCTGGCACACATGATGTGGAACCCTAGCAGCCAGGTTAAACTATAAGAGATACAAAGAAAGCGTCTTAAGAGAAATTGTTCAGCGTGACAGGTATTTTTTATTGGCATACAATAATCTAAAGTCTGCTACATCTGATTTTCCCCAAGAGTCCAGATAAAGCTTAAGATATACGAATGTAGCGCCTTAAGGAAGGTTGTTCAGCAAAAGAGCACTATCTGTTAACGTATTACACAGCGTGATATCACAACCGTTACTTTTTACAAACTTCTTATAATATCTTAAGCATTCAAATAAAATATTTTCTTAAGAATTGATTAAAGCACAATTGATTGAAAAACAAAAATTCGTAAATAACATAAGATGGGAGTACCTCCACGTGGTGAAGGCGGAAACAGTATAAGTAGGTACTGGCTAAAACTCCCTTTTTAATACTATCTATATAAATGCCTTCGGGCTTATGTTATTGTCATCGTTTACGTATACGTCAAATTTGGCATGGTAGCCTTCCCGGTAACGCAGGGGAGCAGCCATCAAATTTTCCGTATATTTTAGAGCTTTAGTTAACATTAACTGGGTTTTGCATTGTTTTGCTTTTGTTAAATTTGGTTGTTGCGACATTCACTGAAATACCTAGACGAAAAAAAAACAAGTCTTTCTCAGTATTCAAGAGACTCCAAACGAAAAAGACGAGATAGATCTAAAGAAACTGAGGAAGAACATGAGACACGCTTAGAAGCAAGACGAGATCGTTCATCATCATCATGTCAGCCGAACGACGCCCACTGCTGGGCATAGGCCTCCCCCAAGGATCTCCACAACGATCGGTCCTGCGCTGCCCGCATCCAGCGGCTTCCCGCGATCTTGACCAGATCGTCGGTCCACCTTGTAGGGGGCCGCACAGCCGATCGTGAACGTAACATTATATCTCGCGAGTCAGAGACATTGACTCAGCATGAAACGCGTCTCAGAGCCGACCGTGAACGTCACATTTTATCTCGCGAGTCCGAGACACAACTACTTAACGGGTTTTGGTGAAACTTTTTTTATATAGATCTTGGTCATCGGAAACATAATCGGCTGTAATTTATTTTGAAAATCGAAATAACTGTTTTTTATCGTGCAAATTTATTTAATTCCCCGGGATGACGTCGTGTAATCCACGAAGCCGAAGGCGAAGCCTCGGGTGGCCGCTATGCATAATAAGCCTAAAAAATAAAAATGCTGTCGAAAGTCCTTTGTGGAATAGTTCCACGCGGACGAAGTCGCGGGCACAGCTAGTTTAAAATAAATTTGAATTTGAATTTGAATATTTTGTCTATTTAAATGCCAAAGCAAAATAATATACATCATTACCAGAATTCCGGAAAGCCTTATGTTTAAAGAAACCGTGCCAAATATGTCGGTTCTTTGTATCCTTTATGTATCAAAATGTAACGCAATTACTTTGACGCCCACGGCCATTCCATATGAAAACCGTTGTATTGTGTAATTAAAATATTATAATGACGGTAGCCTGCACATACTAATGGGTTATAATCATCCTTTATTTGGGTCGTCTATTTTTTATTGCCCTTTGAAATGGGACCTTTTGAAGCGGATAACTATTCATAATTAAAGTAATCATCATCACTTTAGCTATTTTAGTGCTTGGGCATAAGCATTCCTTGTGAATGGACAAATAGCCCTTGGCGAGTTCCTTGCCTTTTTTATACACAACGGTGTAGCACTAAGACATATATTGACTAAGACTTCATCACACCTGATGTTAAGTGGTGATAAAGCTGAAGGTGGAAGCGCACTACTCCCGGAGGAACCCCCAATCACCGAGGATCTGGCTATCTTATCTCTAACTGCAACACAATAATGCTGAAAACATCATTGCTATGGCGACAGACTTAAAGAAGATGATGGTAGCTAGCTAGGCAGACTAAGAACAAGTCCTACCGCCAACCAGATTTCGTCTCGTCGCATTGCAACGCCAGTGTCGAGTACAGTGGCAAGGCACGTCCAGTGGCCGCGACATTCGGCTTGTTCGACTGAATGAGACTGTCGATTTTAGCGCAAGTGAGTGAGAGGGCAAATAGTTACTCAATATTTGCGGCAATGTGAACGCGAACGCAAAGATAAGTGTGTAGCCGCGCCATTACAAGTTTTCCGGACGCGCGTAGGAGTTGCGAGGGAGGCTTAGCTTTTTGACGATCATTATTATATTATAATATAGTAAGATAAGATAAAAATATTCTTTATTCACTTAGACATAATAAATATGTACTTATGAATCGTCAATATTTTCCTACCACCCATTCAAGACTTTTTTAACTGACAAGAAGAATGGGCGCAAGAAACTTGCCAGCGTTTCTTAGTTAGGTAACGACATTTACAAAAAAAAACATATCGTTACTAATACAACAATTGCTTAGTATAAAAATACATCATATTAAACAGTGATTATGTTATGTGTTACATCATGACCATGCATTGCGGTCATTCAAATAATCGTCTACTTTATAGTATCCTTTGCTCATCAGCGACTCTTTAATGTAACATTTAAATTTATGCAATGGTAGTTCAATTATATGCTGTGGAACTTTATTAAAAAAGGCTATGCTTTTCCCCAGAAATGAGGCTCTGGATTTTTCTAGCCTAAACTTGGGAACGACAAGTTTATCTTTATTTCTTGTGTTAAAGCGATAATTATCGCTCTGCTTTACAAATGTATTATAATACTTTTTCACATAAATTATATTTTCATAGATGTAATGTCCTGCAACAGTTAAAATGTTTATTTCTTTAAATAGATCTCTTAAAGAATCTCTCGATCGGAGGTTGTAAATGGCGCGAACAGCCCTTTTTTGGAGCACGAATATACTTTGGATGTTAGCGGCTGAGCCCCACAACAAAAGGCCGTAGGACATAACACTATGAAAATAACTAAAATAGACTATTCTAGCCGTTTCAATATCGGTTAAGAGCCTTATTTTCTTAACTGCGAATGCAGCCGAACTGAGTCTACTCGCCAAGGCTTCGATATGAGGATCCCATTGTAGTCGCGAGTCTAATATAATACCTAGAAATTTTGTATTGTTAATGAATTCGACCGTATCGCCGTCTAGTCTAATATGAAAATCAACTTGTCTTACATTAGGTAACGAAAATTTTAAACACTTAGTTTTCTTTAAGTTTAATGATAAATTATTACTATTAAACCAATGTGACACTTTTGAAAGAGCACTATTTACTTCGTCAGAACAGTCATCACCTCTATCTACTTTAAAGACTAGAGATGTATCATCGGCAAATAGCACCGTCTCACATAAATTCTTCGCGTAGTAAGGAAGGTCATTTATGTATATTAAAAACAACAGCGGGCCCAATATTGATCCTTGGGGTACGCCCATAGTAATGGGAGCTCCGGTAGACTCAGTTTTATTAATAACTACCTTCTGAGTTCTTTCATACAGATATGAATGCATAAGGCTTACTGACATTTCAGAAACACCATAATGTTTTAACTTCCTTAATAGTGTTTGGTGATCAACACAATCGAATGCCTTGGAAAGGTCACAAAAAATAGCGATTACATCCTGCTTGTCCTCCCAGGCATCAAGTACATGTTTTAGAAATGCAACCCCAGCATCAGTTGTACTTTTACCTTTTGAAAAACCAAACTGTTTCTCATGCAGTATACTATTTAATTTAAAATATTCTAAAAGTTGAGCATAAATTAATTTCTCAAATATTTTACTTATTGCTTGTAGTATGGATATAGGTCTAAAATTTGCTGGGTCACTTTTGTCACCAGCTTTAAACAGAGGAATAATTTTACTATTCTTCATTAAATTAGGAAAGACCCCTTCACTTATACATTGGTTAAAAATTATTGCTAATGATGGAGCTATCACATCAATTATTGATTTGATGATACTTGTAGATATGCCCCAGAGATCTTCTGTTTTCTTAATATTTATTGATTTGAATGCTTTAATTTAGTGTATGTTTAGTGTATGTTGAAACCTAAAATTAGTAAAAAAAAATCACTTTGATCCACCACATTAAGCTCAATGCGCATTGAGTGGTGTTGATGTAAATTGTATTTACAACTTGCTGTGTAAAAAGCTAGACATATTCCACCAGAGCTTTAATACAATTTTGAGCAAAATTAGAGATAATTTGGAAACAATTGCAAATCCAATGTAATATAAGGGTTTATTATTTTTAATCTTAATTTATTTATCGTCTTTTTATATCTTTAATATTTTTAATATCTTTTTTGCTTTTAATCTGTTTAGTAGCCAAATAAATTAAAACTTCAATCGCATGTTGTGCGCGGTTGTAATTGAGATGCAAATTAATGCTATACTTTTTGTTATTGTTGTAATTGCTCACATGTGTTGATTTGTATCTTGTAACTGTGTCTAAGAATAAATAAATAAAAAAAAAATATGATAGCAAATGCACCGAAAACGACGGCTCTTATAACGTATATTTTTGGTAACTTATCCCAACCATTGTAAAAGTATTGTAACCGCGTCTTTGATCGCGTGAATGTGTGTTTGTTGTTGATGTTTTCCAGTGGGACTTAGATTTTTTCCGGTGTAAAATAAATATCACTCTAGGCCATTATCTATCTATGTGCCAAACTTCATTCAGAATCGTTCAAATGTTGATTATCAAAATCAAAATCAAAATCAAAAATCATTTATTCATTTTAGGCTGATACAGCACTTGTGAACGTCAATGAAGCTACGCTATCGGTTCGCAAATCCTACGGCGGGAGGCCTTGTAACGAGAAGAACCGGCAAGAAACTCGCCAATGGCTATTTTTTTCTCCCTGTCATATTTCATACAGAGTCGTCAAATTGAAAAGTGACTTTAACATAATATAATATGTAAAGTCACTTTCCATCACAAATTAATCTTAAGTTTAAAAACAAAATAAAAAACCCGGTAATCATAGCAGTAAATAATTTTCAATAACTAAGAAATAGACATCCAAAAGGTAGTTTCTTTAAAATACACACCAACCAAAAACGTAGCAAATAAAATAATAAATATAAATGCCAAACAAGGGTAAAAAAACTTTGAATAGTTTAAGAACATAAGAGTCAATAATAAACAGAGCCATACAAGCCACGATAAAATAAAACTAATAACAATAAAACATTAAAAATATTAAAAAATCTGCATATTTTGAGACAAGAAGCCAGGAGCAGACCCATCCCACTGGTGGCACCCGTTCACGAGCATGACGCATGAACCAGCCATCGCTTCGCTCAACCATATTTTAGGGAACGTAACGACCCGCCTCACACGACACCACCGCAGAAATGTTTACAGAGAGCATGACAAGATGATGACATGATTAAGTAAAAAACGCATCTATCAAATACATATCAATACCTTTTTGGCTTGACACCGACTTTAATCAGATCAGTAGGTTCAAGATTAATAAAATTAGAAAAAGCCCCGCACTTTCGTACTTTGAATTGAATGATTCAATTTATTTTTCACTTTTACGTATTTTTGGGAAATGAGTTTTTGTTTGCAGTTTTGTTATAATATTAAAAAGAAGTAATCCTTTGTTAAAACATGTAAATAGCAGTACCCCTAGTGTAAGTTTTTATGTCAAAAAACGGTAACTATCGCGATTCCGTATTTATGTCAAGTTGTATGAAAACTGTATCAGTAAATACGGACTCGCGATAGTTTGCGTTTGCTTTACATAAAAACTTACACTAGGGGTACAGGATTCCTTTACTTGCAGGAGTCGTTATTTTACGCGGGGATAATGTTCCTAGTTTTCCACCCCCTCCTCCATCAGAACACATTCCACGCGTTAAATAATTAACTGAAACATATGAAGTATAATAAATTCAAGTTAATGCGGGGCCTTGTTACTAGCTTATAGCCGGTGAAAGCTAGCAGAGTAGTTAGTAATTACTTTTTCACTTCTCATGCTCGTGCTCGTGTCGTTCAAAGTTCGTGTTTATGTTGGATATAGGCTGCATAAAATCGCTTTTTATGCTCTAGTGCATAAAGTAAAATCTTCGTCTAAGTCTCAGACTCTAAGACAGTCGTCAGGTAAACAGTCACACACGCAATTAAACTTCGTTAAATAAACTTGTTATTTCATTCGGTTTCTTTAATTTTGTACACAATCCATGTTACTAAATTAATAAAACTAGGCAAAATTAATGAGTTTTGTAAGAAATAAGTATTTCAAGAGCATTATGGACTACGAGCTATGCTAAGTCACTGTGCTGCCACTTCCACGTATAAAAAAAAAGAAAAGAAAGTTTTCCCGCCAATATGGCGAAGTCTCTACTTTTTCTTTTTTGCAATATTGTTATTTATTTTCCTCACACTCGAAGTGAAAAGCAGAGTGTATAACTCGTACATAAAACCCATTTTACCCTCGAATTGACTATCCATCCTCGCCTACGGCTCGGGTGGATATATACGTCTCGGGTAAAATGGTATGTTTTATGCACTTGTTGTACAATCTACTATTTTTAAAGCTTTTTATAGTAGCTTTGGCTCAAAACGCGTTTTTTCAATCATTTTTCATATATTTTGTCTATATTAACGAAAATAAGAAGTGATTTTTCATTTGTATGAATAGCTCATTCTTGTGATACGGGTTAGAGAAAAAATATATGAAAAGAATAGAATGACGACTATCAGAAACAACGAAATTAACTACTAAAAACTCTCAAACACAAACCAAACCTAAAATGTTCATCAAATGATAACCGGTTGGGTATCGAAGACATGACCCCTGGTTTACAGGCAAAACCACATACCACTTTGCTATTGGTTGCTTAACCAGGCCAATGTAAAAATTAAACAAAAATGGGGAGGAAAACTAACTTTTTATCACAACAGAGATACCTACATACATTTTGAAAGATATCAGCTGTCAGAAGATAGGAATTTTATAAGCCATATTTCTTTTCTTGAATAATCTTGCAGATTCTGAGGTATACCCACCTCAGCTTTGTTCTTTAAAGTTTTACACATAATGAATCCTAAATAAAATAACAAAAATGGAATCTAACCTCAAATATTTTAAATGCTAACCAGTCTATCATATTGTTTTACTAGCTTCCGCCCGCGACTACGTCCGCGTGGACATTCGAGAAAATACTTGGAGACCAATAACCAGGATAAAAAGTATTCTATGTTTTAATTTCATAAAAATCCGATCAGCCGTTTTTACGTGATTAGGCGGGTCCTCCCTCACCAAGCGAGCAGCCTCGCGCGAGGCAGAACGTTTGCCACGTGCGGCGGGCCTCGCACGAGGCTGCTCATTTGGTGAGGGAGGACCCGCCTAATCACGTAAAAACGGCTGATCGGATTTTTATGAAATTATAACATAGAATACTTTTTATCCTGTTTATTGGTCTCCTAAGTATTTTCTCGAATGTCCACGCGGACGAAGTCGCGGGCGGAAGCTAGTAAATAATAAGTGTCTGTTTCACAATCAAAAAGTTAGTTCTGGGTAGCTTAGGTACCAATAACTTTTAGGGTACTTAAGATGATTTAGGTAGGATGGTTTCTATAGATACCCTATTTACCCCCTGGGTTTGATTTTCGGAAAACTACGAAATGGGTTGCCTATTTGTTTTAAGAAGTAAGCCTACAAGTTGAAATGTCTATTTTAACCCCGATTTTTCATTCAAAACTTCACCTCTATTTCAACCTTTTAGGGGTTGAATCATGTTCAGCATGTTGAACATCAAAATAAATGCCATTTTTGCAATCGTCATCCCATAAAACCTCAATAAAGACATCCATATCGATTTTTAGGTTTATTTATCCCATTTAACCTCTAAGGGGTTGATTTTCGAAAAAATACGAAATATGTGTTTGCTTATTTGTTTTACTTTCCGACCATAAGCCTGAATAATAAATTTAATGAAGGACTTTCCAGATACAACATTTCATCCTCCTCTTTACCCCTTCGGGGGTAGAATTGTCAAAAACGCTGAGACAGGAAAATATTAGTTTTCAATCGCCAGCCTAAATACAAAATTTGAAGATTCTAACTTCAAAACTGACGGACTTTTATACACATATTCATCCCCTATTTTACCCCCTGGGTTTGTTTTTTAGAAAATTACGAAATGGGTTGCCTATTTGTTTTAAGAAGTAAGCCTACAAAGTTTCAAGTTGAAATGTCAATTTTACCCCTGATTTTTCATTCAAAATTTCACCCCAATTGCAACCTTTTAGGGGTTGAATCATGTTCAGCGTGTTAAACATCAAAATAAATGCCATTTTTGCAATCATCATCCCATTAAACCTCAATAACGACATCCATATCGATTTTGGTTTATTTATCCCATTTTAACCTCTAAGGGGTTGATTTTCGAAAAAATACGAAACATGTTTTTGCTTAAGTATTTGTTTTACTTTCCGACCATAAGCCTAAATAATATATTAAATGAAGGACTTTCCAGATACAACATTTCATCCCCCTTTTCACCCTTTCGGGGGTGGAATTCTCAAAAACGCTGACACAGATAAATATTAATTTTTAATTGCCAGCCTAAATACAATGTTTGAAGATCCTAACTCCAAAACTGACGGACTTTCATAGAAACATTCATACTCTATTTCACCCCGTTAGGGGTGGAATTTCCAAAAATCCTTTCTTAGTGGATGCCTACACTGTATAACGTATCTATGTGCAAAATTTGAAGTCTCTAGGTTCAGCGGTTTGGGCTGTGCGTTGATATCTCAGTCAGTCAGTCAGTCAGTCAGTCAGTCAGTCAGTCAGGACTTTGAATTTTATATATATATAGACTAACACTTTCAATAATATTATTCTATACTAATATTATAAAGAGGAAAGATTAGATTGTTTGTTTGTTTGCATCGAATAGGCTCCGAAACTACTGAACCGATTTAGAAAATTCTTTGACCATTAGAAAGCTACATTCTTCCTGAGTGACATAGGCTATATTTTATCCCGATATTCCCACGGGAACGGGTACCACGCGGGTAAAACCGCGAGGATCCGCTAGTACTTCATAAACTACCTCAGTTCACAAAAGCGATATCTTTAAATAGCTTTGCTTGATTCTCATTTATGTACTAAGCCATAGAGTTTATTTTCATATTTCCCCACATCAAATTGCAAGTTACTGATACGTATCGTCAAGCCATTACATAACTTCCTTGTTTTATGTTGAATTTCCTTTCCCTGTTTTGTGTTAGCCTAAGCTTATGAACTCAGCGAAAATTGTTTGTATGTCGGTGAAAGTATTTTGTTGAGCAATTTTATTAAACGTTAACGTGAATAACCAATATTTGGAATAGGTTCTTTTATCTTATTAATAATTTCCTAGTCGTTCAGATAAATCTATATAAAGAAGAAACACTAAATTTTTAAGTTCGTTTGAAATGTACCTATTAACTTAAAAACTACTGAACTGATTTAGAAAATTCTTTTACCAGTAGAAAGATACGTTATTCCTAAGCGACATGGGGTACATTTTTTCCCGTTAATCCCACGGGGACGGGGATACGAGTATAAAACCGCGGGGATCCAGCGTATGATAGATAACTTGATTAACACTCTTTCCATTATTTATTGTTAACACGTTGAACGCCGCCGCCGTGGTGGCCACCGGTGTCCAACCAACACAGTTTTTGTGTTTAGACCAAAGAGTAAAATTAAAAAAAATCTCAATTATCTCGAACATTGTTGTAATCATAAACATTATTACATTATTTTCGACGACCGATTTGGCGCAGGGGTAGGCTGCTTGCCTTCTGCGCCATAGGTCTCGGGTTCGATTCCCGAACAAGACAAATATTTTTGAGCATGAACATGTCTATTGTCTTGGTTTGGGTGTTTTCTATGTATATTAAGTAGGTATGTATAATTACAAACAAAAAGTAATTAAGTATAATATTTATCCGTTATCAAGTTTTCCGTGACATAGTTTCTTAATGAATTTTACATGGGCTTAGATAATTGGTGTGATTGTAAAAAGTTATTTATGTATTTATTTGTTATTATAAGTATTATAGTATTCATTTTATTTAAATATTGTTTTTTATAGAGCGTTAAACTTAAAGATGCCTTAAAATATACGTATCCACAAAATCTGTATGTTATAGTAAACAGTTCACGTTAAAATCCATTGTTGTTCACTTTAAATAAAAATCTAGCCTGCCTGCAAAAAACAGCTATCATTTTCACTCAGAATAAAACAGTCAAGTAGACTCTGTCCTTTTTGTCCTTGTCACGTTCGCCCTCCATTCTCTCTACAAACATTTGTATACAGTTTCAGTATAAATTAGACGTAATTCTATCCCAGCGCTGGGCAATCTATTTTCCTTCAACTGCATCCGGAGCGCAAGACGGATCGGCCTTTTAGTACAAGTGAAGTTATATTTGTGAGACAGCCTGAGCCTTCCTATTGTCCTCGCGGAATAGAGGAATCATCTTAAAGTACGAGCAATAAAGTTGGAAATAGAATGACGAGGATTTTTCTAGATGTCTAAATGTTGATAGGTTTTAGATGAGTGCTTAACTTCAATTTAATTTTGAGGACAGGAGATAGGAGGCCTGTGCCATCCTTTTGTATTCTCCGTAATAGCGGAATCAGCTTAAAGTACGAGAAATAAAGTTGAAATTAGACTGACGAGGATTTTTCTAGATGTCTAAATGTTGATAGGTTTCGAGATGAGTGCTTAGAGCTTCAATTTAATTTTGAGCACATGATTTAGGCTCTTACCAAACAGAAGCGACCAAGGGTCTGCGAAACGGAAGCGTCAGTCGTCGTACCGCGGACGCCGACATAGAGTTTTTGTGCTGTCGTTGCTTCGTTGCCTATACTTCTAAACTAATGTTATATAGAGAAAAGTTTTGATTTTTTGTTTGTTTGTATGTTCGTAATAAATAAACTCAATAACTAATGGAGTGATATAAAATATTTTTTCATCATTAGAAAGCTTAATTTATTCCTGAGGGACATCCTACTTCCTACTAATAATTATCCTACTATAATAATATTATAAATGTAAAAGTTTAGATTTTTGGATGTTTGAATGTTTTTTCACTCATGCTTTGAAATATTAACATTCCGTGTTAGCAAAAAATTGTATTTCCTCGCATTTTGTGAGCAAAGTTTTATACAAGCCTTGTTCTGGAAGTTATTTGCATTGCTAGCTTCCCGTACTCGGCTGTAATGTACTATTGTTACTCAATCTCGCTAAAACGGCTGAACAGATTTGGTTGAAATTTTGAACACAGATACTTTTTAGCCCGGAGACGAACATATGCTACTTTTTATTCCGGAACAATATCACATTCTCGTAGGATAACCTAGTGTAGTCCACGCGGTCGAAGCCGCGGGCGGAAGATTAGTAGGCAATATTTTATCCTAATTTTCCTAGGGGTACCCCGTGGGTAAGACCGCGGGAAAACAGTCTCCGCCGCGCCCTTCCACCAATCAAACCAATGACAATATGTACCCCCCCTGGGAATCAAACCCGGGACTTCTGAATCTGATACCGGTGGTGTGTGCCACTAGACCACAGAGGCGGTTCGGAAAATATCCAAAAATATTTACATTTCTTTTCCAGGTCAGTACGTAGATCTATATAGTAAAAGCTCACCTGCAGTTTGCCCATAATTCGTGGGCGTTAATAACGCATAAACGCTGTCCGACAAATTGCTGTAAGCCCGGGCCTATTGTTTTATATAGCTATGCTATCGGACAAGAGAAATTGGCGGAACATACGGGGGACTGTTGGAGGCGGTCACGCGAATAGTGCAGTACTTATTGTGTTGTATTTTGGTAGTGAAGTGTATCATCAACATTATTGTCATTCTAATGTCACCACTGATTGACTGCTCATCCATTGATGACTGATGGCGTTGGCTCCATGTCCGATTGGTGTACGCACCGGTTTTCAAGGTACCGCTGTCTCTAGAGATCTCGGTTTCGATTCCCGGTCGGGTAAGTGGTGAAAATTCATTTCATTTTTGTTTAAAACAAACTTTTTAATATTTCCTTGGGTCTGGCGATGTATGTAGTTATATATATCGAACAGAAATCTGTATTCTAATACAGGTAACATGAGTTATCCATCCATGAGGATGGATAAGCTGACTGAGTCAAAACGGTTGCCATTGCTGCAATAAATTATTGCTTACTGTACATATTTGATAACATATCTTTAAAAAGCTCATAGGAATTTGTCCATGATTCGCGGGCGTTAATAACGCATAAACGCAATCCGACAAATTGATGTAAGCCAAAGCCTTTTGTTTTATGTAGCTATGCTGTCGAAATCACGAAACGTACGGGAAACTGTTTGAAGCAATCACGCAAACAGCCTTACTCGTACTTTGAAGAAGGATGATGTCTAGGTTTCTATAAAAACCAGTCCCTCATTCCAATAGCTATGTGTGTTACATCAAACAAAGCTATTATGGCGTAAAGTTTCAGATCTTAGTTCTTTCTGAGGTGAAAATGAGATATTAACAGAAAATTCATTGGTTGCACAGCTTATAAGTATGCCGCATCAAAATTTCTTCGGCTGGCCAATGTGAGGAACAAAGAGAAACAACAATAAGAAACAATAATAAAATACATACAGGTAATCACATGGAACTATAAGTAACTAATATATATAATAACATGAAACAGAGGTAATAAGCCTTATTCCATTATACCTTAAAAATCAGAGAAACTTACTTTCTTTCGTATAAATTTGATTTCCAATCTTTCGAATCGGCCACTTGACTTCACGTCTGATCTGCCCCCTGATTCACGAACTGTCGGAAACGGAATCGGATTCGAATTCTGTGCTTTGTCTTTGTTAATTCTATAGTGGGTGACAGAGACAGTGCATACATTCCACTGTCGGGAGCGTTTCCGACGCTTCGTGAATCAGGGGAATGATGATGTTATAGTTTTTGTAGTTGATCACATGCCACTAGCCTAGGCGGTCGCGTCGTGTCCGTCCCCAATAACCACCCGTATGTCCACTTACTATCGTAGCGGTGGCGCGTGAAAAACGTCCGTGATTTATGGCCAGCCACGGCTATCTGAGATAAATTATAGTCTGTAGATGCATACACGCGAAAAAGTGAGGAACGCTCGCCCTTACATTTCTTTCCACTCTTTTTGGACGAATAATGGTCGCAATAAAAAAGCGGTTAACCCTTTCCTCCGGCCGCTGGAGATTTTGTTTCATACTCGTACTTTTTGGAATTAAAAATACAAGAACATTTTTATCACTTCTAAACAACGGCCGCAGATCAACGTTAATATTTAACGGATTACGTAAATATGTTATTTTAGACTGTAAGGTAAGCCGATAATACCCAAAGTGGTCCATATCGATCTGGACCACTTTGGGTACCACACCTCGTTGGAAGTAGACCCCCAGGGATCAACGTCGAACTGTTACGAAGAAAAGCAAACTAAAAATTAGGGTGTCCGGGAAACGTGCACCATAATAAGTAGTAGACATTTTCAAGCAGATTGTATTTGTATACCACTTCTTTTTATAGGGTAATATATAAATAAGTAATAATATTAAAAAAAAACTAGTATTGACATAATCCTTAATCCTTCTCTTGGGCACTATTTCTCTAAAATATGTAATAATTAGTTAATAAGTTACATTTTTTTTTTCTCTTTCTTTACATTTACATGAATTGATAGTAAGTACTATGTTTGCTCTTCGACACACTTTTAGTGTTCGCTCTCGTACATAAAAATGTAATATGTTGGATAGTCGTAATTGGCCTACAGAATCTTTTATTCAATATGTAATTCAAAATTATTTTGAGCTGTGTACTACCCCTATTATAAATAAAATAAAATAAATAAATAAAATAAAATTGTATTTTTAGCCAAAAACACAGTTGTCTAACAAACCTTTTTATATCTTAGCTGATATTTTATGGAGTCTACGAGACATAACTGTTTGTAAATCGCGGTTGCATGCCAACAAATTTAATTCAATTAAATTTTGAATTTCAATATAATATAATTGATAAAGTCGCACTTTGATTAAGTTTTCTAGCATTTTTATAACACACAATTTTATATCTGGCAATAAATCTAAGTCGCGATAAAGGGTTAAGTTTTCCGATAAAAAAGTTTCTATTGTTATTTTCACTATACCCTTTAACAAAGGCTTGAAGTTTTGTAAAGGGTAAAGTTATTTCTAGTACAATAATAAGCTGAGAAGTATATATTTTTACTGTTAAAAAGGGGCGTTTAAAGCTTATATGTTATTTATAACAAATCAAATAATGTCTAGCTTATTAGATTAATTTTTATAGAATAATGTTGTTACCCATTCGGTTTTTTAAAAGTCGCTGCTATGAGTTTGTACACATCTGAGACCACCAGTTTTATTTGTAACTAGCGACCTACCTCGACTTCGCATGCTTGCGACATGCATGTATTTATTATATACTAGCCTTCCGCCCGCGGCTTCGCCTGTGTGGACTACACGACGTTTTATCGCGGAAAGCTAATATTTTTCCGGGATAAAAAGTAACCTTTGTCACTCTCCAGCTCTCAAACTATCCCCATACCAAAAATCACGTCAATCCGTTGCTCCGTTTTTACGTGAAACACGGACAAACGATTATGGCAAGTGTTCTTTTTACTATTTTCCAAGCAATTTTCCGAGTGTTTACCAAAAGCGTATGCTCAAGTTTTATTTACAAACAACTTCTTATTATTTCGATTTCTAATACCCTGACAACGAGTACATAGTTACATTCGCTACTATTTATCACGTGTACCATGGGCAACAGAGTCGCCTAACCACTTCTAATGTTAAAATGGCTTGCACGCCGCGCCGTAACCACATACGTTTAGTTCGTGCAGGGGCGATACGCGCGCACACGAATTTAGTTGCTAAGTGGCCACAGCACAGTCAGCTTCAGAATGATCAAGGCATTCGAACCTACCAAAAACATCTGAGCATTTGACAAAAATCACTCTTAGCACAATACTTTAAGGTTTACTTTCATTTCTTGTCGTTTGTTCTCAAATTACAAATTAAATTGCATCTACCTTTTGAAATAAACCTACCTTGAACATAAAATAAAACAAAATAAAATATAAAAAAAAAACAAAATAAATAAAAAAGGTTGATTTTTGACAAAAGTTTAGATATTTTTGGTGACTTTGAACGCTCAGATCATTTCGAAGCTGACTGTACAGATATATTGTAAGATTTTATGTTAGGTACCATTCTAATAGCAGAAAATAGAACCCGTAATATCTTCCTGATGCCTCCCATTGTGGTGGAGTTATTCGCTCGCGCACAATGAACTTTCTATCTAGTTCCTGGAACATAATAACGAAAGATATTAAAAGGATGCTGAGAAGCATACCTCAGGCATTACTATGATTTCGCACTCATTTATTAGAGCTATTTTTATTGATGTTGAGGAAAATGCTAATTTATATCCTGGAAAATATTAAATCGTTTACAATTTGAAACTGATAGTTTCATATTTCTCAGTAAATAGTTTCTGTTTTCAATTCAAGTATAAAATTCATTATAGACCATAAACTAACAAAAAATTTTAAATGAATGCATGTAATATAAATAGGTAAATGTATAAAAATAAGGTAACTCAAACCTTACCTTGTAGCTCAAAAAAGGAGTTAAGTAGTATTTTTTTAAATAAAAAAGGTAAGTGAAAGGTCTTGGGTTCGAGTCCCATCGGAGCTAGTTGTGAGATCGGTACACTTTTTCTAATACTTAATTTTCAAGGTATAGAAAATGTCAATAACCTCTATTTCCAAAGAAATCCAAGCTATGCAAACAATTGAAATGGAGACCTCATATTTCTATATTGGAATTCGAATCAAAACAATATCGAAAGCAAATCATGAAAAATATCAAATAACGTAAGCAATGATTGAAACGTAAACAGGTTCGACAAACAAAAATATACGGTACTTAAACCACTTTTCCTGGGAATCGGCGAATTGTGCCTTGAAACCAGGTCACCACTAAGATATTGATCAAATATTATCTTGACAACGGTGACGCAATAGAATTATGGCTCCCATAACTACACATACTTTTAACGACCTCCGTGTAGGGTAAAGGAAAAATGTGTGATAGTAAAAAAAAACCACGAGCCCTATAATGAAGCATTGACAAAGAGTTTTCCTACACGGGAAAGTCAGCCGTGGATACGTCGGTGGGAGTCCTGTTCGGACGTCCATACGGCGGAGTGGCTTTGTTATGGAGAACAGCTGCGTTCCCGTCGGTGTCTGTTATTGAGTGTCGTAGTGTGCGTCTAACGGCGATTAAGGTAAAACTTGATAGTGAGCGCGCGATTTTAGTGTTTTCCGTTTACATGCCTACGAATAAAACTGACAACCTGCCTATTTTTTACGGAATGTCTCGGTGAAATAATTGCTATTATTGAAAGTAGTGACGTCGAATCGGTTTTCATACTAGGCGACTTCAATGCGGACCCTTGTAGTTTATTTGCGAAAGAATTATTGGACTTTTGTTCTGAACAATCCTTTTCGTGTGTTGATATGGAGCTTTTGCCGAGTGACACGTACACATACGTGAGTGAGGCACACGGTACACGATCTTGGCTCGATCACTGCGTGGTAACTGGTGCTGCCCGAACATCTGTACTTGACGTTTCCGTAGTTTACGGTACATACTGGTCGGATCACTTTCCAATACAAGTTGAATGTAATTTTAATGTTGTTTTGCCTAAACGTTCTTTATGTAGTGCAACAAGTAATATGGTTAAATGGGGGGAAAGGGACCAATGTCAAATACATAAATATTTTAATTATTGTAATTCTAAACTCAAAGACTTAGACTTCCCATTAGAATTATCCAGTTGTGCAGATAAGCAATGTAATGTTAGCTCACATAAATTAATTTTGAATGAAATGTATCTGCAAATTGTTAGTATATTATCCAAAGGCGCGGAAGTGAGTTATTTAAATAATAAAAATACACCTAAACGCAAACGCAATAGTTATGTACCTGGCTGGAATAAATATGTGAGTAGTGCTCCTAGGGAGGCTCGGCTATATTTTCAGATATGGCTTTTATATGGAAAACCTAGATCCGGATATATTTATGACAATACGTACGAGAGTCGAAAAATATTTAAATCAAAATTAAAATACTGTCAAAATAATAGTATTCAAATCAAAATGGATAACATTGCTAAACATCACGCGGACAAAAATTTCAACAAGCTTTGGAAATCCACAAATAAATTTAATTTAAAGCCGAGTGTTCCAGTGAGTGTGGGTGATGCTCATGCGCCGCGCGACATCGCATGCCTATTCCAGCGCCAGTTTAGAGTAGAATCTCCGCTCGGCCCGACGGCGGCGCAGGTGCACGGTACTGAGTGTCGACATGATCAGGGTGCTTACCATCAACTCTTATTACGGTTTTGTTTAGGAACCTAAACTGATCTGCTTCGCTTATTCGTACCACGACAGCTTAATATCAATGACAGCGATTCAGTGATCGATCAATGACATTTCACAGCCGCTAAGCTGTCAGAAACTCGTATTTGACTTATAACCCGCTTGATTTAACATGTCACCTGCAGGTTATACCCGTCCCTCTCACTCTCCGGGCATGACAGAATCGAGTGAAAGAGACGGGTAGAAGAAAAAGGACACAAATCGTTCGGTCATTAACATTTAGCAATTCATTTGCGATCCAGTTTTTAGAAGGTCAGAGTACGAAAGAAAGCGATTCATTTTAGGAACCTATTCTGAATCGCGCTATTTTTGAATCGCTGTCATAAAGTTGATGGTAGGCACCCAGGACGTCAGTGTCAGATTTACTGCTCGTGAGGTGGCAGCAGTTATTAAAAAGATGGTCAGGGGTAAGTCTCCAGGTCATGATGATCTTAGTATCGAACACTTAAAGCACGCTGGTATACACCTATCGAGAGTCCTAGCTATGTTTTTTAACTTATGCATGGGTCATAATTACTTACCTGATAACCTAATGTACACAGTGGTTGTGCCAATATTAAAAAACAAAACAGGTGATGTGTCAGATGTCACGAACTATAGGCCTATCTCGCTCGCTACTGTCTTGGCCAAGGTGCTGGACAGGCTGCTTGACCAACATTTGGAAAAACACCTCCATCTACATGACGCACAGTTCGGCTTTACGCCTGGCCTGTCAACTGAGAGCGCTATCCTATGTCTCAAGCAGACTGTGCAGTACTACACGGCTAGAAAGACTCCTGTGTATGCTTGTTACTTAGATCTTTCAAAAGCTTTTGATTTAGTAAATTACGACAAGCTGTGGTTGAAGCTGCACAGTGAGACAAAGTTTCCGAGTGAGATGGTATCTTTGTTAAGGTATTGGTACAGTCACCAGCGAAATAGTGTGAGATGGGCAGGGGCGCACTCGGACGTGTACGGGTTGGAGGGGGGGTTGACCTCGCCGCGACTGTTCAACCTGTACATGAACCAGCTGATCGAGGAGCTCAGCAGTGCTAATATCGGGTGCTCCATTGGAGGTGTAGCTATCAATAACATCAGCTACGCGGATGATATGGTGCTGCTGAGCCCGTCGGTGGGTGGGTTGCGGAAACTCCTTCGCATCTGCGAGACTTATGCTCGGACCCATGGACTCAGGTACAACCCTAATAAAAGTGAGTACATGATTTTTAAAGCTGGTACCAAGACCTACTCATCTCCGTCACCGATCACTCTTTGTGACGCGATTTTAGATATGGTAAATAAGTTTAAATACCTGGGTCACTGGGTTACGGATGACTTATGTGATAATGAGGATATCGAGAGGGAGCGCAGATCGCTGTCCATTCGGTGTAACATGCTGGCTCGTAGGTTTGCGCGCTGTACTACACCAGTAAAAATAACTTTATTTAAAGCGTACTGTCAATCTTTTTACGCATGCAGCCTATGGACCAGCTACACTCAGCGGATGTACGGCACCTTGCGCGTCCAGTATAACAACGCTTTTAGGATGCTGATGGGGCTGCCGCGGTTTTGCAGCGCTTCGACAATGTTCGCGCAGGCGCAAACTGATGATTTTCATTCCATTATTAGAAAGCGGAGCGCCTCGCTGCTTAACCGCTTTCGGAACAGTACTAACAGTATCCTAGGTGCGTTGGCCGAGCGGTGGGACTCGCCAATGTTGCAACGGTGGATGAAACTCCATGCAAGTTCATCACCTTATGTAAAATGATGTCAATAAGTTTAATGCGTTTTAAATTTAAATTTTAAAATTTTTATCTCAATGTAATACAATGTAATCTCAATGTCGATACTTATTAATTTATTTCTTAATCAAATGTATTCTCAATATTTAATTTTAATGTGGTAATTGAATGTAGGTATATTTTATTAATGGATTTTTATTGTAATTTTATTTTAGTTAAGTATTAATTTTTGTTAATTATGTATTACACCAAACACTAAGCTGGACCAGGAAGTTAAAACATTATGGTGTTTCTGAAATGTCAGTAAGCCTTATGCATTCATATCTGTATGAAAGAACTCAGAAGGTAGTTATTAATAAAACTGAGTCTACCGGAGCTCACATTACTATGGGCGTACCCCAAGGATCAATATTGGGCCCGCTGTTGTTTTTAATATACATAAATGACCTTCCTTACTACGCGAAGAATTTATGTGAGACGGTGCTATTTGCCGATGATACATCTCTAGTCTTTAAAGTAGATAGAGGTGATGACTGTTCTGACGAAGTAAATAGTGCTCTTTCGAAAGTGTCACATTGGTTTAATAGTAATAATTTATCATTGAACTCAAAGAAAACTAAGTGTTTAAAATGTTCGTTACCTAATGTAAGACAAGTTGATTTTCATATTAGACTAGACGGCGATACGGTCGAATTCATTAACAATACAAAATTTCTAGGTATTATATTAGACTCGCGACTACAATGGGATCCTCATGTCGAAGCCTTGGCGAGTAGACTCAGTTCGGCTGCATTCGCAGTTAAGAAAATAAGGCTCTTAACCGATATTGAAACGGCTAGAATAGTCTATTTTAGTTATTTTCATAGTGTTATGTCCTACGGCCTTCTGTTGTGGGGCTCAGCCGCTAACATCCAAAGTATATTCGTGCTCCAAAAAAGGGCTATTCGCGCCATTTACAACCTCCGATCGAGAGATTCTTTAAGAGATCTATTTAAAGAAATAAACATTTTAACTGTTGCGGGACATTACATCTATGAAAATATAATTTATGTGAAAAAGTATTATAATACATTTGTAAAGCAGAGCGATATTCATCGCTTTAACACAAGAAATAAAGATAAACTTGTCGTTCCCAAGTTTAGGCTAGAAAAATCCAGAGCCTCATTTCTGGGGAAAAGCATAGGCTTTTTTAATAAAGTTCCACAGCATATAATTGAACTACCATTGCATAAATTTAAATGTTACATTAAAGAGTCGCTGATGAGCAAAGGATACTATAAAGTAGACGATTATTTGAATGACCGCAATGCATGGTCATGATGTAACACATAACATAATCACTGTTTATGATGTATTTTTATACTAAGCAATTGTTGTATTAGTAACGATATGTTTTTTTTTTGTAAATGTCGTTACCTAACTAAGAAACGCTGGCAAGTTTCTTGCGCCCATTCTTCTTGTCAGTTAAAAAAGTCTTGAATGGGTGGTAGGAAAATATTGACGATTCATAAGTACATATTTATTATGTCTAAGTGAATAAAGAATATTTTTATCTTATCTTATCTTATCTTATTCAATTTCAATGTTTATTTACCTATTAATTTTATGATATGATATGATTAGTTTTATGATTCTGATATGATCTGTGTTGGTCGAAATAAATTTATTTTGATTTTGATTTGATTTGATTTGATTTATAAGTAGCTTTCAGGCGGGATTCGAACCCGCGCCTCCGGGAATCCGGCCCGATGCTCTGACCAACTAAGCTACCGAAAGGCTTACACGACTCGTCGAATTTTGCTATCACTTGTTACGCTGTAGGCCAGCGTTGCTTCATCAATGTGAGGAAACCCTCGCATCCGAAAGAAACATTTTTACAAATGTTTAACAGTCGATTAAGATAAAACAGCCATATTGGTCAGAGCATCGGGCCGGATTCCCGGAGGCGCGGGTTCGAACCCCGCCTGAAAGCTACTTTTAGGGCTCGTGGTTTTATACTATCACACATTTTTCCTATACTTACAAAATTGCATTGTGAATGGATAAAAATAATATAAAACCTCCGTGTAGGATGGTCTGAAAACCGTATTACAAAGAGTCGTCTTGCCTTGTCTGAGGTTCTGTGTTGAAATCCTGTAAGACGTGACGTTTATATATTTATATTTATTTATTGAGCACCAACAAGATATACATCAGTAAATACAATAATATTACTACAAATTACTACAATGCGAAGTTACAGAGCTAAATGCTATCTCAGTTACAAGTAAGTACTACATAAATGCATAATGAGACGGTTATGACTCATACAGGGTATTAGGAGCACCGTTGCAAAAACTTTAACAATGGCCTTTTTTTTTGTCGGAAATGAAAAAAAAATTTCGACTCTCCATAAAAAATGTCCCGATTAGTTGCTAAAGGACATCATCCACCTTATATGGGTCTTTGGGCCTGATATGAACTGTCAAATTTTCATTTATATTTTACTTATTATTGTATATTTATTGCTATAGAAACGATCTACAACGGTTTTTTAGTACCCAGATTTACTGAAAGACAGAAAAACGATGTAGAAATTACTGTTTTCAAAACTATAAAATAGCAATGAAAAACCTCAAAATGGATTAGTTCTTGCTTGAAAATGATACTAATTGTATTGATTAGGGATATTTTATTTATCATAACAAGTAGTAGGACCTACAGTACCTACAGTCAGGCCTGGGTAAGAGTCCGCCCGTGTGGATGTGGTCACACTATTGTACCTGATGGTGAGGGGTAGGTATAAGTTATAATAAAAAGAAGCGGCTTTTATTTCATCACATTTAACAGGATTCGTATGTTAACAATACATTATCTAAAAATTGGGCTCGAGGGTTAACAATACATTATCTAAAAATTGGGCTCGAGGGTTCACATTTTCATACCTCGCCAGGCCCAGATACCAAGTAATTGACATCACATGGGCGCAACAACCAACTGTCCTCCGACCAACAAAGCAATTACGGCAATATTTTTAACAATGCGGTGCCCCATTTATCTTTTTTTGCTATTTTGAATTATTTCGAATCAAAATAGAAAAAAAAAGTACAACGCGTGGAGTCAAAAGTGCTAGTGTCCAAGGCCGTGAGAAAAACAATAAGACCGCTTGTGTGTTTGAAGTTTGAGACTATCAAGTATAATACTTTCTAAACCTTGTTTTTTATTAAAAATCTTTGATACTCCAAAATAGGCATTAATATTTATTTAATATTTATTATGAATATTTGATAAATTCGTTTTCTCTTAAAAACGCTGTTCAGACCTAAGCCCAAAGTGAATGATGTCCTTTGTATGAACGTACGTAAATTTCTACTTTGTTCTGCATGATGGTCTGAAGCCATGGATAAAGTTTTTGCAACGGTGCCCCTAACACCCTGTATGTATCTCTATCTCTCATTCTCTCTCTCGCTTTCTCTCTCGGTATGATCTGAAAGGACCACGTGTAACAAGATCAACAGCACAGAATAAATAATAGTACACAGGTACAGAACCTTCACTCCGCTAAACCATTAAAATAAATAGCAACTCTAATTACAACGCAATAAAGTGAAATTCAGCTTGTACGGCTCTAACTACGAATGGCCAGACGTTGCATCTCTTTCTATCGCATATATTCTAAGCTCTCATGAAGTACATAAATGTTGTTACGAGTTGGACATTAAAATTTATGATGTCTATAACACACGGTATGCGCTTCATACCGGGAGACACAGAGAGAGAGTCAAAGAGAGAGAGAAAGAGAGACAAAGAGACAGAGAGAAAGCGACAGTCACACAGATAGAGATATACATACAGAGACACACAGAGAGAGACACAAAGAGAGAGACACACAGAGAGAGAGAGAGACAGAGACAGAGAGATACATTAGATTCATAAGTAGCGCGCCGACCTTTTAAATGAAGATGGAATACTTGCAGTAGGTGTCTACTCAATAACCAAACACAATGTCTAGATTAAGTGCACAGTAATTGATTTGATGTAGATCCAGGCGTACGTGAACTGTTCGTGCATAATCGACAGAGATTCTGGCCGACAAACAGCAATGTACAGTATTGTATTTCGACTGAAAGGTACAATCACGAGCAATAATATGTATACATACAACATAGAACTAGGTATGTCATATAAACAGTATTGTGTGACTTTTACATTTTCTTTTTGTTGGAATACCTATCAATAACACGCGTAGATATCACTTCGTCATTGGTATTACTTGTTGCGTATATTTATCGAAAGCTTTTATACATATTATATACCAAAAAAGTAAAAAGTCGAAATGTATTCATATCTTATGATAAAGTAACTTTCGAGGAGAAACTAATATGTGAAAAGAAACGCGCTTATATATGGTATTTAGTTAAGTACTTTGCGAAGAAAGCTTTCGTACCGACATTTTATTTCCCATGTCAAAATTAAGGATACATTTGAAGTCCTCAATTTCAAGGAAGAATCTTTACAAATACTTACAGGTTGTTTTTCTTTTATAATTGGATAATTAACACGAATTCATATCTGGAAAGCCTTATAAATTCATATCAGTTTGATTCCACGTAATTGCTATTGCAGAGATATAATTAAATCATTTTGACCCTCTTTGACCTTCAAAGATCATTCCGAGTAGGGTGACTATGTTGTTTTACAAATAAATGTTATACGAACACAATGACGTGTTTTGTGAGTGATATGTTGGGTTTCGGTGCCGGCTTTCGTACGATCTAACTCCTGAGGATGCCCCAAGTTGGGGCGAAACACGTGTAGAGTAGTCTAATCGGTGAAGGTGCTAGGCACAGAACACGGTTTTTTTTTTCTATATAAACTGGATATTTCTGGATAAACTCAAAACAAATAAACCGATTCAAAAAAATCATCACCATTAGAAAACTACATTGATCTTTATTGACATAAGCTATTTTATATCCCCATATTCTCACAGGATCGGGTACCACGTGGGAAAAACCGTAGATACTAGTAGATAACATAATACAACAATATTTAAATACTCGTACAACTCTAGTAAGCATAACACATTACGGCAAATTCGTATGTTACGAGAGGACCTTATATAATAATTTACATAACAGTAAAGTAGAAAGCTCATTCATCAAAATATCTGTTTTACCATCTTCACAGTTATTTTAGGGATTATATTTACTTAGGCTCTGATCCCGTTTTCAGCGAGAAAGTTCTTGACAAATAAGTCGAGAGGCAGAAACGTCGGACGCAGGCTTCGAATTCAAACATCTAACATAATAGAAAGTTTTGTTCTATATAAATTTAAAATGATATTGATTAATTAAGTTTAAATCTTTCTGTGAGGTGTTTTAATCTTAGACTCTGTGGCGCTTTGATTTAATACCTCTAGCATTAATAACTATCGTTATGGTAATTGAATAGTCAACTATAGTTAAAGGACGGTATACCGTACTTTAAAAGCTGTCTCAAGTGCTATCAAAAAGTATTGAATTTCAGTTCTTTAAACGACCGAAAGAGGCGCTACCGCTCCTCTAGTTTTCAAGCAAAATAATACGGTCGGGATTTCACGATAACGGTTACCATAACGACTGTTTTTCTTGCTAGCTGAAATCTCTGCCGCTATCTCTGACAAATTCGGGTAAATTTAGAAAACTATTTTTTTATACTTTCTCGTATCTGGGTGTAAATGTTAATACTTACCCATTTTTGTGTTACCAAAATTATTTTAAATTAAAGCATTATTATCTGTATTGTGATGGTATTCGGATTAAGACAGTATTCATCTAGGTCACCATTAAAAAAATAGTCCTTTATATTTACTCAAATAAAAATAAATGAGAATTGCAGTTTTGGACGAAAAAATGTAATTGACATTATTTTTTTATTGGGTAGATATTTTTAATTAAAAAAAAATAGAAACTTAGATAACTATTTATTGGCTAATGAGTAACCATATTTTATAAAAACATTTGTATTAATAGCTGTAAGTTTTCCAAGAAGTAAAAATAAATAAAATAAATAAATACTGTCTTAATCCAAATAACGTCACAAGTACAATCAACCATGCAAGTGAAATACATGGAGCTCTAAAACATGGTAACATTTCCTGGTGTTCCTTAAACTTACTATAAGCCCTGCTTGGTCACCCCATAGCTGAAATCTGTTAGCTTTTAAGATCATGTATGAATAAATAATAAATAAATAAATAATAAATAGCTGTTCTAGGACGATGAAGGACGCGTATTAGGGATAATTAGGCGGTTCCCGCGGAAGCCACTAATTAGCCTAGTATAGGCTATGGAAATGGAAATAAAGACCACCAAGGATTCGGATTATGCGCTGCTATGACTCATATGCTGCTCATAAATGTAACTTCCGTCGTCGCGCGCACAAACAGATGTTTGGGAGACCAGAAACGCGCGCTTTAGTGCTTTGTTTACGTAAAAATGAGAGCCTGTAATTTGATACCCCTGACTGTTGAGAGGTTAAATAAAACCCATTATTGTGCCCATAACAACACAAATGTGATGAAAATGTGTGTGAGCCGTGATAAAAATAGAAGTTCCATAGAATATGATTTAATTATCATACTAGAAAATGTATATAGTGGTATAGAAGAAAAAGAAATACAAGCCCAGTATCCTGAAGATATAGTTTTATTAAACTACCTGTGAAGTAAGATAGGGACTAATGCCCGAATACTCGTACGCTACTTATCTTTGGGAGCGTCTCAAACATCATGGCATCTCTTTCATACGTTTGATATTTAAAGTGTCAGGACGATGTGTGAGACGCTCCCAAAGATAAGTAGCGTACGAGTATTCGGGCATTAAGTCCCTACATATTAGGGATAGAAACAAGATGAGTGATGGTACCCTATACTATTGATTTAAATAAAAACTACAGTAAGTTACTGGGTTAAGAATGAAAAGAAAACAAAAGTTGAAAGTGAAATACATGGAACTCTAAAACATGGTAACATTTCCTGGTATTCCTTAAACTTACTATAATACGCCCTGCTTGGTCACCCCATAACTGTTCTAGGAAGATGAAGGACGCGTATTAGGGATAATTAGGCGTTTCCCGCGGGAGCCACTAATTAGCCTGTACTACGGCGGTTATGGAAATAAAGACCTCTAAGGATTCAGATTAATCAAAGCAGTTGGTACATCTGAGATTTCTGACAGAAATAACGAAGTTAGTTACAACCTGTCTTAGAAGAGCAACTTAATTTTTAAAATTAGATGACGACCGATTTGGCGCAGGGGTAGGCTACCTACCTTCTGCGCCAGTGGTCTCGGGTTCGATTCCCGAACAAGACAAATATTTGTGTGCATGAACATGTCTATGTGTCTTGGTCTCGGTGTTTACTATGTATATTAAGTATGTATTTACAAACAAAAAGTATTTAAGTATATATTTATCCGTTATTACTATGTATATTAAGTATGTATTTACAAACAAAAAGTATTTAAGTAGGTATATATTTATCCGTTATCAAGTTTTCCATGATACAGTTTCTAAATGAAATTAAAATGGTCTTATATAATTGGTGTGAATGTAAGAAGTTATTTATTTATTATTTATATTTATTTATATCGTAAACTAAAGTGCTGTACGGAATAATTCTGCATTTGTATATTTTGAATATTACTTTTAATACAAAAGATTATGCTAATACAAAACTTAATTCAAATCTTGATGTTTTTATATTTCTATTGAGCAGCGGTTTCCATAGTGCCGCTATCCCTGTAGTCCCGGGTTTGATGCCAGATCATCTCTGATACTCAAATTATAAGCAAATTCTTTAATCTGTGCATTTTTTTTTATTTATCTTACCTGTTTGTTAGGCACTACTTCGCATAAAGTAGTTTCTCGATGAAAACAGTTAATTAATTGTTCTCAAATCAAGCATAAATTGTTTATTATTTATTTTAATACACCTGAAGCCAATTAAACACATGTAATGTAATAACACATAAATAATGCAAAATTATTAATATTCCATAGAGCAGCGGTTTCAATGGTAGCGCTTTTTCTGAATTCCTGGGTCTACAGACTCGCTTAGCTTAAAAGAAAAAAGGTCTGTAAATGATGATTCATCTCCTAAATGTTTCGTTAATTTATCTGTGAATTTGACAAAGACCGCTTTGCTCAAAATATTGGTCGAATGAGGTCGAAATAGTCAAGTCACGTAACGTAAATTTATAGGGGGCATGAACCGCACTAAAAATATATGGAACAAATTAGGGATTTGCTGTGGTTTTTATGTTGTTTTTGTATTATTTTGGTAGGTTGCAATAGCCAGACAGTTGTGGTAACAAAATGACCGTTAAAGCTCGGTATTTGTATTTTTCTGTGTTTTAACCCCATTTTTTTATAAATTTATGTAATGCAATGTTTATTTACGAGTACATAATAAAAAAGTAACTCTGCCTATCTGTCTTTTCAACTGACTGTTACCTACCTTTTCACGCCTTAAGGCGCTACTCGGAAAAAGTATAGACTTTTTGATATGAAACTATAGGATGGTTAGAGTTGTTACAAATCTGATATTAAGATATGTATTTCTTTATACCTTTATCTAGAATCGTATAGTTTCAAAAACACGATTGTATGATTTTGGCTCGACACTTTTTATTTTCGAAAAGACCTCTTAAAAAAATATTTTTATAAAAAAATTAAACCGCCTTCTAAAAAACCACATCAAAAAGTAAGAAATAATTCCTCACCAAATAAATAACGTAAGTACTTTGAAGTCGGGCGTGAAACATGTACAATGTTTTGTTGTTTTTGTTAAAACCAGCCCGACTTCAAAGTAGTTACGTTATTTATTTGGTGAGGAATTATTTCTTACTTTTTTGATGTGGTTTTTTAGAAGGCGGTTTAATTTTTTTATAAAAATAATTTTTATTTCACTCTTTTTAGTGCATCGTGCAGGCAATTTACGTGTTTTCTGGTAAATAGGTATGTGATCAAACTCAAAACCTCCTTTTTCGAAGTTAGTTAAAATACCTTGAGGTATCCCCTTTCCAACAAAACAAGAATCATCTAAATCGGTTTATAAACAAAGGAGGTATGCCTAAAGATACGTATTAAATTCACATAAAGTGGTAACGAAAACGACAGTATTTTCAAGATTTCCTGAAAACTACTGAACCGATTTCGAAATTTCAAAAAATGGGACCAACTTGGAAACCAACCTGATGATTTAACGTTTGAACCATTTCAATCGGTTCAGCCGTCTTCGAGTAATCGGTGGACATACACAAAAAAAAAAAAAAAAAACATACATACAGACGAATAGAGAACCTCCTCCTTTTTGATTTAGAAGTCGGTTAAAAATACGAAATTTCAAGATTATTCTTAAATGGGGTTACTTTGGGTTGGTTTAATTAGTGGACACCATTAATATTTAGGATCGTATAGAAGCATTTTTTAAAAATCGCTACTTATAGTTTTTTAATACGAAGTGATTTTGTGTTTTTTTCGCCTAATCTACAAAATCGGTCTCGCTCCCGCGCGCGTCGTTTTCTCATTGCTATCTCGCTTCAGCATAATTTTTCCGAGTATCGCCTAAATCACTGAACCGATATTGATGAAATTTTAAACATAGATGAAATTCATTTTCATGAGCGAATCCATCGCAAATAGCTTTAAAATAAATATAGTGCGTTACAATATACGTACGTGATAACCTCCTTTTAGAAGTCGGTTAGAAAAACGTGGCCATTCATATTTGTAACCTCAAGCGCCATTTTTAACTAACAGTCAAAAGTTGAGGGGCTTATCAAAGAACTTCTGCACTTAAATTGGTCCTTCGATGACAAATGACTCTTCAGAAAGGACGCCTTACACCGACCATTGGAGAATGCTCTTAAACTCCACTAGACAAGGTCTGAAATACATTGGCACTCAAATTAGGATAATTTACCTCTTAACTTTTCATAACGTACAATTTTTAGTTTCTGACTCGGGATTTTATTAAAGTATTCAAAATTTATATTCATGCCTCAAACAATCAAATTCAAAAAGATTCTAAATTTTACATTCTAAAGCTAGAAACACACTTGTCTAGCGCAGTGTGTTGACGCGCGGTACGACGCGCATCGGTTTCATACATTAGTATTGTTAGAAACATACTTCAGCGTGCCGCGACTCTCTCTGTCTCTGTCGTGTCCATACTAAGTGTATGAAACAGACATTCTGGCGTCGCGCCACACCACAGAAGTGTGTTTCCGACTTTAAAGAAGTTGTTCGGAAAAGATCGACGTCTCTGAACGCATCCCTAATGTCACGTCAAATTGACATTTCGCTGTCACTTGAAGTTGACACTTCCACTTGATTGGAATTCTTGTAAGAAACATGTCGGATTAAATTTTGCTGAATTGTTAAAAACCGCTCGCGTTGAATGTGCCTGGCATATCGAGTTTGAATTGAATCCTGAATTATCCTGTCGATCCCGTGTTGTACGACCAAGATTTTGACGCCATCGTGACGATCGGGCCGGTCGCGGCGTTTTGAAATAAAGAGTGCCACCACACGCGTTGTTGTCGGGAAAATATATATTAATAAACAGGCCCCGCGTGTGTCGTTGTGTATTGTTGAAGCGCCCAGTGTCTTGGGACCGCTGTGTGCTATTTGTTTTGTGAGTGAGGTGACGAATTGGTAAGGTCGGCAGACGAAGAAAGGACACATCAGATGGGGGCGCCCCCGCATACCACTTCTGCCCCGGAGACCTTTCGACACCACAGAACCGTATGTTAAATCACCTTAATTCACATTAAGTCGCTGTGTATCGCAGTCCAATTGTTCAGTTACATCCCGGCTGAAACCAAGTTTTGTCCGGAGTCTCTCCTAGTGATACCAGCTTCCACTGCGCTATGCCATTCCGCGGGTCTTTGTCTATTAATCAGTGCCGTTTTGATGACCATCTGGTCCGGACTAGATTAATTTGTACTTGTAAATGGTAATTAACTTGCATTTGAAAAGTAAAGGGCATTCCTTCTGTTATTGGTTCCATGTCTTGTAATTAATTGTCATGTATTGAAGTTCCAAAATGTAAACAGATGCCTTTCTTTGTTCATAATAATTATTATTTAGTTTTGTTAGCAAACTTGAGTTGTGAATATTGACAAGTTGTTGCTAAATAATAGCTAATAAAAAGTTGCCCTAAAAAGGCTTGGGTACTTAAATTAAGTTTGCACTCAATACTTAGTGAAACTTAAATGATTTAAGACATTATTTACACATTGAAACTTATTGAAACTTGTGCTTTGAAATAATTAAAATTAACTTGTTGTTTATTTAACTTAACTTGTAGTTTGTGTCTAAGTTATAACCTCTTGAGAGTTAGAGTTATAATTATATACTTGAGTTTTGTTGTTTTCTGATAACCTCCAAATATTTAAGAGTTTGTGTCATTATAAATACTTTGTTGTTGTAATATTGGAATTTTGTGGTTATTAATAACCTAAATATTAGAGATTTTGTGTTATAGTGAATATTTTGAATTTGTTGTTTTTGTTGATAAATTTGTGACGTTACAATGACGGCCTCCTCTGCTAAAGCCAAAATACGTTCTGAGTTACGGTGGTTAGCTTCTGCGGTTGCATTGTTGGATCGACCGGATAGGACGGAGGCCTTGTTGAACAGATACGTAGATCTGCCCGTACGTTTGGCTGTTGTTGATGAACAGTATGCCTTATTTTTGGAAAAGACTGTTGAGGCCGATGTGGAAATGCGACAAGAAGTCGGTTTGGATGTGGACCAGTGTTATGATTTTGCGGACAGAATTACCCAGGTGGCTCGACCTTTGCAAGTGGCAAGAGAGAATGAACCGAGCCCGTCCCCGGTCAAATCTAAGAGTATGCCCCCTCTATTTGCTAGATTGGCTCCCTTAGATTTAAGGCGTTTTGCTGGTCGTCTACAAGACTGGGAGGGCTTTATTAATATCTTTGATAGTCTCGTACATGCCCGGGACGATTTGACCCAGGGCCAAAAGTTGGCTTACTTGTTATCCGTGTTGGAAGGGGAGGCCCTTGAATCGGTTCAACATTTGGCCCCCTCGGATGAAAACTACCCTATTGCTAGGGATTTGATTGCCCGTCGGTACCAGAACGTACGACGTCTGGCGGACAACCATGTTGCCGCCATTTTGAATTTACCCCGCGTTGCCAGCGTGATGCACTTGAGAGTGGCTTTGTTGAATCCGCTGTTGGTTGCCTACAACGCATTAAAAAACTTAAAACTCCCAGTGGAGCAGTGGTCGTTTTTGTTACTGCACATTGTCCTGGGAAAGTTGCCGGACTCTGTTAAGGTCCGTTTTGAGCAGCAGTATGGTGGGGATAGTGCGACTTATCTGCCACCCTTCTCGGACCTCTTGACGTTCCTGGAAGGAGAGAGTAGACTGGCAGATAATTCCTCTCTGGCCGGTCCTATGGGACCCGAACGACCTGTGCCACAGAGTAGGTCCCCCACCGGACCCCCCCGTAGGGGGCGTATGGCCCCTCGCGCGCCCGGCCGCTATGCCGCCGTCCAGGAGACCGCCCGCTGCTTGTACTGTCGGGAACCGGGTCACAGCACGACCCGTTGTGATAAGTTCCTCGACCAGCGCGTCCAAGGCCGTCGAGCGATCGCGCGACAACGGACATGGTGCTACTCGTGCTTGGGCCGGCACATGCAGCGCGAATGTACCCAAGCGCACCCATGCCGCTTTTGTAAGGGCAACCACCATCCCCTCCTCTGCATGAACAGCCCAGAGGGCGGCGGAGCGCCGCAGCGCGTCGCTGCGGGATCACCTCGTATGGGTGGGGGTCTCGGACCCCCCGCGGTGTCTGCATCCCGCAGCAGTTCTAGTGGCCACCAGAGTGGCCCCAGACGCTCTCCGCCACGTTTGGAGCCTCAAACGGGCGGGGGTCCCAGGGACCCCCCCATGGGAAACCGATCCCCAAGGATGGGGATGAGTCATGCGAGCGTTGCCGGAGGTCGTAGAGGCCCCCCGCGACGTTTTGAGCCTCGCACGGGCGGGGGTCCCACGGACCCCCCCATGGAAAATCGGTCCCCAACTAGCGGGTTCGATTTTGCGAGCGTTGCGGGAGGTCGTAGAAGCCCCCCGCAACGTGTTGAGCCTCGCACAGCCGGGGGTCCCCGGGACCCCCCTTCTGAAAATCGGTCACCGTGCCCCCGCGACTATGGGGCGACGTACACGGTGGGTGCTAGGCACCGATTCTCGCCGCCGCTCGCCGAATACCCGCGTTTGGAGCGGCGCCCGCCCCGTCTTCAAGGGGCCGGGAGATATAACCCGCCTGATACCGGGCGAATTGGACGTAGGCAGTATGTGGGAGAATGGGACCCACTGGATCGCTATGAGCGACCCCCTTACCATGGGGGGACGTCTGGGGACCCCACATACTAGCAATCAACGTGTTTACGGTCGATTGTAGCCACCCCTCCAGAGACCGTTTTGTTGCCCACGGCCTCTGTGCTTGTCAGGGGATTGAATGGCGACCTTGTGGAAGTTCGCGCCTTGTTGGATTCCGGTGCTCAGGGGTGTGTTGTGTCATCTTGGTTAGTTAGGCGGTTGGGCCTCAAGGTGCACCCCCACACGGAAGGCGTGAGAGGTGTTGGCGATGTGAAAGTCCCCGGGTTGTTAGGGCATGTTGACTTCACATTTACATCACGTAATAAGTCCACGCCAGGCATTAAGACCTCGGCGATTGTGTTGGACACAGTTGTTGGCCGTCAACCTTCAGTTGACTTGGGACCGAGTATGTTGTCTTTGGTGTCTGATTCCCCACTCGCCGATCCAAATTTCTTCCGCCCAGGCCCGATTGATGCTCTCCTTGGAGCCGATGTCCTGGGGCGAGTTTTGTTGACGGGGAAGCGAGTTTTGCAGCCAGATGGCTTGGTAGCTCTGCAGACGACACTCGGTACAGTTGTGATGGGCCCTGCTCGCCGCGTTTTGGATTCCCTTGATGAGGATCGCGGTCTTGTTTTTAATGTGTCTCTCTCCGAAGTGGTGCAGAAGTTTTGGGAGGTTGAGGAACCTCCACCAGCCCCGCGGGTAGACCCAGTAGCGGATGAATGCGAGTTGTATTACCAGAATAACACTGGTCGCCTCCGCTCTGGTCGTTTGATCACCCGTCTCCCCTTTCGTGCCGGCCGACCTCCTCTGGGCGAATCCCGACCGCTAGCGGAACGTAGGCTAGTGGCGATGGAGCGTCGCATGAGCAAGGATCCGGTCTTCCGCCAGAAGTATGTTGAATTCATGCGGGAGTATGAGGAGTTAGGGCACATGTCCGTGAGCGATTTGGATTGGCGCTCCGTTGAGCACTTCTTTTTGCCGCACCACGCCGTTTTGAAATCCGGAAAGATTCGGGTGGTCTTTGACGGTTCGGCTCCCACCTCTACTGGAGCGTCCTTGAACCAGTGTCTGCATGTAGGTCCCAAGCTGCACACGGAGATCTCAGACATTTTGACCAACTTCCGGCGGCACCAAATTGTATTTATGACTGACATCCGGATGATGTTCAGACAAACGGTCATCCATCCAGAGGATAGGAGGTACCAATTGATTTTGTGGAGAGAGAGTCCTAGGGACCCCTTGTTGATTTATGAATTGAATACGAATACGTACTAGGGTGCTTCTTATTTGAACCAAAAAATTTTTTTACTAAATTTATTGTGTGTCACCCTTTCATTCTGTTCTAAGACATAAAAAAACATTGTGTTATTTTATTCAGATTTTTAAAATAATATTTAAGGGTCGCTACCAAAAAAAAAAAATTACGAAAATATGTATTTTTATTTTTGTTAATTTCGTTACAAAACTTATAATTATACATGTATCATTATAACAATTATTAGGAAAAAAATTATTTCACGCTAACAATGTGCTTTTATTTGCATTTGGATACTTTGCTCTAAAATTTTTGACCACCAAAAGTAGAAATTGTTTCTGTTCTTCGTTTGTGGTAATTAGTTTATTATACTCCTCCATCAATGCAACCCCTCGCTCCGCTATATCGTTCACCACTTTCATTGAACGTATAATTTTTCTTGAAGCTTTGTAATCTTCGTCTTCTGTCCAAAGACCAGGTTCTTTTTGCAAAAATGCGGGCGAAATTCCAAGGATTCTAAAAAATCTTAAGGTGTTGCTGGACACAAAATCCTCAATATTTTTTTCGTCAATGTGATTAATATCCAAGGTAATACGCTTGGGAGTATAATCTGCCCCTTCGTCATTTAGTGCAATTACCATTTTTTTCTTGGTTTCAATAGAAACTTCATCATCAAAAAAAGCAAGCGCAATAAGTTCTTCAGATAGGTACCACAGGTGTCCTAGGAACTTTGTTAGCGCTTTTTTGGCCATAGCTTTGTTTGTGTTCTCAAAACTCTTCAGATTTTTTAACAACCATAAGTCGTTCCTCGGTGCTGAAGTTGCCACAGGAGCTTGAAACCAGCATCTGACATAGATTGTAATGACAAAAACGCATATTTCAGTAACAGCTTTCAATTCCCTTTTTGTCAATTTAAACTGATCTTTAAACAGATAAAGCTTAAGGCAATATATTGCTTTTGCCATCCACCGCGCACGATGAAGACCCGCTGGAGCTCTGAATGAAATGCCTTTATTAGGCACACCTCCTAGAAATATTATTGTCAGGTTTAGCATCTCCTTGTAATCGTCGCGAGGTTGATAATCATTCAGCTGTTGTTCAGCGAATAAAATCATGCTACTTGCAACATTTTCCACGCATTTTAAGGCTTCAGGGTCTGATGAAATTGTACAAAACTTATTCTGATCAATATTAGGCCAAGCAGTCCTAAAACGTTTAAAAATCAATATTTCTGGCCCACTTGATGGACCTAATGCTTGAACTACAACTGCTTCTAACATTATTTCCATTACATGGTGACGACAGGCTAACCAAAGCATATCTTTTTCCATCTTTTGCTCTAATAGAATGCACGCACCACCTCTTAAACCAGTGTTGACCGCAGTGGTATCGAAGCATAAGCATTTTATTTGATCGCTTAAGTTCCAGGATGTAATAGTGTCATAAACAGCTGTAGCACACGCCTCTCCAGTCCCTTGTCTGAGTTTCGGAACCGCTAATAGTTGATCCACACCTTGGCCTGACACTAAAATAGGTAGACGATCCACTGTTTCGTGTCCTGTTATGTCTTCGATTAGTTTGCCATCCCAATGAATTGTAAGAGGCATATCTGTTTTGAATTCTTTTTTTAAAGCTTCTGCTACCCTTTGCCTCTGCTTCATACGTTGCCGACGAATTGAGGAAGTATTAATATTAAACTCGGATGGATCGGTTCCTGCACTTTGGAGCGTTGATGTCAAAACAACAGTCGCTTTTCTGTTACTCAATTTAGCAAAGTCGAGGCTTGCTGATAACCGTTCATCAAGCAGCTTCTTCGTACCGCGTTTCCGTTTAGCTTGGGGCAAATCGACTGTCGAAGTTGACTTGTTCATTTCCGAAGTTTCCGAAGTATAACTTTTTCTTTCGTCGTCACTGCTGGTAGTCGAAGAAGACAAGATGCACTTTTCTCGTAAACATTCAGAATATCTTTTTTCTTGATCTATAAGATGTTGAACGCGAGCTTTTTTCTGCTCTTTCTTAGTCATCTTTTTTAAATGAATCTTGTCCACTCCACCTATCGAACCAGGGCGTCCTTGTTTTCTCTGCTCAATCAAAAAAGATTTGTCTTCCTCAATGGTGATCTTATTTAATGCGTCAGCATGAGCAATATCAAAGAGATCTTTTAAATGACATTGCCATTCCTTTTCTTTATTTTTTAGGCCCTCGGACCGTTTGGCTTTGTTTTCTTTATTTTTTTTCAATTTTTGCCATTCAAAATATTTATTTTCTATCTTTTTTATGACATCTTTTTTTAATTTAGTCGGGATTCCCGCTCGTTCCCACACCGCCATAAGGTCCCATGCAGTAAAATTTGACGAATTACGATTTGTCTGTTTCATGACAATCTTGTAATGGAAAAATAAACTTAACACTTCGTTAGTCGTCGGTAACTTGCTTTGAATCAGGTTGTCTGATGTCTGTCCTACCAACCAAATATTAGTTTTATTTCTGGTCAATAATAATGAATTGGACGACGATGCCATGATGTCACACAACACGATACGCGGCAAAACAATACAACGTGCACTAGTTCTCACAGCGCGTTGATTACTAGCTAATATGGCGTTTCGCCGGCGCGTCATTAGGGTTGCGGAAGAAGGGCAGGAGGGGGAAAAGTGCGTGTCACGCGCATAGATCACACGATGACCATTTACAAAGTGTGTTTTATCGAATTCTAATTATGAAACAAACTGAGATTTACGCCCTGAGATGTAAACTATGTTATGAACATTTTTTCAAACTTTAACACGCGGTAGCGACCCCTAAAATGTATCTAAAAAAAATAACAATAATAACTAGTTCGTTTCTCGGACGATAGAAGCGAATGGCGTGTTGACGCGGTTAATTTTAAAATGTCGAAAAATAAGAACCACCCTAATACGTACGGTTTGGCTTCGAGCCCGTTTGTTGCGATTCGTTCTTTGTTGGAGTTGGCCGAGAAGGAGCGCTTGAGATACCCTCGCGCCTCCGCCATTTTGGCCAGTGACGTCTATGTGGATGACATTTGCACGGGCGCCTCATCTGTCTCAGAGGCGATTGTCCTGAGAGACGAACTCACCGCCCTTTTGAAGTCGGGAGGTTACGAGTTGAGGAAATGGATATCCAACTTGCCTGATGTACTGGTAGGTTTGCCCGAAGAGCACCAGCAGGACCCCCACCTATTCGAAAATGTTGATAATCCCCATGTGGTGACCGTCCTTGGCGTATAGTACAAACCGGTCTCTGACACTTTCACTTATTGTGTGGATTTACGACCACCGAAAGTCTGGACCAAGCGTTTAGTATTGTCTACTGTCGCACGTACCTTTGACCCCAATGGGTGGATTTGCCCCGTGCTGTTTATGGCCAAGTGTTTCTTGCAACGGTTATGGGCTTCGGGTGTGTCGTGGGATGAACCCCTCTCGGACGAGTTACTCCGAGATTGGTCGAGCTTCGTTTCATCCCTCCCCGAGATTAATGAAGTGCATTTGCCGAGGCTATTCCTCCCTTCTGAAAATTGTAAAGTTACTCTTCACGGCTTTTCCGATGCCTCCGAACGTGGATTTGCTGCGGCCGTGTACCTCCGCACCGTTACTGTTGACGGAGTTGTTGCTGTGCATCTGGTGATAGCGAAAAGCAAAGTCGCTCCCCTTCGGACTCGTCATACGATCCCGAGGTTGGAATTGTGTGGAGCTGCCCTCCTAATGCGTTTGTTGAACCACGTATGGCTCACATTAGGTCGATCTATTAAGATACAAGAGGTTTATGCTTGGACGGACAGTCAGGTCGTCCTTTGTTGGTTGAAGGCTCCGGCGCACACCTTGGACGTGTTTGTGGCCAATCGAGTGTCGCAGATTTGTAATTCCGACATCGAGTTGATTTGGAGACACGTGCCGGGAACCATGAATCCCGCGGATTGTGCGTCTCGGGGTTGTGTAGCCCCAACCCTAATTAACCACCCCCTCTGGTGGGGCCCACAGTGGTTAATGCGGCCTGAGTCGGAGTGGCCGCCCTCTCCAGCGTTGTCGAACGTAGCCGTTCCTGATATGCGGGCATGCGTCCTGGAGACTAACCCCGCCGGGGAAAAGGATTTGTTGTTGGATCGGTACAGCTCCTTACAGAAGCTGCTTGGTGTTACCGCTTGGATCAGACGTTTTGTGTACAATTGCAGAAACCCACGCGCGAGGCGTGATTCGTCGGTTCTCACTCCGGACGAGCGTAGGGACGCGCTCTTGTTTTGGGTCCGGAGAGTACAAGCTGATAGTTTTGAGTCCGAGATTGAAATTTTGCGTTTAGGCCGTCGCAAGTTGAAGGGCGCGGTATCGCGATTGAATCCCTTCCTGGACGAGAGTGGGCTTTTGCGAGTCGGCGGAAGACTTCGAAATGCGAACCTGCCGTATGGAGCTCGTCACCCCCTTTTGTTACCTAAAGCCGGACATTTGACTCAACTGATAATAACAGATCGCCATGTGAATGCACAACATGCTGGCTGTAATGCTTTGTTGGCCATTTTGCAGCGTGAATTTTGGATTTTGTCTGCTCGTCGAGCCATTCGCACTGTGGTTTTCCGTTGCCTGCCTTGTTATCGATTGAAGGCCGCGACCATGCAGCCCCAGATGGGTGATTTGCCTGCTGATCGCGTCACGGAATGTAGAGCTTTTGCCGGAGTCGCCACCGACTTCGCCGGTCCCTTTACTGTAAAGGCTTCGAGACTGCGTAATGCTAAAACCTATAAGGCGTACTTGTGCGTGTTTGTGTGTTTGTCCACCAAGGCTGTCCATTTGGAAATTGTCTCGGAATTGTCTACCGAAGCCTTTGTCGCCGCCTTGAGCAGATTTGTTTCCCGTAGAGGACTGCCGACATTGATACGTTCCGATTGTGGTACTAATTATAAGGGAACGTGTAATTATCTTAAGGAAGTAGTTAAGTTTTTTGTTGATAATAAAATAGACATTGGAACCACCCTCTCCCGGCGTGGGATAATCTGGAAGTTTAGCCCTCCAGCTTGTCCGACCTGGGGAGGAATTTTTGAAGCTTGTGTAAAGGCTGCCAAGACACACTTGCGTCGCGTGATTGGAGAAACTATTCTCACGTTTGAGGAACTTGATACGGTATTTTGTAAAATTGAGGCCGTCCTCAACTCGCGACCCTTGTGCCCGTTGTCTTCGGACCCGAATGACCTGGAAGCGTTGACCCCAGGTCATTTCTTGATCGGACAGCCCCTTTTGGCTTTGCCTGAATATCCGATTCAAGATGTAGGATCCCATCGTTTGTCGCGATACCAACTTTTGAAACAGATGTCCCAAAACTTCTGGGCACGTTGGTCGATGGAGTATTTGCATATCCTACAACAGCGCGTGAAGTGGACAGATAAAACCACCCCACCCCAGACTGGCGACCTCGTGTTGATTAAGGATGCTAACCTGCCGCCCCTATGTTGGCGAAGGGGGCGCATTGTTAAACTCTACCCCGGAACTGACGGAGTTCCTCGTTTTGCTGAGGTTTTGGTTCGAGATTCGGTTTTGAAGAGAGCAGTTAGTGGGCTCTCCCGATTACCCGTAGATTGACGTACCGTTCTTAACGGTCCGGGGCGGGGGGATGTTCGGAAAAGATCGACGTCTCTGAACGCATCCCTAATGTCACGTCAAATTGACATTTCGCTGTCACTTGAAGTTGACACTTCCACTTGATTGGAATTCTTGTAAGAAACATGTCGGATTAAATTTTGCTGAATTGTTAAAAACCGCTCGCGTTGAATGTGCCTGGCATATCGAGTTTGAATTGAATCCTGAATTATCCTGTCGATCCCGTGTTGTACGACCAAGATTTTGACGCCATCGTGACGATCGGGCCGGTCGCGGCGTTTTGAAATAAAGAGTGCCACCACACGCGTTGTTGTCGGGAAAATATATATTAATAAACAGGCCCCGCGTGTGTCGTTGTGTATTGTTGAAGCGCCCAGTGTCTTGGGACCGCTGTGTGCTATTTGTTTTGTGAGTGAGGTGACGAATTGGTAAGGTCGGCAGACGAAGAAAGGACACATCAGATGGGGGCGCCCCCGCATACCACTTCTGCCCCGGAGACCTTTCGACACCACAGAACCGTATGTTAAATCACCTTAATTCACATTAAGTCGCTGTGTATCGCAGTCCAATTGTTCAGTTACATCCCGGCTGAAACCAAGTTTTGTCCGGAGTCTCTCCTAGTGATACCAGCTTCCACTGCGCTATGCCATTCCGCGGGTCTAGGCAGGGGTGTACTGAACAGAAGTATTAAAGTCACCATATAATATTAACTTATTCAGTACAATTTTTACGACATATTTTAAATCAAAATAATAACACATAATATCTGACATCTATTGTTTACTCTTTTAAGTAATAACTCCCTGCGCTATCGAGAAATGATGAAATCCGCAGTAGAACTAAAACAACCGACATCGCTTCAAGGATTGCTCAGTTAAAGTGGCAGTGGGCGGGATACATAGCACGGTAATTCTTTGACGCTTTATATATAGCACCCTCAAGAGTGGAGAAGCAAGCTACTCCTGCAGTCTTCAATCATGAAGGAACTAGTTCCATAAGTAACTGTCAGAACACAACTTCATCTCTTGAAAAACACAACTTCATTCCCTGAAAAATCTCTCATTCATCTCTCACTCGTTCCATAAATCGGTCATTGTACTCAATACATTCTCATATTCTCGATGTGTGGCAATCAGTACAGTTAATCTAATACCAAAATCCATTAAAGCCATTGCTATGGCATTATGTTAATAGATTTGGGCCCCAGATTTGCTTAATCAAAAACAAATTATTGCTCTGTGTACATATAATCTGTTTATTTCATTGAACAGATTTTAAATTAACTGTTTTTTATGTTACCACTTTGTCTGCCTGTCTAGTTGGCTATAATCCTAATTGATTGTGGTGTTGAATTTCAATACAGTTTCTTTAATAAAATAGGATAATTTACAGATATATTTTTTTATTTATCTTATTCTGTGACAAGTATTATAAGCACTTTGTGTAACGATGCTCATTGATGTAAAAATCGGCTCCAAAAAAAGTTTGAACAAAAATGTAAAATAAATTGATATGTGCCAATTTTTCTAACTAGTCTTTTAATCTACCCATCTATCTAAAATTTGTGGCAAGCCATCATCATGATTTGACTTGGCGTGTAGGTACAAACAGGGACAAATTCGGTGAACCACCTCTTACTTCTTTTCGTGTGACTGGCATCTCACCGTACACTTGAACTCCCTATCCCTGATTGTTTATGCATTGTAGATTAATACATAACCAAATAGTAAAAGGGTCGTACGTACCAAAAAAAGCAAGAAGTGGTTCACAACTTCGAACAAAAAATGAGTGATAAAAAAGGTAGAATGTATAAACTTCTCCTTTATTGGAATCCGGGCGAATTTATGAGAATTAAATCCATGAGCATACTCGAAGTAAGTATGATCCATTTGCCACTGAGCCCACTCATCGGTTGTTGTGATCTAATTGTTCGAAGTAAGATACATCGCAATAATGATTAGCATCGCTTTCAATTAGACTATGACTACCACATCACTGGTTCCTAAAGACAGTCGTTACGGTTGATTAGTATCGCCACATAATGGATATACACTTTCATCCTTTCTATCACTTACAAATACATGAAAAAAATCAAAGGCTTGGCACATATTGTGGTACTAGGTACTCAGTTATGGCTCGTTCACACGTAATTCGTCGTTAAAACACGAAACTCTAATAATTATAGTTGTTTCATCTCACGAGCGCGTGTGAGCCATACTAGTCGTTCTCACGCGTCTGTGTGCGTCGGCCTGCGCGGCGACTGCTTAAAACATCGTAGTTTATATGACTGTCACATAATAAGAGGTATCAAAGCACGAGTGGGAGATTGAAAGTTTTCTTAACCAATCATGAAAATGGCCAAACTATTCTTATTTATTAACCAGTTAGGAAAAAGTGAATAAAAATTCTTCTTTCATAGCAGGTTATGAATAGTAGATTGTTTAGCAAGGGATGTATGGCACCCATAACAGTCGAGAGTTTTGGCGCACGAACGAAGTGAGGGCGCCGATAGTTCGAGCCTGTTATAGGTCCATACGCCCGAAGTAAACACTCTACTTTTCATTTTGAATAAGAGGAAAGTAAAAATAAACAGATATAATCTAAAAAATATTTGTCCTATGGCCGCGGAATTTTCGAAAGACTATAACTTTTTTGGAAAATGAAGTATTTAGAAAAAATCGACCCGTCTCACAACCAGCTCCGATGGGACGCTCCTGCCCCCCTAGCATGACCAACAAAATGGGATATGATATGATAAGTTATCCGGTTTAACTGTCAAAAGACTATGGGTTTTGACGTTTGAATGTCGATAAGTCGCTTTATCATTCGATACATATCGCGTTTTGGGTGGTCATGCTAGGCTTACTGGTTGTGAGACGGGTCGATTTTTTCTAAATACTTCATTTTCCATTTTTCTGTGATAAAAATTCCATTGTGAATGCAAAAAATTAAAAATTAAAATAACTTATAACTTTTTTGTTCATTTTCTCTGTTTTAAGGAAGGCAATGAAAACTAAGTCCATACAGTCTTGTTTGGTGTTTGACCCGTACTCTATGCAATTCCATAAAATTAATAGCCTGATTTTTTATGTTAAGTACAAATAACTTATTTGGTTTAATCTGTTTCTAAAAACGCATCCTTAAAAAAAACAATGTTTTAGATATTAATAATAATTCTACGATATTAATTATTTTATATAATAGCAAAACATGGCTGTATAGGCTTCTGTACCTTTGCCTGTATACTTTTGCTAAATAAATGTCCAAAGAGATAAGACTCTACACACGTTCCTATCCGACCTCCGATCCGATTCGGTCTGCTCCCAGACCAAATCGGAACGTGTGTAGCGTAGATTTGGTCTGGGAGCAGACCAAATCGGCTGTCGGATCGGAACGTGTGTAGATGCTATTACAGATTTTGACATGACCCCTCCTATTCCTTTTTTAAATTTCATAACGGCCCTAGGGCCGCCACATACCACTTTCAACCCGCATTTTAGGCAAGTTAGGAGTTACTTTCAGAATATGAGACATGAAAAAATAGTTATGGACGTGGACCAAAGGGAATTAGGAAAGGGAATTACTAAAGGTGTTTTACATTACTTTATCTATACCCATATATTATAATTATATTTCAAAGATAATTTTATAACTTCTTGTTTGTAAATACTTATTTAATATAAATAGAAAACGTCCAGACTATGACAAATAGAATCGAACCTAGGACCTCTGGCACAGAAGGCATATATTATCCGTACCTCTGTGCCAAACAAAAATAGTACCTAGTTTATTGCCAAGTTAGCTTAAAGTGTAGCCCACAATGTAGACACTTTATTAAATGGCAGCTTAAGAGCTTTCCCGCACACTCAATGGCTGTGTACAGTTCGGCCAATTTATTGAGGTTGCCCGGTTAGGAAACTGTAATTAGTACCTCTCGATTCAAACGCCGGACTCGATTTATTTCTATCGATTTAAAATCTCTGGAGCTGCTCTAAGAAATATTACTTATTTTACACCTTTCTTTTGTTTTTACGAGCATTTGGGGTCCTATCAGACAGAGAGCGGTCACGCGGTCAAGCGTTCAAGCGGTCAGTTTTGCGTTCGAGCGTGCAATTGCTCATGAACCCCGCTGTTGAATGGTCGACGCGGTCAGAATGCCTTCTGTGTGAGTATATCCATATAACGTAATTTAACACAAGGAACTCAAAACTGACCGCTTAATCGCGTGACCGCTCTCTGTCTGATAGGACCCCAAATGCTCGTAAAAACAAAAGAAAGGTGTAAAATAAGTAATATTTCTTAGAGCAGCTCCAGAGATTTTAAATCGATAGAAATAAATCGAGTCCGGCGTTTGAATCGAGAGGTACTAATTACAGTTTCCTAACCGGGCAACCTCAATAAATTGGCCGAACTGTACACAGCCATTGAGTGTGCGGGAAAGCTCTTAAGCTGCCATTTAATAAAGTGTCTACATTGTGGGCTACACTTTAAGCTAACTTGGCAATAAACTAGGTACTATTTTTGTTTGGCACAGAGGTACGGATAATATATGCCTTCTGTGCCAGAGGTCCTAGGTTCGATTCTATTTGTCATAGTCTGGACGTTTTCTATTTATATTAAATAAGTATTTACAAACAAGAAGTTATAAAATTATCTTTGAAATATAATTATAATATATGGGTATAGATAAAGTAATGTAAAACACCTTTAGTAATTCCCTTTCCTAATTCCCTTTGGTCCACGTCCATAACTATTTTTTCATGTCTCATATTCTGAAAGTAACTCCTAACTTGCCTAAAATGCGGGTTGAAAGTGGTATGTGGCGGCCCTAGGGCCGTTATGAAATTTAAAAAAGGAATAGGAGGGGTCATGTCAAAATCTGTAATAGCATCTACACACGTTCCGATCCGACAGCCGATTTGGTCTGCTCCCAGACCAAATCTACGCTACACACGTTCCGATTTGGTCTGGGAGCAGACCGAATCGGATCGGAGGTCGGATAGGAACGTGTGTAGAGTCTTATCTCTTTGGACATTTATTTAGCAAAAGTATACAGGCAAAGGTACAGAAGCCTATACAGCCATGTTTTGCTATTATATAAAATAATTAATATCGTAGAATTATTATTAATATCTAAAACATTGTTTTTTTTAAGGATGCGTTTTTAGAAACAGATTAAACCAAATAAGTTATTTGTACTTAACATAAAAAATCAGGCTATTAATTTTATGGAATTGCATAGAGTACGGGTCAAACACCAAACAAGACTGTATGGACTTAGTTTTCATTGCCTTCCTTAAAACAGAGAAAATGAACAAAAAAGTTATAAGTTATTTTAATTTTTAATTTTTTGCATTCACAATGGAATTTTTATCACAGAAAAATGGAAAATGAAGTATTTAGAAAAAATCGACCCGTCTCACAACCAGTAAGCCTAGCATGACCACCCAAAACGCGATATGTATCGAATGATAAAGCGACTTATCGACATTCAAACGTCAAAACCCATAGTCTTTTGACAGTTAAACCGGATAACTTATCATATCATATCCCATTTTGTTGGTCATGCTAGGGGGGCAGGAGCGTCCCATCGGAGCTGGTTGTGAGACGGGTCGATTTTTTCTAAATACTTCATTTTCCAAAAAAGTTATAGTCTTTCGAAAATTCCGCGGCCATAGGACAAATATTTTTTAGATTATATCTGTTTATTTTTACTTTCCTCTTATTCAAAATGAAAAGTAGAGTGTTTACTTCGGGCGTATGGACCTATAACAGGCTCGAACTATCGGCGCCCTCACTTCGTTCGTGCGCCAAAACTCTCGACTGTTATGGGTGCCATACATCCCTTGCTAAACAATCTACTATTCATAACCTGCTATGAAAGAAGAATTTTTATTCACTTTTTCCTAACTGGTTAATAAATAAGAATAGTTTGGCCATTTTCATGATTGGTTAAGAAAACTTTCAATCTCCCACTCGTGCTTTGATACCTCTTATTATGTGACAGTCATATAAACTACGATGTTTTAAGCAGTCGCCGCGCAGGCCGACGCACACAGACGCGTGAGAACGACTAGTATGGCTCACACGCGCTCGTGAGATGAAACAACTATAATTATTAGAGTTTCGTGTTTTAACGACGAATTACGTGTGAACGAGCCATAACTGAGTACCTAGTACCACAATATGTGCCAAGCCTTTGATTTTTTTCATGTATTTGTAAGTGATAGAAAGGATGAAAGTGTATATCCATTATGTGGCGATACTAATCAACCGTAACGACTGTCTTTAGGAACCAGTGATGTGGTAGTCATAGTCTAATTGAAAGCGATGCTAATCATTATTGCGATGTATCTTACTTCGAACAATTAGATCACAACAACCGATGAGTGGGCTCAGTGGCAAATGGATCATACTTACTTCGAGTATGCTCATGGATTTAATTCTCATAAATTCGCCCGGATTCCAATAAAGGAGAAGTTTATACATTCTACCTTTTTTATCACTCATTTTTTGTTGGATTGGAGCTGCTCTAAGAAATATTACTTATTTTACACCTTTCTTTTGTTTTTACGAGCATTTGGGGTCCTATCAGACAGAGAGCGGTCACGCGGTCAAGCGTTCAAGCGGTCAGTTTTGCGTTCGAGCGTGCAATTGCTCATGAACCCCGCTGTTGAATGGTCGACGCGGTCAGAATGCCTTCTGTGTGAGTATATCCATATAACGTAATTTAACACAAGGAACTCAAAACTGACCGCTTAATCGCGTGACCGCTCTCTGTCTGATAGCACCCTTATACTTTACAGCCATCATTTTATTCGTATCCATCCATAGAGAAGGCCTGAGCCACCTGTGGGGATATTAAAAATGCTCGTGATGATGAGTTTAAAGTAGAGGAGGACATTGGAGCAACATGAGCCGTAGGTATCTATATTTCGCAGTAAGATAGTTATAACCGCTATAATAATATATATAGCTATATCCCTAGGGATATATTTATGCACCGTAAGATAGTTATACGAAAGCGATTGTTTAGTATCATTAGTTATATTACTAGATTTTGTTAAATGAAATAATTGTAGGAGTGTATTTCTGTTGAACACTTGATGGGTTAGTTAAATTTCGTGGTTATTTTTTTTCACACCACAGAACTCTTGTAGCTTTCGTATAACTATCTTACGATACATAATTATATCTATAAGGATATAACTATATTACGGCTTTATCTATCTTACTGCAACATATAAATTGAAACAGTTTGAAAATTGATCAGTTGGTTGTATAAGGAACTGAAATTTGATTGATACATACATATTTGACAGCAGCACTTTGACAGGTTTTGAATGACGGTATAGTTAACTATTAACTATTCTTATTACCATTACGATAGTTTTACATGCTAGAGGTACGGTTCACCAAAATCAAACAACTTTTTACGACATTAAGGCGCAATTTATATTTCCCAATTATTTAAGCATAAAAGTAGGTACGCATATAAATCCGTCAATATAATTTTTGTTTTATTTTGTAATAGCAGGTTGTTAAAATTTTCAACCTAAACATAATTTAATTTATACAAGTTAACAAACTTTTTCATCACTATTCGTGAATACTTCTAGATATAAACTGACCCTGAAAGTCCTTATGTAGAAAAAAGTTTATTTACCGTTTCAATATCTACCATACCAAAAACACAATTCAATGTGAATATAATTTGAAAATGTTCGCAAAGCATTTTTAGAGAAAGCGCCTCTCATAAAAAGACGCGCTATGGCCTACCCAAAATAACACTCATAAACACGACGAAAATAAAAAACCCTGGAGTAACAACCTCTATCCCGGTACGTTCAATTTCTCCCGGGCAATTGACATGTTTCCAATTGGACGTTTTGTTTTGTTGCCAGGCGAATTTAATTTGTTTGGGCACAGCACTTATGAAAGTCGCCTGTGTTTTTTTTTGACTTGCGTATTTTTGGGACGAAATACTTTTTGGGTTTATATGTCTTTTTCTTTCTATACAGGGTTATGTTTTTATCATCCTGGATAATTTAAGCTACTCATGCAAACAAACAACTTTTTGTGTTTGTTAATTTATTATTAATAGTTTACTTAACTAACTTACAGATTGCTCCAAGGCGCTAGCAAGTCAATTAGATAGATAGATAGATAATCACTTTATTTTCTTACTACAGACGTAGAATTACGTATAAAGAAATTAATTGAAATTACACAGTGCATTTAAAAAGTATTAGGATATTAAATATTTGTATACAATACATGCTAATCTCAAATTAAATTGAAATAACATGTCAAAAATAAATCGTCAAAATAGGTACGAAAAACAAAACAATAACAATAATCCAGAGTCAGTTATTATTATAGGACCAAAATTGAAATCGCGAAAAATTAGCTGTTCCGTAAGTTTTGATTAAATATTTAATTGATTCTTAATACCTATCTTATTTCCTCTCTTACTCCTACTATCATAAAATTTTCTTTACTTTTTTCCTATTTCTTTTTAATTATATCATATAATATATTATAATGTTCTTCAAATTGCACCCACTCCCCCTTCCCCTTTATGTCCTCAGACGATTATTATTTTTCCACTCAAGGTTGCCTGGAAGAAATTGCTACGTAGCAATAAGGCCGCCTTTTGTGTACTTCTTTTGTAGTGTCTTCTTTTTGTTATGTGTTTTCTTTTTGCAATAAAGTGTTTTATTATTATTATTATGATTATTATTTTTGCTTTTTTGTATGGAACAGCTGAGACTCTAACTAGCCTTTCGCCCGCAGATAGGCTCGCGCGGATTTCTTGACCTTAACCCAGGGGAATGTGATATATGATGTGGATAAGTTTGACGTGAAAGACGGACAAAATACAAACAAGCAAACACTCTTTCTTAGTATAGTATAGACGTTATAGACATACAAAAAATACAAAAATCTTTATTTCAGTTCATCAAGTTTACATAGCAATAAAGTGATTGGAGCCAACCTAGTAAGCATACTAAGAAGCCTGTGCCAGGACAAAAGTATGGATAATGAAGTATTTAGAAAAAATCAACCCGTCTCACAACCAGCTCCGATGGGACTCGAACCCACGACCTTTCGCTTTCCGGGCGACTGCTCTAAATGCTCTAATCTAACGATTTTTCCTAAATACTTCATTTTCCATTTTTCAATAATAAAAATTGCATTGTGAATACAAAAAACTAAAAATTAATATAAATATGGATGATAAATTCAAACGCATATTAAATTAATGTTTTAGTTTAGGTGTAGATCTAATTTTCTCTAATACAATAAATTGTTATCTTTAATCAACAATATCACTAGATAACATCTTAATAATAATTATTATCATTATGCTACTAAGTGGTACACCACAATAATTGCCAATACACCATACCTACTTAGAGAATATATTTTTAGACACCATCACATACTTTGATCTAATACCAAATTATAGAAGCTTGAGCACTAAGTGTTATGGAAATTGGAAACAACGACTGGTATTACCACGTACACCCAGACCCGAGGAAATATTGAAAAGTTCAATGGGGTGACGATAATATGGTCAATTTTAATGCCATTAAAACCTAGGCGTGACTTTTTACCTCAAAAAGGAGTCCTTAACTCCTACTTTCCGTAGTTCAACTGTACAAATTGCCGACAATATAGATCTTCTTGGCACGAAGTTAACTTCGGACCTTAACTTCGGCGACAGCATTGAGTGCAAAGCTCAAACTGCGGCCAAAAAACTGGGAATCCTGAATAAGGTTAAGCGATACTTCACGCCAGGACAGCTTTTGACTCTTTACAAAGCGCAAGTCCGGTCATGCATGGAGTATTGCTCTCACCTCTGGGATGGTTCGGCTAAGTACCAGCTAGCTGCACTCGACTCAGTGGAACGCAGAGCCAGAAAACTAATTGGAGACGATGAGCTGGTAAAAACCAAGCTCCATAGTCTTACCCATCGACGTAAAGTGGCTTGCTTGTCGGTATTTTACAGACTGTACTTCGGAGAGTGCGCTTCTGAGCTGCATGAGCTCATTCCGCCATCCCCGTTCTACCACCGAGAATCTGGGCGCACAGCAGGCTATCATCCTTACTTGGTTAACATCCCGCGGATGCGTACCAAGCGCTTTTCTTCTTCCTTTGTGATGCGCACCGATAAGGAATGGAATACCCTGCCTGCGTCTGTTTCCCCGAATGACTATAACCCTGTTATTTTTAAAGCTAGAGTGAATAGGCTGCTTCTGTGTAAGCGCGCCCCATCTTAGGCTTCTTCTCCACACTAGGGTTCGGTATGAAGCCAAGAGCAAGCCCACACTATATAAAAAAAAGTTTCTTTTTCAATATTTACCCGACCGGGGATCGAGCCCGGGACCTCTAGAGATAGCGGCACCTTGAAAACCGGTGCGTACACCACTCGGCCACGGACGTCGTCAAATATTGTATCGTTAATGTTTTGTTGAAAATACTAGGATTTTCTTATTATTAAAGTATAGTTTCGCTATAATAATCTATAATTTTGTTTGTTAAGTGATTTAGTTATTAATCTATGTCTATAAGTGGGCGCTTCTGCTCTCAACTATCACTCTCTTAAGGTGTATCGATGAGCTCAGTAGCGCCGCCAATGGAAATAAATCAATTGCATTTTATTAAAGGCTTGGATTAAGGGCATTTCTACGGAGACGACCGATTGACCTACTGGAGCGAAAAAAGTACCTTTAAAATTAAATTAGGTACTTGAAAAAAATCACACATATTTATAGGACTCTTGGCCTGATGGAGAGCATATCTAGAAGACCGCCAGGTTTTACATATCGCCTAAAAAAAATCTGAAAGTTCAAAAACGGGCAGAAATTGGCTTAAAATGGAGTGTCCGGTTTCCAGAATTTACTCGTTATTGTTTCATAACTTTTAAAATAATAACTTGCTCGTTATAATTTTCACATTCACAAAACAAGGGATAGACAATAAAGCCATATACGTTATTATATTTAATGTACATCATTGGGTTTTAATACAGTAACACATTTAAATTTAGTCCGAGGCGTGTGCCTCAATTCGGTGAAATTTACTTTTGCTTACCTATATCACTAACTACGCGGAGTACGAATGCACACTACCGATTCTCGACACCCGGGGGTTGCGCCCGAGCGGCCGAGCAGTGTGGGCGGGGGACCTGTCATATTGAGGAGCATTTTTCGAAGGTTCGAAATCATTCGGTGTTTTTGGGGTCGGGTCATTTCTCAAATCGGTGTGCGACATTAATTTTGTTTATGAAATATTTAATAAGATTTGTGGTAAATTAATTGAGTGTTTAGCTGATATCTGCCAGTATGTTTTATAGAAATTGTTGTAATTTATAATATTTTCGAGTAATTTGATAAATTGTAATATTTTCTCAATTCCGTGGATCTCAATTCCATGGAAAATGGGGCATCGAATTGAGAAAACTTACACCGAATTGAGATTTCACATATTATGAATCCAGCTGTACGGGCCATTCATAAATGATAATGGCAATCAATAGAGCATATCATAGTCGATTACTTCCCTGGTTGCGACTGCTTGAGCTGCCAGTAATATGCCAATACACTCAGCTTGAAAGACAGTGTTGTATGAACTTAGTGGCAGCGCAATTTGTATGTTTAAGTCTTCTGGGAACACTGGAACCTGTCCCTGCTGCATTAGAGTTGGGTCCCTGTCCCTTGGAGGCATCGGTGTATATCAGAAGCGCTCTGTGTTGTGCCTGAGAGCTTTCTAAGTCATCCAGTTGTATTTTGTATTTCTTATCAAAGATGAAGGATTGTTTGACCTTATCACACACCGCCTCCACAAGGAGTGTTGTTTTGAAACGCTTCCTCTATCTTACCGACTAGTTGATTGAGTGCCGATTCTGTGGATTTGACAGCACTGTAGGCGTGCTAGTGCTTATGTATATATATATAGGATTGTATTGTATCTCGTAAAAACCATTCACATACCCTTCCCACGGTATACAGCAGGAAGGAGGAAAGGCTAATAGGTCGGAAAGCTTTCGGATTCGTGTAGTCGGACTTACCAGGTTTAGTATGAACACTACTCTGAATTCCCTCCAGGGGTGTGGGATGTAGCCATGCCCCAGGCAGGCTCGAAATATATGCGTAATGACCGCAACGAGTTGCTGATCCCCCCACTGCAGAAGGGCAGAAAAGATGTTGTCCATCTCTGTTGACTTAAAAGGCGAGAAACTGTTTATTGCGCATCTTACATATTCTTGTGTTATCACCCTTTTAGCCAAAGACCAGCGGTCATCTGTTGAATGACTTGATACGTCCTGCCACTCGATATGCTGTAGAGGATGGCAGTTTGGGTACTGGGTTTGTGGGAGAACGGCATTCATCGCATCCTGATTCAAAGTCATGGAGCCATCAGGTTTACGCAGGTTGCCCAATAGGCCAGGACCCTGATTCGATATTACCTTCCTTACCCGGTTTGCTTGTTTTGTATAGTTTATCTGGCTGGTGCCTTGCCATTAGAACATAGATCCTTTTACTATTTGGTTATGTATCAATAGGGTAGAACAATGCATAAACAATTATGGATAGAGACTACAAGTGAACGGTGAGAGGCCAGCCACACGAAAAGAATTAAGAGGTGGTTCACCGAATTTATCCCTCATGCTACATGACAAGCCATGGAACGTTCTGACAGATATTTTTGTTAGGAAAGAAATTAAATAATTTGGTATTGGAGTGGATAGGATTGCGATTCAGATTCTTCATAACTTATTAAAATTCTTCTTTAATAAAAATTAAGACTAATTCTTAGTTCTCTATTGAAAAATTAAACATGTTGATTTGAATTTTGTTTTTATTATTTATATTTCAATTAAAGATAGAAACATTAAAGATAGGCGCACTTAATCCTAAAAGTAACCATCTATAAACTAATAGACCAGCAGTCAGTTAATAAAACGTTTATGGTTTTATTATTTTGATCATTTAAATACATTGTTTCTATATTAGGTACATCAATTCTAAATTCGATGGGCGATTTTGGAATTCGGTGATTCATTTTCTTAATTCGGTGCGTTCTCAATTAGGTGCTTAACTTTTCTCATAAACCACTTCACAATATTTAGTCCCATTGCTAATTTTAGATTCAGGATGAAGTAAACTTAAATTTTTATTATTTAAACTACTAAAAAACTCAAATATTAAATCAACCACCGAATTGAGAAAAAAAGTTCCCTTTTGTAGAAATGCTCTTAAAAGTTTCGGTTATTTCGCGCAGGTGAAAGAGTGGAATGCATTTTATAAATATACTTTTAAGAACTCAAACTTACGCAATAAGTCGTGAATCTCAATAGTGCCAAAAGTGGCCACATTTGGCAATATCGAGATCCATAACTTGGTGCTCATATTTGAGGCCATGAAAAAACAATTAAAAATTGCATTTTGCTCTTCTATTCGCGCGAAATAACCGAAACTTTTAATCCAAGCCTTTAATAAAATGCAATTGATTTATTTCCATTGGCGGCGCCACTGAGCTCATCGATACACCTTAACGCTTTCCGTGTCAGCCTTTAAGTGAGGCAGCACCTTTTTAGGATAAGTTATAAATGCAATGTGAGCAAGTGAGGTGTAAGTACTCGTTGGTAGTTAAATAAATTAAAAAAATAACATGTCAATTGATAGAAGTTACTAAACCTAACTTGAAGTTTATTTCTATAATAAAATTAGATAAAACTCTTACATTACTGATATGAAATTGAATTTAAAAGTTTCTCATAGAGCTTAATGCAATAGAACTCATATTTTCGACTCCAGTGGGATTTCCAGAAAATCCGATAGCCAATTTCAGTTGGGAATAGATATTCTTACAATATATTCTGTCAAAATTGTTAGTATCGGTTGCGTAATTTTAGTTATTACGGCTGTCTATATATGGGCGATACTTTAGAGCTCAAACCCTGAGTTAGAAGGGGGGGGCACATTTTACCACTTTGAAAGTCTCTTTCTTTCATAATTAAGGACCCCGCATATTTTGTTTAATATACAATCTAGAGCTGTTTACAAAATACGACGACCGATTTGACGCAGGGGTAGGGTACCTGCCTTCAGCGCCAGAGGTCTCGGGTTCGATTCCCGAACAAGGCGACTATTTGTGTGCATGTCTATTTATCTTGGTCTGGATATTTTCTATGTATAATAAGTATGTTTTTACAAAAAAGTATGCCATAATACAATAAATAAAAAAAGAAATTATTTATCAGTCATGTAGTTTTCTCCATAACACAATTTCTTATTGAAAACTACATATGAGCTAGATAATTGGTGTGATAGAATACATCAACATACCAAGTTTCATCTCTGTAGTCCATAAAGAGGCTGTGAAATACGAACGGACAGACAGACAGACAGACATGACAAAACTATAAGGGTTCTGTTTTTGCTATTCTCCGACGGAACCCTAAAAGTAAAAACTAGACCTCTTTTACATTTATAGACAAAGGAATATTCTTTGTCTGAGGTAAAACTAGGCCGACAAAGTTGGTTCCAAAAGGAACAGCAGTTTAATCCAAGGGTTTCCTTACCACCAGTCAAAGTGAAGCTAGTTACAAACTTTTATCTCAAACCGCTCATATTTTCCATTAACTTTAGTGCACCGGACAAGATCCCCTCTTAATTTGTCACAAACTCTTAAGATAAAAGTTGGATCGTTAAAGGCAGTTCGTTTCAGCTCTATTTTCTTTGCTACGTGCGCGCTTTTCTTTCTTACTGTTTCCCTTTATACACGCCTTTATTATTAGAAGTTGGTTGTGATTAAATCCTGAGACAAATTCGTAAAATTTGAGAAGTTTGCTCTCTTTGATCAATGACCCAAAATTTGAAAACGTTTATCTTGAAAATGGTGTCAATATGATAAACGGTATTTCATTAAATGTTAAGTAGGTTATCGTTTTTATGACTTTCTGTTCTACAAAATGTAAACTTTCTGTTTGAAAATCGTATTTACTTATAATCAATATAATAATATACACAACTCAAATTACTATGGGTTTTGTTTCATTGTGAGCTAATAATGAATAATAAATATCCGAAAATACCCTACCTATACCTAATTCAAGCCTGCTGTTTAAAAGTCAACAATAGGGTATTTTACTGTTGTTGAAATGTAGATATTAAATGATGACGTTAAAAAATATTGCAATTAGAAAACCAAATGTGAAAAAATAATTTGAATCTGTTTTATAATAAAAGAATTATAGTCGGTTCGATTTTGACTATATCTGTCTCTTTCTAAAACGAAATCTTCTATGGCGTGACTATGACGCTACTAACCCACTGACGTCACTAGGATAGCGTCCTGTCCTTGTCTAATTATAAAGTTTGAAGTCCTATATCTTTGAAAATATTCAAGATAATTCAAAATGAAAACCTGTTTTGTGTAGCTAATATTTCGAAAAACATTTTAAAGAAATAAAAAAAAATCAGTAAAATACCGTATTAATTTCATTTTTAGAATGTCTTTTACGTTTAAAGAATTGGGCTTCTAATATTAAGTATTTTCCAATTCAAGATTAGTGCGTTCAAGCACCTTTGCAGCTTTGTTATATTAGAAAATATTCAATAAACAAAAGTAATTTATCACATTTTTAATAAATATCTAACCTCTTCTGAAGGTTAAAGAGGCATTGCCTTCACGTTCAAATAAATCTAGCCTCAAATTACTATTCTAGTCAGATCTGATGGATTAAATACTGGCAATATTTACCAGATTTCTTAAATAAACGGTGATAGCGATATGTTTGAAGATAAAATAATCCAATTGTATTTTTAATTTAATTTTCTTGGTAAATGTATTTTTTCTTTATAATTAAGTAGTTATTGTTAGATTTAATTTTAACTTGATAGAGTTTGTAACGAAAAAGTTTAATATTAAGAAGCGGTTTCTGTTCAGGAAATACAACAACTATGGCATAAACTTTTGTATGTGATCATTATGGTTCACCCTTGTTTGGTAGAACAACGTTTGATCAAATGTTACTAATTCTAACAACGTTTAAGAAAATAATCACTTTGTATATTAACGATTGACATAATTTTCATTTCATCAAATATTCATTTGCGATAACAACGTTTGCGCTAATGATCATACAATAGAATGTTCATTTGATATAATAATCGTTTGGTATAAAAACGTTTGGCAGAAAAGTCCTGTACTCCTATCAATACAACTTATGGATTGTTTCACAAAAAAAATAACCACGAAGTTTAAAGCGATCGCTTCGCTGCGCTTCGCGATCGCCCTTAAAATTCTTACCTATCACGTGTCCTACAGGACTTCCGAGCCACTCAAATATTAACGATCTTTCGACTAAATCATTATTAGTCTAATTAAACATTCGTTTAAATAAAATCAGCGCAATTGAAAATTCGGTAAAATGACATTCGTCCAAATAAAATTAACGCAATTGAGAATTCGATAAAATGACATTCGTCCAAATAAATAATTATACAAAATAAAATTATTGAAATATAAACATTCGATCAAATGAATAATTCTGTGAAATGACTTTATTGTAACTAAAATTAGTCGAACCGATTTTCGACGAAACGTTGTTCTACCAAACAAGGGTGAACTGATCATTTAAGGGTAACCGATATTACAATCTGCGAAGAAAACGATTTCCCACCTCACTAATATTATAAATGCGAAAGCTTTGATGTTTGGATGCTTGTTACCCAATCACGGTGAAACAGCTGCACTCAGATGAGTCCATTCATTCATTCATTCGTTAATTTCAGATTTCTATCAAAGTCTATCTATGACCAAATCGCATTTAGATGAATGAGATTTGGCACATAGACAGATTTTGATCTAGATTAGCATATACGCTACTTTTTACTCTAGGGAATGTTCCTCGTTTTACACGGGAAACCTTTTTCTTGCTCATGTGGGCAAAAATCTCGGAGAGCTAGTGCTGAATATAAGGAAACCATTTAGTATGCGACAAAGCTAACGCTCTCAATATGTTGTTATTTTAAATTATACCGTAATTTAATCCCGGAAAAATGAGACACAATAGATTTTTCATTGTTCTCTGGCCCCATTCGGCCGGGCCGGAGTCAATGGCTTAAATAAATTCGTAACATTTATCATCAACATTCAGTAGTACGTAAGATTTTTTAACTTACTTTATGTGTAAAACGTAATCTGCTAACCATAATCTCTTGCTATCCAGTATAATTCACATCTCGATTAAATTCAATTTTTTTTCGTCTGTTTAGTCTTACTCTTTTGAATTAATTTGTTTTTAATAGTTTGCCTGTACAATTATAACATGCTGTAAAACTCTGTTATTGGCTTAGTGTAAATATAAGTTGATTGTAGCAAAATGGCTGTTGAGTTTCCTAATAAATAAAATTAAAAAAAAAAACACAATGTGATTTTGGGCATTACACATACTAGTCTCCTTGTAATACCTACGTAAAACTCTTTCAAAACTTAAGATTATTCAAATCCCTATTTTTACTCGAAAACATGCAAAATATACAAAACAAACTGCTCTCAAGCGTGAAATCTCTCTCAAACAAAACGGTTCAGTTAACTCTCATACTTTTTACGATATACTCGTAGTAAACGACCGATAGTTTTACGAGATCTCCCGTTTCTTGTTATTACCTATAGCTTTAGACCGAGCAATGCATAAATAACGTTGCACACGAATGGCGAGCTATGAATCGAGAATTGGTTATAATTCTGACATGTTTGTAGTGATACACAATGTCTAAAATTTCACATTTAGACTCTAAAGGAGAATAAGAGATACTTTACGATATTTTACGCTCTTGTGCATTAAAATAAAACATTTAATAATGGGTTAACAGTGCCCATATATGTTATTACTAATTTCTTTCCCAGTATCAGTACGAAAAGTACTGATCTATTAACGTATAGCTCAAGTTACAGGAAATTCACCTCGCAGAGAGGCATTATGACGTAGGCGTCCTCGCTAAGAAAGAATTTTGTAAAATTCATCCTTTAAGGGGATGGAACGAAGGTATGCGTTCCCCGAATCACACGTGGGGGAAGACGCTGGCAAAAGCTAGTTTTTAAATAATAATAAATAAATTTCTCACAAAATCACACATCACATTGACCTGAATTCGAAATAATAGTAGCTGATGTAACACAAGTGCTTAAGAGGCCTGCGACGCGTCAGGCTCCCATACAAACGAAATACCAAAATAATTTAAAAGTCTTCACAAGTACAGAAAATAATGATCTAACTTCAAATAATTTTGGTATTACGTTTGTATGGGAGACTGACGCGTCGCAGGCCTCTTAAGCACTTGTGTTACATCAGCCGATATCAGAAACAACGGAGATATCAGAAATATAAGATAAGATAAGATAAGATAATGCTTTATTTGCTGTAAATAGGGTAGGTTTACATTCGATAGGTTGGTCATCTTAAATTATGTGCTTTAAGCCTATTTAGCCATATTAAATAGCATGCAAAAATACAAATTACTTATATCCAATAACATTAATATTTAAATTGAACTACTATTGAATTGAATTATTATCTATACATGTCAAACGAAAATCATAAGAAATAGATATAAAACCAATGTCAAATGTAAATTATATTCAAGTAGATAATTATTAATTTATATTACGTCCATGCGTCGACCACAGCAAACTACTTATTCTTTGAGCTGCATAAACTCATCAATTGAATAAAATGTGTGTTCCAACAACCATTTACGTAATACTGCCTTAAAGCGCCTTAGGGGCAATTCCTTAAAGTCGGACGGTATTTTATTGTATATGTGTTGGGATGGGACATAGCGTGGCAATTCTTTAGAAAACGTTGAGTTTTTGGGACTATTTCTAACACTAGTTTATGTGGATCGCGCCTTGATCTTTGACATATATCTTTCGCTCTCGTAAATTTATCCGCGTTTGTCTTAACAAATACCGCCACCTCAAAGATATAGAGGCTAGGTAGAGACAATATCTTTAATGTTTTAAAATAGGGTCTGCATGATACATCTGGAGCTATATCACAGATAGCCCTAACACATTGCTTTTGTGCAATAAATAATTTTTTTATGTGTGTACCATTTCCCCATATTACCAAACAATATCTAAGAATGGATTCGATATATGCAAAATAGGCAGTAATAGCCGTACTTGTACCTGCTATTTTAGTTAATTTATGTAGAGCAAATGTAAAACTATTTATTTTACTACGAACTTTCTCAATTTGCTCTTTCCAGGAAAAATATATACATGTATACTCTAATTTCTATAACAACTGTTCATTTTTATGACAAGCTTTTTTTGCTGACTGTACTTTAATATTGTATTGTCATCTAAACTAAACCTGTATACAAAATTTCAACTAAATCGGACACTTGGAAGTGGATCAAATTAAGCTTGCAAGATTTGACCAGAACGGACATACCTACATACATACACTGCAAGTTAAATAAAAGCTTGTAAAAAGGATCGCAACAAAAACCAAACAACACGAAATGGGGAAATAAGTGAGTAATCGTTAAGGATTTTGAAAAATTCTTATAAAATATCGAAGAAACTAAAGAAACTAATGTATTTTTCAATCCAGTTAAAGGCACTTATCGCCTATTTCTAAATCAGTAGTACAAAGAGCGACCAGACGCGAAGACAGCGGTCTATCCGCGCTAATCGCTTCATGAATTATTTAGGTATTCGCGCTTTAGCGGTTAAAGGAATTCACTATTCCAGAGTGTTTCTACGGGAGCTTTAATATAAATAAACCAAGCCAAGACAATAGGACGGTGTTAAAAGTTTAGATAGGTAAGTGGTTAGTTAAACGCTAATCGTTTAACTTAGTAACGTGAGACGCGTCTTTACTATGTATATTAAGTATGTATTTACAAACAAAAAGTATTTAAGTATATATTTATCCGTTATCAAGTTTTCCATGATACAGTTTCTTAATGAAATTAAATTGGGCTTAGATAATTGGTGTGAATGTAAGAAGTTATTTATTTATTTATTATTTATTTGTGCAAGCATACGAATCGTGGATATATTAACTTCCGCTGTGTAACACAATTGCAAAACAAAACTGCTTGAATAATCCTAGTCCTAGTCCTAGTTCTACTAATCATATTATAAATGTGAAAGTAAAGATGTTTGGATGATTGTTGCTCAATCACGCCAAAACGGCTGAACTTATCATCTATACATCTATACTCTATACATACAAATAAATAAAAAATTATTTTTATAAAAAAATTAAACCGCCTTCTAAAAAACCACATCAAAAAAGTAAGAAATAATTCCTCACCAAATAAATAACGTAAGTACTTTGAAGTCGGGCGTGAAACATGTACAATGTTTTGTTGTTTTTGTTAAAACCCGCCCGACTTCAAAGTACTTACGTTATTTATTTGGTGAGGAATTATTTCTTACTTTTTTGATGTGGTTTTTTAGAAGACGGTTTAATTTTTTTATAAAAATAATTTTTATTTCACTCTTTTTAGTGCATCGTGCAGGCAATTTACGTGTTTTCTGGTAAATAGGTATGTGATCAAACTCAAAACCTCCTTTTTCGAAGTCGGTTAAAATACCTTGAGTATCCCCTTTCCAACAAAACAAGAATCATCTAAATCGGTTTATAAACAAAGGAGTTATGCCTAAAGATACGTATTAAATTTACATAAAGTGGTAACGAAAACGACAGTATTTTCAAGATTTCCTGAAAACTACTGAACCGATTTCGAAATTTCAAAAAATGGGACCAACTTGGAAACCAACCTGATGTAATAACGTTTGAACCATTTCAATCGGTTCAGCCGTCTTCGAGTAATCGGTGGACATACACAAAAAAAAAAAAAACATACATACAGACGAATAGAGAACCTCCTCCTTTTTAACCGACTTTTAAATCAAAAAGGAGGAGGTTCTCTATTCGTCTGTAAGTATGTATGTTTTTTTTTTTTGTGATTTAGAAGTCGGTTAAAAATTGGAGTTTCTGTTTGTGATATTAAAATAACCGCTTTTTATTACATGCATATGATTATATATACGGTACTTATACCAAAATAACATTTTTTTCAATTTTTGTCTGTCTGTCTGTCTATCTGTCTGTCTGTTTGTTCCGGCTAGTCTCTGAAACGGCTGGACGGATTTTGACGGGACTTTCACTGGCATGTAGCTGATATAATAAGGAGTAACTAAGGCTACTTTTTATTCCGATATTTCCACGGGAACGGGAACCACGCGGGTGAAACCGCGGGCGGCCGCTAGTTTAATAATAAAACAGATCAACGCCGCTGTATACACAAAACAATTCTCACACGTCATATTGTTGAGATAGGAAGATTTCCTTTTTAATAAAAGATTGTTTAAGGGGTTTTCCTCACGAATGTGCTTAAAGCTAATATTCTGAAACGCCCATTTATGTCATATTTTATTCTATATGTGAAACAATTTTCCTGAACATATCAAGCAGTATCCTTTATCATTCTTAGATAACAACATCTACCTACAGTTCCTTGTAGGCAGATATTATTTAGTGTTGTCTAAAAATTATCGATAAGTACCTATATTATGTTTTTCCACACATAATTTCTAATAAATATTTATTATTTCATTTCATTTTGTAATTCAATCGTAGATTAAATGGAACCAACCATCATGCTTATTTGTTATCTAAAAGCCAAATGTATAAAATAGTTAGGCATAAACCAAATAAGAAAGACATAAAAACAAAGTGATATTCAAATTGAACTGAAGTCATCAGTCAATTTACTTACTATGTTATTTATAGTTTTGTAAACGATTTCGTTTTACTATTTAATTCAAAAGACAACAAAAGGCACATACAAGAAATGAACGCTAAATTTTTGATGCGTCTGTATCATAATATTATCGTGAGCCATATCTGTTTTAACTTCCATTTTGTGACAACGCTAGTTCCATACAAATTAAAGACGTTTAATTTAAGGATAGGATGGGCTTTTATTTAAACATGTGGCAATAAATGATATGACTATGTATCTTGAACATGAACAAGCTCTTTGGAGTTAAACTATTTAAATAATTTGCTCAAAATAAAATCCATCGATAAATAAACTATCGACATTCAAAGCAACCCTTCATAAAATCTGTGCCTTCTCTTATCTCGTACATTTATTCATAAGCTCACCTCCGTTCCTGAATCAAACGAATAAGGACAGTCAGACAGTCGCGGCGGTTTTTTCCTGCTAATCGCCTCATGCATAATTTAGTTATTCGAGCTTTTGTGGAACACCGATTCACTATCTTGAGCTTTAATAAAGATTCTGCGGATTTACCTGAATCTACCTAGATACTAATAGTCAAGTGGCCAATCTGCAACTATGTTATACTGCCGCACTCAGAGACGCGAATTAAATTTAATTGATAATTAAATCTTTATCCGAGAGATATAAAAGAGACGGCTCTTTTTATGTCCAGCATTGAATAAAGTAGGAATGATAATTTAACAATTAAATTTAACTGACGTCTCTTCAGTGCGGCAGATAGTGTCTTAAATTGCTTCTCTCTATACAAAGTACGTAGTTTATGACCCTATTAAATCCCAAATGTTCCTAAAAAAACACGATGAATTTTTTTACATGTTAATTTAAAAGTAGGTATATTATAAAAAATATGCATTTTGAATCGCGCACTATTCTTATTTCCGAAACTAATAAAGAATTTTCAATTGCAAAAGTGCAAAATTTTTAAGAAACTTTACTTAGGATTTGTTGTTACACCCCTTAAGGCCGTTTTCACCAAAACTTATGAATCGCCTTAGTCTTTGCTTAGCTACTACACGAACAAGCTAACTCGGCACCTGGCTCAAAAAGGTCGCTTACACTCAGGCGCCGGGTTAACTTGTTCGGGTAGGAGGTCACACAATCTCACAATATGCCCCGATGGGGACTCGAACCCACGACCTTTCGCTATCCGGGCGACTGCTCTAATCTCTGAGCTACGGAATCGTTACGAGAAGCGTCAAATTTATCCAATATTTCTTACGCGCTGTATAGCCAGCGTTGTGAAACGGTTCGATTTTTTCTAAAATACTTCATGTTCAATTTTTCAATAATAAAAATTCCATTGTGAATGCAAAAAAAAGGAAAAATTTAAAGAACAAATAAATAATTTCTTACAATTACACCAACCCCATGTTTTCATTCAGAAATTACATACATACTTAATATAGAAAATAACTGGACCAAGACAAATAGACATATTCATGCACACAATTACTTCTCTAGTTCGGGAATCGAACCCGAGACCTCTGGCGCAGAAAGTAGGTATCCGTACCCTTGTGCCAAACCAGTCGTCAATCTTGAAATCTTGCATAAGGCTTCCTTTGGAATTATCCAAAGTACTGTAAAACACTATATCTTCGTAGTAACGCCTGTTTTCGTTCACAGAGCGTCCTAGATAAGGATTTGTGTTTTGCGTCTGTTTCTTTTATTCATGACTTTTCTTTTTCCAGTTCAAAGAGTGCAGACTGGGAGACGACGGGTCACAATTCCCCGCTTGTGTTGTAAAACAAATTCTGGTGGGTTTTTCTCTTCCATCGCTTGGGAAAGATTTATTTATTGCACATCACAAACTGGGTGCAGCGTACAGTGACTGTAATCAACCAACAATTACGGCCATTTGTGAATCAATATTGTTATAAAACGTGTTATAATGAATAAGCGCAAAACCTCTTAGGTGGTGATTGTGGTCATGAATATGAACAACTTTACTATGGGGCCAACTCTGTAACTCAACAAAAAAAATCAGCTGTTCCATACGTTCAGTTCAATAATGCTGAAAACATCATTGTTATGGCGTCAGACTTAGATAAGATGGTGGTAGCTAGCCAGGCGGACTAAAAATAAGTCCTACCACCAACCAAACTGAATACAATATGTACCCCCACTGGGAATCGAACCCGGGACCTCTTGGTCTGAAACCGACTGTGTGAACCACTTAACTAGACCACATTACACAGGCGGTCATGGCCGATTATCTATCCTTATCCATCCTCCTTCCCTGTCCGTAAGTCCTGGGGGCCGATTCTCAGGCAATCGAGAAAAGTTCACATTTATAGCTCGAAATTCAAATATAACACAGTTTTTGTATTGTCAGAATTTCACAATCGAAAAAGTTCGATCGAAAACCAGTCGAACGCTACGAGTGGTAAAAACCAATAGATGTTCGTATACGAACTTAGCTGTCAAAATGAATTTGTTGACATCTGAGACAGCTTAGTTTGTTTGAAACGTTCTAACTTTTCAATAGAAACCACAAACAAAATGTTCGACATACGAATTACCACACTGAAAAAGTTCGAATGCCTGAGAATCGGGCCCCAGGGGTGCAATTGGGTATTTGACAGATTTTTTTATTGACTTAAAATGTTCATTTTTTAAGTGAGGGGAATGCGTTTACGCATACCCCGCCCGTAGGTGTGCGGACGGTGGTTATGTGGGACTCGCCCAGCCGCTTCCCGACCCCTCATCCAGTCGCAAGAACTCGATGGGGGGTCAGGAGGGGAATACCCACTACATCCCTCACTACTTGCTCTCACCGCCGCACAGTGATTCACCCCGAACAAGCTAGCTTGACAAAATTATCTGTCGATGATTACTTACTCTAATACCCTAATTAAGACTATTTATAATGACGAGGATAAATTAGAATGAAAATAAAGTATTTTAGAATTACAATTTATTAAAAAAACATTAAATATATACAAAACGGACACTTATCAGATATTATTTTATTTTGTTTTTTTAATTTTTATACCTTTATTGCACATAATACTTTTAGTAAAGTACAAAAGGCGGACTTAACGCTTAAAGCATTCTCTGCCAGCCAACCTTTAGGAAAAAAGAAATCAGCGAATGCGTGTTAGACAAATAGTGTTACACAAATGACTATGACTACCTACTTAGACTAATTACTATGGCTAAAGTATTCATAATTATTACGCGTTTCTATTACAATAAAGCAGTTACATTGTGAAAACAAACAGATTATCTAATAAACTTTAACCGAACAATTAAATAAAATATTAACTATATTTACATAAAAACAAAATTAACATGTTTTGTAAATTACATTATCTTCATTTTCACTATCTTCGGACGAATCCTGAACAGAATAGTCTTCAGAAGTAGCAGATAATCTGGGTCTCAAATTATTTACAAGTATATTTACTGGCTCTATTAATAACTCTAGAACTTTGGAAGAGAGAGAACCTGGTTTCTTTTTTGGTACTTCCCTGAGGCTGTTGATTACAGGATAAGACGTGATCAGCAAAATGTTGAGTAATTCTCTATTTGTGGCAATACGTGACTGCTTTCGAGTGTTAATCTCTCGGAACCTTCTGCCCGAGTAGCAGAAGGGCCGATTGTATAACCTCTGATCCATGCACCAGGATTTTATACACGGTGGCTGGCATATTATACCAAGAATAGAGACTTAAATACAGCTCTCTTGTATCTTTTGCAATTTTTACAATTTTTTTAATATTTATATCGATATCGTGGTCTTCCGGGGCCAGGAAACGTACTGTGAGATGAAGATGATGGCTCTGTATGGTCAACCATCACTTCAATCACAATATCTTCCTGCAACCAGTTCGAACATTTGTCGCGAAAGGGATCTGAGTTCCTCCCATGAGTTTCCCACTCAGCCGAAATTTTAGACGAAATTCTGGATATTGACTTCTTCAGTTCTCTTTGCGAAGGCTCTGTGATACCCTCTAGATCATATCTAGATGATACAAATTGAAACAGCAATTATCTTCGGTCCACCGTATCATACATTGCCCACTTTTCAAATAAAGCTATTTTTAAAGTATGTACACGGGTTCTGAAATAAAATAAAAAAAAATAGATGTGCAAAAATGTTGCAATGAAATTTTGCACTTTTGAATACAAGAGGGACACAGCTATCATTTAACACCAAATCCAGCCCGGGTACATGCGGGTACATGTAACTTTTCCTCTAATTTACATAGAAATAACCAAAATAAACGTATACGTCGAGCAAGTAGCATCTGTTTATTGAGAAATGCTTAATCTTCTTGTGAACATGATATATGCAAAAAAACTACTTACTTTGAAGATTAGAATCCATAGCACAAACTCGGTACAAACACAATAATTAACATATAATAAATTATCTCGGTAATAGCTGGAAAACTAATAATTTCATTACATTTCCGTAAATCCTTATGTACTCACCTTAATTACTAATAGTTAAACAGGAGGTAGGGGAAAATATTTTGGAATTGACATCATGAGAGTATCCTTAATTGAAATCATTAGCCATTTCAAAGAAAGTCGTTAGTGGTTTTTGTCAAGCTAGCTTGTTCTAGGTGAATCACAGTGCGCCGTCTGTAGGAGTCGCAATGTGGAGGGCCCGGTGTGACAAGCTCCTCCTGCAAACTGCCGGAACACAATAATGCTGAAAACATCATTGTTATGGCGTCAGACTTAGATAAGATGGTGGTAGCTAGCCAGGCGGACTAAAAACAAATCCTACCACCAACCAAACCGAATACAATATTTACCTCCACTGGGAATCGAACCCGGGATCTCTTGGTCTGAAATCGATTGTGTGAACCACTCAACTAGACCACAGAGGCGGTCATGACCGATTATCTATCCTTACCTATCCTCCTTCCCTGTCCGTAAGTCCTGTTTGCAGTCGTTAATACCCACCAATCCTCATTGGGACCGCGTATTGGGTTATGGCCTATTATCCTTATTTATCCTCCATGTCGCTGGTCCCGACTGTGTTTGCAGTCATTAACACCCATCCATCCGCATTGGGACCGCGTATTGGGTCATGGCCCATTTTTCTTATCCATCCATAAGGAAATCCTATGCCCCAGCAGTTGAGACAGTAAACGGCTAAAATGAAATACTCACATAAAAATACACTTTTTATTCCAATTTCATGCACATCTACAGTTTTGTTTCTATCATAACACTGTGATAACATTGTGCTATTAATTGTCAAACTATCCAGTTTGCGTTCAAAATATCCGTACAAAACTTATACAGACCGTTGCAAATTAATTATTTGAATCGTATAATTAATTATATTATTGCTATACGTTTACAAATATGTTAAAAAACAACCTAAACAAATTACATTGTTAAATTATTTCGACTTTTCTTACAAAAGATAATTTATATGTTTCCCTATCAAGATGTTTTATTGACACGTATTGTTGATACATTGAACGAAATTTTATGACTTTTTTACTAATAGATTTCAACTTAGGTATACCTTTAATTTAAAGTTTAATACTGAAGCTTTATCTGTCTACCCTTTTTAATACCAAGTCAAAAGCTCACGCAAAGCAGAGAGGCAAAAAATGTAGCTTTACAAAAATTTGTTGTTTTGCATCGCTGCCGACAAACCGAGTTCATATTATTTTTAAAACGAACTTCAATCCCAACGCGTCCCGGTGTTAATTATCCCTTATTCATAGAGAGTGGACATGACCCAGGGATTTTGTAGATAAAAAAATATCAGATTACATTTAGATACATATTTAACTGACTCCGAGGTAGGGTTTTTTTATACGTATACACAACGGGGTAACACTTAGCTTTCAACACACCTGAAGTTAAGTGGTGATAAGGCTGGAGGTGGAAGCGCACTACTTTCGGAATCCTCAATCACTGAAGAACTGGCAATCTACTGGCTAACTCTATCTGCCGGAATAAATTTTAAAAACGTCATTGTTATGCCGTAGATGGTGGTAGCTAAGCCAGGTGGACTAAGAAGAAGTCCTACCACCAACCACCAAAATGTGTAGTTAAAGGCGGGTCCAGACATGCATCCCCTGCTTGATCCGATCACGGTATCTGTATCACCGACACGTAATATGGTGGAGACAAACTGATCTGCACCGCATTATGATATCTAGACCATTGAATTTCTATGACTAGAAACACACTTATCAAACGCAACGCTACGTACGCAACGCATATGTTAAGTGTGTTTCTAGTCATACAAATTCAATAATCTAGATGTCATAATGCATTGCATACGTTGCGTACGTGGGATCTGTTTGCCTCTACCTTTACAATCGCATAGGTATTTGGACATAATCATGATACGCAGTCTTGATTCGCAGCTCTGTCGAAATACCGTCTAAATAAGCAATATAAGATACGCGTCGGCGATACGGATATGGTGAACGGATTAGGAAAGTGATACGTGTGGACTGTACCCGCCTTAAAGCGCTTGTGTTGCTGGTATCGGAGTAAATAGTTAACAGGCAGAAAATTACTTATTCATAATCATAATCATAATCATAATCATAATATATTTATTTGCGTAAAACATGGTATACACAGTTGTTATACAAAGAAAAGTCCTCATGTTTTGAACATTTGAGTTGCATGCAAATTTTTACAATAATTAAATCTAATATTTACTGTTTAGAAATTGCTTAATATCGTAAATATTTGTTAAAATACTTAAAAATAAATCGTTTTAACCATTTGTGATCATCTGATTTTGTTTGGACTTAATATCAGCATCGTGTAGGATTTAAGGATTTAAGGCCTTAGCATTTATGTCATCTTATTTTCTGCATGTTGAGTAGTTGACTGTTTTTGTTCTGTCGCTACTCAAACACGAGACAAACAATTTTCTGACCTGGCTCAGTAGTTATGATCAGTACCTACAAGAGTACAACTGCGCTCGCAGATCCATTAAAGTTATTGCCAATTAATTCATTCTAAACGTTGCCATTCAATAAATAGAACTTGCAGCGTGGTACTTTATAACAAATGAAGATCTGCTTTATAGTTCGGTTAGAAACAGATGACTCATCAGCCGAAAACAAGCTCGATCAAAACAATATTATATCTTAAATGTTTGCACTTAGGGTTCATTATACGTTCATAATTTAACGGTAATGGAATCTTGTTTAATGATACCCTTCCATTTGTCAGAGACAATGGAAAGGGATATACCTACTGTTACTTGAAGTTCTGAAATATTTATTAGGGTAATGATAGAATTCTGTTCAAAAGACATTAAATGGTATCTAAGTAACCGACTGTTATTCAAGTTAAATTCAACGTGACAGTTTATTTAATTTTGGGTGGAGTACTGCCTTCATCATAAATAATCCAACTTATTGTATTTTTACGTGTCCTCTTTTTTTCAAAATTCTTGATGTCATGATAATTTACTAAGACGATATCATCCTACCCAGAAGTCAAGCAGGCGAAGTCGCCGGCAGCCGCATATTCGCATAATTGGATCGGTATTAATCGGCAAGCGCATTGTGTATTCATTGCACGCTCGCGATAGACGTCTAATCAAATTAGTCAATGTGACGCACCAACTGATTGCACATTCACCGAATATAGGCGTAGCAACCCTTACTCTTAAAATCTATTACAAAACCTTGTTTACGAACCCCATTATCTTTGACAAATGAATATTAGGCTAGCTTTCAAATTCCATTTAGCACATTTAAAATTATGATGCCGTAATGAAATTAACAAGTAAAGACCAAGGAGATGGTAAGCCCTCGCTGACAAATGCCTTTCATTTTAATAATCCCTCGGGAACACTTTATAATGCCTGGTAATGATTTTGACATTATGCTTCAAAATTATTTCATCAAGCTGGATTTAGAGATTCCCGATTTTTGATGTAGGTAAATGAACAAATTAGTTAGACGAAGTTGACTGTCGCGTTCCGTTTTCATTCTGATTTTAATCTCGGTTTTGACTAAAATGGTTGGCGCTTCTAGGATTAGCTTTGGTGAAAATTCTTGTTTTAAAGATTTGAGATAGCAAAACTAATGTGAAATGACTAATTATAGGAAAATCTTGTGTATAGATTACTGCTCAAACAACTTTAAAGTAGTGTCATTTTTGAAGCTATAAAATCTGCCACACTATACAATAACGAAACATCACGCATTCAGTGTCAAACACAGCTAAATAAAACTCATAAAATTGTTTTGTTCTTCCATGTTACTTTGTAACTTGGCCGTTAGTTAATTATTCTAAAGTACGTGTCAATAAAACATCACTATCTATTATTAGGGAGGTACCCTGATATCGTTTTACATAATTTACTTAAAAACCACTACTTAATTCCTTATGGAAAAGTTTCATAGTAAAATCTAATATTTACATTTTATTTACAAACTTTAATATACACTACGTATATTATTACAAGAAGAAGTAATTATCCAAAGATTTTTAAACAATTAAATATAAATTCGACACGAGTAGTTCAAATTTTTGACAAAACGTTTGCGCAAAATTGTTTAAACTTTGCATACGTAATAAGGTTGAAATTGGCGAAGTAAATATTTCACATTATTTATTAATTCTTCGTTTACTGTACTTACTAACCGCGGCGGATCAGGATACATATCAAAATACAAAACGTAAAATGGCGGAGTTAGTAATGAAAGTAATATAACTTAATTTTTACAAATTCAATTACATTATATTGTAAAAAATACACATTGAACACAATACTGAAATTGGACAACAATTCGATTAATCCAAGAACTGGATCTTATAATGAATTGCAAAATGATCTTAACGGAATATTTTGAGCGAGAAGGCGTTATACTAAAACAATTTTTTTCAATATTGCGATAACTTGTAAGAGAAAGTTTTATTGTGTACAGGTACAGCCAATTTCAGTTATAAAAATACACGGTTTTACAGACTTTGTCATGGGTGATATATTTATCCATTTAGAGACTGTACACACATAAAACTTGCATGCAATTGCAATATACGAACTCAATGAAAAATTTAACACATTAAATCTATTTATAACTGCATATACAAGTTTATAAAAAAACGCTAAAAACAAAGTTAACAATATCAGCATTAATTTATGAAAACAGGACAACCTTCTTGAATTACACAAAAGATAATAAAGTTAGCATAAATAATAACGACTAAAATAATTTCAGGTAACAAGCCAAGTTTCCTTTGTGAAACACTATTAAGTAAGATCGTGTATGCTAACTTATAATATATTTGGTAACAATAAAGGATATAGATTACAATTTACTGCAAAATTAAATTGAGTAAAAACATTACTTAAATTAAATTAATAACAGTGTTAATGAAACTGTGAAAAAGTTACACTAGTTTTGACTAGAAAAATATCGGTAATGATTTATCATTTGTATGTCAGAGTGGTGAGCAGTAAACACCTCTCGAATGTTAGTCAACAATGGGGTTCATTACCGGCTGATAAACACGAAATTTTCACGCCAATCGCATTAACTTGTTTGGTTAACAAATTCACCGACAACACGCGCCAAACTGACATTCGAGAGGAGGCCATTGTCGAAATCACGAAGAACTGTACAATAACTAATTAAATTCAGTCGCTTTATCACTTTTCTAGCGTCTAAACTGCCCTGTTCACGAATTATCATCACGGCGTCGTCGTCAGATGTCGTTCGCGTCACCCACATAACCCTCGTCAGGACTTTCCGAACATATGTCCGACGCGCATTTGGCGTTTGACACTTGGGGTAGGGGCTTCAGAACGTTCTCTGCCCCCTCGCCCGGCACTCGAGCGTCCGTCGTCTGAGTGTCCACACATCGAGTTTCCACTTGGTAACACCGGCCGGGGGCCTCGGCGACCCCCATCGGCACCATCACCGCGCACGTTCCTTTGGGGTTAACCCACGAAGTGCACGCCTCAGCGGGCGCACAGCATTGCACCGGCTCCGTCTTGTAACCCTCCGGCGGGGACGGAACTAACTCTTCATTATAATACACTGTCCCATTTCCTACAAACGCTATCTGCCTGTTCCTCGGAACTGGGTAACCCTCCAACGTCCGCCTCACATTTGTAGCGCTAAATACCTCGAAATTAGCACAAGGCGGGGGCGTCGTGTTAAATTCCGTATCTTTGGCAAATTTGCAGACCAGTTTTTGTCCCTTAGCTCTATTATGAGGCAGAGTTTGATAGAAAGGCCCGACCACCGAATAATTAGACATAATGGGAGGCCGACACGGGTGCTTTGGCAGGCCGTAATCGTAGGGATACCCGTCGCTGTCTAAAAAGCAGCCGGGATTTAAGTGTACGTCTGCCGAGTGTTGGTACATGTTATTGATTGTGTTCTGCGGGATGTTTACATTGTTTAAATTCTGCTGATCCTGCCACGTGACTTGCCTCTGCATTGTGGGCGCGGTGAATGCGGTTTCCTCTTCAAACCCGTCGCCGCTCGCTGTTTGCGTTTTATACACAGAGAGCACGGTGTTCTCATTTTGTGCATTGTTAGCGACTGTTTCCGCGTCGCTAATTAGGTCGGGATTCCTGTCGACGAAACCTTTCATGTTATTGCTTTGATACACATCGCTGGTTTCGTAATCACGGTTTGTTTGTTGTACAGTGTAATGTAGTGCGTGGTGAGAATGTGCGTTCACTATTAAGCTGCCATTGTTTTTGGGCAAAGTTCCATTGCCTCTACTAGACGGCAGTATTTGATTACACAAAGCGACATCCTTGCCGCTTTCCTTTTTCTTTCTACTCCTGGTGTCTGTCTTGAATTTTAGTAATACTACGGCTATTATGGCTATCAGTAACACTATAATTAGAAATACAACTGTAACTATGACCACTAAGTGCCTCTGCGGGAACGTCACAACAATTACTACCGGCTCCTCTTTAACTATAATCCGCAGCGTGTAATTAGCAGTCGACCGCCCCGCCGGGTTCTCGGCCACGCACGAATACGTCCCGTTGTCATCGTTAGCGATGTTAAATATGTACAGTTCACTCTTTTTGTCTGTCACGCCATTCTCGACGTAATAAACGTCCCGCGGCTCCGATGACATCGTCGTGTAATTATGTATAACTTGACCTTGGTACAGCCATGTTATTCTTGCCTCGGGAATCGCTTTCACCAAGCATTCGAGCGTGACGTTGCTCCCGGCGTTTGTTTCTAAAAATACCGACGTCATCGGTGTCATTTTTGGCAAACAAGCCAACTCGGCCTCAGGAACACTCGTTATCACCCGCCTTTTCAACCGCTCAGGAAGAGAGCAAATCGGTTCAATAGTGTGAGGCATATTGAAATTCAGCAACCAGCTATGCAAATCCCTTAAATGGCAGTCGCAATTCCAATAATTATTTTCCAAGTCGATACCGCGCAGCGTGTCGGGGAATAAATTTTCACCTTGAATATTTGACAGTCGATTACCATTCAATCTCAACCATTCTAAATGGTTCAACCCGGAGAACGCATCCCTCTCTATGATTTCAATTTTGCAATCGCTCAGCTCTAATGTATTCAAATATGATAGATGCTGGAAGCAGTGTGTTTTAATGCTCGTTATGGGATTATTGTTCAGAGTGAGTCGCATCAGAGAGGGAAAATATATAAAGTTCGTGGAAGGAATAACTGTGAGGTAATTGTTGGAAAGATCCAATTCTACTAGGTTAGCCAGACCTTTGAAGGCGTGGCTATCGATTTTCTGTAATCTACATCTCTGTAGATAAATCTTTTGTAAGTCGAGCAACCCGAGCTTGTGGAAAGTTTCCTTTTGTAACACTTGAAGGTCGTTGCCCGCGAAATCTAGGACTTGCGTCTCGGAGTCTAGTGAGTTTGGGATCGCCTTGAGATCTTTGTCAGAACACTCGACGTATCTTTTGCCGTTCTTCCACTTGCAGACGCAGGAGGAGGGGCAGGCAATGGCTGGGACGAGGAGGCAGGTCGTGCACAAGGCAATCAGCCTCACGTGCAGACTCCTTTTGATTCTCATATTGCCTCAAGGCACCGGTGCTTCACTGTATACGCCGAACATTATCTGTAACAAATGAAAATCTTAGTTTAACACTTGTCTTGTAAGTTTTACCATGTTTTTATGATTTTGATTCTTTAGTAACGCAGTCAACGTTCGTTAATACAAAATGTATACAGGGTGTTAGGGGCACCGTTGCAACAACTTTAACCATGGCTTCAGGCCATCATGCTGAACAACGCACAGCATGATTTTTTGTCGGAAATGAAGAAAAAATTCGACTCTCCATACAAAATGTCCCGATTAGTTGCTAAAATTGTATGAAAAGTCGATTTTTTTTTTTCATTTTTGACAAAAAAATCTTGCTGTACGTTGTTCACCATGATGGTCTGAAGCCATGGTTAAAGGTTTTGCAAACGTGCCTCTTACACCCTGTATAATCTGGCAGATTCGCTTTAAGGCCCTATTTCATGTAACGTTGGTTTAATTGTTAAAACATTGTCCAGAGGAAAAGCTTTCCAATTCTTCTCTTCCTTATTAATTATGATATTTGAAGCGTGACACAAGCGACGTGTAAAATTAAAAGAAAGTTTCAGTTGTTCCAGTGACAATGGGCAACGAAACGGCATGATTTAATTTCAAAACAAGCCGGGTTGGTGCAATACGCGGCTCTTATTTTTGTTCAATTTTGGCCCCAAAAGTGAGTTACATTATGTATTCTGTTGCATTATTTATGGGAATCGAGCGACCGACCCCACTTTCTGTGGTTATTTGTTAAAGCTATGTTTGTGTGCCCGGGAACCTTTTGTATCTTTTATCAAAAAACGACGACCACAATATACTATTGAATTATGAATGACATCTTTAGTATACCCAAGGGAAAGTTTATTTGGAAAACAAGACACTGATAAGACTAACAGTAGCCGTATCTTGAATGGTTTGCTAAATAAGTTAGTTTATTTAAGAGGGACAATTTCGTTTGAACTTATCTGTGGTTTGAACTGTTTGGAAATAGATGATTTACAGAATTATTTATATTACAAAAAGATAAAAAATATTTTGGCTCTGTCGTTAAAACAACAAACCTTATATAAATAGCGTAGTTTATTGTGTTTTTTTTTGTTATTTTTCCCTGTAGCCAAATGACTGATTCAGCATATCATGGTTTCCATTAAAAAACGGATTTTGTTTCTTGTATTTAACTAATGCATGGCCAGCAATTTACCGAGTCCGAAAAAGTGATTTCTGATCACCTACTTAAGTATTCTTCTTCTTCTTTTTATGCGGTGGCGGTTCCCTTTTGGATTTCGCCAATGTCCAGTTTTTAGCTCAGTTTTTTGACTTAAGAATTCATAAACCTTCAGAAATGTTATTGATAGCTAAATGTATACATCGTCATTGTCACTCACTTCAGATAAGAAACTTTTTAAAGATTTTTTTTGTGTCGGGTTTTTTAAATTTTATTTTTATTTTATCCTTTTTTAATCACTCACAAAAATTTGAAAGTAAATCCACATTATAATGCGTGTCAGATCCCAACTTCAGCTAACTAAAAAACGTCTAAACAGATCTTCACAAATTGGGTATTTGACTGTTTTTTTTTTATTGACTTAAAATGTTCATTCAATTAGTAGCAACACAACATAGGTATTTATTTTCAAATATCTTGCATATTTGCAGCGATATAGAGCATCAAACTTTCTAATTTATTTTATTTTATTTTATTTTATTTTATTTAGAAAGATGTACAAAACAGGTTACAGCCAATTAAAGAAAACATAAAACAAATAACAATGACATAATAGGAACTAGGTTGAAACCCTTAAATATGTACATACTGTTATAATATATTTAGCAGCGTGATGCCTTCAATAAAACTTATAATATAATATGACAGTAATAAAATAAATTATTTGTCGAAGTTCAAACAAATTATCCAAATATATCTAGGTAAGTATTTAATAATTTAAGCAAATATAGAATGGACATTTATTGCATTAAAAATTAAAAATAAAATTGATTAAGATTTGATTGATTAATTGATTTAGTTCTAATAAATAAATTACACAAACAAAAAATACATAAATTAAATTAATTGGTTGATTATAAATCCTTAAAAATAAAAAATAACTAAAATTTATACTAATAAAACGACATACTTAATGATAACAAAATTAAATTAAATTATGGACATTTAAATAACATAATTACAGTTCATCCAATTAAATATATTATAAATTATTTGATAAAATTTTTCACGTTTGTTTTAAATCTGTGCAAAGAACAATCAAATATGTCAATTTCTGAGCAACCACTGACGAGTTCATTATACAGACGACACATTCGCGTAATGGGATTAAAATAAGACGTATTATTTAAATAAACATTAAGAGAAAACAATTTCGGATTACGGAGGCGTTGACAAACATTAAAATTTAATTGCGAAAGCGAGTAAGGTGAGTCAATATCGTTATTTATAATTTTATATAGAAGCAATAATTCTAAATGTTTTCTTCGGGCAGACATTGAAACCATTTTGAACTTTTCAAGTTTATCTTCATAGGAGTGCAGAGTACGATGAAGATGGAGTCTGAAGCAGAGCAACCGGAGGAATCGCTTCTGAATTTGCTCTAACCTATCAACATGAACCATGTAAAATGGTGCCCAAATTGGTGCATTGCATTCTAATAAACTGCGAACTAATGCAAAGTAGAGAGTTAAGTATGTTGTAACTTTTTTGAAACCCTTTGAAACTCTGCAAATAAAACCCAACATTCGCGAAGCTCTATCGACTATGTGATCGTAGTGAGGTCGAAATGATAACTCAGTATCAAAAATTATACCCAAATCTCTAATTTCTGACTTCCGAATTAAGTGATGGCTATCTATGGAGTAGGTGAATTGAAGAACGTTGATTTTCTTCGTAAAAGTTACAGCATAACACTTGCTAGTGTTGAGGGTCATCTTGTTTGCTTTACACCAATCCACCAACGAATCTAGGTCCTTTTGGAGTTTAATTACGTCATTAATGCAAGATATACGGTTGTAGATCTTTAGGTCGTCTGCATACAGTAAACATGGGCAGGATAGTCGGTCCACGAGATCATTTATAAATAAAACGAAAAATAGCGGCCCCAGATGGGAACCTTGTGGGACGCCCGATGGAACCGTAAAAGCTGTTGAAAAATCGCCCTTCAAAGCTACTAATTGACTCCTTCTGTTTAAATAAGATTTTACCCATCGTAACAAGTCTCCACATACACCAAACGTTTCCAACTTCCGACAGAGCAATACATGATTAACTCTGTCAAATGCTTTGGAAAAGTCGGTATATATAGAGTCAACCTGTCCTTTCTTTGCAAATGCACTACAAAGGTAACTTTTGTATTCAAGAAGATTACTGGTAGTGGATCTATTTTTAACAAATCCGTGCTGGTTAGTACTTATAAAAGGTCTAACATGGTGATAAAGAACATCATATACCAATGATTCGAACAACTTTGCGCAACAAGATAAAATACTAATAGGACGGTAGTTCTCACAGAAAGCCCGGTTCCCAGATTTAAATACGGGAACAACGTGAGCAATTTTCCACTTCGTTGGGAATACTCCTAATTTCAGCGATTTATTGAATAATATGCACAGTGGGATGTATATACTTTCGGAGCATCTTTTTATTATCAACGGGGGTACCCCATCAGGACCAGCACCCTTCAGTTCATCCAAATGTTTTAACTTATCAATCACATCTTCTTCAGTTAAATTGATTGACTGAATTGCACTGTTACTTTGGGTGAGGGTATCGTACTGACCATTGTTTCTAGAGTCACAAGTAGTGTCATCATAAACAGAATTAAAGTATTGAGCAAAGAGCTCACATACTTCTTTACGACCCGTCCTTTCCTGATCACCAAACTGCATTGTGTTAGGTATGCTATTGGATGAGGATTTTTTACTCCCTACATAATTCCAAAACGGTTTGACGTTATTATATGTTAAATTACTTTCTATAGATTCCTTATATTTCCTGTAGCATGTATCCATAAGCGACTTGCTGCGTGAGCGCAACATAGAAAAGGTGTCATAGTCCCTTGGGTTTTTATATTTTTTGTATAACTTATGGTATTTAAGTTTTTCTTTCAAGCAGTTTTTAAGGCCGTTGCTAAACCAAGGTGGAAATAGGCAAGAGTCGTCTTTGATCAATGGAGTATGCTTACCAATAAGTTCATTCAGCTTTTTATAAAAAAGTTCGACATCAAGATTTACATCCTCAGAGGACAACATATGCTGCCAGTCAACTGATTTAATATCCTGGTTTAGTTCATTAAAGTTACATTTTTTATAGTTTAAGCGCATACATTTCTTACGTGTAAGAGATTTTTTGTTGGAGGAAGAATTAATTTTTATAGCTAAGGGAGGATGATGTACATCTACTTTACTGACAGGATCGGTAATACAAACAGTGCATTCAAAAGAAGAAAAAACAAGGTCCAGGAAACGATTATTTTGATTAGGAATACCGTTGTACTGCTTTAAGTTGCATAGAGTCATAAATTCAAGTAAACTATTTGATTTATTATCTGGCGATCCAGTTAAGACTGGAATTAAAAACTCGTTACTCAATTGCCAAACAACATTGGGTGTATTGAAGTCACCTATTATAAGAAACTCGTCAGTAGGCTTAGCCTCTAGAATATTTTTTATACATGAGTTATAAAAAGAAGTTAACAGCTCAATGGTGATATCGGGGGGCAAATAACATACACAAACATTTATCCATTTGGAAGAATTAGGATCAGGTGAAATGCTAACCCACAAATCCTCAACACCACTATCCCAATTATTACGACGTAAAACTTTGAAGTCCCTCTTAATGCCTATGAGTACACCCCCACCATCCTTTTTAGTCAACCTTGTAGTGTGGCGGTCTCTACGAAATATGTTATAACGGTTATCTAAAATTTCACTATCATATACTGATTCATCTAGATTAGATTCCGTGAAGCAAATAATGTCGTAATTATTATTCAATACATTTAAATAAACTTCATTCGTTTTGGATCTGATCCTATTTACATTTTGATACAATATTTCAATCATTCAAGAACAAATAAAATAAATCACTAATTAAATACAATTCAATAAAGAGAAATTAAATTAAATTAATTACGGCATAACTTTTTGAGGCAATCTGAATTTTTTATGTAAATTGCGCTAGAAGAGTCATCGCGCCTAACAATTACTTTACCGTACCTCACCCAAACATACTTAAAATTAAATTCCTTAGCTAATCTTCGACTTTCGGCATATAAGGACTTCATAGAAGGCGACAGATGTTCTGTCACAAATATTTTCCTATGCTCGCCATTGATTCCCAAATGTGTAGAGCCAAGGACATCGCTACGATGGAGTTTGTTGTAACGGTACGCTGCAGACAAAATTTGATCTCGTTGATAAGTCGAAGACAGCGAGACCAAGATGTTACGTGGACGTTTAGTACTGGGATCCATTTTAGCTACGCGATGACAGCAGCGTATAGAAGAGTCTTCGATGGGCACGTTAAGCACACCACAAAGCTTTTTAAACAAATTCAGTACGTTTTCATTGTTCGTTTCTGGTACAGCTTGCAATTCGATATTACAAGCACGTGAAGTCTTTTCAATTATTGCTAACTTATCCTCAATCCTGATCACAGATGCTTGGAGCTTAGCGTTCTCCACTTCAAGTTTTTTGATGATTTTATCTTTATTATCCATCTCCAGCTTAAGTTTCTTTTGCTCATCGCATATAAAATCAGTGGTGACCGTGAATTCATCTTTGACGTTCTCAATCACTGGGCCCATCTCCTTGTGCACAATTTCAATGATATCTTGTTTAAGAGTCGTACGAAAACTGTTAGCAAATGCTTGAAATGATGACTCTAGCTTGGTGTCTAACAAGCGGCTTATATTTTCCAGTGTCAATGTTTCTTTAGGCTTGCTAATGCTTTCCGAGATTGGCACAGTATGACTACCTTCAACGCTTTCGCAAGACATATTCAAAGACTCATTAGGCAGTGGGATTTGTGTTGACCTTACAGGAGTGTTGCAGTTGGTTTTAGCACGACGCGTAACATTATTGCAAGATGGACAGACCCATGAAGAACGGTATTCCTTCGAGAGAGATGCAAACTGTTCCGTAGAGATGTTGAGGCACATGTAGTGATATTTTTGTTTGCAATTCCTGCATTGCAAAAAATTGTTTTGCTCTAACTTACTGTTGCAGGCGTTGCATTGAGCCATGATTTGAAGATATTATAATTTCCACACAAATAAAATAAAAGTACAAGAGAAAAAATATATATATTCGGAGTCGGGTTTGAACTATTGATCTTTGAAAACGCACAGCCGATAAACAATAAAAACATATATTCAGCCTCGGGATCGAACTCTTGATTTTGAGTGTCACTCAGCGGCCGAACCCGCTACGCCACGGCTACTCTAAGCAGAGCGACGAAATTAACTATGTAGTTCTTCGCAAAGTTTATTGTTGTAAACACTGTGGCAAACTGTGGTCAGTTGTTAAAAAGTTTATAAAACACAGTTGTTTAATGTCTAACTACTCACAGTTTGTAGATGAATTATTGTAATTATTGCACTTTACCACTTAGAAATGTCCAATATTTTATCACTGAACTGAAGATTAGTATGTATACTACAGATTGCTTTAATTTATAGGGACGAAAATAAACTTTTTACCACTTAATCAAAATAAATTGTAAAGAGACGAGACAAACACGTCTGCCTTTATGTAAGTACGTACGGAGATACGTATAATTAGACAAGGAGAGCGCTATAGAAACGTGACGTCACATTTCTTTAGCGCCATACTCTCGCCATAGAAAATTTCGTTTTAGAAAGAGATAGCTAGAGTCACAAATAAGTAGCTCATAATTTGTTTGTTATAATACAGATTGAATTTCTTTTTTCGCATTTGTTATTAAATAAAAAATGTGAAAAAATAAATTATTAATAATGTTATAGTTCTGAATGTCATAATTAAACATCAACATTTCAACAACTGTCAAATACCCAAGAACCATCTCGATCACGTCAGCTTTCGAACAAAACAAATCGCATCAAAATCGGTCCAGTAGTTCAGGCGCTACGATGCCACAGATAGACAGACAGACACATACATCGACACGTCAAACTTATAACACCCCTCTTTTTCCAGTCGTGGGTTGAAAAAAAACTCAACTAAATTCAAATCCGTTTCCGTTTCCGACGTTTTGTGAATCAGGGGGTTGTTTTGCGATCACCCCGTATATAAATCCTTCTTTTTCTAAAGCTAGTTGTTTAACAAAACTATTATACGTATGGGTTTGAGTTCAGAGATTTCAATGTATTCATAATAATCGAGAAATTATTGAAAGGGCCGGCCCTCGAATGAGGCCGACACGCATCTGGGCCATCGTGGGCCAGAATCGAGTTAATCTCCAAGAGCCCTTGGGATACAACCGTTCAGGGATAGATTTATGTGAAATGGAATAGTTGTATATGAATGTTGTAACATAGTTATTTGTTTGAAGTTATTGGGTTAAAAGGAAAGAACCATTTATGTAGAGCAGTAGTCCCGAATTTGGCCACTTTCTGCTCTAAAAATTTTTTTAATAGCTTTTCGTCATTTTTGCCAAAGGCAATTAAAATAAGGTGTTTTACGGTTAATAACAATTTTATTGTAATAATAAGAAAAAAAATCGTATGACGTACATACGTTTTTTTCGATAAGCGGTATTTTCCGTTTTAAACATTTTTTGTAAGAAAATTTTAAGAAATTGTTTTGGATAAAGTTTATTATACTTATCTTTGTTTTTTTTTCATTTTTTATTAAATTGTCGTTTTGCTATTGATTGTTTTTTAGCACATTAGGAATATATTGATTTAGCCTAGGTTTGGTTTTGATTTTTCGCTTTACTTACAAACGTTTCAGTAAAAGTGGCCAAAACTGGGGCATTTGGCACCTCTCACACATTGTGTGTTAAATAAAGAAAAACTACCTATTTTATTTATTATTAATTTGAAAATTGTACCCTTAAAGGCAGATAAATTCTCTATAATTTTATATATGATTTGTGTATTAAACACATAATACCATTTTGTATTATTATTTGCATTTTAGTTTCTGTGTTTTTGGTTTCATTTATTTCAATTAAAATATTCCAGTTTTTATCTATCTATCTATATATATAAAATTCAAAGTCCTGACTGACTGACTGACTGACTGACTGACTGACTGAGATATCAACGCACAGCCCAAACCGCTGAACCTAGAGACTTCAAATTTTGCACATAGATACGTTGTACAGTGTAGGCATCCACTAAGAAAGGATTTTTGGAAATTCCACCCCTAAAGGGGTGAAATAGAGGATGAAAGTTTGTATGAAAGTCCGTCAGTTTTGAAGTTAGAATCTTTAAACAATGTATTTAGGCTGGCAATTGAAAATTAAGATTTACCTGTGTCAGCGTTTTTGACAATTCCACCCCAGAAGGGGTGAAAAAGGGGATGAAATGTTGTATCTGGAAAGTCCTTCATTAAATTTATTATTTAGGCTTATGGTCGGAAAGTAAAATAAATAAGCAAAAACATGTTTCGTATTTTTTCGAAAATCAACCCCTTAGAGGTTAGATGGGATAAATAAACCTAAAATCGATATGGATGTCGTTATTGAGGTTTTATGAGATGACGATTGCAAAAATGGCATTTATTTTGATGTTTAACACGCTGAACATAATTCAACCCCTAAAAGGTTGCAATAGGGGTGAAATTTTGAATGAAAAATCAGGGGTAAAATAGACATTTCAACTTGAAACTTTGTAGGCTTACTTCTTAAAACAAATAGGCAACACATTTCGTAATTTTCCCAAAATCAAACCTAGGGGATAAATAGGGTCATCATCATCATCATCATCAGCCATTTAATGTCCCCACTGCTGGGGCACTGGCCTTCCTTATGGATGAATAAGGAGAATGAGCCATTACCCACCACGCGGGCTCAGTGCGGATTGGTGGGTATTAACGACTGCAGGTGCAGCCGGGACCAACGGCTTAACGTGCCTTCCGAAGCACGGAGGAGCTCGAGATGAAAAGTTTTTGGTCACCCATCCCGTGACCGACCATTGCGAACGTTGCTTTACCTCAACGATCGCAGGCCGAGCGCGCTATCCACTGCGCCACGGGCTCCTGGATCAAAAGGATCCAGGATAAAAAGTATTCTATGTTTTAATTTCATAAAAATCCGATCAGCCGTTTTTACGTGATTAGGCGGGTCCTCCCTTACCAAGTGAACAGCCTCGTGCGAGGCCCGCTGCACGTGGCAAACGTTCTGCCTCGCGCGAGGCTGCTCGCTTGGTGAGGACCCGCCTAATCACGTAAAAACGGCTGATCGGATTTTTATGTAATTAAAACATAGAATACTTTTTATCCTGGTTATTGGTCCCCTAAGTATTTTGAATCGAATCGAATGTCAACGCGGACGAAGTCGTGGGCGGAAGCTAGTCTACTATAAATCCTACAAAAACGCCTTTTTGGAATAAAATCATCCTATCCTAAATTAAATGAACAAAATGTCACTTAAAAGGAAATAAACAAAAATGTAATTACTCTTTCTAAAAAAGTTACGAAAATAAATCTTCTATCCAAAAGGAACATTTTAAATCGTAATCAAACCGAAACCCCATAAAGCACAGGGGATGTAAGAAATCTGCAGGGTCCCGGGGGAACTCGCTGCTATAAAATTCCCATTTATGGTTTAGCGGTATATGACGTGCTATGCATGCCAATGAATCCTCAACGCTTGAAATTGATTGTTTTATTTAAAACATTGAAGGAAATATATTAGTGTTTTAGATCGGCTAAAAGAAATGATTTCATTTTATTTAAAAAACTGCATGAAAAATTGAAAATGAAGTATTTAGAAAAAATCGACCTGTCTCACAACTAGCTCCGATGTGACTCGAACCCACACGTGAGGGTAGTAATATCTTCACATTGATGAAATTAACGCTGGCTATACAGCGCGTAAGAAGTATTGGATAAATTCAACGCTTCTCGTAACGACTCCGTAGCTCAGTGGTTAGAGCAGTCGCCCGGATAGCAAAAGGTCGTGGGTTCGAGTCCCATCGGAGCTGGTTGTGAGACGGGTCGATTTTTTCTAAATACTTTATTTTTAATTTCTCTCTATCCAATTAATAAATATATCACAAACAGCAATTCATACTAGTAATTTAAAGAGAAAATATTTTTATTTTTGTTTGTAACGTATAAACTCAAAAAGTACTATTCCTAGGAGAACCGCGAGGAGCCACTGGTAGCAAATAAAACAAGAGTTGAAAGTCTCACAATTTTTTGTTATAAAGTTAATTAAGCTCAAAAATATAACTAGCGGATCCTCGCGGTTTTACCCGCGTGGTACCCGTTCCCGTGGGAATATCGGGATTAAATATAGCCTATGTCACTCGGGAAGACTGTAGCTTTCTAACGGTGAAAGAATTTTCGAAATCGGTCCAGTACTTTTTGAGTTTATTCGTTAGATACAAAAATACAAATCTTTCCTCTTTATAATATTAGTATAGATAAAGACGCTGCTAACAAATACATTCAATGTTATACAAGTAATTAAAAGTAGTGACTTCAAAAATGTTTGACGAATCACAATCAAGCATCTTTTCCAACAATCAATCGCTAGTCGTAGTTGCTACGAATGGCTACAAACAACGACCATGCTACGCCGTAGCAGAAAGAGCGTTGAACGAACGTCAAATATTCGAACGTTGAACAGAAAAGAATAGCAATTTCAATATTGACACCGACTGTATTTCAATCCCACATTCATGTTTGTAGATGTATTATATGCTTTTATCATTATTATATGTCTAGCTAGAGCATTGTTCACGTCGCTCAGACGTCCTGTCAATAATGTGAAACATTGGTAAAGCATTACATTATTGTAGTTACAAGGCTTTGCTAGTAAGCTTAGAATAGTTGTTTGGAAGAAAAATAACAGACTATTAAATAATATACAATACTATTTGAGGCGGAAAATGGCGACATATTTAGAAACATAGCTGTAACTAAAAATAAAAATTCTTGTCATAGTTCAAAAAATATACTAAGAACAGATTATTATTCTGTTTACTTAATTCTAGCTTTCCACCCGCCTTCACCCGCGTCGACTACATTTCATTTCATTTCATTTATTTATTCATAACAATTTACATTGTGTTGAAAATAATTAAAAACATAAAAATAAGATTAAAACAATATAGGTACGTCAAAAAGAAGCTAACATTTGAAGTAGGTACAAATAAATGCAAAATTATATCATGTTAAAAAAACAATTAATGAATGCGAAATTATAACATGTCAATAAAAAAAAACGAATACTAATAGATGTCACAATTAAATTAATACAAAAATAAATTTAAAAATATTAGTAGCTATATGTCATAATTCATTAATACAAGATAATATAATTAACAATAAATAAATTAAACATGAGCCTCAAATTCATGGAGATCATAAAAACATTTTTCCAACAAGAAGCTTTTTAAGCGTCGTCTAAAGACATTCGGATTATCAATGGATTTGAAACTATTGGGTAAACGATTAAACATCCGCACAGCTTGAAACCTAACGCTGTGTGAGACAATATCTAGCCTTGGTGCAATTGCATTAGGGAGATCTTTCCTGCGTGTCTGTAAACGCTTAATCATATCAAGAGGATTTTCATACTTATTTGGAGCTTTAATCAAATGTGACAACATTACATAAATATAAAGACATGGGACGGTCATGATTTTCAAAGCTCTGAAATGTTCCCTACAAGACACCACGTTATTCCGCGGGAATGTGATATTTTTCCGGGATAAAAAATTTGCCTATGTTACGCTCCAGCTCCCAATCTATTCTACTACTACCAAAAATCACGTCAATCCCTTGCTCCGTTTTGACGTGAAGGAATAAATTTTATTTTTTTTGTTCCTATACGATAAATACTTTTATGTAGCAATTACATGAATTTATAAGTAACGATTTATTTCTCAATCGCCCAAGGTGGTATGCCACACAATTCAAACGCCGCCAGGAACGGAGCCAAAACAAACTTCGCAAGAGCCCTCCAGATGGCAGTAGCGGCGTGAATATGGACCGCTCTGTCCTGACACGTCTGCAAAAAACTACGCCATTGTTCTGCAAGCTGCATTGAACAGACGCTGACATTGCTAAAACGAGTTGCACGGAAATCGAACGTAAGTAGTAAAATGGATTCAATCTTTTGTTGTTACAAAATAAGTTCTTTTTTTAAAACCCGATTTCAATAAAAATGAGTTTCAATTCCAAAAGATGTGGTTTCTGCTGAAAAGAAAGTGTTAAAGAAGGATGGTCTGATAAATCCCACTTAATTCAATTACTACTAAACAACCACTAATATTGCTAAAACAAGTTGCATGGAATTCGAATGTAGGTACGTAGTAAAACAGATTTAATATTTTCGTATTACAAAGTCTTTGATTGTATGCAGAAGAACTTCTATTTACAGAAGGTCTTAAAAAGGTTGTGACACTGACACGTCTAAAAAACGGAGCCATGTTTGTCGAGGTAAGTGCACTGAACAAGAGCTGAAATTCTAGCAACTTACAGCGCAGACTTTGAATGTAGTATACAAATTCAATGTTTTGATAATACAAAATTATTTTAGAGTCGATGTCAATAAAAAGGTCTTAAAAAGGATGTTGTTAGGAGGTGGACGTCTGAAAAAAGGAGATCTATTCGACTCGATTCGTACATCCAACTTCACCTCCTCTGACCCTGAGATCTGACCAGAACTACCTACCAGTATTATATGATCTGAGTACCTACCCGAAGGCCCTGTCCAGAACAACGCGCGAGTTAGACGCGTTTGATATACATCGTCCGCAAGATATTGACAGTTCGCGTCTTACCTACCATATTGACAGTGATGTAATAAAAATCGCTGTGGAAATCTGAACAAGCGCTTATGGCAGCAGCGGCTTGAATATGAACAGATGTCGCAACGCAACACGTCCGCAAAAAGTGCGCTATTGTTCTGCAAGCTGAGTGCACTGAACAGGCGCTGACATTGCTAAAACGAGTTGCACGGATTTGGCTTAGTACCTGACCATCGAACTTTCATTTGATTTACAAAAGAGGTAAGTGATATTTTAACCGTTTTTATTAGTTAAAGGTGCTCATAACCTTTTTAACCGGTTTTAGTAATACAGACTCTATTCATTTTTTTATATATTCCTAAGAGTCCTTGGCGTTGCAGTGGCTTAAATTTAAACTGCTTAGCTTTGCTCAAGCCTAGCGATTCATATTCAAGGCTTTATTTATAGCATAACGTATGATGTAATGATTGTTCCTGACCTGACTTCAATGAAAAGGAACAAGATGCTTTAATAAAGAGGAAGAGGAGGTTTTGATCAATTACGACACCAATTTTGCTACCGGTTTTTGGTCGAAATTGTAATAAAATTGTTAACATAAACCGGTGAAACTCATCCCAAAACTTCCCTGTTTAAATTATCGTTAAACTGTAACGCGGTTCGCATTCCAATTTTAAATTTCCTGCAGGCGCGAAACAAATTTCAAAATGGAATCTTTTATCTGTAGCGCACTGGCTGCTACTAATGAGAAAAAACCTTCTCAAAATTATGCTTGAGGTTTAAAAAGCATACAAGATTGTAGTGCTGTCGCATACATTAATTAGTAGTGCTAGGGCTACCAGTTCTTGTTAAAACGTTTGTTAAATTAGGGTTGTAGGGTAGTCAATATTGCTATCAACTTATCCCTTTGTTTCTTTAAATATGCTATAAACTGTTTTGCTCATCAAGAGCTTCATATATTTTGATGGTTCTTATAAAACAACTAGGTACCTAGAATCTACATTTTACAACTCATAAAATAAAGACAAAAAGCTAAAGAATACCAGTTTATGTTTATGTTTGTTAGTTAGATGAGCCCTAAATTTAAAGGTTTCTTGCCTTAATTAAATGTCGCAGAGAAAATAATTCCTTTAAACAATTTTGGTACTCTTATGAAAGATGCTAGTAAAATCTAAATTGTTCGAATCATCTAATATTAGTAGGTATAACCTTTACCCGAGCATCCACTTATATGTCTTAATTAGTTTAAGTAAGAAAATATATAAAATAGGCTGCTGACCAATACTATACACCTGAGAATTGTATTGCAAACTTTTCAGCAACGTGAAGTTACACATAATTCAAGACTCACTTTTAGATTTATGCTCAACCGACAGAGTTAAAGATGCATGAGTCTGGTCTGGGGCGTTCCGCTAACTGTCAAATAATTTTATAGTGATATTGTAAGCGAAACAGAGCTATACGCAGTGTATAGCTCCATCCTGCAATCAACATTATTATAACATTGTTTGACCGCTAGCAGTAGGCCCCTGGAGCGACGCGGTAAAGTTGATCACACGTCAGTCGAGACGAGCTCGCTATCATACCGTAGAGTTTTTCAATCCAAACTTAAGGGGGAAAAGAATCGAAAGTTTATTCTAAACACGTAAAATGTCCCACCCATAGAACACGAAAAGATTTTTTTCTGTCCCACCCCTGAAGTTTGGATTGATAAAAAAAATTCACAGTAAATATAAATCTCTTGCGTTACTAACTGACTGACAGACAACGCACATTCGAAACTACTGGGCGCAAAAAGCTGAAATTCGGCATGTATATGATCCTTAGGAAGTGTAGGGGAGCACTAAGAGAGAATTTTTGGAAACAAAGCAATCACGATCAAAACCTCCGCGTCGGCGTCCGCCGCACGACTGACGCTTTCGCTTAGCAGACGCTTGTCCGCGTGTGTTTTGTCAAAGCTTATTGCTCATAAAGGACTCATTTCGGATAAAATTAAAGTTATTTTTGTTGGTTCATACCAAATCATAAATTTGTAATTTAAAGACTTTATTTATTTTTTTGTAAACATAAAATCTAATCTTATCGCGGTCTAACAGTCATATCTTAAGGTCTGAGTAATGCGTACCGCCGGACGCTTCCGACCCACTATTTATATAAGACTTATTTATAAAACTACAAGTCCATTCTTTACGTCCTGTCCCAAACCGCGAACTATCATTACTCATCTAGGGACTAGAGCCGCACTCCGGCCAAATAAATAGCCTCTCCTTTAATAAACTAAATAGTTCCACGCTTAGTCACATAGGATTGAAGTTGAGTAATGTAATAAGTTAGGTATCGTTTATCTTGTTATAGCGAAAAAGCTCGGTAAGACAAGCTATGGATAAACGAAATTAATTAACCTCTTTTAGCGTAAACGATTTAAAAACTGGGAATAATCCTATTTTGCCAAACCATTGTTTCAAAATAAAGAGTTTTCCGAGTTTCAAACGTTATTTATTTGTAAAGTTCACCACTTAAGTAATATAAAAAAATGATTGTAATTCAATTAGAGGAAAACGTTTATATTTTTACGGTTTTGATTGTCAAATGATTAAAACCGTACTCCAATCAAACAAATAGCCTAGTCCTTAACAAATTAAATAATTCCATGCTTAGTCAGCTTATGCCCGGATACTCGTACGCTACTTATCTTTGGGAGCGTCTCAAACATCGCCCTGTCACTTTAAATGTCAAACGTATGAAAGAGATGCCATGATGTTTGAGACGCTCCCAAAGATGATTTGCGTTCGAGAATTCGGGCGTTAGCTCGCTAGGACAAGCTAAGTATAGATAAACGAAATTAAGTGCCCTTACTATTTTAAAACTAGGGGGAAAATATTGAACGTTAAAATGAGAGCGGTAACGAGCTCCAAACTAATATTAGAAATTATTGAAGACAAGTCAATTCATAAAAGAAGAAAATATTCCATAAAAATTGTCTGAAACTTTTTAATAGGTAAGTACTTAGTCTGTTTTAATCACAGTGTATAAAAAAAAGTTAAAGAGAGTTAGTTTCTTTTGAGGGTAAGATTTCAAAGGCATTGTTCATTATAATGAAATTTGAAACTTTTTACATAAAACTAGTTTCAAACTTTAATTAATATGTAAAGTTTTGCGTTTAATATCAATAATTAAAATTATGAAATACGATACAGGAGCAAACTATTTTAAACTGTGTGTATAAGTGCAAAAATTATAAAAATTTATGTGCAATTTTCTGGCATTATATAAGACACATGTAACGGAATGTCAGCCGAACGACGCCCACTGCTGGACATAAACCTCCCCCAAGGATCTCCACAACGCTCGGTCCTGCGCTGCCCGCATCCGGCGGCTTCCCGTGACCTTCGCCAGATCGTATGTCCACCTTGTAGGGGGGCATGCCCATGGAATGTTGTCCGGTACGTGGTCGCTATTCGAGAACCTTTCTGCCCCCACGGCCATCGGTTCTCTGTGCTATTGTGTCCTGCCCACTGCCACTTCAACACGGCAATCCTTCGAGCGGTGTTGGTTGATTTATATAACTAGCTTTTTCTTATTAGCTATAGCGAAAGTGACTGCTATCTATTATTGTTAAATGTTTGGTCGATAGCACATAAACTTAAACCTTGAATATACCCTTGCTATTTGGTAATGAATCTCATCAAAACATTGGTGTCGACTGTCCTTTGAGATTTGATGCAACGTGACACCCGTCAGTCACAGTAAATATATATGCTACTTCCGTCAGTCTCTAACTTGTAGTGGCGGAATTCTAAATTTAAACTGTATTAATTACACTGTAACAGCATTTTTCGAATGGTTGGCTGAGGTACATATCATAAAATGTGTAAGACGTCTGTGTGCCTAATCCGAGCGTGCAGGTTAAACTTCTTCTAAGCCTGGGGGCCGATTCTCAGGCAATCGAGAAAAGTTCACATTTATAGCTCGAAATTCAAATATAACACAGTTTTTGTATTGTCAGAATTTCACAATCGAAAAAGTTCGATCGAAAACCAGTCGAACGCTACGAGTGGTAAAAACCAATAGATGTTCGTATACGAACTTACCTGTCAAAATGAATTTGTTGACATGTGAGACAGCTTGTTTGTTTGAAACGTTCTAACTTTTCAATAGAAACCACAAACAAAATGTTCGAAATACGAATTACCACACTGAAAAAGTTCGAATGTCTGAGAATCGGGCCCCTGATCATAAAACTAACCTAATCTTTTGATAGTCGTAACAGTTTTATCTTCAGTTCTAAAAACGTATTCTCGATATTCTCTCCTAACGCCCACGATAAAACTAGCTGTTCAAGCCGTTCTGAATGTGAATTATTTGCAAACGTATTCAGGGCGCAATTTGTCTGTTGAACTTGTGCTCCCGAGTGACCTGAGCGTCGGGAACGATAGCATATCTGCAAACACTCGAGCGTAAGAGCTCATATGTGTGGTAAAGTAAATGTGTATAACGTCAAAGAAACGTAGTAAGGTCGAAAATAGATTATCGACGCAAATATAGATTTGACAAGCGGCTTCTTTTCATGGGGAGTAAATGATTTATACCAATAATAAGTATGACAAATTCTGATGCGAGTAGTATATCTGTCGCAGGGATTTTGTCAAAATCGTGATATTATAATTTCGCGCGATATTATAATTCCACTAGTTAAATTATGAATAGACAATAAAACAATCCATAAGTTGTATTGATACAAAAAAAATAACCACGAACGGTTATTTTTGAACCTAACATAACAAAAACATCTGAAGATTTTTCTGATTTTTGTCTTTTTCTGCCATGCCCCATTATGCGCGAACTTAACGTTTTCCTCGCGCTAAGCGGGGTATTACTACAAGCAAAACTATACGAACACTTTGAAGAGGAAAGATTTGATTATTGTTTATGATGGATCAACGCAAAAACTACTGAACAGATTTTGATAATCCTTCTCCATTAGGAAGCTACATTCTTCCCGAGTGACATAGGCTATATTTTATCTCGATATTCCCACGGGAACGGGTACTACGCGGGTGAAACCGCGAGGATCCGCTAGTAAATTATATTTTTTAAACTAAACTGTTAAACTTTTTGAAATCTGTTCAGTACTATCATGCAGTTTGCAATAAAAAATAATCCTTGTTATTATATACTATATGATGAAGCGAGTAAATGCATCAGCCTCGGGGCTGTAATATAAAATTGCGGACATAGCGGTTAAATAAAATTGATTTATCTTAAACTTATGCTCGCTCCGCAGGGTTTTACCCAACTGGTAACCGTTCCCGTGGGGATATCGAAAAAAAATAAAGCCTGTGTCACTCAGGAAATATGTATCTTTCTAATGGAGAAGGATTATCAAAATCTGTTCAGTAGTTTTTGCGTTGATCTTTCATAAACAATAATCAAATCTTTCCTCTTCAAAGTGTTCGTATAGTTTTGCTTGTAGTAATACCCCGCTTAGCGCGAGGAAAACGTTAAGTTCACGCATAATGGGGCATGGCAGAAAAAGACAAAAATCACAAAAATCTTCAGATGTTTTTATTTCCAAAATTCTCACAATCACGCACTGTTATGAAAGAGAGTGTGTAAAATTATATTTACTATCCTTTCTAAAATGTTTGTACAAAGTTTTCTGAGCTCACGCTTCTGAAGAATCTTTTCTTAATTAGCTACACCATTGTCAATGCATTGGTGCAGATAGACTTACGTCTGTGTCGGTAGATTTTAGATTTTCAAGACCTGTCTGAATTTTGACAAGGCCTCTTGTATTTTCAAAAACCCAGCGCAAAGCGAATCCGCGTAAAGAGGGTTCATGTACAGCGAAGTATTACTGTACTTCAAGCAAACTTTTATCATTCTTCTCGAAATAGCTGATGATGAAAATCCATTAAAATCAAATTCTTAGTTTTAAGTCATTAATCCAACCTGTATATAGCTGGGAAACACAAAGATGTAAAACTTTAATAGTTGTGAACAAAGTTTATTGACAGTTGAGTAGACATAACCCCTCTTAATACCATACGTTTCCTCAGAATACTCAAATACATATCATTATGGGTTTAGTTTGAACTATGTGATAGATAAACAATCATCACTCTATTTCGCAATATGGTGAGTTCAGTTCAGTATGTATATTTACATATTACCAAACAGTTCCTTGTTTAACTTATACGTGTGTGTAATGAAGGAGCAAAGGTTAGCGCGATCGGCCCACGGTCGTTGAAGTGAAGTAACTTTCGCATTGGTCAATCACGGGGTTGGTGACCAGAATCCTATTACCTCGAGCTCCTCTGTGTTTCGGAAAGCACAAGGTTAAGCCCGCAGCATTTGCAGTCGCTAATACCCAGCAATCCGCCTTGGGCCAGCGTGGTGGGGTGGGTCATGGCTCATTCTTCTTATCCAGCCAATCATAAATAAGGCCCATGCCTCAGCAGTGGGAACATCACCATCTCTGTGGTCCAGTGGTTCACACCACCGATGACAGACTCAGAGGACCCAGGTTCGATTCACAGTGGGGTACATATTGTATTCTGTTTGGTTGATGGCAGGAGTTGGTCTTAGTCCATCAGCTGACTGGCTACCACCATCTTAACTGTTATATACCACTTGATCCACCTGATCTTACAATATGTACCCCCACTGGGAATCGAACCTGGGACCTATATGTCTAAAATCAGTGGTATGTGAGTGAACCACAGAGGCGGTTGAACAGAGGCTCGTAGTCTATGCATACTGCTGAACAAACTGAACAGTCGAACTGTATCCCTAAACAGCTGTTTGACTTAACTCGTGCAGCTAAACGGAAATCTAATGAGCCAGCAGCAAAGTTTGAAAGTAACAGCAAACTGTAGGTACTTCATATTTAACTCTTAACCAGTTTAAGATTTTAATCTCTTTCGCAAAGTCCTTAACCCGTAACTCCATCAAGAAGTCCGGTAGGTATCAGATATTTTTATGTATAAAAGCTAAGCTTTGTTAACAGAAGTAGAAAAGTATTGTAAATATTTATACAATAGATACAGCTGTGGGGCGGTTAATATAATTAAGAGTTTAATCTTATTACACGACTGTTTTGTTTTCATTCATATAGGTCAACATATTAAAAATATTAATTTATTTATAATATTAATATTATCCGCAAAGGGGTAGCACTTAGCCTACATCACACTTGATGTTAAGTGGTGATAGGGCTGAAGGTGGAAACGCACTACTCCTGGAATCCTCAAACACTGAGGAACTGGCTATCTCATCTGAAAACATCGTTGTCATGGCAACAGACTTAGATAAGATGGTGGTAGCTAGCCAGGCGGACAAAAAACAAGTCGTACCACCAAACAAACCGAATACAATGTGTACCCTGGGAATCGAACCCGGGGTCTCTGGGTCTGGAACCGGTGGTGTGAACCACTAAAATTCGGATGGATGGATGGATGAAATAGAGGATTTTATTTGGCTTTAGATTAGAGTTGGTAATTGGTTTCTCTCTCTCTCTGCTTTATTTAAGATTAATAAACATCTATTTATATATTTTTCTTTTTATTTAGTCGCGCCCTACGTCTGTACATATGTATAAGAACCTTTATATCTGAGTAGCCGCACGTACTGTCACTTCCACTCACAAACAAAAGCTTGGAACTAGCGCCTTCGCTTCAATACTGGTTCTTTGATGCCGGCCTGACTTACAAGAAGTGCAATTAATCTCGCTGTACTTACATTCTACCTTGTTCTTTAGAAATAAAACAACTTTTACGGTAATAAATATACTTATCTAGCTTAAGGTTAAATTTTTTGACAACAGAACTTCGATCAACAATAGTACAGGGCCCCAAGTCTGCTAATTTTAATTAAATAAGATTCTATTGATATTCAATTGAGACTCAATTACGATTTAATTACGATTAAAACAAATTGGGTATTCTGTAAAAACTTGTACGTCAGCTCAATAGAATCGCAATTGAATCGTAATTGAATCGTAATGGAGTCTCAGTTGGATAGTTAATGGTGTTGCCTTCTAAAATCTACTAAGAGACTAAATTAATGAATGAACGTTTTTGTATCATTTAAGATAATCAAATAGAATTAAAATTGTTCGCGATGAAGGGCATTGTTAGTAAAACATGACACAATGATAATAAAACACTTTTATTCAAATACGGTGGCTGTAACCCAATTGTCATTGAGAGTCCTGTCAAACAAATGTCAAATGAGAGTAGAATACCGATTAACTCCACAATCGAGCTACGATTGTAATACGATTGAAGAGCAGACTAGCAAATATTCCGATGGCAGTTCAATGGCAGTTCAGTCGTTTACCATTGGTCTTAAGTTAGTAGCAGAATACCAAAAATGTCAAAAACCGCTATTGAGATCCAATTAAGATTCAATTGAACCATTTGTAAATTAGCAGACTTGGGGCCCTGTTATTGTTGATTGAAGTAACAGAAGTTATTTTTTACTTCTATTATTCGATAGGAGATAACTAATTCTTGGACACCATCACAAACATTGTTTTAATAGCTTAAGCACCCAGACACGAAGATAGCAAAAGTTAGTTTTTACATTTACCAGAACGGAATTAAAAACAGAACGAAAATGAAACCCAGAACCTCAGAGAGAGAGACACCTAGAAAACCAGTGCGTCCGCCACTGAACCGTGAACATCGTCAAACATAGTATACACTGTTGGTTCGACTATGAAGCAATTCAATTGAGGAAAACAATGCCAAAAACAAAAAAAAACTAACACCCGTTTGCACTAAACTTTAGAATCGCCTAAGTCTTTTCCTAGCTAACTTAAGATATTCTTAACAAAAAATTGGTTTGCACTAACCTAAGGACATTCTTAAATGCACTTTAAGCTATTTTTAACTTACGGGCCCGAAATCGAGCGCCTAAGGCTTTAAGAAATACCTTCACTGGTTATTTATAGTCTGTGGAATTGTGAGCAAAGAGTAAATAGGTAGTTTGTGAGAGGAGAGAGTACAACACATTAGTCTTTAAAATTTGTTGATAATTTGTGACATAGATACGTCATTCATCATATAACCAAAAATACAAATATTTGCTGAAAATCAAAGGCTGAAAAATGGAAGAAAGCTTAGAATTCATCGATTTTCTAGACGACGTTGATGATTTAAATAATCGTCACGCGAGGCCTCGGTTGGTGCGAACGCGTCCTAACTTTTTCGAACAGTATGATGAAGTCGACTTCTTCAAACGGTACAGAATGCACAAAAGTACTGCATTGTGGGTTTTGGACCAAATCGACGAGGAACTGGAGTACACGAGCAATAGGTACGGATAATTTATAAGATCTACTTAATAAAATTAAAACCATGGCGACTAAAAGTTTGCTGAAACATTTTATTTATTATTATTTTTAGAAACTGCAGTGTATCTCCAATCGACCAATTGCTAATAACGTTACGATTTTATGCAACGGGCACCCACCAGATTGTGATAGGGGACAGCCAAGGTATCAATGTGTCTACAGTGTCCAGAATAATAAAAAGAGTGACAACTGCAATTGTGGGTCTGCGGAATCAACATATCAGAATGCCAACAACAGAAAGACAAATACAAGAAACTCATGATTCTGCAATCTTCACAAACAGTGCAGTTTGTCATGAGTTTAGAGACAGGGCGATATGGTCAAGCCTGCCTATTGGGGGACAATGGATACCCATTAAAGGTTAGTTTAAATAATATTCTACACAAATACATGAAAATATCTACATAGTAGGTATATTTGAATTTGTCTTATTTTGCCAGATATAAATAAAGTTGGCACAACTGACAGTTGGCCAGCTGGAGGAACAAGAAGGCACTAAGCAAGAAAAATATATTAAAAAAAAAATCATTTATTAAAGTTAAAGTTTCAACTCAAATTACAACATAGAATATGCACTACATATTATGATTGGGTATTAAACAACAAACAGCTTCTTCTGTACCGATTGTGCCCGCTGTAACAAAAAAAAGTGGTGATTAGTAATGTGTTATTATTTTCAGAATTATCTCCTCACACCATTTTTAAATCCTGGGACTTCAGCGCAAGAGAGCTATAACAGGAGCCAAATTAGAACGCGCAATACTGTTGAAAGGCAATATGGAGTGTTAAAAAGACGGTTTCCAGCTCTTGCCATGGGCCTTAGGATAAAATTGCAGACACAAAGAAATAAATTATCTTTTACCTCTTTATTGTGCCTTTCTATTTCTTGTCCTAAATAATCTAGAGCATCTAATTAGTTTGACAACTCTTTAGCCCAGTGGTTAGAGCAGTCACCCGGACAGTCGAAGGTCATGGGTTCGAGTCCCATCGGAGCAAATTGTGAAACGGGTCTGTTTTCCTAATACTGCTATTTCAGTAATACTAATAAGAGCTTATTCCTTTTCTATAACTATTTATTTGACGACCGATTTGGCGCAGAAGGCTACCCGCCTTCTGCGCCAGTGGTCTCGGGTTCGATTCCCGAACAAGACAAATATTTGTGTGCATGAACATGTCTATTTGTCTTGGTCTGAGTGTTTACTATGTATATTAAGTATGTATTTACAAACAAAAAGTATTTAAGTATATATTTATCCGTTATCAAGTTTTCCATGATACAGTTTCAGGCTCCTTTTATTTTTAGATTCTCATGTTTACTTACCTTTTATAATACCCAGAAGAATTGTGAATTGCGGTAATATTTTGCCAGGCTGATTCCTTCTCTTTATTAGTAGTGGCATCATGGGAAGTCACCTTCGAGATGATGCACTGGCCCTCTTCGCGCAGCAATCTTACAAATCTCAACTTTTCCTCTGCTGTGAAATTGGGGGTCCTTTTTCTATTTATTAAGTTACTTTTACTTTCCATTTTCACCTCGCTTATGTATTATTTATTACACAACACAGATCACTTTATACTTTATATAAGTTATAAAAATTACGATATGCTGTTTTTCACGCGATTTTATTTTTTCTGTCTGTTTATTTATGTTTTGCTTGACAGTTGAGTTCAGTTGCCTTTTTTTTCTCGGTGAATTTACCCTACCAAATAAAATAGACAACGCCTTAGCTTTTGTCTCCTTCTAACTCACGAAGGAATCAATGAGAAGTTTCAAGGAAAAAAATATCCAGTGACCTACATTATCTCGCCAGTTTCAAAATTCATAAACAATTAGTATTTACATTCATTCATTCATTCTCCTACCAAGGCGATGACAGAGTTACGACGTAGTCTGTCAGTGCAAACGAAAATTTTAGCTCGGCTGTTTTAGGCTGTTCTTAAGATAAGATGTATCTTATCTATGACAAGCTCAACCCGAGTTTAGTGCAAACGGGCATAAATTACATTTTTTTGCTTTGTGATTATACTAAAAAGTCACATCTGTAGCCGTACCACGAAAAGTATTGCTATAAAACTATCCATCAAAAGCTGTCAAAGTGCTGCTGATATCTATTGAATTTTTGTTCCATATACGATCAAACGAGGCTATCTTCTGGTTTTCTTACAATATAGGTACCAAGTACGATGATAACAAGTGTTTTTTATGCTTAATGGTCGGTCCACATGGCGCCAACAACGTCGATTTGAGGTGATGTCAAAATCATGTGTGGATGTGAATTTAGCAGCGATATATTGTCGCTGGCGACTTATGATCGATAATAATCATAAACTCCCCAGCTAGTCGCCATCGATCTTAGTCGCTGCGCGTGGACCGGCCATTACGTACTGATTCCACATTAAGTGCTAGTTCAGACTACGGCGGGAACCGCGCGGTTTGACACACGATTTTTGTTACACTGCTGTCAATATTCCACAAGTTACTTACCCCGTTGATCCTGAGCGAACAGTGTAGAACAAATCGCGTGTAGTAGGTAGGAATTGGGGTTTCTGGATCAACGCAGATCCAGCAACCCCAATTCCACTTTTCATTTATTCAAGTATTCAATAATTCAAGTATTCATCTATTTATTTTTACTACTTGCTTGATTCTAGTTTTCAAGTATTCAAGTATTCATAAGGAGATCAAGAAATCCCAATTTCTACTTTTCATTTATTCTAGTTTTCAAGTATTCATCCATTTTTGTTTACTATTTATAGAAAACTTCATAATGAATTTTGAATATGTTCTTGTGTTCACGTAAGTAGGTACTCAAGTTATTTTAATATCATTTAATAAAACAAAATTAAAATTCTTATTATAAGTATACTTTATTTGTTTAATATATTTAAATAACATTATTTTCGATACACCATTTGTTAAGGGAACATACATTTTTTAAGGCACATATATTATCATGTTGCATACAACTAACAATATCGGGTGAATACAGATACTTATCGGATAATGATATCAAACTCGGACAATTTTTATCTTCTAAATTATGAATATTATTATGTTTTAACATACTTTTTAACCAATGCAACTTTTCACAACCTTTCGTATATATACATTTATTCTCTAAAATATTATTTATAATATTCTTATAACTCATATAAGGTATAAATCCTTGATTCCAATAAATGCCTCTATTTTTTTCAATCCAAGATACTTGTATTCTTTCTTTCTTTGTTAAGTTATAAAACGGGAATGGTGGTTTTATAAGAATTACAAAAATTTGTCTGTTCGACATAATTGCTATTTCTTTCGGAATAAACTCATTTGTTTCGCTCTTGAATCCTTGAACATCTACTATAGCATTCATGATAGTTTTCGGACAATACTGCTTAACGGTTTGTATTCAAAGAGACGATCGTTTATGATCAGACAGTAAGCAGTTGTATTGTCTGGTATTTCTTCTGAGCATTCAATTTCTAGCCGTACGTCAACTGGACCAGTTTTTAATGAGTCATTTTGTCGAGAACAGTCAATAACAAACAGCGGTGCTTTTTCTCTAAATTGATGTAAATCAAGCAACGGATCGACTACGCTGTTAAAATATGACTGACGAAAGTTTGCATACATCTCGTATAATATACTATATTTACCATCATCAAATTTCAGATTAAGTGAGTCATAAGGAAAGTATTGAGAATTCAAAAACAATTTAAGGTTAGTTACTTTACAGTGATCGAACATAGATGAACTACGAGCTATATCATGTTTTCTGTTTGTTTGTAGACCCAAAATTACGAATCTAGGTTTTTCTAACTGGGAGGCGGTTTTGATTGACCATGAATGCTTCGTAGTTTTTGGTAATAATGGATACTCATATAAATCCCAATTTCTAAATGCCAACTGTAGTGGCCGATCTTTTTCCAATTGTTTAAGTAATAGCAATTTTGTGCGATCTGAAACTTTTATATGAGGCATGCGCCACTGCATTTTCTGTATTTCTATTTCTACATTATCATTTTTCTCCAGAGTTACGGTATTTAAAACTGAATTACTTCGATGTAATATAAGTTCATGTCGACAATTAATAATAATTCTATTATAATCTTCAGCAAACCCTAATAATTTGTTCAACGGGATAATGACATTAAAATATCCTTTTTTCAGTGTCGTACCATTTAAGTTCCATCCCCAAACTGCCGCAGCTTTATTTTCACCATTATTCATGGATATAAATGATTTAATTGTTGTAGTAATGCCAGCATTTTTAATACGATCTATTTCTACACCGTTTAATTCATACCGTATGTCTTGAAACAAATATGTAATTGCATTATTTATGAACTTAACATCCTTTTCATGTTTCTTTCCTGCCGCATCTTCCGCAGTCACTTTAGCATAACCTTCTATGTAAATAGAGCTACCTGATGGTAGCAAATATATATCTTGCTGATGAATAGGTATTCTAATTTCATCATTATTTTTAAAGCTGTTGTTATATGGATTGTAGCTATGAATCTCATAGCTTTCTATAGAATTATCGTGATATGGGTGGTCGGTAATTTGTAACATTTCCTAATTTAAATCCCAAATCTTTTAAAAACTTTTTGTTATCTTCGGTGATTATTTTAATTTTCGTAAAACTTCCACGACGTCCGTCGTCTTTGACTATAGAAAGTGGAATATTGCGTTTTCTTTTATGAGGCAAACTTTTATTATATACAATCATGATAAGATTACTTTTAAGTATATGAATATTAAATTATCCAAGTACTTAATTAATATTTATTTTGAATATAGTATTTATTACTAATGTCAATGATAAAATGATTGCTAAAGCGTTTACCCATATATTATATACTTTTATAAACTGTGGTAGGAGAAAATCAAACAACCTTTTTTATTTTTTCTGAATTTTATTTTTCTCCCAAAATGAATTAATGAATTTTAAGCAATGATGTCCACAGTTGTACAAATTATTTTTCTGTACATTAGCATAGTTATAATTAATATTTGTTCCAACATATCTTATAAATTCTTGCGGGGGTTTTAAATTACCATAACTGTCAAAATATTCAATATAATCATATATTTTTCCATAGGCTACCCAATGTGTTCCTGTGTTTTCTGAAGTGTCGAGATTGATTACTCCACATTCTAATGAAAATGGTTTGCGAGGTAGTTGGTCTCTCATAAATACACCTCGAAAGAAAGGAATGTTTTTTGAATGCTTTATTATATCAATATTGGTTAAAGCTCTATTGGGTAGCCTAGAATTTAGTTTTTTTGCTTCGTGATGTAAATACCGAAACCGTGTTTGTATGGTTTTAGCTGCAATCCTTTACCAATACAAACTGCTTCAATATGCTTGTTATGTCTTTCTAGTTCTTTCAATTGTTTTTTAGCTGCTTTGTACTCATTAACTGCTTTAACAATACCCGCAGTACCACCGGCCAAACTTCCAGCAGCGGACAAACCAGCAAATATCGGTATTAAAGGGAGAAATCCTCCAGTTTTGGGTATGGGTATAACTCTAGGCAATTTTATCTTTATGTCAGAAGCTAATTCTTGTGCAGTTGCATAAGCTGCTTTTAATAAACTATTTTTACATTTGGGTTTTAACTTCTTGATATGTTTTTTAGTGCATAAAATGATATTTTTAAGACTTTTTTTTACACCTTCGCCTGAAGATACTTTGTGTTTTTTGCTAGAAATTTTAGATCCTATTTTTCTTTCGTCAGAGTTACTAACTGTCTTTACTGATAGTTTGGGCTGCATTGTTATTAATTATCGAGTCGACTGATATTTCAATACCTAATAATGTTTTGCTACTATATAAGAGTCTATATTGTTTCAGGAACTGATCACAAATGGATTTATATTAATTTGTTAGCTATATTTATAGACAAAATAATTATTATATATCTATATTATATCTAATTTATTAATCCAACTGTTCTCACTTGTTGGAAGGCCAAGCCATTTAACATACAAACGATTTCCTTTTTTCTTTAAAACTTTTTCAACCAAATATATATCATGATGCATAGTTTTTTGAAGTTCTTGAGAATAAAAAGCACCTGTTATTGGACGATTCTTAAGATCCTCTATTAAGTAAGATGGAGGATTAGTTTTTTGTACTTTGATAATTTTAAAAATTTCTGTTGACCAATTAGGAGTATAACCTTTATCAAAACAAGCTTTGTATTTACTTATTCTCACATAATCTCCTATTTGAAATTTACCTTTAATTTGTCTTCGAGAGCAAGTCATTTTTATATATTTTTGCAATATACTACTTTTGTTTTTATGATTTATTGATGCTGGAGTATGACCTATTGTTCTATGGATAGTATTATTGTATTCTTGTACTTTTTCATCAAGGACTTTATTTTTCCACTTATAATTTCCATTTAAGCTGAATTCTTTATACAATTTATTTTTTAATGTTCTTATAAATCTTTCTACGATTGAAGCTTTTTTGGTAGAGTATGTAGAGTAATGGTTTATATTATACTTATCGATAATAGCTTTAAATTTATCATTGTAAAATTCTTTTCCAAAGTCAGTCTGTAAGTTTTTTGGTACACGTCCCTTCCTCAATACTTGTTCAAATGCTTTAGATACCATTTCCTTGTTCTTCTGTTTTAATGCAACTGTCCAAGCAAATTTTGAGAAGCAGTCTATGATTGCAAGTATATATTTAAAACCAAAATTAACTCGAGACATTGCTTGCATATCTATTAAATCTGCCTGCCAAAGATCATCTATATCTTTTAAAATCACATTTCTTCTTTTAAAATTTATTCGCGCACTTTTATGAATTTCGTTTACCACATCTAGTTTGCTCATAATGCTTATTTAGATTTGCTGCTATTTCTTTTAAGCTGGCAATTTCTTCAAGCTTTTTTAAACGTTTCGCAAGAATTTCTATTTTTCCTAAAATTTCAATTTTTATTTGATGAATTTTATTGCAAGATTCCGATCTTTTTAATTTTGAATTATTATCATTTTGTAAATGTATGAGACAATGTTTTATAGACCTACAAGTTGTGAATGAATGACTGTCACTTTTATCGTCATCCATGTTCAAAAGACTTCAATAAAATGAGTGCTTTATCATATTTCCTATTTTTTTATAATACCAGCTTCCTTTAATTCTTCAATAATTGATAAAATTTCATTATCATGATTAGTATTCCCAGCACCTTGCGAAGCAATCAGTAACTTTAGCCTTTCAATTAATTCATTAGGATCATCCCAAAATATGTAATCAGTATCATTTTTATACTTTTTACACATTGGTATATATCCACCACTTTTTGTTTCAGAGCTGTCATCATCTTTTTCGAAAAATAATGGTTTGATAATATGTCGATATTTTACCCCTTTATCACCTCTTATTTGTCCAGTTGGCTTGAAATCTCTTTTGTGGGCATTTGTATGATAAAGTATATCTTTATATACTAGTTTATCTTTATCGGTTACTATATCGAGTTTAGGTTTGCTACGCATAAGAAGTTCTTTTAACCCTGGAGTAAAACTATAATGTTTATTATTAATGGTAAGTACATAGTTTTTTTCAGATCTTGATGAATCACGCGCGACAGAAAATGAAACTTTTGAATTACCCATCATTAAACCTTTATTTTCTCTACGTAATCCAAAGGGGATGTTTATATCACTGTCATATATATCAATAACATCCTCCTTTTCCAATGATTGTAGCGTATTGTTAATGTTTTCAGTAGTACTTTTTTCCTCATCACTATAATCATAATAATCTGAACCATCACTGGAATCAAACTTAGTTAAGTTTTAAGTATTTATGCTATCTTTTTCAATATTCATATGATACTTTTCAGTATTTATGTAATTTTTTTCCGCATCTTCATTTTTAGACATATCAATAGACACATTTAATATCTGTTTATCCTTGTCATCACCTGCTTTGATTAATGTATCTAAATTATCTGTCAAAGGCTTGAAAATCCTTTTAAATTTCAAATTAGCTGCATCTTCTTCATTTTTAATTTTCTTTATTTTATTTTTTATGCTGTCCACTGACTTGATAAGCTGTGTTTTTATTTCAACGTCCATAATTTTCACTATTTGTCTGTCTTTCGCAAATATTGAAATGAAAGTAACAATTTTTTCTATATACACAATTTATATATTCAATTATTTTGACAAACATCATTATTTTATGTAAATAAAAGTATCGAAGCCTTGTCTGTATTTACCATTATCCAAATCGCAATCTTTATTTATTAATAAAAAATCATATCTGTTTTGCCATATTATGGAACAAAGTTTTTTGAATTCATTCCATTCAATGTCTGTAGTTACGTGTTCATTATAAATATGTTTTAAATTAGTATCGTCTTGCTTAAATATAATTAATAGATTTACATTATCGCGTATCAATTGCTTAGGTATTTTAGAATATGTTTGTGATAAATAAAAACTGTCTATTTTCTTGTGTCTTCCCATAGAAAAATAATTACGTATATTAATCTGATTTTCACATGCTACATCATCAAAAATCATTACTGAATTGGGCAAGGCGTCACTAGGTTGAATCACATCTTTATCATGATTGAAAACAAATAACTTCCCAGCAGGAACTTCATCCATAACTTGTTTTAAAAAAAAATACTTAGGCTGGAAAGCTGTTTTTGAATATAAATAAATATTTTTGAACTTGAGACCATTTTTATGTAGTAATAAATTAATCATAACATTGGTTTTCCCACAATTCGAAGGCCCACACATGATGCATCGGATTGTATTGGGCAAAAGTATACTATGTTTTGCTCTATAGGAATCATTTTCAGTTTTTATATTATTAACTTCCAACCTTTGTGCTTGCTTGATGAACTTCATTGTCAGTATAAGACAATGCAACCATTAATCAGCTTTATATAGGAAAAAAAAATGAAACCAATATTATTCCGTGCCATAGATTATATTTTTGATTTTACATGAATATTAGTAAATTATTAAACACAAACATCTTTTTTCATATACTGAATACACCTTGATTATTTTAAATTAGCAATTCTAACAAATCTATTCGAAAATAATATAAGTATAACATTATAAATTAAAGTAAAATATCACTATCACATTACAAAAATATCATATTACTATTACATTACAGTTACTTATAACAAATCCTTATTACTTATGCATGTAATAGGTTTTTAACCATTAAAACTCATAGAAATAAGATACAGATATCATTTTAAAACAAATCAGAATATTGTATCACAATGACCCCACGGTAAGGTATGAATACCATCACTCTGGATCTGCCTTTTATCAGCATTTCCATCAAGAAGTTTCTTATTCACCTTTTGTGTACATAATACATGCTTTATAGATCTTATCAACTTCATGCTACATCTTGTGCTGGTTTTGTTGTAAAGGGCTTTTTTATAATCCAACATATTTAAATTATTGGTTACCGGCTTCGTTATACCTTTTGCTTTTTTAATATTAGAATTCACACTTCGGATGCTATACAATTTAGCTCTGAGACCAATGAATTCAGCAATGATATCACCCCCCATTTCATCCTTAAATAATCCAGGTACTTTATCATTTATTCTCGGAATATTATACAAATTATTTAAAGCAAAATTACTAGTATCGAACTGAGAAATATTGTTACGCATATCTTCATAAAAGTCATCAGTAAATATTAAATATAACAAACTATCAGTATCTGTGTAGCACAACTGCGCTCGATCCTCGTATTGCTCTTTGATAAAATCATAATGGAATTGATAAATATGTTGTTTAGCGTATTCTAAAACAGTAAAGCCGATGTATATCGGTCTATCCATCACACATTTTTCACGGTTTAGTTGGATAGCCACAAAATTTTCAGAAAAAATACTTATACTGTGTAGGTTCGGTTTTGCAATCAACTTTTCAGCAGTAAGATACTTGTTTGTTTTATTTTGAGTATCTGTCCATCTAGAAATTAATTTAACATCTACTTGCTTTCGCTTATTTTCAATGGTCTTACCAAAAATAGAATTATTCAGTAGTTTAAAAAAGTCTTTTTCGAATGTAGTTTTTGATGATTGTCTGAGAGAAGTATTCAGATCGATGTATGGTTTCAAAAAACTTTCTTGTCGAAAACTGAGAATGCGATGTATTTTCAATAAGATAAGCCCGTGTTTTATACATTGTTTCAAGTGTGTGTAAAGAATGACATAGTTAAATTTATCATAAAGATTTGCTATTAATTTTTTATTTTTACTCTCAAAGGGAAGCATTTTTTCCATAGCAAAAGGTAAGTCTTCATGAGTTTTATGCAAATAATCCGGGTACAATAAATCGACTTCTAAAATGTAGCCATAGTCGCTAGTATCACAAATATTCATCACATCAAAATTATTTATTTCTTCTGATGATAAAAATTTGAACTCTGAGATAGGCATTTTCTTGGTCATAGCGTAGCCATACAGATTATTGCAATCTAAATATACAAGATATGAAGATTGTTGAGATTTATCATAATTCGGTAAGTATTTATTGGATGCTGTGGCATGTCGTAAAGAGCACTGCGCAAGACCCCCACGGATACCCTTTTCTAGCATCTGATACATTTCTAAATCGTATATTAGTTCTAATTGAACATTGGTATGAAAAAGCATTGCATCCCAACTCAAACTGGGTGACGTAATATAGTATGCAGGATCAAGTTTGTAGTACAATAAACTAACCTTTCTAAATTTCTCAAATATGTCGCACAATAATAATACATCTGCTTTCATGTATATATCAGTGTATTCACCTAAGTTCTTAATATTGAAATATTTCCATATTTTATGGGCATAATCATAATCAGAGTCAGAAATATATGATTCATTCAAAGAGTTAAAAAAGCTTGACTTTGAAGGAAGCTGCGTTTCATCAAATTTTGACCAACTATTCATATAATCATATGGATAAATTCCTTTCTTTTGTAGTAAACTGCATTGTACTTCATCTGTATATTCATGTGACAAATTGACAAAATCATTTTCACTCAAGCTCTTGCTCAATTTATCAAGGCTTGAATTTAAAAACTGGTAAGAATCTATAAATTTAAGTTCGATGGGTCGTCGACTATTATTCGATTCAATGACTTTTGTGATAGATATATATTTTTCTTTTGACTTAGGAATAATTTTGATATCACCTCTATATTTCATTAACTCTTCGATAAACAAATGTGCGTCGTAACCTGATAAGTTATGAAATACTATCGGAATGAAGCGGCATACTCTATGCATCAAGTTGCAGTGAGAGTGAGCCGCACCTCTATACTCAGAAGTTACATGGTCATGATCTCGCACTTTGTCATCGAGTAAAACTTCATTACATATATGACATATAGTCGCCTTTTGATATTCTGTTTCTTGATCAGGTGTCAGAGGTGACATCGGCTTTACACATGATAAAATATTAGTGATAAATTCAGCATCTTTAATTAATGATTTTATGAATACTTCAACGCAATCAATACCTCTATAGGCAACATATTTATTTAAGTTTCGATCATGTGAGCAACAAATATAGTAGCCGAAACTACATGGTTGATGCTTTTTTAATGTATTAGTGAATTCAGATTTCTGTACCCCGAGTGTAAGTTTTTATGTCAAGCAAACGCAAACTATTTCGAGTACGTATTTATGTCAATTTGTATGAAAACTGCATAAGCGCGCTACTCGCCGCTAGAGGCGCTGATACAGTTTTCATACAAATTGACATAAATACGTACTCGAAATAGTTTGCGTTTTTTGACATAAAAACTTACACTACGGGCACTGATCTTCAAAATCTATTAATAGACACTCAAAGTCTGCATAAATTACAAAGTTTATTTTTTGCTGTCTTTCATAATGCTCGAATTTTAATATAGAACCCTTTTCTGGTAAAACACTTAAAACTCCATTACATTTATGAGACTGATATTTAAATTCACTGGCAAAAAACTGTAAGCAAGATTCACATAAAAATATTTTATCCTTGTGTAAAGTTACTTGACGCTTAACTAATCGAATGAGATCTTTTATTAAACAGTAATGACCTTTATTCGCACGCTCAAAATATAATAGATTGAAATGATCAATTTTTCGGTTTTTTGTTAAATACAGAGGGCCAGTGACACAGCATTTCTTGTTTAGACCATATATATTAACACTTATATCAGGGTTATTTCTTTCAAATAGTGCGATATCTGTGAATGAAGGCGGGAAAGACATTCCCTTTGTATTAAAAATAGAAGAGTAATGTGGATATGACTGTACTCTACACACATTACTTTTCGCAGGAAAAAGCCCAGCCACTATACTCCACAGAAAACAATAATCATCATTGTTCTTTATATTGATACAACTTTTCGATGTTTTTACAGATTTTGGCAATTCGATATATGTTCCACCTTTCATGGGGCTGTATTTATTTATATTTATTTCTAAATGACTGATATGTGTTAAAGTCCATCCAGATTCACAGTGCTCGAATTCATCTAGTTTAGCTTTAAACGTATCTACTAAATTTAAAAACAATTCCATTAATTCAGTGGACTGATAAACTATGGTATATTTTGTATTAAAAGACTTCAATTGCTGTTCGTCTGATTTCGGTAAAATGAAATAAGCGAATAATTCGAAATTTATTTTGATACAAGTATGTTTTTTTAGTGATATATTCATTAATTTCATAATATCATCTCGATTACTGCTCAGAAACGCCTCAGGTGTGAGATACTCGACTTTCTGAGTGGGATTTAATCGGAAAGTAACCAATCGATTTTTAAATGCTGTCGCAACTATATCAATATTATTGAATTCAGTTTTTATTAAACTATTCGATTTATGTAAATTTGTTTTCAAATGATATCTGTATTCATTTCGAGACATTGTAATTTTACATTTTTCACATTGCATTTTTTCATTCTTTTCGTTAGGAGGCTGAGGGAGCGAAGCTGAACCCTTTGACACTGAGAAAAAAAAACAATATAATATAATAATGTTTATATATTCATGCTTTAATAAAACTAGATATAAAGATATTAATTGTATGTATATTAATAAAAAATATATTTATTACATGAACTTATTAGTATTTAAGGATAAGTACGCTTATTATATTAGGCTTTTGTTTTTAAAAAGTAGAATAACCGCTTATAATGTCTGGCCGACAATGTTTGAATTCTTGTCGAGTAGCTTTTATAAACTCGGTGAGATGCGTCCATGCTTCGGTGTCACTATTCGACTGATTTTTTATCGTGATAATGGCGTGACGCCATCTATTCATCGGTTGTATATTTTGAATTTCTGAGGTTTTATAAACTTTTAACTCGATGTAGTGTGTACCATCCTTAACATGGTCAGTTTGTCGAGAAACGCCTTGCGACACTCTTTTCGTGAAGTACGAAGATAATTTTGGTGGTTTTTTACCCGTCTTCTCGATCAAGTCGAGCTGATCATCGTCACTGTCGCTGCCGAAGACGTCTTTTGCAGATGCTTTTCTAGTAGCGGCGGCGGCGGCAGTGGTAGCATGATGAGGGCTGTCGCTTTTCACTTTCTTCACCAGTGGTTCATTTGTCACTCGAGTCGCTCTTGACTTTTTCGATGCTGAAACCGAAAGAAGAGGGTTGTTTTCATCACACTTCATAAACATTATGCATTGTTTTATTTGACGTTGTGAGGCTCTAATAAATTTAATAAGATGCATCCATGCTTCTGTATCACAATTAGTTCTGTTTTTTATGATTAAATCAGCCAGTTTCCTATTTTTCGGCTGATTATTTATTTCTTTTCCATATAAGTTGAATATCTGTAGGCTGATATAGTGCGTTCCAACTTTTGTTTTATTTTTTCGTAGGCTATACACCTTAGGATATCTCTGCGTAAAGTATGAATACATATTATTATTATATTCTTGAGCATTACCTTGTGGAATGGAGCTATTATGATCGCTCTCATCTTCGCTATCGGTCCCGAAAAGCTCGTATGCCGAATATTTGTGCGTTGCAGCAGGGGTGATAGTAGTGTGCTTGCGCTTGTTTCTTGACACTTTCGAGGATGCAGTGGGAGGTAGGCGTTGCTTATTGGTCATCTTGTTGTCGTTTGCATGATGTGAAGTTGAAGGTTGCACAAACTCGTCTTCAGAAAAGTCTGGGGTATGGCGAGGTGCGGACCTGAAAAAATAATATAAGTTTAATAAATAATGTATAAAAATAGAATCAGTGTGATTAATGAAACAATATAGAGCGAATGTAAATAAGATAAGTAATTATACCTGTGTCTTTAATTGTCTCAACACACTAATTAATTGAATAGAGAAAAACGATATACGAATTATCAGAAAATATTAATCAATGAATAGAAAGGGTAATGAATCGATGTAGGTACTCACATTTTATTTCACTCGATGTTTGATGAAGAAATTCTGGAGGTAAAATTGCACTTCCTTGAACTGGACTGTGACATTTCCCACCGCATCCCGGCTTAAATACATGCATTATCACGTGGACCGTTTTCCATATTTGTAAAAAAATCAACGTGACTAAAACGCATCCATATATGAAATTGCAATATCAGCAATAATCCCTATTTTAGACAGAGTCATGTCCCTTACCACGAGTTCATAAAATAGCTCGAATGATAGATATTGTTGAAGTGAGACAATGCTATATACAGTGCATAACGCTGTCCCTTTTTCGTCTCGACAAATTGCTTGAACGGCGAGTTGATAGTCCTTAGTAAGGCATGCTCGTCATCTCCCGACTCCTAATACAAAGTTATTTCTTATATTTTGCGCAGAAGTGTAATTTTAACCACCTTAATTACATGTACATAGAGTTGACATTATATAAAACATTGAGATCTAATGATATTATCGAAGTGAGACTACAATATAATAATAATAATATACAGTGTATAGAGCTATCCCTTTCGCCCGCTCACCATCTCCCAACTTCCAATACAAAGTTATTTCTTGCATGGACATGTAATTATAACCACCTTATAAGCATGTACATAAAGTTGATGGTATATTAGTAAATAAATTTGTTATAATGTACGATTTGGTACTATAGGGTGGAATATTACGCGATCTTAATACTATACAGTTTAAAGTTCAAAATCGATTGTACAAAAATGCTTTTATTAACTTATTGACAATAATCAATCAATTTTGAACTTAAATAATGGTAAAAAGCAGGCAGGTTAACATATAAAAACTCCGTAGAAATACAATTTACAGCAATTCAAAAGTGGTCTTCAGTTTGTGCAGAACTTATCCGCCCACTTACGAAATTTTGTAAAATGTCGGTAAGTAAAGCTTATTTTTTATTGTATTTGTAATTATGTTCCTTCAAACTTTTCAAACGAATTCAATCTTAAAAAATGTTTACTCAATACTGTATTCAATGTTATTCATACAATATTTTATTTATCCTTATTGCAGGCATCCCGCGACTTTGATATCAGTTACTCGCCAATTCCAGCAGATCAAATTCTTCGACAAAATGTGCTGAATTACATCGAGCGTGAGCGACCCCTTGAAATACACGAATCATCGAATAGTGTTACAGTCCCTCAAAACAATGGCAACTCCAGAAAAAAACGAGAAATCGATGTTTTATATTCATACGTTAAAAGACCATGCAAAGGCCCGCGATCTAAATTAATAAGACTACAAATATTTGAACTTGATGATATAAATAATGTGGAAAATATAGAATGTAATAATTGTGAAGCTAATACTTGTGCGCAGTATATAGTCGACTACACTTTTTCTGATGAGGTGTATAAATGTGCGAAAGATTTATTGAGTAAAATGCATAGAAAATTAATATAAATGTTATATTACAATGTATATTAAAATAAAACATATTTGATACTAAAACTTTATTTTTCTTTTTTTTTCCCTTAACATAAAGGTACAGTCGAACCAATTGAATCATGACCCATTAAGCAAATAACGACCCCCCCCGCGAATAATCCGGTAATGAGCTATTACAGGGTTTTTCATGTTATGTGTTTTTAGGTATCTAGAAACTAAAATGAATCATGTGATTTTTTTTCAGAATTTTTCTATTGATATTTACAAAGATATGAAAAATTGCGTGTCTGTTCCATTAAAATGCCTTTAAAAGTATTTTGAACGAATAATATTGTTTTAGATCTTTACGAAAAAAAATACCAAAAGCATTTGACAGTAAACAGTTTTACGATATTATTCGGGTAAACAATTTATTACCGTAATTATGTAATAAGTAATACAGGTTTTTTTATTTGATTGAATCAGGCGTCACTTTGTGAAAGTCCCAAACCATTGTGAAAAACGAAATATATGTACCTAGCTTACTTCCACAAAAACACAACATGCAAGATGCACCGCCCGCCCGCAATAAAATGCACATGCACACCACGAAAATACCAGTACACAATACCTACATTTAGCAAGACAGCAATAAACCTTGCACCTTCACCGATTAGACCACTCTACACATGTTTCGCCCCAACCCGTGGCATCCTCAGAAGATAGTTCGTGCGAAAACCAACACCGAATTGATTCAATCAAATCTAATTGGTCTATTAATATAATTTACCTAATTGTGCCTGTTACAAAAGTTGCAGGTGAAAGTTCATCGCAGAAGTGATTTTTATAAACTTGTCAATCGTGAACTTCAATGGTAATACATTTAACGTCATGTGACATCCAGTAATATTAAAAAAGTAACAGTTAATAGAAAAAGAAAACCGATCTCAAACATTAAAATATTATTTTCCCCTCAACAATGAAGAAACCCAGGTATGCAAAGTGTTTTTCTTAAACACGCTTTCTATCCTTAAACAAATGATTACACACCCTTAGAAAAAATTAAAAGAGATGATAGTTTGATTGATAAACGAGGAAAACATCAGAATATACCACATTAGATGAAGCTAGATACAGAAGACAGGATAAGAAACTCTATTAGCCTATTTCCCAAAGTCGATTCGCATTACACAAGTAAAGAATCTCTCTTTCTGGGGTCAGTCCCTCATGTCTAAGGATCGTGGTCAGCATCAGGTTTCACCGGTTCCGGTCCAGCACCTCTCTTACGACCGTGTGTATGGAGGATGACTAATCTTTTACTTGATCGGTCTTTTATCTTGTAGGTGAGCGACCGCGCGATCTCTTGCCTTCGATGCTCCCGACTACAATTAGTTGTTTTAGGCTGTCGTCACCTTTGCGTACCGTATGACCGAAATATGATAGAATACATTGCTGGAATGTGGTCGATAGGTGAGTTTTAATTTGGAGCTGGGTTAAGTTAGGTTGATGCGTTAGTGCGTTACGCTATCCAAGGTATTCTTAGCATTCGCCTTCAGCACCACATCCTTTACCTTTCGCGGGCCAGAATTGTCCATGTTTCAACTCCATATAATATTAAACGGATCATAGCATCCTTTGCCATCCCGTACGCCTTTTTATCTCCGGTACACAGCTGCAGTCGTTGCAGATTTGGGAGCCCAGATAAATGTAGTGGTCGACGATGCCTACGCCAGGAATGTTGCAGGTGACATTTGATAACGTTCCGACTCGATCCTCTATCATCACTTTAGTTATTTTTCTGTTCACTGCGAGACCAACGTTGCCACTTTCCACCTCGAGTCTATGGAATAGCTCACTCCTATCATCCATAGATAGTACGGTGTCGTCAGCATATCGAAAATTTGAAAGTCTCTTTCCGCCTACAGGGAAACCCTTCTCCCAATCTTCAATGGTCCTGCGTATGATTTGCTCACCATATTATGTTAAACAGTGCAGGGAACAAGATGCAGCTCTGTCTTACTTCTCGTTTAGTTGTAAACATAATACGGTATTTTACTGATTTTTTTTTTATTTCTTTAAAATGTTTTTCGAAATATTAGCTACACAAAACAAGTTTTCATTTTGAATTATCTTGAATATTTTCAAAGATATAGGACTTCAAACTTTATAATTAGACAAGGACAGGACGCTATCTTAGTGACGTCAGTGGTTTAGTAGCGTCATAGTCACGCCATAGAAGATTTCGTTTTAGAAAGAGACAGCTATAGTCAAAATCAAACAGACTATAATTCTTTTATTATAAAACAGATTCAAATTATTTTTTCACATTTGGTATTCTTAATTGCAATATTTTTTAACGTCATCATTAAATATCTACATTTCAACAACAGTAAAATACCCTATTGAGCAATCAGTAATCCTAACGAAGGAATAGGAATAGAAAATAATTTTCAACTTAAATATAATCTCATTCATTATGTTCTATCTTTAAGCCAAAGTGTATTTTTTTAATGTTAATCATAACAATAATTAATTCATAAACTAACCAAAGTTGTTTCATTTACAAGAATATCATTTATTTCACGACAGGCGAATATTATAGTAATTGGCTTCTACAAATGTACAATAAACAAAACTATTTGCAAGAATAATATCGCAACACGATATTACTGTTTGTAGTCGAAAATATAAACTTACACGAATAATATCGTAACACGATATTACTGTTGCAGACGGCACTAGAAATTTACACGAATAATATCGTAAGAGACACTACTGATCAGAGCTTAACCTATACTAGTATAGTAAAATGCATTTAGTTAATTTGTAACGAATACCTTGGTACTAATTAAATTTGGTTGAAATAACAAGATAGCTGAAAAAAATAGCTTCCATATGTGATATAAAAAGTCTCTGATACTTATTTTTTTGTGGAGTTATCAACAAAAATGCTTCTTTTATTTTTCCTGAACATTTTGACTTTTTCGGTTACCGGATTATTCGCGGGGGGGGTCGATAATTTGTTTGAAAGCGTCAAAACCACAGAGTTTCGTATTACTGTCAATCAACAAGTTTGAATTTCGACCCTATTGAATTTTAATTGCTGGAAAATTCACTTACGGTGGGTCGCGATTCAATCGGTTCGACTGTACGAACGTGTACCTACACTTCTATCTATTTACTGCATGTTTTAAAGCTAAGTTCGATGTCAATTTCAAAAATTTCTTTTAAGCCTCTAAAATATTAAATATTGATTCTTCATTCATCTGTTAGACTCATACCTAAATCAATGATTAGATAAATAATTGTATGAGTATAATAATAATATACTATACGTATTAGCAGAGGCTCGCAATGGGTTGTAGGTAACAACGTAATGTAATCCGTTTCCATTTTAGTAGTTAGGTAACATTATGAACATGTATTCATAACATGCATTAACTAGGTACTCCTTAGCTCTGTGGTTAGAGCATTCGGCAGGACAGTGAAAGGTCGTGGGTGGGTTGTGATGTGAGACGGGTCGTTTTTTTATAATACTTAGTAATACATTTTCAATGCATTCATAATTTAATGTTTTAAACTCAAATAATAGGTATTATTATATTTAATTGTGTACATAGGTATTCTGTTACGCGAAAATACATACCTTCAATTTTATGAATGAATAGTTAAAAGACAGAAAAAAGCTTGTTATTTCAAAAGTAAATGGATGGATCTTCGATCAACAATAGTACGGTATTGTTGATCGAAGGGATGGATACTTGAATCTTTGAATACTTGAAACTAGAAGCAATGAATTGTAGAAGTTATATTTCAATCATGGATAGTTGAAAACTTGAATAATTGAATAGTTGAAAACTTGAATAAATGAATAATGGAATTGGGGTTGCTGGATCTGCGTTGATCCAGAAACCCCAATTCCTACCTACTGCGTGTCAAACCGCGCGTTTCCCGCCGTGCGTCGCCGTCGTCTGAACAAGCACTAAAACCTTTTTCGTCAGCGGAATTGAAAACTATGAGTAAACTCCCTAAGGACATAAAAGCATAACATCCAGTAACTAGCTGAAATTTACAATTGAGAGTTCGTGTAGTAACACATACATACGCTTGATTCACCAGGGACAGTGTTTGGAGTTCCGTGTAAATTGGTCGTTAGATACAAACTTGTTTCGTTAACCGTTCGTAACTGATATGATTGTAAAAAAGCAATCGTTTGATCTTTTTTAAAAGTTTTAGTCAATTAACATCGTTATTTTTTTACATAATTTAACGTCTTCGGGCTTCAAAGCAGCCTAAACTGAAAAATCTAAAAAATACTATATATCTACTACGCAAAAGTGTTAATTTATTGTCTTTTATTTACTATTATATCTAACGACTTATTATTATTGGGAATTGAAATAAATAAATAAATAATCATTTACTTCAGACAACATTAGTCCATAAAATACAAATAAGAGACATAAAATAAAACTGAAAGCAGTAAAATACGTACTAGTTTTGCTTTATTTTTATAACTTTCATGCAAAAACTATACCGTACCATATTTTTACTCTCTTTAGCGAGTTATTTTGAGACAGAAATTTTACCAACTGTTAGTACAGAAGGGTGCTTTTACCTATATTTTAATATTTATAACAACACTATTTAGTACCAAATCTTACCAAGAAACAGGTAATATACGACAAAACCTTGTTTTACATAATATACCTTTTCGGATTTCAGAATCTATTTTATCTACACTCATGTTATAATATTCGAATTATGAACTCATGCCTGAACGTATATTGATACACTTTAAGCCATAGTCAACTTTAAAAAATAAAACTGCTGTATCCGGGTGTTGCATAATGACCATTATGAAACACCCGGATACAGCTGTCACTCATTATAAAACACTTATATTTCTTAATTTTACAGTCTCCATGGCAACCGTAGTCTTTACCGGCCCTGACTTCCAACTCTTTCAAGCCCTTCTTTAGCCGGCAACAATCAGAAACTTTTATAAAATTAGAATTTTGAATTTAGAAGGAATAGACCGTATAGACTCCTATGAGTGGGGTTTGGCACCAATTCACATTTTATAATTAATATTGATTTGCTTTATTTTTGAAATTTATAATAAATGTAATGTGTAGTGTAGATAAAGTAGTGTATGAGACTGCACATAACTCGGTATTAAAACACTCGTGGAATACTATTAAAAAACTCGCCAACCACTCGTGTTTTAATACCCCTCATTATGCGACAGTCACATAAACTACTATTAAGCCACTAATAAAACTCCTTCAGGGAATACCTTAGCTACCGTATTACCTAAGTTCAGCGTCAGATTCCGAATAATTCGATTGTAATTAATCGTGAGTAGCTCTGGCTTGGCAATAATCCCCTCATCTCGGGGTTCCGTCTCGATCGATATGGGGAACCGACGCAAGTCATAGGAGAAGCTATTTTTATACTAGCAAACATGATAAAAAAGCTTCGCACCATCTGGTCAACCCACCTTGTGTGGGTAACCTTATGGGGAGATTTAGAGGAGGCTCTCTCCCTTAGTTCGGCCCCCTCTTGAGCTTTCGTAGGTGTCGGGGCAGGGGTTAGAACCGCCCAGCCCTAACGCGAAGCCTATAAGGCTTGGCTGGAGGGCTGGGCGAGGCAAGAAACATGCCTTGAATCTGAAGTCCAACATGCCGTTTTTGGTATACGAAAAGACCCTGGTGTGCCCTCACTATAAACAAAATAAAGGTAATAGAGCGATTACACTTCCTAATTAAATAAATAAATAAATAAATAAATATTCTCTTACAATCACACCAATTATCTAAGCCCGTAGTTAATTTCTTAAGAAACTGTGTCTACGTGAACTTGATAACGGATAAATATATACTTAAATACTTTTTTGTTTGTAAATACATACTTAATATACATAGAAAACACCCAGACCAAGACAAATAGACATGTTCATGAACAGAAATATTTGTCTTGTTCGGGAATCGAACCCGAGACCTCTGGCGCAGAAGGCGGGTAGTTTACCCCTGCGCCAATTCACTCGATACACACAAGACTTGTGTCAAAGACCTTATACTGCTATCTACATAGTGTATTGAAATTGCTCGTTATTAGTGTCTCCAATTTACGTATTTATTTTAGGGGAATAAAACAATGGCCTTTATATTTGCCGTGGGAGTATTTTTAAATAATATCAAAATCATTTGTTTAGTCTAGCAGTTTGTTGTCTAGTCTAGCGTGGATTTCAAAGGCGCTTGTATCCATCAGTTTACAAAGCCAGGTGTAGATAAGTTTAATTTTCTGAACTAACATAACTGTAGCCCTCGCATGAAAAGTTGTCGTTATGGTAACCTTTATCGTGATCGTTTTTGTATGAAAACCAGAGCAGCGCCACTTTCGGTCGTATCATCATGTCAGCCGAACGACGCCCACTGCTGGGCATAGGCCTCCCCCAAGGATCTCCACAACGATCGGTCCTGCGCTGCCCGCATCCAGCGGCTTCCCGCGACCTTGACCAGATCGTCGGTCCACCTTGTAGGGGGCCTGCCCACGGAACGTCGTCCGGTACGCGGTCGCCATTCGAGAACCTTTCCGCCCCAACGGCCATCAGTTCTCCGCGCTATGTGTCCCGCCCACTGCCACTTCAATGATGCAATCCTTCGAGCGATGTCGGTCGTTTTAGTTCTCCTGCGGATCTCATCATTTCTGATTCGATCGAGCAGGGAAATACCAAGCATCGCTCTCTCCATTGCTCGCTGGGTGACTTTGAGCCTTCTTATGAGACCCATAGTAAAAGACCACGTCTCACTTCCATAGGTCATTACTGGCAACACACACTGGTCAAAGACTTTCGTCTTGAGACATTGAGGTATTTCGGACGCGAATATATGCCGGAGCTTCCCAAACGCTGCCCATCCGAGCTGGATTCGACGAGAGATCTCTTTCTCAAAGTTGGACTTACCTAACTGGACCGTCTGTCCTAGGTAAACATAGTGGTCAACAACTTCGAGTGTAATGTTCCCAACATTAACTGGAGCGGGTGCAACATGGGCATTGAACATGATTTTCGTCTTGTCCATGTTCATCTTAAGACCCACTCTTTGCGAAGCATTACCGAGATCTTCGAGCATTGTGTTCAGGTCTTCCAAGGTCTCAGCCATAAGAACTACATCATCGGCAAACCGTAGGTGCGTTAGGTACTCGCCATTAATGTTGATGCCGCATCCTTTCCAATCCAGCAGCTTAAAAATATCCTCCAACGCAGCTGTGAACAGTTTGGGAGAGATGACATCTCCCTGTCTCACACCTCGCTGTAGTTGGATAGGATTAGAGCTCTGGTTCTGTAATCGGACCGACATGGTGGCGTTTTGGTATAAGTACCTCAGCACCTCGATGTACCTGTAGTCTATTTGGCACCTCTGGAGAGACTGCAGCACCGCCCAAGTCTCAATCGAATCAAAGGCTTTCTCATAGTCCACGAACGCCAAGCAAAGTGGCAAATTATACTCTTCGGTCTTCTGTATAACTTGCCGCAGCGTATGGATGTGGTCTATGGTACTGTAGCCTTTCCGGAACCCGGATTGTTCGGGAGGTTGGAAGGTTGGAGGTTTTTCGGTCGTATAAAGAACTGAAATTCATAATGACAGCAGGACTTTGACAGCATTTGAAGGAGGGTACAGTGCCACAACCTTTTCTGTTCCGGTGACAGCGGCGCTACGTACGGTTTTCTTTTTTTTTGTAATTATTTAACTGGCCCTGACTTCTAAGAACTTCAGCCGCTAACAGCGTTATGGTTGGACATCAACTTGACAGCAAAATGACATTAAAAAAACACGCTAGTTTCACATTTTGGCCACCGGCATAGCAAAGTTTGTTGCATTGTAAAGTTTACTATTCGATTACTATTACAGTGCCACAAACTTTGCTGTGCCGGTGGCCAAAATATGAAACTAACGTGATTTTTTTAAATGTCATTTTGCTGTCAAGTTGATGTCCAACATGGTCCAACCATAGCGCTGCTGGCGGCTGAAGTTCTTAGAAGTCAGGGCCGGTTAAATTACTACAAAAAAAAGAAAAACGTACGTAGCGCCGCTGTGACCGGAACAGAAAAGGTTGTGGCACTGTACGATAATTTTTTATTCAAAGGGTATATATAATTTTACTACTGTGGCTAAAAATTTAATGTGGGATGTGATGTGATACTCTCAATACCTTACCATCACCTAAATGATTTATTTATGAGATAAATTTTTAATTTAAGTATCGTTGTGAAATTGAAAATTAAGTATTTTAGAAAAAATCGACTCTTCTCACAACCAGCTCGACCCGTCTCACAATTTTTAACCGACTTCTAAATCAAAAAGGAGGAGGTTCTCTATTCGTCTGTATGTATGTTTTTTTTTTTTTGTGTATGTCCACCGATTACTCGAAGACGGCTGAACCGATTGAAATGGTTCAAACGTTATTACATCAGGCTGGTTTCCAAGTTGGTCCCATTTTTAGAAATTTTGAAATCGGTTCAGTAGTTTTCAGGAAATCTTGAAAATACTGTCGTTTTCGTTACCACTTTATGTGAATTTAATACGTATCTTTAGGCATAACTCCTTTGTTTATAAACCGATTTAGATGATTCTTGTTTTGTTAAAAAGGGGATACCTCAAGGTATTTTAACCGACTTCGAAAAAGGAGGTTTTGAGTTTGATCACATACCTATTTACCAGAAAACACGTAAATTGCCTGCACGATGCACTAAAAAGAGTGAAATAAAAATTATTTTTATAAAAAAATAAAACCGCCTTCTAAAAAACCACATCAAAAAGTAAGAAATAATTCCTCACCAAATAAATAACGTAAGTACTTTGAAGTCGGGCGGGTTTTAACAAAAACAACAAAAATTTTTACATGTTTCACGCCCGAATTCAAAGTACTTACGTTATTTATTTGGTGAGGAATTATTTCTTACTTTTTTGATGTGGTTTTTTAGAAGGCGGTTTTATTTTTTTATAAAAATAATTTCTGTAGAAAATACTTCATTTTCAATTTTACAATAACAAAAATTGCATTGTGAATGCAAAAAAGTAAAAATTTAAATAATCTACCGTTTTCAATTCAAGCAAAACAGTGTTGCTTACTGTAAAGTTCAACTTTAGCTCCATTGTACTATTTTCACTAAAACATTTTACCTACGCAGTGAAAAATGACTCGTCGAAATTTCTATTACTTTCTCTTTAGCAAGTACTTCAAAAAGTTGAGCAGTAACTATACTTAAAAGCAAGAAAGAAAGAAAGAAATAGATTTATTGACACACACACACACACACATATAAAAAATAATAATTTAAAGACAGGACAACAAGGTACGCAGACAAAGACAGGTGTGGAATAGAGAAAAAAAAATTTAGAAAAGTTGGTGTAAGGAGGTGTGTGTGGCCAAAGAACCCTGTCTCAGCGAGATGCTTCTTAGTCACACACAGGTGGGCGGAGTGACGAAGAAGCGCTGTTCATTCTGACAGGGTCGATTATTTAGAACTAATCAGTGAGCCAGCGAGATACAAATGAATAAATAAATAAAAGATATTAAATAATCTTCGAGTATTAAATAATACTTCGAGTTTACAACTTCCTATGATTTTAATTGCTTAAGTTTTTGACTTAGACCAGGCGGAGTGATGCCGCGTCGCGTCTGCGTCGTCCGTAGGCACCGAATGTACAAAAGTTGCATTTGTATCTACAGCTATAACATATACAATCCTTTTTGACTCCTATAGGTCTCGTCTCCAAGCACAAAAAATGGTTTTCATGATGGTTAATTGCGATCGTGTTATTTGATAGAACCAGAGTCTTCGGTCGTAGATATGCTAAAATACATTATCCAAATATTTGAAATTATTGTATGTCAATAGGTCAGTAGTGAACCTTTCTCCCCTATATAACTAAGTATTATAGCGGATTATAACTTTTCAACAACAAAAACATGTTTTCTAGCCAAGCACTTATGTTCAAAAGATAAACAGTTTTGTATTATAAACTTTAATTTCTGCCTGTAAGCCTGTTTCGGTAAGTTTAGGCCAAAATACGTAACGTGGTGGGCGTGAGTTAAGCCTTATTATCACGAAATTGCCTTTTGGATATTCCCATTTATCGTTTACTTGAACTTCTTATCATTTCGCTTACCCAAGGAGACGAGAGTGATCTATTGTTGCCTATAAACCTGATCAAGGCGAACATTCAAGGGTTCTTTCACGAGGCGAGACTCAATTGCTTCTAAAGGACCTGCTTTGTAATAAACACTTATAAGAAATTGGGGCCATAGAAATAATAGTACTTCAAAGTAAACGTGAAGAACTGATCGAATCATCTTTGTTGTAGTAAGCCTATTGAGATGCGTGTTACAATAAAGTTTTCAACACACTTGCTCATAAAGTGAGCCTTATTACATCGATCTTAGGGCCATAAACCGTACTATAACCCACGCGTGCATAATAATATTACAGTACTAGTTGCGTAATAGAATTATCCCTACAAAGTTAAGTAAGTACCTAACTGCAAATTATATGCGAGTAAACAGAGACTTTTCAATTTAACCGGGTAATACAGTATCCCTACAAAGTTAAGTTAGTACCTAACTGCAAGTTATATGCGAGTCAACATAGCATTTTCAATTTCAGCGGGTAATAGATACAGATCTTTTTTTGTAACAACAAAGAGGTTTTATACGGTTGGAAATCCATTTACGTTTTTAGAATAAATAAATGTGTCCCTAATTAAGACAAAAAACATAATTAAGTACCTATATTATTTTCAAATTATTTATAATTCACAATAATTTGTTTTAAAAAATTTGCATTTTATCACTATTATTATACTTAATTATTTTGAAGTAGGCTGTATGGCTGTATGTAATCAATCACCTCACATTTGGCGCGTGCAAAAAAAAAAACTTGCGCGCTTTTTCCCTTAGTTAATATTAGGTTAATACAATATGTATGCAATAAATGTTTGTTTTTCCTCGCAAGTTTGTTGAAAAAGTGCGTATGAAACTCGTGAGCAACTTACTCACTAGACACTCGGCTGATTTACGCCCTCGCCTGCGGCTCGGGCTGCAACCCACAGCCTCGTGTATAATGAGCAACCTAAGCTCACTTGTATCATAATATACTATTAACGTATTTTTAGAGCATTAGAACCTGAGGTTACAGCTAGAGTTTAGGTCTTTGTTTGGGCTTGGGTTAGCTGTCAACGAAGTACGGCTGGAAGTACCATTGAATAATAAACATACGACCGACGATCTCCATGGCCGGGTGGTGTAGGCACCGGTTTCAAGGTGCCGCTATCTCTAGAGGTCCTGGGTTCAATCCCCGGTCGAGTAAATGTTGAAAACGAAATTTTTAATATTTCCTCGGGCCTGGGTGTATGTGGTGAATATCCGTCGTTGTTTCCAATTTCCATAATACTAGTACTTAAGCTACCTTGGTATTGGAACAATGTATGTGATGGTGTCAAATATTTATTTATTTATTATTAAACATTTGATTGAATCAGGCGTCACACATGCAGCACCCATATTCTGAGCTGGATTTCACACGGTCTAACATCTCCTGAAGATGCTCCGGGTTGGGGCGAAACACGTGTAGAGCAGTCTAGTCGGTAAAGGTGCAAGGTTTGTTGCTGTCTTGCTATCTGATGCTCCTGGTATTGCATTGATAGTTTCATGGTGTGCATGTTCATTTTTTTGCGGAAGTAAGCGACATATATTTTTTTTTCACAAATCATCCAAACTTTAGCATTTATTTTATTTAATAATTGTGTTTAGGAAAAGGTGAACGCCCCAAAAAGGTTTAAATTGTCTTTATTACAATATTAGGTATAATAGTTGGCGTTGCGCGTTGCGCTTGAGAATATAATGCAAAATGGCAGAGTGTCGAAAGATGACATGTGACGTGATAGGTAAAGTAGTACTACTACTGCTTTATCGACAAAGAGCTAGCGCCATCCATCCGAAACCCAAGGTACTATTGGTTTGACAGGAAAGGCAATGACAGATATTGTTGCCTTAGGTATCAGATAGATGGCGTTAACAAATTGTAAAATTAAATTTGTAAAAAAAAAAATTAAAATTAAAATTGTTAAATTTTAATGTATATATGTAATGAATAAACTCAAAAACTACCGATTTCAAAAATTATTTCACTTTTAGAATGCTACATTATTCCCGATTAACATAGACTATATTTTATCCAGATATTCCGACGGGAACGGGTACCACGCGGGCAGAACCGCTAGTATTCGCTAGTAATATTAATAAGATTACACGGAAACACAGACCAAACTCAAATTTTCCTCTCCAACACGAAAATATCAAAAAATCTCGAAAGTTTCCCAAGAGAGGGGATAAACCCTTCAATACTCGTCGCATCATGATCGCTATCTTCGCTCCATTCTGTTCCATAATCTTAAAAAAAAAGTCTTCTAAGCCATAACAAAAACTTATTCATTTATTTTTAACCGACTTCTAAATCAAAAAGGAGGAGGTTCTCTATTCGTCTGTATGTATGTTTTTTTTTTTTTTTTTTTTTGTGTATGTCCACCGATTACTCGAACACGGCTGAACCGATTGAAATGGTTCAAACGTTATTACATCAGGTTGGTTTCCAAGTTGGTCCCATTTTTTGAAATTTCGAAATCGGTTCAGTAGTTTTCAGGAAATCTTGAAAATACTGTCGTTTTCGTTGCCACTTTATGTGAATTTAATACGTATCTTTAGGCATAACTCCTTTGTTTATAAACCGATTTAGATGATTCTTGTTTTGATGGAAAGGGGATACCTCAAGGTATTTTAACCGACTTCGAAAAAGGAGGTTTTGAGTTTGATCACATACCTATTTACCAGAAAACACGTAAATTGCCTGCACGATGCACTAAAAAGAGTGAAATAAAACTATTTTTATAAAAAAATAAAACCGCCTTCTAAAAAACCACATCAAAAAAGTAAGAAATAATTCCTCACCAAATAAATAACGTAAGTACTTTGAAGTCGGGCGGGTTTTAACAAAAACAACAAAACATTGTACATGTTTCACGCCCGACTTCAAAGTACCTACTTACGTTATTTATTTGGTGAGGAATTATTTCTTACTTTTTTGATGTGGTTTTTTTTACTTTTTTTCATTCACAATGCATTGTTTATTACTGAAAATATTAAAAAAGTAAGTATGTACACATGGTGTTAATAATATAAACTGTTTTATTAACAACCTATTCTTACCTATAAAAAAATGTTCAAGATTGATAAAAATAAATAGTTACTACTACCTATTCAATTCACTGGACGTGTATTTATCCATCGGCAAATTTTAATCAAATTAGTAGTGCTCATTAAAGATTAAACGAGATTAAAGTGTAAACAAAACGATCCCCGGGTAATTTTCGGCGAATCCATAGTAGCGCACGATGTATTGAATAAATCTTTTGATTCATTACAAGTTTGCCTTAAGAGCCCCACGAGGCGATAGCTTGAATTATTTAGTGTTTACAACAGTTTTTCTTGTTTGCCAACACTGTTATATTTCTCCATTTTCTAATTAATGTCCAAAGAGCTTTACGGCTTGTTATTCTTGTTATACTTTTCATTTGTAATAAAAAACTCATTTGTAAATCATAAACTTAAATTTTTACACGAGTTTTTTTTTTAAAGAAAAATTCTTTACTTTTTAGATTTTGCCAGGTGAAATACCTAGCTGACTAAAAGAGCTTTGTACAGTTCATGGCTTTTGTACAGACAACGAAACGTCGTAGCCAAACCAAATCAAACTGTGTCTTGGTCAATGAAACTAATCATTCATGAATGAGGTACATTAGAGGTCTTATGGGAAACACAATTCAGTTCAATCAGCCATTTCAAAAAAGCCATAAAAAAATAAAACAAAAGACAGTGATATCAAGTACCTTCACGATATTCGGGAACTAAATAACCATGAGTTTGGAAATGTAGCATAACTTCGTACAGCAACAGAAAATCCAATTATCCAACGTGGAAATAACAATTTAACAGACTGGATTGCACATTAAGCGCGTCACTATCACCACAGTGCAGCCGCAACATCAAATAACCGGTGCCTATATCGTGGCCTGATGGTAAATTTTAAGATTTCATGATTTCAAATTATTATCAGTATTATAATCTGGTCAGGAAACGTATAAAATATCGCTCTAGATTGATTCACGCGGCCGTACTTTAGTACTAGTTTACTAGGTAACATACAATTTTCAAATCTAAGTGTAATAATGACTGAGTGTTAGCAAAAACTTAAACCGCGAGCTGGCAAAACAACACCTCAGCTTGCTACAACTTTACCTAGAAAACGTAACTTAATTACCTTGAACTATCCAACCTGGAATTAACAATAAAGTTCAAGCTACAAGATAGACGCAAACAAGCGTTTGCGAAGCGGAACTACCACCACAATTCAGCCGCAACATTAAATGACCGATCGTTCCCGGAGCGCTAGCCACGCGTAAGTCGCGCGGTGGATGCTGTCAATTTATCTCATACCTAAGCGATCACGACATATGAACTCCGCGTCGGCAAAGCGAGAAACACGCGTCGTCCCGCATTGCTCCACATCATCCAAATCCACATACAAAATGGTCATTAACGACGACTCAGCCAAAGTGATCAAATTGTTAAGACCACTCAACGTGTTCCAACATTACCAAATGGTAATCTTAACTGCTACCTACTATATGACGCTGCCTGTACATAGTTAAAAACATAAAATCATTATTTTACACTTGGTGTAAATCTGTTTTTTTGTAGTTTTATTTTTAGCGAATAAATGGACAACAGTAGCTTTAAACTACTTAGATGTAATTTTGTTTCACGTTTAAGAAGGTAGTTTAAATCCTAATGTATGATAATAACGGCTTGTTTCACAATGTCCAAGTAAGCTGTTTCTTGACAGATAGTCCATACAAAACTGTCAATTAAACTGGAAAGTATGTCCTAATCGGACATTGTGAAACAGGCACAATGAAACAAACGATAGTAGCGTCAAGTCTGCAAACCGCGGGCTGTTCAAACACCAACATTACCCAGAAATCGTTGCATAAGTTTCGAACTATCCCACCTGGAAATAACAATCAATAGCCAGGACCACAATTCAGCCACAATATCAAATAACCAGTGGCTATAAAGCACGCTCTAGATTGATTTACGCAGCGGTAGTTAAACTAAACATCGGCCCAATTTACGGCATTAAGTTGCCCGGTTGCGCCATAAATCAAATTTAAACTGGATCGCTTCTGCAGCGGTTCTGGGAAGCGGAATTCTTCGACATATTGCTTGTGAGGAAAACAGCTGGTAAGCAGAGCTAGGTAGACTTGGAAAGAAGCGCTGCTATGCTTTAAAACAAGAGTGATGATCATAATTTTGTAAGATATATTTTACAGTAAAAATATAGTACAAAGAAAACTTGCTCCGTTGAGACAACTGCAGATAAATTTCATGGTGGAAGCTTATATCTAAATTATAGTGCAAAATCATCATATTTTCAAAACTATTGCGTGTCAGAACCTGGTTTGGAATTATGAAAAGTTTTGTGTGAGCTGGAAATGAAACGAAATGAAATATGAAATGAAATGAAATATATTGAAATATATTTGTTTGCTAAATACAGTGTTCAAAATTGAGGTGGTTAAAAATATGTCTTACAAGTTCTACCGTATTTTGCCTTAAATATTGTAGGCATGCAAAATAATTGTGTCAATAAAAAATTGCGAATTTAATTTACATTAGGATGTCAAAAGGAAATTTGATTATTATTTAATGACTAAATTAAAATTACAATAATGGATAATGCCATATGTTGAAGAAAAAAAATCAATATTTTAAAGGTCATACATAAATTGTCAATAAAGTTATTAGTTACTTATAATCTAGATATTCTTTTATCGAATAGAAGTTAATTTCAATGAGCCAGCACAACAAACAGTTTTTGAACTTATTTTTTGCTAACGGTATTTGTGCAAGGTCTGATGGCAGTCTATTATACAATTTAATTGCCATGAAATATACATTTTCTTTATATAATGTTAGCTTACAAGGCGGAATCTTCAATTTGTTTTTCCTGGAGTCTCGGACATTATTTTTAATGTCTTCAATTTTTGTGAAATATTCGGGATGGTTTTTTACCAGCAGACACATTTCGGCAATGTATATACAGGGAAGAGTGGCTATTTTATGTTTTTTGAAATAGGGCTCACAACTATCCCTACTACTTCTTAGACCACATAGTGCCCGAACGCATTTTTTTTGAGCTTTGAAAACTCTTTCCCAGTCTACGCTATTTCCCCACATTACAATACCGTACCTCAATAACGATGAGACATATCCGTAATAGGCCTTTAGAGCAACTTCAAAGGATACATTTTTTCTTAATCTTTGGAGTGCATAAACAAATTTATTAAGCTTTTTGCAAAGACCGTCAATGTGTTTTTTCCAATTGCAGTGTTCGTCTGGAGGTGCTCAATGCCCACATTTTTTACATGTTTTTTAGTATTTTACTCGTTATTAAATTTAGTTGTGGTGAGGTGATAAAGGAGTAGAAGAGAAAAGGGTACTAGATGAATTTACTGACAACCAACTGGTTTGTACTGGTCTATTGAAAATCCAGAGCGCATAATGCGCATCACGTTATTTTAAAATGTGGATTACTTACAAAATTATTTTACTGAAATATTAAAGAGTCTCACAGTTTTATATCTCTCATACAGCTGTGGTTCACTAGAGTTCTCAAATAAACGTAACATCTGAAAAGAGGTGGGATTTATATAAAATTCAACGTGGTTCCATTTTCTTCTCTCTAAACCCTTGTACAGTGAACTCTAGGTCGTTCAACTGGCGCATCCCAAATCGAATTTGGCCTCTGGCGTCTGGTCTAGGTACCCGTTAGCACAGAATGGTGACACGCGGTTCCAAATCCCGTTTGAGCTACAGAGATTTCGTGAAAACGAATAACGTACGAGTGCTACTAGGTGTGCCACGTGTTAAAATATTATGGGAATACTAGCTTTTACCCGCGGTTTAGCTCGCGTGCTACTCGTCAAACGCTCGTTTCATCCCCATACGAGCAGGCTTACTCAAACATAATACATCTAGCTTTACAAACCCCTTTTAAATTCACCAAACTTCTGCGAACTTCCTAGTTTTTCGTTTTAGAATATAGGTACTTAAATTTAAAAGAAAAAAAATTAAAACCTATTCTTAGACCTACCGAATATACACAAATTTCATAAATATCGGTCAAGCCGTTTCGGAGGAGTTTGGTTACAAACACTGTGACACGAGAATTTTTTATATTAGTCTTGGATTAAAGTATTCAATGCCATTCAGATTTACAATGTTTTATTTATGTGTTTGAGTAATAATACTCGTTTCCTTACTGTAAGCAAACAAAAACTATAGGAAAAATGTTATAGTAAAAAACCACGAGCCCTATAAGTAAAATAATTTAAAATCTCTAAATGTTTCAATTCTATTCGTTGTAGCTCAATCGTATTATTTATTTGTAATATCATAAAATAAATTAACAGAGCTGAACTTTAATTTAAATAATTTCGGTTTGACCCAAATTTAATCTATAATAATTGTAAAAACGTATATATACAGCTTTATTACCTTCCACTTTTAGACTTAACTTAACTTTGATTTCATATATCTCCCTGTAAGTTGTGCGAAGGCAGTTGCTCTCCGTCGTTGCAAAACTTAATATTATGGAGTTGAGTTGCCACGAGTGCGCTCGAAACTTAATCTTGCAGCTTTGGCAGCAGTTCTAGAACAAACGTGGACTCATCCTAAAATTGAAGTAACGAATAATGTCCGTCTTTCCTTGGGCAAAAAAACAAAAGCTGCCTATAGTTTATTGATTTTATTTTAATAAAATTCGAAAGATTAAATGAACAAACAGCTGTAGTAAATAACAGGTTCAAAGTGATTTTAGCTTTCAGAAACATAAAAGTGAGTACCTACTGGAAGTGCTCTCTGTAAACATTTCTGCGGTGGTGTCGTGTGAGGCGGGTCGTTACGTTCCCTAAAATATGGTTGAGCGAAGCGATGGCTGGTTCATGCGTCATGCTCGTGAACGGGTGCCACCAGTGGGATGGGTCTGCTCCTGGCTTCTTGTCTCAAAATATGCAGATTTTTTAATATTTTTAATGTTTTATTGTTATTAGTTTTATTTTATCGTGGCTTGTATGGCTCTGTTTATTATTGACTCTTATGTTCTTAAACTATTCAAAGTTTTATTACCCTTGTTTGGCATTTATATTTATTATTTTATTTGCTACGTTTTTGGTTGGCGTGTATTTTAAAGAAACTACCTTTTGGATGTCTATTTCTTAGTTATTGAAAATTATTTACTGCTATGATTACCGGGTTTTTTATTTTGTTTTTAAACTTAAGATTAATTTGTGATGGAAAGTGACTTTACATATTATATTATGTTAAAGTCACTTTTCAATTTGACGACTCTGTATGAAATATGACAGGGAGAAAAAAATAGCCCTTGGTGAGTTTCTTGCCGGTTCTTCTCGTTACAAGGCCTCCCGCCGTAGGATTTGCGAACCGATAGCGTAGCTTCATTGACGTTCACAAGTGCTGTATCAGCCTAAAATGAATAAATGATTTTTGATTTTGATTTTGATTTTGATTTTAAGTAGACGACAAAATAAGATTACATAGGTACTTACTTTTATTTTAGCAAAGAATATGTTTTTTGCGTTAAAAACAAATCTAAATCCGTCAGGATTCAAAGTCAAAGTCTTTGTTTATTCAATTTTATTTACAATACTCTTTTATTTATTTATTATTATTAATACTTGTGAACGCCATAAAAGCTACGCCATATCGGTTCGCAAATCCTACAGTGGGAGACCTTGGAGAAGAACCGGCAAAAAACTCGTCAAGGGTTGCTTTTTATTCATATCTTTACCTAAAATTATAAAAGTGAAACTTTGGATGGATGGATTTTTATTTATCAGATACTCTAGAATGGATTGGACTGACAATTAGGCTGCCTTAATCCAGAAATCAGCACGGGAATAGAAACAACCGCGGGGCGGAGCTAGTGTACAATAAAACAGAACCACCCTGATTTAATCTTACTTGTTAATTCAGTATTGATCGCTCTGCATGTGGTAATGTGAGTACTGACTGCTGGATATTGGCTCACTGCCATAATAACACCAGGATTAATTATCAGGGGATACTAGACGATAAGTTAATGGTGATACCTATCTGTCCATACATCAATCATAGTAAAATATGAACATTGCGCTATCATAACAGAAAAATAGTGATGAATAAGTGCTTGATTGTTCCTATTGATCTAATGTTACCTTTACAAATACGTATCAATCATTCAGCAGCTCAGGGTCACCACTTGATTATTTTGGCCACATTGACAAGAAAGAAGGCGAGCGACAACATGGAGAAATGAATACAGGGTAAGTCAATGGCAAAAGTTCGCAGCCCGATACGTTGGTCCAACCAGAGGGCCTACTCCGAAACTTCGGTAGCCCCGCCCCTTTCACTCAATTCTGTCCTGACTAGAGAGTGAGAGGGACGAGTATACCAAAGCTTCGGATTTTGCGTTTCAGAGTAGCCCCTCAGATTCGCACCACTCTCGTAACTTCAGTCTAGGGCGTACTGCATGCTGCTGGTGACGGGGGACGATGGAGGAGCATCATAAAGGTAAAACTACTGGCAAGTTGTGGTCACGAATCTTAGACATGAAGAATAAGGGCTGACCCACACGTACCACAACCACACCGCATCGCAGTCACAAAATGTGGTCACGTGTGAATAGTGTCGATGCAGCTTTTTGCAGTTGCGTTGTGGTTGTGCAGCAATGCGTGAAAATGTCGATGTGGTTGCGTTGTTGGTAGGAGTTGCGATGTGGTTACTGTCGTGGCGTCTCGACGCAATGTTGTGTTTGCGATGTGGCCGGTCGCTAGTTCGCAGCGTCGCTCACGGTAGCGTTATGGTTGCGTTGTGGCTGCGTTGTGGTCGGTATCACCCACGCGGTCGATAATGACGGTAAAATGTGGTACTTGTAAATTGTACTTTCATTTCTAATACTAAATGCGCCCGCCCACGTGTTATGGTTGTAGTTGTGGTTGTGGTACGTGTAGGTCAGCCCTAAGCGAGAGGGGAGAACCCCAAAAGTGCTGTTTATTTTAACTAAAATATGTGTACTGTTTCTACAACTAAACCACTATTCGTTTAAAATATTATTTTCATTAGAGTCCTATTTTTCTATCTACCTATTTTACCACCATATTTTACTTAGTTCAGAGCTTTGCGTGCCCAAATAAACGAACTGTTTACTTTCATGTTAACATAGATCTCTAGCACTCTGTTATGTGATGAAACTCGCTCCCGCTTTACCATATTACCAGTGATCCAATGTTAGGCAGGCTCGTATGAGCATTACACGCAGCTCAAACTGACGCTTTACTGTGTAATTAGCTAATTCGGACCAGTGAAGCAATCTCGGTGATTAATCCAAATTTGCTGGGATTCTTAGTTAATTAAGCATTGGGTTTATAAATGAAATAAAATGAAAGACATTTATTGACAGGTCACGAGTTCACAATAAAATAAAATACATAATATGAGAGAAAAGAAAAATACTTATAATTTTAAAATGTTTCTGTTGTTTTAGGAACGAAGTGTCGTGAAATAATAACGTGAATACTTTTATAAAAAAATCGAAGTCCAATCCAAGTGCGAGCTGGACTCGCCCATGTAGGATTAATAAAGTGGCTGTGACATACGGACGGACGAACGGACGGACGGACAGACAGACAGACAGACAGACAGACAGACATGACGAATCTATAAGGGTTCCGTTTTTTGCCATTTGGCTACGGAACCCTAAAAACTGAGCTTGTCCGCCAGCATTGGCCATAAAACCAAAAGTATTTTTAAATACAACTTAAAATAATAAATTATCAGTTAATTAATGATTATTAAATATTTTTCTGAATACTTTTTGAAAAAGAACGTTCCATAGATTTACTTTCTTAAAGTTATGATTAAATCTTTACTTGACTTGAAAATAGAAATAAACTACATTATAACTACTAATAAAACGGTAAGATACGAGTATGTTTATCTCGTATATTGAGTAAGTATCAGATACAGGGCTTGATGGAATGCTATGCAACCGCATCCAATCACATATCGTCTAATTAGGCTAACAGTTATCCTGTGTTGGCTAGTAGTGTTGTGGTACGATTTATCGATATCATGAGATTATCGATATTAGGTAGTTAATGAGAAATCAGACAATAATATAAGATATAGAAGAATTACAAAACCATAGTATTTCGAGTTAGGTACCTACACTCTTGGGTTTATTCAAATATTTAAAAAATATTTGTTTCGTCTCTAAGTGTTACGTTATTTTTTAATGGGATAGTTTCGTCGTTAAAAGAGAAAACAGATCGACTGAGTAATTTTTAATATTATGGGATGGAAGTAAGTATATGAAACCAAATTCTTAGGCATTGTGGTGGACAATCATTGTAACTGCACTGCTTGCCTATCATGGCTATGTAGTATCTGTACTGTGATATGCAATAATCTTATGGGGAAATTCGACAGACGTGAAGAAAGCTTTTATCGTTAAAAAAAAATGTATACGAGCCATAGCTGGTCTCGGTCCTCTTGAAAGTTGTAGGGATGTTTTCAAGAAATATAACCTGTTAACTTTAACATCCCTGTACGTTTATGAAATAGGAAAATTTATACGACATAATTTTGAAATGTTTGAAAAACCTATACAAAATCAGCGATTACGTCCAAGAGATCCATTCAAACTGCAAATACCGTCTTGCAATACAAGCTTATTTGAAAAAAATTGTGCCGTGATGCCAATACGTATATACAATAATATTCCTGCTGAGATACGACAATTACCCACAGTTCAGTTTTTACATAAATTAAGAGGCTGGTTGATTAAAAAATGTTTTTATGACCTAGAGGAATACTTTGACATCGAATGATTTGCATTACTTACATAATATTCTAATTATTTTATTTGTATTTTTAACTGTTTTTTGACATATTCTGTGATTTATATTTGACATTTTATTTCATTATGTACCTACCGATAAAATTGATAATTAATGGTCTTATTCTAGTTATTTTATTTTTATTTTTGACTGTTTTTTGTCATGTTCTGTAATCTATATATGACATTTTATTTCAGTAATAGTTTATATCATAAAATTAATTAATTTTAATTAAGTAACTTAAAAATTTTGCATGTCTAAAACTGGACAAAATACGCTTGTTCATGACTGTATGTAAGAGCTAACATTTGTCTACCGTGTTTTTATAGCAAATAAACAATTTCATTTCATTTCATTTTATTATATTATAGCACAAGTGTTTAAACTACTCTCGATATCATGTGCGACGTTTATGCATGTGCGTCATCTGATGTGCAGAAATACATTATTTGTAGTTTGATTGTTTGTTTCCATTAAAAAAGTGATGACAAACTGAATACACCACGATGTTGCTATAATCATTAACCGACTGATGAGAAAGAGGTAAGTTAGCACATTTAGTAAAGTTAAAAATAAAAATATATAAAAAACAAGTAGGTACATATTATGTCAATGTGTTATATCCGTTTTCTACATTCACCAGTTTTAAGGTTTGCCTTTCGTTCCTTGACAATCTGTTTAGCTGAGCGGATACCTTTTCGTACTTTAATTATTATTATCAAAAAAATTATTGCATAGTAATTTATGGCGTAAATAAACGTTTTCTATTCTATCGCATTCTACAGCTAAATTGTTTAACTATCGATAGTTACGAAAATAGATGACCTAACATCACTATAGGCTCTCCGGGGATCAAGTGGTGCAGCTATTTGGCTAGTACCGCCGGCGGTTTTGGTAAACCTCCATTACGAATACGAATCTCACGAGTCTCTGCAGTTGAATACTTGGTTTGTGTTCATTGATCAAATTTATCTATAAGTAAGTATGTATAATTGTCATTATTTTTCCTTTTTCACATTTTCAATGCATCATTATTTCACATTTAAATTGAAAATGATTGAAAAAAATTAAAAGCCCTGGCTAATGTAAGAATAGTTAAGGAATTTCTACATGTCATTGTCTTCTTACAACTCCGTAGCTCAGTTGTTGAAGCATTCGCCCGGATAGTGCAAGGGGCGTAGGTAGTTGGAAGAAGGGTCGATTTTTTCTATATATCATTATATAAGATGAACTTCATAGAACAGCGGTCTGTACAATCTGTACATCGGTTTTCAATGACTCTGAATTCCTGAGTTCAAATAATGGTAGAGGCAATTTTTTACTGTTATATGAGCATTTGTACTAGAGCTATATGGTTGCTAGTATATCCTTCTAATATTATAAATGTGAAAGTTTAGATGTTTGGATGTTTGGATGTTTGTTACTTAATCACGCCAAAACGGCTGAACGGATTTGGCTGAAATTTGGCACACAGATACTTTGTAGTCTGGAGAGGAACATAGGCTATTTATCCCGGAAAAACATCACATTCCCGCGGGATAACGTCGTGTAGACCACGCCGGCGAAGCCGCGGGCGGAAAGCTAGTATTTCTATAAAATATTTATTCGAAAGGAGATTTAATTCACATTTCCCCGCTCAGTAGCATAATCGAACTTGCTTGCTCATTTTCAAAATTCACGATAAATTTTAGTGAACGCGAAATGATGAACACAGTTTTCCGATTGTGTTTTCACTCATCCATTTTAATCTCATTGACCACCAGTTCATAATTAAAACATTATTCAACTATGAATACATTCATTATTCCGTCAGTCGACAGTGTTTTAGTTACCACAGAGTTCATTGGACTATATATAGAACAGAGGGACCAGTAACTTTTCTACTAAAGCAATAACCGTTCGCAAAATTCAAGTTGCGTCATTTTATCATCTCGTTTGATGGACTCTTTCGCAGTGGAGTTTTTTTACTGTCGTAAATGTGTCCCGTTTGTTTGAATTGTAGCACAAAGTTTGTTCAAAATAATTATTATGCGGAGATGGTGTCTCTCTGGATTGATTATTGTTTATCTTTGGAAACATTGCTGTATTTATTACGAGGTTGTTGCCCGATAAAACACTTCTGGGTTCGACAATTTATTTTGTGTTGTTTTTTAATAATTAATATGAACCAGTAATTTCAAATTACTTTTTTACTTTTTCGCATTCACAATGCAATTTTTATTATTGGAAATGAAATATTAGAAAAACACTGACAACAAAGCGCTCACAGCGCGTGAGAAGTATTAGAAAGATTCGACGCCTTCTCTAACGACTCCGTGGCTCAGCGGTCAGAACATTCGCCCGGACAGTGAAAGGTCCCGGGTTCGATTCCCGGCGGAGCTACTAGGAGGATGTGTCATTTTTTTATAATATTTCACTTTCAATATCCAGTAATGTATAAGAAAAATGTGTAATGCATAAAAATAATTTAAAATCTCAACCAGTAAAGTTTCAACTCGTTTTTCATTAAACAAAATATATGACATAATAAAAATAATAGAATCTGTAAATACAAAATCTACTCATTTTAGTGATAGAGACGTTAAAACTGAAAGAAAGAACTCATTTCAAACAGAACTAGGTGTTATTATCGAAGTTGAAACAGCTTTAATAAAGGCATCAAATTAAGGCTAATCATCCAATAACAAAAAGAAAATATAGGTACTAATACATAATAATAAAAAGGCAAGATTTAATTTTTTTTTCAGTTTATAGGTAATTGACAAACGGAAAAACTACAGGACCGATTTTCCAAATTCTTTCACCAGTAGAAAGCTGTGTTATTCCCCAGTAACATAATCTTTATAGTAAAGAAACCACGAGGATAAAACCACGAAGAGCCACTAGTCGTTCAATAAATTAAACTCAATATCATTTCGCTGCTACTCCTATGTTTGATATTATCAGCATTATGCTTAATTCTCACTGTCTTACTAAATTCAGTTTGTCTATGTTTTAATACGAACATGTTTATCTCATTATCAGCCACTAAAAGTCCCTACTGCTGGAGCACAGACGTTCCATATGACTGGATAAGGAGAATGGGTCATTATTGTTTAGCTATTCATTTGTGGAACTCCCTGCCTGACACAGTGAGACGTGCACAAACCTTAAATTCCTTTAAGTCGCAGGTTAAGGAGTTCTTCCTATCCAAAGATTCCCTCCCTTGAAGTGTATCTCTTATCATGTTTTTTCATTTATTATTATTTTGTTTTCGGTTTTGCACATTACATTACATTTTATACTTTGTATGTATGTATGTAAGTATATATTATGTTATATCTATTTATGTTTATATTATTATAATTATTATTTATTTTTGATTAATATTTTGATTAATACCATATTATCTTCACTTCAAACTTATTTGTGCACAACCTACCCTTATTTCGTTTACTATAATATTCCTTAAATATGGGTTGCCTGGCAGAAATCGCTGCTAAGCGATAAGGCCGCCTAATTGTACAACTGTTCTTGTTATTTGTAATTTTTATGTTTGTGTGTGCAATAAAGTATTATCTATTGTGTTCCGGCAGTTAGAGATAAGATAGCCAGTTCCTCAGTGATTGAGGATTCCGGGAGTAGTGCGCTTCCACCTTCAGCCTTATCACCACTTAACATCAGGTGTGATGAAGGCTAAGTGCTACCCCGTTGTAGATAAAAAAAAAGAAAATTACGTTTCAAACAATTGCTTTTTAATTAAATTCAAATACATGCGTTAAAATCGGAACTGTCACAAAGTTCTGGAGTTCGCGCTTGTTAACATATTTTATCAACAGCTCGACAGATGGGCAAACAGCTGGCCTGAAAGTTGCCCGCCATGTTTAATTTTTTTATTAATGCAAATTTTAGGCCGTTGTAATTACTGATTATAAATGAAAAAGGGCTTTTTGGGGTATAAAGCTTTTAATATTCGAGTTTCTGCTTAACAATTATTTTGCTTTAACTGAAATATAAGTGAATTTAAAGTACTTTATTGCTGTAGAATATTCCTGAAAATTAGGCTTTCATGTTGGTTATATTTTATCATTGCATGAAACCTAAAATGACATGCTGCTCAAAATTAAATGTGAAGCTTTACGAAGAGCCGACAAAAATATTGCAATCAAACTTCAAATAATCAAATAATCTTAGAATTAGGCGCTGAACACATCGGCTGCGGTCTCCGTTCTGCGGTCCCGTTCTGCGTTCAGCGTTCACAGCTGCTTACACTGCAAGCGGTCTATACCTAAATTTGGAGTTCAGTAATCCACACGTCACACGCTGTTTTTACTTAAAAAATGTCACTTGTGTCACTCGATTTACGATTACTCGAACGCGCGTTCAGTTTGACCGCCACGGTCTGACTGCTTTTGTGTGTGTAGAATTCTAAGAGACCGCATGTACATTACATTCGGAACTCTGACCGCAAGACCGCCACAGTGTGGCCGGCGCCTTATTCTGTTAAATGAATTCCAGTATCATACCACAGATTTTTGCATCAGTCATGTTATGTTCTGTTGCGTTTCCACAGCAACCCACCTAACGCACCCTGAAGCCTCAGTCACACACAGCGAATACTCGTCGCGAGTGCATTCGCTGCGAATAATAGTCGCAGCGACATTTCGCCACCTGTCTGTTACACACAGCGAGTTCTTCACACGAATTTCGACACTATGTTGGTGCGCAAATCAAATAAGTATTTCATTTTTTCTGGGTTTTCTTTTGGTTGACACATCATATACATGGTGATTCATCGGGACGGGTCAGTGTGGGGAAATTTTAAACTATAAGAGATAGAGATCTAAGGAACCATTTCGTCGATTTTAGAGTAAAGAATAACTACATTCAAAGATTTTCAAAAAAAACTCATACACGACTCGGGAATCGAACCTTGTCAGTTTTCAAAACAAAAAATGTTATGTTATTTTATTACGAAAGTTGATTGTGTAGGTTGTTAGGAATACATTCTACTATGGAACCCTTTTTAGTTTTGAAAACTGACAAGGTTCGATTCCCGAGTCGTGTATGAGTTTTATGAAAATATTTGAATGCAGTTTTTCTTAACTCTAAAATCGACGACATGGTTCCTTAGAACAAATATCTCTTTCTCTTATAGTTTCAAATTTTCCCATACTGACCCGTCCCGATGGATCACCCTGTATACCTACTTGTCTATGTAACGTGGTAACGAACTTTTCAATATTTCTTCGGGTCTGGGTGTATGTGGTAATACCCGTCGCTCTTTCTAATTTCCATAATACTAAAGTTCAAGTATGTACCTACCTAATATAGTTTTTCATTGGAACAATGTGTGTGATGGTGTCCAATATTTATTATTATTGGGTAATTTTCATCGAAGCTAAAATTCGATGGTCACATAGTTATATTTCATAAACGGTGTAAGTTAGAAACAGAATTTGTGGATCGGAGGATGAAACATCTAATAAGCTACAAAATAAATAAAGCTTGTCGTAATAGAAGCAAAAATAAAATAAAGTGTATTCAGTATACTTAAGAACCTATTTCGCAGAATGTTGATATGACTGGACCTACTAAGACCGAACTGGTTATTTGTTATTTCGTTGACTGATTTCCTATTTTGCAGTTTGATTATGAAAATAGGATTGAAATTGTTATTTCACAAACATTTAGTCTCATGAACAGGAGCTAATTGTGAAATAATAATAGCTGTACAGTTACTGAGTCACTTTCGTGGATCATCGCGTCACTTTAGTGGGATCAAGAACTTTAAAATGTTATATCTTCCAAACGATACTCTCGATTTGACTGATTTACGTATGAATTCACTCGTCTTATTAAGCGCTATAAGTTATTTATACAAATAGACCAAATAAGCAAGAACTCAAAATGTCTACAAAGGTGACGCGATGAGAATTGTGAAAATGAGAATTATCCTATTACTATCACCGTAGCTGCCAGCCCTGTGAGTAAAAAGACAGAACCATAATAAAATTCCTCATCATTCCAAATTAATTATCTGAATCAACGGCGAACAAAACCATTGAGAAAAGCATTTTATTTTCTTACTCAACATCACAAGAGACGTGAAAAAGACGAATCTCCTATAAAAACCCTGAAGGAAGAAATAGAATCGGGCCACTTCAGACCGAGGGCCTTCGGATAATACGGATTAATTTATAGCTTTTTGCTCTGAAATTCTAATTAAAGGGCCTTTAAAAGATCCCCTTGGCCCCTGTTTATTGTGAACAAGATTTCGGTTCATTTTGAACACAATATTAATGTAATCTCGACTTATTTTTAATTTAAACTCCAAATCCGTTCAGGAAGGCGATAGGATTGGAGTAAAAGCTGTCTCTTTTATTCATGAAGGTTTTCGAGGAATGATCGCGTTAAGTTAATGAGCTTCTCAATTTAGGAAAATATATGGAATAAAATATATAGGTTCTTAATCTCTATCATTATATTGTTATCATGGAACTAATTAGAATTAAATAAATATTTGGGATGTTTGACACATACAACATCATCTAAGCAGGGCTTGTATTATAAGTACTTACTCTATAAATAGTTAATATATTCAAGTACAAGCTATAATATAATACATACGAAGCACCTAGACCGACACAAATAGTTATATTTCCCATATAAAAATTTTGAGTTCTGTGTTGATCGAATCCGTACTGCGCGAAAGTTGGCAATGCTTATCGAACGATGAATACAAAACTATTATTTTCCAATGAACAACATTTATCTGTGTCTTTGGCAGCAAATAAACTATTTGATTGCAATCTTCAAAGCGCCTGCCAAGCGTTTTCTTATAACATAATATACCAGTGGCGTGAATGAAAAGTGAATCGATATGCGTGAATGCAAACATAAAGTAAAACTAATTTGCAAATTTTGACATGTTCTGACTAGCGTCGGATATTTTTGGAGCAATTGCTTACATCATGCAAGGAAGTGGTATGAAAGAAGGAATTTTTCGGAAATGGTAAACCATAGGACAAAAAGTGTAAGGTTGCATAAGCTACAAATTTATAACAAAGCTAATTTTATTATACAACTAGTGGCTTCCCGCGGTTTTAGCCGCATGGTACCCGTTCCCGTTGGAATGTTAGGATGAAACTATAGCCTACGTCGCTCGAAAATGATGTAGCTTTCTATTGGTGAAAGATTTTTTTAATTGTGTTTAGTTTTTGAATTTATCCATTACAAACAAACAAGTAAAGATTAACCGGTCAAAAAGAAATAAAAAAAATCATTTTTGCAAGGTTTGGCCTTGCGTAAAATATTTTGCACTCATGGGATCAAAAGTCCCCATCGCCGAGTCTTGAGTCAGCCCGTGACCACAGAATTAATAATAGTGCTAAGGCACAGAAGACTCACTCTGCAAGCTCATTCAAATAAAAATGAATCTTTCTGCGTGGAAATAAAATCCAATTCCGGTTGCTTTGTCATCGCTTGCCTTTTGTTATAATAACCTAGAGTTCGCGCATGCAAGCAAAACTGTACCCAATATCTACGCGCGAGCGTTTCTATTTCTATGAATGTCTCAAACAGCTCGCTCGCTGGTTAGGGTTGCGAGCGACTTGCGAGTTCGGTTTTGTTGTTTCTTTTGTTATTTCTTTTATTTAGACACCCGTAAACACAACAGTATCTTATATACGGATTATAAGAACGTTTAGTAGTTGTTCGGTGCACAAAAATCACAGAAATGATCGATCGTTCTACGCGCAAACGTGGAGCGTACGAGCCGAGCGGCATCCTTCTGCGATACGCCTGCCCGGGAGGCGCGCCGGCCAAACGTAAAGTCCATTCGCTTAGATAGTGTCGCCCTTTTATCGCGCCGCCTTGGCACATGCCGCTTCTCTTCAAAGGATGCCGCCGCATAAATAAAAGAAGCCGCGTGCGGCGTTCATCCGCAAATGGAATTGGATTTTGGGATTCGACATTTATTAAATTAATATTATCTTAAATAATCTATGTTTATTATAAATACAGATTGTAACGACGGTTATGACTTGTAACAATTCGAGTGATGATGAGTAATCATAATAATCATATAAAAATCTAACAATTATTATTATTATTTGTAAATCACTTAATTAACTTCCTTTTATATTAAAATATCCAAATTTTCATTAAAATTGACTTTGGTACTCAACTTGAGTGTATTATTTTATATCTGCATTTTATAGCAAGAGCCACAATGCCGTGTGGGTGTACCGACACTATCTAACCGAACGGACTTTACCTAAACTGCGGAGTGACACCCCCCTGCCGTGACTACGGCCGATGCAACTCGGTCGAAATGTCGGGAAACGGTAGGTGTTTTAAACGCGTCTTCATTATAATGACCTTTCACGTGCATGCTTTTCATTTATGTAAGGGTGAAAGTCTATAATAGTTTCCGAATAAAGTGTATATGACATACGGACGGAAAGACAGACATGACGAATCTATACCCAAGGGTTCCGCTTTTTGCAATTCGGCTACGGAACTATAAAAGAGCCGAATATATTTTCTTCAAAAGGGCCATTAGAAGTATCCGTAAAACGTCAATACAATTTGAATAGAATTAGGTTCCTTTCTGTCGAAGATTTTTAGGCATTCATTGTATACTTGATCCATTTATTCGTATGAATATCATGTCTTAAAGATCGATTTGGCGCTCCGAAAATGTATACGCGTCCCTTCAAGCGAAGATATTTCTTAATTAGAAATTTTCGGCCTTCCCGTTTAAGCAACAATTTGAAGAGGAAAATTTTCTCGCAAATGTTGGTACTTCGATATCGTAATATCTCGGAGAATGAAGTTCCCGGCACAATATCCATTCAAGTTTTCTTAATAATTATATTATTTTGCAAGGAAAGAGATAAATGATGACGTATTCTTGGGGAACAAAAATATTTTTTTAATGTAGGGAAAAGTCCACAGACTCAACTGCATGGTAAAAAGTTTATTATCAAAGTTATCAGTTAATTTTGAACACAAAACGCTTGAAAAAATAACATTCAGGCAGACAAATTTGCGTCGATAGAAATTAATTGCAAGAAGTAACGCAGTAAACAAGCTGCACTTTTATACCTAAACTTTTTTATACCTATGTAACACCTTGTAAAACCTATGTTTATGAACTAATAGATGATTGAATGATTGGCCTTTTCATCAAATATCAAAGAAAGTTAAACTACTTTGTATCTTTTTCGACCTTACCGGGATTACCATTCTGTCAGACAGCCATTAAAACGTTCATTTACTTGTAAAACACGGTCCCATTAACCCCCTGCTATCGCGCTCGGTGACTGCGCCAGTCGATCAGCGTAAGTGGTTCCTACACCTGGAATCGGAAGCGACTATTAACTTCATATCGGTATTCATTACCGCGCTGCACTGAAAGGGTTAATCATAACGTTTCATGTAGCGTTTCATTTACAGTGAGCTTCATGAATAAAATAGGTTGTGTGTAAAATTGTTGGTAAGAAAATTTAATTTAATGCTAAACTTCGTCGTTTATCTGACTTTAAAAAGAGTATGACGTGCTGTAATTGCATAGTAAAATAGTTAAAGGATTATCAGTTAACATCAGGGGCCCGATTCTCAGGCATTCGAATTATTTCAGTGTGGTAATTCGTATGTCGAACATTTTGTTTGTGGTTTCTATTGAACAGCTAGAACGTTTCAAACTAACTAAGCTGTCCCACATGTCAACAAATTCATTTTGACAGCTAAGTTCGTATACGAACATCTATTGGTTTTTACCACTCGAAGCGTTCGACTGGTTTTTGATCGAACTTTTTCGATTGTGAAATTCTGACAATACAAAAACTGTGTTATATTTGAATTTCGAGCTTATAAATGTGAACTTTTCTCGATTGCCTGAGAATCGGCCCCCTGATTCATTGATCTGATTTAAAATAAGAAATAAGTAGCTTTAGCAATGCGTTGTGATGGAGATATCATAACAGCTAATGAGAGAACAGTAACTGTAAATATGCAGAGTTGTAATAAACATTTTTAATCATAAGCGTTTTATAAGAAATAGCGAGATTTTTACTATGTCTTGATTTGTTGTCGAGGCCCCATTATAAATGGTAAAATCTCGCTTTTGTTTTGTGTTAAGGCGCTACTCGGAAAAAGTATGGACTTTTTGATTTAAAAATATAGGACGGTTACAGTTGTTATAAATCTGGTAATAAGATATATATTTCTTCATACTTTTATCTAGAATCGTATAGTTTCAGAAACACGATTTTATGATTTTGGCTCGACACTTTTTATTTTCGAAAATACCTCCAAAAAATAAGAAATATCAAGATTATTCTTAAATGGGGATACATATACTATTGAAAATTGGTTTAATTAGTGGACACAAATAATATTTAGGATCGTATAGAAGCATTTTTTTATACTCGCTGAAGTTTTTGAATACGAAATGATTTTGTGTTTTTTTTGCGTAATCGGCAAAATCGGTCTCGCTCCCGCGCGCGTCGATTTCTCATTGCTATCTCGCTTTAGCATAATTTTTCCGAGTATCGCCTTAACAGGTTCAAAGTCTATAATATGTGGGCTGTCGTCCGTTCAAACACTTTAATGTGATACATTTTGAAACTGTGGGCCAATCGCCGTAATTCTATGTAGCGCGTCTTCATCGCGTTTGGGTCTTGACGTTTGACTTCGTATTGCCGTAATGGCATAACGACGCACACGTCACGCAAATTTATAGTCCTACAATTCTGTCTGATCCGGTGACATCCGTGATAGAGGAACCACTTGCAATGCAATACGAAATTAACTGTCAAAATAGACTGTCGTATAAAAACTGTTTTAGTTCCAAAGATAATCACCGACACAGAAAACGTTGTCGCACTGTCAAAGCCGCGCGTTATCAAAAACGGTTTTGCACGTCAACTGCACTTCAACTGCACGTACACTTGAATAATGCGTCATAGAATTACCGTGATCGGGGCCCTGGGGACTTGATCCCGTCATCTTGACGCTCACTGTTCAGCCGTACACTTTGAATGCTTTTTTGTGAGGAACTCGTAAGGTTTGGAGTTTACAAAAGTGGACTTAATAGGACAAACTTTAAACTGACACAAATTGACGAAAACCTACTTGGACTTGGCTGTCCTATCTTACGATTTGGCTTGGATTGTGAACCTGTATTCACAGTGTTAAGATATCGGTTCGATCCGGGCGTCGGACCACAACTGCAAGCGTTATGACGTCACGCCATATAGGTACTAGTTTCTATTTTATTTGTATGAAATCGAGCGTCGACGCTAGCAGTTGTCGTCCGACGTCCGGTTCAAACTGATACCTTAAGGGTGTTTTTTTCTACGTGTAGATATGCCTTAATGACTATGAAAGTTTAAAATGTTATAGGGGTATCACGCAGTAAGCAGAACTAAGCACTATCGTCAGTGCAATATCAATAATAATTTACAAATAAATAAATATTTATCCTTTCTAAACAAATATTACTATTTTGAACCCTTCCTGTCAAAAATACTGTTCATTTTTGTTGTGCAACTATCGCCGAATTCGTTGTCCTACAAAATCCAACAATAGCAACTTAAAATCACGTTCCAGCAATAACAAAAGGCTTACAATCTACCCAGGCTTAATTGCGTTTATCCAATCACCGGGTAGATATAGATCGCTATGCCATAGCCATTGCTATGCTGAAGCTATTCTGTAACCTTTAACTGTTGTACCCGAATTGAAAACTCTTTTTGAATTAATTTTACTGTCAAATACAATAAAAATTGCTTTTTGTTGGAGCGACAGTAAAATGAAGTCGATATTACTTAGATCATGAATAATTTTAAAGTTATCAAGTTTTTTATGATTAAGTACAATATTGCATTCCATAAAAATAGTTATTTTTATTTTAGACATGTCCAAAAATCTTGTCTTTCATCTCGATGAAATGTGATTTATTAGTTTATTTTATTTTATTTGTATTGTGTGAAACACAACTTCTATTTCCTTAATGTTTTAAATGATTTAAAAACATTTACTTATCTCAGCATTGAAATGAACTGAAGCCATCTGATAATGTAGGTAGGTGGTCTCCTGGTAAGTCCATGGAATGCAACATAAAAAATACACCCAATGATTCAAATCAAATCAAATCACGATTTGTTTCATTTCATCAGTTTTCGTCCAGAACCTTTTAATAAATGTTTGTTAATAATATCAATGTTTCCAAGGCTTTTCTAGGGTAATGTTTTGGCCTGGTGCCAAATATTGATTTGTTACTATAACTACTAGAAAAGTATTATGTCTTTTACTGCTTGATATTTCCTTTCTATAGGTTTCACAATCACTTCGAGGATTCTCTAACAAAATTTCTTGTAAAAAAAATACGATTAAGTAATTCGTCTTATATACGAGAATTTCTGTGAGATTGACGCTAACGAATTTCATAATCAAGATGATTGTGTCATGGCATTTTAATTTAAATCAACCACCTTTTGCGGATAGTTAACACGAGTTTGATTGTCACTTTTGTAGAATCATAAGTGCCCAGTCAACCGTAACCCAACGATGGCCCCTGAAAAGGCGTCGATACATAGAGAAAACCAAAAGTCCTAAAAATAAATACTAATAACTTTTACTTTTGAGCGCCACGGTCTTCTATAGAAAACAAACGTTTGTTCTAAACGCCACGACAAAGGCGACTTTATTATAAGACAATATCTAATAATTTATTTTGTTGCTTTCTATAGAAGACAAAATAAAACAACAATATTAATTATTACATATTGTTTTCTAATAAAGTCATGGCGTTTAGAACACAGAAACGTTTGTTTTCTATTAAAAGACCGTGGCACTCAAAAGGTAAAAGCGTTCACCATGCAATTTAAAAATAAACTAAATACGTACAAAAAAGGCAGAGGCAATGAAACACGCGTCATTTCATAACTATAGTAATGTCTAAAAAACAAAAGAATATCAATGAAATCATAAGCAAACTAAGTACCTAACCACCTAACATCAGCTAAAATAAATACACAACACAAATTGCCATCTCACAAGCTCGTTAGTTTCTCACGAACGGATCCATCCCTTATTTCAGAAAACTCTTATGATTTCTATTCTTCTCGCTGAGACGGGAATAACGTTACGAATAATTCGCAGATAGAAATTGCTTATATGCGTTGTATTCTATGCGTTGCTTCCCCATTAGTATTCGTGTCGTGTCCGAACTTTCGTCCACACGCGCACGTACATAGGTACTCGTGAACTCACCGCTCTGATATCTTCAAGGTTCTAACAATAACCAAGTTTCCTAACAACCTTTGTGGAGATACGGAATAGCCGAAAATGGGGTGAATAGCAGCTATTTTATAAATAGTAGGTTATTAGATAGAATAAGGCCGAGGTCATGTTAAACGCAACGAAGACAAGTATCATTCGACATGAATAGAACTGAGGGCCTAGACAAGTGGCTTTCTATTATCGATATCGCCAGTAGGTCACGTGACATTTCTATCGCTAATGTCAATCCCATACATTTTCTTTCTATTCTACTGGCGATATCGATAATAGAAAGCTACTTGTCTAGGCCCTCTGGCTTTAAGACAAACGCCTAGACGGCGAACTAATTTAAGAAAATCGCTTACGATATCCTACTATTATATATATCCTACTATATCCTACTAATATTATAAATGTGAATGTTTGGATGTTTGGATGTTTGGATGTTTGTTACTCAATCACGCCAAAACGGCTGAACGGATTTGGCTGAAATTTAGAACACAGATACTTTGTAGCCTGGAGGGGAACATAGGCTACTTTTTATCCCGGAAAAATAACAAATTCCCGCGGGATAACGTCGTGTAGTCCACGCGGGCGAAGCCGCGGGCGGAAAGCTAGTAATATTATAAATGTGTAAGTTTAGATGTTTGGATGTTTGTTACTCAATCACGCCAAAACGGCTGAACGGATTTGGCTGGAATTTAGGACACAGATACTTTGTAGCCTGGAGAGAAACATAGGCTACTTTTTATCCCGGAAAGATATCACATTCCCGCGGGATAACGTCGTGAAGTCCACGCGGGCGAAGCCGAGGGCGGAAAGCTAGTAAATAATAAATAAATATTTTTTTCACAACCACACCAATTTATCAAGGTCATAAGTAGTTTTATGGAAACTAGTTGACGGGTAAGTATTTACTTTTCGTCGCTGCACACGACCCACTAAAAACGCCGCCACCTATCTCTTTCCTCCAATAATACATTTTATAAGATCGCCAACGCCGGTTAGTCGTCACTTGTTTCTTTCTCTAGCTTTAAGTAGCGGCGTTTGTGGCTCGTGAATACTTTTTGTTTGTAGAGAACACCCAGATCAAGACATGTTTATGCACACAAAGATTTGTATTGTCCGGCAATCGAGCTAGACCTCTGGCGCAGAAGGCAGGTATCCGCAACCATATACTGTAAATGTACAAAATACGGGCTGACGAGCAGAAGGCTCAATCCATCGTTTGGTTAGTTAGCTCACTCCATGGTAAGGTTAATACGCTTGGCTGCTCCACACCCCTGAGTAGAGCCCATTGATATGTCACAGTGATGTGCAATGGAATATAAACACTCATGCTTTATAATACGTAATAATTTCGCACCCAGTAGGTGTCAGTCGTAGAGTGCCTAAGAATGTATCTTTCGATGTCTAGTTACTCTATAAACTACATTTTCTCCCAAGTAGAAGAGACATCTCGTCTTTTTCAACTGATTACAGTTGGAAACTTTCAACTACGACTCATCCTTAAGGACTTGGAGAAAAAACAAGCGTCTTTTTATTCGAAATAAAAAAAATAAACTTGAGAGTTTCCGAGAGGAATACTAAAGAAGCCTGCGCTGGAAAGCCTGGTTGTGACACACGTCACTGTAACTCCCGACGAGATTTATGTTCTCATTTATAATGAATCGCTGGAAGTTTACAAACATTTTTTTTTAATATTCACCCTTGGATAACGTTAATTGACTTACGATGTAACTCGGACCCTTTTTGTTTCATTTGAATTTGGAAAACCTAGGATTATATTAAACCCTTTTCTTTGTTTTTTAAATAATTTTGGATGTGGCAAGGCGGACCAATATATGGGGTAGGAGGCAAACTTCTAGTTCCAGGTAGGATAAGACCTAACATATTTTTTTTATGGTGAGTGCAAATACAGACTGTACGTATACCAAACGGCATGCTAGGCCCAATCAGCTACAAGGAAACGTCCCGTGCTGTCCCGTGACTCCTGGGCTGTCTCTAGCCGTCACGCCTAGCGACCACCTCGAGCCTGAATAGTAGGCTCGGTGGGGGAGCTGAGGGTTTCTAACCTTTCCCCCCCTGGAGGAGAGGGAGAGAGCCTCCTCCCCCATCTCCCCATAAGGTTACCCACTCTAGTTGAGCACCAAATGGGGTGATCGAGAGCAGGCACCAAGATAACACCTAATCTTAAGCAGGTTCTAGATAAAAGTCTATTCCCAACAAAGTAGGCATCGTTTATTGTCAAAATTACAATATTTAATTCAAATTTAACAAATTTTGCAACTATATTATGAAAAACATTGTTTATAAATTTAAAGTCAACAAAGGCTACAATTGCGTGGGTTGTTACTTAGGTAAACACAGTATATCTCTACGAGTTTCTGCTTCCTTAGGAACATTAACATCATTATTCCAGAATTTCATAATGAAGAGAATTTGATATTTCTTCCGGTAGACGGACTAAGGGCTGGGGTGTGAATGAAATAATTTGGCACGTTCTTTTTGCAATCATTTTAATTTATTTCAGGACTTCATTTCGCTTTTTTAAAGATAATTATTATATTTTAATTTTATACTAATATATAGGTAAGAACCGATGGCCGTTGGGGCGGAAAGGTTCTCGAATGGCGACCGCGAACCGGACGACGTTCCGTGGGCAGGCACCCTACAAGGTGGACCGACGATCTAGTCAAGGTCGCGGGAAGCCGCTGGATGCGGGCAGCGCAGGACCGATCGTTGTGGAGATCCTTGGGGGAGGCCTATGCCCAGCAGTGGGCGTCGTACGGCTGAAATGATGATGATGATGATGATATTGGTTCTGATGAAATTAACGACATAACACAGGTCATCAAGAATGAAATCAGGCTTGCGTTTAAAACAGAGGTCCCCAGATTATTGAAGACTTTATTTGAATCAGAACTTGCACCAATCAGAGCACAGTTAAATGCAATTGAGGCGTCAGCATCGTTTACCAGTGCCCAGTTTGACGATATGGCGCAAAAATTAACTACTGTGTCTCAGGAAAACAAAAAACTTCAAACTGAATGCAACGGTCTGCGTAGCACGGTGACTGACTTACAGATGCGGCTCAATGCTATGGAACAACACATGAGGAATTCTAATATCGAAATACAAGGGATACCAGAACATCGTAATGAGAATGTAGTTACCTTGGTTAAACAGATAGCGCAGGTGGTCTCCTATAAGCTGAACGACGATGACATCCTAAGACCAATCGGCCGCGAGGCATTGTTGTTAAACTGAAAAGCCCTCGCTGTCGTGATGAACTATATTCGTCGGTATCCAGATACAACAAAGCGAACCCTAATTCCAAGCTTAACTCTAGCCTTATGGGAATCGCGGGGGAAAGAGTGCCCATATACGTATCAGAACACCTTTCACCTGCAAATAAGGCACTCCATGCATCAGCGCGTTTAAGGGCTAAGAATTTGGGCTATAAATTTGTGTGGGTTAGGAATGGGCAAATATTTCTACGCAAAGATGAAACATCGCGTTTTATACATGTCAAAAATGAGCAAACTTTATGTAATTTAACTTAATTTCTTGTTATTATATTCTTTAATTCAATGATTTTATTTGTAACTGCAGGTTAATAATGACGTCCCTGTCCATTTACTATCAAAATATAAGAGGTATTAATACAAAACTTTCTGAAATTTATAAAAATATATTGTGTAATGATTACGATGTAATCTGTCTGTGTGAAACCTGGCTACATGATGATGTTCAATCTTCAAATTTTATTGATGATAGATATATTACTTATAGGCGTGATAGGCCTACTGAATTTAAAAATAGATATAAAAAACACCATGGTGGTGGTGTCTTGATTGCAATAAAAAATACACTTTACTCAGAACAAAAGCTAGAATGGCAATCAACTGTAGAAGATGTCTGGGTTCGTATAAGGATTAAAAATAAATGGCTAAATATTTGTTCGGTTTACCTCCCATCATATCTAGATTATGATCATTTTGCTGAATTTTTGGATTCTAGTGAGAAGGTTCTATTTGACTCTGATAGTGAAGCTCTGATGGTTGGAGATTTCAATCTGGATGACATTGTATGGGCAGATAGTTGTCCTAGTCATCCTTCTGCATACACTTCTAAGAAGTCAGTGTATTTTGTGGAATTCCTAACTACCATGAATCTATTACAGCATAACATAACTCGAAATCACAACAATAAAATACTTGATCTTATTATCTCTAAAACCGCACTTAATGTTCAAATCAATAAATCTCAACAAATCAGCAAAATTGATGCCCATCATCCTCCGTTATCTATATTATTACAATGTGAGAGACCTAAACTAATAAGTACCAATCAAACGGAAAGATATTTATTTAATAAAAGCAATTATGAAGCATGTATTCGTGAACTGAATAAAATTGATTGGGCAAAATATGCTGACCTTGAATGCGATGACTTCCTGCATAAATTCTATGATTTATTATGGCTCATTATAGACAAAAATACTCCCAAGTTATTAAGAAAGCCACAACAGTACCCGTACTGGTTTTCTAAATCGTTAATAAAACTATTCAAAGAAAAAGACAAATATCACACTAAATACCTACGATATAATAATCCTCGCGATTTCGATACTTATTCATTATTGAGAAACAGGGCAAAGTTCGGTTATGATAAGTGCTTTAAAGCATTCATTAACACACTCGAGGATAGTTTACATACTGATGTGAAATCTTTCTGGAGGTATACAAAATCGAAAAATGAAAGTAATACATACCCCAAAATGATGCATTACAACAGTGACCATTCTGATGATGGACATGGTATGGCAAATTTATTTGCCAGGTACTTTACATCTGTGTACAATCCTAACAAAATTAATAACTATGTGCCACAGGGCCGGACCATAAATACGTCGCTTGCGAGTTTTCATATTACACCTGAGGAAATAGAAAAGTCGCTAAAAGAACTTGATTGCAACAAGGGGGCTGGCCCTGATGGTATCCCACCTTTGTTTCTGTGTAAATGTGCCGAAGGATTAATCAAACCCCTTAGTATGATATTTAATAAGTCACTTAAAACTGGACACTTTCCCGAGCTATGGAAAATCTCTAAGATAGTTCCTATACATAAAGCAGGCAGTAAAAATGATGTCTCTAACTATCGACCTATCAGCATTCTGAGTTGTTTTGCTAAGATATTTGAAGCTTTAGTATATCAATATTTGTACCATCATTTCAAGCCAATCTTAAGTCCTGATCAACACGGATTTGTTTCTTCTAGATCTACGGTAACAAATTTACTTTTGTATACACACAACATTAGCCGTATTTTTGATAAAAAAGGACAAATAGACTCGATCTATACTGACTTTGCCAAAGCATTCGATAGGGTGGATCATCGTGTGTTGTGTGCTAAGGCAGAATATCTAGGTATACATGGAACTCTACTTCGATGGCTAGAATCATATTTGATGAACCGAAGTCAACTAGTCGCAGTCCAGGGTTACGAATCTTTACCCTTTGGGATGGAATCAGGAGTACCTCAAGGATCTAACCTGGGGCCTTTATTATTTAATATCTTTATTAACGATCTACTTGACATATTTAATAGCAACTGTCTGGCGTACGCAGATGATCTTAAAATATATCGTGAAATACACACACAACAGGACTGTGTAGCCTTGCAGTCTGATATTGATAAACTTTACAGATGGTGTATTGAGAACAATATGTCCTTGAACATCAAAAAATGTCAATGTATCTCATTTACCAAAAAGACCAAACCAATACTCTTTTCATATAAAATTAACAACTTAGAATTGGCTCGTGTGACAGCAATAAGAGATTTAGGTGTGATACTTGACAATAAGCTTTCTTTTAGATTACATTATGACTCAATAGTTTTGAAGGCTAAGAAAACTTTGGGATTTTTGTTTAGGATAACGAGACCATTCAAACAGCCATCCAGCTTATTAATTCTGTATACTTCTCTAGTAAGAAGTATATTGGAGTACTGTAGCGTAATATGGTGTCCCTATTATGCTGTACATGTAAATAGACTAGAATCAATACAGAAGAAATTTATTAATCGGTTATGTGGTAAATTTGGAATGAGAAAGGCACTACCAACGTACGATAATAGACTAAATAAATTTAAATTAAATACATTACAAAACAGGCGTAAAATTACAGACTTGCTTACATTATTTAAAATTATAAATTCCAAATTAGATTTAACCATCTTAAGCCAGCTTTCACTCAAGACACCTAATAAATCCACTCGAAGACAATGTTTGTTTTCGATAACTGCTTCCAATAATAATGTTACTCAGTTTAGCCCTATACCCCGAATGTGCACCCAGTATAATGTTTTACATAAAGATTTAGACATTTTTCATTATAGTTTACCTAAATTTAAGAGCGAGATTACGTCATTGCTAGCAAATTTATAACTTTAGTACCTAAATATAATAGTTTTTTTTTTATATTGTTAAATGAGTGTAATCAAATGTTGTGCATAGATGTAATAGATATACAAATTTGAATGTAAATTAGAAATAAGTTCATTTATTGTTGAAATTTAGTTTGTATGTTGTTTCTGTGCCAAATAAATTAAAATAAAATAAAATAAAATAAAATATAGGTAAGATTATTTTAACTGCCCCTGTAGTCTAGAGGTACTCACCACCCAGAGGTCCCGCGTTCGATTTCCATATATTTGTCCAAGTGCAGGGGTTGGACAAAAGTAGTTTATTAGTATTCATGTAGATAAAGTTTATCTTAATGAATTATTTTATCTGTTATAGGTACTAAGACTCGCGCCCTAATAATAAGTGTTTTATACTAAGTTTAGATAGGGCTTGTTAGTCCTCGTCGTCATATTTTATATAAGTGTTCCTTTACTATATTTCCCTTTTTTTCACTACCCAAGTTAAGTTATAAAGAAAACGAACGCTTTATAAACTAGTTAGTCGGTATGATTGTGTTTATACTTGAAAAACAAATTAACTTCAGTTCCTCAGACGGGATCTTTGATCTCTAAGCCGACGTTATTCCATCAAGGTGAGGACATCACAACATTGATGGAATAACGCTGGCTTACAGCGAAAAAGTAAAATGTACAAGGTATAAAATATTCTACGAGCTTTCAGTCTAGCTAAAATCAAAAAGCTGGGGCCGCCATGATAACCCAAGGTTTTGTAATGATGGTTTAAGTAAGGAGTGAAATAGTAGCAGATGTTCTTGTAATAATCTAAGATACATAACTATTCTTTTACCTTTGATAAATACTAAAAATATTAATCAAATATGCGATGTCAAATTCATCTTATGAAAAATATATTTGCAAATGTCTACGATGTTTTATGTAACTAGAAAAGCATTGTCGTAAAATATACTTTTATTTATCAAAAACCATAGCTACACTTGCTTCTTGAGGCCCTTAATCCGCTCCTGACCCTCCGCTTAGCTACCACCGGGTGCTTTAAAAGAGCTCTTTGGCACACACAAATTCTCAGAACCTACAGACTCCGTACAAAACACGGACAGATACATAATAAACATTGGGAAGATGATTGATCGTCCCTTTGATGTGAAAAAAGATTCCGAAGCCTCCTTTACGACGGTCACCTTACAAGGCGGAGTTTTTACGACGTAATCCTCCGCTTGGGAAGTGCTGATAAAATGGTTCTGCGTCTGTCCAAGGTTTTCTTAGTTTTGTAAGAGGATTGTCTGTCGATGTCATGATTATATCGGGGCCCTAAGTAAGGGGGAGATAAATTATAATGTGGTAATGACATCAGCATTCTGATTGATAAAATTATTTTATAGGCCAGAAACTTTGTCTGTGTATAAAAAATTTGGACGATTCATAAACATTAAATATGAGTAAGTTGTTAATTTTCACTTTATCTTATGATAAATATTATTTGAAATAAGATAAGATAAGATAAGATAAGATAAAAATATTCTTTATTCACTTAGACATAATAAATATGTACTTATGAATCGTCAATATTTTCCTACCACCCATTCAAGACTTTTTTAACTGACAAGAAGAATGGGCGCAAGAAACTTGCCAGCGTTTCTTAGTTAGGTAACGACATTTACAAAAAAAAACATATCGTTACTAATACAACAATTGCTTAGTATAAAAATACATCATATTAAACAGTGATTATGTTATGTGTTACATCATGACCATGCATTGCGGTCATTCAAATAATCGTCTACTTTATAGTATCCTTTGCTCATCAGCGACTCTTTAATGTAACATTTAAATTTATGCAATGGTAGTTCAATTATATGCTGTGGAACTTTATTAAAAAAGGCTATGCTTTTCCCCAGAAATGAGGCTCTGGATTTTTCTAGCCTAAACTTGGGAACGACAAGTTTATCTTTATTTCTTGTGTTAAAGCGATGAATATCGCTCTGCTTTACAAATGTATTATAATACTTTTTCACATAAATTATATTTTCATAGATGTAATGTCCTGCAACAGTTAAAATGTTTATTTCTTTAAATAGATCTCTTAAAGAATCTCTCGATCGGAGGTTGTAAATGGCGCGAATAGCCCTTTTTTGGAGCACGAATATACTTTGGATGTTAGCGGCTGAGCCCCACAACAAAAGGCCGTAGGACATAACACTATGAAAATAACTAAAATAGACTATTCTAGCCGTTTCAATATCGGTTAAGAGCCTTATTTTCTTAACTGCGAATGCAGCCGAACTGAGTCTACTCGCCAAGGCTTCGATATGAGGATCCCATTGTAGTCGCGAGTCTAATATAATACCTAGAAATTTTGTATTGTTAATGAATTCGACCGTATCGCCGTCTAGTCTAATATGAAAATCAACTTGTCTTACATTAGGTAACGAAAATTTTAAACACTTAGTTTTCTTTGAGTTTAATGATAAATTATTACTATTAAACCAATGTGACACTTTTGAAAGAGCACTATTTACTTCGTCAGAACAGTCATCACCTCTATCTACTTTAAAGACTAGAGACGTATCATCGGCAAATAGCACCGTCTCACATAAATTCTTCGCGTAGTAAGGAAGGTCATTTATGTATATTAAAAACAACAGCGGGCCCAATATTGATCCTTGGGGTACGCCCATAGTAATGGGAGCTCCGGTAGACTCAGTTTTATTAATAACTACCTTCTGAGTTCTTTCATACAGATATGAATGCATAAGGCTTACTGACATTTCAGAAACACCATAATGTTTTAACTTCCTTAATAGTGTTTGGTGATCAACACAATCGAATGCCTTGGAAAGGTCACAAAAAATAGCGATTACATCCTGCTTGTCCTCCCAGGCATCAAGTACATGTTTTAGAAATGCAACCCCAGCATCAGTGGTACTTTTACCTTTTGAAAAACCAAACTGTTTCTCATGCAGTATACTATTTAATTTAAAATATTCTAAAAGTTGAGCATAAATTAATTTCTCAAATATTTTACTTATTGCTGGTAGTATGGATATAGGTCTAAAATTTGATGGGTCACTTTTGTCACCAGCTTTAAACAGAGGAATAATTTTACTATTCTTCATTAAATTAGGAAAGACCCCTTCACTTATACATTGGTTAAAAATTATTGCTAATGATGGAGCTATCACATCAATTATTGATTTGATGATACTTGTAGATATGCCCCAGAGATCTTCTGTTTTCTTAATATTTATTGCTTTGAATGCTTTAATAATATCTTCGGTAGTGACATAGCTAAAACTAAATGTTTCCTGGCACTTGTTCACACTAGATTCCATAAGAGAGACAGCGGTGTTGGGGCAAGAATTAAGTCTGCTAGTAGTTTCTAACGGTATTCGAGCAAAGAAACCTTCAAAAGCACTAGCCACCTCAATATCCGATTCAAAAGTCTGATCACTAATTTTTAAGTTAAATGAATTAATTTTGCTTTTTGTTTTGCCAGTTTCTTGGTTTATAATACTCCAGGTAGCTTTTATTTTATTTTCAGATGATTTAATTTTATTTGAAATATACCTAGATTTTGCCAAAGCACATACTTTCCTAAATGTTTTTGAATATTTCTTGACATATTCAATGAAGCTAGGATCACAGGAGGTCGTTTTTTGTGCATAGAGTTCAAATAAATTTCTTCTACTATTATAAATACCAGGTGTGGCCCAGTCACTGAACTTCTTACGATCATTACACTTTATAACTTTTTGTTTAAAATTGTTACTAAATTCTTTTTCAACAATATCAAATAATGATTGATAAGAGTTATTAGCGTCAGCAGAAGCTGGCAAACATTGAACTTTATCTTGTACATTATTTCTAAATTTATTAATACCACGTTTCGGTATTGGCCTGCAAATTACTTCGCGTTTAGGAGTAACATTATAGTGCTCAAAAGAAGCTAGTTGTCCACTGTGGTCGGATTTAATAATATTAATTACCGATTTCTCAATTAAGTTACAGTTGGAAAAGATGTTATCTAAGCAAGTGGCCGATGTTGGCGTAATTCGCGTCGGTTCATTAAAAGTGTGAAGCAAATTAAATGATTTAAAAAGATTAAGGAATTTACCGGAGAGTTGTGCTAATTTAATATCTAAGATGTCTATATTAAAATCTCCACAAACTACAATTTTTTTATTCTTACGACAGCATATTTTCAAAACATCCTCCATAGTGGACTCAAAGACTGTGTAATTTGCTCCAGGGGGGCTATATACACAGATTATAATCATTTGTTCAAGTTCCACGCAATAAAGCAACGCAAATAAGTATTGAAAATGAAGTGTTTGAAAAAATCGACCCGTCGCACGTTGCACTATTAGCTCATATGGGCTCCAATAATAAAGATTGCATCGTGAATGCAAAAAAAGGTAAAAATAATTTAAATATTATTTGTTATGTACTGATTCGAGATGATACGCTGATGAAAACAACAGATTAAAAATGCACTCTTATATTTAATAACAATCAAGTTGGTAACATCAGCAACTGTTATTTCACTTAAGTAAATTTTATAAATATTTTACGAAAATGCCAGCAGAAAATCTTTATGTTCCTAGAAATAACAACAATGCTTCCTGGAAATAACGGAAACGCTACCAAAATGTTAGTTTAACAACAACAATTGATTTGAATACTTATTTACTGTTTTATCTGACTGCAAATAAATAATAACTTGAGGATGTTTCGTTCACCAAACACAAAATTTTCACTTGAACAAAAAACAAAGATACCTCTATGTTATAATGTTTTAAAACAATATTGACGAAACAGTTAGGTAAACGATTCCACTTGCCAAGTTTTTTCTACGTTAAGACAAGTGTCGTTATTTAATTAATAGTCAATGCCAGGTAGAAGATCAAACAAAATTGTTTTCCTTATGTATACGAAGCAATTAGGTACTCCTTGGTGACTATTGAGTTAATAACGTTTTGTTTCCAATTTCTGTCGTTCTGCAAACTAATTATATTTTCTACTTTTATTTATTCACTTAGTTACAAAGCAATTGATTTTGCGATACATATCTCTTTGAGAAAACAGATACGGTTGAGGAACAGATTGTTGGTAATATTAATATATAAACGAAACTACTAAGTCCCTCGGTAAATACTATATTAATAATATGTTAATAGGACAATAATATCTTTATGATTAAAATAGACCATGAAAAAACCACGTACCTACCGTGTGAAATTCAAACAATCGACTTTTGTAAATGTTTCTTAGGTAAGATATTTATTATAATATATTTATATACATAGATATTATTCGTGAACTACAATTAAGAGCTTTCATAAAAGCAATTTCAGTTTATTAAATATGTTTATCAATTTTAAATGCTCAGTTATTAGCTGTTAAAATTATGTTAATATTTATAAAAGGTTCTGTGGGTTCTGTGCCTATTATGAATGTTAAATTAACTTTAGCTGTTGTTTGAAGTAAATTTAATTTATTGAATTCATCAAACGAGTTTTATATAAAACTATTATAAAAAGAGTAAAATTTGTTACAGACTAAAAAAAGATTTAGGAAAATTCAAATAATCATATTAAATCTTTCTCCCGAAGTTTTATAAAATGTTTCTATAAATATGACCTCCTCAGACATTTTAATTCATCATCATCAGCCATTTAATGTCCCCACTGCTGGGGCACTGGCCTTCCTTATGGATGAATAAGGAGAATGAGCCATGACCCACCACGCGGGCTCAGTGCGGATTGGTGGGTATTAACAACTGCAAGTGCAGCCGGGACCAACGGCTTAACGTGCCTTCCGAAGCACGGAGGAGCTCGAGATGAAAAGTTTTTGGTCACCCATCCCGTGACCGACCATTGCGAACGTTGCTTAACCTCAACGATCGCAGGCCGAGCGCGCTATCCACTGCGCCACGGGCTCCTCAAACATCATTTTAATTAACTCTTAGAAATCTGTAGGTACTAAAATCATCTAGAGATAATATATTCCAAAGATTAAATAACTAGCCTTCTGCCCGCGGTTTCCCGTTATCCCGCGGCAAAGTTATTTTTAATCGGGATAAAAAGTAGCTTATGTCACTCTCCAGCACCCAAACTATCTCCATACCAAAAATCACGTCGATTCCTTGCCCCGTTTTGACGTAAAAGACGGACAAACAAACAGACTAATAAACCCACAAACACACTTTCACATTTATAATATTTATTAGTACAGTACAGATTCAGTTACCATCAAATTCCAAACTAAGGAGGATAAAAAGAAATAAAAATCATCACCAAAGCTCAATAAAAAATCTGAAACAATGTCTATAAATCCTGAAACCGTGTACAGCCTCAAGCATTCGCGATAGAAGCCTCGGAAAATTCTCAGGCTATATTTGGTGCACGTTAAGCCGCGTTTGAAATGGCGAAATAAAGGGAGTCCTGAAAAGGCTGTTTCCTGGAACGTTGTGGCTTTGAAACGACCTTTTTGGTTTTAACAACTACAAAAAGGAGACTCTGAAATGCTGTTTAGTTTAGTTAAGATCCAGAGCTGCCTTTACACGACTCGTTGCTTTCACTTACGACCAGGAGCCTGACTACAAACGGCCAAACAAATTCGCCCGCGTGGACAACACGACGTTATCCCGCGGGAATGTGATAATTTTCCGGGATAAAATTAGCCTATGTTCCTTTACAGGCTACAAAGTATCTGTGTCCCAAATTTCAGCCAAATCTGTCAGCTGTTTTGGCGTCATTGAGCAACAAACATCCAAACATCTAAACTTTCACATTTATAATATTATTAGGATTTTAAGCGTAAGTAGTAAGTGTAAGATGGCGCTATCACGCATTCTATAGCTTCGTCCTGCAATCAACATTCCTATACTCATGTTTGACAGCTCGCAGCAAGGCCCCTGGTTTTTACTATTTTTTAATAATTGTTACAGCAATATAAAAGTAATATTGTGAAAGAGAAGACGCTTAACGCAGAGTGTAGCTCCGTATTTTAAAGAAAATTACTTGAATAGTGTAAAACTACCGAGTAAGAGCAGACAATTGTATCCTCATAGAAAGTAGCACCATAAAATAAAGGTTAGTGTCTAATACGCAATATAGTAAAAAAGAAATATAATGTTGGATATATTTTATAGAAAAATTACACGAATTGTGTAAAAATACCTTATATAAGCGCAGAATTGTGACCTCGTAAAGCACAATAAAGTAGGCTGGTATACATATAGTTAATAAAAAAGGAATATTATGCTACATTATATACAGGATAAATTTTTAATCAGTGCACAAATTTTAAAGATCGACTCAGAATCGGTAAGTGAACAACTTTCTCCTAGAAACATGGGTCGAAATATGACAATTTTTTTTGGACTTCCCATACTAAATCGATCACGTGATCAGTATGGTTTGTATGAAGAGTCCAAAAATTTTTGTAATTTTTCGACCTATGTTTCTAGGAGAAAGTTGTTCACTTACCGATTCTGAGTTGATCTTAAAAATTTGTGCACTGATGAAAAATTTATCCTGTATTTAGGTAGCATCAAATCCATATAAGTACTTCTATAAATCGTAAGCTATGAAGGTGATGAAAATCGGGTGTTAACTTTTGATGTTTCTAGGTTAGCCACTATGGATTAATAGCAGTTCGCTAAACAACAATCAGTTACAATGCCCAACGAAAGGTCACGAAACTCATAAAACTTACATTTGGCAAGTTACTACGGCGTAGCGCAATCGTAGACCCATCGTAGCTACGGATTTTCGTAGCACGCAAAGCTTTTAGTTCAGTGTTCTGTTCACAACATTAATGTTTGTCAAAGTTATTGGAGAAACATGACTTTGCTACTTTGCAAAAAGAATTATTTGTTAAACGCTATTTCTCTGTCTTTGCTTTTCTTTTTAACATTAATGTGATTCGTAGAATAACAAAGTTTACTATTTACAAAGGCCGTTTTTGTACGTTTGCTTATTAAGTTAAATGGGTCAAACGCAGCAAGCAAAATAGTTAAGTATCATCATCGGACGACCACCAGTGGCCGAGTGATAATGCAACGGTTTTCAATGTGCTGCTATCTCTAGAGGTCCCGGGTTCGAACGTTTCAATATTTCCTCCGGTCTGGGTGTATTTTTTGTTTTTTTTTTGTTGTGGCAATTATACCCATCGCTGTTTCCAATAGGGAGGAACTTTTAATCACGACAGGGTGCGTAGGTGATATTAGAGAGGTGTTTTGTTGATTGCCGGCTGTCAAAATCGATGAACGAATGAGTACATTATTATCCATCAGATTAGGAAGGAAGTGGACCCCAATCACAAAAACGCCATCTACAAAAAAATTGCCTGTTTTTCCACATTTCCATAATGCTAGTGTTAAAGCCAATAGGTATAGGTAATAGTTTGGTATTGAAACAATGTATGTGATAGTGGCCAATATTTATTTTATTTATCTTTTATTTTTTATCAAGGCTTTTGCGTCTATTGCAGATGATTCAAACAGTGCATTGAAGGCCACTCAGCACTTAGTTAAGTATACGGTATATGATTTTAAGATACTACAGGTTAATCACAAAATCAAGAGCCAACGCGCACTATAACCGATAGTTTAGTCGGAATTTAGTCGGAATCGTAAGCCGATTGTGACAAAACTGTCGGCCGAGAGTTGGGCGATAGTTTAGTTGAATGTAGTGCGCGCGCTCACATAGTCCTTCATGCACATTACCGGCCGGCCGATAGTTGTGCTCTGCGATAGTTTGATCGAACCACTATCGGCCGCTAGTTTGATTGGGCGATTTTTAATCTTCAGTGCGCGCACTGCCATTTAACTCTATACTGAATCCGAGAACGATCTAACTATCGCCCAAATACAAATCACAAGTGCGCGTTGGCTCCAACTCTATTAACGATTTTTTTCCGGAATGATTTCAACGTGAGGAAAGCATGCTGCGATAATACATATTTTTAGATACGTTTAATAACGAAACACAGAAACACTTATTGCATGAACTATGAATTTCAAGTATATGTTTTGCAATTTTCAAATAGTCGAGTTGTAAATATAAAATGTTATCTAAGCTAAGTAGGAGATAGGTATGTATGTATGTACCCTAGTTTTCAAACAAGCATTCTTAGTTCAAAAGTTGAAACTACTGAAGTTTTGTACATTACATTCAGTAACTGTCGTTTCGCAATGGACTGTTATTTATTGCGTCGTTAAATATTTTCAGAAGGATACTAATAAATCTAAAGTTTCACTTAGAGTTAAGGTCTCAGCACACGTGACGTGTTTTTTCTCGTGCCGGACGGAACGGGACATCGTTGCATATAAAATTAAAGCAATAAAATACACGTGCCGAGAAAAGCAAAGCGTTCACGATTTGTATGAATTCCTGTCCCGTCCGAGGAATAAAGGTCTAAGCCCATTTATATCGCACCGCTCCTACCCAACCAAAGTATGAGTAGCAAAATATGGACTTAATATCATGCACTGTAGATGCACTTTACAGTAACAATATACAACAGCAGACAGCGCGTGGTAAGCGAGCCTGCCGCAAGCTAAAGTGCATCTACAGAGCACGACATTATGTCCATATTTGGCTGCTCATACATTAGTTGGGTGGGAGAAGTGCGTATAAGTGGGCTAACGCCCGAATTCTCGAACGCAAATCATCTTTGGGAGCGTCTCAAACATCATGGCATCTCTTTCATACGTTTGACTTTTAAAGTGACAGGGCGATGTTTGAGACGCTCCCAAAGATAAGTAGCGTACGAGTATTCGGGCATAAGACCGTTATTCCGTCACGTTTACCTTTAAGCAAAGCGCAAAGATATTCGTTTTGAACAATATGATACTCGTTTTTGACGACCCGTTTGGTGTGGGAGTAAGAATAAATCGCAGCAAGCAAACTAAGAACTTGTGCTGAGCAGTGTCCTTTTCAGTTTCACTTTGTTTTCTTTAAATTTAAAATGTGACTAATAATACTGCAATGGTTTTTTTGTGGAACTGAATAAATATTTTTGAAATTTGAAGTGTTTTTATCCGATATCAAGGTATCCTTATTATAAAAAAATATTATTATTTCAAATGAGGCCCGCGCTTTACACTATTAATGCCACATAATTGGCATACAGTATCAATTCAATATTATACAATTCGTGATAGAAATGACCCGAGAAACTTAAATAGGATTGAGCGGTCGACCTATTTGGCAAAGCACTGCTTATTGAGACGAAAGGTCACCCGTTCAATACCCGCCATGTTTGTTCATATAATAGCTCTCTTATTCGAGGAATCGTATCTCATTTTTGTATGACAAATGTGGAGGGTTAATCCACTCCATGTCATATATGTTACATGTAAGTATGATTTAAATACCGAGTATTTCAAATTATTTCACTTCTTTGCATTCACAGTGCAATATTTTTTTTATTGAAAATGAAATTCTATAAATAAGCATCCTATCCTCCTGACTGATACTGTTTTAATAATTAAACGTATATTAATATTGTTTATTGTAATTACACGTATATATAAAAATGAGTTAATTTTATTGAATCTTTGGGTAACGTATTGAGTAGCCCTGCCTACTCGACCAGAGTTCGATTCCCATTCGGAATGTCAATTTTATTTATCCTATTATCTTCTCCTATGATATGATTATAATGGTATGTATGATTCAAAAGTATTTCATTTTGCAAATCTATTTGAATAAAGAATTTTTGACTTCGACTTTGACTTTGCCCGTTTCATTTCAGTACCCAGTTAAAGAAGCAAAAATTCATGCGACTCAGAAACACCTGATACCCATACTTAGAAGGCTTCGATAGAGCAGAGGTAGCTTTCATCTCCAAACAGCCCATTCCCACACAAAACTACGGAGAGTTTCGCCAAAACAAACTTTATTTTCTCGACTTCTTTTAGGCTCGATCCGGATAACGTCACAAAAGAGCTATTTCGTGTTCGAGCCAATTATACCACCGGTGTATCTGACCTATTAATTTATTAAGCGGTAAGAAATTGGTAGTAAAAGATATACTTAGAAGGTATTTCGATTAGCCCAATATATCTAATTAGCCCTTGGAATGCGGATAAAACTTTTGATTGTGCTTAAATTTTGATTTCCCGAAACCATAAAGTATTTTTGATCTAAAATCTAGGTATAAATTAAGGTAGAAAATCAATCACTGTAAACACGATCAGTTACTTCAGTGGCATTCAAATATGAAATCCATACTAATATGAAGTAACTTTGGCTGTCTATTTGTGGCTTTAACCAAGTTTGACAAATTGTGACAAAGATAGGCGTAGGACCAATACTAAGGCGGGATGCGAGTAAAATATATATATATGTGTATAAAATACTGTGACATGCATAATAATACTAATAATAATAAATAATCATTATTTCAACCGCCTCTGTGGTCTAGTGGTTCATACCACCGAATACAGACCCAGCGGTCCCGGGTTCGATTCCCAGTGGGGGTACATATTCTATTCGGTTTAGTTGGTGGTAGGACTTGTTCTTAGTCCGCCTGGCTAGCTACCACCATCTTATCTAAGTCTGACGCCATATCAATGATGTTTTCAGCATTATTGTGTTCCGGCAGTTAGAAATAAGATAGCCAGTTACTCAGTGATAGAGGATTCCACCTTCAGCCTTATCACCACTTATCATCAGGTGTGATGAAGGCTAAGTGCTATCCCGTTGTAGATTAAAAAGAAATATTGGACTCCATCACATACATTGTTCCAATACCTAAGTATAGTAGCTTATGCACTAGTATTATGGAAATAGGAAACGACGCGCGACGGGCATTACCACATACACCCAGACCCGGGGAAATATTGAAAAGTTCAACTTCAATATTTACCCGACCGGGAATCAAACCCGGGACCTCTAGAGATAGCGGCACCTTGAAAACCGGTAGGTACGTACACCACTCGGCCTCGGAGGTCATCAATAATACAACGAACAACTGCTTCAAATTTATTATTTTTGCTTTATAATAAGTAATAATAAATAAATAAATAATAAAAAACTTCTTACATTCACACCAATTATCTAAGCCCATTTGAAACTGTATCATGGATAACTTGATAACGGATAAATATATACTTAAATACTTTTTGTTTGTAAATACATACTAAATACATAGTAAACACCCAGACCAAGACAAATAGACATGTTCATGCACACAAATATTTGTCTTGTTCGGGAATCGAACCCGAGACCACTGGCGCAGAAGGTGGGTAGCCTAGCCTACCCCTGCGCCAAATCGGTCGTCAAACATTACTTAATCTTATTGCATTTCGTTTCCAATTTCTAAGCTTCTTGGGCATATACCCTGTATGATATAATGCATTTTTTTTCAATAACGGAAGTAAACCTTTAGAATTCAATATATGAATAGACTATCTCCTTTCTTCCTTGATGTTAACACCGAGAGGGCAAATTTGTATGCAGACAACACCTCACATCATACAACAAAATTGATTCAGCACCCTTCTCACCAGGAAATTGTTTGATCTATGAAATAGCATGCAAACTACCAAGTACCTACTACATAAAGTAAACATGTTTACTTTGTTGCAGTTTAAGGTTATTCACATCAAAATATGCTTGTTTGATATTTTTGTATATTATTATCTAAATATAAGGTCGTTGATGTACAAATTAAAGAGCCGAGGAGCGAGGCAAGCCAGCCTGCCTCACCTAGCCTAGTTTAGCCTATTCGATGCAAGTAAACAAACAAACAATCAAATCTTTCCTCTTTATAATATTAGTTTAGATGAACAATAGCGACCAAGACGTGAAAACTCCTCAGAATCTTAGTTGCGTCTGTTTGATCAGAGCTTAAATCTTCATAAAATGGTTATACCTTTATTTCTTAACAATAATAATATAAATCTAAGCAGTAATATCTAAACAGCAATTTTACCAAGAGCAATAAATTCTATAATTTAATACAAAACTTATACCAAGTTTTAACTTAATTATTATTTTAACTAGTAGGTAACGAATAAAACAACACTTAATTTAACTGTACCCAAACTTTAAAACGAAAACTTGGAAGGGAGGGTTACGTTCGAGAGTTCCAGTAAGTAGTTACAAGGAGGAGCATTTAAACCCATATCAGCTTATATTGAGTTAGTCTACGTCAAATCCTTAGACATGTGAAGGGACTTGGACCCTTTGAGCCACAGTGGAGATATAGTCAGTGGGACAACTTTAGTTATAATAATTATTGAAGTAAAACTTTTTATTCGTGGTTACTTTTCACAGCAAAAGCATAGTTTAACTCCGGTGAGCTCAAACATTTGGTTTAAGTAAAAAAAAGATTTGTATATGTAGATACGAGTACTTTTTCGCTCGCAGCTTTGCCCGCGTGATTTAGACAATGTATTTTCCGTGGGAATGAGATATTTTCCAGGGGTTAGATGATGCGTTTTAGACAATAATCTATCTTTGTGCCAAATTTCATCATAATATATAACGAAAAATCTGAACATCCAAACTTTCGCATTAATAATATTAGTAAGATAATATGTTTCGGCTTTTGTGTAAAATCTCATAACTAACATTTTTATCAGAACTTAAAATGGCACTCAGTTATAATAAAATTAATATTGGACACCATGACATACATTGTTCCACTACCGAACTTTACAAGCTAGAGGACTAGTGTTAAGGAAATTAGAAACAATTTCGGGTATTACCACATACACGCAGACCCGAGGAAATATTGAAAAGTTCGTTTTCAATATTTATCTGACCGGGAATCGAACCCGATAACTCCAGATATAGAGGCACCTTGAAAACCAGTGCGTACACCACTCGACCACGGAGGTCATCAGAGTAAAAGACGTATGTTCTTTAATTTATGTTAAGTTATTAGGCCTTTCTTGAGTGCATTCTGTCCAGCAATACTAGAACCACAATACAATAATGGAGTTGATGTCTTGATTCAAATAGGAATAATCAAGAGTTAAAAACCTCAAAAAATTGCATTAAAAACCATCTGACAACGTCGTGCAATAAAGAATATAAATAATAAGTCAGTCACAACACACCTAATACTTCTATCAATTCTGTCAATTTAAATAAAACAACTTTTCCACGGATATTTTCACGCTTTATTTAACACATTATTCAGTTATAGGTTGTGTTATTTTGAGGATTTTCAGTTTTTCCGAGGTTTTGGTACCTTTCCAGGGCTCGTGGTCACGGTGTGGTCGGTGTCAAATAAATCGTGAAAAGTTGTTTTATTGAAAGGACAGTTCGCGCAGAAATCTAAGATGTGCTAATTCTGTCAATCTTTGTATACTGTGGCTAGCCTTAGGTGATTAACTAGATCCTCAGTACCGTAGGTGTTGCTACAAATTGAGAAGTTTCAGGCATGAATTATACAACGTTACAGTTGATATCCCTTTGTTAATACGGTTTATCGGTTAAGGGGTTTGCCGAAGGGGAAATAATTGCAAACGGACTTTTGTATGTTGCTGTTATACGTAGAATTCAGTCAATTATGTCAGGTCTAAGGTTTCGGACTATATGCGTCAGGAATTGGTCCGATTCGAAAAAATTACAACAACATACAAGTAATTTAAATTTTTATTTTTTTGCATTCACAATACAGCGCGTAAAAAGTATTTGATAAATTCGACGCTTCTCATAACGACTCCGTAGCTCAGTGGTTAGAGCAGTCGCCCGGATAGCGAAAGGTCGTGGGTTCGAGTCCCATTGGAGCTGGTTGTGAGACTGGTCGATTTTTTCTAAATACTTCATTTTCCATTTTTCAACAACATACAAGCTCGGATTCAATCCATCGTTCAAGCAATCATTTGAGTTTTTCTTACGATGACTACTTAAGATCCGGAGCAATCCAATACCTACGGATACGGATTGAATCCGAGCTTGTTTGTTGTTGTTATTTTTCCGAATCGGACCGATTCCTGACGCAATAGACAGAGCCTAACGTTTAAGTATTATCCATAATATTAACTTAATGATATTATCGTAGCATTACTGATAGGCTCAATTACAAAGTTATAAAATGATAATTATTTTTTTAACTTTAGTTTGATTAAACAAGTCATTATGGAAGAAGGTTAAAATCTGCTCGTCATGGGCTTAGAAGTTAACCCCTATTAGGGATAGTGATGACACAAGATAAAAAAATCTTTCCGTGTTCTGTGGTGATGACATTCATGTGATTTGTTTTTTGTCTGTGATAGGGTGATATTTGGCTATACAAACACGTTGAAAATTTGTAATACTTTTGTTGCTTTGGATATCCATAACGCAAGTGCTTAATTTACTTATCTCGTAATCACTCTCCGTTTTAAAAGAACTTTGAAGCAGGTACTTAAGTAAAATGTTGCAATGTATAAAACAAATAAGGCTTTAAGCTAAAACAAATCTTCGTGTCACGCGTCTGGCGCATTGTCAAAACCCCGATATATATCAGGCAAATCCGCGAACGTACCCGTTTTTCGTATAACTTTCCGGCATATTGATTTATTACTCGGCGAGGAAGGAATCAGATGAAAAACACGGATAAATGTATTGAAAAATGATGTCATACGGCGTGAAAACGGAAAAAATGGGAAGATATATATGTGTTCACACAATGTTTAGCATCAATAATAGTACTTCTCGAGGCTGATTCGCAACTGAAGTGTGAAAATAAAGTTTTCTCTTTCGCACCTGTGGTTTTGCCAAGTGTTTAGTGAGGCATTTTAGAATGATGGGAGAAAGTGTACAGTAGTGTGTATACAGTAGTTTTTCCAATCACTCGTCACAATAAACATTCAACCGCCTCTGTGGTCTAGTGGTTCACACCACCGATTTCAGACCCAGAGGTCCCGGGTTCGATTCCCAGTGGGGGTACATACTGTATTCGGTTTGGTTGGTGGTAGGACTTGTTCTTAGTCCGCCTGGCTAGCTACCACCATCTTATCTAAGTCTGACGCCATAACAATGATGTTTTCAGCATTATTGTCTTCCGGCAGTTACAGATAAGATAGCCAGTTCCTCAGTGATTGAGGATTCCGGGAGTAGTGCGCTTCCACCTTCAGCCTTAGAATAGAATAGAATAGAATAGAATATTTTATTTCGCAAGAATGTGGTACATAATATAGATTTTTATTACATTCCTTCTAAGTCCAAGACACATTCACCCAGTTAGGGCATGCAAAAAATTTAATTAATTAAACGTTGAAATGAGAAATTTATAACAGCATGACAATAAAACCAATACACAATACAATAGTTTAAAAGATACTTATTACATATTAAAAAACAAATAATACCAATGACACACAAACAACAGAAAAAAAACAAATACTTAATGTCACGTGCTAAAACTTAATGTCAGAATAAAAAAAAAACTTATCACCACTTAATTCATCAGGTGTGATGAAGGCTAAGTGCTACCCCGTAGTGAATCAAAAAAAACACGCATAATGTATATTGTGCATTACCCCCTTATTAATAAACGATGAGTAAGTTTACACTTAGTTTAACCAAAAAAGTTTTCTGACGCTTTGAAACGTCAAACGTAAGGAGCAATATTGCATAGCAATATTTTTGGCTAAACCAGGGTGCCTACCATCAACTTTAAGACAGCGATTCAAAAATAGCGCGATGCAGAATAGGTTCCTAAAATGAATTGCTTTCTTTCGTACTATGACCTTCTAAAAACTGGATCGCAAATGAATTGCTAAATGTGAATGACCGAATGATTTGTGTCCTTATTTCTTCTACCCGTCTCTTTTTTTTCTTGATTCTGTCATGCCCGGAGAGTGAGAAGGACGGGTATATCCAGCAGGTGTCATGTTAGCTTGGCCGAGCTATAAGTCAAATAAGAGAACATGACAGCTTAGCGGCTGTGAGATGTCATTGAATGATCACTGAATCGCTGTCATTGATATTAAGCTGTCGTGGTACGAATAAGCGAAGCAGATCAGTTTAGGTACTAAACAAAACCGCAATAATAATTGATGGTAGGCACCAAGGTGTAAACCTCTTTGTTTATTAATAAGGCCGAATCGGTCTTAAGTGATACCACCCTAACCCAAAACAAACAGTTTTCATCACATCAATGTTTTAAACGAGGATTTCGTTTATAAATAAATCGGTTCCACGATGAAAGACATACAATTATTAATGAATGAACTCAGACACTATTTACAGATCTCAAGTTGAAAACTTTTAATGTCATTTACGAATTCCAAGTGACCTTTTTCTAATTACTCTAAAAAGCAAAGTAAATTATATACATAAAGAATAGCTTATGAAAACTAATTCAACTCACTGATCTGCTTCTTTGGGAATTTAGAGTTTTAAAATTGTAAAAGGACTTCGCATAAAAGAATACTTTGTATTCAATATTAAATAAGGTACTTGAGCGGTTTAAGCGAGCGAAGCGCCCACTAACAGTTTATCAAAAGGCTCTATATTAACAGTAAGTATTGGTTTTTTGAACCCCGGCTTTTTAAATTTAACTGATCGAAAACCAACTGAAAAAACTGACATGCGCACAAATGGTTACGTACCAAAAACGGCAAAAAAATCATGGTTGTTGTATGGGAGCCACACTTAAATATTTGTTTTATTCTGTTTTTAGTATTTGTTGTTATAGCGGCAACAGAGATACATTATCTGTAAAAACAACTGTCCAGCTATCATGGTGCATGAGATACAGCCCGATGACAGACAGACAGACAGACAAAATTTTGAATTTTGAATTTGAATTTCTATTAAAGGGCCCGCTATAGGCCAACAAAAATTAGATTGCTTTACATGATCGTCTGTAATATCAATATTAATGAAAAACTGAATTTCAAATTAAGATGCAGCAAACTTTAGGACTAACATTAGTGACTATGTTACGATTTGCATAAAACTTTCTCGATAGACAAAAACTGCGAAGTTGCCTCCAAATCACTATAATTAACACGATAAGCTGCTAGTATTAAAGTTATACATTAAAATAAAGCTTGGAACTTTTTGTATAATTACACTATAGATAAGTCAGGGCTTATGTTATATATTTTTGTTAATAACCTTTAAATATCCTATAAAAAAAGAATTTCTTCGGATAAATATTTTTCGGAATACCAACAGCAATATTACAACAGTAGGTTAGACACATAGCAACAAAATGCGAATAACAGGCCGTCACCTATAAAACCTGGTTATCACAGAAATAATTTTACCACAATAACGCCGACACTTTCCATCCTACTATCCTACTAATATTATAAATGCAAAAGTTTAGATGTTTGGATGTTTGGATGTTTGGATGTTTGTTACTCAATCACGCCATAACGGCTGAACGGATTTGGCTGAAATTTGGAACACAGATACTTTGTAGCCTGGAGAGGAACATAGGCTACTTTTTATCCCGGAAAAAATCACATTCCCGCGGGATAACGTCATGTAGTTCACGCGGGCGAAGCCGCGGGCGGAAAGCTAGTAAGTAATAAAAGGTAAATTCATTGTGTTGGAAATAACGCAAAACTTCCCAATTGGATTATTGGATATCAATCAAACATTAAACTGCTAACAGTCTGATTGAATCTAAACTTGCTAATATCCAACCCACAGCGGACACTACGGACACTAGTGCTACCCGAAAAGTGTGCACAATGGTCACAAAATGCTATATCCGTAGTGACCGTAATAAACTGGACCACTTTACAACCCAAAGTTCCCCAATCTATCCCGAATACTGAATGGGGAACAAGGGATTTGGAACTGAATAACTTAATTTTGATCATGGCCCGTTCTGAGGGAGGCACGGTTTTACACGTGCTCAGTAATTGATGCCTGATGCTTTGTTTTCTTGGTGATGCGAATCAATTTAAGATTCAAATTTATCTTTTAATTCTTCAAGGATTTGAAACAAAAACTTTTAGATAAAAATTCGTTATTTATCCTACTTTATTAATATTATAAATGTGAAAGTTTAGATGTTTGGATGTTTGTTACTCAATCACGCCAAAACGGCTGAACGGATTTGGGTGAAATTTGAGACACAGATACTTTGTAACCTGGAGAGGAACATAGGCTACGGGCGGAAAGCTAGTATAATAGACATATAATTGTAGCAAATAGTCTAACAAGCACCGATTATTTTTGTGATTCAACGCCGTAACGCATTATTGAATTTCGGCTCAAATAAATAATAAATAAATAAATATTCTCTTATAATCACACCTATTATTTAAGCTTTTAGCTTTTAGTTTTTGTCTATCTTAAGATGAACATGGACAAGACGAAAATCATGTCCAATGCCCATGTTGCACCCGCTCCAGTTAATGTTGGGAACATTACACTCGAAGTTGTTGACCACTATGTTTACCTAGGACAGACGGTCCAGTTAGGTAAGTCCAACTTTGAGAAAGAGATCTCTCGTCGAATCCAGCTCGGATGGGCAACGTTTGGGAAGCTCCGACATATATTCGCGTCCGAAATACCTCAATGTCTCAAGACGAAAGTCTTTGACCAGTGTATGTTGCCAGTAATGACCTATGGAAGTGAGACGTGGTCTTTTACTATGGGTCTCATAAGAAGGCTCAAAGTCACCCAGCGAGCAATGGAGAGAGCGATGCTTGGTATTTCCCTGCTCGATCGAATCAGAAATGATGAAATCCGCAGGAGAACTAAAACAACCGACATCGCTCGAAGGATTGCATCATTGAAGTGGCAGTGGGCGGGACACATAACGCGGAGAACCGATGGCCGTTGGGGCGGAAAGGTTCTTGAATGGCGACCGCGTGCCGGACGACGTTCCGTGGGCAGGCCCCCTACAAGGTGGACCGACGATCTGGTCAAGGTCGCGGGAAGCCGCTGGATGCGGGCAGCGCAGGACCGATCGTTGTGGAGATCTTTGGGGGAGGCCTATGCCCAGCAGTGGGCGTCGTTCGGCTGACATGATGATGATGATGATGATTATTTAAGCCCGTAGTTAATTTCTTAAGAAACTGTGTCTACGTAAACTTGATAACGGATAAATATATACTTAAATACTTTTTGTTTGTAAATACATAGGTACTTAATATACATAGAAAACACCCAGACCAAGACAAATAGACATGTTCATGCACACAAATATTTGTCTTGTTCGGGAATCGAACCCGAGACCTCTGGCACAAAAGGCAGGTAGTTTACCCCTCCGCCAAATCGGTCGTCAAAATCTCAAAATCATCATTGTTCTGAACAATTTCTTATTTATACCAACCAAAACTCAATTCTTAAATCTCGCCTTCCCTATTGATTTTTCAATAAGCCCTTCTTGTAAGCTTCGCTCCCCCATTTGAGGATCCCTCTGATAGGATGACCGGCAACTATAGGGTCCCTAAGGAACATGCTGACTCATGGTAGTTCCGGAGTTCGATGACACGGGACGCCCGATTTACCTTGTTTTGGTCGTGATGTTTATATTTGCCCTTATTTATTTTGTACGCTTCCTTGTTTTTTTTATGAAAATATAACAATGACTCGTAAAATATACATAATAAACTAGTAGATGCAGATGACTTTGGTTACCATCGCAACCTAGCGGTAACATCCGTTTTACCTTAGTTATGCAGACCGTTATCTCCTGCCACAGGAGGTTATACGTCTAAAAAGAGGCTCCGTAGTTAATTATCTAAGTATGTTTAAAGAAATAAAAAAAATACTTAAACATCCTATTGCTACAATTAGTAATATTTGTTTCTTCTCTAAGCTTTTATCTGTCTCTAAGCTAATTTCATCAAAATCTGTTTTGCGGTTGAAGTTTGAAAAGGGAACAGTCACACCCGAGCAAGTAACCTTAGGGTATTTTGAGATATGATTGGTTTAACAAATTTATTTTAAATTAGTGTACCTTTTTTAATATCTTGAGAATCTTACGGTAATTTACATTGGACGCTTTTTCCGAGAAGCTTTTATTCTGTGAAATAGATTTTTATCGCCAATATTATGTTTAACCGCTTAATTCCGATCGCTGGTTCTTAGAACGGAAGACTTTTGTTTGTTCAGCTATATTGATACCGATGAAACAAGCTCATTGTTGTATTTTTCGTGGGAAAACCCTTGAAAATTATAATCTTTTTTTAGTCCAGGCTGATACAGCACGCCATAAAAGTTGTTACGAGAAGAACCGGCAAGAAACTAGTCAAGGGTTATTTTTTTTCCCTGTTTTAAATACAGAGTCATCGAATTGAAAAAAAAATTAAGATCAAGGATTCACAAATACTTAATTGTATTTATCATAATTTATTAATCGCATGCTAATGACTTTTGATGGCTATTAATTAGGAAAACATGCAAAATATTAAAGAAGAAATCCACTCTACAACAAAAGTGTTTTATATAAAATACAAATGTGTTTAAGAAACCGCGGCGTCAACAGCCATCAGGCGTGTGAGTTTGCCGCAACCGTCTCCGCATACGAATGCCGAATTCAGCGGATTGAACTTTCACTCTTAAAAACAGTGATGAAGTTAAATGCATAATGCTCTTTTTTACAAGTAATGTTTCTGTGTGACTAAGAGCTTACGCAGACCGCGTTTTTTTGCAGCGCCCCGTCGACGCGCGTTTGTATCGACACAGACGCGATTCGTACGCAAGTTACACGCAGTCTACAGAGTGCAGACCTTTGCTTGCAGACCTAAAGAACACAAATGCCCCGTTTAAAAAAAAAACTATTGAAATTATTTAAAAAAACGCACCGTTAACAAGCGACTATATCGATACAAAAGCAAACCAACTGCTAAGCAAAAAAGCGCGCCGTCAACGCGCGTGTTAAAAGAATATCCATTAATATGCTCCCTCTCGGATTCCGTGCTGTTCGGACGTGTTTCTAAGTGAATATAATAAGGTTTAATCCGGGAAAATAAATAAATTTATTCTAGTTAATTTGGCACAAGTACTAGGATAGCAGTAAGTGTGAAGAAGTGTAACAGTACAGTGCAACAAAGACGGACCCATGTTTGGTGAGCGAAGACCATAATTTACAATACACCGTCTTTATCAGTTACACCCGCTGCTAACATTCTTATTGGCTGAAAGATCCACGCCCACATGCGTATGCGCTGCTTTCCTAGGGGAGTGGCTGCTGCACATTATCTATCCTGCTCACGGCGCTTACTCTTTTGCACGCGAAATATTTATTTTTTGCCGACGGACAGGCGCGCAAATAGGCCTACCCTATTTAAGTGCTCAGTTTCTTGACAGATACTTTAGTTGGTTTTGTGCAATTTGCTGTTTAATTTCAACAATTTAAGTATGGCTACCTCTCGGACCCCAACAAAGAATATAACTAATATTGATTTTAGTGGAGGTCATTCGGTTTCTACACCCGAATTAACCGAATTGGGAAATGTTACTGTTCGCCCAATTAAACGTAAAAATGACGACGAGCTTGTTGCATTTATGTCTAAAATGGAAAACATGTTTCTGGCATGGCAAACATCACAAGATAAAAAACTGGATACATTTTTGTCTGCAATGACGGTAAAGCAATCGGAATTAACTACATCTATTGAATTCATTTCCAAACAATACGATGACATGCACCTTGCATTGAACAAGCTATTGCACGAGAGGAATGAAAACACGAAATACATAAAATCACTGGAGGACAAAATTGAAATCTTGGAAAAAAGCGCCCGCTCAACTAGTTTGGAAATTCGTAACTTACCGATACAAACAAACGAAAGTACAACTGAGTTAACTACAGCAATATGTAATATAGGTAATGTGCTAAGTGTACCTATACAAGACCACTACATTAAAAATATCTACAGAATTAAAAAACAGAAAGATATGCCGTCGCCTATTATTGTCGAATTTACAACTGAGATTATAAAGAACAAGTTACTTTCTGCAGCAAAACAATACAGTAGAAACTCTGATATACCTAAGCTGAACACAAGTGTTTTACGTCTACAAGGACCCCTAAAACCTATTTATATATCTGATAATCTCACACCAAAGGCCAAGAGACTATTCTATCTTACTCGAGAATTTAAGAAAACAAATAATTATGCTTATGCTTGGACGTCTAATGGAAATGTTTACATTCGCAAGATAACGGGTTCTCCGGCAATACGCATTAATGCTGAAGAAGACCTACAGAAATTAACTTCCAAATGACTACTTTTGTTTTTATTATTATGGCTACTACTTATTTTTCAATTGCATGTAACTTTTTTGTTTGGATATTTTAGTATGAAGGTATGCTGTTATTTCTTTCTCACAATTTTAGTTTACAATAATTTACAGAATATTGATGTGATTCTGGGTACAACTTTGATAATATCACGTATGTATTTTAAAATTGTTAGTCACGATTGTTTTTTCACTGCTACTACCGAAATGCTTTTTGATCTTTTGGAAATGAATATGTTTTTTGCCTACGTCACCCATACATACACAAATTATAAATTGTTGTTTCAATGTTACCAAATACTTTTTCTTAGAATAAAAACAACATTACGTTCTACTGCCACTTTAATAATTAAAATATACTATTCTGTGTCTTATTCTAATGTCTATTATTTTATTGTGGGATGTAACGTATTGCGTATTGACAGTGAACTGATTATGAAGCGAAAAGCGCTTGATATATTTATGAAATATAAATTATATGTTTTTATAAGTACGGAGTGTCGAGTCACGGTTTTCCTTATAATGCAATTTATGCAATATACGCGTTTACGTGGTGTCAAAAGGCACGTATTTATACAAATAATATATGGCGTGCACAGTATAGCAGTAGTTACAGGCATAACATTTAATAAAACTTATTTATGTGAGCTGCAAGTTTTTTATGACAATTTTTTTACTTATTGTAATTATACTGATAAATCCCACCTAATGAAATCTTTCTTCATCAAATCATACCTGGTTCAAATATTAAATATCTATAATACATTCATTGTTCAAATTAGTTTTAACGCAACGCTCATCACCACATTTAATATTATTAGTTACATTTGTGAACTAAGAAGTTTACCCTTACTTACAATTCATACAATCCACAAACTGAAGTGGTTTATAACGAGTTATATTCTATGTGCAGTTCCAGTCACAGATGCTTGTTTACTATGGCCCTTTTACTTGGTACACTTTCATGTAGGTATATCTATCAAGTCAGTGAAACAAAATGAATATAAGTCAATGTACAATCCAAAATGATCTGGACACATTATGTGACCCGAAATGCACACGAGTGATTGACACATTTGCCATCCAAGAGACTGCAAATATAAATAATAAATCACTATCTATTATTACGGCTAATATAAGGAGTATTCATAAAAATTTTGATAAGTTTATTTTATTTATTTCAACGCTAAGTATAGACATTGATGTGTTTGTGTTAACGGAATGTTGGACAGACGATAGTAAACCACCACCCCTGTTAGATAACTTCCAAATGTTTTCAACCAAAAGGACAATAAACCAGAATGATGGTGTGGTTGTTTATGTGCGTGAAGGTGTAAAGGTAACAGCAAATGAACCAATTTTTCAGGATGGGAACTGTTTGGTTCTAAATATACAGGACAACTATACCGTCATATGTTCATATAGACCTCCGTGCTTTCACAACCCCACAAAATACCTTGATTCTCTTGACCAGCTTTTACAGACCATTAAATCCAAGACTGTTATATTCACAGGTGATATTAACCTAAATATTTTACCCAATAATATATCATCTCACGGTCTTAATTACTTAAGTATCATGGCGTATTACGGGTTACTACAGGGTGTGGATAAACCAACTCATGGGGAATCTTGTATCGACCATTTTATGGTTAGATCCTCGTTTGATTGGTGTACTTATGTCTTCGATCTCTTAACAGATCACTCTCCTGTGCTTCTAGTTCTAAATGATCCAGATATTAAAAAACAAACAAAAAATAACCAAAGAACGATCATAGACTTTGATTCTGTGAGAAAACAACTAGCAGACGAAAATTGGAGTGAGTTCTACCTACTGGATGATGTAAATAAAGCCGCCATCTACTTAACGACTACAATCCAACATGCAACTAATTGCAACAGCCATGTTGTCAAGGTACCACATAGGAAACAGTGTTTGAAGCCTTGGATTACGCCGGGAGTTTTAAAATCTATACGGAAAAGAAACTGGCTTCAAAGACGGAGTAACCACAGTCCAGACGATGAAAGCTTAAAGTCGGAATTTATCTCATATAGAAATAGATGTAATAATTTAATTAAAGCTATTAAAAGCCAATATTATCGTAGTAAGTTTCTTCAGAATTCAGGCAACTCTAAAAAAACTTGGGACATAATTAAGGACGTCTGTAACTCAAAAAGTAAAGGTACTAATGCCGATGAGCTTTTACATACCAAATCAACTGTGACAGAATCCTTGGATCATGTTAATAAGTATTTTACTTCTATCGGCCTAGAGCTCGCAAATAACACACTGAAGAACCTAGGAGTAGATGAAAAATCCTTGGCACAAACATCTAGGCCAGTAAATTCTCCCGCTGGGTCCTTTTCATTGTTTCCTGTAGATTGTTCCGATGTTCATATAATTATATTAGGATTAAAATCAAATTGTGCATGTGGATGGGACTTAATTACTACAAATGTTATTAAAAATGCATGTCCTTCTATTTTAGAACCATTAACTCATTTAATCAATCTTAGCCTAAATTCCGGTATTTTTCCTGAAGCCTTCAAAAAAGCCATCGTAACACCAATTTATAAAGCTGGATTAAAGACGCTCCCAACAAATTACAGGCCTATTTCCTTAATTTCCACATTATCTAAAATCTTAGAAAAAATAGTAAATGGTAGGCTAATGAGTTATTTAGAGAAAAACAGTTTTTTGAGCCCACGACAATTTGGTTTCAGGCAAGGTAAATGTACGGAGGATGCTGTACTTCAGCTAACGTCTAGGGTACGTACGTATCTAGATAATAATGAGCGATGCTTAGGTGTGTTTCTAGATTTACAAAAGGCATTCGACACCGTGTCGATTCCCATCCTCTTAAAGCGCATGGAACATCTGGGTATAAGGGGAGTGCCTTTAGCGTGGTTTCGTACTTATCTGGAAAGTAGGTCTCAGAGGGTCAGGATTAGTCAACAGATAAGTAATGATGCGGATTGTGTATTTGGTGTACCGCAAGGAAGCATCTTGGGTCCCACTTTGTTTTTAATTTATATAGACCAAATCTGTAGTCTTGACTTATTGGGCGCGGAAATTTTTATGTTTGCGGATGATACTGTTCTTCTTTTCCATGCACCTGACTGGAATCAAACTCGTTTACTAGCTGAAGCCAGTATGAGTAAGGTCGTAGCTTGGTTAGAGGACAGTCTCCTCAATCTCAACACCACAAAAACAAGTTACATTTGCTTCAGTGTATCGGATCGTACCTCGCCGGAGAGTAATTTTATGTTACAAATACATACATACCCCTGTAATAGAAAGTCACAAATCCCAGTTACTTGTTCCTGTCCTTTTCTATCGCGAGTACACAATACCAAGTATTTAGGTGTTGTAGTGGATGAGAATCTTAACTGGGGACCGCAGATAACAGCAGTGGCCAAGAGAACCAGAAAACTGATATATATTTTTAAAAATCTGCGTGATGTTGCTCCCCCTGATATACTCAGTTTAACGTATAAATCTCTGGCTGAAAGTATACTGTCGTACTGTATCTCTGTGTGGGGCACGGCATCAAAAACATTATTAATCGAAGTCGAACGTGCACAACGCGCAATATTAAAGGTTTTACTAGGATTACCCTACCGATACCCCACTGGAGATTTATATAATATATGTGGTGTACTTTCAGTCAGAAAATTATTCATCTACCAGTCTCTGCGAAGGTACCATCGTTACACTATACCCTATATATACCTGCCTGATAGACGGACAAGTAAGGTGCCACTGCCAAGATGTAGAACCGTATTTGCAATGAAAAGCTATGACTACTACACTCCTATGCTTTATAATAAGCTTAATCATGACGTCAGAAAAGTAGCAAGCATTAACAATAAACTATTTAGAAACACTATTTTAAATGTGCTTAATGAACTTGACTATGAAACAACTGAAAGTCTTTTTGTACGACTACAGTAGCAAGTCTTATTGTATAAAATTAGTACTTCATTGCTAAGGTTAATTATAACTTCTTTCTTTTTTTTATTTTAAATATAACTTGCATTGTTTACTTTTAAACACAAATAATAAATGTATTACTATTTGGGAGAACCGTGGCCTGTAGCACAGTTTACACTAACTCAGGCTGCGGTGCCACATTGTTTTTGTGATGTGTTTGTATAACAAATAAATATTATTCTTATTCTTATTCTTATTCTTAATAAATACAATCCAAAGAGACTATCTTGGTCCGCATTTAAAGAATTATTCGTCAGATGCATTTTGTCGAAGAAAGTTATGTGCAAGTGAATAATTTATCTAAAACCATTTTTTTTGATAATAAATACTTATATATTACATAATATAAAATAAGTCAATCCAAAGTCAAGAATAATAACACTACCACAGTATTGAAATTTCTTGTCATATTATTTCCAATCTTGGCATAGTTTAATCTTAATCAGAACCTCTCAACCAAAATCGTTGACCACTTTGACCTTGAGGTTTACTCGTTCTAGCGAGTGTTATTTACGCGTAATGAAAAAAGACAGCTAGGGAGCCACAATACGGCTTTGTTTATTTTTGAACCATCAATATGTAAAGCAATGTTATAGAAACTCATTGATGTATAGAGTCTAAGCTTTATGTATGTCTGGGGGGATTTTAGCCGCTCTGATTGATCTGGCTGCCTAAAAAAAGTATCAAAATTGATCCCTGAGTTTTGTGAAATTAATAGGATGCCTTTTTGAGCTAACGCACCTAAATGAATTCGCTTAATAAATTTTTTTTGTGAATGACTGACTGACGACAACGCTCAGCCGAAAGTACTGGCTGCAAGAAGCTGAAACTTGGCATGTATGTTTCTTGGAAAATGTAAGGGAGCACTAAGAGAGGATTTTTGATAATTCCCCCTCCAAAGGGAGTCAAAAAGTAGGTCCGAGTTTGAATGTAACTTTTTATTTGAAACTTTGTACACACGCTTCTCAAGTGACGTAAGTGAGCACTTTTAAAGGATTTTTTTAATCTTTCTCCTTTATGGGGGTAAAAAAGGAAGATAATAAATAAACTCAAAAACAACTGCAACTCCGTGAATGCAATAAAGTAATTTTTTTTTTCTTCATTTATAAAAAATCCTAATTTTCACGCAAGCGAAGTCGCGGGCGGAGTGCGATAAATATTATTAAAACGAGCTTATATTCCACATTGTGTGAAATATATACACATCAATTCGATATGAATTGCAATTTTATTTGTTTGCTTTTCAAAAGCTACTGAACTGTACAGAGAAAAAATAACACATGCTTTTAATTAAATTATTTTTCCGTTGCTTTCCATTCTAGTAATCAGTAATTTTAATCATCTTAAGATAATTAAATAAATCCTTCCTTAGTAATAAAAGTTATGTCTGCAAGTTAAAAATATGATATGTCTTTATTATAATAAAAATTATATTGTGATTTGGTTATTTTCTAAATAACCATTAAAGTTAAGCACAGCTTTAGCACCCAAATGCTTAATTTCATCATTAATTAAAGTGAAACTTTGTGTAGAATCTTACAAGAAATTCAAGGCTTAAATCACCCGACAGCCTATAAATTTAATTAATGGAGATGTTCTAGCGATGTCTTCGACAAAAAATGTGCAATGTCACTTTAAAACAAATGGAAAATGTTTGGAAGCGCCCGTGGTCGTGTCACTTGGAAATATCCCACAATTTGCCGTTTTGTTTTTATCTTTAATTGAATTTTGAATGAGCAAATTTCGTTGGAACATTTCGTATAATTCATCGGTAGGAAACATAAAAGAAACAATAAGATACAGTAATTTATAATAATGGCCGCTTGAACTTATTTGCTTTTAATGTTTCCGAGTGTGATAAGGAATACATTTTTTCCTTCCAATAAATGTTTGACTTATTAACATGGAATATTGCCTTCCCTCTTTATAATGTTTGATAGTACCAACTTTTCCACCGACTTCGTTTATTTAGGCTTCAGAAAATAAGCAAAACCTGCCGACACTATTATGTGCCCGTTTTCAGAAAATATTGCAATATTTTTATGTAGATAGGTACTAGAAGCACCTCAATGTTTTTAAACCCCCTACTGGGAAAATAGGTGGTGTTTTAAGTTTGACGTGACTGTGTGACTGTCTGTGACATCAAAGCTACTGAATGAATGGACCGATTTCGATCCGGTTTGTTTTGTTTTAAATCTGACGTGATCGAGATGGTTCTTAGCTACTATTTGTGAAGAATTGGGTGCCTACCATTGCTCTTATTGCGGTTTTGTTTAGGACCTAAACTGATCTGCTTCGCTTATTCGTACCACGACAGCTTAATTTCAATGACAGCGATTCAGTGATAATTCAATGACATTTCACAGCCGCTAAGCTGTCATGTAGTCTTATTTGACTTATAACTCGGCCAAGCTAACATGACACCTGCAGGTTATACCCGTCCTTCTGACTCTCCGGGCATGACAGAATCGAGTGAAAGAGACGGGTAGAAGAAATAAGGACACAAATCGTTCGGTCATTCACATTTAGCAATTCATTTGCGATCCAGTTTTTAGAAGGTCATAGTACGAAAGAAAGCAATTCATTTTAGGAACCTATTCTGCATCGCGCTATTTTAATCGCTGTCTAAAAGTTGATGGTAGGCTCCCTGTTCATCCATACTCAATACTAATATTATAAATGTGAAAGTGTGTTTGTTTGTTTGTTTGTTTGTTTGTTTGTTTGTTTGTTTGTTTGTTTGTCCGTCTTTCACGTCAAAACGGAGCAACGGATCGACTCGATTTTTGGTATGGGGATAGTTTGGGAGCTGGAGAGTAATATAGGCTACTTTTATTTCGGAAAATTATAAAATAAAAATGATTATTTTGTATAGAAAATCGATAAACTGTCGTACTATACAAAACTGTCATTTCTTCCATAGCCGCTTCCAAAGAGGTATGTCAAAGAGTATTGTAATCACTGACGTTTTAGCCGCTTTGGATTACCTACTTTTTAATAAGTGACATTTGTTGCAGGCAGTGTATAAAACTTCTTCGCGATCATTTATTTTCATCTGTCTATCTATAACTAATATGGCAAAACAACGTTTGCCGGGTCAGCTAGTAAATAATAAATTAAAATTAAAAAAGTGATGTTACGCAAGTAGAAGGAGTGTTGTAGGGGTGTATGTTAGAGGTATTTTTGGCGGGATTAATCAAAGTTTTTATTTTTAATTTATTTTATCTACTTGGTTCCCGTGTCCGTACGAATATTGGGGATAACAAAGCTATTCTCGTCTATGATCTCTGTGCAAAAAGTCATCCAGATCCGTTCAGTTGCTCTGGCGTGATGGGGTAACAAAAATACACCATATTAAAAGCTAGTAAGCTTTCCGCCTGCGGCTTCGCCTGCGTGGACTACACGTCGTTATCCAGCGGGAATTTGATATTTTTCTGGGATAAAAAGTAGCCGTTGTTTCTCTTCAGGCTACAAAGTATCTGTGTTCCAAATTTCAGTCAAATTCGTTCAGCCGTTTTGGCGTGATTGAGTAACAAATATCCAAGCATCTAAACTTTCTCATTTATAATATTAGTAGGAAGTAGGATTCTCGTTGACAATTGAAATAATAAAATACCCTAAACACCACACATACTCGCATCTAACACGCCGACAATTATCCCCGTTTAGTCGGAGACTCATCACATGCCGTCAGCGTGATTTGTTTTGCTGGATTCAGTGCGGGATTCGCCGCGCAATCCCGCAAGAGTACCGGGAGTAATGAACGGCTATTAATCACTGCTGTGTATTAAATACACCTGATTAATTTAATGAACCCGCTGATTAATACTTTTTAACGAATCTGGAACATTAATAAACCATAAGCTTGCCGTTCGCAGATCATGGCGGAAAAACATTTGATTTCAAGCAATCCTGTGAAATGTGAATATTTTTATTTGTTTGATGTTTGGTTCTAATGGGTTTTCATAATCTGTTTTTGTATATGTAGGTATATCATGATTATGTAGCCGTTGGTTCGGTCTGATCAAACAAAATATTGTGTCCTACTTGTGTACTTTTTTATTTCGGAACCAGTTTTTTATTAGTAATTAAGAATAATATTGATATACTGGCAAAGCCGTTGTCGATAATTTTCAACTCATGCTATGATTTAGGACTTTTTCCAGATCAACTAAAAATAGCAAAAATTATTCCCGTGTACAAAAAAGGTGAAAAATCTGATTCCAAAAATTATAGACCCATATCCCTTTTAACAATATTATCAAAAATTTTTGAAAAAGTTATTAAACATCGACTCGTTCAACATCTGATAAATAATAATATAATAAATAGTAGACAGTTTGGTTACCAAAAAGATATGAGCACGGGAGAGGCCATTGAAACTCTTTTAGATGATGTGACAGTTATGCTTAACATTAAGAAGAAAGTAGTCGGAATATTTTTGGACCTTACCTGTGCGTTTGATTTAGTAAACCATGACATTCTTTTAATTAAATTAGAACACTATGGCATAAGAGGCAAATGTTTAAAACTCTTAAAATCTTATTTAGAAAACAGACAACAGTTTGTGGAATTAAAAACTACTAGTGAAGGAAGAGTTATAAATTGCACTTCAAAATTAGTAACGGTAAAGAAAGGCGTACCACAAGGGTCAATATTAGGACCCATTTTGTTTATATTATATATTAATGATTTGGTAAAATATATTTCTAATAACACAAATGATGTCAAAGTTACGCTTTTTGCGGACGATACCAGTGCAGTTATTTCAGCTAATAATTGCAACGAGTTAAGTTGTAAAGCCATGCAAGCTCTTTCAGTTTTCTATAAATGGTTTGGTGCGAATGATCTTACCTTGAACTGTGATAAAACTAACGTTATGTTATTTCGAACAACCGCAAAAAACAAAGAAAATTTAACTATTACATTAAATGGTGAAAGAGTGAAACTTGTAGAATCTGTTAAATTTTTAGGAGCTATCATTGATTCCCAATTAAACTGGAAACTTGAATTAGAAAAAATCGGAAAGAAAATAAGTTCAGCATGCTATTGTTTGAGAAGTTTACGAGACGATGTTACGTTAACACAACTAAAAACTGCATATTACGCATTAGTCGAGTCACATCTGCGGTACAGTATTAGATTTTGGGGCAACTCTTATAAATATAATATTGAAAAGGCTTTTGTGTTGCAAAAAAGAGCTATAAGAACGATGGTCCGTATTCCGCAATGGCAATCATGCAAGGAATACTTTGTGAAATTAAATATTCTGACAATCCCTTGTCTCTACATTTTGGTAGTTCTGACCAACTTAATAAAAAACCCAGAAATTTTTGAAACTCCTACAAATAGAGACAAGCGCTTAAGGACCCAAAGAAAAGACCTACCACAATTGATTGAACCTAGGCTGAATGTTGTAAAACATAACTATAGATACCAAGCAGTTGCAATGTTTAACAGTCTTCCCACAACTCTAAAAACCATTGTTGACTTCAAACAATTTCAAACACAATTAAGAGACTTCTTGTTGAAAAAATGTTATTACAGTGTAGATGAGTTTATTGGGGGAAAATGATTTAAATATAAATATATTTTTTTAATACTTACTTAATATTTTTTGACATTTGTAAATTTAGTAATTTTAAATGGACCTGTTTTTATTTATATTCGATTTGTTGACATTTTTTTTTATATATTTGTTTGACCTTTTCTATATTTGACATTTATTTTATTGACATTGTTATTTAATTGATATTTTAGTACTATTTTAAGTAAATTATGGGAACATTTGTTTAATTTTTGTGAGATTTAGTTATTTTATTAATTTTCATCAACATTTTTGTGTTAAGTTATATGAATTATTAATGTAAGTACCTACATATTTTAAGTTCCAACACAATTATTGTATTGTTATATGGAATAAACAAATAAATAAAAAATAAATAAATAAATAAAAGTTAAGGCTACTGTACACGGATAGAGTAGAGTGGTAGAGTACTAACTATCCTACTAACTATACTAATGGTAGACATCATTGGTAGAGTAGAGTAGGTACTGAAATTTGGTAGAGTAGAGTAGCTAGCACCGCGGGCAAGCTACTCTACCCCTCTAATCTAACATTTACTTTACCCGTGTATAGCAGCCTTTAGGGGATTTACAATAATTTTTGATTTTAAACAGTGTAATAACTAATCAGCATTGCATAGGTTCTGTCATAATTAAAGTTATACTTACCGCTGCTTTTGCCGTTGTTGCAAGTAAATTGAGGTTTAGTTATGTTTATTATTCAAACATTCAAAGCTAAGTTTTAGTCAGCAAACTAGTGGTACGTTTCCGCCCATAATTGCTAGGGATTATTGCCTGTGGAGCGGATTTATCTGCATTGCGTTATTGCTTAAAAATAAAACTAAATGAAAACTTTATATGGCCAGACTGACATTTTTTTAAACGGGGAAAAAAGGTTACGAATGTTACGATCTTACATTATAAATGACAAGAAGCGTTCCAAGTTTGAAATACCTTAGTATTATTGACACTGTCAAAATAATCTACTTATAATTCTACTCTCAAGTGAGCGTTCGACGCTTGGCCATGTCTGTCACTCCAACTACATATGTATCTAGAACTAGGTGTTATTGTTGATAAACTGTCATTTATTCCATGGCCGCCTCCGCGTCTGCGCGCGGTCAAAATCGAATAGGTACTAATCTTTTCCATAAGATTAGAACAAAAAAATGTACTGTAACTAGCGCCAAAAATGCCCCAGACGCACATGCGCGCAGACTTATCTGTCACGTAAGTCTATGTATTTTACTCACTTCGTGATTATTTATTTTCATCTGTCTAATAATGGTGATACGAAGTACTCTGTCCTACTAATATTATAAATGTGAAAGTTTAGATGTTTGGATGTTTAGACGTTTGGATGTTTGTTACTCAATCATGCCAAAACGGCTGAATGGATTTGGCTGAAACTTGGGACACATATACTTTATAGCTTGGAGAGGATCAAGGGTTCTTTTTATCCCGGCAAATTATATCATTCCCTCGGGATAACGTGGTGTAGTCCACGCGGGCGAAGCCGCGGGCGGAAAGCTAGTAATTTATATGGCAAAGCAACGTTTGCCGGGTCAGCTAGTTAATATATATAGGTATACAAGGTGTTAGGGGCACCGTTGCAAAAACTTTAAACATGGCTTCAGGCTATCAGGAAATGAAAAAATATTTCGACTCTCCATACAAAATGTTAACCGATTAGTTGCTAAATTTTTATGTAAAGTCGAATTTTTGAATGTCCGCCATCTTGTCGACAGTGTTGCTCTCTGTAAATTGGTGTCATCATAATAGCCTGTACTAAAGCCACCCAGCTGCCAGTTGGCCCTATGGCCCTATTCGCTAGCTCAAATGAAAAGTGGATGTAATTTCCACTTTCATTTGAGTTAGCGAAAAGACAGTCATCGTAGTTCTACTGATTTTAAGAAGTTGGCGATAAAAATAAAACACCCAGTTTTGATTTGGATTTTTATTACCTATTGTACCTATATTTAATTATATAAGTTTGTATTTATTATATACATCTTCTTTCTAATACTAAGGTTGACGGAGTGGTTGTGGTCATGGTCCGTTAAGTTGGTAGCGGCTTTTGCGGCGATGCTCCTCTATATCTCTCTATTTGTGGCACTGCGTGTGCATTCTGTAAGGGCACACTTGGTTGTGGACTTGATAAGGACTTGATCATCTTGTGGGTTATCAGCTGCGAAAACATTGACTCTTCCTTGTTTCTTCAATCGAATCGTTCCAAGGAGCTTGCATTATGGATGATAAGTCCAAACATTCTTAGAATTCGCACTTGCACAATCGTCGAAAGCCTTTGTTTGATCCGAAGCTCTTTTTTAGTGGAAACATTTGTGTGACGAGCAGTCAGTTTGATCATCATACACCACATCTCAATCTTCTTGTGGTACTTTTGTTGGAGCGTCCATGCTTCAGCTCCATATAAGAAGATAGAAAATAGTAAGCTTTTCGTGTATCGAACCTTGGTGTTATTGATTGTGCGGCGATCTTTCCATATTATTATCTTCGTTAGCTTTTCAAAGGCTGATCTGGTTAGGTTAGGCCAGCTCGTCTTTTGAGATCAACAATAACACCTAGGTCTGTGCAACTTCCAGAATGTGTGATTTCAAATCATCGTCATCAGTTAATATGTGTCACTATTTGTAGGTACTTAATTATTACACGGATTCACCAACACACTCTTGCCTTAACAATGTTTTCAACATATTATCGCACTGCTTTTACAAAAATATATTATTTTAGCAGCTAACTTTTTCCATACTTTTTCATAAAAATCCGAGATTGACAAGTGTCATTAATTTGACATAATTTTGAGATTACTGGTTTTTCTTCTTTTTATTATTATTTCTGTTTCAGCCAGTGCTTCACGGTTTAGGCGCTAGTTACAGTACATTTTTTGTTCAAAAACTTATGGAAAAGATTAGTATTCGAATTTGACCTATATAAAAATAAACACATGTAATCAAAAAGAGAAAATACGTTTATCTCTTTCTAACAACAGGTTTTATGTATATTTATCTCTTTTTACCAAAACAATGTTGGTAAGAGACAAAATATATGTAAGCCCCTATTTGTCAAAAAGAGATAAACAATGTTTTGTTAACCTCCTAGGGTGTTAGGTTTTTTCGTTACGGAATTTCTTGGTTCGGTCACCGCGCTCAAAGCCCGCGATAAAAGCTATGCAATAGCTTAATAATAAAAAACGTCTTTATTGTTGAACTCTTTATATTTTTCTTTTAATGTTTTAAAATATATTGTTGTCAAACAAATATTATTACTTATTTACATACTTCTTAGCTCTCAAAAATATCATAGATTCATCTTGAAATTATTATTTATTTAAAATGTTACTCGCAGTTTTGTGGTCAAGTTATATATTATTATAAAACTTATTGTGTTTTTTTTATAATCAACATTATATTTGTACATTTATCTAAATAAGCGCCATAGTTGATAGCCATAAAACTTTAGCCCTTCGGCGTGAAAATCTTATCCAAACTATCAATTCAGTATGAAATAAGCTTCACTGAGCAGAAATAACCTTTATCGCTATTTGTCAACCGGGAAATATCTCCAAACTATCTGAGAACACTTTCCTACAGACAACCCCAAAAGCCCCAAATCTCGCCGCTTTAATACATATTCAAATTTCCAAAGCCGTGTTTTGTCAACTCAAGATCGAACAGCCCCAACTTACTAAGTTAGGCTTTGACGTAAAATCGCTGTAGTGATGGGAGAGGATAGTCTATCGATGTCGAATCTCGATGGATTTATTGGAGGACTAAAATATTCTTTGAAAGGGGAGCTTGAGGATATAGAATCCTTCACTTTTATCCTTACCTGAGACGAGAACTAGTGAAACGGATTTTGTGTTATTTAATTAACACACATTATTTTTTTAAATTTTTAGAAAAAAAAAACTGTCTGACAATTACGATTTTCACCAATTGTGTATAAATCTTCATATGAAACATTAATTTAAATTTATGTCATGCAGCAGTAATAAATTCATTGATTAGTCATGACAATTAATTATGATTAGTCTGTTCTAATATTCAATTTTTAAAAGAGTAATAAATTAAGCTATTTTTTATAATTTTCTATTGCAGTTTCCTTAGGATTATCTAATTTGAAAATTTCATCATTTAGCATAATTATCAATCTTAGTAAAAAAGTATTTGTAGCGCGTCTCTACGGATTTTTAAATCCCCATACAAAAATTGAGACTTTCTCTTTAAAAGCCTAATTGTACGTTCTTAGTCCGGTTATAAATGTACTGTAAAATAAAATAAATAAATATAATTTACAAAGTCAACCCTAAATTAATAAAAAATAGTATGTAAGTAATTGTAGGATTTACTCAAACTGTCACCGTTATACCCACTTCGGTCTGACAGACCGATCGGTGTCAAGTTGTTGCACTAAATTGAAGGTATATTATTATGAATCATGCAGCTAGCTGTGGGCACGAAGCGCTGACGTGTTTTGTAGAAATAATAATAAGCTAAACGTAAATCGTCGGTCTGAGAGACCAATGTGCGGGTAAAGGAAGGTCAATATCTGACAAATATATCTCAATATATGTCAAAAAACATGGGTCTTTCATTTAGAAAATGAAACTACTTAACTATTTATCTTTTTTCACCCATCTCTTGAAAATTGCTACGAAAGATATTCTACAAAAATCGACCAAAAGATATCCGAACGAAATAAACACAAATCAATTCAAAATAATATCGATAAAATGTGAATACACAACACTATTTTACATACATTACGGAGGCAAACATTTTGCCCGCATATTGAGAAATTTATTTATTTAATAAACCGATATTCTGTTTGTAAAGAACTTTATCAGTCGAAGTATGTTATTGAAGGGATTGATATGTGATTTCTGAATAGTTTACCAATTACTTACTTGATTTTTGTGTTTACGAAAACAATTTAGTGTAAGTAATAAATTACATATTTTTTTTGCGATTGTGAATCAAAGCAATTTTTAGTTTTAACGCTGACTAACAGCGCAAGAAATATATTATTATACTAAATTCGTCGCTTCTCCCAGCTACTCCGTAGCTCAGTGATTAGAGCATTCGCCCGGACAGTGAAAGGTCGTGGGTTGTGAGACGGGTCGACTTTTTCTAATACATCACTTTCAATTTTAGTGTAGTAGTTATAGTATTATTGTAAATAATTTTCTTTCTATTACAATAGGACTATTTGCTTTGGACAGACGAGAAATTTTTAACCAAAAGTAGGTATTTAATATAAAATGTTTTGTACTACATGTAATAACTTTTGTTGAAGTGGTGAAGTGTTCAGAGAAACTTTTTTCTCGTTAGTCTCACGAATAGTAACATTATAGTATAACAATAATGTTTTCAGCATTATTGTGTTCCGGCAGTTAGAGATAAGATAGCCAGTTCCTCAGTGGTTGAGGATTCCGGGAGTAGTGCGCTTCCACCTTCAACCTTATCACCACTTAACATCAGGTGTGATGAAGGCTAAGTACTACCTCGTTGTGGATAAAAAAAGATAAATAGTAAAAAAAGACTAAACTAGACAATTAAATATAGACAAGAGGTGAGGACAAAAAATACAGATTTTAAAAAAAATAAAAAAAATAGTACCTACATAGTTTTTAATAAGCATTTTGTATAAAAATTTTCACGGATTCCAGGTCTTTTTAAAAAAATTATTGCTACAATGATACAATCAATTTTCTGTTCAGTTCATCATCACTTCCTAAAATACAAATAAATACAAATACAAATACAAAATATTTTATTTGGTACCAGTCATAGGACATTGCGATAAACATTACATAGCAAAAACAAACAGCAGGTAGGTACATAAAATAATAGTGAAAAACTTATAATAAACACAAAACGTAACCAGTGTCCCACGTCTCAGTACCAAATGATGGGTGTCCAGTACAGCATTGAGTCGGCAATAAAGCCGACGCTGATTTTCAACAGGATCCCAAAGAATTAGTTTGACACGTGGACGTCAATGCGATACTAAAAATAAAAACAATGATATTTTATATATCACGGCAAATACTTACATTAAATAAACAACTAAATTGAGGAGCTACAAGCAAATAAATGAATATATCAATGAATCTAAATAGCTCTTGACGAGGCTTAATTTTCATGTCTTAGTCATACAGAAAAAAGTTTTTGATACTTTGCGTGTTATTTTAGCATCCATTCCATTCCCAGCTTAAGTACTTACACAAACATCCTTTTCAGCGAGCGATATATTTGCGCGAAAGTCAGGAATCAATCGTGAAACAAAACACGCTCGGTGCGACCTTAAAAATGTGTTCAACAATTTGCGTGCCGTTATTTCACCCTTCTGGTGAGCGCGCCATCGCGGGGTTACCCTTAAGGGGGGAGGGGGGTTACCGCATACCCTCGTAACCCTCCCTAGCCCACACGGCGCCTTAGAGATGTGGGGACTTTTGTAAGACATTTTTAGCTTTTTCGTCAGCATGATTTTCAAAGATTGTAACCACAATGAATGAATTTTGGAAATTGAAATGACAAGCTATTATTATAATGCAATTACATCTGCAATGTGCGTGAATTAATGAAAATACTTTATATTACCTGCAAATAAATATTCCAGAAAACGCAATAGGTGAGTACTAACCCTTGCATCAATTTTCAACTGAAAAATAAGAACTCCAATTAATTATGAATGTAAGAATTTGAAAGCTACAAAATTATTGGAGCAATATAAAAGACAATATCATCATGTCATTCATTACCTACCTTTTTTTACCCACAACGGTGTTGCACCTTCATCACACCTGATGTTAAGTGGTGATAAGGCTAAAGAAGGAAGTGCACTACTACCGGAATCCTCAATCACTGAGGAACTGGCTATCTTATCTCAAACTGCCGGAACACAATAATGTTGGAAACATCATTTCTAATCGAATGTCCAAATATATCGCGCCAGTTGTTTTCTATAACTTTGTTTATAGATCAAACTGAGACTTATTTTCCTCAACATATACTTTCAAACTTATGTACCTGACAAGTTATAAAGTATCATGAGTTGCGTAACTTAAATTTCTTGGTTTAAGTGAACATTTGGTGAGCTGAGCAAAAACTTGCCAAATAAGAAGCCTAACGACATTTTTTTACATACAATGTTTCGCCAAAAAGGTTTACGCGTGAATAATTCCAAAATCTCTTCCTCGCGAAGCTTCCCACTACTTTCCATACGTTTTAAAAATCGCTTATCAAATCACATTCAGGAACACGCTTTGTTTCCACAACGACCTTCCTATCCCTTTTCATCCCGTCTCTACGAAGATGTGATTTTACTTGCTAATCGGAGGGATTATTTTCCAGGGTGTTTTAGGCGGTTCATCCGCTGCTCCGCGCTCTGTCGCGTAGCGCGTGGTCGCAAATTTTAATATTGAATGCAAGAATATCAATTAGTATAGAAAATACGCCTAGTCCAACACACCGAAATAGCAACGCGGCGCAGAAGCACGCCCCGTTATCAGATTCTGCCACTAGGTGCGAAGCGGTCAGCAGGTTACAACACATTGAGTGCCACGCGTCTGTCACTCGATGTACTTGGGCGCTACTCTCGCCCATAGAAGTTAGATTCGCGAAAGAGCTAGGATATATGCGATAGAAAGAGATGCAACGTCTGGCCGTTCTTAACTAGCGCCGTACAAGCTGAATTGCACTGTATTGCGTTGTATTTAGAGTTGCTATTTATTTAAATGGTTTAGCGGAGTGCAGCTTCTGTACTTGTACTATTATTTATTCTGTGCCCATACGCCCGAATTGCCCTGTCCCATTAAATGTCAAACGTATGAAAGAGACGGCATGATGTTAGAGACGCTCCCAAAACTGAGAAGCTTTCGAGTATTCGGGCGATAGTATCGTGCTGGTTTTCGTGCGTAAGCGCGGGGCTGTCGTATAAAGCCGCCCAGCGCGGAGGCGCTGAGCAATCTAATCGGAAAGGAAGATTTGCTCCTCCATCGCTACCCGCGCGATCTGCCGATACCGCTCCGCGCTCCCAGTGTGTAACCCCCCTTACTCGGCAGTCCCTTGCATGAGACTGAGATCGTAACATTTGTTGTATTTGTTCCGAATCCGACTTACGTACGTAAGTACTTAACGCACTTAGCTTACGTTGGGAGTGCAACCAGATTTTAAGCCTAGCCTCGTAAAATATTGCATTTGTCAAGACCAGAAAATGGCCTCGACCTTCATATTTATTTATCAGCGTATAACTTTGTTTATTTTAGCTAGATTTCGATACTCTAACATGTGGTGTGCCTTGTATAATCTGTAGATAGGTATAATACAGATGCAAATATATCCCAAAGATTCAATCAAACACTTTGTTTTAAACGTTTTTCTTTTGCAAAATCAGCAAAATATGACCGCCATTTTGAAAATTTTGACAGATGCGCCATTTTGTCGAAAATCTTTGGAACAGACGAGTAATTATATGAAATGAAAAAATAAGGTCGGGTTTTATATCCCATCTCTACGGAACAGAGATGTGATTTCACTTGCTAATGTAAGGGATTATTTTTCAGGGTATTTTTACTCGGAATTCTCTTGTAGGTATGAGATCGCAAAGGAAACGTTGTTTTATTTGATCTGAATCTGAATCTCGGGTATGTAATGCACTTAGCTAACTTAGGTAGTGCAAACACATTTTTGAAGTTTGTATAGCCTCGTTTTCAATCTAAGGAATAAAAGTATGTATTATGTTTTTAAAATTGGGAATGGTTAGGGCTCTAACAGACGAGATTAAGTCTGCAAGGGCGTGCTACAGAAAATACATAATGTATATTTGACTCTGTGGTCTAGTGGTACACATCACCGTTATCAGACACAGAGGTCCCGGGTTCAATTCCCAGTGGGAGTAAATATTGTATTCGGTTTGGTTGGCGGTAGGACTCGTTCGGCTAACAACCATTATCTTATCATAAGTCTGACGCCATAACAGCGATATTTACAGCAACGTTGAGTTCCGGCAGTTAGAGATAAGATAGACAATAACACTTTTTAGCTTGTGTTGTGTTGTGATGCTTGACTTTTATAACTTGACAAGCTGACCCGGCAAACGTTGTTTTGCCATATAATAGTGTACCCGGTCACCAACATCTTGTGTGTGTGTTTATACACCAGAAGTTGCCTACACCAGACAACAGATAGCGCTAGTTACACACTACCAATAAAGGGGCCCGAGCTTGGTCTCTATTTCCTACATATAAAAAATTACTCTGTGAAGTAGAGTGAGTGTCAGATAACTTTGCGCGACTGGGGCATTTTTGGCGCTAGTTACAGTACATTTTTTTATTCTAAGCTTAAAGAAAAGATTAGTATTCGATTTTGACCGCGCAGACGTCAGTGATTACATACTCTTTGGAAACGGCAATGGAAGAAATGACAGTTTTGTATCGAAGGTACGACAGTTAAACGATTTTTCATAGAAAATAACAATTTTTACTCAATTTTCCGGAATACTAAGTAGCCTATGTTACTCTCCAGCACCCAAACTATCCCCATACCAACTATCACGTCGATCCGTTGCTCCGTTTTGGCGTGAAAGAAGGACAAACAAACAAACAAACAAACAAATAAACAAACAAACAAACACACTTTCACAATTATAATATTAGTATGGATTGACCAAATTATTTGTAAATCATATTTGACATTCACATTATTCTTGTTTTTTTGTATTAATTTGTTTTAATTGAAACTGACTATACAGTGCGTAAGAAGTATTGGATAAATTCGACGCTTCTCGTAACGACTCCGTAGCTCAGTGGTTAGAGCAGTCACCCGGAAAGCGAAAGGTCGTGGGTTCGAGTCCCATCGGAGCTAGTTGTGAGACGGGTCGATTTTTTTCTAAATACTTCATTTACCATTTTTCAATAATAAAAATTGCATTGTGAATGCAAAAAACTAAAAATTAAAATAAGTTGCAATAGTAATTTCATCTTTAGCGATTGCCAAATACCTGGAAAGGTATTTCTTACGCGTGTGCGGGTAGTAATATCTCCACATTGATGAAATTAACACTGACTATACAGTGCGAGAAGCTCGTAGAGTTGGAAGAGGCAATAAGTAAGTTACATTGGGATGTCATTGGGTTATCTGAAGTCCGAAGAGAGGGGGAGGACTCGATAACCCTGCAATCCGGTAACTTACTTTACCACCGGGAGGGCGACCAACAGTCCATTGGTGGTGTCGGGTTCATCGTCCATAAATCCCTTGTCAACAACGTGATCACCATCGGAAGTGTCTCGAGCAGGGTAGCGTACCTGATACTCAGATTATCGAAACGATATTCGCTGAATGTTATCCAGGTCTACGCTCCGACCTCGAAACACGATGATGTCGAAGTGGAGGCTATGTATGAGGAGATCTCTAAAGCCATGCATAGCTATAAAACCCACTACACGGTTGTGATGGGGGATTTCAATGCAAAGTTGGGGCAACGTTGCGGTGATGAGCTGAGAGTGGGGCAATTTGGATTTGGGCAACGGAACGATAGAGGCCAGATGCTGGCAGACTTCATAGAGAGGGAGAACCTCTATATGATGAACTCCTTCTTTAGGAAGCCCGTAAGCCGCAAATGGACCTGGATCAGTCCGGACGGTAAAGTCAAAAACGAGATCGATTTTATCATGTCGACGAAGAAGCACATATTCAATGATGTCAGTGTGATCAACGCTGTTAAGACAGGAAGCGATCACCGTATGGTGAGAGGCACATTGAATATCGATCTCAAGCTCGAAAGATCGCGACTGATAAAATCCACGCTCCGACCAATACCAGCTCAAATTCAAAACCCCGAGTGCTTTCAGCTCGAGCTTCAAAACCGCTTCGAAGCCCTTGAGAACAGCATAGACGTGGACGATCAATACAACATGGTGGTGGATACTGTCTGCACGGTAGGGTCTAAGTACTATAAAACCCGCCGTCCCAAATTGAAGAAACTCTCCCGTCAGACTCTCCTACTCATGGATCAGAGACACGAAATGAAGCTACAGAACTCAGCGGATGCCCATCGTTATCGACAGCTTAATAGACAGATATCTAAGTCTTTGACGCGCGACCTTCGCCAATTTAATACCGAGCGTATTAAAGAAGCCATTGAGCGGAACAAAGGCTCCAAAGTGTTCGCGAGGGATCTGTCTATCGGGCAAAGTCAATTGACGAGGCTGAAAACTGAGGAAGGTAGCATCATTTCGTCAACACCTGAAATCCTGAGGGAGATTGAGAGTTTCTATGGACAGCTATATTCCACACAAACACCTGTTGAAAGCAAGGCTACAGACCCTAGAGCCAAGCTTATCCGACACCATACCGAAGATATCCCGGACGTCAGCCTGTACGAGATTAGAATGGCTCTCAAGCAGCTTAAAAACAACAAGGCGGCGGGCGATGACGGAATCACAACAGAGCTTCTGAGAGCGGGCGGTAAGCCGATACTTAAAGTCCTCCAGAAGCTTTTCAATTCAGTCATCCTTGAGGGCAAAACGCCAAAGGCATGGGGCAGAAGCGATGTGATGCTGTTTTTCAAGAAGGGTGATAAAACTCTCTTGAAGAACTATAGACCCATCTCGCTTCTGAGCCATATCTATAAGTTGTTTTCGAGAGTCATTACGAATCGTCTCGTTCGCAGGTTCGACGACTTCCAACCTCCCGAACAAGCCGGGTTCCGGAAAGGCTACAGTACCATAGACCACATTCATACGCTGCGGCAAGTTATACAGAAGACCGAAGAGTATAACTTGCCACTTTGCTTGGCGTTCGTGGACTATGAGAAAGCCTTTGATTCGATTGAGACTTGGGCGGTGCTGCAGTCTCTCCAGAGGTGCCAAATAGACTACAGGTACATCGAGGTGCTGAGGTACTTATACCAAAACGCCACCATGTCGGTCCGATTACAGAACCAGAGCTCTAATCCTATCCAACTACAGCGAGGTGTGAGACAGGGAGACGTCATTTCTCCCAAACTGTTCACAGCTGCGTTGGAGGATATTTTTAAGCTGCTGGACTGGAAAGGATACGGCATCAACATCAATGGCGAGTACCTAACACACCTACGGTTTGCCGATGATGTAGTTCTTATGGCTGAGACCTTGGAAGACCTGAACACAATGCTCGAAGATCTCGGTAATGCTTCTCAAAGAGTGGGTCTTAAGATGAACATGGACAAGACGAAAATCATGTTCAATGCCCATGTTGCACCCGCTCCAGTTAATGTTGGGAACATTACACTTGAAGTTGTTGACTACTATGTTTACCTAGGACAGACGGTCCAGTTAGGTAAGTCCAACTTTGAGAAAGAGATCTCTCGTCGAATCCAGCTCGGATGGGCAGCGTTTGGGAAGCTCCGACATATATTCGCGTCCGAAATACCTCAATGTCTCAAGACGAAAGTCTTTGACCAGTGTGTGTTGCCAGTAATGACCTATGGAAGTGAGACGTGGTCTTTTACTATGGGTCTCATAAGAAGGCTCAAAGTCACCCAGCGAGCAATGGAGAGAGCGATGCTTGGTATTTCCCTGCTCGATCGAATCAGAAATGATGAGATCCGCAGGAGAACTAAAACAACCGACATAGCTCGAAGGATTGCATCATTGAAGTGGCAGTGGGCGGGACACATAGCGCGGAGAACCGATGGCCGTTGGGGCGGAAAGGTTCTCGAATGGCGACCGCGTACCGGACGACGTTCCGTGGGCAGGCCCCCTACAAGGTGGACCGACGATCTGGTCAAGATCGCGGGAAGCCGCTGGATGCGGGCAGCGCAGGACCGATCGTTGTGGAGATCCTTGGGGGAGGCCTATGCCCAGCAGTGGGCGTCGTTCGGCTGACATGATGATGATGATGATACAGTGCGTAAGAAGTATTGGATAAATTCGACGCTTCTCGTAACGACTCCGTAGCTCAGTGGTTAGAGCAGTCGCCCGGAAAGCGAAAGGTCGTGGGTTCGAGTCCCATCGGAGCTAGTTGTGAGACGGGTCGATTTTTTCTAAATACTTCATTTACCATTTTTCAGTAATAAAAATTGCATTGTGAATGCAAAAAAACGAAAAATTAAAATAAGGTACGTCATCTTGTTGTATGCTACATATCCAACATTTGCGGCATGCGGCCTTCGATGAACAATAACACCTAGTTCTAAATACATAGTTGGAGTGACAGATATGGCCGAGCGTATACTGGAACTTGAGATTATACTTATAAGTAGATTATTTTGACCAGTGTCAATAATACTAAGGTATTTCAAATGTGGAACGCTTCATGTCACTGTAACTGTAACACTCGAAACCATTTTTCTCCGTTTAAAAAAAGTCAGTCTGTGCCATGTAAAGTTTTCATTTACTTCGTGAGCCTTCATCTAGTACTATTGTTGATCGAAGCATGCGGCAGCCTATGTCAAAAATATCGCATGGAATGAAAATGAAAAAATGAAAATGAAAAACATTTTATTGGTTAATTTAGCAGCATTATACAAATCTGAGGCAATAGCTGAATCCATCGTGTTTGGATATAAGTTGCGACAGTCTACACATGACGCAAGGTGTTGCCATGCCGCAAGACTCTTGCCAAAATGTGCGACAGTGTGGCCTTGTGGCATGCCGCAATGTCGCACAGTGTTGCTCCGGTGTAAAAGAGCCTTTAGCGACTTTCAGCTACGGTAGCCAACCTCTGTCGTAGGCTACAATGTCGCTCGTCTACTAGAGCCCTTAGCCTGTTCTTTGATTACGAAACTTACAATCTACTAGTACTCGACGCCATCGCTGAAACGTATTGAGCAACAGCACCCCTAGTGTAAGTTTTTATGTCAAGCAAACGCAAACTATTTCGAATGCGTATTAATGTCAATTTGTATGAAAACTATATAAGCGCGCTACTCGCCGCTAGAGGCGCTTATACAGTTTTCATACAAATTGACATTAATACGCATTCGAAATAGTTTGCGTTTTTTGACATAAAAACTTACACTACGGGCACAGAGCCCCTAGTGTAAGTTTTTATGTAAAGCATACAAATTCATACAAATTGACATAAATACGGACTCGCGATAGTTTGCGTTTGCTTTACATAAAAACTTACACTAGGGGTACAGATCGCATACTGTACCGCTAACATGGAAAACAATCGAGCAAATCGAATAGTAAACTATACCGTCCTTCAAAAGCTGTTAAAGTGCTGGTGTCAAACATAATAAATATTGAATTTTAGTTCCGTATACGATCGAAAGACGCACTGCTCTGGTTTTCATACAAAATAATACCTACGATCACGATAACGGTTACCATAATGACAGTTTATTTATGCGAGGGGTAGCATGTGCGAGTCACTATTCAAATGTATGGAAAATTACGTCTCGGAGACTCGGAGATGTTGAAACTAGTCGTAATGTAGGTAAGTATCGTCATGAAAGAACGGGCTTAGGTAGTTCGGGTTGCGTAACACTTTTCTCGGTTCGTTTATCATTACCCCCTTCGGTATGAAACGAACCGATCTGGGTGAAAGCTGTATGGGTGGCATCCAATAAGGAGTATTAGGTATGCCGTAGCTTGGGACATTTTTAGTTTTGTTTTTGGTTTACATTTAGAGACTAGTTCTTTAGTCTTATTTATATATACTCGCTGTTTTAGTATTTTTTCTTTTTAATTGCGTAGCTTTGGAAAGGAATACAGTTTTTGGATACTGTAAAGTTTCCTTCATGCCTAAAGTTGTGTATATAATAGAGTCAATATTAGTGTCAGGGCCAAAATCTCTAGGGAAAGTGATTTTCGTTAGCCATTAAAAGTTAAAGTTTTTATTTTAAATAAGTCTTAATGTACATACAAAAAGTAATATATTTTTTCTCAAGGCCCTAAAGTAAGTTAAGATAAGTCAAGTTTTTTTCTAATATTTCATTTTCAATAATAAAAAAATAAAAGTAATTTGAAAGTCCTAAAGTTTTTCACAAATAGATAAAATACATGGATGGTTTTCTGATGATTCAATTTTAAAAGCTATCGGCTACACACTTGGATGGGTAAAAAAAAGATTCTAAAGCCTGCCAGAAAAATAAAAAGCCTGGATATGTGCCGAACTAATTTTTTCTATAGAATAATTTCAAATTATATTTACTTTTTTGCATTCACAATGCAATTTTTATTATTGAAAATGGAATATTAGAAAAAAAAACTACTACTTGGAGGATGGGTCGTTTTTTTCTAATATTTCATTTTCAATATATATAATAATTTGTAATTTTTAACAATAAGAGGCGAAAGTGGCGCCTGAAGCAAGATTTTTTATTTTTCTGGTGAGGCTATAGTATTGTTTTCTGGTTCAAATACGAAAGAGACGGAGAAAGATTTTAATGATGAATTTGGTTAGCATAAATTCGTAGCACAGTTACACTGAATTCCGAAACAGAGGTGTATAATATTTCATTTTCAATATATAGAATAATTTGTCATTTTTAACAATAAGAGGCGAAAGTGGCGCCTGAAGCAAGATTTTTTATTTTTCTGGTGAGGCTATAGTATTGTTTCCTGGGTCAAATACGGAAGAGACGGAGAAAGATTTTAATGATGAATTTGGTTAGCATAAATTCGTTGCACAGTTACACTGAATTCCAAAACAGAGGTGTATTGCAAAGTAAAACTCTTGAAAATGGGAATTTTAAAATGCAAAAATATCCTTTTACATTTCCCCTTTAAGTGCAGTACGGATGATAAATTCTCCTATTCGCAGCGGGTAATTTAAAAATTGCACAACATTTACAATTTTATCAAGTTAGCTGCGACGTTGGTGGGGATTTAATTCAATTGCATTATTTATAAGCGGCCTGCCGTGCGAGGAGCCTAAGCGAGCTCCGTGGAAAATTCAGATGGAGGTGTGCGACATACATAAAATGGGTCATAAAAAATAATCATACTTCATATAGCCACGCATGTGGCAGAGGCTTTAGGCGTAAGTGGATTTTATATTCATACTTAGTGGTATCACGTCGTTTCGTAGGTAACTGATTGAAATTGTGTTCTGTCTGAGTATTTGGCATGAGAACGTATTCAATATTATCTAGGCTTATAGGAAGGGTCGTTAGTGCACACAGAATAATAAGGTTTCCTAAAAGCATTAATTCCTATTCATATAATATCACGACTTATTGAGTACACTTTTCCTTAAAAAAATAAGACCAAAATTTTATAATCTCAATATGTTTATCATAAGCCACAACATTACCAGTTACCAGTTATTTCAGTAATAAGTAGGGTGACATTAGTAGATAAATACATGCAAGCACATGTATGTATATTGTTAACACGACAAACAGACGATTGACCCGAAATGAATCAAAACAAGGGAGAATATCTTTTATTCGTGACGCAGAGTAGCCTGCACATAAATCGCGTAAGATATATCTAACAATATCGATTTATTTTGGCCCGTGTCCAATAAAATTCCTCGTCCATCCTGTTATACTATGTCGATATTTATTTAGCTGGCCAATATAAAGTTGCTCTGCTGAAACGAGTATAGTATTTTTAGAAGCGATATAAGTTATAAGAATTGGGATACTGTCTGAATCAATGTTTTATTAACTTTGATGCTTTCGGAGTTTTGTATTACTTGAGTTTGGTAAGACAAAACATCAATTTTGTTCTACAGAATGGCGGGTGACATGATACAATTTATTAAGTTTAACTAGTAAACAGTTTTTTACAGTTCTTACTTGTTAGTCTTAAATACGGATTTATTTTTACCTGGCCAGGAAAATTTTAGCCAACCCACTGACTATCATTATTGACATACTTAATTTGATATGAAATATTTTTTTGCCAGTTAACATATGGGTGTAGGTATTATCTATTCGTGCCTTAGACTATTTTACCAGAAAGTCAAATTGAGAAATATTTTTGTCATCGTAAGGTAATAGTCATGTTGGTCACAATCTTACTTACACACTTCATCATGTCAGCCGAACGACGCCCACTGCTGGGCATAGGCCTCCCCCAAGGATCTCCACAACGATCGGTCCTGCGCTGCCCGCATCCAGCGGCTTCCCGCGACCTTGACCAGATCGTCGGTCCACCTTGTAGGGGGCCTGCCCACGGAACGTCGTCCGGCACGCGGTCGCCATTCAAGAACCTTTCCGCCCCAACGGCCATCGGTTCTCCGCGCTATGTGTCCCGCCCACTGCCACTTCAATGATGCAATCCTTCGAGCGATGTCGGTTGTTTTAGTTCTCCTGCGGATTTCATCATTTCTGATTCGATCGAGCAGGGAAATACCAAGCATCGCTCTCTCCATTGCTCGCTGGGTGACTTTGAGCCTTCTTATGAGACCCATAGTAAAAGACCACGTCTCACTTCCATAGGTCATTACTGGCAACACACACTGGTCAAAGACTTTCGTCTTGAGACATTGAGGTATTTCGGACGCGAATATATGTCGGAGCTTCCCAAACGCTGCCCATCCGAGCTGGATTCGACGAGAGATCTCTTTCTCAAAGTTGGACTTACCTAACTGGACCGTCTGTCCTAGGTAAACATAGTGGTCAACAACTTCGAGTGTAATGTTCCCAACATTAACTGGAGCGGGTGCAACATGGGCATTGGACATGATTTTCGTCTTGTCCATGTTCATCTTAAGACCCACTCTTTGCGAAGCATTACCGAGATCTTCGAGCATTGTGTTCAGGTCTTCCAAGGTCTCAGCCATAAGAACTACATCATCGGCAAACCGTAGATGTGTTAGGTACTCGCCATTGATGTTGATGCCGCATCCTTTCCAGTCCAGCAGCTTAAAAATATCCTCCAACGCAGCTGTGAACAGTTTGGGAGAGATGACATCTCCCTGTCTCACACCTCGCTGTAGTTGGATAGGATTAGAGCTCTGGTTCTGTAATCGGACCGACATGGTGGCGTTTTGGTATAGGTACCTCAGCACCTCGATATACCTGTAGTCTATTTGGCACCTCTGGAGAGACTGCACCACGGCCCAGGTCTTGATCGAATCAAAGGCTTTCTCATAGTCCACGAACGCCAAGCAAAGTGGCAGGTTATACTCTTCGGTCTTCTGTATAACTTGCCGCAGCGTATGAATGTGGTCTATGGTACTGTAGCCTTTCCGGAACCCGGCTTGTTCGGGAGGTTGGAAGTCGTCGAACCTGCGAGCGAGACGATTCGTAATGACTCTCGAAAACAACTTATAGATATGGCTCAGAAGCGAGATGGGTCTATAATTCTTCAAGAGAGTTTTATCACCCTTCTTGAAAAACAGCATCACATCGCTTCTGCCCCATGCCTTTGGCGTTTTGCCCTCGAGGATGACAGAGTTGAAGAGCTTCTGGAGGACCTTAAGTATCGGCTTACCGCCCGCTCTTGGAAGTTCTGTTGTGATTCCGTCATCACCCGCCGCCTTGTTGTTTTTGAGCTGCTTGAGAGCCATTCTAATCTCGTACAGGCTGACGTCCGGGATATCTTCGGTATAGTGTCGGGTAAGCTTGGCTCTAGGGTCTTTAGCCTTGCTTTCAACAGGTGTTTGCGTGGAATATAGCTGTCCATAGAAACTCTCAATCTCCCTCAGGATTTCAGGTGTTGACGAAACGATGCTACCTTCCCCAGTTTTCAGCCTCGTCAATTGACTTTGCCCGATAGACAGATCTCTCGCGAACACTTTGGAGCCTTTGTTCCGCTCAATGGCTTCTTTAATACGCTCGGTATTAAATTGGCGAAGGTCGCGCGTCAAGGACTTAGATATCTGTCTATTGAGCTGCCGATAACGATGGGCATCCGCTGAGTTCTGCAGCTTCATTTCGTGTCTCTGATCCATGAGTAGGAGAGTCTGACTGGAGAGTTTCTTCAATTTGGGACGGTGGGTTTTATAGTACTTAGACCCTACCGTGCGGACAGTGTCCACCACCATGTTGTATAGATCGTCCACGTCTATGCTGTTCTCAAGGGCTTCGAAGCGGTTTTGAAGCTCGAGCTGAAAGCACTCGGGGTTTTTAATTTGAGCTGGTATTGGTCGGAGCGTGGATTTTATCAGTCGCGATCTTTCGAGCTTGACATCGATATTCAATGTGCCTCTTACCATACGGTGATCGCTTCCTGTCTTAACAGCGTTGATCACACTGACATCATTGAATATGTGCTTCTTCGTCGACATGATAAAATCGATCTCGTTTTTGACTTTACCGTCCGGACTGATCCAGGTCCATTTGCGGCTTACGGGCTTCCTAAAGAAGGAGTTCATCATATAGAGGTTCTCCCTCTCCATAAAGTCTGCCAGCATCTGGCCTCTATCGTTCCGTTGCCCAAATCCAAATTGCCCCACTCTCAGCTCATCACCGCAACGTTGCCCCAACTTTGCATTGAAATCCCCCATCACAACCGTGTAGTGGGTTTTATAGCTATGCATGGCTTTAGAGATCTCCTCATACATAGCCTCCACTTCGTCATCGTCGTGTGTCGAGGTCGGAGCGTAGACCTGGATAACATTCAGCGAATATCGTTTCGATAATCTGAGTATCAGGTACGCTACCCTGCTCGACACACTTCCGATGGTGATCACGTTGTTGACAAGGGATTTATGGACGATGAACCCGACACCACCAATGGACTGTTGGTCGCCCTCCCGGTGGTAAAGTAAGTTACCGGATTGCAGGGTTATCGAGTCCTCCCCCTCTCTTCGGACTTCAGATAACCCAATGATATCCCAATGTAACTTACTTATTGCCTCTTCCAACTCTACGAGCTTCGCGTCGAGCCTCAATGTGCGCGTGTTGTAGGTTGCCAGGTCGAGTCGTCGGTGTTGGTAGCCGGAGCCTACCCGGAGATTCTTAGCACCCCCTGCCCCGCCGTTACCATAGCCGCTACCGTAGCTAGGAATAGCGGGGCCGCCGGGGACTGGGGGCCGATTTGTTGGTTGTGTTGTCATTGGGGGGGTTGTGCCATAATCGCCACGCTTGGCAGGCGGGTTGGCGATCGCAGTATTGGCCTTTTGTAACTGGAGACGCTGCTGCCCATCTCCTGATGGCAGTTTTCCCTTAGTCGCCTCTTACGACACCCACGGGAAGAGAGGGGGTAGTGCTATTCTATTTATGTGCCGGCACTACACGGCACCGGCACACTTACACACTTACTAATATAAAAAATGTGAAAGTTTGTATATTGGTAACACAACCACGGCGGTGCGGCTGAACTAGCTGCTTACCATCAACTCTTAATGCGGTTTTGTTTAGGACCTAAACTGATCTGCTTCGCTTATTCGTACCACGACAGCTTAATATCAATGACAGCGATTCAGTGATCGATAAATGACATTTCACAGCCGCTAAGCTGTCAGGAACTCTTATTTGACTTATAACCCGGTCGATTTAACATGACACCTGCAGGTTATACCCGTCCCTCTCACTCTCCGGGTATGACAGAATCGAGTGAAAGAGACGGGTAGAAGAAAAATGACACAAATCGTTCGGTCATTAACATTTAGCAATTCATTTGCGATCCAGTTTTTAGAAGGGCATAGTCCGAAAGAAAGCAATTCATTTTAGGAACCTATTCTGCATCGCGCTATTTTTGAATCGCTGTCTTAAAGTTGATGGTAGGCATCTGCCGCACCGCCGTGGTGGATGTAATTTGGAACATACCTAAGCTTCTTTATCGCAATACTCCCATGGAAACAGGAACCGCACGGGTGAAACTAAGTTAGGTGCAGCTAGAACGTAAATATGTTCTTACTTTCCGATACGTACCCACTACTAAAGCTAACTTGCCTTTTATGAGCTAGAAAGGGAATATAAAGGTGGATATATTTAAATATACGTAAATATAATAATAAGCTCCTAACTCACTAAAATTGACTTAAACGTCTAAAAAACTATCTTTAACTACAACACCAAGTTGATGTTGTTTTACATTATTTTATTTTTTATATTTATTTAATAATCAAGCTTTAATCTTTCATTTGAGACGGTTTACTTATGTATTAAAAATATACTACTCAACAACGTGGATGTTTTATTGTGTAAGAATTTTGATATTGCCAAAAAAAAAACTTTTTAACGCGTTCTGAGCGCTCTGGTACCTCCCTCCCGTCTCCATTAAAATCGGAAGGGCCAAGTGTAAACGAGGTTAAAGTAATTTTTAAGAAAAGTTAATGTCTAAAGTAATACTTAATCATCATTAATTAAGGACTAAAGAAGATTATTTACTTTTAAAACTCGCAGTTGGCTTAAATCGAGATGGATTTAATTCAAGTTTTAAACGGCAATAAACTGTAATTTAAATATGGATTAAGCTGACTAGTCAATTTAGAAACAAATGAAATTCCATGTAATTAATTTTTAATCTCAAAGTTAGAGTGTTGTTCAAAATTATTATAGTTCAAAGAGCTTTTTAAAATGTAGATATTTTTAATAATTTGGATTAGGTACTGGTGTTTTGTAGCACCTCTACAATACACACAGTCCAAAAAGCTGCAAATTAATTTATTTGTACAAGCAAAAAGTTTACAGTTACAAATCGTATCAAAATCTGTTTTATGGTTATGAAGTTGAAAATAATAGTATAACGTAAGGAGCGTCTCTAACATCAGAGCCCAGGGTGCCTACCATCAACTCTTATTGCAGTTTTGTTTAGGACCTAAACTGATCTGCTTCGGCTATTCGTACCACGACAGCTTAATATCAATGACAGCGATTCAGTGATTATTCAATGACATTTCACAGCCGCTAAGCTGTCATGACATGTCATTTGACTTATAATACGGCCAAGCTAAACACCTGCAGGTTATACCCGTCCCTTTCACTCTCCGGTCATGACAGAATCGAGTGAAAGAGACGGGTAGAAAAAAAGGACACAAATCGTTCGGTCATTCACATTCAGCAATTCATTTGCGATCCAGTTTTTAGAAGGTCATAGTACGAAAGAAAGCAATTCATTTTAGGAACCTATTCTGCATCGCGCTATTTTTGAATCGCTGTCTTAAAGTTGATGGTAGGCACCCTGTTGCCTTAAATGTCAAAGGTATGAAAGATATGGCGGCGTGATGCTCTCAATGTTGTCGCTTTCGATCGAGTAATTGGGTGTCAGCACAGCCATCTCTATCGTCTTCTACAAGCCATGCGTATAAAGTTGGCAACGTAGTTTTAAGTGAACCGATTTGACACCGTTTGCACCGTTTGACAGGTAAACAGCGAGTAAACCTCGAGTACTGAATCCTATGGAGATGGTATATCTTCTATACATCTATACAAATAAATAAAATTGGAGTGTCTGTTTGTAACATTAAATAACCGCTTTTTACTACGTGCATATGATTAAATATACGGTACAAATACCAAAATGACATGTTTTACAATTTTTGTCTGTCTGTCTGTTTTTCCGGCTAATCTCTGAAACGGCTGGACCGATTTTGGCGAACCGATTAATACGACAATTAGAAGTAGTTTAAAATTGAATTCCAAGATTTTCTTACATTGTGACTTAGTTACAGGTGAAGCTAATAAAAGTGTGGTAAGTATGCCACCTCCATAGGATTTAGTACTCAGAGGAGTAAACCGGTTCACAGCAATGTTGCCGTTCCGTATCATAGCATGGCTTGTAGAAGACGATAGAGACGGCTGTGGCGTCAGAGATGTAGTACAAAATAAGAAAATATGTTCTAATTATAAAATATTTCGTGTGAGTAATAACAATTGAGTTTGAATAGTCCAGTAATGTAATTTTCTTTCTATTAGGTATCATATTAGAATTTGGGAGAGCGAGTGGAGTTGAATTTGGTATTTTTAGCTTATATGATTTTGCGCTCATGTTATAATGTTATTAAAATTAAATTCCAAAGTAAGTATTTAAGTTGTTGCATGTTTTGAATTATAAAAGATAAATAATTATATTTGAAATAAAATATCGACGAGACGATAAAGTAATTTAAAAAAGTGGCCTAGTTGTAAACATAATTTTGAATAGAATTTGAGCCTCATTTGTTAATAATGAAATCAAATAAGTATTTGTTTGAAACAGGCGTCACTTAGCGTAGATTCCAAACCATTGTGAAAAAAGAAATACCTACTTGAATATAGCTCACTTCCGCAATAAACACATCAGGCAAGATGCACCGCCCGCCTACCCCCAAATAATGCACATTCGTACCACAATACTTGCAGTTGCAGATAGCAAGACAGCGAGACACCTTGCACCTTCACCGATTAGATTACTCTACATGTGTTTCGCCCCAACTCGACGTCCTCAGGAGCTATTAGATATTAGACCGTGTGTATCTTGCATTTTGTGTTTCTTGCAGAAGTAAGCTACATAATAATATATTTATTTTTCTACAATGAAATTGGTTGTATCTGAACATACTAATCCCGATTTTGTGCAACCTCATTAACACATAACACATAACATTGTAGGTAAGGTACACTTTAAAATACACAATTTCATACACTTTAAAAGCACTTTGTTTGGTGAAACTAAAGCTGTATTGACAATATAAAGCGTGTCTCAAAAGTAGGTATAGGATTTGAATTTCGCGCTATTTCCGAAATATTCAAGATGGCGGGTTGAAATTTGACATACGTCATCTTGACACATGTAAAATTAATCGTGGAGCGTTTCACAATAAAACAGCGCATAGAAGTTTTACAAATATTTAACGAAAATTCACGATCAATTACAAACACTCGTCGAAAGGTCGAAAAATCTCCTAATTTCAAGAAGAGGTGATGTCAAATGGCCACCGAGATCTTGCCATCTGATGGCACTGGATTTCTTTCTTTGAGGCTACGTCAAAGATAAAGTCTACACCAACGATAAATATAGACAATATAGACAAAATATTCGCCGAGTTATTGGTGAAATAAGTAGCGAAATGTGTGAAATTAGCAGCGAAAAGTGTGAAAGTGTCATGAAAAATTTGCACACAGCAAAAATGCCCGTGGCGGCTATTTAGCAGATATTCTATTCCGATAAAATTGTACAAGTCTCTTCTTTAAAATAAAATAAAACTAGGAAGAAATTCCAATCCATTCGCGTTTTATTGAGACAAATCATCCTATACCTACTTTTAGGACACCCGTTACTGTAAAGAGATAACTTACTATATTTACTATATTTAGAATATTATTCCTAGCGATAAAACATCACATTCCCATGGGAAAAGCAGTTTGTTGCGCGGGAAAAGTTTTAATTACACACGGACATATACTAAATAAATAAGAGATGTAAGTTAGACATTTATCCATATCCCTAGAGGAGACGTCTGCCTTTAGCTTTTAGGTCTCAACTTATACTGGCAAACTAATAAACAATTCATGCTAAATTTGTGGCGAATCTTTAATCCTGGAGCCGTACACTGAAACGCTAATCCGAAACTTCGGTTAACCCCGTCTCTTTCACTCGATTCTGTCACAAATGGGGAGTGAGAGGGACGGGTATAACGAAGTTTCGGGTTTTGCGTTTCAGGGTAGGCCCTCTGGTTCGGAGTAAAGCCACAGCTTAGGAACGATTTACATTATCTATACTAATAATAGTCATTATAATAATTGTGAAAATGTGTTTGTTTGTCCCTACTTCACGTCAAAACGGAGTAACGGATCGACGTGATTTTTAGTGTGGGGTTAGGTTGGGAGCTGAGAGTCACACTCTAGCTCCCATAGCATAGTCATTTTATCCCGGATAAATGCTATGTTCCCGCGGGATAACGTCACGTAGCTAACGCGAGCGAAATGCTTGTTAAAAAGTAAAGAATTAATTACATCGCGTTACCGACTCTGGACGTTATCAGAAATAACTTTTTTGGACTCTGTAATTTGATAGCCATTTCCTAACAATAGTGGTTAACAGAAACAAAAACTGTTTTTGCCTGAGTGATATCTGGTCACGTCTACGATATCACCCTGTATATAGTAAAAGAAAAAAAACTTGAAAAACTCTATACAAAAGCTTTGACAGAGATACTTCTTTGGTCGAATGGTAGCATTAATTTATCGTATTGATTATATTGTTGCAGGCGGATAGTTGAATCCGCGGGATAGTTAAGTATGGCAGCATGTACCCCTATTTTTTGTGATTCCGTCAACTTATGGGAAGATAAAATAGCTTACGGAAAAAAGGATTGGCCTAGGCGTTTAATTAAATGGCAGATTCAACCATTTGGCTGTGACATATACACAACCCCAAAGATATTAAAGACTTATATGTAATGGGTGTGCTACGTGGTTTTTTGTACAGCCGCGTGGTTTCTGTTTGTTTTTAAGAATAAAAAGTCAATTATTTATATTTCATCATGTGATATTCTAGATTATAATATGTCTTTTTGCCAAATTTCATTTAGATCAGCTCACCCGTTCTGGAGAGTTTTGATGAATTAACACCCAGACATGAGAAAAAACATAAATGTTCACCGCATGAATATTTCTCCTATGCAGAGATCAAACCACCGACCCATCAGAGGACAACAAAGCATCTATAAGTATACATTAATTCTCTACGACCACCCGAAGGAAGTTTTCATTTAGCCTGTCTATTTTCGTTGTAAGAACTGTCACTTACAGTGGAAGTAGGCCCATTAATCAAGCTACCTACTTCGGCCTCGGGCGTGCCTTATCACCGGGCCAGCGAAAAATGGGGACAACAACAAGTAAATTAAATCTCAAGAGAATCTGTGTTTCCAAACTTGACATCGCTAAGTGTTATTAGTACTAGATATTACAAACATAAACTTTTACAGAGATAGATTATAAACACCCAGACACAGTACAAAAACAATTTTTTTTTTATCTGTTTGAATCAGACGCCTGGTTTTTGTGCTCATACAAATAAATATTATTTCTTTTTTCATAACAATAATGTTCAACATAAAAATGTTCAACACAAAAATGTTTGTCACGGGTGGGAACCGTACCTATGACCCTTAACTCGGTAGGTGTGGTTAGTACTATAACTGTGTCATAGGGCCTTTAATCCCTTATCACTGGTCCCGCGAAAAACAAGGAAGTTAAATCTCGAAAGAATATTAGTTTTCAAAAGAAGGTATCATTAGCCATTAGTACAGGAAATAGCACAAACATATATTTAGTTCCTTGTACTACCCATTCTCATATTACGAATGCGAAAGTTTCTAATTCTGTTTGATTAGTACTATCTTTTCATTCTAACTACACCACTAAAGAACGCTACCACTAAATCCCTAAGGAACGCTATAACTGAATTCACGAGTCGCGCGTTTTATATCGTTGCCTGTATTTAAATTGATAACAAAAGTAAGATAAGAAATTTGCTTATTTGTGTGTTAAAGTGTCCAAATATAAATAAATTAATATTATTATTACTTTGACAGCCGATCACGACCCCCAGATCACGTCGTGATCTAATTTCATAGATTTTTCTCTAAAAACGCGACGCTATAACGTGATCGGCGTTTGTTGCAAAGTGTAGCTGTATTCTTTAGCTACACATACATATGCGAGTCATTTGCGTAGCATGAAGCAGTGGCAAATGGGGTGGCAAATGGCTGGAAATTTGGATGGGGAAAATAATAGTAAGTTTATTGTTTTTTAGTACTTATATCTAGGTTTATCTAGGTTTTGAATGATTTCTTTTAACATTTTGCATGTTTTAGCATGTTTTGCGTAGTTTCAGAAGGATTACACTATTTATAATCGAAAAAAAAAAACATAATCTATAAAAATAACACAAAATACTCTATTACATATCAAGGTTCTTTTTCAATGTTGTTCCTTAAATGTGTACAGTTTTAACCTTTGTGGGATTTACCTGTTGTGGGGTATATTTTTATCTTATAAAAAGTAACTTATTTTCTAAATGGTTGTATTCCACCCGATATAATTTGCGACGTAAGTCTAACAATTGAACGCTCGTAGCAAAATCCCGAAGACATAGATACCAAAGTCATAACATTGTGTAGGCGTTGGCTATTCCACATTCAATGGATGGGTATTGCCACAGAATATATATTACAAGTATTCCATATTCATATAAAAGCCTCTCTGCGAGAGAGAGTGACGATAGCGATGTCGGCTGCGGTGTGAACCGAAGTATGACAAGAGGTGAAACTTGTTAGCTTGCTCGCCAGTTGGCTCTGTGGCCAGTGCTGTATGACATGGAGCTCTTTTTTATCTTCAACGAGGTAGCACTTAGCTTTCATTACTACAACTGATGTTAAGTGATGATGAGGCTAAAGGTGGAAGCGCTCTACTCCCGGAATCCTCAATATCTCAGTATGCATTTCATACATATCCTACCAAAATCAAGCCGCGATAGGGCAATCCTACCATCCTACTAATATTATAAATGTGTAAGTTTAGATGTTTGGATGTTTGTTACTCAATCACGCCAAACAGCTAAACGGATTTGGCTGAAATTTGGGACTTAGAGACTTTGTAACCTGAAAAGGAACATAGGCTTCTTTTTATTCCGGAAAAATATCACATTCCCGCTGCTTAACTCCGTGTAGTCCACGCGGGTGAAGCCGCAAAAACTCGCGTTCCGACCTTTTGAATGAAGATGGGATACTGATTGTATTTATTCTGTGGTATTACTACTAAACCCACGCGTAGTAATAAAGGGAAATGCCTGCGTTTTATTATGGATGATTAATGGAACTTCTTGTTTGTTAAAAAATTAAAACATTCTGTAAACTTATTTAATCAAGCAAGCAATAAATTACTAGATGTTGAAGAGTTTATAGTAAGGTTGTGATCTTTTAGTAAAATGTCAGTTTGATGTAGGTGCCATTCTTAAAACAAGTTGAACTACGCGATTTGAAGAGTTTAGAAATAAGTATGATAAAGTAAGGTAGATAGATGTGTTACTAGACTAGTATTGGATTTATATTCTGGGGCCTAATGATATACCTATAAGTCGAATGGGAAATGAGGAATAAGTATGATAAAGTAAGTCAAACATGTTACCGGACTAGTGATGGATGTAAATGTTACTGCCTAATGATTTAAGTCGAATGGGAGATGAGGAAACAGAGTGGAAATGAAGTGAAAGGCGTCCTGTGAACCCAATTAAAACAGAGATTAAATATCTTTGCAAGTATCATACTTATCGCAACGAGATAAAGACCAAAATATTCGCAATACGTTCTGCTATACAAAAAATGAAAAAAGTGAATTTTGCCAAAAAAAAATTTTGCCACGACGGGGACGAAAAGGAAAGAACAGAAAGAAGATGATAAAAAGCCCTTGTTTTGGAGAAATACTGCTGTTTTTATTCACATACGTATTTAACTATGATAATTGCTCATAGCCTTGTAACACGCTAACTAAAATAAATTAATGCCCTGTACACCACTTCCGTTGAAAACATAAATTGGGTTATTCAAAATTGTGAAGTTGTGATTAGATTTAGAAGGCTTTGTTTGAGATTAGACATAATTAAAACGGATTTTATGGGTTAGATTCATTATTGTCACGCGAGCTGAAGTATTATCAAATCCTTTAGAGTATAGAAAATCAAAAATAAAATATAGATGTTTTCTAGCAGGCTACTAACGATAAGTTATTATTAATTGCGTGTTTGTTTAACTAAATTAGTGTGGAATACTATAAAAGCTATTTTTACGAGCTACAAAATTTGAACTTGACAACGTGGTGACATGGTATATTATCACTACATAGTATAAAACAAAGTCGCTTTCTCTTTCCCTATGTCCCTTTGTATGCTTAAATCTTTGAAACTACGCAACGGATTTTGATGCGATTTTTTTTAATAGATAGAGTGATTCAAGAGGAAGGTTTATATGTACTTTTTATCCCGATATTCCCACGGGAACGGGAACCACGCGGGTGAAACCGCGGGCGGCCGCTAGTTATGTATAAGGAGAAATACATATTTATTTATTTTTCTTCACTTCTAAATTTAAATTATACTTTATCCTAAGTTGAATACCTTTGGTAAACTCTTAGAACTCGTTAAACACCGTAACGGGTATTTCAACTCAAGCTGAAATTCAGTAAGTACTTACTTTATACCAGAGACTATCGTAAGTAGGTTTATTTCAAAAAAATAAATTTTATTTCATTTTCTTTCATTGCAAAATCTTTAGGCTACTATTCAATACAACTAGGAACTTTTCACTTAACAGTTTCAAAACATTAAATTCTGAATAAGAAGGTTTGTAAACTTGTGTTTCTGATTTACGGGGCAGTTTTAAGATGAGAAGATACTAGATAAACTTAACATTTGTACACAAAATATCACTTAAAGTAAAGATAAATCGTAGCAATTTAACGCGATCTTGTATAAATTAATTCAATAAAGTTGTCTTGAAATCTGAAAGCTCAAGGTCATCTTGCGGACAGCCATGCTTTATGTTTTACTTACATGACTTGCGCCCCAATACTAGAGCGGTACTCAACTTTTGTATCGTCTCAAACATCGCCCTGTCGCTATTAATGTCTAACGTATGAAAGAGACGCCATGATATTTAAAACCCTCCCAAAGCTATGTATCATTCAAGTATTCGGGCGTGTGTCCGAGAAGCAAATTGAAGTAACCGACATCGCAAGAAGGGTTGCTGAAGTGGCAGAGAAAGGAAAACATAGCAAAAAGAACCAAATTATTATTTTTTTTGGATATAATCAGGCGTCAATATTGGCGGAAGTCCCTTGTGAAAAAAGAAATATTATGTAGCATATATTCGCAAATAAACACAACATGCACGATGCACCGCTCACCCGCCTGCAAAAAATTGCACATGCACATAGGTGCAGTGTTGTTAGATCGAGCGAAATTCAGCACTGAATAGATCTAGTGCTGGGATTCGCACGATCTAACAACTCCTGAGGATGCCCAGGTTGGGGCAAAACACGTGTAGAGTAGTCTATTCGGCGAAGGTGCAAGGTGTGTCACTGTCTTGCCAGCTGCAGCTGCAGGTATAGTGCACTGATAGTTTCGTAGTGTAGGTATGTGCATTTTTGGCTTGTATCTTGCATGTTATGTTTTTGCGGAAGTAAGCTACATAGGAAGGTATATTTCTTTTTTCACAAAAGAAGAAGGAGAGAATGGTTGGTGATAGGACTTGTTCTTAGTCCGCCTGGCTAGCTACCACCATCTTTTCTAAGTCTGACGACATAACAATGATGTTTTCAGCATTATTCTGTTTCCGGCAGTTAGAGATAAGATAGCCAGTTTCTCAGTGATTGAGGATTCCGGGAGTAGTGCGCTTCCACCTTTAGCCATATCACCACTTATCATCAGGTGTGATGAAGGCTAAGAGCTCCTGAGTACCTGAGCTCCTGAGTCCTACCCCTTTGTAGGTAAAAAAAAGGACCAAATCAATATGGTGGGCGGTAAGGTCCTGAAATGGCAACCGCTACTGGAAGACGTTCCAACGTCCATCTTTCAAGGTGCACCAGAGATCTAGTGAAGGTCGCGAGAAGCCGCTGGATACGGACAACTCAGGCAGGACTAATAGCCTGAGGTCGCAAAATCGTAAAGGCAGAAGCATAGATTTACATTTGAACACAAATCAAGCTAGGTAGCCTGAGGTCGCAAAATCGTAAAGGCAGAAGCATAGATTTACATTTGAACACAAATCAAGCTAGGTATCTAAGTTTCCTGTTTCTTCCGTGTGCTTGCTGCAAATATGTTAACATCTATCTTAGGAAGAAGATAAGGGCAATGCTAAGCTGTTGATATAGTAACCAAAGTATTTATTGATGTAACAAAGTATTAACGTATTCATCCGCTTTTACAGCCAGTGTTTAAAATTTCAGTTGTTTAAATAAACAACATGATCTATTGTTTGTTTTTCAGTGCATGGAATGTTGTTTTACATATTTCCTATTGCTTTTGAGTCAAGAGTTTGTATAAGCTTGTTGATTGATCAATACAAGTTTGTTTTGTTGAGTTGTTTGTTCGTTGTAGCAAAAATATGCTACAATGTTCTTCTTTTTATGATTAAGTAGAAAATTAATATTTCCTGTTTATAACGCTTTGTTATTAATCAGCGGTCAAGTTAAACGTATGTTTTGCTCAGTCGCTTAGATGGCATGCTATTTAAGCGTCCTTACACTTTGTAATTAAATGCAAAATAGTTAATTAACTATTTTAGTTATGTTGTGTTTAAAATTTTGTCCCTTTCTATTTATCTATTTATAAATGATAATATCATACATATTTTGCCACCTACACGGCGTATACATTTAATTACAAAGTGTGAGGACGTTTAATAGCATGTCATCTAAGCGACTGAGCAAAACAAACATTTAACCTGACCTCTGATTAATTACGAAGCATTATAAACAAGAACCCGTTTTAATGCTCATGAAATTGAAGGGAGAAAGTAACTTGGTGTACAGAAAATATCGTAGTATGTATTTACTGAGCTTTTGATAAAAGTTACTTAAAAGCGAAATCTTGTAGGCCTAGTACACTTATACATCAAAATAAATATTATTTTTAGTATTTGGTATAATAATTCATTAATGAATTCGAAACATTCATTTATTAGTAAATTAACAAATATGTACTCTTACATATTATTATATCACATAAAAAAGTCCCTGACTGTTTTCACAAAACGTGACTCGCTTTTCTTTTGACTTTTCTCAACTCTGCTCATTCAAGTTGTAATAGGCATAGTTATTTAAAGTATTACATTATTTTTAGTTTAGTTAAACAAATAAGTAAAGTTTAAGAGCTTTTGGAGATAATAGCTTTCTTTAAGGTTATATTGTGTTTTTTGTTTAAAAATATTGTGGAAAATATCATACCGCTTCGGAGCTTTCACCCTCCGCATGTACCTAAATATCAACTATATACCTACCCGGCTTAACACACGTTCACAGTTTTTTCTGTTTACGCAAAATCTATCACCAACATACATTTTAACTAAACGGTGCATAATAAAAAAAAATAGACTTACGTGTTCCACATGTTTGTTCCGAGAAACAACACTTATATGCACACACCACACATAAAATGCACTTCACTGCACTATGTGGCACTGAAACGACGCGCCCTCTCCGCAGGCCGGCCGCGACTGACGCGGGGAGCGGGACGCGCCGTCCCCCCCACCCCCCACTTCCCATCCCTTCCGACCATCCCCCACCCCCGTACCAAGCACCGAGACAATTTTTCCGTTTTGGAATCACCAACCTACTTATCTTCGATCGCTGGATTTAAAAGCGCAGTTAAGCTTTGCTTTGCTTAAATGGTTATTGCCGGTAGTAATGTGATAGGTACTATTGTTAAGTGTGTAATTTCTTTTTTGGGAATAGTTTCGTGGTTGTGGGTAATTTTCTAATACGTGGAGTTGCGTTCTGAGAATGCACATTCCTCTGGGGAGCAGAAGAAGAAGATTTATTGCAGTTAAACTAATAGTTTGAGTAATGTAGCATTATGACTATAGTAATTTCGCTCTATTTGTTAAATGCTTCGCAGTAGTTTTCGTATGGAAAATGTTCAGATGAACAAACTAGATTTGAGCAACTATTGTTTGGTGTGTACCTGCCCTAACCCTATTAGAGTACGTGTGTTTTATAAAGAAAAACTTTATGCAGTAATAGAAATAGATGCCATTCTTTCAGTAAAGAGTAAATGCATGTAATTCCAGCAAAACATGAAACACCAATTTCATCCAATCCCCAATAGCTTCGATTCTTCGATTTAAAAGAACTATTAAGCCTTTTAGAGTCGCTATTAGAGTGTTGCTATCATCTAACTGGTGAGAATAGGGGCGCAATGTAATTACGAGTTGATTCGAGTATCGATAGAGTTATCATGTTGAGCATCAAACTACGTTTGTACGTACAATGTTAAAAAATACATATTTCTACGCATGTTCATCGGTACCCCTATAATGAAAAACTATCGATATGGAAATCGAGTAGTAAACTATACCGTCTTTCATAAGCTGTCAAAGTGCTGCTGTCAAATATGTATTGTGAATTACCGTGCCTTATTACGATACGATCACGATAACGGTTGCCATAACGACAGTATTTCGTGCTCGGGCTACTTATGGCATGGCAGGACGAAAAACTTAATGTTTCCATGCTAATATTTTAAATATAAACATAACACTGTATGTTTGTCTGGTACACTTCGTTTACACGTGACCTATCATTGACAATTTGTCAAAAGTCTAAAGTATATGAAGGACGTATCCGTTATTTACCACGGTTCGTGTTTGTGTGAACAAGGACATTTAAAAATTGTAGGTACTGCCGCCAAAACTAGGATGAATTGCGAAAAAAAAATATTAGTTAAACGTTATCGTGTGAACAAGCCGCGCCGTTACTGTAGCGTTACAGTTAAGGGCAGGATCTTCCAAAAACTCTGTCTTTGTCTTTTTCCTTACGTGTAAAGAGTAATGAAAATAACCTCACTTTTTCATTTTTTCAATGTTTTTGTAGTTATTTTGAGCATAAATTCACTTTTTAAAAAAGTAGCCTGAGAATAGTCTACAATATGTCATTACCTATTTTTCTATATATTATTTGTGAATTAGAGATTAATAATCTAAGTATAAAACCAAAAAAATATTAAAAAAATGAAAATTTTCTTTGTTTTTGAAAATTTTTATTGTCGAGTTACGATACGAATATCGTGTTTCTAGCCACAAAATAATCAAGATCGTTTATGAAACTACAACATTATATTTTTATCTGCTCATAATAAAGAATATTTGATTGTTTACTTTTGAATCAAAAATAGGTTGATTTCGATAATTTGGAAGTACGTGCAATTAATGTATAATGTGCGCGCCAGACAACTGGAGAGTTTTTGGCGCTAGTTACAATACATTATTTTGTTCCAAGGATATGGTAAAAAATTGATTTCGATTTTGACCGCGCGTAGACTCATCTGACGCGCACTCTTGTCCCACATTCTTGTCTGTTCCGGTGATAGCCGTGACAGAGGAGACACTTGCAATACAAAATTAGCTGTCAAAATGAACAGTCGTTTAAAAACTGTAAACCAGTTTCCAAAGGCTATCACCGGAACAGAAAATGCTTGTCGCACTATATTCGTAGCCTACTACGTAGCCGTAGCAGAATATCGTAGAAGCATAAACCATTCGGTTCCCAACACGTTTTATCCTATCCTACTTCCTATACTATACTATATACTATACTTTATACTATATATTATATCCTACTAATATTATAAATGTGAAAGTTTGGATGTTTGGATGTTTAGATGTTTGGATGTTTGTTACTCAATCACCGCAAAACGGGTGAACGGGTTTTGCTGAAATTTGGGACATAGATACTTTGTAGCCTGGAGAGGAACATAGGCTACTTTTTATCCTGGAAAAGTATCCCATTCCCGCGGGACGTCGTGTAGTCCACGCGGGCGAAGCCGCGGGCGGAAAGCTAGTTACTAATAGAATTTTTAACTTATGGAATTTACTTATTTTCTTCTGTAATATTGAGTGGAACTGGACTTATTACGTCATCTACTTGTATTAATATTTGTACAAATAGAGATTTTTAATTATTTTTATGGATCCACAATGTAATTCTGTAAGTAAGTATAGGAAAAAATGTGAAAGTAAAAAACCACGAACCCTATAAGTAGATTTCAGGCGGGATACGAACCCGCGCCTCCGGGAATCAGGCCAGATGCTCTGACCAACTAAGCTACCGAAAGGCTTACACGGCTCGTCGAATTTTGCTATCACTTGTCACGCTGTAGGCCAGCGTTGATTCATCAATGTGAGGAAACCCTCGCATCCGAAAGAAACATTTTTACAAATGTTTAACAGTCGATTAAGATGAAACAGCCATTAAATTGGGATTTTAAATTATTTTGATTGCATTTACATGCGAAAAGATCGCGGGTAGAACGCTACAATACAACGCTAGTACACATATAGCTCCATCAAAACATGCCTTTATGACGTTCTCAATAGCAAGAGTGTTGTCGCGCCCTAATCCTAGCGTTTATCGCCGTCGCAGCAAGCGCGCCAGTCAGTTTATTAAGGGTTTATCCGAGCGAAGTTTCTGAACACTCTGAAATTAGTCCTGGGAAATACTCAATATTCAAGAGTTGCCAACTCCTACTTGCTTATTGAAATACTCACTTAACAACATTTTAATACAATATAATAAAGGCTAACACACGCTTAAAAGTATCGCAGACGTGCTGCATTGCGTCTGCGTGCGTGATGAGTTTGTAATATTTGAACTTGTACGCCTAGGTTCACACCGACAGGGCGTTTGTGCTCTTCTTCTTCTTCTTCATTCGATACGGGCGTTTTCCGCAACTCGACGTCTTATTGCGCCTATTTTGCGTGTGGAGGGTGTGCAGCCGGATTACTCCAGCCAGCCCAGCTCTGCCAGGAAAGCACCCAGCGCCCTCACGTCGGAGACCGCTTCATGGACGCTTCCCGGCGAGCCGAGGTACCTCGCCCGGTAGGGGGCCACTCCGTCACATTCGACCAGGACGTGCGCAGCTGTTTCTTCGGCCCTCATGCAACCTCTGCAAAGGGGGCTGTCGGTGATTCCTAAGTTGAAAAGGTGTCTGTTGAAATTTCCATGTCCTGTTATAGCACCCGTCAGGGCGTTTTTGCACTACCAATGAATTTTACCGATCCGGAAAAAATCGGATGCTTGTATTTTAATAATTAATCATTTATATTAGTAATTAATTAAATACAAGCATCCGTTTTTTTCCGGATCGGTAAAATTAAGTGGTAGTGCACAAATGCCCACAGTGTTGCATCGCAATGCGTCTGCGACACCGTTCGGTGAGAACCTGGACAAGTCTGCGTGCGTTTTTGATGTGTGGCAGGCAGCCTTTATCCGAGCGAAATTTTCGAACACACTAAAATTATTCCGGGGAAATACTCAATATTCAAGAGTTGCCAACTGCTTCTTGCTTATTGAAATACTCACTTAACAACATTTTATCTAGGTATATAAATAAAAATAAATCGCCGAAATTTACGTAAGCGCATAACTTTAAAACGACTCCAACATTTTTTTGTTGTGTTTGGAATAGATAAACTAATAGATGACGCGAACCGTGCGAAGCCAGGGTGGGGCAGCTAGTTACATTATAAATGTTTCAATTTTTTAAAGAACTTATTCAAATGTTAGTGACGCGCCTATTTAAATAAGCTGACTATAAATAAAAAAATTAAACGTTGTTCCGGCCCAACTTTCTTTTTATTATCTTTGCTATCAGTAAAGCCTACATCCTCATATTGTTAGTGAGTACATTGTTAGTCTAGGAGACCGGCAAACTCAAAACAGAAACCTTTTGAATCTTTTTTTTATACACAACGGTTTAGCACCTAGCCTTCACCACACCTACCCCCTGACTCACGAACCGTCGGAAATGGGATCGAATTCGAATTATGTGCTTTGTCTTTGTCTATTCTATAGTATACATTCCGCTGTTGGGAGCGTTTCCGACAGCTCATGAACTAGGGGGCTGATGTTAAGTGATGATAAGGCTAACAGTGGAAGCACCCGGAATCCTCAATCACTGAAAAGCTGACTCTTTTATTTCTAACTGCTGCAAAACAGCAATGCTGAAAATTTCTTCACTACATAGTATAAAACAAAGTCGCTTTCTCTGTCCCTATGTCCCTTTGTATGCTTAAATCTTTGAAACTACGCAACGGATTTTGATGCGTTTTTTTTTAATAGATAGAGTGATTCAAGAGGAAGGTTTATATGTACTTTTTATCCCGATACTCCCACGGGAACGGGAACCACGCGGGTGAAACCGCGGGCGGCCGCTAGTATTTTATAGCGAGGCAAACGCGGGACCTCTGAAGCTTATACTGGTGATGTGTACTACTAGACCACAGGAGCGGTTTAGTCTGTATTATAGTCAGACAAATTTGTAAAGTTTTGCATTCACTTCTTGATAAAGTTTCAACGATATTTCAAAATTAAAAATTAACTTTTTGATAGAAATAAGAGATATTATTATGCCTTTTTGTTATTTATCGTTTAACTGAGTATGATTTAATTAACATCATTTAAGGCGATACTCGGAAAAAATATGCTAAAGCGAGATAGCAATGAGAAAATGACGCGCGCGGGAGCGAGACCGATTTTGCCGATTACGCAAAAAAAACACAAAATCACTTCGTATTAAAAAACTATAGCGATTTTAAAAAAATGCTTCTAAACGATCCTAAATATTATTGGTGTCCACTAATTAAACCAATTTTCAATAGTATATGTAACCCCATTTAAGAATAATCTTGATATTTCGTATTTTTAGAGGTATTTTCGAAAAGAAAAAGTGTCGAGCCAAAATCATAAAATCGTGTTTTTGAAACTATACGATTCTAGATAAAGGTATGAAGAAATATATATCTTATTAGCAGATTTATAACAACTCTAACCGTCCTATAGTTTTATATCAAAGAGTCCATACTTTTTCCGAGTAGCGCCTTAAGTTTCTCAGGATACGTATTATCTTGTAAAACTAATTCAAGTTAACAGGCCTTCATAAACAGAACAACAATATGTGAACCAACGCAACCGCCAATTTCCTTCACAAAATATAAGCCTTTATGAATTCATAACGCGATAATCGTGTAACTTCCGCAATTATAATAATAAAAGAGCTTACACTGTAAAGCACACACTTAATCCATGCTTAAACCATTAAAGTAATTAGTATGCTAATTTAATTGTTTGATTGTGAGCAAGTTGGCTGTGTCTAGTTTCTATTTCTTTAACCATGTAAGTAATATTTGCTATATTTAAGACCTTAGGGAATGCCTATTGTATGGCCATTCGGGTATACAATAAAATACCCAATGAAATTAAAAGACTGACCTTAACTAAATTCAGGACACAGTTGTTTAAATTTTTAATTAACAAATTATATTATTCCGTCAATGACTTCTTGGATGATAAAATAGTGTTAAATAAATTATGACTGATATTTTGAAATAAGTATAATGATTGTAAATTGTAATTGAAATTTTTATTTGATAAAGATAACTGATTGAATAATTTATAATAATATACTTAATCTCTTTTAAATCTCCCAATTTTAAATTAAAGTAATAATTATTTAACAGATTAAATTGCAGTTTTGACAATAAGTGTTAATAATTTTTTTTTCGAAAACTTTTGCACGTTGACAATAACAACAACATATGCTGGTGGTTTGTATGTAACAACTAATGTAACCATATTTTTGCAAATAAATATATTGATTGATTAAAACCATTGTGGGACGGCAACAAAAATTGAATTGATTTTCAGGTATTCTAGTTACCGCACCAATCTGAACCGCACCACCCGAAGCGCACCAAAAGCATTCCAGTTACGGCACCAATTGGTGCTATTCATAAAACGAATTAACATATTATTAAAACATTCCAGTTCACGGTTCAGATTGGTGCGGTAGCTGGAAAACCTCAATATTTTGAAGTTGGTGATATTTTTTATACAAGCAAATTGGGTCAACATTTTGTGATAGAATAGGTAGCTTCTTCGTTAACAGGAAAGAACAATATTTTTATTAATAAAAATGGTAACTTCGTAACGTTAGACGTGGATAACAAGAGCTACAAAATTATAAAATGTTTACATCAAAAATAAACTAGTTGTTGTGAAAGCTACATCGCAATGTTTTGATTGAGAAAGTTGTACTGGTGACAATGTTTTTTAAAACTATAAAACAATTTACTTTTATCGTTTTTTTTACATAACATCTTAAAAAAATACACAAATTAACCGTGAGGCCCCCGTGGTACCACCAGCTTGTACCACCGGTAGTACGGGCAATTTTTCTTTCCCACGGTACCACTATTCGGTGGTACCACCCAAATTAATATTTGCATGTGGTACCACCGGTGGTAAAACGAGCTGGTGGTACCACGGGGGAGATACGAAATTACCGGTGTAACCTTCGCCGCACAAGAGCCACACGCGACAGTTACAAATTCCGTCACTTGAAGCTAGAAAAAGAAACAAGTGAAGACTAGCGGCTGCGCCGGCGGCGGCAGGCGTCAACCGTGGGCGGCAAGTTCATTATAAAATGTATGAAAATACAGGAAATAGGTTGGACGCGGCGTTTTGTGGTCGGTGACCTGTGTGCGGAGAGGCTTAATTCATAATAATCATTAAATGCGAAAGTTTTAATCCCCCGCCAAGTCGAGTCGTAGGGCAGAAGCCGGTTTTGGCCACTTTTTGCTCTAAAAGTTTTCTTAACAACTTTTCGCCATTTTTGCTAATGGCAATTAAAATAAGGTATTTTAAGGTAATAATAAAAACCGTCAGAATTCCTTGTCATATGATTTTTTTTCAATAATTTCCTTTTTCTGTTTGAAAAAATGTTTTGTATGAAAATTTTAAGAAATTTGTTTTGGATGAAATACTTTATTAAACAATCTACAATCAAATTGTTGTTGATTTGTTTCTAGCGCATTAGAATATATTGATTTAACCTGGGTTTGGTTTTGATTTTTCGCCAAACTGACATAAGTTTAACTATCAATAAGTGGCCAAAACCGGTACATTTGGCACCTCTCACACATTTTGTGTAATATACAAAAAACTATTTCAGTTTATTAAATTTGAAAAATGTACCTTTGTATGTAGATAAATTATCTATAATTTAAGATATAATTTGTGTTTTAAATACCTTAGACCATTTAGTACTTATTGCTTAAAAGTCAAAAAATCCTTAAAGTGGCCACAAAGGGTACCTCTGCACTACCATCTTTTTCTGGAACCATTTCAGCTTATTTTTAACCGACTTCAAAAAAAGGAGGAGGTTCTCAGTTCGGTTAAATTTTTTTTTTTTTTTTTTTTAATGTTTGTTACCTCATAACTTTGTCAATTATAAACCGATTTTAGAAATTCTTTTTTGGTTTGAAAGCATATAGTTACAAATTGGTCCCATTGTTATACGGTCAGGATCTGATGATGGCATCCTGGAGAAATCAAGGGAACTCTTCAAATATTGTAGGCACACCTATAGCAATTTTGGTATTTTCTTAAGTAACTCGTGCATCTGCTTTCGGTAAGCACCATTTGGTGAAGAGTAACTGATGATGAAGACCACATATGGCCATCGAAAACATTAATTAAATACTAAATATTTTACGGGCACAATACGATTCCTTTAAGGTTCATAAGTAATTTTCAAGTATTTGCGACTGGTAGTCATCATCTCACGATGATGAGCTGGTGATGGAAGGTACAACTCCTCAATAGTTAGGAGTTGGAGGATAATTCTTTAAATATCGTTGATACGTAAATATTTGTAGTTGTTTCCTTTCAGGTTATTTAGTTAAGCTGATGATGGAAGGTAAAACTCTTTAACGCTTAGGAGTTAAAGTATGTTTTTAAGTACCACAAGCGCAAATAGAATTTTAAGTTGTATTCTTTTAAGTAATTTAGGTTAGCTGATGGTGGAAGGAAACTGCATAACAGTAAAGAGTTGGAGGGTGGTGCTAGTCTGAGTGTTCTAATTTAGATATGGGCTATTGTCGTTGCACATTGAGCTACCCTTGCTCATTATGCTATTTTTTATAGTAGATTCCTTACACTAAAAAAGGAAAAATAAACAAAATTTTTACAAAAAAAATTAAACCGCCTTCAAAACAAAACTGCAAACAAAAACTCATTTCCCAAAAACACGTAAAAGTGAAAAATAAATTGAATCATTCAATTCAAAGTACGAAAGTGCTGGAATTTTTCTAATTAATCTTGAACTTACTGATCTGATTGAAGTCGGTGTCAAGCCGAAAGTAACAAGAACGAATACTTAAAATTCAATTTCAAAACTCATTTTCATTTCATTTCAAAATAGAGAAACAATAATACACAATATCTCATCTCATGCGCTGAGTGGTGTACTTAAATTGTAACCTATCAAATACATATTAATATTAATACCTCTTTGGCTTGAAACCGACTTCAATCAGATCAGTAAGTTCAAGATTAATTAGAAAAATTCCAGCACTTTCGTACTTTGAATTGAATGATTCAATTTATTTTTCACTTTTACGTGTTTTTGGGAAATGAGTTTTTGTTTGCAGTTTTGTTTTGAAGGCGGTTTAATTTTTTTTGTAAAAATTTTTCAATTATTGTTTCACAATCACAAGTGCTGTATCAGTCTAAAATGATGAATCCAAGACTGACAGAGATGGAAAAAAGGTGGAGAGGCCTTCGCCCAGCAGTGGGACGATCCAGGCTGCTAATAGAAATAATAATATACCCCTTATTTCATGATTTATTATTCCGAAGGGATATGTTAAATGTTAAGTACCTTCGACAAACAAACATAAATAACTTCGTTATTACACTTGTTCATTAACGTTCGTGTCTTAATGAAATGAACAAACAAATGAACAATAATATTTGTACAAGTTATCATCGTCAGTTATAAGTAAGAATATAAGTAAATAACGGAGCACGCGTAAATTAACTTATATAATGATTAATCGTGATTGTACTGGTAACAAAATGTACTGAAACACGCGATGTGGACTCACGCGACTTACTCAAGCTTTCTATTTGTTGTGAATAAAACAATTGTTTTATTAGCACCTGCTAGTGAAGAATCCAATCGCGTGAACACTGAACACTCACTTCCCTTTTTGAAAGCAAATTAAATTGCATGATGTTGTGGAAACTAAAAACAGAACGAATTTGTATGTTAAAAAAAGGTTCAAAAAATTGTTTTATTTATCTCATACTTAATTACATTTTCTTACGTTTTATATTGTATCTAGACATACTTAGAATAATTACGTATAGAAAGTAAGTCCGCGCGCCCATTTTGAAGCACCTCTGGCTTCAAACGCCGAGTTTTCCATGTATGGATTTATAGAATGACGAAAAGCATACAGATAATTTTTGAACCTGGAGTAGGACATACGGCATGAGTACACTTATAATACACCACAATTTTTTATTAAGACAAATGTTAAGTTGTTAGATTATGACTATGCTAATATTTGCATGCCAACATGTATATGGTAGAAAACGATTGAATCAAATTAATATTGCAGACTATCGCAATATAATGTACATTGTTTTCAGCAAATATATAAATTTCATTTCATTTCACTTCAAATATTTTAGGTTAGTAAATGTGTTTATCCATCCATCACAAATAAACAAAAAAATCAACTGTTTACTCTTTTTATATGAGTACTTAAAGAAGTGTAGATTAGTATATTATAGAAGTTTATTTATCATCCAAAGTAGCCCACAAAAAGCTTCGTAAAATAATGATAAAACTAATGTTAACTCCACGTGAAAACAACAGGAAAGGGTTGTTTTAAATAATGTTAGCACATGAAGCAAATAACGATGCGCCAACTTTAGTTTCTAGTAAAAAGTTATAACTGACTCTAGTAAACTAGATTATGGCTATGAGTTGGTATATGTTATGTGATGCCGAAAGTTTTGTTATTAATAATGGCTATGGTTAATGTTGGTGGCTTAGTCGGACGGCAAGTTTTAATATGAGAGATATATTTAGTTAAAAGCTGCTGGAAGTACTGTTCATTGAGTAACTACAGAGTATTACTTATTAATTATTACTCAACCTTTTTTATTATAGTGAGGGGAATGCGTTTACTCATATTTATACCCCGCCCGTGTACGGGTAGTTGTTATGTGGAACTCGCCTATGCGCTTCCTGACCCCCAATCTAGTGACAAGGACTCTATGGTGGTCAGGAAAGGGGAATACCCACAAAACTCTTCACTACTTGCTCCCACCACCGTCAGTAGGAGCCGCACTGTGGACTCTGTAGGGTTTATCAATAATAGGTAATAGTATTATGCATTGTAGATTAATTATTGTTTAACCGCTAGCTAGGGATTAGGCAGATTTCAATTAACAACACAACACGCCACAAAACCGCAAATTATAAGTGAAACGTCAATTAAAATAGCTAGCAGAATAAGTCTGAAAATAATTCTGTTTGTCTGTTACTACTACCTTTAAACGTCATTTTCGAATCGTATATTTTTTTATCAAAATAAAGGATTCTAAGATTACTTACACAAAAAAATTATAAACATACCTACCTGTTATGTATTTGCGGGACTAAGAACTCCGTTCCACGCATCAAACAAGTTGGGAACAAAATACTCTTACTTCATTCGTCCTTCCTTCCTTTAACCCTAGAGTACTAATCATCGCCTGGGAGGCCGCGCTCGGACAGTTTTTTCGTTATAATTTTAAAACGCGCGGGCGTTGCAACTTGCGCGCTCCCCTCAACTCAGTGCACCCCACGACACGGTAGACAGTCTGTCGTACGTCCCGCGGGCTCTTGTCCTTTGCGAGTTATAGAGTGTCGGGTCGCCTGGGAGGCGATCCTTAGTATTAAAGGTAATTATTTTTTAATGGATTTATTTATTATTATTGAAATTTTTGACGTGGTCGGAGTTTATTTTATTCACAAAAATAAATACTTTGTTTACAGATGAATCCAAATAATAGTCAAATAGAAAATTGGTTGTTACAAGATGATTCTGCTAGTGAAAATGAAGAGTTTTTCTTGTGATAAGTAATGAAAAAACACAAATTTTAAAGTTATGTGCCATAAAAATTGTGATACATAGTGTTAGTTTTTTATACTGATCTCATCAGACTGGTAATATATTTTTATTAAAATGTTAAATTTTTCAAATGTTTGAAAAAAAAACTTAAATTTCATATATTTGAAATATACTCTGTTTATTTTTTTTAAGTTACGTAAGTGTTAAGTTTCAAGTACCATATGAGGCTGTGTTGATTAATATTAGATATTTTTATTATTGCAATTATAAGGCAGAGGTTGACCTATTATGTCTAGATATGTTTTTTTGTGCTTGAATAATTTTTTTTTTAAATTGCTTGTTTTTCAATGAGTAGCCTCCCAAGCGATGAGTAGTAGTAAGCAGTAAAAAAATTACATTAGTATTCTAGGGTTAACGTGCAAATTCCTTTAATTTTAGTATAATATAGAATAGAAATAAGTTCAATATAATTTTAGTATAATTATGTAGAATAAAAATCTGTTCAACATGAGTACAGGCACGTATCTACAGCTTATAGGATTATATAATTTCCAAAACTCGCCCGAGAAACGAAACTTTACTCGAGCAAAGCTGTGGACGAGAGCTAGCTAAATCTGGAGATTGCTACAGGTAGTACTTATTACAGGAACTAGCGGATCCTCGCGGTTTTACCCGCGTGGTACCCGTTACCGTGGGAATATCGGGATAAAATATAGCCTATGTCACTCGGGAAGAATGTAGCTTTCTAATGGTCCAAGAATTTTCTAAATCGGTCAAGTAGTTTCGGAGCCTATTCGATGCAAACAAACAAACAATCAAACCTTTCCTCTTTATAATATTAGTATAGATAAAACGCCACTAAACGAGCGTAACCACAGCCGTAAACTAGTGTTATTAAACACCAAATACAAAATACATTTCTCAAATCGAGACGTCAATGTGAATTTGAGATGTTCCCTACGTTTGACGTATATCTCATTTAGTACGCAAATTGAAATCTACATTGCGACCTATTAATTTCCGACGTATAGAATTTGTTGGTTTCTCGTTTCCTAGAACAAGTAGCGTTTAATTTGAGATACCAACAAACAATAACAACTGACAACAAAGGCAATTCCTACTTAATATTTATAAATGCGAAAGTTTGCGAGTTTGCATGTATGACTGTTACTTTTTCACGCAAAAACTACTGAACGGATCTCGATAAAATATGCAACAGACATAGATTATAGGCTGGAATAACAAATAGAATACTTGTTATTCTGATATTCTCACATGAACGAGAACCACGCGAGTGAAACCGCGGGCGGCCGCTAGTAAATAATAAAACATAACATATAACGAATTTAATGCTGCAATTTAAAGTTTGGAACAGAATTTAAGTAATTATGTTCACGATAATGCACGTTTTAGTGAATTCCTGGTTCATTTGTAAATTTATTGTTTTGCCTTATGAACTACTCAACTACGGCGAACATAACAAAAATTGAGTTTGATAATTAAGTTTGTCAAAAAATAAGCCTTATATAAAGCACTGTTCAATAGGGTATTTTACACCTAGAAAGAAAAAATATAAAAATGCATTTTTATGATAGATAACGTAAAAAGTAAACGAGAAACGTGTATATTTATTAATAAAAAGGGATTTTTAAATTTATAATTCAATTTTAAAAATCGTCTTTTTTAATCTGTTCTTCAAATGTCTGAAACGCCATACGCCATATTGGATTAGGATGTGACGTCAATCCGTTAGCATAAAAATAAACATAGGTATTTCTGTCATACAAACTAGTACTAACGACGTCGAGCTTTGTGTTATTTCATGATATTTTCGTAATCTAATAGTTACTATCACGTAAAAGGACTTTTTTCCTATACTTTATTAACGTCGCATCATGGAAGACGGATTCGTGAAAGCAGAAAGCACGAATCTACCAAGGATAAATACGTTGATGGTGGCAATTTTTTTTGCATCCAACCCGATTTCTGATCAGCCGAGTTGAGAAATGTTAAAATAGCAATGTAAGTACAGTACCTACTTAATGTTATCAAGTTTGGTCTAATAATAAATACAAAATCAATACACAACACGATAATGCGTGATAATGCCGTGTTGACTATTACAATCCAACTTAACCTATTTTCTTGTCATCAGGTCCGGAAGAGAATCATACGGGGACGACGACGCTATAGGCTACGTGCAACTCAAACTGTACGGTATGCCCGGAACACAAAGTGCGGTCCTAGTGCAGTGACACTTATTGTGAATGAACAGGAAGAGACTGTTACTAGTGTCCAGTGCCACGATTGCCCCTCATCAGAAGGTGGCTACAAACACGGTGTTGCATTTTTGATGTGGTTACACTTACACCGCCGAACCGAAGCCCCGTCCTGTACTTCGATTGAATGTTATTGGAGTAAATCGAATCTGGCTAAGGTTGGCTCATTAATAAAAATGTTATGTAAGTACAAAAGAAATCTCTAAAAGCAAACCTAAAGAGATAGTTCCAGACAGCAGTGTGTTAAATGAATTTGTTTTGCAATGCAAAAAAAAGAAAAATCAACACAAATGCCATTTTTGAAGCATGAACCTGATGTTGACAGAAAGTAAACTCTTTCGCTGCATCGTCTAATAATTAAATATGATGAAGAAAACGGAGAGGTTTTTAACTAAAATCATGATAGAAAGTGAAACAAGAGATCAACATAAAAGTGGCTTGTGGCATGAACTAACTAAGATATGGAAGTATCACAGCCTCGAAATGCTATGAAGTGAGCCGTTGTAAAACTGGATGGTACTCTGGTACAGCTATTTATAGTTTCATATTTTGTAGTTTTAACTGTTGATCCACTAAATAAATAAAATAAAAATAAATTAAGTAGGACTCTGTTTATTATGTTGTAACCTATTTAGTTGATTTTTACAATACATCCATTATGTAATAAAATTATTGTTTTATTGAATTTATTTTCAGGAAGAAATAGACTTTTACTTTATCTTGGTTATATTTTTTATTACATAATAATAAAAATTATACCTTGTATAAAACCAGAGTTGTCTGTTTAGGTATTAATTTAATCCTTTGAAACCACTTTAATTAAATAAAAGACATACCAACGGCATTAAAACAAACATAATTTCTTTATTCTCTAGGTTTTGATTACAACACTTATGAATGTCAAAGAAGCTACACTACAGCATCGGTTCGCAAATCGTTCAGCAAGAGACCTTGCAAGAACTGGCAAGAAACGCATCGCCTCAAGGGCAATCTTTTTCTGCCTGTTTTCATACAGTCGACAGATTGATAAAAATGACCTTCACACTTAACTTAAGAAGTTAGTTACATTTGCTCTTACATATAATATACTTGACAGCAAACCAATTTTCAACTAAACAAGAAATCAAATAGTTAAATGGGCATACTATCTCATTCATTTTAAGATTACTAATAAGATAACTGCAAGTTGCTTGCTCATGCTTTCCTGAGATACAATAAATAGTAGGTCGGCCACGACCAGATTTTGAAAAATCTTGTCGGTATCTCTTCTGTATACCTACCTGCTTGTTGTAATGTTTTTTTGTGGTGGAACAAGCAGTTTCGTGATTTACACAACGCCCTGAACACATCCATACCTGTTGTAGGTATACAGAAGAGATACCGACAAGATTCAGGTTGGAGAAGGAATTTTCTCAGGTGGCCGGTAGACTATAAAGGTGATGTTGCAATGCAAGTCAACGAGACAACTGTGTAGTTGTCTTCAAAGGTGATGTCATACTGTCTTTGTTTTTTATACAAGTCTGCACATTTCTACTTCTATAGTATCCGACAATGTTGAACTGCTTTTATGTTCCTGGGCTTGTACTACTTGGACTTCTTTGTCATGTCATGACACTTATTATTCTTGTCAGATGTCAAAATATAATCTGGAACTAATAGTAAAATATGGTTAGTATAATATTTGTCTTATTGATAATGTTAATAATTTATAACATCTGCTTAAATTAGGTACTCACAAAAACTAAAATAAATTACCTTGACTACAAGATGGTACTGACTGATACAACATCATTCTCCTCTCTTATGGCCTCTTCAATCTCCTTAATTGTAGACATTCTTTTTTTGCCTTTTAATAAAGGCCTGCTGAGGTTCACTTGGAGTGGATTTGTGTTTTCAGTCTTGGCAATCAAATCTGGATGGTTTGCAGTTTGGCCTCATCCGAATTCGTTTCACAGAACCCATTATCTTATACTGTGTATAAATCTCCATATCATTTTCCAGCTCAGATATGGAATTTAATATATTTATGTAGGTTTTTTAAAGTTAGGTTCAAAACATAACCTATAAATATGACGTTTGTTTTGTATGTAACAAATTACAACTTTCTTGAAGAACACCAAGTTTTCTTTTGTGTATTATTATTCTCTATTAACCATTATATTATATATATATCGCATACACATCAAAATGATCTTCACAGAAATACAGTCTAGTTTTTGTGAAAACTGCTTTTGGATATCTTCTTGCCAATTTCAACCAAGTTTTTCTCATTTTAATATCAGTTGGCACTTGAATCCATAAATTTCGTGAGTTTTTATACTCGTATTCTTGCACCCGGGCACAAGACACCAATGGATATTACATTAAAACTCATTATTTTCGACAATGTTTTACTTGGGCTTACGCAGAGTCGTATTGTTTCAAATCTACTATCCGAGTGACGTCACGAGCCGATACAATATGGTGGATAGCTTTTTAGCTCGAAAACTAAAAATCAAAAATGAATTTAGATATTAAGGCATTTTTTGGTATCATAGCATTGAAATAAAAATTTTACTGGTTCATTACGACCTCAGGATTGATTTTAGACAGTTTTCAAAAAAGCGTGTAATACCCTATTCAGAGCAACAGATAATCAACAAAGTATAATTCATATTTAATAATATGATACATAATTATATTAAAATTGTTTCCTAGAGTTTATGTAAGAAACGATAAATAAATTGATTATAATCATCAAGGTTGATTGGTAGAAAATTTCTAAGGCAATAAGTCCGCTGTTGTACATTATTTTGTGCGTAAAGTGTTCATTAAATAAATAAAGTATGGTTTGTGAATTGGAAAAACAATGAATCGACTTATAAAAAAGTTCTCAAGAACTATCTATCTATTTGAAACGATCTAAATATAATTTAGTTTTTTTTATTGAGTTTAATGCATTTCTGATTTAATAAAATTTAGCAACGTCGTCAATTATTTTAACGAGGTAATAATTAGAATAATCTAAGTGTACTACTCATTTTGGTTAAAATTAATTAAAGTTCTTTGCGAGATCTCGTGTTTTAAGTTGGCTCGTGAGAGAATTTTTGCAGTTAACTTTCCTAACTAACTATCGTAAAATACATTTAAACGGCGTTTTTAATTTGAGTTTTCAATGAAGTAGGTTAAAACCATAAAAGTATGCATTGTTTCGACTAACTAGGTTTGGGCTCTAAAATTATATTTGTAAATGTCATTTTATAAAAACTAGCTTTCTGAGATAAATGTGTCGTTTTGAACCATTGTACGAGTAAAACACAAACTGATATCACCTACTATAAACACAACAAACAACAAAAACATTAATAAGCTATACTTTTAAGGTAACTTCTGAAAATGTCAGTCTATACTTCTGTACTAATAAAGAACAATTAGATTTTTTTGTTTGTTTGTAATGAATAAACTCTGAAACAACTGAAACTATTTTAAAAAATCCTATCCCATTAGACAGCTACTTTCCTCCCAAGTGACTTATGCTATATTTTATCTCGATATTCTTTTGGGAACGGGAAACACGCGGGAAAAACTGGAGAGTTTTTGAGCTTATCGCTTTTAGGTGTGTTTAGATCAAAATTTCGAGTTGAGTGTGTGTATTTTGAATATTCCCACAAAAAAGGAGATTGATTTCTAAACTAATTTAAAACACATTCAATATTTTTGCTATACGATTGGATAGTCGACCGGACATTATTTTAGAGATTCGCAAAAATCTCAATAAAAACTACCTAGTTACAATTTTAATAAAATGGGAAGATGTCGCTGCCTTAATGCTTGAAGTACCCCGTCGCTCAAATCTGGGCTAATCGCTTTATTTAGTCAAAATGACCTTGTTCCTGTCCGTCTGAGACGCCTATGGAACTGATTAATGGTGTCAACGATAAGACCCATTCGACAGACAAACCCGGGCAGTAATCCCGGGCACAATAGCCTAATGGGCCCAGCTTCCCCTTACACCTACCGAGTCAAATTGGCTAACGTCTATTACATATTCAGTGACGCAAGTTTAGGATACGTTTTAATCGAGCTTGGCTTAGCTGAGGTCAATGAACTGGACGATTTAGCGTAGGCGATTTGGATTGCGCCTGAAATAACTAACTATAAACTATTGAAATGATGACCTGCCCCCTTACCACAGAATAAAAACTAGCAGTGTTCTATCTTCATATAAAAGGTCGTAACGCGGGTTTATGACTTGTTGCCAAAATTTTTGTATGATTTTGGGATACCAACCTACGCTTCATACTGAGATTCTTCCAGATCATTTGAAATCAAGGCAATGATGGCTATAAAATTGTTTATTATGTTTAATGTATATTGCCAGTCTCTATTCTGGACTTCTATAACTTTTGTTTACAATTGACTTTGACTTTTACAACTTGTCTTAGCTTGAATGTAACTTGCTGAAAAAACAATCTAAGTTTTTTTGTTATCATAGTTGACACTGAATTATAAAGGCTCGCTTACCAATCTTTGTTATAATGAAACTAAGCTCCAGCACAATACTGGCGTCTATAAACATAAAGGCCGCTAAATGACATTTGGCCATTTTTCACTTTTTAATGCCATAGTACTTATAAAAAAAAACTCTATCGATCTGTCCAGGAACGGTTATTCTATCTTTCACCGTTTTCAAGATATCAAAAAAGAAAAAGCCGCTAAATACATAAAAATATACTTTACATCGCATAAAGGTGACTAAACACCACTACTAGATCAGAAAGCAGCTAAAGTACTTTAACGTTTGTATCGCTTGAACATTTTTACTATCACTGCTAAGCTAAAAAACAGTTATTAGTTTGCAAATAACTAAAAGGCAGCAAAGTTGGTTTAGTAGCTTTTTTAGCTTGGTTGCGTTGAAGTTGAACACCTTACGTAGACTTAACTAAAAGGTGGTTATAGGCTATTACTTAACTAAAAAGCAGTTAGAACCATTTAGCGGCCTTACAACGTTGTATTGTTACCACTTTTGCAATAAAAATACTATTAAAGAAAGCCATGTTAGTCCGTACGCAAATTAAAATAGATAGTTTTTTCTACGTCTTGCATAACAAAAAAGGCGTTATATAGCAATGCATTGCTAAAAAGCGGCAAACTACACAAGCCCCTCTCACCACTAAAAGGATTATTCCGGCTTGTGGTGGGCGCGCCTGGGCACGGCAGCGGGCGAGGTGGCAGTTTAGTGCGAGCGAACCAAAATATCAACGAGGCAGGACGGGGCGCGGCGTCGTGGTTCGCACCAAAAACTCATCAAAAAAATATTGTTAAAAAAAAAAGTAATGACCTACGACTATGCATTAACCGTAGACAGATTAAAACACATACCTAAGTATATTATATTTGAATTTTGTTTCATGCGCCTGAAAATGTCTTGCATTAAAACACATATATATTTTTTAATTTTTGTTTTAAACGTCAGAAAATGTCTTGATAATATTGAGAACTTTATTTTGCCACATGAATCCGTGTCAAGCCAAGTTCAAGCTAACAGAACTGGCGAGCAGCACCGTGTGTAATATAATATTACACGAACCATTTGGTTGGAGCCACTGCATAACTCGAAAACTGTTATATATAAACATGTCAAATTTGGCTCTTATATTAAGACTTACGAGATACATATCTGCTCTAAATTCCATAGTCACATCTCAAACGGTTATTTAGATATAAACGTCCAAATATCGTAATTTTTTATCACTACACGCTACCGCGTTTAGATATATTCATGTGTCAAAACAAAGTTCTCAATATTGTCAGGACATTTTCTGCCGTATGAAACAAAAAAAAGTTTTTTTTTTAATGTGTACCTTATACTTACTTACTTCGCTGTTTTTTTTCTCCTATTTTGTGCCAGGTTGGACCAGTTGGGCCCGTCAAGCTCTTTCAGATCTTTGGCGACTTCATCTTTCCAGCTATCGGGTCATCCGAGGTATCCCTCGGGTGACCCACCGGGCGAAGACGTCCAGTTGGTTGCTCGAGATATGCTCTTTTTGCAGCGCGATCTTGACCCATCCTTTCAACGTGACCAAGCCAGCAAAGTCGGGGAGCTTTTATTTCTTGATGGTGTTTGGTTCAGCCACCAGCTCTTCAGGTTCGTAGAGTCTTTCGCTCTGCTACTTAGAGCTTATTCTCTTTCTTTAACGTAAGTGTCCATGTTTCACACCCGTGATGACGGTTTTGTAGACCTGTATTTTAGTGTTTCGGTTTGTCAATTTGGACACCAATATCTTGTGGAGAGCTGCAGAGCATCTTAGTGCGTTGATTGTGCAGATATCAATTTCATTTTCCCTTTGATTAGTGAATGTAATAGTGCACCCAAGATATTTAAAATTTTCCACACCCTTGTAGGTGGTGCCATTCACATGAAGGTCTTCTCGCTTGGATTTGCGGTCTTTGTATCTCTTCATGTGAAGGTATTTAGACTTCTCCCGATTGATTCTGAGACCTACTTGCTAGTAACTTTTAATGCCTGTCATTGCTTTTATTTTTGGATAACAATATTTTTTGATGCGAACACAAACGGTCTTTTTAATAATCTAACGTCTAATGAATTTTAGTAGTGGTGGAGGTGGTTATTTTTTTAACGGTCTTCAGTGGTTAGTGCATACGCCCGGACAGTGAAAGGTTGAGGGTTCGAGTCCCATCGGAGCTAGTTGTGAGACGGGTCGTTCTTTTTTAAAATACTTAATTTTTCAATAATGCATTTTCTTTCAAGTTAACTCGCAGTATGTATTGTTCTGTTACATACTAATTACAATGAACGTAGATGTTACAGCTGAAGATGAGTGTAAATATAAACTTAAGATTAGCCGGCTAAACTTAAGTTTATGTTTGACGAGTGGCTAATGTTCGATAAAATGTTTATTTGCGTCAAGTTATATCATCATTAGCCGGCTAAACTGCACATTAGCTGAAGCGAAACGGTTAAAAATGTATTTGATAGATAAACGTTTATTCCATTTAAAGTTAGGTCTGTGAAATAAAAATAAAAACTTTTTTGTCGCTTCGCCGGCCGCTGCTGCCATGGCACGCTCGCTCGGCTTGAGCGGCGTTTTGGTCACTGTTCTAACCTAACCTATCGGAATTTCCTACCTAATGACTGAAATTTCACTTCCAGGAATATTCTGTGACTTGCCATAAAAAGTGAGTTTTTGGTGAAATAATTGTTAATGTTAGTTTTTAAAAAGAATTATTTGGTACTTATTTAATTTGTTTGAAATAGGTTATCATTTTTATTTTTTAATGTCTCGTGCCTGATGTATGAGATAGTATTGTGGCAATAAATTGCTTGTCATTGCAAAAACTTTGTTTTATTTTTGAAGTAAACATAATGATTTTGCAGGATTCGTAAAAAACTAATGCGGATAATTCTAGTCTAAAACGCAGTTTTATGAAAAGGTTTAATAATTAACTGCTTTTAAGATATGCACAGTTGTATTAAAAGTTGTTAAAACAATAATGGAAGTGAAGTTAAGCGATACATACTTGGCTAAAAGGCGGCTTTGTGTAGTAAGCCGCTTTATTGTTATGGTTCAGCTGCTAAAAACTGCTTTGTAGCTATGTAAATGTTAACAACTTCCTGTCTCAAAAAATACTTTTGGCAGTTATCGATAAATCCATAACTATAAAGCAGTTATGAACCTTTAGCCGCCATTAAGTTCTGCACACTTGTAACGATCTTTAAAATTTTACAAGGTTAGAAGGGACAATATGTATTTAGTTACATGAACATTAATATTTAACAAAATCAACCAATTTCATGGGAAAGTAGAAAAAAAATCCTTTCTTTTGGTATATGGCAACATGACTAAATGTTTATAAAAAATGAGAAACATCGGGTTAAAAATTTTGCAGCTTTATTCGGCTCTAGCTCAAAACTTGGTTTTGTCATTTAGCGGCCTTTAAGATTATAGACGGCAGAATAAGAATTTTAATAGCATTATTACTTCGAATAACGAATAAAAATATCTCACTCAGTAGGTATCTACCATCGTATGTCTCATTCTCATATCTTGACAGCCAGGATCTCTGCTTTATAGAGTCGTAACAATGAACTAAGTGCGAACGATTGAAAGCATTTTCCGACACTCTTATTCTTAGTGCCATAAGAGTCAAAATGTGTGTGCAGAAAAGTGTACTCGTAAAAACTATTTTTATGCATCAATTTTGAACGGAGTTACCCAACTTTGCCGTCATAGTCAAAGTTTGTAGGTAATTAAGGTAAAAGCTTATAAGCCAAAAGCTATTTTAAAAGTTCTCTTTCTCAAATGGATTGGTATAGCTATGTTTTTTCAGGAACTTGTAAATTTATTAGCCAGGAACATTGTCGGATGACCTACATAACTTTAAAGTAAATATTATGTTATTCATCACATTTGTTCTTAAAACATAATAACATCGTATTTTCTGAAATTTTAAAATTCATCGAATTAAAACCAGAATTCAAAATTGCATTTATTATTGTGAAAAACAAAATATATGTAGCTTACTTCCGCAAAAAACACAACATGCACCGCCCGCCTGCCTGCAAAAAATTGCACATGAACACCACGAAAATACCAGTGCACAAAACCTGCATTTAGCAAGACAGCAACACATCTTGTACCTTCACCGATTAGACTACTCTACACGTGTTTCGCCCCAACCCGGGGCATCGTCAGGAGATAGTTCGTGCGAAAACCACCAAAATTTGGCGTGATACAAAGAATTCCTATAAAAATATTCACTTTTGCGCTGCGATGCGATGGAGTGTGAGCCCGCGACTTCCTCGTCGTGGAATTCATAATCATAATCATAATAATCTTTATTTCTAGTAAAGTACAAGGAAACAAGTTAATGTAATATGACAAACGAGTACAAAAATAGATGGGCCGTTAATAGCTGAACTAGTACACACTGTGTATCAGCTATCAACGCCTTCCGTTACAGTTTGAGAGATTTGTCGAGTACATCTTAAAGAACTACATTAAAATATAAAGAATTAAATTTAATTGACAGATGTATGAATGTGTGTGTGCACGTGTGTGGTGTGTTTGTGTGTGGTGTGGTGTGTGTATGTGGTGTAGTGTGTGTGTATGTGTGTTTTGGGGTGTGAGTATTTTGAGTTATTGATTCTTTAAAAATAGTTCCTCTGTTTCAGTGTACGATAGTGTTAGCAACCACTTGTATACTTTATGTCTAGCTTGAAGGCGTGTCAAATTATAAATCTCTTGGTTTTTTATTCATTATATTATACTAGCTTTCCGCCCGCGGCTTCGCCCGCGTGAACTACATGACGTTATCCCGCGGGAGTGTGATATTTTTCCGGGATAAAAAGTAGCCTATGTTCCTCTCCAGGCTTCAAAGTATCTGTGTCCCAAATTTCAGCCAAATCCGTTCAGCCGTTTTAGCGTGATTGAGTAACAAACATCCAAACATCCAAACATCCAAACATCCAAACATCTAAACTTTCACATTTATAATATTAGTAGGATATATGAGTACTTAATATGTAAAATTGTCTTGATGCTAGTGAGGTCTTGTGAGTTTTGAGAATTGAGATATTCACAAAAGTTTCATAAAAACTCTGACCCCCCTTTTACCCCTAATTTCCAAAAATCATCTCTTAGCGCTTGTCCGTCATTCAGTCAGTAACACAAGAGTTTTATATTTATAAATAGATTTTTAACTTCCATTCTTTCGAAGAAGTAAAATGTCTTAGAATAAAGCTGTTTATCTGCCACGTGTCTTCTTGTTATGGAAGCGTAGACATACTAGATGAAAATTAACTACAAATGCGCCACCAGCACCATGAAATTGTTATTATATGCTTAGGTATTTGTAATAAATTTATATCATTTTTAATTGATTATTCAATAATAATAATAATTCAATTATATTAATTGTTCGGCTGACATGATGATGATGATGATTCAATATTATCATTTTAATCTTAGTCAAAACCTAGGAGGTGCCTATATCTGGAATGTTTTGGATAATCTTATTTTTCTTTAAGCGAAAGGAGACTTACAGATCTATCAACGCACAGCTCAAACTACTTGATGGATCGAGCTGAAATTTGGCACGCAGATAGATATTATGAGATAGGCGTCGTAAAAAATAACTTACTAAAATTCGACGTCTCAAGGGATGAAACGAGGATATGAGTTGCTGCAGGCAAAAACTAGTTACTTATAAAAATAATCTATATATATAAAATTCAAAGTCCTGACTGACTGACTGACTGACTGACTGACTGACTGAGATATCAACGCACAGCCCAAACCGCTAAACCTAGAGACTTCATATTTAGCACATAGGTACGTTATACAGTGTAGGCATCCACTAAGAAAGGATTTTTGGAAATTCCACCCCTAAGGGGGTGAAATAGGGGATGAATGTTTGTATGAAAGTCCGTCAGTTTTGAAGTTAGGATCTTCAAATTTTGTATTTAGGTTTGCAATTGAAAATTAATATTTACCTGTGTCAGCGTTTTTGACAATTCCACCCCCGAAGGGGTGAAAAGAGGGATGAAATGTTGTATCTGGAAAGTCCTTAATTAAATTTATTATTTAGGCTTATGGTCGGAAAGTAAAACAAATAAGCAGACATATATTTCGTATTTTTTCGAAAATCAACCCCTTAGAGGTTAAACGGGATAAATAAACCTAAAAATCGATATGGATGTCTATATTGAGGTTTTATGGGATGACAATTGCAAAAATGGCATTTATTTTGATGTTTAATACGCTGAACATGATTTAACCCCTAAAAGTTTGAAATAGGGGTGAAATTTTGAATTAAAAATGTAAAATAGACATTTTAACTTGAAACTTTGTAGGCTTACTTCTTAAAACAAATAGGCAACACATTTCGTAATTTTCCGAAAATCGAACCCAGGGGGTAAAATAGGGGATGAATATGTGTATGAAAGTCCGTCAGTTTTGAACGAGGCTGCTCGCTTGGTGAGGGAAATCACGCCGCCTAATCACGTAAAAACGGCTGATCGGATTTTTATGAAATTAAAACAAGGAATACTTTTTATCCTGGTTATTGGTCCCCTAAGTATTTTGTCGAATGTCCACGCGGACGAAGTCGCGGGCGGAAGCTAGTAATATATACAAAACACTTTACTTAAATAATTGGATTCACACCTAATTCATACATTATATAGTTAGTTATAGAGCAATAAATATATCAACTTGAAAATATACATATTATTTCCTTCATTTAACAGTTGAACGGTTTCGCGTACGATTAACTTGCATTTTATTGCATTCACAATTGCAGCTTTGTGCATGCTTTGCGTGTGCACGCTACATCAACTCTTTAAACAAACTGTTGACTTTTGTTCTGACCGTACTTGTTGTTTTAATAAAAAAAAATTGTTTTACTCGCTCGTTATAATGCTTGGTGTTTGTTGGTTCAATTTGATGCAATACATAAATTTGAGTAATATTTAAAAGCTTTTGTTCAAACTTTTGCTATAAAGCTCATTTATTTATTCTGACAAACAGGAGTATATTTAAACATCAAACAAAATAATAACTGTCTTTTTTCCTTTTAAACTTTAACCATTAAAACAACTATGATTAAACATGGCATAAATATAGATTAGTTAGATCATTCTTAACGGGTTACGGGTTGTTGGAAAAAAATGTAGGACGATTCAAAGTTATTTCATTTTGTAAATCTATTTTAATAAAGAGTTTTTATCTTTGACTCATGTGGCAAAAAAAGATGTGACCCGTAAAAGACCGAACTTGGCTGTACTCATTTCGTGTGACATTTTGCAATTCAGGTATTATTATAAGTTTAAGTCATTCTGGATTTCAGACATTTTGGGATTAAGGCAAATTAAGAATTAGGCAAAAGTGGTAAGAGGACGTAATGACATTAGGTATAAATGAACCGGAGGGAGCGGGCGGAGTGTTAGTAGTTACTTTTTATAACGACTCCGTAGCTCAGTGGTTAGAGCAGTCGCCCGGATAGCGAAAGGTCGTGGGTTCGAGTCCCATCGGAGCTGGTTGTGAGACGGGTCGATTTTTTCTAAATACTTTATTTACCATTTTTGTATGATAAAAATTGCATTGTGAATGCAAAAAAGTAACAATTTAAATAAGTTACCTTTTTTCAAATAAATTATCATTATTAATTGGCGCACGATCTAGATACAGAACTAGTACTTATGTAAGTTCTTGCTATATTGAATTAATCACTAATTTAACATAACCTAACCTTCAAAAATACTGAAATGCACACTAAACTACGTGCACTTTTATTTTTTTTTATGTGTTCAACTCAGTATTTTTTTTTTGCAAAATTTTTGTGGCGATTTTTAAACTTCTAGTAAATATAGACACTTAATTTTTCAATTATAAGGTTTCAAATTTATAAATAATATTCTCTAGAACAAGTTATCTTTTGATCCTCTTATAATTTATAACATAAACATTAAACAAGTATCCAATTTGCTCTTGAAAAACAGATTAAAAAACGTGTCTTCACACCCGAGGACCCTGGTTAACCCAAACTTTATAAATTTTAATCTCCAGCAGCCTTCAAATATAATTCATAAATATTCGTACCCAAATATGGCTGGAATAATATTACCCTTTTTCATATTTAATGTGTCCACTAAGGTTCAGAAGACTTTTGAATTGGCACGTGCAGAGTTTTTAAAACATCCGATACGATTTTGCCACACGACCATAAAAAATATTCGACAAGATTATGACATGACATGGAGTCGATATTTAAAAATTTTTTTTAGGTGATCACAGTGTTTTTTTTTGTACAGGAGCAAGTGTTATATTGTATAACGTGTTGTTACTCCTATCACTTACTTGTTAAGCTTAACTGTTAAAAGTTTCTGTCAAAGTGATCGTCTAATACTAGATTTTGACCATTGACACGAGAAGAAGAAGAAAGCGGTCATGCATATTCATTCACTCAGTTTATTAACTTTTTAACATGGCTGCCGTTGCCGTTTCGAACCTATGTCCAATTTGTTGTGTTCTGAAAGATAAAATTAGGTTATTTTGACAACTAAGTTTTGGTTTAGGTCTTTAATAAATGTTTCTTTTAGTTCTTAAACGTTTTTATTTACACCTAGTTCTATAAATGAAAATAGATATTGCTAAATTGAAATTTAGGCGATATGGATGGTAACTTACTTGAAATAAGACAACTTTGTAGAAAAAAGTTGTTGGTTTTGTTGGTCTGAAATGATACAGTAGATTCTTTGACTTTTACCTCTGTGGGTTAGGTTAGGTTAGGTACCTACATAGTTTCGACTGAGTTATTTAATGATCTATCTGTGAAAACCTGTAAATGGTTCCATAGTCACCTTATAATTATTTAAGCTACATTGTATTACAGAGCTGTAAGTTTTCCGAATAAAATAAAATAATAAAATAAAATAAAATAACCAAGACGCATTCAATGCGACATTACTCACATATAAACTAAGTTTGTATAATGCATTAAAGAATAGTAATTATAAAAAAAATTGCACCCCAATTATTCATCAAGATTTAAGATGTCAAAATGTACCACTTCGCAGTTCGCACAACTAATCAAACAAATAGAAAACAAACGTAATATCATCCCTTTACGAATAATCTATGCCGTCCGCTAAAGTACGTACAAGGCTAGTGGTATTTTGTTTCCTTTATTTACATGTTGCATTGTGAATGCATAAAAATAGTTTAAAATCATAGTCTTTCCATTTAACAATATTGTAGGATCATCGTCTATGTAAGTGACCAGTTATTGGCTCTCACAAGGGTATAAAGAGCACGTTTCAAGGCCATCGTCCACCTAATATGAGTGACCAACGCCGCAGCCACAAGTCGCTGTGGCCATCAAAATTTCATGAGCTCACGTACCAATATAACGGGCAATGGCGGCTCTAGTCTCCAGTCAAAATTCATACAATATTCATGGGCCCAGGTAGCACTTATGAAGTGAATAATGCCTCCAGGATGGAGACAATATAATTAGCATTGATGTGTTTAGTTTTCAATGCAGTAGAAACGGTAGGTAGGAAGCTTCCAGGAATAGAGCGGAGTAAAATTGGTTTTGATTTCCACTATAGAGGATTTATGGCTTTCTCGAAGCGATCAATTTCTGCGAATTCTAAGCCAAATGGCTAGATTGCCACTAGTATTGTTTTTGATTGAATATTTATTAATCATTACAACCTAAACAAGACATCAAGTAAATACTAAAACTAATTAGCGACCTAAAAATTCGCTAAACACATTTAGGTCAGTCATCTAAAACATTCTAGGTTACAAACAATTTGCCAAGTCCTGATTTTTTTGGATGTTGTTAAGACCAATAGTGTAAAACCAAATTTGCAACCTCGAAAGACCAAAGTTAGCACACTTTGTGGTGCTCGAAAAACCTCGGAATTTTCGAACATTTTTCAGTTTTTGGCTTGCAATTTCTAAAATATAGGGCAGGCGTACCGGTTTTGGCCACTGTACCGGTTTTGGTCACTTTTCACTTTAAAGTTATATAAATAGGAATTAAATAATTATTGCTTATATTTATTAATGGCGAATAAAAGATTGGACTTTTAGTAAAAAATTACAGCACTTAGCTTTTTTTTATGTAGTACGATATTTTAGAAATAAACACGTGTTATGTTTCAAAGTTAACATTTTGTAAAATTCTTGTTCAAAATGTTAAGGGTAAAGGTTTTGTAAAATACTTTTTTTTCTACAATAAAATTATTTTATGGTTATTTAATATTTTATATCATGTTGGAATATGTTTCTTCTAGATGGATTAAGTGTTGTTTTTTCACTGTTCTTACAAAAAGTTGGGAAACAATAAGTGGCCAAAAGTGGGGCTAGAAATTTTGGCATTGTGCCACTTTTGGCCACTTTGGCATTAGTAGAAAGTTTCCAACCTATCATAAAGTTCATTTATTTTAAAAGACACACAACTCACTTTTGTTAGCTAATTTTCTTTTAATCAAGTGATAAGGTACTTATAAAATTGTAGTAAGGAGCTAGCTGTGATTGAAATACTATTTCATGTAATGTTTTAGTCCAGAACTCTAATAAGACATCAATTAAGCATAAACTCAACTTATAAATATAGTAATTTCATGAAAGTGGCCAAAACCAATGCAAACGGTGTATTTGGCCCCCTCCGCAGAATTTGTTCTAAATAAAAAAAACCATTGATAGTTTTTTACTTTGTAGATTGTACCCTAGGTCGATAAATTATCTATAACTCTACATTATAAATTTTCTCTAAAATACTTAAGATCATTAAGCACTAAGCGGTTAAAAGTGAAAAAATCCTTAAAGTGGCCAAAACCGGTACGCCTGCCCTACATTTTACAGCAAAGTCGTGTAGAATACTTCGAAAGACGATAAAATTAACAATAATTTGAGCGTAACAAAAGCTCTGTATATTTAACAAATCTCGAGATTTACTTCAAAATGGGCAATCCAAAATAAATAAATTTGTAGTTGGCTTGACTTTCGAACAAAATATTGTAGAAATAAAACACACATTCTACAAGGTCAAAGTCATTGGATATTAAGTTTTGTTAAAGCTGATGAGTTTTTTTCGCCTGTTTTTCTTGTCAGTTAAAAGATGTCCATAAACAGGTGGTAGGTAAAAAAATATTGGACGATTCATAAGCATTAATTTTATTTCATCATCATCATTATCATTAGCCATTTAATGTCCTCACTGCTGGGGCACTGGCCTTCCTTATGGATGAATAAGGAGAATGAGCCATGAATTTTATTTAATCTATATGAATAAAAATTTATTGATTTTGACTTTGATACACATTTGCATTACATGGCTAGAATAAGAATGTTGGCAAGTGGATCAACAATCGCGGTTTGCGTTGGTAGTCCCTTCCTTTTTCTACTAGATTTAAACAAATGACGGTCTCTGCGTAAAACACAAATTAACAAAATAAATAACCAGTCCTTATCATTAAAGCCTCAAATAATATGCGTTAATATGTTAGGCCCACTAAAACTCATGAACATTTTGAAATGTCGGATCAGCTACCCCACATTAAGAAGACTAATAAAGGTTATCTGCGGCGAATTACGACTCCAAACAGCAGTTGGGATTTTAATGAGAACTCATGATTTACAAGCTTCTTAGTTGGCTTATATTAACGCGGAATATTTAACACTTCGTCCACCAAAATTGAAATACCAGTTTAATGGTAGATGTCTATAGCAAAGGAAACTGTAAATACGGATCTGTTAAGTTAGAATTTGCAACAAATTTTTGACTGAAAAATGGAAAATGAAGTATTTAGAAAAAATCGACCCGTCTCACAACTAGCTCCGATGGGACTCGAACCCACGACCTTTCGCTTTCCGGGCGACTGCTCTAACCACTGAGCTACGGAGTCGTTACGAGAAGCGTCGAATTTATCCAATACTTCTTACGCGCTGTATAGTCAGCGTGAATTTCATCAATGTGGAGATATTACTACCCTCACACGCGAAAGAAATACCTTTCCAGGTATTTGGCAATCGCTAAAGATGAAGTTACTATTGCAACTTATTTTAATTTTTTAGTTTTTTGCATTCACAAGGTATTTCTTTCAGGTATTTCTTTCGCGTGTGAGGGTAGTAATATCTCTACATTGATGAAATTCACGCTGACTATACAGCGCGTAAGAAGTATTGGACAAATTCGACGCTTCTCGTAACGACTCCGTAGCTCAGTGGTTAGAGCAGTCGCCCGGAAAGCGAAAGGTCGTGGGTTCGAGTCCCATCGGAGCTAGTTGTGAGACGGGTCGATTTTTTCTAAATACTTCATTTTCCATTTTTCAGTAATAAAAATTGCATTGTAAATGCAAAAAACTAAAAATTAAAATAAATTTTTGACTATTGACTTTATGATGTTAACAACTTGGAAGTGGCTGCTATGGGAGCTTATGGTAGGCCACCTGAACAGACTACAGACAAAAGACAGACCAACCAATGAATCTTTTTTTTTTTTGTACGGCTTTGGGATTCGTTTATTGGCATACAGCCAATAAACAATATTCCAGTCACAGACTAACTCCATCTATGGATGTAAAAGTGTTACGTCTGTCATGTGATATTGTCACTGTGTTTTTTCTGTGTTACTATTTGCTCGCTTTCCGTGTTAATCTGTATTTTTATTGTTTGTGGGTGTTGTTGACTTCTAAATTGTTAAATAGTGTTCTCTTTGCGTTCTTGTTCCTTTCCGGCAAGCTGTGGGTACTGTATTTATGTATTTTATTTATAGATACTTATATATAATTTTATTCTATTTAATTTCAATATATGTTAGCATATGGATTCCTCTTTAATAGATAATAGTATTGACCTGTTCTTATCCTGTTCATCTTCTAATTCGAGCTTTCAAAGTATTGATCGCCCTTTGAGTGAGCACCTTGATGATACCTTTTTGGATGTTCCTAAAAATTTCAATGCTGTGCACATTAATGCGCAGAGTATCCCTGCCCACTTTCCCGACTTCCTAGCGTCTTTTGACTGCAAAAATATCCACGCCATCCTTGTCTCCGAGTCTTTTCTTGATCCTTGTCTTTCTTCTTCATTGTATTCTATACCTGGCTACCATTTGATCCGTAATGATCGAGTAAGTTCCTCGCATGGAGGGGTGGCTGTTTATCTCCGATCCCATATCCCCTTTTCTGTTTTGAGTCGCTCCCCGCAGCCACCTCCGAGCAATAGCGCCGAGCACCTCTTCCTTGAAATATCTCTTGCCCATTCTAAAATTCTCCTTGGTGTTTTTTATAGCCCTTCTCTACGAGTTGACTACTTTGAGTCATTCGAACGTCTTCTTGAAAATTTCAGTCCTCAGTACTCGCATACCATAATTATAGGTGATTTTAATACCTGCCTCTTGAAAGACGATTCCCGTGCCCGTAAATTACTATCAGTAGTAAATTCAGCTAACTTACATGTTTTACCCTTAAATGCTACTCATCACTTTCCCAATTGCACTCCCTCTCTTCTCGATCTTATGATTGTCTCTTCTCCTAGCTTAGCTGTTAAACATGGCCAACTTTCTGCAGATGCGTTCTCTTATCACGACTTGGTGTATTTGTCGTACCGAATCCGAACTCCCAAGTTGAAACCTACTGTTCAGCTTCAGCGTAGTTTTAACCGCATTGATCATGATCAGCTACTCGTAGATGCTGCTAACATGGACTGGTCGGCAATCTCTTCCTCTACATCTGTGGATGAGCAGGTTAACACCTTCAATGATCTTTTAATAAAGCTTTATGACAAACACGCTCCAATCAGACCGGTCAAAATGAAGCACTTACCGGCACCCTGGTTAACCAACGAGATCCGATCACTAATGAACAAAAAAAACAGTACCAAAGCCAGGTTCAAGGTTGATCCCTCGGAACGTAACAAAAAAAGAATGATCCGTGCTAGAAACAGGTGCAATACGGTGGTCAGGGACGCTCAAAGACGCCACATTCATCAGTCAGTAGAAAATGAAGATCCAGGTAAAGTTTGGAAGTTCCTAAAAACTCTTGGTGTTGGTAAATCTCCTACTAGTGACGTCTCAGGTACACGTGTCGACTTCAACCAACTTAATTGTTATTTCTCATCGTCGGTGCCTATTGATGGCAACCTCAAATCTAATACGTTGCAATTACTTTCTAACGTGCCAACACATAATTGTTCTTTTTCTCCTAATCAATTGTCAGAATGTGATGTTAAGAGAGCGATTCTGTCTGTCAGCTCCAGTGCTGTAGGTGCTGATTCCATTAGCCGCAAGATGATCCTTCCGATCCTTGATTTTCTTACTCCTATAATTACCTTTATCCTTAATACCTCAATTTCCACTAGTACGTTTCCTTCTTCTTGGAAGGATGCAAACGTTATTCCCCTTCCAAAAAAATCAAAACCTACCATGTTTTCCGATTTTCGACCTATTTCTATCCTTCCCTTCCTTTCCAAAGTCCTTGAGAAACTTATTCACCGTCAACTTACTGACTATCTAAGCCATAACAATCTCCTTAATCCCCTTCAGTCTGGTTTTCGTAAAGGCCACAGCACATCTACAGCACTGGTGAAGATAACAGATGACATACGCCTGGGGATGGAAAATCGTCAGCTGACAGTAATGACATTACTAGATTTTAGTAATGCATTTAATTCGGTTGACTTTGACATCCTGCTGGATGTTTTACGCTCTCTTAACATTTCTCCATCTGCAATTGATTGGTTGCAAAGTTACCTGCGAGGGCGACGGCAACGTATCCGCATTGGAGATTCATTTTCCAGTTGGTGTGGTATTAACACTGGGGTCCCTCAGGGTGGTGTCTTATCTCCTCTTCTTTTTTCAATTTTTATAAATTCAATCACACAATACCTTTCAAGTTCGTACCACCTCTACGCTGACGATCTTCAAATTTACACACAGGCACCGTTATCAGAGCTTCCACGTGCAATAGCAACTATCAACTCAGATCTTGCCCATATAAGCTCTTGGAGCAAGTCGTTCGGTCTCGCACTCAACCCCTCTAAGACTCAGTGCATTATTATTGGCAGTCATCACTTCGTTTCGAGGATCAATTTTGAACAGCTTCCTGTGGTTACTTTGGATGGCACCATGATTCCTTACTCGAGTTCTGTCAAGAATCTGGGTATTATTCTTGATCAGCATCTGTCTTGGAAACCTCACGTTGAGCAAATTAGGAAAAAGGTGTTTGCAGCTTATGGCTCTCTTAACCGGCTTCGCAACTTTTTACCGACCAGCACCAAAATTACGCTGTCTCAATCTCTTTTGCTGTCCATATTAGACTACGCTGATGTCTGTAATACAGACCTATCGGAGGAGTTACTCGACAAACTGGAGCGCCTGCAGAATGTTGCCATTAGATTCATCTTTAACCTACGAAAATTCGACCATGTGTCACACTTCCGAAATAAACTCAACTGGCTCCCTATTCGCCGGCGCAGGGACTTACATATTCTAAAACTTCTATATTCTATTCTTTTCTTACCTTCTACCCCTTCTTACCTTAAAGAATGTTTCTCCTTTCGCCCTTCTTCTGTACATTGCACCTTGCGGTCTTCCTTTAACCTTGCACTTGATATCCCACGTCACTCCTCTGACTTTTTTTCCTACTCCTTCACGGTCCATGCAGTTCGTCTGTGGAACGCACTTCCTGAGGGTATCAGAAAGGCTCAGACTCTAAAATCCTTTGGAGATCAAGTTAGGAGTCATTTCCTGTCCTTATCTATGTAATTATATATATAAACATATATATATATTTTTAAATGTTTAAATTTTATTTTATTTTATTTATTATTATTTTTTTTCCACCTATAGTATAAACCTTCTTTATCCTATCTTGTTTTTGCACCCATTCCCCTTTTCTCCTAGCTATTTATTTCTTCTTTCACCCAAGGTTGCCTGGAAGAGATTGCCATTAGGCAATAAGGCCGCCTATTGTCTGTTTTCTATATTTTATTTTGTCTTCTTGTCATTGTATTTCTTTCGTTGTGTGCAATAAAGCTTTTTTTATTTTATTTTTTTATTTAACTGTATATTGGTATGAACATTAATTATATAAAACTCTGGCCTTACTGACTGACTGACATTACAACGCACAGCCGAAGCTACTGGACGCAAGAAGGTAAAATTTTGCATATGTTTATTCTTTGAGGAGTGTAGGGGAGCACTAAGAGAGTATTTTGGGAATTGCCCCTCTAAGGAGGTAAAAGGGGGACCACGCATACGAAGTCGCGAGCGAAGCGCTAGTATGAGTATAGCCCCCCGCCATCCAAGAAATCCTTACAGTCGTTTTAGGTTAGGTTAGGTTAGAACAGTGACCAAAACGCCGCGCGAGCCGAGCGAGCGAAGCGAGCGTGCCGCGGCAGCGGCCGGCGAAGCGCCAGAAAAGACTTTTTAATTTTCACAGACCTAGCTTCAAAATAAATAAACACAAGATAATACCCCGTTAAATTTATGCATTTTGAATATTATGCCTTTTAAGTAATAAGACATTTAAAAGTTATGCCTTATTATTATGCCTATTGCAATTATGCCTTTCGATGATTATGCCTTTCAAAATTCGGACAAAAAAGTATGCGTTATGAAATTATGCCTTTAAGAATTATGCATTTCGATGATTATGCCTTTCAACACGATGCGTTTCATGTTTATGGCGAAAAATTATATGCGTTTCATTAGGTATACACTACAAACATCTATGAAATGCTGTACCTTTCGTTGCAATTATACGAGTTTTCCAGAAAGCCGTCGTCATTTTTGGCGTAGCGATACAGACATTTTGTGCATTGGCACTGTACTAAACTAACATAGCTCAAGTAGTTAGTTGCCCTTTGTGCTAAATTGAGGCAGACTGAACAAACTTTTCTTTTTTAAAGAACATACCTACCTTTTGTTAGTGGTAGGATTTGTTCTTAGTCCACCGCCATAACAATGAGGTTTTCAGCATTATTGTCTTCCGCCAGTTAAGTTCCTCAGTGATTAAAGATTCCAGGAGTAGTGCGCTTCCACCTTCAGCTTTGAGTTTGATGAAGGTTAATGATAAAAATCTTTATAATTTTACTAGCTTTCCGCTCGCGGCTTCGCCCGCGTGAACTACACGACGTTATCCCGCGGGAGTGTGATATTTTTCCGGGATAAAAAGTAGCCTATGTTCCTCTCCAGACTATAAAGTATCTATGTCCCAAATTTCAACCAAATCCGTTCAGCCGTTTTGGCGTGATTGAGTAACAAACATCCAAACATCTAAACATCCAAACATCCAAACTTTCACATTTATAATATTATATAGGAAGTACGACATGACAAAAAAAAAACTGTAATAACCTGCTACTTTTACAAAAGCCAATCATCTAGAATAGAATAGAATAGAATAGAATTTGTTTATTCGCAAAAAACACGGTACAATTTAAGTTCTTGATAACATATAAAGTTCGTACATGTTTTACCGCACTAGCGATATGCAAACATTTCAGTCTATTACTAAGCACCTGCAAAGGTGCCGAATCTTCAGAAAACGAACATACTAAACGACATAAAATCATAAAATAGCGTCAAGACACTTACTGTTAAAAAAGCCATAAAGTTTAAATGCCCAGTAAGTGTGAAAGCCAACATTACACACAGTACAAATAGCGAAAAGAATCGAAAGAAACCATTGTTGAGCGTTTTACTCGCGAACGGCGCGGAAGCATTTAGCCTGCTTCAGTCGCACAAAAGGCGAATGGCAAAGTGGGAATTGTATAAAAACAATTAAAAATCTTGGCAACAACGTTGAAGTAACGATTCGTTTGCGGTCCGTCCTCGTTTCTCTTCTTCGTTGCACATACAACCTTTTTTATTGGATTTCCAAGGGGTAAGCTTAAAGCTTTTGCTTTAAAAACGACTGGCTACTTTAAAGCAATGATCTAGATATTTGCTGATATAATAGTAGATTGTATTACAAGGGAGCAAAATAATATATTAACGGCGAGGGCGCTATTTTGAATCCAGAGCGCAGTGAAGGATTCTAGAGTAGAATCTCGAGCGCAGCGAGGGATTCTAAAGTAGAATCCTGAACGCAGCGAGGGATTCAATATACGCCGCCCGAGGTGAAAAAAATTTTGCGGCCGAAATGTTCTGTTGACAATGTTCTGTCGCGAAGGACTAAAAAATGTTTGATGCAAAATGTAATAAATGTAATGCAGTGATGCAAGGTATCAGATGCAGGTTGATATGCAGAATGCAGATGAGTGCTAAGAAAAGAAACGCATGAGTTGTTGTCAAGGAATCTAATCGAACACTAATCAATAAGAATACATTTTGTCTTAAAGCGCACCGTCAAACTAGTAGTCGAAATGCGGTCAATGCTACGCCGCGTCAGTTATAATTTTATCTACTAACAAAATAAACCGCATGTACGTGCATCGTACATACTGCCACCGAGAAAAACAAAATGAAAGTAAAACTATACAATAAAATTTCTTTAACAAAATGAAAGTAAAACTATGCAATAAAATTTAAATCTGAACTAGTGCAATAAACCATAACTTAACGTAACACCCCTTTTTTTTTGTTTTTATTACTTATTGTAAAAAATAATCAGGTATAAAGGTAAAAGTAAACTTGATATGTAAAACTAAAAAATAGAAAATATAAAATTATAAAAGAGCTGTAAAATGTCACACACTTAAACACATAGTCTTAATGTTCCTAAAGGTTCTATCTAGGTTCATTAGTGTCAAATGTCACGGTGTTCACTGAGGGCCGAGCCCTATCACATTCACTTGGTAACTTATTCACTATTTTATGTTTTTTGTTGTCATATTGCACTACACTATAGATATCCTCACTTGTGCTTGGCTTCGCGTCCTCACAATGAGTCTTCCCCCCTCTCGAATTACCACTCTTTCCGGTTTTGACCTTCCAGCAGTATACAGTGACAATTAAAAGCAAAACGCCTATGCCTATAATCACATAAATCATAATATAATGATGCATATCGTGCGAGGTTAGTGGCTCTATAGTGGATTGATCTTTTAACTTTTGGATATCGCTATGTAGTTTCCTAAATTGAGTTTCATGTGTCTCCGGGAATACTGACAAATTCTGGACATTAACTGAAGTATTGATAATCTTGTTAAGAGGTGAAAGTTCTGGAATTACCAGGCTTGGTGTTTCAATTGTAATTTTATCGCTATATTGCATATTTGCATATAACATAAAGGTGTTTCCTTTCAGTACACACCCTTTCTCTAACGTTATCAGTCCCATGTGACGTAGCGTCTGTGACGTCAAGGCCGTTGGACATATGATGCGTACAATGCACTCGCCGCAACAATAATAAAACCAGGTGTTTAATTGATGTAACTTGACCCAGTTATCGCTGCATAGCGTACTTTCTGCGCGGCAAAATGATCCGTGTTTATCACGGTAATTAATTAATTGTGTATCGCAAATAGACTTCTGTCGAGTTATGTCATATACTGGGTGATTGAACTTGCACATCATATTCTGTTGACTAATTGTTTGACATTCATAAATATCGGTTTGATCTAGTGGCACAAAAGTGTCTCGGTGTATATTTATAGCGATAAGGTTTGTTGCAGGAATAATATTTAGAACCTTAGTCCGGCTAATGCGTTGTGGGATGTTAATTAATTTAATTAGTTCATAAGGCTCGTCATTCAACAACGGTACCTTGACTTCCATTATTAAATAATTTTGTGTGATGCGGCTATGAACTCTAAGAAGTTTATAAACGTCTTTTATGTTGTCATGAGTCTCAGGTAGCGCTAAGTTGTGAGCTAAATGTCGAGCTATTTTATCTAGTTCTTGTTGTAATTGACCAGGCGATATTAGATGCACATCGATGTGACCTTGATACAGGTTAGTCAGTGTGTTTATTAAGGTTTGTTGCATGAATTTAAGGTTTGTCAGTATGCTTTCGGCGGCCATAATAGATGTCAAAACGTAAAATGAGGTTTCATCTTTTGATTTTTTAGCTAAATATTCTCTGTCAAGTGTTGCAAGGTGTTTACGTATCATATCTAGGTGTTTTATCATGGTTTGCTCGTTTCTCTGTACAATGTTACGTTCAGCTTCTAAAATGCTTGTCTGGTTCTTGATTAATGTTAATAAGTGGTTTTCATTTTGTTGAACAGTTGTTATGTCGGTCTCATATTTTGCAGCGAATCTTTCGTCGAGTACCCCAAATAAGGTATTGGCTAAGTACCCGACTCCATTTACCAGCCCCCTTTTTACTCTGCTCTGCATCAAATGTTGAGAAGTTAATAAGCTGTTATAATAATGTAACTCTTTCATGTTCTGATCTAATTGGTTTAGTAACACTTGGAATTGCATGACCCAATTTTCTCTCTGAAAGTCTTTGATATGCGTTACGTATTGATCCAGTACTACGATGTTATGCCAATAATTTGTCATATTATAGTAAAATATTAATTTCCATTCTTCTTTGATCTCTTGCAGTTCTCCGACCTTATCAAAATAAAGTGATTGGTTGTTACTGAAGTAAGAGTAAAGCCAGAGTGATTTTGTTGCATCGAGGGTGACAAAACTCCAATAAATAATAATAATGTATAACAAAATAAACTTTTCCACGTCATATTTTTTCCTCGATTTCTTTTACGCGTGTATGTCTGTTCGTCATTTGCAGGTTTTTCTATTTCAAGAAGACGCACTAATTTAGTTATGGGCCTTTTAAGTTCTCCCTTGGCGGTTTTCAATGTAACCACCCGTGAATGGCCGTCCCTTCCAGGATGTAATTGTATAACTCTGCCGAGTGCCCATTTTCCTGCTGGTAAGTGTTCGTCCTTGATGCACACAATGTCATTTAATTGAGGGTCTGGTTTGGATTGCTGCCATTTTGATCTAGCTTGTAGTTGTTGTAAATATTCGCTAGACCATTTATCCCAGAAATCCTTACCCAATTTTTGTACCAGTTGCCATCTCTTTCTAAAATCGATGCTGCAGTCGTCTGGTTCGGGGATGGTTAGAAGTTCCGTCCCAGTGAGGAAGTGACCAGGCGTCAAACATTCAATGTCCTCAATGCTTTCTGTCAAATTGCACAATGGTCGCGAGTTTAGGCATGCTTCAACTTGGCATAGCAGCGTAGAAAACTCTTCATAGGTTAGCTTCTGTTCTCCTATTACCCGTTTCACATGAAATTTCATACTTCGGACCGCCCTTTCCCAAATTCCGCCAGCACTGGGCCAAGCAGGCGCGTTGAAATGCCATGTGATTCCCATCTCCCCGATTTTATCCAAGAAAGGGGTGTCAATTGTGTCTAAGATGGCCTTGTACTGTTGTCGTAGCACGCGGTTGGCTCCTACAAAATTTGTGCCATTGTCACTATACATGTCACGTGGCTTTCCTCGTCTTGCACAAAATCTTTGAAATGCCGCTAAGAACGCTGCTGTACTCAACTCCGTTACAAGCTCTAGATGAACAGCTTTGGTTGCAAAACAAACAAAGACAGCGATGTAAGCTAGTAGCGTTTTTATCCCACGACCTTTGTTGGCCTTGATTGCTACGTGGCCTGAAAAGTCGACCCCTGTATGTGTGAAGGGTCGAGAGACTGTTACCCTAGGCGTAGGGAGGTCAGCCATGATTTGGTTTTGTGTTTTTGCATTAAAACGGCGGCACGTGACACATTTATGAATCACCCTTTTTACTGCACGATAACCTCCGACAATCCAATACTTTTGTCGCAAATGTGCTAATGTAAGTTTAGGTCCCCCATGCAGAAGTTGTAGATGAGCCTGCTCGATAAGCATGTCGGTCAATCGGTGATTATGGGGCAAAAGCATTGGTTGTTTGGTGTCTTCCTTTAAGTTTGCATTTCTCAACCTCCCCCCAACTCGCAAAATGTTGTCGTTATCAAGAAAGGGGTTTAAACTACGGATGTTACTTTTGGTACTGATGCAGTTGTCATGTTCTATTTTTAGTATCTCGTCCTTGAACTCGTGTAGTTGTATTTGTTTTACGATAAATTTTTCTGCAACATGTAATTCTTGCGGTGTCAGATAGCCTCCGTGAGTAAATCGATGTGTCATTCGTAGTAGCCATGCGACGATTCTAATAACGTGACTCATACTACTATGTTTATATATTAATTCAATGACAATTGACGACGATTGTAATTGTGTTATGCATGTTTGCTTTTGTTTTAATTCATAATCTGTGTCAGTAATGTGTTCCTTTTTGTTCAAAGACTTGTCAAAAGTTTCGAAAATTTTTGAAATTTCCGAGCGCAGCACGCGTTTTGTCAATTTAATGCAGCTTATGTTAATTTTATTCGAAAACGCGAAGTAATCTGTTTGTGGGTTCCATTGCAACCCCAGCGCTTTTGTTGTGCCTTCGCTTTTAAAGTGTAACGTTTTCTGGCTCAACTCATTGTCACTGATGTTATGTAATAACTCTGGATTATTACTCGTCCACTTTCGTAATGTCAACCCTGCACCCCGGAGCATGTCAATAAGCTGTTGCTGCATTGCTTTGGCGATTTCTAAACTATTACTACCACATAGTACATCATCAACGTACATAGCGTGGTTTATGACGTCACTGGCTAGGGGGTACTTGTCCTGATCGTCTAGCGCTAACTGTTTCAGTGTTCGTAAGGCCAGGAACGGGGCTGCCTTTACGCCAAACGTTACGGTACATAAATGATATTGCTGTATTTGTTGTTCTCTATTGTCCCTCCAAAGAATTTTTTGCAATTGTTGATCTTCCTCGCTGACCTTGATCATTCTATACATCTTCTCACAATCAGCGGTAAAAACGTATTTGTGTAATCTCCATCGTATTAACAATGTCAACAGATCCTGGTGTAGTTTTGGTCCACACTCCATGAGGTCGTTAAGACTGAAACCCGATCCAGTTTTTTGTGATGCATTAAAAACTACTCTTAACTTCGTAGTCACTGAATCCTGTTTCAAAACACCATGATGGGGCAAATAACAAATCGGTTCACGATCTATGGGGCTCGGTTTCATGTGACCCATTTCCAAATATTCTGTCATTATTTTTTTGTAACTGTCTGAAAACTGGGTATTTTTATTTAATTTTCCTTCCAGTTGTTTAAACTGTGCTGACGCAAGATGTTTTGATTTACCCAGTTGGCTCTCGAACCCTGACTTCATGGGGTATCGAACCTCATATCGTCCATCTGGTAACCGTGTCGTTGTTGCAATGTAATATTCCTCGCAGTATTGTTCCTGTGACGTCATGGAGCCAGGCTTATCCTGAATATCCTCTACCTCCCAGTATCTTGCAAAATCATCGCTATTATTCGTGATCACGTGACAGTTAAATGTTTTGACGTGGCCCGACATGATCCAACCTAATTGTGTCTGCTGCGCTATTGGTTGGTTTGGATGTCCTTTAATCAGACCACACAACAATATTTCCGAAAACACGTGTGCATCAAAAAGAATATCTATGGGCCTCGAAACGTTATACTCGGGATCGGCTAATGTAATGTTTTTAAAGTACTCCGTGTCGCTAACTGCAAATGACGCATTCGGTAAATTACTAACGACGCGTGTCATAATTAATGCATCGGTTTCAAATTGATAGTCGGTGCAGACTGATTTGCAACTCAAGTGTACTTTACCTTTACTTTTATTTGACAAAGTACCAACACCTGAGACGCTTGCATCTAATTTTTCTCTCTGTAAACCTAATCTTTGGGCTGCATTCTCCGTAATCAGAGTAATTTGTGACCCTTGATCGACTAGGGCACGCAACGTCACATATTCTCCTCTAACCGTTGCCACCTGAACTAATGTAGTCGGTAATAGTATTTCGTCATCAGTATTCGAGACGTAATTGTTTTGCATTGGTTTGTCATAGGGCAACTTCGGCGCTGCCGATGATGTCATAGGTGGCCGTTCTACGTTGCTAAGAGCGCTATGTAACAAAGTATTATGCGGCAAATTGCATTCTTTGCACCTTTTGCCTGACCCACAAAAACCTTTGTTATGCACGTACAAACAATTTTTGCATATGTTGTGTTTAGTTAAAACGTGCAATTTTTCTCTATTTGTCATTTCAATAAACTTGGCACACTTAAACAGTGCGTGATCATTTTTGCATAATGGACACGTAATTTTTCCTAAACTAAAGTTGCATGCCGGGTGACGCCCATGACCTGCTTCTCTGATAGCATGTCGAGCTTTTGAGTTGTAATTTCTATCATAAGAACGAGATGCATTAAATTGTAGTTTCATTGGTTTTTGAGATGAACTAACACCGTTTTCAGGCCTTTTTCGTTGCAATGGCTCTAATGCAATAAATTTACTTTCCACGAATTGCATAAACTGGTCGAACTTAGGCAACTCTCGTGTATTAGATCTAGATTGCATATAATCTGAATAGGTTTCGGAATCGAGCTTTTCACATAATATATGTACCAACATCGGATCCCACGTCGATGTGTCTACGTTCAAATTATGTATAGCGTGAATAGTCTCCATAGATGTGTCATATAACCGTTTTAATTCGTAAGATGTTTGATTTTGCACATTAGGTTGTCGCATAAATATTTGAAAGTTCTTAGTGAATAAAAGTTGCTTATTATTATACCTATGACATAATAAATCCCAACACGTATCATAATTCTCTGGTGCAACATGCAAATGTTGGACGAGCTTTTCCGCCTCGCCCCGCAACCTTCCCTTTAAATGTTGCATCTTTTGTGTTTTTGTAAGAGCTGGATTATTATGTATAGCTTCCGAATACAAATCCATGAATGTAGGCCACACGGTATAATTGCCGCCAAACAAAGGAATTTCATATTTTGGCACCGATTGTTGTTGACATACTGACGCATTTAATTTAATATTTAATTGCCGTTTCACATGCTCATATTTTGTTTCAAGTTCATTAAAAGTTCTATAGTATTCAGCATCCATTCCAAGCAAAATACCATCGATGTGCAAATGTAAATTATCTATCGGCTTCCAGCGAGACTCTAGGCACTTCAATTTGTCATCAATTTCCCACTTTTCTGTTATTTCATCCACTCTAATCGAGTCCACTAACCTGCTAAATGCTCTAAAATAGGCACGCTGCAAATCGCTCTTTTGCTGCAAAGCTTCAGCTTTCCCGTCATGACTTACAAACTGTGTGCTGTCAAACCTGGTTTGCTGTAACTGCTCAAGAAGCCCGGAACTGGTTGGTGGTTTCGGTTCCTCCACCACAACTGGAACCTCCTTCTGCTCCGCTTTCCACGATAATAAGTCAAAGCGTGTACCTTCATACCATTTCTGGATTACACCGATGATGCCTTCAACATAATACTGATGAGTTTTCTGCTCCGCCTTCATCAGTTCTCCGTCGTTTTGCTGACACTCCGCCCATAAGTTATCTAAAGCCTTCAATCTCTTTTCAATATATTCTCTAGACTTACGACTGGCCGAATCCTTCTTAAAATTAGCATGGATTCTCTTGATCTCCTCAAAGATATGCTTCTGACGCTCAATTAAGGCCTCCATTGCAATGCAAGAAAAATATGGAAAGATCTTACTTGAACTACTGGACCTCTTCCTTCCTGAATGTGCGGCTCTGGATCGCTGGACTCACGTCGACGCAGGTTCAACAGGATGCAACGCCGATGCGCGGACGCGGTCAGGTTCACTCGCGATGTCACTGGTTGATACCCAGGACTTCGAAACAACTCTTTCCCGAAATAGTAAACTAACGCGAAAAAATTGAATCTAAAGTCCTTTATCGAAGGACCACAAATGTTCTGTCGCGAAGGACTAAAAAATGTTTGATGCAAAATGTAATAAATGTAATGCAGTGATGCAAGGTATCAGATGCAGGTTGATATGCAGAATGCAGATGAGTGCTAAGAAAAGAAACGCATGAGTTGTTGTCAAGGAATCTAATCGAACACTAATCAATAAGAATACATTTTGTCTTAAAGCGCACCGTCAAACTAGTAGTCGACATGCGGTCAATGCTACGCCGCGTCAGTTATAATTTTATCTACTAACAAAATAAACCGCATGTACGTGCATCGTACATACACTCTGCTTTTCATCCCCCTCTATAAGAAAAGCAGTAAAGACAACTCAAACTACCTACCTTTCTTTGTCGTTCGGATACATCATAGCGCTAGTCGGGCAAGAAAAAAAAAGAATTTTGAAATAAAAAAAAAATATGTCCATCAGATTTCTTATAAGTACTTATTACGGGGATGCCGTAGGGGGGGTTGAAATTTTTAGATTTTAGCTACGACTCACCGTTTACGAGATATTATCAATTTTATAAAATTCCGTTTTTGAAAATTTCTCGGTCCCGAAAAAGTCCCGGCCCCATACAAAATCAGTTGAATTTTTTTTTAAGTAATGCACTGCACACCCTTTGCTACACTCCAACCAATGCTTCTTTAATTATGTTCTAAATTCAAATCTCATCTTTTTGGACCCTGTTATGAAGCTGTTCAAAATTCAAATGTCATTTATACCCTCTTGGCATAACAGGTAAAAAATGAATCGTTTTGGACCCTGTTATTAGATAAACAATCATCGCTTTTCGAATCGATGGGATGAAAACATAATATTCTCTCTCTCTCAACTTCAATGATATTACTTTTCTCCTTGGGGGAGGCCTATGCCCAGCAGTGGGCGTTGTTCGGCTGAGATGATGATGATGATGATGATGACTTTTCTTGTTACCTAAACCCAATCTAGCAACTATATTTAATTTAACTTGTAAGATAACTTATTATTACCAAAACACATTTCTTATTTCAATAATTTTCTGGAATAAAAAGTAGCCTGTGTTACTCTCCTGCTTCCAAACTATCCCCATACCAAAAATCAAGTCGATCAGTCTGTTGCTCCGTTCAGACGTGAAAGATGGACAAACAAACAAACAAACACACTTTCACATCTCTAATATTATAGGAAAAATGTGATAGCTACTTATAGGGCTCGTGGTTTTTTACTATCATATTTGCAAAATTGCATTGTGAATGCATAAAAATAATTTAAAAACATCTCTAATATTAGTATGGATAGTAAGATAACACCCACACACGAATTAAATACCCATAATCGAACTAACAACCTTTAGCTTAATAGGCACGATTAATGCCATTAGACCATGACAATTCCGATTAAACTGCAAGACTCAAAACTGAACTGCTAAAACTTGCAAACTCCTATAACTTGTACTTCGTCTTTACTGTATGTGAGGGAGTTTCGAAATAGGGGTAATTAATGTGTACAGTAATCGTGTGGACCCACATTAAACAAGCCATTAGGGGCGCCTTTTTAAGATGCTTTATGACGCGCGTCCGAATGTACCTGGCTTCACCTGCCCGTGGTTAATCTTCGGGGAATCAGGGGGTGTACGTTTTTATTTCAGCAGTTAGATAAGGATTTTGGAATTCAAGTGACTGCGAATGATTTGTGTACCGGTTGAAAACACTAACGGAGCATTGCGATTCTGATTAGTTTTAACCGCCTCTGTGGTCTAGTGATTCTCACCACCGATTTCAGACCCAGAGGTCCCGGGTTCGATTCCCAGTGGGGGTACATATTGTATTCGGTTTGGTTGGTGGTAGGACTTATTCTTAGTCCGCCTGGCTAACAACCACCATCTTATCTGAGTCTGACGCCATAATTATGTTTTTGGCAATATTGTGTTCCGGCAGTGAGAGATAAGATGGCAAGTTCCTCAGTGATTGAGGATTCCGGGAGTAGTGCGCTTCCACCTTCAGCCTTATCACTACTTAACATGGTGTGATGAAGGCTAAGTGCTACCCCGTTAGGAATAAAAAATATTGTTAGCTTTACAAAAAGTATTACTGTGCTTGGCTCATGTCATGCTAGGTAACGACAGGTCATGAGATGCGGCAGTCTCTTTCTGTGAGTACGTCATCTCGCAGGAGGAGGCGTTGGAGCGTATTCGCGAGCAGGATGCTCATACGGACCGGCTCCGACGAAGATCTGCCTTCGTCGGGACCAAGGATGCCCCGCTTTGAGCGCCTCGTTTCTCCTTAGCGGAACCATGTGGTGCATCACACGGTCCCCGCCCACCAGCCTGGGGAGATGGCCACGCTTGCTCGGCTACCTCTCGCCGCGTAAGGGCCCGGAAGGCCGAACCAACCGTCTGTTCGTATAGGAGGAGCATGCCACCTCGGGCCCTCCACATTGCGACCTAATTGACGGCGGAGAGAGCAGGAAGTGAGGGGTTTAGTGGGTATTCGCCATTTCTTATCCTTCATCGAGTATCTGACACTAGATGGAGGATCAAGAAGTGGCCAGGTGAGTCCCACATAACCACCGTCCACACACCGCACGCGGACGGGGTATGCGTAGACGCATTCCCCTCACTACAAAACAAGGTAATACTGTGCTGAGTTAGAGCTGTAAACTGAATTTTGAAGAAGTTAAAATCTTATATTAGCCATCTTTCGTTGGGTAATAAAAGTATTTAAAAGCAAAACGACAAAGAGACTTAAGTTGTCCAAGACCTTTTAACAACGAGCACCTCGATTTAATATGTTTAATGTAACGTTTCCAAAAATTAATTCAGATTTAATAAAGAACTTTTAAGAATTAAGTATTCGTTTCCCGTTAAATTGATATTACAGCAAATGGGGGACCGAAAACGCTGCGTCATCTCACTCCATCATATGAATTATGACGTCATTCTGCTTATTATCGCGGCCGCTAGCTTCCATGCAGACTGCAAAATTTTCAAGCATCTAATCTTTTACTTATAGATATTTCACGGATAATAGAACTAGGTACATACGAGTAAAAGAAAATTGAAGCCACGAAAATATATGCGTAAGTATTAGCATTTGTTGTAACAAGAAATTAAGTGTATGTGGACGACGCACATGCTTTTTATAAGATACCTAGCGAATCCTCGCGGTTTTACCCGCGTGAAACGCGTTCCCGTGGAAATATCGGGATAAAATATAGCCTATGTCACTTAGAAAGAATGTAGCTTTCTAATGGTGAAAGAATTTTCTAAATCGGTCCAATAGTTTCGGAGCCTATTCGATGCAAAAAAACAAACATACAAACAAACAAACAATCAAATCTTTCCTGTTTATAATATTAGTATAGATATAGACTAGCTATGCCCCAGAGCTTCGCTCAGGTGGAATTTTTGGATAAAAAATAGTTTATGTCCTATTCTCAGACCTACCGAATATACGTATAAAAATTCATCAAAATCGGTCAAGCCGTTTCAGAGGAGTATGGCAACTAACACTGTGACACGAGAATTTTAAACTTACATTAGATTTATACTTTTTATAGATATTTTTACTTAAGTTTATCTATGGTTTTTAACCGACTTCCAAATCAAAAAGGAGGAGTTCTCTATTCGTCTGTATGTATGTTTTTTTTTTGTGTATGTCCGCCGATTACTCGAAGACGGATGGACCGATTGAAATGATTAAAACGTTATTACATAAGGTTGGTTTACAAGTTGGTCCCATTTTTTAAATTTTGAAATCGGTTCAGTAGTTTTCAGGAAATTTTGAAAATATACTGTCGTTTTCGTTACCACTTTATGTGAATTTAATATGTATCTTTAGGCATAACTCCTTTGTTTATAAGCCGATTTAGATGATTCTTGTTTTGTTAAAAAGACTTCAAAGTACTTACGTTATTTATTTGGTGAGGGATTATTTCTTACTTTTTTATGTGATTTTTTTGAAGGCGGTTTTATTTTTTCTATTCAGTTAATGTATGTTTTGTTCTTTCATCAATAATTATAGCAGTAGCACCAGAGCCATCAAACTTTTTAGTTCTCATAGATTAGTATCCTTATAGTCTACGTTACTAGCCAGGTACTAAATGGTGTCAATAACTTCGACCAACAATACCATTAGGTTGCAGTATCTAAAGTGGCCGAGCGAAAAAGAGCTCACGTCAAAGGTGCGCTCCTATTTCACATCGATTCCTGTCTTTTTGACGGAAGACCGTAACATTCGGTAGCCTCTTTTATTGAACTTGCCATGTTAGTTAGTTAGTGGGGGACAAAAAACCTTGCAAGCTAAAGACCCAATTCGACTCAAACATGTTTATAGTCTGCACCATATTCAAATTCTTTACACTATTAGAACATTTTGAACAAGACAAAAGTACAAGACCAAATTAGTCACTGCGGCGTTTAAATTTTGCTCTGGTTAACATCACTACTTAGATAATACCTAGATGAATCTATAAAATTTTAGTTGGAAAGTTGAGCTAAGTTCTCCAAGTCTTTGCGGCATCTTCAGGAAAACTTATTAACAGCGAAAATTCTTGAACAGGCGATGCCGGTCGATGCTCTTGCGTTGCCGCATTGTGTTAAATTATTGAGCTTCGAGGTATTTCATACATGGAATTTTCAATGGATTTTCATGTAACGTTTCTTTTCAAACGTGCCATTTGTTATAGGAACTTGTTGTGACAAAGGTTTATCAATATTCATACAAAAAGTGTTGTTCATTGTTGCTACATAAGTTGGGTTTTCATTTATTTTAGGTTACTTATTTATTCTTATAAATGAAAGTTCTAATTTGTACCAGCACTCATTTTCTAGACAATCAGTTGTATTCCAGCGGTAAAAGATAAGGAAAGAATAGTTCTGATTTCCGTCTGTGCCAACATAGATCATTTTTTCACTAGTAACTATACAAAACCCAAATTATAAACAGCGGTGCTTAAATTCTGCTCTGGTTAACAGCACTAACAAGATGTAGTATGCAAGTTTTCCAAGGCTTTGTGGCATCTCCAGGAAAACTTATTAACAGCGAACATTCTTGACGGTCTATACACTTGTGTTGCTGTGTTGTGAGAAATAATTGAGTTTTGAGGCATAAGGGCGTTTACACGTAGAAAGCTAGTTAACGGCACCGAACTGCCAGTTCGTTTGGAAAAAGTCCGCGCAGGTAGTCAGTCGGTGGAAGATCTGACTTGCTATTCGGCACTGGTTTGGCACTAAGTATAGAAACTGCCTGCACTGGTTTCGGTAAGGGCTGGCAGATCTGGACGCGGGTATGTATCAAGATAACTACGGAAATAACTACTAGTCGTTACACCTATTGTGCGAAATAACTAATGGATAAAATTACTGCTGATCATCTCACCTACGGTCTAAGTACTCACTTACGGTTGTTTGAACAACTGGTCATTTCACCAGAACCCACAGCTTTTGCAGCTTCCAAAGCACGGGTTCCATGGTCGGCGTTTCGACCGACAGTGGTAGAGTCAGGTTTCGTAAGTGCCGTGTAAGTAGAACTCCCTATTTGTAGTGCCCTAACTTAGTGCTCTCAAAGTAGTGCGCTTAACTGCTTGATACTTATCGAAAATGCTGTTGCTTTTCGAAAATGAAAAGCAGCGTTGTTGTTTTTTTATGAAGAAAAGAATAGTATTAAAATCTTGATGATGATGATGATTAAAATGATGAAATATAACTGGGCCGGGCTTGTTTTACATGTCCTGAGTGCCTACCATCAACTTTAAGACATCGATTCAAAAATAGCGCGATGCAGAATAGGTTCCTTCCTTTCTTTCGTACTATGACCTTCTAAAAACTGGATCGCAAATGAATTGCTAAATGTAAATGACCGGACGATTTGTGTCCTTATTTCTTCTACCCGTCTCTTTCACTCGATTCCGTCATGCCCGGAGAGTGAAAGGGACAGGTATAACCTGCAGGTGTCATGTTAGCTTGGCCGAGTTATAAGTCAAATAAGAGTTGCTGACAGCTCAGCGGCTGTGAAATGTCATTGAATGATCACTGAATCGCTGTCATTGATATTAAGCTGTCGTGGTACGAATAAGCGAAGCAGATCAGTTTAGGTCCTAAACAAAACCGCAATAAGAGTTGATGGTAGGCACCCTGTTTGGACCGCATGTTTTGTTCTCACAGTGTACATTGATCTCTATTTTTTTAATTATTATCAATATGTCAAAATAAATAGACAGTTTCTAAAAGAGATTAGGGCAGAGGTACCCTTTGTAGCCACTTAAAGGAATTTTTTTTACTTTTAAGCACTAAGTACTAAATGGTCTTAGAAATTTAAGACACAAATTATATCTTAAATTATAGATAATTTATCTACCTTTAAAGGTACATTAATTTTCAAATTTATAAAAGTTTACACACAACGTGTGAGACGTGCCAAATGTACCGGTTTTGGCCACTAACTGATAGTTAAACTTTTGTAAGTATTTCGAAAAATTAAAACCAAACCCAGGTAAAATCAATATATTCTAATGCGCTAGACACCAGTCAATTGCAAAACAACAATTTAATTTTAAAATCAAAGGTTTATAAAGTAATTCATCCAAAACAAATTTCTTAAAATTTTCATACAAAACATTTTTTCAAACAGAAAATGGAATTTATTTAAAAAAAATCTTATGACATAAGGAATTCTAACGGTTGTTATTATTACCTTAAAATACCTTATTTTAATTGCTTTTATCAAAAATTACTAAAAGTGGTTTAGAAAACTTTTAGAGCAGAAAGTGGCCAAAACCGGTACAGTGGCCAAAACCGGTACGCCTGCCCTATGTCGAAAAATGGAAAATGAATAATTAAACACGCGTATAAAATAAAAATTTTGATAATGCTCTTTGGTTGTCGTCAATTTGACAGCTTCGAACAGCCTTTTATTTATTCTGAGGCTGTTTTTTAATGAGATTATTGGCAATAGTTAGATTAATGTTGTTTGAACATATTTTTAAAGTTTCGTTGAATTCGGAGTTTACATGTCCAAGAAATCCCCAAATATTTTTGTACGATAATTCCAACTTCCTACAATTTCCTCATAAAAAGAAAATATATTGTTTTTCGTAACAACAAAGAGGTTTTATACGGCTGAAAATCCATTTACGTTTTTAGAATAAATAAATGTGTCCCTAATAATTAAGTATATTATTATTATCAAATTATTTATAATTCACAATAAGAGCGAGCGCACACCATAGTCAAGACAGTCTTAAGACAGACTATCGCCTTACAAAACCTATGAAGGTGCGCACACTTGAAACAAAAAGTCTCATAGACACATTGTCTGTCAAGACAAAATAGTCTATAGCGATCTACTCCCGCACAGTGTTTTAAGAACCTCGATTTGTGGCGTACCCTTTTTACAAGCTTTTTATTAACTTGCCATGTTAGTTAGTTACAGTCGTCACAAATTAAGATGCCCGTTTTGACACATGGTATTGACCCTAGAATGTAACTTGTTACGAAAACCAAAAAATCAAATATATGCTGACTACTTATCAAAGGTGTATGAAAATAATATGTTACATTTTTTAACGCATCATAAAATAAGGCAAAGTGTATTCCGCGTATTATTTTTGCGTTTATTCTGAAGTAAACGCAGATTCGACTTACTACGAAACGTCTCGAAAAACAGTTACGTTCTCAGTCTTTATTTTTTTAAATACTAGTGTTGTAACCGTTGTGTGCAGGATTTCTCCAGCTTCATTCAATTTAATCGAAATAATCGTTATAACCACTTTAATAGATTAATTTGTAAAATTGATCTTTTTTGTGTGAAAACTAGATCGGCGCTTAAAGCATTAATGAAATTATGAATTGGCAATAATGATTTCGATAAAACGGTTTCTAGGCAAACGCTGCGAGCACTTGTGATTTTTAGTCGACCGATAGTTGGTCGATAGTTTAGTTGAATCCGGGCGCGCGCTCACATAATCCTTCATGCACAGGCCGATAGTTGTATAACTGTAACTATAACTATAGTTGTAGTAACTATTATTGGCCAGTCATTTTCGATAGTCCGATACTGAGGGCCTACTCTGAAACGCATAACCCGAAACTTCGTTATACCCGTCTCTCTCACTCTCGAGTCGTGACAGAATCGAGTGAAAGGGGCGGGGCTAACCGAAGTTTCGGATTAGCGTTTCAGAGTACGGTCCCTGAATGCGCAGTCTATCGATAGTTGTGCGATAGTTTAGTTGAATGCAGTGCGCGCGCTCACATAGTCCTTCATGCACATTACCGCCCGGCCGATAGTTGTGCGATAGTTTGATCGTACAACTATCGGCCAGTCATTTTCGATAGTTTGATTGGTCGATAGTTTAAGCGCACTGACAATTGCCACTGCCATATAACTCTATACTAAATCCGAGAACGACCAATCTATCGCCCGATTAAAAATCACAAGTGCGCGTTGCTCTTATATGAATTATGCAATTTAACTAGATTCGATTCAAGTTTATATAACATAAAAGGTCAATTTATACTTTAATAATATGTTTATTAAAAGTATAAGTACCTATAAAGTAAGTTTAACATTTTATAATAATAACTTTAGTCAATCCACATAACTTGCAAACCTGCTATAATCGATTAGTTACTCAGAACCTTAATCGATTTATCGCGAGAATCGATCACAAACTCGTATGGTTACATGCCTAATTACGTCACTTTAGCATGTGTCAAAACGGGCATCTTATTTTGTGACGACTGTAGTTAGTTTGTTAGTTAGTGGGGGACAAATCTTGCAAGCTTAATTTGACCCACTTCCCAGTGTCCGATGGAGCTGAAATTTTGTATAAGTACAGGGGGGCTACCGCGTATAGTAGAGTTCACGGAACTTGACCACAACCATAGACGAAAAAACCTGCGCAGAAAAAACTTTTGTACTAAATATTGCAACTGCGCAGGTTTTTTCGTCTATGGTTGTGGTCAAGTTCCGTGAACTCTACTATAACTTTAAGGATATGAACTTCATACGTTTTTGGGAACTTTAAGTCAATTTTATAAAGAAAATAGCTGCTATCAGTTCCTTGTTTTGTGACGTTGGGTATAACGATAATTAGCTAGCAACGTTCATCAGAACAAAGCAGCAAAAATCTATCAGAATAAGGAATTCAAATGACAGTTGAAGCCCATACCCATACCCAGATTTCTTAGCCGGTAGCCCCCCAGTTTTGGTTCAGATGACAATACAATACTAAAGTAAAGTCAGCAAAAAAGCTTGTCATAAAAATGAAATTTTTACTAAAAACTTATTATCCTGAATTACTATAGATTAAGCTATTATAAATCGGGTGTTTTTTTGGAGGTGAAGAAGTTTAAATTGAAATTAAACACAGAAAATCGTTTTTAAGATCCATAAAATAGGCTTTTTTTCAAAGATAATTAAGCTATTTTGATATTTATGTTTGAAAATAATTTCCGGCATGTGGCCGTCGCGGCTGGCGCGTACATGGCATCATCTGGGGTCCCATTTTTACACACTTTCCGTAGTACATCAGACTGTATGGGCGTTTGTGCACTACACTGAATTTTACCGATCCGGCGGTCCGTTTTTTTCCGGACCGATATGGCAGCTATGAAAAACATATGGGCGCTTGTGCACCACACTGAATTTTACCGTCCGTCATTTTAGGGCGTTTGTGCACTACACTGAATTTTACCGATCCGGCGATCCGGTTTTTTCCGGACCGATATGGCAGCAATGAAAAACATATGGGCGCTTGTGCACCACACTGAATTTTACCGTCCGTCATTTTACTTTTCCCCATTCCGGACCGTTTTTTTCCGTTCCGAGATGACGGCAATGAATAACATATATGTACGCTTGTGCACTACACTGAATTTTTGATGCATATGTATATGTATACCTATGCGCGCCACCGCGCGCCGATTGCTCTGCAGTAATAAACTAGCTACGGTGATACTCGGTTGTTTTACTTACATACTTCTCAGTGGCGACGAGGTTTTTCGATTACCCGCGAAACGAACTTTAACAATGTCTTATATCGGGAATTTATCAATTTTTGATTATAAAACGTGCGAGTGGACCCTTTTTAAGGGGCGTTTAACTCAGTTTTTGAAAATTAATGAAGTGAAGCAAGAAAACAAGGCCGGTATATTGATCACCCATCTGTCGGACGAATCTTACAGACTGATTCGCAACCTTGCCTACCCAAGGGAATCCGACGCACTTACATTTGAAGAGCTAGTTTCATTACTCGATCAGCATTTCAAGGCAAAAAAGTGTTCCTATTCGGACAGGGCTAAGTTTTATGGAGCGATAAGAGGTCCCGGCGAAAACTTAGGGGATTGGGCCGCAAGACTTCGCGGACTCGCGAGCTACTGCGACTTCGGCTCGGCCCTGGAAACTGTCCTCACGGACCGTTATATTCTCGGCCTAGGACCAGGCCCCGAACGAGAAAAACTGTTCGAACAAGACCCAAGTACCCTCAAAATTGATCGTGCGTTGGAGTTAGCGGAACAAGCCTCGAATGCGAGAGAGGCCAGGATGATGTTGGCTCACCAAGTCAAGGAAGAGCCGATGTATCGAGCTTCATTTAGAGCTGAAGCTGGCCAAGAAAAAGGTGGACGTCATGACGCGAAAGGCCGCTGCGCAGGCGGCAGCTCGCGCCAGAACGCTGGCAGCCGCAGCTTCGACGGGCATTCATCATGTTGCTGTGTGTGCGGAATGAAAAATCATTCAAGTGATAAGTGCCGGTACAAAAATTATAAGTGCCAAAAGTGCGGTGAAAAAGGTCACTTAAAAAAAGTGTGCGGTTTGCGAAATTCGCGAGTAAATAATATTACTAACGAAGGCAGTAGTGAAAGCGGTGACGATGTAAGTTGCTGTTTGGAATGTAAGAATTTTAATTTAAGGTACGTCTCTAATGATCCTATAAAAATTGAATTGTATTTAGGAAATCACTTTGTCACAATGGAGTTAGACTCAGGTTCAGGAACATCAGTTATTTCAGAGCAATTTTATAGTAAGTTCTTTTCAAAATATAAATTATCAAAGTCTCATATCAAAATGTGCTTATACGACGGACATAAAATCTCGCCTATCGGTTTTTTTGAAATTGATGCGGTTTTCAATGATCAAACCAAACCCTTAAAATTATTTGTTGTTAAAAATGGCGGGCCGCCACTTTTAGGAAGAGATTTTATGTCGGCCTTCAATGTTACATGGTCGTTGAATAATATTGCATCGCAATCTGTAAATGACGTGACTCAATTGTTGGAACAATACTCTGATTTGTGGCGAGATGAATTGGGCTCATTTAATAAATTCAAAATCAAATTGCAATTGAAAGAGGGCTCCACGCCTAAATTTTTCAAACCACGTACTGTTCCTTTTGCACTTAAAGATAAAGTAGAAGCCGAAATAAGTAGATTAGTTACATTAGGAATTTTAGTCCCAGTTGAGCATTCTGATTATGCGACACCAATAGTGCCGGTGCTCAAAGAAAACGGTAAAGTCAGAATAGCAGGCGATTATTCCGTTACATTAAACAAAGACCTTATAATAGAAAAATATCCATTACCGAGAATCGAGGAAGTCTTTGCAAAATTAAGCGGGGGGAAACGTTTTAGTAAAATAGATCTCAAAAATGCGTATAACCAATTCATATTAGACGATTCATCACGACTTACAACTATAAATACATCGAAAGGTCTGTTCAAATATACACGGTTAGTTTATGGATTAGCAAACGCTCCCGCCATATTTCAAAAGGCAATGGAAACTATTTTATCAGGTATCGAAGGCGTAAGCTGTTGGCTCGACGATGTGTGTATAACGGGTCCCGATGACGTTACTCATTTACAAAGATTACGCGAGGTATTGCATAGACTAAGCTCGGCTGGGTTGCGGCTGCAAAAGGAGAAGTGCCAGTTTTTCGAAAAGAGTGTAACTTATTTAGGTTATGTTATAGATCAGGACGGATTACACACGTGCCGAGAAAAGGTACGAGCTATTCTCGAGGCCCCAGAGCCAACAAACGTTACCGAGATTAAACGATTCACGGGCGTAGTAAATTATTATAGGAATTTTATCCCCAACGCTTCTAGTTTAATGAGTCCCTTGAACGAATTACTTCGCGCGAATGCTAAATGGGAGTGGGGCGAAAGGCAGCGACGGGCGGTGCGCGCAGTAAAGCAGGAGCTGGCGTCAGAGCGCGTGCTGGCGCACTACGATCCCTCGGCGCAGCTGGTGCTCAGCGTAGACGCGGGACCGCACGGGCTCGGCGCCGTGCTCGCGCAGCGCGCGCCCGACGGCTGCGAGCGCCCGTTAGCCTATGCTTCCAGGTCGTTATCGACGAGTGAACATAACTATAGCCAGATTCACAAGGAAGCTACGGCTATAATTTTTGGTGTGAAAAAGTTCCACCAGTACTTATTTGGTGTTCAGATTCCATTTATTTTGAAAACGGATCATAGGCCGTTGCTTTCCATATTAGGAAAGAAAAATGGAATCTCTATTACTGCCGCGTTGCGCCTTCAAAGGTACGCAATTATCCTGTCTGCATATAATTACCAAGTCCAATACGTTAGTAGTAAAAATAATGTTATCGCGGATTATTTCTCACGCGCACCGCTGCCAACGATTGATAACGAGAGTGAACAGGATGGCTACAGTCGCGCCCTCTTATTCTTAGACGGGAGCACAGAACCGGTTTCTTATGACCAGATCAAAGATGCCACGGCAAAGGACAAAGTTCTTTGTACAGTTATGAAATATATGAAACACGGGTGGCCGCGTAAAATTAATTGTAGTTCAATTAAACCTTACTATCACTGTAAATTAGATCTAGAAGTCGTTGAGGGCTGTTTATTAAGAGGTCATAAAATTGTGATTCCTAATGTTTTTAGGCAGCAATTATTGCAAGAATTACACTCCGCGCATTTCGGCATAGTAAAAACGAAAAGCTTAGCACGTAGTAAAATGTGGTGGCCAGGTATAGATAGGGATATCGAATCATGGATAGGCAAATGCGACACTTGCATCGCACTCCGGCCCGCCCCGCCGCGCGCCCCGCCATCGCCCTGGCCTCGGCCGCCCCACGCGTGGTACCGAATCCACATTGATTATTTGTCAATCGAACAAAATGTTTATCTAATTATTATTGACGCATTTTCGAAATGGTTGGAATGCATCAATATGAAGCTTGGAACGACTACGCAGGCTTTAATTTCAAAATTGAAACAAGTGTTTTCGTATTTCGGTCTACCACAGGTGATCGTGTCTGATAACGACATTAAGATATGCTCGTCGGAATTCCAGAGGTTTTGTTCCAACAATGGTATAGAGTACGTCAATTCACCTATTTATCACCCAGCGAGTAATGGACAAGCTGAAAACTCAGTAAAAACATGTAAAAAAATGATCAAATGTATTTTAATGGAAAATCAACATTCTCATAAACAAAAAGAGGAAAAGTTACTAGGTTACTTGTTTGAATATAGAAACACCGTCCATTGCTCCACGGGCAGTACGCCGGCAAAATTAATGATAGGGCGAAATTTGCGATCCCGATTAGATTTAATTTTGCCGCCAAAAGGTGATCACCGTTCACAAGCGATACAAACAAAATCAACAAATCCAAAGGCTAGTAGATTTTTTTATGTGGGAGATATGGTGTGGGCTAAATGGTTTGTAGCGAGAAAAAGCAAGTGGGCTAAAGCAAAAATTGTTGAAATACTGGGTAACAGAATGTATTTGGTTTATTTTGACGAATATAAAGTAAAATGTAACAGACATATAGATCAATTACTTAGATGCAAAAGTTCTGAATTAAGCACTAAGTATGATGTACAATCACGGGGCCCTTTGGCGGGTCTTATGGGACCCACAGCGCCCGCGATTAGCGAATCACCCGGGGGCCAGCAGGACCTGCAGGACCCCCTGTCGACAGCCTCGCCAACTCATCCACCATCTATAAATGAACCCAGTCTTGAAACAGCATCGCAACAATGTGATTCCCCTCCGGGGAATTTACCCTCCGGTAATAGTGCGGGGGAAGAGGCTGAGGTTTTGGAAATTCAGCCGGCGGAGGATGGGCTGGCGATGCCTCCATCGCCAAATCCTGCAACCTCTAGAATGGTGCTAAGGCCTAGAAAAAAAATAGATTATAAGAAATTATTTTAGTGTAACCATTATCTTTAAGCTTTATAAAATAAGATTGTTTATTAAATTAGTAGTAGTTTACACTTACTTACCAGTTTTTTCTATGTTGTTATAGGTTTTGTAATTAGTGTGGGAGGAATGATGCATATGTATATGTATACCTATGCGCGCCACCGCGCGCCGATTGCTCTGCAGTAATAAACTAGCTACGGTGATACTCGGTTGTTTTACTTACATACTTCTCAATTTTACCGTCCGGAAAAAAACGGATGTTTGTATTTTAATCATAAATCACTACATAGTATAAAACAAAGTCGCTTCCCGTCTGTCTGTCCCTATATATGCTTAAATCTTTAAAACTACGAAACAGATTTTCATGCGGTTTTCACTATTAGGTAGCGTGGTTCTTCAGGAAGGTTTTAATATATAATTTATAAAAGTTTTGTGTAAATTGGTAGAAATATAACGATAATTGTCGAAAGTGCGGGCAAACGGCAAGCCGCTCGGGAGCTTTCAGCTAAAAACGCTGCCTAATCCTTTCGAGGTTTAAAAAAATAATGCATATTGGGATATTTCTCTTCTATAGATCTACAAAAAAGTCCGCGATAGCATATGTCTATCTTTTAAGGATAGCATATTATAGCCATATTATCTCTTAAAAAATGGTTACGAACAATGCGGTAATTTGGAAAGCTATTTAAACGGATACAGTATTAACCCTTATCAATCTAAATACGTTAGTTGCTTTAAGCATTTTATGCACATTATTTTACTATTTTACACCATATAATTTAAATGAATATCTTAGGAGTTATCGCAAATAAATTAACGCACGCCAAAATGAATTTAAGCGCCTTTCTCACCAATAACACGTAATATATCTAGCACCAAAAATATGGTTTTTGAAATTTTTGTTTGTCTGTCTGTCTGTCTGTTGTCCGTGTTTCACGCAAAAACTACTAAGCGGATTTTGATGAAACTTTTTTTGTTATATAGCTAGCCGTAGACATTCGATAGTAGTTAAAAAATAATTTTTCATCCTGCCTCAATTTATTGTGATTTCGGTAAAATGACCCCGCAGGTACCTTTCACTGATAAGAAGATGAACCCAAAATTCTTTCTGTCTTCTACGTCTTCGTACATAAAGCAATAAAGCAAGTAATTGCCGACGTTCCAAGGAACTCATTATTCCTCTCGTTTAAAACGCGTCCGTAGAGTGTAGTTTCAAAGAGATCACTGCGCTGCCCCGGCCAGTAAAAAACCGGACAAGTGCACAAGCTAACCATCCGTGTTTTTCATGCCACGCCGGTCCGTAAAAACACGGACCGCCGGATCGGTAAAATTCAGTGTAGTGCACAAACGCCCTTACTTTTCCCCATTCCGGACCGGTTTTTTCCGTTCCGAGATGACGGCAATGAAAAACATATGTACGCTTGTGCACTACACTGAATTTTACCGTCCGGAAAAAAACGGATGGTTGTATTTTAATCATAAATCACTACATAGTATAAAACAAAGTCGCTTCCCGTCTGTCTGTCCCTATATTATATGCTTAAATCTTTAAAACTACGAAACAGATTTTCATGCGGTTTTCACTAATAGGTAGCGTGGTTCTTCAGCAAGGTTTTAATATATAATTTATGAAAGTTTTGAGTAAATTGGTTGAAATATAACGATAATTGTCGACAGTGCCGGCAAACGGCAAGCCGCCCGGGAGCTTTCAGCAAAAACGCTGCCTAATCCTTTCGAGGTTTAAAAAAATAATGCATGTTGGGATATTCCTCTTCTGTAGATCTACAAAAAAGTCCGCGATAGCATATGTCTATCTTTTAAGTATAGCATATTATAGCCATTATTATCTCTTAAAAATGGTTACGAACAATGCGGTAATTTGGAAAGCTATTTAAACGGATACAGTATTAACCCTTATCAATCTAAATACCTTAGTTGCTTTAAGCATTTCATGCACATTATTTTACTCTTTTACACCATATAATTTAAATGAATATCTTAGGAGTTATCGCAAATAAATTAACGCAAGCAATTGCCGACGTTCCAAGGAACTCATTATTCCTCTCGTTTAAAACGCGTCCGTAGAGTGTAGTTTCAAAGAGATCACTGCGCTGCCCCGGCCAGTAAAAAACCGGACAAGTGCACAAGCCAATCATCCGTGTTTTTCATGCCACGCCGGTCCGTAAAAACACGGACCGCCGGATCGGTAAAATTCAGTTGTAGTGCACAAACGCCCTATGTTGGCAATAACGCGTCGAATGGTGGCTTCCAACTGCTCAATGGTTACTGATTGCAGAAATGCGATTTTACATTGGTCCCTACCACAAAGAAAGTTATATAATATCTGTTCGGAAAAGATCGACGTTTCTGAACGCAACTCTAATGTCACGTCAAATTGACATTAGCTGTCACTTGAAGTTGACAGTGACACTTGATTGGAATTCTTCTTGGAAAAATGTCGGAATAATTTTGCTGAATTTGTTAAAAATCGCTCGCGTTGAATGTGCCTGGCATATCGAGTTTGAATACATCTTAAATTATCTATGTGATCCCGTTTTGTACGACCAAGGTTTTGATGCCATCTCTGGAGTGGCCGGTCGCGGATGCTTTGAAAGATAACCTTTTCTACCACACGCGCTTGTTGTCGGGACACTATATCGTAATAAAAAAAGCTCCCACGTGTGTGTCTTTGTGTATCTATTGTTGAAACGCCCAGTGTCTTGTGAACGCTGTTATTTGTGTTATGAGTGAGGTGACTAATTGGTAAGGTCTGCAGAAGAAGACGGAGCCACAGGGGGGGCCCCCCTCTCCCCACGCTGCCCAGGGACTTTCTACAGCACAGACCACAGTATGTAAAATCACCTTACTTCACATTCTCTCCGCTGTGTATCGCAGTCCAATTGTTCAGTTACATCCCGGCTGAAACCAAGATTTGTCCGGAGTCTATACTCATGATAGCCTTCCACTGCGCCAATGCGCTGACTCCGCGGTCTAGGCAGGGGTGTACTGAACAATATCGTCAAATTATACGAACGCGGCAGCCCGTTGACAGGGTCATTTATTGAAATTATGCGCTTGCTAAATGTGCTTTTCAGCAAATTTATTGTAATTTTAACTATTTGGAAACGGTCCCCCAGTGTGAATCTAATCATGAATTGTCAAATCAAGTGGGGTTTGACAATTCACCACCACCCCAAAACAACCAAGAACTGTCAAATCGGCAGTCGCAAAAAACAGTGGATTCAATTTACAGTTTTCCACCTCTAAAAAACACCCGATGACCCGAAACGACCCGACACAGGAAAAATACTGAAAAATTACAACGGCTCATAGTTGACGAGAAAAAAAATGAAAACCTACCTATTTCAAAACAGGAATTTAAAGAAAATATTTAGCTCCTATTGATTCTTATTGATTTAGTTTTGGTTAAAGGTTTATTATGTAGCTTCTTTATTTAACATTTCTTCACAAATTTTGGGCTTCCTAAAGCAAACTGTATAGACAATAATATATGTTTTATTAATTTTCGACTTTTTTTAAGTGTAGCGGTGTTTTCTGATAATATTTATACTTACAATAAAATGTCGAACTTTGTTGTCCATAATTGACAACATTTCATTTTTTGCAAGGCAGTAAAATTCGAAAACCATTTCGAGATTAGAACTAATTAAACATGAAAAACCATTTTTAAAATTTTTTGGTCGCCTATTTATAAAGATATTTAAAAAAATGTGTAAAATGATCAATGTCAGGAAGTTCTAGCGTGTATGCATTTGCCTGGAACTAATCCCCAAGAAGAAAAAAAAAAACGAAGTAAACAAACAAATGTCAAAGTTACTGTCATTTTAATAGTGATGCCTGCTTGACTCAGTTATCGAATTATTATCGATTATTTTCAATTAAAAATGGGTAAGACACTGAAATGTTTTTGTTTTATTATTACACAAACAAAGATTTTTAAAAGTAAGTACTTACACAGTTACACCTTGTTTTAAAGTATTGAGCAAGTTGGTTAAATAAGGTTACAAGTCATGAAAAGTATAGCATTTTTAAAACTACAGTTGTATATCACATCACATGTGAGACGAAATAATCAAGTGTAGTGTTGTTTTATTGCATCTGACTAAATAAAAATAAACAATCCCTTTAAACAAAAATGTTATTATTATCGACACAATATACTAGCGTGCTAGGAACATCTCTACGTAAAACTTCATGTCATGGACAGTTTTTTTTTAATTTGAAAGTTAGGGAGAGGAAGGTTGAGGCTAAGGAATCGCTTACTATATTATTCCTGATATTGTACTTACGTCCTTTTAGAATATACCATTTTCATTACATTATTATCTCATTAATTTATGAAAATAAAAAGAAAAGAAAAAATACGTGTTTCCTAAAAAACGATAACCTTTCATTATATCCATAAAAACAAGTACCTTAAAATTTTGAAATGTTGTCAATTACCTGTTGTTTTTGCAACAGAATACCGCGTTATGTAGAAGTTACAAACAAAAACGTTCTTTTTTCAGGGTTAACAACATTTTTGTTCCGGTTTAATTACAAAATTAAAACATAAATAATTTCTCATAACTAAATATTTGTCATCAGAAAATTAGCTTTATTGTAGTTTCTTTACTTTAATACCTTTGTTTGTGAAGAAAATAAAGATGTTTATTATTAATATTATTATTATTTACAATGAACCATCTATTTCTGTAAGTATTTGTAATGAAAGAAGGAAGTCACAACCCTAATACCGGAATTATGTTTAGTGAATGTTTTTGTTTATAACTTGTTTATACAATACATACATAACGCGGTTTTCGGTTGCATTAAAAATATTTATTTCTTATTTTTATTAAATATATTAATTTTGATATGCACTGAGAAAGAATTAACTGAGACGGTGTGCATCACGTCGCCGTCGTCATAGTATTAAAATATTCCCTACAGTAGCGCAACCAATGTACTTACGCGGATCGTAACGGCGCGACGGGCGGGGGACTCGCGGGGAAGCGGGCGAGTTTGTGGGACGCAGCGCGAAGGATAGACGCGGTCGTGTTTTTGTTGAAAATTGTTTCGCTTCGAACAATGCCACTTTATTATAATAGCGCGTAATGATGATTAAATTTAGTAATCATGTGCATACCTAGTACCTACTATTATTTATTGAGTAAATTAAGTTGAGTGACAGCTACATTCAAGTAATCGCAACGAATAAAAACTCTCAAATTTCGCCAGAAAAATTAAGAATAATTTGTTTTTACTTTTTTGCATTCACAGTTTAACTTTTATTATTGAAAAATATTGAAAATGTAGTATTAGATAAATTCGACCCGTCTCACATGACCCGTCTCACAACTAATCCCGACGGGACTCGACCCCAAGACCTTTCACTGTTCAGCCGGGTGAATGCTCGAGAGCATTCGAGCTAGTTGTGTGTGATACGGGTCAACTTTTTCTAATAGATACTTTATTTTCTATATTTTCAAAATTAGGAATAGGTAGGTAATAATTAGGTACCAGCAGGTAGGTACATGTCGTGCGGCGAATAAAGAACGATGACCTTGAGCGCGGCACTTTCGCTCATTCACTTCGTGAATGCTGTAGGTATACACGCGCGAGGTAAATACCGATCTCCGACTCCGTTTTCTCCGAGCGATCTTGTAGGTACAACTGACAGCAACATTTGCATTAGACTGTCCGCCCAAGTCAATTTTTTTGTAGGACCGATGATAAGAGAAGGGCAGGATTCATGTTGGGTGTAACGTTGCCCAAGTGAAGCTAAAAAAAGGACCGATGATAGGGTCGGCCGGCCGACACTATTTATTACTATCGGTGGATTTCATTTGCAGTCGATAAAAAATTGGTCACCGACTATAGGCTGACTGCCTATCTGGCAGTGCAACAAATATAAATATAATAATTTATTGTAAATATGTATACGTATAATATGAATAAACTAGCGGCCGCCCGTGGTTTCACTAGCGTGTTCCTCGTTCCCGTGGGAATATCGGAATGAAAAGTAGCCTAAGTTACTCGTTATTACATCAGCTACCTGCCAGTGAAAGTCCCGCCACATCGGTCCAGCCGTTTCAGATATTAGCCGGAACAAACAGACAGACAGACAGATAACAATTGACAACATTTCAAAATTTTAAGGTATTTGTTTTTATGGATATAATGAAAGTTTATCGTTTTTTAGGAAACACGTATTTTTTCTTTTCTTTTTATTTACATGCATTATTGAGATAATAATTAATTGAAAATAGTATATTCTAAAAGGACGTAAGTAAAATATCAGGCATAATATAAGCGATTCCTTAGCCTGAAACCTTCCTTTTTCTAACATACAAATTAAAAAAAAAAACTGTCTGACATGATGTTTTACGTAGAGAGCACGCACGCTAGTATTTTGTGTCAATAATAATAGCATTTTTGTTTCAAGGGATTACTTATTTTAATTTAGTCAGATGCAATAAAACAACGGTACACTTTATTAATTTCATCTCACATGTATTATACAACTGTAGTTTTAAAAAATGCTATACTTTTCATGACTTGTAAGCTTGTAACTTGCTCAATGCTTTAAAACAAGGTGCTGTGTAAGTACTTTTTAAAATCTTCGTTTGCACCGGCGGCGGTGGCATTGCGCGTTAACAAAGGCGTTGCGCTACTGTAAGGAATATCTTACTGTGACGTCGTTTTAACTGTGACGTTGTTTTGTTTCCGTGTCTTACAAAACAGTCTAGCTAGTCAGTCTTGTCTATGTGAGACAAGACTGTCTTAAAACAGTCTTGACTATGGTGTGCGCTCGCTCTAATTTGTTATAAAACATTTGCATTTTATCACTATTATTATAATTATTTTGAAGTAGGCTGTATGGCTGTATGTAATCAATCACCTTACATTTGGACTCACTAGACAATCGGCTGATTTACGCCCTCGCCTGCGGCTCGGGCTGCAACCCACGGCCTCGTGTATAATGAGCAACCTAGCTCACTTGTAGCATAATATACTATTACTAGGGCGTACTACAAGTGTTAAATCAAGTTAATCTCTTCGGACGAAGCCTTCGTATAATTAAGATAGAACTTCACTTCAGGTAAGTTCGTTTAATCTCTAATAATTGAGGAAGTTCCATTTAAACATTATCCCCCCATTTTACCCCATTAGGAGGGAGTTTTTTTAACTTTGCTTATGCAGATCATTTTCAGTTATAACCAGTATCCAACGTACCAATTTTCATACTTCTAAGTTTAGAAATGTCGAAGTTCCATATAACATTAACCCCCCATTATACCTCTTCAGGGAGGGAGTTTCCCAAAATCCGTTCTTAATGGACCTCTCCTAGTTATAATCTAGCTTCCTGCCAAATTTTATCTTCATTGGTTTAGTAGTTTCCGAGATTTCGTGATGAGTGAGTGAGTGATTTACTCTTTTATATATATAGATTCACATAGACATAATAAATATGTACTTATGAATCGTCTACATATAAAATACATACATAGAAAACGGCAATTTCATAGGTAATAGATAAATAATAAAGACCTATTATTTTATTAATTTAACTCTTCGAATGCACAAATTACAGTAGGTCCAGTCACGAGCAATAATATGTTGTATACATATTATTGCTCGTGACTGTACACACTATTATAAAAAAAAACAAAAACAATTAGTGATCAAAGATAAGCAGTTTCGATAAATGCCTGTTCAGAGGTTTTATTTCTTCAGTAAAAGTTTAATTTTCTTCTTACCATAACATTATTGCTGTGAATGCAAAACTCTAAACTTTTCATCATAACATTTACATTATTCTAAGCCAAGCTTTAATTTCATTTCAGAGAATACCGTATTGTTCTAGAGTTAAGAAGAACAAAATTAATTTAGCCCATCAACTAAGTTATAGGTTAATAACTTATTTGGTTTCTAAAATGTTTTTACAAGGTTATTTTTTGTTGATGATATTCTATTGTTTTCTTTATTACTCTGTGATTTAATTATGATCGCAATAATAATAAATGTTCACAGCCAAAATTGAAATAATTATCCGTAATATAACGTCGGTCATTCTTGCTTCATAATAATAAGAAATCGTCTTTTTGTTGAGAAAAATCTCTCAAATTGCCTCTTGAGACGTTGAGACCGTTTAGGGATTCACAGTGAGGGGCAAAAACCTCTTTCTATTGTCGAAGCATAAAGTAATCAAATTTTCTTTGAAAGAAAATGGTAACTTAATATTCGAACAGTTAATCATTGAAAGAGAGCTCTGACATTGCTTGTACTGTAGACATCGTATTAAGCATTACATTTTGACTTTTTCACTCCACATGCTCGAATTTGCCACATTAGGTAAGTCATTAATGACCAGTGGGTAATAATGAAATTCAGTACAATATTATGACCCGCTGGTTAATAATGAGATTTGAATTTAGAAAGGAAAATAAAAGCCGCGAGTGTTGCAAAGCGCTGTTCTGTATAGTATTAGCAGAAGGTTGAAGTTGAAAGATTTATGAATAAAAATGTCGAGTGACGAAAGCGAAAGTAAATTTGTACTTTTTTTTAAATAAGGTAGGTATTTTAAGTTTTAATAAAACATTGTTTTTAGTAAGTATAGCCTTGCTTTTTATATTCTCGCAAAAGGTGAGAAAAGTAGAGTATTCTCCTTTGGGATAAGCTTGGGCGAGCTTGAATCCCTCGCTGCACTCCGTTTTAATTCCCTCGCTTTGGTCAGGAATTAACTCGTAACACTCTCGCTACGCTCGGGAGTTAAATCTGGAGTCCTTCATTTGCTCAGGATTCAATATCGCGCCCGTGACCTAAAACAGTGCTTTAATCTACTATTAACTCAATTCAGTTTATTACATCCCAACAACAAAGTCTTTACATTGAACGAGCCCTTAAGAGGAGTGTGTAGCAAACTGTCTCCATACAAACAGCGATAACGTTTTCGACCCTCTAAACCTTCATCATCATCAGCCATTTAATGTCCCCACTGCTGGGGCACTGGCCTTCCTTATGGATGAATAAGGAGAATGAGCCATGACACACCACGCGGGCTCAGTGCGGATTGGTGTGTATTAACGACTGCAAGTGCAGCCAGGACCAACGGCTTAACGTGCCTTCCGAAGCACGGAGGAGCTCCAGATGAAAAGTTTTTGGCCACCCATCCCGTGACCGACCATTGCGAACGTTGCTTAACCTCAACGATCGCGGGCCAAGCGCGCTATCCACTGCGCCACGGGCTCCTCAAAACTCTCTCTAAACCTTAACTTACAGTAATGAATATTCGGTATGTTGTTGAAATGCATAAGAACTAGGGCTGTACGTGGCGTTGCGCACTTTTTGTGATGGGCAAAAAATTTTAAACTCGCGTCAGGATCACGTACCGTCGGCGTCGGATCGAGAATTCGTAACACGGACACGTGACCTGATCGAAAAACTGTTACAATGTCATTAGAATACGAAGGCAAGTTTCGCCACACCGTTTCCAAAGTTGTGATAGCTCAGGTTAGAAAACGGGCGGCATTGAAGCCAGAAGACCTCGGTTCAAATCTAGTCCGTATTTTTTTCTTTTTTTTTTGTCACATTCCTGTGTGAAAATTCTCCTCCCGGAGTGCAACCCGTTTTTTTTTATTCGTGATAGATTTTGAAATATTTGCACTTCTGTGATTTCATATAACACAAAAAAGTGCAATAGTTGCAAACCTTCAATGAAGCATAGAATTACGGAGATTGGCCCGCAGGTTCAACTCATCAAGCTACCGCTCGAATAACATGCACATGTAGCTCTTGACCACGAGCAAATAACTTGTGCGTACTGCTTGCGCAAGTAGCCCGTGTCTTTACTTGCTCCAGTTATTTGCACCGTGTACAAGCATACGTACTCCACACATCATCCCTAAAAACACAAAAACAGCTTTTCAAAAGATAACAATCGAATTTATAAACCCCTAGGTTTGTTAATTACCTTTTAGAATAACGTTGTTACTCGCAATAAACCTACTACTACTAGTTTTTAAGTAATTCCATATTTAAATATGTCCTAAAATTATTTAACGACGGTCTACCCACCACGATACGAAAGTAGGGAAATGTTTGGTGTAAAAGATAGTTATCTTTTAATTAAAGTTGAGGTAGCTGCCCTCGAATCAGTTTATACAAGGTCGAGGTAAACCAAATATTTTCAGATTTTAGGGGATCGTTTAGGTAGATACTCTGGAAAATATTAAATATCTCTGTCGTATTCAGCCAAGATGTTCTGCGCCTTGGTATGGAATAGAAATAGTTGTTAGCATTATTTAATCTTACTAATATTATAAATGTGAAAGTTTAGATGTTTGGATGTTTGGATGTTTGTTACTCAATCACGCCAAAACGGCTGAACAGATTTGGCTCAAATTTGGAACACAGATACTTTGTAGCCTGGAGAGGAACATAGGCTACTTTTTATCCCGGAAAAATATTACATTCCCGCGGGATAGCGTCATATAGTCCACGCGGGCGAAGCCGCGGGCGGAAAGCTAGTTATGTATAAATTTAAAATATTTAAGATGTTTAAGAATCATTTCAATAGAGATTAAACGTTATTCTTAAGACCATGACTGATTCCTTTTTTTAGAAATTGGGCTTAGATAAAGGAAATAAAATAAAATTGTTTAACGGTGCTAGTTGGCTCATGTCAGCGCCAGGCGATACTCGGAAAAATTATGCTAAAGCGAGATAGCAATGAGAAAACGACGCGCGCGGGAGCGAGACCGATTTTGCCGATTACGCAAAAAAAAAACACAAAATCACTTCGTATTCAAAAACTATAGCGATTTTTAAAAAATGCTTCTTATACGATCCTAAATATTATTCGTGTCCACTAATTAAACCAATTTTCAATAGTATACGAGGGCTGTTCAAAAAATAAGGTGACTTTTAAATTTTCACGGATTACGTGAATACAATTTTTGGTTTTTTTGTGGCTTTATGTTGGTACTCCTGTCCGTCGCTTATGCTGACAAGGTCGGCCGTTTTGGAACTTTAATTAGTTTTTGACAGCAAAAAAGCGTGAAGATGTTTTTTCTCTGCGGCGATTTTTGCCTATTCCAAGAAATGGATCAAAGAATATGCATCAAATTTGGCGTGAAAAACATTATAAAGTGCGCAAAGATACTATGGAACTGTTGCGTGTAGCCCTCTGGCGATTCTATGTTGAGCAAAAAAAGCATTTATAAGTGGTACAAGTTGCTCGCGGAAGGTCGAGAAGATGTCAATGATGAGGAGCGTCCTGGACGGCCCAGCACCGTTTTCTTTGATTGCAGAGGCATGGTGCGTTTCGAGTTCCTACCACAGGCTCGTACGGATAATAAAGAGTACTACCTCAAAGTTATTCGCAGTTTGCGCGAAGCCATTCTCAAAAATCTATCAGACATGTGGAAGGATCAGAAGTGGCGTTTGCACCACGACAATGCACCGGCTACACATCGTTCCTTGTTCGCAATGTTTTGGCCAAAAACAACACCGTATTGCTGCCTCAGCCACCGTATTCGCCGGACTTGGCCCCCTGCGACTTCTTCCTATTCCCCAAACTGGAGAGGCTCATAAAAGGACGACGATTTGGCACGATTGAGGAAATTAAGACAACATCGCTGGAGGAGCTGAACAAGATCCCGAAAAACGATTTTCTCAAGTGCTTCGCGGATTGGAAGAAGCGTTAGCATAAGTGTATTTTATCAGAGGGTGTTTACTTTGAAGGGGGCAAAATACAAATTGATGAATAAATAAATGTTTTTCGAAAAAAATCAAAAGTCACCTTATTTTTTGAACAGACTGTGTATGTTACCCCATTTAAGAATAATCTTGATATTTCTTATTTTTTAGAGGTATTTTCGAAAATAAAAAGTGTCGAGCCAAAATCATAAAATCGTGTTTCTGAAACTATACGATTCTAGATAAAGGTATGAAGAAATATATATCTTATTACCAGATTTATAACAACTCTAACCGTCCTATAGTTTTATATCAAACAGTCCATACTTTTTCCGAGTAGCGCCTTAAGTAAACATAACATCTAATCAAACGAAGCCGCCGCTAGCCTACTCTTCTGTGGCAATATTATAAAAAAAGGAAAGATATGATTTTTGATTTCTTTGTAATGGTTAAATTAAAACACTATTATACTAACTTTAAAAACTCTTTTAGTCAATACCAATATTATAAATGTGAGAGTGTGTTTGTTTGTTCGTCCGTCTTTCACGCCAAAACAGGAAGCAACGAACGGATCGACTTGATTTTTGGTATGGGAATAGTTTAGGAGCTGAGTGACATAGTATACTTTTTATCTCGCGAAATATCACATTCCACAGCGATAACGTCATGTAGTACACGCGGGTTTTCCGCGGGGGAAAGCTAGTCTATACTAATCTATACCACAGATTACTAAATAGTTACTAAGTCTATACTAATATTATAAAGAGGAAAGATTTGATTGTTTGTTTGCATCGAATAGGCTCCAAAACTACTGGGCCGATTTAGAAAATTCTTTCACCATTAGAAAGCTTCTTCTTCCCGAGTGACATAGGCTATATTTTATCCCGATATTTCCACGGGAACGGGTACCACGCGGGTGAAACCGCGAGGATTGGCTAGTCCTACTAATATTATAAATGTGAAAGTTTAGATGTTTGGATGTTTGGATGGTTGTTACTCAATCACGCCAAAACGGCTGAACAGATTTGGCTGAAATTTGGTACACTGATACTTGGTAGCCTGGAGAGGAACATAGGCTACTTTTATCCCGGAAAAATATCACATTCCCGCGGGATAACGTCGTGTAGTCCACGCGGGCGAAGCCGCGGGCGGAAAGCTAGTATATTATAAAGAGAAAAGATTTGTATGTATGTAACGAAAAAACCCAAAAACTACTGGACTGATTTCGAAAATTCTTTGACCATTAGAAAGCTACATTTTTCCTGAATAACATAGGCTACATTTCATCCCGATATTGCCACGGGAACGGGTATCACGCGGGTATAACCGCTAGGTTCCGCTAGTCCTACTATCCTACTAATACCTACTATAGAGTAAAAGTTTAGATGTTTGAATGTTTGTATGTTTGTTACTCAATCACGCCAAAACAGCTGAATGGATTTGGCTGAAAATTGGATCACAGGTTCTTGTAGCCTGGAGAGGAACATAGGCTACTTTTTATCCCGGAAAAATATCACATTCCCGTGGGATAGCGTCGTTTAGTCCACGCGGGTTTTCCGCGAGGGAAAGCTAGTATGTTATAAAATCATTTTGCTTGATCACAGTTAGGTGTTGCTGCCCCGATAGTTATAGACTAATCTGCCTCGTGGAAACTTTGAGGTTCCACCTCACGCCGTCGTTAGTTTAGAACTAGAAAGCTATCTCTCATCTGAGCTTAATGACGTTACGAAAGGGTATGAGTGTAATGAAGCTAATAATAAACTACTTACATGGCATAACAAAATATAAATACAAGTATCGCACATGTGTATAAACGTACTAGCCTTCCACCCGCGGCTTCGCCCGCGTGGACTACACAACGGTATCCCACGGAAATATGATATACTAGTTTTCCGCCCGCGGCTTCGCCCGCGTGGACTACACGACTTATCCCAGGGGATTTTGATATTTTTCCGGGATAAAAAGTAGCCTATGTTCCTCTCCAGGCTACAAAGTATCTATGTACCAAATTTCAGCCAAATCCGTTCAGCCGTTTTGGCGTGATTGAGTAACAAACATCCAAACATCCAAACATCGAAACATCTAAACTTTCACATTTATAATATTAAGTAGGACTTGCGCTTTGCTCGGGACTTCGTCCGCGTGGACCCCCTTTTTTACCCGTTAGAGGAGGAAAAACCCTCTGTTAGTCTAGTACGTGAGCCAGCAACAGATTTTACTGACCAATTTCCTCTCAAGCGAAAACTCGTGAAATGCTTGAGAAAGTTGTATTATGAATTATGGTGAACGTCAGCTGCCGCTCTGTGGGTGGGTGGTGCAGCGGCAGCCCCTAAAACAGCTTAAAGGAAGCCCACATAATTATGTGGGCTGCCGATATCCTTCAAACAACGGTTGATGCTATAAATTATTGTTTTTTTTTTACTATTTTTGTGTTCAGTTTTCTTTCAGCGAAATAATAGTAGTCCATCCTACTAATATTATAAATGTGAAAGTTTAGATGTTTGGATGTTTAGATGTTTGGATGTTTGTTACTCAATCACGCCAAAACGGCTGAACGGATTTGGCTGAAATTTGGAACACAGATACTTTATAGACTTGAGAGGAACATAGGCTACTTTTTATCCCGATAAAATAACAAATTCCCGCGGGATAACGTCGTGTAGTCCACGCGGGCGAAGCCGCGGGCGGAAAGCTAGTATAAAATAAACAAACGCAACTTTTGTCTCACCAGTCGAATGAAAATCAACAAAAGAAGTAAATTATTCTAGCCTCCAAAGCAATGTGATTAAAAAAAGTTATTTGGTTAAAAGGTTCTCACGTGTTTTATGTTGCCGGAGAGCCTGACTTCCTAATACGAAAAGAAAACAAGGTTCTAGCAAATACAAGGTAGTCTACATAATTAAATAGGTATGCAAACTTGTTGTTTTAAAGCCGTCCACATAACAAATACTGAGTGCAATGCAACGTAATTTGGAGTACGTAACTAGTATTAAAGGATAGTTAGATTAGTACGTAGTATTAATTTGGAGTTCGGTTTTCGTTCGTTTGACGTTAGAATAGAATAGAATAGAATATCGTTTATTGCCAATACTGTGTACATAGATATTGTTGATAATGATAATGATGATTTGTTTGATTCGTTCGGCTGACATGATGATGATGATTTATTTGGAGTAGGTGCATGGACAATGAATCAGATAGATTTTGACAAAGAATATGGGAAGCATTCCGACGGAAGACCAGCGCTTGGTGCTAAACTAGCAATATGCTGAGTCGGGACTGATTCGGGACATTTCATAATGTAAAATGTAGGTATTACCTATTTCTATACTTTTTATAATGTTCCAAAGAAATGCTTTTTTCTTTCTTCTTTCTTTCATTCCTGATGTGGTGCTGGAGAAGGATGAAAAAGACAAGCTGGACTGAGAAGGTTACAGTTAAAGTGTTAAAAATGTCACTAAAAACAAAGGTAGACCAATTATTATATTTCACATTAAGTAGTTCGTAAGAAAAATTACGACTTAGTAGTGTATAATCCTAGTATGAACTTCAATAAAATATAGGTTTAGATTTAACGGTGGTTTGCACCTATAGTTTTAGTAAATATAGTTATTCATTAGTCTAATAGTAAAAAAAAAAATAACTACATAACCACGGTTGCTCCGAAACAGCGGAACTCACAAACATTAAAGTATTTAAATAAATAAAGAATCAGGCGTCAACTTGTGGAAGTCTCTAAACATTGTGAAAGACAAATATAATGTAGCTTTCTTCCGCTTATATTCACAAAATTTGCACCTTCATCACCGATTTCACTACTCTACACGTGTTTCGCCCGGGGCAGCTTTAGGAGCATCTTCACACTGCCTTAAGTCTCACACGCAAGCAATTTGCAACGGAGACATGTCCCTTGTCTGTCCTTAATGGGGACAGCAAGGATGCATTTAAGCGGTGCCTCATCTCCGCTAGAGGATGAATGCGGCGCACAAAGGCGCTGCAATCACGCGGCCCTGCATATCTGTGGACCCAAGACACAGTCAATATAATGGTCAAACAGTATCTTGAATCCTCTTCTTGTTTCGTGTCGATGGTAAGTTTAAATTTTTCTGCCCAGAACTCGGCTATTGGAACCGCACAAGCTCGGTAAAAGACCACAGGGTGTATACCATCAACTTTACGACAGCGATTCAAAAATAGCGCGATGCAGAATAGACAGATATTTGTGTCCTTATTTCTTCTACCCGTCTCTTTCACTCGATTCTGTCATGCCCGGAGAGTGAGAGGGACGGGTATAACCTGCAGGTGTCATGTTAAATCGACCGGGTTATAAGTCAAATAAGAATTCATGACAGCTTAGCGGCTGTGAACTGTCAATGAATGATCACTGAATCGCTGTCATTAATATCAAGCTGTCGTGGTACGAATAAGCGAAGCAGATCAGTTTAGGTCCTAAACAAAACCGCAATAAAAGTTGATGGTAGGCACCCAGGTCTCTTCCCGCAGGATAACGTCGTGTAAACCATGCGGGCGAAGCCGCGGGCGGAAAGCTAGTACAATAATATAACGCTACAGCGGTATTGTATCCTTTGCAGAGCTTATACAGCGACTACGCGTTTGTTCGAATACCTTAACGTCATTTTAAGACAGTTGAGTTACTGCTCTTGCTTATGCACAAGTACCTATATGTGTTATGTACCGTATGTACCTGCGTGATCGTCGCGTGAAAGGGGCTGTTGCTTCTTCCTTGCAAGTTTGTTTTGTGAATGAGCTTGCATGAATTGAAGCTTACAGGATGTGTTTACTAAGTGGCTGAGAAAGTTTAGAGCAAAGCGTCATGTTTAGACGCAGCAAGCGGTAAGTGTAAAGGTAGATCTGGATTAAATCATTCAAATTGATCTGCTTTCGTGATAAGATGCTAAATATTTTAATAAGACAGCTTTTGGCTGATGGAATAATTAACTATACGATTACCTTAACGGCAGTTTTTGTACTATGGCCACAGATAGTAACAAAACATCAAGCGTCGTGTCGTGGTTCGTCGAAGCGTGGTTCGACGAGATTCAAAAGAGCGAATGCTCATTGTTCTCAAAGAGCATGTAATCACTACGTTTAATTGTTCTTTTACAAGTTACTGCTCTAGTTTAAACTGACCAATATTTTTGCTTCATCGAATCGACTTCAAACTGCATTCGTGTTTTGTTTTTCAGAACTTTATAGGTACACACTTTTCAGTAGGAATTGGCAACAATAGTTTGGCCATGGCAAGACTGGAAACATTTCCATTTGGGTCTGTGCGATTGTTCCGATTTGTTACAATTTTGTCGCATCGAATTAAATATTTGGACTTATTTATAATACAAATGAAGAAGTATTGGAAAGGGTAAATGAAAAACGTCAGATATTGAAAATCATAGAAGATAGAAGATGTAGATTGATCGGCGACTTGATAAAACATGACAAAGGAGATCAGCCAAATTAGACCAAAAAAGTAAAAGTGTCGGCCAACAATAAATTGCACATTATTATTGTAAACAGTGTTACGATCATTTTTGTTATGACGTCAACAGTGTACGATTAGTGACCAAGCAGTTATTCAAGTTTGAAAATGTCTTTTTTTTTGGTATTATTATGACCACAAAACGGATGAACCCACCACGTAATAATGTAATCGTTATTTTATTTTTAGTTTTTTGCACTCACAATGCAATTTTTATTATTGAAAAATGGAAAATGAAGTTTTTAGAAAAAATCGACCCGCTACGGAGTCGTTGCTCAGTGACTCCGTAGCTCAGTGGTTAGAGCAGTCGCTCGGAAAACAAAATGTCGTGGGTTCGAGTCCCATCGGAGCTGGTTGTGAGACGGGTTTTTATCTCTGGTAATCGTTTAACAGAATATAGTTTATTACATCAAGATCTGTTACTCGTCACGTTTCAAGCGACCCACGAAGGTACCACTACTGCTTCTTTGCGGTCGTATTTATACCAAAAATAATGTCATTTTCAAACTTTAATAACTACTTGGCCACTAATGTGGTGTACTACCAGCAACAAGACGAATAATAATGATAACAATAATAAACCAATTATGTAAGTACTCACCGGCTATCATAATTGAGTTAAACGCCCCCTCTCTTCTAGTCCAAATTTGCGTGCCCAACAGGGTCCATAACAATGGTCTTTTATTAAGTACCTAACATCTCTGTAAACATTATGGTTTAGCAATAATGATTTGATTTGATTTGATTTGACGACTATATTATAAACTATTCTTCTCTATAGTATCCATCTTCATTCAAAGCAAAATTGTAACTACACGTGTACATGTTTTACTCTCAACAATGCTTGTTTAAGCGTGCGTGTGTTTAATAGTTGTTTAGTACAGCTCGCGAGCAAGTTACTAAATTCTAGACTAATTATCTAAAACCACTGGCGTTAACTATAGCGAGTAAGGAACTAAATTAGGGGTTCCGACGTTTGTAATTAATTTAGGAGAGCTATTAAAGTTTACTTTTGTTCAATAAAGCGATGTTTGGACGCGAACAATGCGCTAGTGATCATAGCTATTTTGTAACGTATGCATAAATACTTCCAGCGCGGCTTTTCATTATTTTATTAGAGTAATAAAATATAGCAAAAGGTTGCTTACTTTAAACATTCAAGGCAGATAGAAAACACATGGGAATTGCTCAATTAAGCAAGTTTTCCATATGATGGGCATTCGCGGTCAGCAAAGACTTATAATTAAACTACGCCAGTTTAAAAATATACAGTGCGATAGAAAACATCGGTATTGGCATGGGGATGCAAACACCTGTGGCTTATTTATTTATTTATTTATTTATTTAATAATTCTGTACACACAAAGGTTTTAATAGAAAAACATATACAGAGAAGAAATGTACAAGGGCACAACTTATTCCACATTGGAATATCTACCAGCTGGCCCGCGAGAGGAAATAAACACGGAGAAGGGCAGACAGTGTGTAACTTCAATAAATATTTTAACAGAAATATAAAGAAAATCAACTAAAAAATTATATACATATACTTAAACATACTTAAATAAAATAAAATACATAAAGGTATAATAATACATATAGCGAGAGATAGTTGTGAATAACAAAAGACAGACAGGGTACAGTGTTAAGAACAGGAAGATAAGTAATATTCTTTTAAACGTTTTTTAAAAAGAGAAATTGTGCGGCAATCGCGTATCTCGGCTGGCAGCGAATTCCAGAGACGAACGGCATGTACGGAGAAGGAATAGGAAGCGAAATCAGAATGGTGGGATGGAAATTTCAGGAGGGATTTGAGATGGGATCTGCATGGAGTGTCAGGCGGGTGTGAAAAGGAGAAACGATCGCGGAGATATGAAGGATAGGAAGGATTGTAAAGGACATTGAAGAGGAGACAGAGTATTCTTACATTCCTACGCAGACGTATAGGGAGCCACTTGAGTGCCTTCCGGAAGTTGGAGACATGGTCATACTTGCGTAGGCCGAAGATGAAACGAATAGCAAGATTTTGAAGGCGCTCAAGTTTATTTAGTAGAAGCTCGGTGGCATCTAATCTAATCTTATTGTTTCCATTCTCATTGTTAAAGATTCTAATTTAATTAAATTTTCTATGACTTCAGTAAGGTAGTTTAGGTGCGTAATTAACCATCAGTAAATAATGCTATAAACCGAAATACACCTAATTAATATTTGCTCGTACCAAATAAAAGCTAGGCCTGATTAACGCATCGAGTCTAAATGATTAAATTGTAAATGTTATTTTAATTAACATTGCTTGAATTGGAATGTTTTGATAGATGGGAATGCGTTGGGATTGTTAATATAATAGAATATTGCATTGCATTCAATTTAGAAAACTATTACACCGATTACTTCTGAAAAGTGACCAGTACAGAAAATTCATGAATTAAAAAAACTGAAAAAATGATCTATTTAAATAAAAGAGATTGATCTTGATCGATTTCATTTTGTTTTGTTTTGTTTGCTTTAGTTCAGAGGTTCCATGATAATCCTTACTTATATTATAAATGCGTCTCTGTCTGTCTGTGTGTTACACAATCACACCTAAACTACTGAACCGATTTGAATGAATTTTGGTACAGAGATAGTCTAGAGCCTGAGAAAGGACATAGGCTACTTTTTATTCCTGAAAAATATCACCTTCCCGCGGGATAACGTCGTGTAGTACACGCGGGCGAAGCCGCGGGCGGAAGGCTAGTAGGTTATATTTTAAAACTAATGGCGAAAATCCTACAAAAAAGATAAAAAGTATAATAAAATAAATAGGTATGGTAATTTTGTATCAAAAATCGTCTTAAATGGCGTTTTATATAAAACTGAAATTTCGTACATGGCCGCTGCTGCTTAAAATTTTAAATTAAATAATTTTATTAATATATTAATAATAATAATGATATATATTTAATATATATTTTAATATATTATATTATTAAAATATATATTAATATTATTATTATTATTCCCTTTATTACATTTTAAATACTTACAAAATTATATTTCTAAACATTAAATTTTTACAATGTATAACACTAAAAAATATAACATTTAAAAATACAAAAATGCAGTTCCCCAACGGCAGCAAGATCAGGGTCCCGGCTACCGATGGTTAAGGATCCAGAGACAGGAACCTTCTCACTATACGGGCCGTGTCCAGAAGTACTGCCTTCTGCATCTGACTCCCGATCCATCCACCTAACGCAAGCCTCTTAAGGTGTTTATCGAGGCTCTTGGCTATTAGACCATGGGCAGATATGACTATCGGAACAATAATTGCTGAATCAATGTCCCACATGTCAACAATCTCGTGGGCTAAATCAAGATATTTGTTTTCTTTATCTTTTTCAGCTTTCACAAGGTTGTCGTCATGGGGAACAGTGACATCAACAATTATTGCGCGGCGTTCGTGTCGATCTATCAATACAATATCAGGCTTATTAGCTACAATAGTCCTGTCTGTAATGATAGATCGATCCCAATACAATGTGGCATGGCTATTTTCAAGGACCTGTTCTGGTGCATACCTGTAGTACGGCACCTCGGATGCCACAAGACTATGTTTCAAAGCAAGTTGTTGGTGTATTATCCTGGCCACTTGGTTATGTCTATGCAAATACTCGCCGTTTGCGAGACGAGAACAACCGGAGATTATATGCCTAAGGGATTCACCCGGACGATGGCACGCTCGACAAATATCCACTGTGCCATCCGTTAGGATATACTTTCGGTAGTTATTCGTCATCACAACGTCATCCATAATTGCACAGACAAAACCTTCGGTTTCACCAAAAAGATCACCAAAACGGAGCCAGGATACTGAGGCTAATAAATCTACGTCGGGCCCATGGAGAGCCCGGTAGAATCTGCCATGTAACTCCTTGCTTTGCCACACAATGCTGCGGTCGGAAGTACTAAGTACTACAGGTTTGCGCCAGTTTTCTTTTGCTAAAAATAGAGGAGTCAGTCCATTGTCAACAGCAACTACATCTCTATGAGACCCAATATCGACTTGGAGAAAATACTCCCTAAGATTGCATATCTCGCGGTTATGCAATGTCTTAGCATTTAAGAAGCCACGACCACCGCACTTCCGCGGGATATACAATCTCATGGTCGATGAACGTGGGTGATGCATGCGGTGTGCTGTTAGCAATGTACGAACTTTTCTATCCAGGGCATCCAGTTCAGTTTGAGTCCATTTAAGTATGCCAAAGGAATACATCAGTACCGGCGTGACCCATCCATTGTATGCGCGAACCTTGTTTCCGCCAGACAAAAGACTTTTAAGGACTTTTGAGAGGCGCCCCAAGAAACGCTCACGCAACGACTGTTTCATGTCAGCATCGTTGATGCCTAATGCCTGTGACATACCTAAATATTTATAGGTTTCGTTAACGGAGAGAGATCTAAGATTAATAGAATCCGAGAGTTGTATACCCGTGGATTCCATTATCTGACCACGCTTTACATGCATGACTGCACATTTGTCCACACCAAATTCCATTTTAATGGCATTACTGAAAGCTTCAGTAACCTTCAGTAACGCTGTCAAATGACAACTGCTATGGGCAAATAGTTTCAGGTCATCCATGTATAGCAGGTGTGATATTACTTGACCATTTCTCCGTAAACGGTAGCCTAATCCTGAACTCTCGAGAAGTGTACTCAGAGGGTTCAAGGCCAGACAGAACCACAATGGACTCAGACCGTCACCCTGGAAGATACCTCGCTCTATTTTTATAGGCTCGCCCTGACCTAGAACCCGTCGAGATCCTGGATAGAAAAGGACGGTTCTCCATTTTCGCATGCACGACATCAAGAAAGTGCGTAGAGTTGTATTAATTTTATACAACTCCAGCACCCTCATGAGCCACGAATGCGGCACGGAATCATAGGCCTTCTTATAATCTATCCAGGAAGTCGACAGGTTCTTTCGGTTTCGACGAACCTGTTGGTTAATAGCCATGTCAATGAGGAGTAGCTCCTTAGTACCACGGGACCTGAAACTTTTTGCCCATAGCAGTTGTCATTTGACAGCGTTACTGAAGGTTACTGAAACTTTCAGTAATATGACTATCGGAACAATAATTGCTGAATCAATGTCCCACATGTCCACAATCTCGTGAGCTAAATCAAGATATTTGTTTTCTTTATCTTTTTCAGCTTTCACAAGGTTGTCGTCATGGGGAACAGTGACATCAACAATTATCGCGCGGCGTTCGTGTTATTATTATTATTATTATTTTATTTATTATTATATATTTAATAATTTTATTTTAAATTCAGTGATCGATCAATGACATTTCACAGCCGCTAAGCTGTCAGGAACTCTTATTTGACTTATAACCCGGTCGATTTAACATGTCACCTGCAGGTTATACCCGTCCCTCTCACTCTCCGGGCATGACAGAATCGAGTGAAAGAGACGGTTAGAAGAAAAAGGATATAAATCGTTCGGTCATTAACATTTAGCAATTCATTTGCGATCCAGTTTTTAGAAGGTCAGAGTACGAAAGAAAGCAATTCATTTTAGGAACCTATTCTGCATCGCTCTATTTTTGAATCGCTGTCTTAAAGTTGATGGTAGGCACCCTGGTTTAAAACTGGTATGGAATAAGGGGGGGGGAGTTTCGCTTCGCTTCGCGATTATTTCTTTTTATGTGACTATTTTTATTAGATTCAGGCTTGATACAGGTGATACGGTTCACCGGGTCAATGTGTGCTATTTAACGTAACGCGATGCAATCGATAATGAAGACTATTCCGTGAACAAATTATTTATTAGAAGTTACCCAGTTCAAAAAATTAAAAAAAAAACAAAAATATTTATTTACAATCAAATATCATTTTACAACAGCCAGTGGCCAGAGACCCCTTTTAAGTACATAAAAATACCTGTATCAGAAGCCTCTGCTCTTCACATAACATAAATGTGATATTTGAAGAGTAACCTAGATACCTACTTAGTAAATTACTTGAACATTTATTTAACTTAAAATTTCAATCATAGTTAGTTCTTATAATATTCTACTTTGATTTCAATTTTAATATGTATGTAGGACTGGACATCCGCTCCTGTTAATGTTGTGAACATAGCACTCGAAGTTGTTGACCACTATGTTTACCTGGGACGGACAGTCCAATTAGGTCCAATTAGGACTAAAGCTCTGATAGACAGCGTTCGAGGCACTCCGCCATATATTCGCGTCCAAAATTCCTTAATGTCTCAAGACTAAGGTCTTTGACCAGTGTGTGTTGTCAGTTATGATTTATGGAAGCAAGACGTAGTCTTTTACTGTGGGTCTAATAAGAAGACTCAACGTCACCCAGTGAGCAATGGAAAGAGCGATCCTTTTATTTACCTGCTCGATCGAATCGGACATGATGAGATCCGCATGAGAACTAAAACGACCGGCTCGAAAGATCGCTCAGTTGACGCGGCAGTTGGCGGGACACATAGCTCGGCGAACCGATGGCCGTTGGGGCGTGAAGATTCTCGAGATTGCGACCGCGTACCGGACGACGTTCCGTGGGCAGGCCCCCTACAAGGTGAACTGACGATCTGGTCAAGGTCGCGGGAAGCTGCTAGATGCGGGCAGCGCGGGACCGATCGTAGAGATCTTTGGGGGAGGCCTATGTATGCCCAGCAGTGGGCGTGGTACGGCTGAAATGATGATGATGACGAGGACAGAACAGCACGGTTCACTGATAGTAGCACTTTAATAGAGGCATTTAAAGCACCATGAGTATCGTGTTAACACGTTTTTATTCGTATTTGTATGTACCTAAATATGTAATACCGATTGGTTATTTGATTTAATAAATAAGCCTCAACGTACTGGGATTAAAGTGGAAAAAAGAGTGCGAAAAGATCCATCAATGGAGGTTTGCAATGGACAATGCTAATGCTAAAATTCTAAATCATGGATTAAAGTGGACATAAGAGTGCCAAAAGATCCATCAATGGATCTTTGCAAAGGGCTAGATAGAACACGTTATCTTTCTAGGGTTAAACAAAATTATTTTGTAATAATGTGAGAAATTAGATGTTGCTGACAAAATTGTTCTCATTGCGAGAACCACCACAACATGATTACAAATATTACAATTCACAAACATAAGTGTTAACATAGTGTAACTAATAGTGATATTGACAAAATGCTATCTGAGGGTGGGGGCCTGGTGACCTGTAGTACAGGGTCTTCTCTGATACCTATCTCAGGCACCAGTCCCACACAAGGCTCTCAAGAATACTTGTATTAGCAATAAGTACCTTAGAGTTGTGAAGGGATCAATAAAGATTTTATTTTTATTTTATTTATTACAATCATCTAGCAGCCATGTGTTTACAATGGTTGCTGTTCACTCACTTAACCACAATTTGGCATTCCAAATTCCTTTGTTTAGCACACGCCAACGTCATAATATATCAGCATAAGGCTAAGTGATGGCTTGTTAATAAATAATGGTGATTTGTACGACAGTCAGGCATCGGAAAATATCCTGTTTCCTACGGGAATGTTGGAAAGATACGGGAGATCGGAAACTTCGTCTATCGATTCATGAATTATGTAGAGATGGGCCAACATAGACGATTTCAGTATCGACTTTGGATATTGTATCACATTTATTTAATATGTAAAGTTACTGACAAATAAAAATGGTTTTTTTAAATGTAAAATCGTATCTTGTCGAAATAGCATAATGAATGTAAACATTTACATCTACTGAAAACTTGCTCTATATTCACATTTACGGTATATTATGACTTTTCGTAGGTGGTACCGTACCTACGAAAAGTCATAATAATAGTTTCTAAGTATTATATCCGAAATTCTGTAAGTACCTTTTTCATACTCAAGAATGACACAACATGTATACACACACACACACACACACACACACACACACACACACACACCCACAGACAAACACACACATTCACGCAAAGTAACATATAAGTACTCAAGTTTGTTTGTCATCATCTATACAAATAATAAAACAGAAACGGAAAAAAGTCTGTACATGAAATATTTTTTTAAAATATTTACTGCTATGTGATGTGTACAGGATATAGACCCCAAAACGATAGATATAAAAAAGAAATGTCTGTTTGTCTGTTAGTAATATATGAAACGTTAAAGTATTGGATAAAAAATACCTTGTAAGTATCAGATCTTATATTAGAATATATAAGATCGATATATGGATATCTAAGATCGAGCTGCCAAAAGAGCGTAGCATGGCCAACCATCTGAACGACGTCCAGTGGGTCGTCCAAGATACCGCTGGAAAGATGAAGTTGTCAAAGACCTAAAAGAGCTGGAAGTTCCCGACTGGTCTCACTTGGCACAAAACAGGAAGGAATGGCGCACTTTAATGTCCGAGGCCAAGATCCACTTCGGGTCGCTGAGCCAGCGTTGTAAGTAAGTAAGTAAGATCTTATATTGTCAATCCATGTGAGTTAGGGCTACGAACCTAGTGAAATTAGAAATAATATTTATTTGCCTTTGAATAGAGTTCACTGAAGATCTCAATCTAGTGATTTGTAACACCGGCTATACCCATAACAAACACCAGCTCCTAAGTATGTGACTTATGTAAAAATATTAAAACATTAATCTTAAGTAATTTACTATACGTGACATACTATTAGTGATGGGAAATAAAACGTATCTTATATTAAACTGAATTTTAATTGAATTTTAAATCTATTCTAAATCTAGCGTAAATTTCATTGAAACGTGTTAGGGCCACTACTTGGTGAAGATTATTATACTCAAAACAACCAAGGCAAGCCTATAAATAACAGTAAGTAAGAAGAACCACTCTCCCAACTCACAGTGGAGTAGGTACTTACAGTCAGTGAAGCCAGTAAGTTATTAAGTAAAGAGCATAATTAGACGTCCTAGAAACAAGGTTATTTATTCAATGTAATATTATATTACAAGTTTAAGTAACTAGATTTCATGTAAAGTTTTATTAATTTTAGAAATCTGAGTTGAGAACTTTAATGAAGCTCTTCAAAGAGTTGATTAAGTTAACATTACGCTTCGATATCCAAACACTAAAGAAACATTCTACATTGTGGTTATGAAGCAACTTTCGTAATATTCGGTCACGAGATGGTGACCAAAGGTTGTTGCCTCGTGCCCCTCTTTGCTTTAGATGGTACGTTAGGGTGTATATGTTACAGTCAAAACCCTTATCCAGTGAAAAACCTTATTGACCGGTAAAATTTGTCAATAAGGTTATTGACTAAGGTCCGGTCGCTCGAAGCTTGGTTAGGTTAAGTATAGGGTTAAGTTATGGTTAAAGTAAAATTAACCGGCGATCAAATTTAAAAAGCGTTGTTGAAGCAGCGGTTACTTTAACGAGCAGTCAAATTACAGATTTAACGGCGTTCAAAATAACTGACAGGGTGGGGTTTGTTTAAATTTTGACATTAGTAATTAAGGGAAGGTTAATGAAATAGTACAGACAACACTTTTAACCCTCAGATACCCAACGTATTTTTCTTTTACCGATGTCAAAATTGACAACAGTTAAATTTTAACTTTAACTTTACTGTAATGTACGAACAACCGGACCTAAGGGTGTCGGTCAAAAACCTTATTGACCGGTAAAATCAGTCAATACGGGGTCAAAACCCTTATTGACTGATTATACCGGTCAATAAGGTTTTTGACTGGTTAAGGGTTTTGACTGTAACAAATACATAGAACTGTGAAAAATAAATATATGTAGCTTTCTTACGCAAATTAAAATTATTTGCAGATTATTATCGGAAGAAAGCTACATATATTCATTTTTCACAATGGTAAGGGACTTCCGCCAAATGACGCCTGATTAAATCAAATATATACATAGAAATTCTGGCTACCAGCACCGATCTGCCAGCGCTTATAGGAACCGGTCCGCGCAGGTAGTTGGCGCAGGCATTTAAGATAAGATAAGATAAAAGATAATAACGTAGCCGATGAGTTTTGACCTGCTGCAAAGCAGTTCCGATTTATGCAGTTTGTCCCGGCTGTGTTAACACCCTACAATATGCATTTAGCCTGAGTGGTGGATCAAAACCGATTCTCCTAATTTACCCATAAACATGACCTATGCACTAGCAATGGGTAAGTAGGTACATTAAATTTATAAAAAAATGGAAAGTCGACCCGAAAATATCGACCCGTCTCACAATCAGCTCCGATGGGACTCGAACCCACGACCTTTCGCTATCCGGGCGACCGTTCTAACCTCGGAGCTACGGAGTCGTTACGAGAAGCGTCGAATTTATCCAATACTTCTTACGCGCTGTATAGCCAGCGATTATTTCAACAATGTGAAGAATGTGAATATTTTAAATAACATTAAATTTAATTTTCTATAAGTAGGTATGTATTTTTTTCAAAGAAGTAAAAAATATTAAGATAGCAGATGATCCTAACATTTCCCCTCCGCATCGGGACCAAACAGGAATCTTAAGCCCGCCGTTATATTAATTTTTTATTTTTTATTCCCCTTCGCAAGTCATTCTTGTAATCGCGCGGAACGCAACCGATCGTCTCATAGATTGATATTTTAATAAATTTCTTGTAGATATCAATATTCGTGACGAAATGGGGCATCCCTTTAGGTTAAAATATATGGTAGGTACTAGCTTTCCGCCAGCGGCTTCGCCCGCGTGGACTACACGATGTTATCCCGCGGGAGTGTGATATTTTTCCGGGATAAAAAGTAGCCTATTTCACTATCCAGCTCTTAAACTAACCAGATATCAAAAATCACGTCGAGCCGTTGCTCTATTTTGCCGTAAAAGCGGACAAACAAACAAACAAATACACTTTTACATTTAGTATTGATTTGTAGTGTGAAACTAGAATTTAAAAAAACAAATGTTCAAGGCCTTAAATTATACAACAAAGAATTAAAAAATTCTTGAACGTACCAATGTTATTTATTTATCATGATTGTCTAAAAGCAAATTTTAAGAATGTCGTGTTTAAAGTCCGAAACAGTAAAACCATTTCCTTACTGACGACAAAAACCTTAAGCCTACCTTAACCTCCAGGAGTCTAGGAGAAAATTATAAATTGTCATCGACGCGGACAAAGTCACGAGCGTCCGCTGACATTATTTCGCAAAACTCAGGAGGCTTACCGAATTCAACATGGAGGACCATTTTGAATTCAGCAAGTTCGAAAGTACATAAGACTTCTTAAGAATCTTAGCGTACATAATTAAGTGCAGTACATTAAGTAAAGAGGACTAGATGTCAATAGTTCAGCCATAGTTCAGATGTCCCGACCTGAGGAGTTAGGAACAGGAATAGATCGGTCTTAAAATTCTTTACAACTTTCCGCCTTTGCTAATCTTTGACTTAAGGACGGGAAATCGGGTTTTGTTTTGGACTTGGATTAGGTAAACAAATTAATGACATATGTACTTCACTCAACAAAATCTATACTATCTATGCTATAATATTATAAAGAGGAAAGATTTGTATTTTTGTATGTTACGATTAAACTCAAAAAGTACTGGACCGATTTCGAAAATTCTTTCACCGTTAGAAAGCTACAGTCTTCCCGAGTGACATAGGCTATATTTTATCTATACTATAATATTATAAAGAGGAAAGATTTGTATTTTTGTATGTAACGAATAAACTCAAAAAGTACTGGACCGATTTCGAAAATTCTTTCACCGTTAGAAAGCTACAGTCTTCCCGACTGACATAGGCTATATTTTATCCCGATATTCCCACGGGAACGGGTACCACGCGGGTAAAACCGCGAGGATCCGCTATTAAATTATAAAAACGTCAACTACACGAGGCATACCTACAGTAAAATTAATTTTTGGGTAGGTAAACTGATTTTTCTCGTTAGCTAAAATTTGTCCTGAATAGTAACTAGGTAGTAGAAGGAATTAAACTGTGGACGATTCAATATAAATGTTTAACTAGCGGCCGCCCGCAGTTTCAGCCGCGTATTGTTCCCGTTCCCGGGATAAAAGTATTTTATGTTTTAATCCAGGCTATCTAATAAGTATCTGTGTTCCAAATTTCCACCAAATCCGTTAAGTAGTTTTTGCATGAAAGAGTAACAAACATCCATACATCCATACTCACAAACTTTCGCATTTATAATATTAGTAGGATTAAATTGATTTTGTACAAAAGGTATTTATGAATACCTACTACTCCCGTCCAAACCTGAATATTTCTCCATCCGAGAATTAATAATAATAATAATAATCATTTATTTCAGGCATCAAAAAATTTACAATTTTAGGCCCATATAATAAATACCTTACAGACTAACATACATATCTTTATATAAAACTTAATAATAGATTATTTGTTTACACGTATTGTAAGCGGCGACGTGTTGCGCAAAGCAGTGTCCGGTAGCCGCCCTCGAAACCGGCGAAACATGACACCCTTCGGCCAAAAATCCTCTTTCATGAAAGTCGATAGATGTTCAGTCGGCACCCTCACCACAAATGAGTTGAAATTCACGTTGTGGCGGGACTCCAACCACTCGACCCTCAGAGTAAATTTGGTTTTTACTCTCATATACTCCACAATATCTTCAGGTTTTGTGGAGTAATGCAAGCGTGACACGTACACCAGCGTCGTCGGGATAGCCGGCCGCAGCAGGTGGTTGTGTCCAGTCAGGGCGGTGCCACACATGTTACGATGAGAGGTCTTCTTTTTCCGTTCCACTTTTTTGAAGCCGTCATCATCGGAACTTGCTTTCTGTCTCCGCGGAGCTGGTTTCACAGCTTCGGAGGCCGGTCGTTGTTTATCTCTCTTCTGTATAACCGGGCCGGCTTGATGTTTAGCAGGTTGGCTAGCAGCGGTGACAGCGGCGTAGGCACGTTGAGGGATCGACGTGCTCACGTGTGACGTCTCCAGCGGGCGGAGAAGCGGGCGGCGGGGCGCGGGGCATCGCTAGCTGCGGTGGCGGCCGGTGACGCATCCATATGTGCCGACTCGAAACTGCCGATGGATGCATTTTGCGCCCCACGACGAGTGTTGACATTGGCGGTCTCAGGTGACCTACATACCGCAGCAGCTGTGTTGCTTAACAACACGACTTGGGCACGTAACTCACAGATGGTGTTGTCTGAGGCCGCTAACTTGGACTGTACTTCGGCCAGGCTCGCTTTCAAGGAGGTGATGTCCTTGAGCAGTCTGGTTACGTCGACGTGGTCGAAAGTGACAGGCGGCAGCTTATGCAGCTCCTTCGCCACGAATGTTGGCACGTCGTCAGGGTCGGTCTCCTTCAACAGGGTTATTATGTCCTGGAGACTCTTCACACCTCCGTCTCTCCGGCGAGATGGCATTTCGTCGGCCTTACCGATGCTCTTGAACAGCAGCGCCTTGCCACTGCAAATCTCAGCTTCGTTGAAGTTGGACTTGCAGATCTGCACGATGCTGACTTCGTCCATGGTATCGATGGTGTTCTGGATAAACGTCAAAACCTCATTCACTATGAGTGAAATTGAGCCTACGACCCCTGATACAACAAACATGATCACTAGATAGCTATAGATATAAAGTTTATTCACTACAACACACACATAACATTACAACAGAAACCAAATAAAAAATATAAGAAAGATCAGACATACAATTAATTAACTTAAAGCTATGAGCACATGAGACAGAGACAGAGAAAAAAAGGAGTATGCATATGTGTGCAGCAGCAAAAAGGGTCAAGGCTTGGTGTGCAAAATTTGTCAGACGGCAAACATCGATTTTCACTACCACTATGCAACAGCTTCCATACCTACTAACTATTACGTCACCGCGACGACCTTGCTTAATCCCCCAGTCGTTGTGATCCCGGCTAAATGCAACCATTCCGCAGAAATGAGTTGCTGTCGCCACCCTTATATTAACCTCGTTTCAGGTAACGACAAGAAATTTATTACGACCGCCGTAAGCCGTGAGCGCACTATTGAACAAGTACACGGTGAACACGAACATTGAACTCTTTGTTCGAAGGTTATCATTATTATTACGTTAAACGCCAGGTAGGCCACCGGTGACCTCACCCTGCCTTAATTTAGGCGCCAAGTTGGTCACCGGTGACCTCAGAGAGTACCTGTTTTCAAAGCTGGATTTGTGCGCCATAGGTCGCGTTTACTATGAATTTGGCGTGGTTGGGTGACCGGGATGGTGCTGTAGAACATTTCGCCTAAGTGGGCCTCGTCTAACTGAAGATTTGTTAGTTTAAAGTCATCTTTTATAGAGAAAAGTTTGTATGTGATGAATTGAATGTTTGTTACCACTAAATGCTGATACTACTGCTTTGATTGGGATCGAACTTGGCATACATGTAGAAAATGGCTTAGAATAACATAATATTATGCTACTTCTGGTTTCAATAAAAGCGGGGTGCTGGTGCCCGGAGTACGTGACCTCTTGGGGCCATAATAAAGAAATAGTCTATTTTTACATTACAGCGCCACTACGGTCACCGGTGACCTCAACACGTTTTTCAGGAATATCTCTGAAACTAGGCTTTAAATCGAAACCTAAGTAAGAACGAATCTTGAGATATTGCATCACAGTGCAGCAAAAAAAAATGTAAAGCTCGTATTTTCGCCTTGGCGTTTACGTGTTATCCCGGCCTGTTGAAGTCCACTGCTAGGCCTCTCTATAAGTGCGCCATATTACACGATGTCTCGCTTTTTCCATCCAGCCACTATCGGCTAACCTTATTCAGGTCATCGGTCTATCTGGCTTTTCCCGATACGTGATTTCCATTCGAGAAACGTCTACTCCACCGCTCGTCGGTTCTACGACAAAAATGCGTTGTTCTGTGCAAATGTCATCAAAATAACTTTTTAAACTTTCATGGTCATTAACACTGTAAATATTACGAAAAGCGGGATGAGTTACTCCGTGATCATGGCGTGTGCAACTGCGCCAAAATATCGGGGACTCGACAACAAATCGAAACATGGTAAAAATTCCATTTGTCGTAATATTTACAAATGTCATCAACTGCAATTAAATTTGTTTTGGTTAGTAGACATTTTGTTACAATCGTATAATGTGCATTTTCACGTTTACACGTTAAGTTAGTTTGTATACAAAGTTCGTGTTTACTGTGTTATTTCTTTGTCATGCGTTCATGCAGAGCACTAATACAAATTCTAATCCTTACTTTTATATATTTTATATATTATATATTTATATATATATATATATTATAAATGCGTCTCTGTCTGTCTGTGTGCTACACAATCACGCCTAAACTACGGAACCGATTTGAATGAATTTTGGTACAAAGATAGTCTAGAGCCTGAGAAAGGACATAGGCCACTTTTTAATGCGAAAAAAGGGCTGTAAGAGGTTAAAATAGGGGACGAAAGTTTGTATTGAAATTACGTCATTTTTAAAGCTAGAAGCTTAAAACTTATTTTATAGGCTTTTGATTAGATATAAATAAATACGACATTCAAAGTTGGTAAAAAAAACTACGCTAAAGAGGGTAAAAGCAGGGGATGAATTTTTTCATGTGATGACGATTTTTATCCCGTAAAAATATCACACTCACGCGGGATAACGTCGTGTAGTCCACGCGGGCGAAGCCGCGGGCGGAAAGCTAGTACAAGATATTGGTGCTCGACTTTTACTTTGATACTTATGTGAAAGCGAACGAAACGCATGTTCGTATACGATATTCGTGTTCGTTTACCATACATACATTCTTGTTCGTTAGTGTGGGCATGCCTTTAACTACACCTACGCGGCGCTACGAATGCGAACATCTTAATCTTTGACTTTAAATTTAGCACTTGTTGTTTGAAGCAAAATTGAGATTGAATATTCGTTAGAAATTGTAGAAGTTTGTTGTTTCTTTGTTTTAATAGGAGGCATTTTCGTGCACGCGTTAGTATAACTCTAGAACGATTTAAATCTAAAATGTATTAAGACTTTTATGGTACAATTTAATCTAAAGATTCTACGGCCACTCCAGGGGAGTATGACCACAGTTTAAGCAATCTTTATGAAAAGTTGCTTATTCTGTGGTATGACTAAGAAGAACCATTTAGTTTATGAAGCTCATATTTATTCGACTTAATTGTTTTTCTTGATAATTTAAGAAATAAGAATTTAAAATTGAAAGTGAAGTAAGTATTTAGAAAAAATCGAACCGTCTCAAAACTGCTAAAATAATAATAAAAATTGCAATGCATAATAATGCATAGTAATAAAAATTAAATTGCATTGTGAATGCAAAAAAGTAAAAAAAGTAAATAATAAGAATGCAGTTTAATCATATTTTAAATGAGGGATATATAATTATTATTTACTCATCCATCTATTAACTACTAAGTAATATAAACGACTACGATTCGCCTACATTTATATAATTTTAATCAAAATATGTTTCAAAAACAACAACGAAACAACAAAAATTAATTTCGATTGTTGTTATTCGAAAGAGAACTAGTCAAACCAAGCGAATACACAAAGCTAAAAGCATAATTATAACGAGTGCCAAACGCTCGACGCGAGAGTTTCGCCGCTCGGCAGTTTTCAACTTTGCGCTTTAGAAACATGTATGTAAAACGCTGATAAGTTAGCTTGGCTCGCTAAACTTTCATCTAGTTATACCAGTTACCTACTATTAGAATATTTATAGAATTTATTAGCGAATTAAACATGTGAAAGTGAAATAGGTAAGGATTAATGGGTGGAATAGGATTTTAAAAATTGTAGGCACCCTAATCGTAATAGCTAGCCAATAGCAAATTAATCAAAATAAGGCTAGGTTTATTTCTTGCAAATTCTTCAGGTTTTCTTCATATTTAAAGCGGACGGCATTCTAGCTTTCCTAGGCTTAAGTTTTAAAAATATTTTGAATGATTTTCTGCTTTTTTTATCTTTTAAATTGGTGTGATTTAACCGCAGTTAACAAACTTTTTGTAAAAAATAATGGGATGGTTACACTGGAAATATATATTTATTTGGCAAAATCGATCTTGAAATTCATCGTTTCTTCTTCATAGTTATAAGAAAAGGAAATTAGTTCGTTGGTAGTTGCATTATTGAGCGATTCCTACAGTTCTACAGCAGTAATGATATAGTAGAATATTATAATTGATTGTTCCAACCTATTTATGATAGTTGTAACATTATTTAATTGAACACGGAAAATATATATAATTTGCATAGTCATGGGATGACTTTTATTCCTTAAAAAGCTTCTTTATTTCAATAGGATAGTTAAGTTATTGCGAAAAAGAAGATAATAATAATAATAATAATAATAATAAAAAAGTCAACGTGACAGGTTATTCATTTCCCATTCTATTGTATTTATTTAAATTATATTTTATCCAAAGGTCAAAATTCACATTTACTGTATAATATTTATTACCCTGTAACAATAATATCAATAACAAAAAGAAGATACATTTACAACAACATATTATAAGTATTAAAAATGAATCTGTATGCCAAATGTCATCACTATGACATATCCAATATAAATCAAACAAAATTAAAAGGGATATGAATGAAGAAATCTGTAGAAGAAGAAGTAATAAATGTTGACGAGAAGCCAAACAGCACGCTTACCACCTCCGGGCTCGTCACCTCGCTCCGCCTCGCAGTTGTCGGCAACTACCTCTGTGCCGTGTGTTCAGCTGACTTCTGCAGTTGCGTCGAGCGATAGTGACGAGTACTTCTCTCCGCCGACGTCGCCACCACCTGTACGCCGGAGGAGGGGCCGGCCACCGAAGAGTTTGGGGCTTCTGGGGCAATCGGCTCCGGTCAGGGCCCCCGCTCCCGGTGGAGTGCAGCGCATGCGATGGACAATTACCATCAATGAAAATGTCATGCGCGCATATTTTGAGGCAACAGAGGCAGGAACTAATCTTACTGCGTATCGTGTTCGGATGCTTTCTCTGTTTCAGGATCTTGAACCATCAATCAACGTTTCGGCTCAACGACTGTCGGATCAGGTGCGAGCCATTCAACGGGGTCACTTGTTGGATGACTCGGTACTTGATCGGCTCCGTACAGAGGTGCAACGTAACCGTATCATTACTACTACATCGCAGGCGGCAACTCAAGCTTCTGCCGCGGCGACATTGCAAGCTGGCGTTGCTGATAGTGATGGTGGAGATGATATGGTTACTACTGTAAGTCCCCAATACAATGATATATTGAGGAGTACTCTTGAAGATGTAGTTCGGGAATTTCGATCGACCTCGGTTCACCTTAGACCTCGGCTTCCGCGTTTTCCCATGCACAAAAAAAATAGGGCGCTGATGTGTGCTTTAGATTTGCTACTACCAAATTACTTTGATAGTAGTGAAGACCTGGCTGATACTCATTCGATCCTGTACTGTGCGGCTATTACAGCTTGTCGTGTTGCTCATGTAAAATTTCCAAATACTGACCCAGCAACACGCCCTCGCCTGGCTGTACCAGCCTGGCAGTGTAGGATTGAGCGTCGTATCAGTGAGGCTAGGGTACTCATCGGTAAGCTCAGCTGCTTTAGGGAGGGCAACATGCGCCCTAGGGTCATGCGCTTTGTGAAACGTGCATTCTTGGGGACTGGTATTAGTCCTCAAAATTATATTTCATGTGTCACAGAGCGCATCGACTTCCTGAAGCAGAAAATTTGTGCATGGGCTAATCGTATTCGAAGGTATAGGGTGCGAGTCGATCGCTTTACTCAGAACCGCATGTTCGAGAGAGATCAACGATGTGTTTATGCATCCTGGGAGCGATCGGATCAGAGTGATACTGATATGCATCGGCCGGATGATGATGCCATGATTTCTTTTTGGCACAACATCTGGTCCGTGCCTGTCACTCACTCTGAAGGCACGTGGATGGAGGATGTTGAGCGTTCGTGTGAGCTTATACCTGATATGAATGAAGTAACCATTGACTACCAAGACGTAGTTTGTGCAGTTCGTTCCTTACCCAACTGGAAATCTCCAGGCCCGGATGGACTGCACAATTTCTGGTATAAATGGTTACCTAGCTCGCACGTTCGCTTAGCATCTCAATTTCAATGTGCTTTATTATCTCAGTCGCTTCCAGATTTCATGACAACAGGCATAACCCATCTGCTCCATAAATCTGGTAGTACTGCGGACCCCAAAAACTATAGACCTATCACCTGTCTGCCAACAATTTATAAAATTCTTACGTCCATTTTGAGGTCGAAGATTAATAAACACATTAATCAAAATTCTATTATGGTCGCCTCTCAGAATGGATGTAGGAATGGGGCCCGTGGTACTAAGGAGCTACTCCTCATTGACATGGCTATTAACCAACAGGTTCGTCGAAACCGAAAGAACCTGTCGACTTCCTGGATAGATTATAAGAAGGCCTATGATTCCGTGCCGCATTCGTGGCTCATGAGGGTGCTGGAGTTGTATAAAATAAATACAACTCTACGCACTTTCTTGATATCGTGCATGCGAAAATGGAGAACGGTCCTTTTCTATCCAGGATCTCGACGGATTCTAGGTCATGGTGATCCTATAAAAATAGAGCGAGGAATCTTCCAGGGTGACGGTTTGAGTCCATTGTGGTTCTGTCTGGCCTTGAACCCTCTGAGTACACTTCTCGAGAGTTCAGGGTTAGGCTATCGTTTACGGAGAAATGGTCAAGTAATATCACACCTGCTGTACATGGATGACCTGAAACTATTTGCCCATAGCAGCTCTCATTTGACAGTGTTACTGAAGGTTACTGAAGCTTTCAGTAATGCCATTAAAATGGAATTTGGTGTGGACAAATGTGCAGTCATGCATGTAAAGCGTGGTCAGATAATGGAATCTACGGGTATACAACTCTCGGATTCTATTCATCTTAGATCTCTCTCCGTAAACGAAACCTATAAATATTTAGGTATGTCACAGGCATTAGGCATCAACGATGTTGACATGAAACAGTCGTTGCGTGAGCGTTTCTTGGGGCGCCTTTCAAAAGTCCTTAAAAGTCTTTTGTCTGGCGGAAACAAGGTTCGCGCATACAATGGATGGGTCATGCCGGTACTGATGTATTCCTTCGGCATACTTAAATGGACTCAAACTGAACTGGATGCCCTGGATAGAAAAGTTCGTACATTGCTAACAGCACACCGCATACATCACCCACGTTCATCGACAATGAGATTGTATATCCCGCGGAAGTGCGGTGGTCGTGGCTTCTTAAATGCTAAGACATTGCATAACCGCGAGATATGCAATCTTAGGGAGTATTTTCTCCAAGTCGATATGGGATCTCATAGAGATCTAGTTGCTGTTGACAATGGACTGACTCCTCTATTTTTAGCAAAAGAAAACTGGCGCAAACCTGTAGTACTTAGTACTTCCGACCGCAGCACTGTGTGGCAAAGCAAGGAGTTACATGGCAGATTCTACCGGGCTCTCCATGGGCCCGACGTAGATTTATTAGCCTCAGTATCCTGGCTCCGTTTCGGTGACCTTTTTGGTGAAACCGAAGGTTTTGTCTGTGCAATTATGGATGAGGTTGTGATGACGAATAACTACCGAAAGTATATCCTAAGGGATGGCACAGTGGATATTTGCCGAGCGTGTCATCGTCCTGGTGAATCCCTTAGGCATATAATCTCCGGTTGTTCTCGTCTCGCAAACGGCGAGTATTTGCATAGACATAACCAAGTGGCCAGGATAATACACCAACAACTTGCTCTGAAACATAGTCTTGTGGCATCCGAGGTGCCGTACTACAGGTATGCACCAGAACAGGTCCTTGAAAATAGCCATGCCACATTGTATTGGGATCGATCTATCATTACAGACAGGACTATTGTAGCTAATAAGCCTGATATTGTATTGATAGATCGACACGAACGCCGCGCGATAATTGTTGATGTCACTGTTCCCCATGACGACAACCTTGTGAAAGCTGAAAAAGATAAAGAAAACAAATATCTTGATTTAGCTCACGAGATTGTTGACATGTGGGACATTGATTCAGCAATTATTGTTCCGATAGTCATATCTGCCCATGGTCTGATAGCCAAGAGCCTCGATAAACACCTTAAGAGGCTTGCGTTAGGTGGATGGATCGGGAGTCAGATGCAGAAGGCAGTACTTCTGGACACGGCCCGTATAGTGAGAAGGTTCCTGTCTCTGGATCCTTAACCATCGGTAGCCGGGACCTTGATCTTGCTGCCGTTGGGGAACTGCATTTTTGTATTTTTAAATGTTATATTTTTTAGTGTTATTGTAAAAATTTAATGTTTAGAAATATAATTTTGTAAGTATTTAAAATGTAATAAAGGGAATAATAACTTTATTTATTTATAAAAATACAAGTTTAAAATTTGCATACTTAAAAGGACATAATATTATTTTAGGGCGGTAGCTAAATAATTAAAAGAATGAGGATGAATGAGAATGAAGATTTTTCTTTGTCTGTTTGTAATATTAAAATAAACGCTTTTTACTACGTGCATAATTATGATTTTACATAATAGGTCTTTACCTATGAAATTGCCGTTTTCTATGGGAAAATTGTAGGAAGTTGGAATCGGCATACAAAGATATTTGGGGATTTCTTGGACATGTGAACTCCGAATTTAACGAAACTTTCGAGATATGATCAGACAAAATTATTCTAACTAGTTATTGCCTATAATCTCTTTTGATAAACTGTATTAAAATAAAAAAAATCTGTTTAAATCTGTCAAATTGACGACAACCAAAAAGGGGTACTTTGGAGCATTTATAAAAATTTTAGACGCATGTTTAATTATTCTTTTCTTAGATGTTTAACATGACGATATACTCTATTTTCGAAACTGACTATTAATTTTGATATATTATTATTAATTTAAAAATTAGAGACCAATAAACATGTGAGAAAAAGACGGCAATTTCATATGTAAAGACCTATTATTATATACGGTACATATACCAAAATATCATTTTTTTCAATTTTCGTCTGTCTGTCTGTCTGTCTGTCTGTTTGTTCCGGCTAATATCTGAAACGGCTGGACCGACTTTGACGGGACTTTCTCTGGCAGGTAGCTGATGTAATAAGGAGTAACTTAGGCTACTTTTATCCCCATATTCCCACGGAAACGAAAACCACGCGGGGAAAACCGCGGGCGGCCGCTAGTTACAAATAAATCACTTTAAAAAAAATCAAAGCCTATGCAAATAAATACTTTATATCTCACTATAAACATTAACACCGTTCGTTATCTACGCCGCCCTAGTAAACAATACTTACGCACTTAGATTACGCGAAATTCTCAGGATAGACAATTTAGATTAGATCAGGGTACGTCCATTACGGTACGGGCCCACCTCCGCGGTAAATCTTTAACGATTAAGACACGTGTGTGTGTGTGTGTGTGTGTGTGTGTGTGTCGCGAGATTGCGTTTAAGCTGGCTTCAACGAGATCTAACTTGCTTTGTAGAATGCCTTCTAGGGAAAACGGATTTAGAGCCAACGCGCACTTGTGATTTTTAACCCGGCGATAGTTTAATTGGAATCGTAAGACGATCGTGATCAAACTGTCGGCCGATAGTTTGGTTTTGAGAGCCTGCGCGCACTTGTGATTTTTAGTCGACCGATAGTTGTTCGATAGTTGAGTTGAATCCAGGCGCGCGCTCACATAGTCCTTCATGCACAGGCTGATAGTTGTGCGATAGTTGTTCGATAATTGTACTACTATTGGCCAGTCATTTGCGATAGTTCGATACTGAATGCGCAGTCTACCGATAGTTGGGCGATAGTTTAGTTGAATGCAGTGCGCGCGCTCACATAGTCCTTCATGCACATTACTACCGTCCGGCCGATAGTTGTGCGATAGTTTGATCGTACAACTATCGGCCAGTCATTTTCGATAGTTTGATCGGTCGATAGTTTAATCGTCAGTGCGCGCACTGCCATATAAATCTATACTGAATCCGAGCACGATCAAACTATCGCCCGATTAAAAATCACAAGTGCGCGTTCGCTCTTATTGTCTCACTCTATAGCATCTCTACGGTAAAACGTACGCTTACAAAGCTAACGTTTAATACTGATTATTGGATCCGGTGGCGCCATAAAAGCCTTCACATAGTGTGTTTTATATCGAACGATAGTGAACAAATAATAATAGAGAAACTTAGCAGGCAAATGTGTTATACAGGGTGGCAGGGAAAGTTGACCTATTCCTTGAAAGGGGTTATACTAGATACCAGTAATTTTACAATAATTTACCGAGATGTTGGGGGAAAACACAAAAAAAAAATTTTTTTGTTATTAAAAACGTTTTATTTCTGAGATACTGAGTGAAAGCGATCGCAGTTTGGCGATTGTTTTAATTTTTTAACCTATCACGTGTTCTACAGGACTTCCAAGAAAAACTCTCTTTCGATAATGGCGTTTGAAGAAATTTTCTATCGATGATATGAGTTTTCCTTCAAATGGTTTTTCGGTGAAATGACCCATCGGTAAAATAGCCCAACGTTGAAGTGGAAAACTTTGATGTCATGCATGGAAATCTTACATTCATGTCCTTATACTAAATTAATAATATCATGATATGGTTGGTCATTTCATGAAATAGTCGTATTTCATTATAATATGGTCAAACCTTGTTGAAAATAACATTAAACGTTGACTATTCAATGATATTGTCGTTTCATGAAATGCAATCATTTCATGAAATTCTCGAGCATTTTATGAAGTGACAAAAGCATGTCTACGATATGACCACGATATACCTATATAGTATGTGTGTGTAGGTACTGGTAGGTACATTAAAGCCATTATATTGGCATCATATTGTCATTGCTACCGTCGTCGGCGTCGGGCAAGCGACGAAGCGAAGCTAAATTTACAATGCAAATGCTTTTCGTCTGGACATCACAGACCTTCTGAGTTAAACCTCGATACGAAATATTTTAAATGCGGTCCCAAAATACCAGCTGTGGCGCAAGACACAATTACAATTTGATTATTTTATTTACTTACTAGCTGTTGCCCATGACATGGTTCGCATGGAAAATTTGTTGAGTATGTGTGAGCGTGCGTCGATTCTGCTAACGTTAAGTCATAATCGTGTCTCAATCGTATTTCAATTGTAGTGCTTTTTTACACACTAGTTACAAGAATATTGACAGTATGATGTGATCTGAATGTAGTTTGTGGTGTAACCATCAGTAGTATGAAAAAAGTACATTGGGGCATTTTTCAAATCTTTTGACCATTGCCATAACATAATGTCCACTGACTTATAAATTGTCTTATTTAATAATGGTTAGTGTAAACATCATGTTTAAAATGACTATCGATAGCAAATTTAAACAAAATTAAATTAAAATAGAATAAGTAATTAAAATAAAATCCTAATAAAAAATAAAAATGTAACTACATGTAGGTACCCCAATTTTGCGACGTCCCATGCATACCTTCCAACTTGGAAGTGTCATAATCCCCAAATATTCTCATCATATTCACACTAAAATCACTTGATTTGTGGTAAAACAATATGAAATTACGTTTTTTAATGTTTTCAATTGGTTGTCATATCAAAATCAGTAAATAAATCAAATTTTATTTTGTCCTGGAAATTTGATGATACCGGAATTCCCAGTTAGTAACGTGTAGAATCACAGCCGTCTCTATCGTGTAGAAGACGATAGAGACGGCTGTGCTGTGGTAGAATGAAACGGTTTAATTTCTATGGCTTTGACAGCTGTCAAACTGGATATCATGGTGGTCTTAGTATATCGGCAAGTGCCATTATTTAGCATGAAAAACTATCGTTATGGTAATCGAATAGTAAACTATACCGTCCTTCAAAAGCTGCCAAAGTGTTGCTGCCCAATTGTATTAAATTTCAGTTCCTTATTCGACCGAAAGGGGCGCTACTCTGGTTTTCATACAAAATAAAACAATCACGATAACGGTTAAGTACCGTAAACTACTGTTTTTCGTGCTAGGACTACACTGACATAAGGATGTGATCAATGTGGGAATCCTTTTGGTCGTCTTAATTCTGGGCGGCAGAACTCCAAAACAAAATAAATTGGTAGTTGAGCTTTGAGTGGCTAGTAATTGACTTATAACAGAACATGATGGACCCATACAACGTTCTTCTTTACATATTTTGTTTTGTATTAAGATTATTCAATAGTTTGAAACGTCAGTTTTATACATTAAACTAAGCTTTTATTGTATTTGAATAGTCGAGAAGCCTCGTCGGTACCAATCCAATCAAGTTGAGTCTTAATTGAATTATCGATATTCTATATATGTCGTTCTAGGAACTCACTTATTGTTTCGTATGACATATTATTAATGTTATTACATTAATATGTCATGAACTCGATTTTACTGAAGAAAACTATAAAAAAATATTAAAAGAACCCAGCCTACAAGTAGCTCTGCCGGAATCGAACGGGACCTTTACGGACGAATGCTATGACCGCTGAGCTACGGAGTCGTTCAGGCATTCGCCTGGATAGCCCCGGTAATGCAAAAAAGATAAAGTAATTTTATTATTTTAATTGGAGTAAATCTCTTAAAGACCCCAAAACTTGTTCAGATGAGTTTGTTGGTTACAGTGAAATAGGGCGTTGATATTATTCTTATTATTAAATTAAAGTCTTAAAGGAGGCTCACTTGGCCACAGAAATATTGTAAAGGATCTTTAAAAGCGGAAGCTTTTTGTAAAATCTCTATTCAAAATTTGCTTCGAGCACAGATAATATAATACTATACTACTACGAGGTAAAGGGTGTCTCAAAAGTAGGTATAGGATTTGAATTTCGCGCTATTTCCGAAATATTCAAGATGGCGGGTTGAAATTTGACATACGTCATCTTGACACATGTAAAATTAATCGTGGAGCGTTTCACAATAAAACAGCGCATAGAAGTTATACAAATATTTAACGAAAATTCACGATCAATTACAAACACTCGTCGAAAGGTCCAAAAATCTCGTAATTTCAAGAAGAGGTGATGTCAAATGGCCACCGAGATCTTGCCATCTGATGCCACTGGATTTCTTTCTTTGGGGCTACTTCAAAGATAAAGTCTACGCCAACAATCCACAAAACATAGATAATATAGACAAAATATTCGCCGAGTTATTGGTGAAATAAGTAGCGAAATGTGTGAAATTAGCAGCGAAATGTGTGAAAGTGTCATGAAAAACTTGCAAACAGCAAAAATGCCCGTGGCGGCCATTTAGCAGATATTCTATTCAGATAAAATTGTACAAGTCTCTTCTTTGAAATAAAATAAAACTACGAAGAAATTCCAATCCATTCGCGTTTTATTGAGACATATCATCATATACCTACGTTTGGGACACCCGTTATAAGTTACGATGGAACGGAAAATACAATAAATTCATTAAATTTGGTCATTAATGCTATTTAACGATTCATTAGCATACAAAAATAGCCATAAGTACTTATATTACTTCTTTGTTAGGCAAAACTAAAAATAATATTTGAGAAGGAAATCTATTCGGGTTTCCTTCTCAGAAACAGAAATTGTAATTTTTAGGTAGGTACATCGGTTCTTCTCCCTCCATGATCTGCCTTCGCAGGAAATTCCTTACTGTAATCAGTTTTCCATATTGATTTTTGCATGCAACTTATTCGAGCCTTACCAGACCAGATCAACGAAGGCAGCAGTGCTTCATCATTCTTAAAAAAAGCATTCGCATGCATCCCGCAAACCTAATAGTACAGATTGATGCCATTACTGGCCGACTGTTACTTATTTATCAGTACGGCCGGATTTGCGGACGAGAAACGCGAAAATGTCATGCATAATTCATAAGCAGTCACAGGCACGCTTGGCGTCATGCGAAACCTCTTAGTGAAATTTTAATGCCATTATGTATACAGTTGCAAAAGGGACAAGATACTTGATGTAGGCATTCCCACTTTTAATTAAATGTTCCCTTGTTTTACGAATTTCGTGCTTTGTTAAGCTCTCATTTATTCCTGACAGTAATGCGAACTCGAACGTTGTTATATTTAAAAAGAGGTTACGACCGAGACTTTGTTCGGAGTTGTTCAGAGTTTTGCTCGCTACGAATTTGGCGATGCGGATTTAAAATAACAAACTTATTGATTCTGTTATGCTTGAATAAATGTAAATTTGTTCTGACGTATTACAAATGTTTAAGAGTGATGTATTAGAAATAGTAAAAGTTTTTGTGACGTCTGTCTGTATTTGCTTAATTGGTTGTATACTACATTATATGTTTCCTAATAAGTACATTGTTTCTTTAATTTTAACTTAAAAGTGGGTTTGAATTAAAAATGTTTCCTTGTTTTATGAATTTCGTGCTTTGTTAAGCTCTCATTTATTCCTGACAGTAATGCGAACTCGAACGTTGTTATATTTAAAAGAGGTTACGACCGAGACTTTGTTCGGAGTTGTTCAGAGTTTACTCGCGACGAATTTGGCGATGCGGATTTAAAATAACAAACTTATTGGTTCTGTTATGCTTGAATAAATGTAAATTTGTTCTGACGTATTACAAATGTTTAAGTGTGATGTATTAGAAATTGTAAAAGTTTTTGTGACGTCTGTCAGTATTTGCTTTATTGGTTGTATACTACATTATATGTTTCCTAATAAGTAAATTGTTTTTTCAATTTCAACTTAAAAGTGGGTTTTAATTTAAAATGTTCACTTGTTTTACAAATTTCGTGCTTTGTTAAGCTCTCATTTGTTCCTGACAGTAATGCGAACTCGAACGCCGTTATATTTAAAAGAGGTTACGACCGAGACTTTGTTCGGAGTTGTTCAGAGTTTTGCTCGCTACGAATTTGGCGATGCGGATTTAAAATAACAAACTTATTGGTTATGTAATGCTTGAATAAATGTAAATTTGTTCTGACGTATTACAAATGTTTTAGTGTGATGTATTAGAAATTGTAAAAGTTCTTGTGACGTCTGTCTGTATTTGCTTTAATGGTTGTATACCTACTAATTTATATCTTTCCTAATAAGTACATTGCTTTTTCAATTTCAACTCTGAACTAAATAATTAATATTAACCCTTAACCTTTTAAGCTGTACTAGAAAGCGAAAGACATGAAAATCAAGATTATTCTGATGCCATGACAGCAATATTTTCAACATTGTTGTGTCGTGATAGAGATAAGGTAGGTAGCCAGTTCCTCAGTGGTTGAGGATTCCGGGAGTAGTACGTAACTTTATCTTCACTTAGCATCAGATGCGATGAAGGCTAAGTACTACCCCATTGTCAATATAAAAATTGTTCACCTTACATTTTTTTACCATCTCTAATATCCTTTTAATTACAATGATATCACTTTATTGCCTTCATTTCATTCACATTCTAGTTTTCATCATTCCGTTATTAATATAAAAATACGACCCAACTAAAAGTCTACAGAACCACTCATAACGCTTGAACTTGCTTCAGTCAGAAAGTCATTGAAAATCCTCGCAGCTGCGACTAGGATCGAACACTATTAAGCCCCAACTGTTTTTACAGTCCGTGGCCTGGGGCTGCAAAAGTTTCCCAAATTGAAATTGTTCGGGTTCGGCTCAACCGCGGCCCGCTATTACTTCGAACACTAACCAGTATTTCGTTCTTTCAAATATGTAAATGTATCACTAATCACTGGTGCTACCAACCTAAAGGTCTAAACTGGCAAGACTGGCAATTTTGGGAATGTTTGCTACAAAAACAATGTTGTTTATTTTTTTAGTTCTTTGAAAAAAATTTTTGTGTACCTAATACTTAGTTTAGTAATAATTTACTTTTTTTAAATATTTGAGTTGATGCAAAAAAACATTATACCTATTGCGTATTTTAACTCTGAACAAGACTTTCGGTCTTGTAGTGAAAAATATCTTAACAATATTGAAAACATCATAAATATGGTGTTCAATGCTATTAACTATTTTTCATATTATGCCAATCATGCATTCAAAAATGCAGTACGTGTGTTATACTTTGTAGTCTATCTTTGTATCAAGAAAATATTTTTAAAACTCCGCACAAATTTGAATTAAAAAGTTGTGTAACACCATAACCTCCAAGCATCCAATACAAAGTCTCATTTAGGGCGCACAACGTTTAAAGCTTATCTCTGCCCATAATCTCTCAACGTAAAAAGCGTAACAAAACGCTTCGGCCGTAAACAAAATGGGGTAGCTCGATGACGTCACAAATTTTAATCATAATTGTGGAGTCGTCAACAAAAATAATAACGCGGGACACATAAACCTGTGTATTTTTGCTCGCGAAAGCACAATGAGTGCGCAGGTAATCTGGGGGTTACCTCGCAAGTGCTATTGTTTGACTGCCCTCGTTGGAGGCCTCGGAAGCTCGTCAAGCCATTGTGCAAACCAGTTTCACATTTAAGTATTCTGAAGTAGGGATTGGAATGGAATGTACACAATGGGAGCCGCTGATTAAAACAACTGAGCTTTTGGTGATCTAACTCGCTGTAGATATAATGAGGTTTGGAAAAAAAAATGTAGCTTAAAAGGTCACAGCCCAGCAGACTTATCAACTCGTAAACGGACCGTAAACGTATCAACTCGAGCGGTTCAGTATTCTTTGTATGAGACCCCCTACTGCAACGCACACTTATCGGAATCGTAACGTAATCGCCTCGCCTCGGGACCAGCTCACGAACCGCTTTTCGGGTCGCTCAACTTGGTATCCCCGCGCTTACCGCTAGTCGTCCACGCGCTCACGTCTCTCCGTACTCGAGCTTACGGCTCTACGCACAGTGGTCTGAAAATGAAAATGAACTAACCATATTTCAAAAAATCAGATTGAAATTCCGAGATTATACATAAGTATAATAAAATATGGAGGAGCCCGTGGCGCAGTGGATAGCGCGCTTGGCCTGCGATCGTTGAAGTTAAGCAACGTTCGCAATGGTCGGTCACGGGATGGGTGACCAAAAAAAACTTTTCATCTCGAGCTCCTCCGTGCTTCGGAAGGCACGTTAAGCCGTTGGTCCCGGCTGCACTTGCAGTCGTTAATACCCACCAATCCGCACTGAGCCCGCGTGGTGGGTCATGGCTCATTCTCCTTATCCATCCATAAGGAAGGCCAGTGCCCCAGCAGTGGGGACATTAAATGGCTGATGATGATGATGATGATGATAATAAAATATTGATTCCATGTCCACCTTTTTCGATCTGGAACCACTGTGTGGCGAGGCGTAAGCGCGGCGTCGCCTAGCCGTAGCCGAGTCGACGTACCGACGCTGATCCGGTTGGTTACGTGCTTGCGTTAGGTTGACGCCAGGTTGACGGCGAGGCGAAAGGCGATACGGTGTCGATCCCTTTCCGAGTTGATGTAACTGCTGTGACCTTACTTCCGCAAAAACACAACATGCAAGATGCACCGCCCGCCCGCCCGCAAAAAATTGCTGACATGCATACCACGAAACAATCAGTGCATTTTACCTGCAGTTAGCGACACACCTTGCACCTTCACCGATTACACACGATTCTCTACACGTGTTTCGCCCCAACCCGGGGCAGCCTCAGGAGTAAGATCGTGCAAAATCTTAAGCGATATGTAGGTGTATTGTGAGTACACCTTCTATCGCGAATTTTAGTCACAGACAAGGTATTAGAAACATAATATTACAAGGTCAAAAGTCGCTAGGTATTTGTACTATACACGTGTTTGTTTCTGATGAATATCAGGGCAAAGGCGGCAGCACCTCAACGTATATAGAATTCACATTTTCATACATATTTGTCCTAAATACATAGAGACACCGAAGCCGTTTATATTCGACCTCGATCTCAATAATTCATCTTTTGTTGTTACATGAATTTCAAATCATAGTGAAATCGTAAAACAATTATTACTTATATTAAACTACTAATGGTTGCATAATCGACTGATTTGGCGCTGGGGTAAGTTACTTACCTGCCTTCTGCGCCAGAGGTCTCGGGTTCGATTCCCGAACAAAGCAAATATTTATGTGCATGAACATGTCTATTTGAGCTTGAGCTGGGTGTGTTCTATGTATTTTTAGTTGGTATGTATTTACAAACAAAAAAGTAAGTATTTAAGTATATATTTATCCATTATCAAGTTCACGTAGACACAGTTTCTAATGAAATTTACTATGGGCTTAGATAAGTGGTGTGATTTTAAGAAAATATTTATTATTTTATTATTTTTATTTTTAATCTTTCATGACAAATGTAAAAGTATGGATGCATCAGAATAGTATATTGAACACAAAGAAGTACTTATTCTACAGTGCTATAGGTACTTCCACACCTATAACTTAACATTTGCTTATAAATAAAATAATTAGAATATTTTGGGATACCTATATGAGATCATTTTTCTCTTAAATGTTGTTTAATAAAACTGTATAATCTGTGCATATGCTATAATCAATTGTTTTAATTATTAACGATATTTTTGTAAACGTTACCTAAGAAACGCAGGCAAGTTTATTGCGCCTGTTCTTCTAGTCAGTTAAAAAGTCTTGAATGGCCGCGGATTTGGAATTGGATATACCCAACAATTAATGAACTAGTTGTTTTAATTTTTAGTTCTTTGCATTCACAATGCAATTTTTAGTACTGAAAAATGGAAAATGAAGTATTTAGAAAAAATCGACCCGTCTCACAATCAGCTCCGATGGGACTCGAACCCACGACCTTTCGCTTTCCGGGCGACTGCTCTAACCATCGAGTCCCATCGGAGCTGATTGTGAGGCGGGTCGATTTTTTCTAAATACTTCATTTTCCATTTTTCAATTAATGAACTGTTTTTTAAAATTCTCTCACCATTGGCAGCTATATTTTTCTTAATATAGGCAACGTTCTACCGATATAGGAAAAATGTGATAGTAAAAAACCACGAGCCTTATAAGTAGCTTTCAGGCGGGATTCGAACCCGCGTCTCCGGGAATCCGACCCGATGCTCTGACCAACTAAGCTACCGAAAGGCTTACACGACTCGTCGAATTTTGCTATCACTTAATCGCTATTACTAGCTTGCTATCACTAGCTTAGTTGGTCAAAGCATTGGGCCGGATTCCCGGAGGCGCGGGTTCGAATCCCGCCTGAAAGCTACTTATAAGGCTCGTGGTTTTTTACTATCACATTTTTCCTATACTTACAAAATTGCATTGTGAATTCATAAAATAATTTAAAATCTTAATTCTACCGATATTCCTGATTTTCCCATATAACGGGACCAAGTCCCTATTGTTGCTAGTAAAAGTAATACCAATCCTCATCTTACAACTTATAAAGTTCACCGCTTAAGTTTGGCTTTGTTATACGAAGTTTGCCGTCACTTCGTATTTGACACACCCACTAAATAAACTAATAAACTTGGAACAATCGGGATAAACCCAGTTACGGACAGTTCGAGTTTCCTATGAGGCAATAATTGTTCGCTGCAACACGAATCTAAATTAGCTTTATTGTTAAATTATTGTAAAAAGCTAGACGAAGCTCTTGTACATCATAAACGCATTGGCAAACACTTCTTAGGCACATTTTTCACAACGCCACCATGTCGGTCCGATTACAGAACCAGAGCTCTAATCCTATGCAACTACATTGAGTTGGAGACAGGGAGACGTCATTTCTCCGAAACTGTTCACAGCTGCATTGGAGGATATTTTTAAGCTACTGGACTGGAAAGGATTTGGCATTAACATCAATGGCGAGTGCCTAACACACCTGCGGTTTGCCGATGATGTAGTTCTCATGGCTGAGACCTTGGAAGACCTGAACACAATGCTCGAAGATCTCAGCAATGCTTCCCAAAGAGTGGGTCTAAAAAGATGAACATGGATAAGACGAAAATCATGTCCAATGCCCATGTTGCATCCGCTCCAGTTAATGTTGGGAACATTACACTCGAAGTTGTTGACCACTATGTCTATCTAGGACAGACAATCCAATTAGGTAAGTCCAACTTCGAGAAAGAGATCTCTCGTCGAATCCAGCTCGGTTGGGCAGCGTTTTTGAAGCTCCGGCATATATTTGCGTCCAAAATTCCTCAATGTCTCAAGACTAAGGTCTTTGACCAGTGTGTATTGCCAGTTATGACTTATGGAAGCGAGACGTGGTCATGGACCGACGATCTGGTAAAGGTCGCGGGAAGCCGCTGGATGCGGGCAGCGCAGGACCGATCGTTATGGAGATCCTTGGGGGAGGCCTATGCCCAGCAGTGGGCGTCGTACGGCACATTTTTCGCGCAACAACGGAAGGCGAAATAAATATGTTGTCATTACCTTTTTCTAAAATGCTTAATGTCTTCCTCCCAGTCTATAAATTTACGCGACCATGTCTCTGGTGGCCGATAATACTCAATAAATCTCTGACAGTGACCAATATAGTGCAAACTTTTAAGCTATTAAGTATCTAATAGTTTCAAAGCTCATAAAACCACGCCAAAGTAATGTTCGCCCCTAAATCCTCAACGAGACAGTGCTCTTCAAACTTTATCGAAAGCGTTATCGCAAACTCGACGTTAATGACACAATCGACGTCCCATCTCAACCCCTCCGATACCTTAACCTAATTCGACCTGTCTCGGCCCGCTTACCGATGAGTAGGTATACAATATATCATAGTTTCACGAAAGAATTTCTCCCTACGTATAATACACATAAAAGTCGTTGAACAAATTGACAAATGTGCAAGGATTCCGCGCAGGACTCAATATGGCCCTCGCGGGGAGTCCACGGGCCATTAACCCCCCAAACTGGCTTAGGGGCATCATTACTTTTTATTTGCGTCAGCCGTTAGGTTCCAATGGTCACTGTACTTTAGACAGTTCACCTCATGTTCGGAGTCCGAGCGCCACTTCGGACCCTCAGTTACGTCACAACTTATTTGCCATGAAATTGTGTAAGCTCAGCTCCATCGCAAGATAACTCTGTTCTCAGGCGTGACTCATTTGATTTTGTAGACATTTTTTTTTTATTTTTTTTATTTATTTATTTATTAAACATTACAATATTTTTCTTATGGCTAAACAAGGTCCCGCAAAACCGTGCTAGACAGTTTGTCTGCGGGATCAAAGTCTCAATAATACAAATTAAGTAGGTACTAGTTTATAAGTGATACATAAGGCAGAGTTACAATGGAGTTAGGTGACTAAATTCTGGAATGTAGGTAGTTAACTAGGTATTTTTTAAAAACTTTGATATTATTTTCACATCTAATAGATATAGGCAACGAGTTGTACAGGTAAGGAATGCGTTTTTTTAAAGTTCTATCACCGTAGTAGTTTTGTACTCTAGGGACATCAAACTTAAGTAAAGTCTTAGCTCTAGTACTATGGTTATGTTTTATATTTGCAGGGAGCGAGTTATGTTCCCGACTGCCCATTTAAACGATATTATACTAGCCAGCTGTCTCAAAATATAGTTTTCGTTTCCGAAAATCAATTTATATATAAAAAGTATTTATTGGAATCCAATTTGTTATCTCTGTTTGGTTGTCGGCTTTGGTGTTGTGTTTATTCAACAACACCTCGTAATTTACCTCATAGTACTCCCTAGACACAAGAGACTGGTCACACGTGTGTCCAGTTGGTGAAACTCAAAATTAGTATTAACTACTTATTATTTCGTTGTACACGCCAAGATTTTGACGCGTGTCCAGATAGTGAAACTTAAATTAAATCACTTGTATGTTTTCGCCAATTGGACACATCCAGTTTTTTATGCAAAAAGAGTACAGCCAAGTTAATAATCGTTTCGTCCGTCGCATTATTGAACGACGTCTGATATCAACGAGGAAATTACATTTCCAGAGAAGAATGAAAGAAACCTATGTACGGCCACGAGCAGTAATATGTAAACAACATAGAACTTTGTCACATTTAAGCGTTCCGAAACAACATCTGTGCTACAAAAGTCATTAAATATTTTAATATGTACTATTTTGTTCACATATTATTGCACGTGACCGTACACCCCAAAATCCCAAACCGGGCTAAGAGGGTTTTAATAGTGACTACAAGACACCAAAGTGCTTAAGGTATCGAATCTTCAATATTGTCGGCCTCTTGACGTCTCATAGAGCTGCTATCAAGATCCCAATTGCTCGTAATACACGTATGGTATCGTCACGTGTCAATGCTCTCAGATCAAAGACCAACATTATCGAGGGTTTCCATTCAACTGCCACTGGATCCCGTTACAGAATCCCTTCGCAATCACAAACAAAACTTGCAGAATGTACCTACACCTATACACGTTTGTATAATTTTCCGAAGACAAACAAACCTAGCAATGTTTGACTTCAATTATGTATGTGTAGCAGTCAAAATCAGTGTATTTATGTTGCGGAATTTACTTGCCAGCGCGGGTGTGCGCAGTGAAACGATGGTCCGTATAGAAATAAGAGGTTGCATTGCTTCCATTTTTTAAAATGGCTAGGACCAATGCTGCTACAGTACCGCGTAAATATAGTAAGTCCCGCCAGGCGTCTAGCTGTCACTCGATGTACCTACTTGCGCGCTACCAAAGCCATCTTCTATCTCACTCGTTGCACTTGCAAGCAGCCGAGAAATAATAGCGGGCCATGGCGCTACTCTTTGAGAATGAAATGAGCCCCGGGCCGTATGAGAAAGAAAGAGATGCAACGTCTGGCCATTCGTAATAAGCGCCGTACAAGCTGAATTCCACTTTATTGCGTTGTTATTTAGTTAGAGTTGGTTTTTTTATTTAAATAGTTTAGCGGAGTGCAGCTTCTGTACTTGTACTATTGTGAGATAACTTATTCTGTGGTCCCGCTTGCACAGATCCCTTTAAACGGCCGTCATTGCCACTGTGCGAGCGTGACGCAACTATATTTACGCTGGAGCAACAGGGACAGGTAATAACAGGTCATTGTACGAGGTTCTTCGTGCTCCGCGACCGTAAGTACCTACTTTAAGTTGCAATTACTCTTACCCTAGTTAGGGCCTAATTCAGAATACATTGCTATCTTTAAGCTCTTTTTAGCAAGTGATGCAATCAAAACAAGCAATGTATCCTGAATTAGGGCACTAACTAGGGTAAGTATAAGTGCAACTTTAGACACTGCACAAAACTGGAATCCGCTATAAGTGCTACGGCTACGGCCGGGGCGGCACGGGCTCACAAATTATTGCAGTAGCCAATATTCACAAGACGCTCCCTTAATCTTTCGTTACTAGTTCTTTTGACACCTACAGGACAAGAACGGGTTAAAATTATTGCTTTTGTAAGCCGGTTCGGGCAGGTGTGAGACGATTCGGCTAAATATCTATATAAATAAAACTCTTCCGTTACTGATTGACTGACAGACAACGCACAGCCGAAACTACTGCGCGCAAGAAGCTGAAATTTGGCATGTATGTTCCTAGAGGAATGTAGGGGAGGACTAAGGGAGGATTTATGGAAATTCCCCCTCTAAGGAGGTAAAAGTTGCGAGCGGAGCGCTAGTACTGAATAAAACTTGATGTAAACCAAAAAACGGATAACAAAATATACAAATACAAATCTTTATTGCAAACTAAGTGTACACTAGTCTTAAAATACAAATGGATAAAAATGATAAAACTAAACCCAAACACAAAAACGTAGTTTTTTTAAGTCATTTCTTTTTGGTTATACGTATTAGTGATACGTTTTGTTAGAACTTGAGGGTATTCCTTTGGAACTACTGCACGTCCCGTGCACTAGGCGAGATGTGCTGATTGCGTGACTCGGTGCCAATGTTTATCAAGCCGTGACGATACTGTAAAAGGTATAAATGGTACACGTTTAAGCGTGACTAAACAATACATGTATATAAATCTACTCGTCAACTATGACGAAACTCGAAAATAGATTTTTTACGGATTCACGGCTCCTGAAAAGGTGCTGAAAGAAACCTATCAAGTAAATATCCAGTAAGAAAACAAGTCATAATATCATGGGGTGTTTAAATGAAACCGTTTGAATGTTTTATTTCAATGAACAGGGTGCCTACTATCAACTTTAAGACAGCGATTCAAAACTAGCGCGATGCAGGATAGGTTCTTAAAATGAATTGCTTTCTTTCGTGCAATGACCTTTTAAAAACTGGATCGCAAATGAATTGCTAAATATGAATGATCGAACGACTTGTGTCCTTATTTCTTCTACCCGTCTCTTTCACTCGATTCTGTCATGCCCGGAGAGTGAGAGGAACGGGTATAATCTGCAGGTGTCATGTTAGCTTGGCCGAGTTATAAGTCAAATAAGAGTTCTTGACAGCTTAGCGGCTGTGAAATGTCATTGAATGATCACTAAATCGCTGTCATTGATATTAAGCTGTCGTGGTACGAATAATGAAGCAGATCAGATTAGGTCCTAAACAAAACTACAATAAGAGTTAATGGTAGGCACCCTGTAGGTATACGCAGTAGTCTAATGGTCGATGATACATGGGATCGACCTTCATCCATCTGTTTAATAGATGAAAGTGTTTTACATCAAATCAGTATGCTAAATATTAAATAACTAGCTGTGCTCCACAGTTTCACCTCCGTTAGTTCGAGAAAAAGGAAAAAACCAACCAAAGAGTTTAACCGCCTCTGTGGTCTAGTGGTTCACACTGTTTAGTAGCATAATGCCCAATCCGCGAAATGACTACATAGTCGCAAATTGACCAATTCTCGAAATGTCCAATTCCACGACCAATTCGGGAAATGACAAACTTTTTTTATTGTATGAAAAGAGTATTTTTGTTATAAAATTTAGTAATATGGTAAATTAAATGCAATTTACACCACCGATTTCAGACCCAGAGGTCCCGGGTTCGATTCCTAGTGATGGGGGTACATATTGTGTTCGGTTTGGTTGGTGATAGGACTTGTTCTTAGTCCGCCTGGCTAGCTACCACCATCTTATCTAAGTCTGACGCCATAACAATGATGTTTTCAGTATTGTTGTGTTCCAACAGTTAGAGATGAGATAGCCAGTTCCTCAGTGCTTGAGGATTCCGGGAGTAGTACGCTTCCACTATCAGCCTTATCACCACTTATCATCAGGTGTGATAAAGGCTATGTGCTACCCCTTTGTGGATAAAAAACTATATATGTTCCCGTTTTAATTTAATGAAGGTGGTAGCACACTACTACTACCGAAATCCTCAATCACTGAGGAACTGGCCATCTTATCTCTAAAAAAAAGAGGAGCCCTTATGGAGCCCATTTAATATTTATATCGAAAGAGAATCTTCATTTACTAAGACGTTGAATATTACTGTAGCCCACATCTATGATCTAACTTCCAAGGATTAAGCGTAGACGTACAACTGAACCGTATCATTATTACCGACCATTTTATGTCTTAATCCATTGTAATAGAGATGAGAGGATACGCATCGATTAAGTGGTTGACGGGAATGTTGACGGCGACCCTTCCGTTTCTGATGCGTTATTACAAACGCTAGAGAATTTAGTACCCTTAAATGTAGCACAAAGGCAAACTAAAGTACTGGACAGACACCTTTGTTTTACTCACTCAAAAACTTAACAGCTCTGGTATGGTAATATTTTAACCGCCTCTGTGGTCTAGTAGTTCACACTACCGGTATAAGACCCAAAGGTCTCGGGTTAGATTCCCAGTGGGGGTACATATTGTATTCGGTTCGCTTGGTAGGGTAGGGCTTGTTGGCTGGCTGTCTGGATGGCTACCACCATCTTATCTAAGTCTGACGCCATAACAACGATGTTTTCAACATTGTTGTGTTCCGGCAGTTAGAGATAAGATAGCCAGTTCCTCAGTGATTGAGGCTTCAGGAAGTAGTGCGCTTCTACCCTCAGCTTTATCACAACTTAACATCAGATGTGATAAAGTGCTACAGCGTTGTGTGTAAAAATAAAATTAAAAAGAAATTAGTAGTTACTGAATTGTAAGGGTTATAACCAACGTAAACACATTATTTACATTAACGTTGTCGATAAGGGCTGGAAGATGATATTTAAACAGGATAAAATCATACGTTTTCCGTTGGAAGATTTCGATTTCTTTTCCCGTCTCGTCATATTAGCAATGTTCCCATTGCAAACCGTTAAATGAGCTCATATTGTCCAGTGTTTATTGACCATGGAGATTGCAGAGTTATCGCAACTCTGATTATAGAATAACACAATAAACAACACATAACTAAAACCTTATTATCTGATTATTATCACAAGCGCACAAATCCATATAAATTTTACTTTTGTAAACACTATGCTAATTATGTAGTTATAAGTACCTACCTATGTCTGTGAGGGGAGAGTACATAGGGTTTCTGAGATACGGGCTACGGCTCAGTTCAGAGACCAGGGTGCTTACCATCAACTCTTATTGCGGTTTTGTTTAGGACCTAAACTGATCTGCTTCGCTTATTCGTACCACGCCAGCTTAATATCAATAACAGCGATTCAGTGATCGATTAATGACATTTCACAGCCACTAAGCTGTCAGGAATTCCTATTTGACTTATAACCTGGTCGATTTAAGATGACACCTGCAGGTTATACCCGTCCCTCTCACTCTCCGGGCATGACAGAATCGAGTGAAAGAGACTGGTAGAAGAAAAAGGACACAAATCGTTCGGTCATTAACATTTAGCAATTCATTTGCGATCCAGTTTTTAGAAGGTCATAGTACGAAAGAAAGCAATTCATTTTAGGAACCTATTTTGCATCGCTCTATTTTTGAATCGCTATCTTAAAGTTGATGTTAGGCACCCAGTCTCTCTACAACTTATAGCTCAGCTTAGAAAACGGGCGGCACTGAAGCCAGAAGACCTCGGTTCAAATCCAGTCCGTATTTTTTCTTTTTTTTGTCAAATTCCTTTTTTTTTTGTGAAAAGTCTAGGGAGCCCTTTACACTTTTGCCGGCGCTCCCGGAGTGCAACCGTTGTTTTTTTTTATTATTATTATTTTATTTATTATTCAAAATGAATTTGCATCCCATTGCCACCAGCTTTGGTAAAGTCGCATCCTCGACAGTTGCGGGCGATTTATATAGTTGACACATGGGATATTCCACTTTGATTACGGCGAAGTGCGGTTGGGGCGGATAACAGAAGGCTGCAGGCACACTGTAATTAATGAGTCGACCTCAATGCTATTTGCTGATCTGTAGACGTTATGCAAAATTATTCAGATCATCTGTGACGCGTGACATTTAGCGAAGCCCTTAATAAGTTGGTGCAGTTTTGCATAAATCCTCGACATTTATTTTATTCTTTGCCACTTGTTAAGGCTCTTCTTTACCAAAAACAACTACTATCTGTATCCCTAGCATAAAAAACTTGAATTTGACCGAAAGAGGCGGTGCTCTGGTTTTCATCCTACTTCCTACTAATATTATAATTATGAAAGATTAGATGTTTGGATGTTTAGATGTTTGGATGTTTGTAACTCAATTAAGGCATAACGGTCAATAATTTTAACCGCCTCTGTGGTCTAGTGGTTCATACCACCGATTTCAGACCCAGAGGTCCCGGGTTCGATTCCCAGTGGGGGTACATATTGTATTCGGTTTGGTTGGTGGTAGGATTTGTTCTAAGTCCGCCTGGCTAGCTACCATCATCTTATCAAAGTCTGCCGCCATAACAATGATGTTTTCAGCATTATTGTGTTCCGGCAGTTAGAGATAAGATAAAAAAATAAATAAAAAAAAAACGGCTAAACGGATTTGGCTAAAATTCGGGACACATATTCTTTGTAACCTGGAGAGGATCGTAGGCAACTTTTTATTTACTTTTAAAAATATCACATTTTCGCGGGATAACTGCGTGTAGTCCACGCGGGCGAAGCCGCGGGCGAAAAGTACAAAATAATACTATCACGATAACAGTTACCATGACGACAATTTTTCGTGCTACGGCTACTGTGTAGTACACATGAAGCTCGACTTAATATTGAGGTAACTGGAGTTCTCACCCTGAATAAAAAAGTGTACCCAGCAAATTTGACATTTATGTATGTAGTGGCTGTCAGTTGTCTCATATGACCATACGTTTTTTTTTTAAAGTGTAGGTGAGACGGAAGACAGCCACTGTGTAATTTTTGGGGACAAAAAAGTGTTAGTACTGCACTCTCCAGTTACCTCAGTATTAAGTCGAGCTTCATGGTAGTACAGAACTACTGAAGCTAGCTACTGCAAACCATAACTGCGCCTCCTTCGTTCGTATAAAGAACTGAAATTCAATACGTATAATTGACAACAGCACTTTGACAGCTTTTGAAGAACGGTATAGTTTACAATACTATTCGATTACCTTTACGTTAGTTTTTCATGCTGTAAACTGTTTACCAAATTAACAGTGAGGTAGTATTTATTTTAATAATTCATACTTTTGGTTGCGCAACCTTCTTGTTATATTTCTGAAAAAGAGAGATGAGAATAGAATTTAATTGACAATAGCCCATAAACTATCGTTTTACTAGCTAAAGGATACAAAGATCCAGTATGTTTTAATTTAACTTTAACGTAACGTACTAGGTATACAGAAACTAACGCTAACTTAAAAGTTTAAAATTAGCGGCGCCAAGAACCTACCTACCTAATTATATTACAACTTCCTGGAGTTCTTAGTTTGATACCGTAGGTACTTTAAGTGTTTTAACTTGACAAAACAAGCGGACGCTCGAGTGATCTTAGAAGGGTAATGTTTGACATTTTAGACACAGAACGTTAAATAAATCCTACTTAAAGTATTAACACAATAAGTTTTTTAGTAAATATTTCATTTTCATGAGATGCTTTTTTGCTGACTGTACTTAAATTTTGTATTGTCATCTAAAAAAAACCTGTATACAAAATTTCAGCTCTATCGGACACGGGGAAGTGGGTCAAATTAAGCTTGCAAGATTTTCCACCCACTAACTAACTAACTAACATGACAAGTTAATAAAAAGCTTGTAAAATTTCTTTATAACAATCTTTTTTTACTGTAATTTAATATTGTATTGTCATCTAAACTAAACCTGTATACAAAATTTCAGCTCCATCGGACACTGGAAAGTGGGTCAAATTAAGCTTTCAGGATTTGTCCCCCACTAACTAACTAACATGGCAAGTTAATAAAAAGCTTTTAAAAAGTGCATGATCCATACCTAGTATAGTATTATATGATCTGAGATCCTTACCTTTCAAACCACTAAAAATTTTAAAGAAAATCTAACCATTTACACAAAATGCACAAAGAGCCGTTTTAAAAGTTGCCCTAAAACTACCTTTTCGTTACCCGACCACTCAACTTTATAGCACAACAAATGTTCTCCCAGTAAGAAAATTATATATTTTACAAACTCTGCACCGATTCCATCGTATAAAAGTTCCTTCATTAAAAATTACACAAAAAAGAATCGCTAGATACCCCATCAATAAAGTTAGTTCATCTTTTGCCATGAGACACTTTGATTCTATTGCTCCAAGGCTTTACAACAAAATTCTTCGCTTCAACAAATTATTGCCAAAATATTGTAGTTCTCCTTTCAAAAAGGTTGTTATTGAATGGTTGGACAAGTTGGATTATGACTCCACGGAAAGCTAATTTGATAGCTTTTTATAAGTATAAAGCTTGTTTTACTTTATTGTTTTTACACTACCAATATTAGTTTAAACTTTGTATCCACTGTGAAACATTTTTTTTAACAAAGTTGTCTTTGCATGCTACTGTTATTCTCTGTTTTTTATTAATTATTATTCCCTTTATTACATTTTAAATACGTACAAAATTATATTTCTAAACATTAAATTTTTACAATGTATAACACTAAAAAATATAACATTTAAAAATACAAAAATGCAGTTCCCCAACGGTAGCAAGATCAGGGTCCCGGCTACCGATGGTTAAGGATCCAGAGACAGGAACCTTCTCACTATACGGGCCGTGTCCAGAAGTACTGCCTTCTGCATCTGACTCCCGATCCATCCACCTAACGCAAGCCTCTTAAGGTGTTTATCGAGGCTCTTGGCTATCAGACCATGGGCAGATATGACTATCGGAACAATAATTGCTGAATCAATGTCCCACATGTCAACAATCTCGTGAGCTAAATCAAGATATTTGTTTTCTTTATCTTTTTCAGCTTTTACAAGGTTGTCGTCATGGGGAACAGTGACATCAACAATTATTGCGCGGCGTTCGTGTCGATCTATCAATACAATATCAGGCTTATTAGCTACAATAGTCCTGTCTGTAATGATAGATCGATCCCAATACAATGTGGCATGGCTATTTTCAAGGACCTGTTCTGGTGCATACCTGTAGTACGGCACCTCGGATGCCACAAGACTATGTTTCAGAGCAAGTTGTTGGTGTATTATCCTGGCCACTTGGTTATGTCTATGCAAATACTCGCCGTTTGCGAGACGAGAACAACCGGAGATTATATGCCTAAGGGATTCACCCGGACGATGGCACGCTCGACAAATATCCACTGTGCCATCCCTTAGGATATACTTTCGGTAGTTATTCGTCATCACAACCTCATCCATAATTGCACAGACAAAACCTTCGGTTTCACCAAAAAGATCACCGAAACGGAGCCAGGATACTGAGGCTAATAAATCTACGTCGGGCCCATGGAGAGCCCGGTAGAATCTACCATGTAACTCCTTGCTTTGCCACACAGTGCTGCGGTCGGAAGTACTAAGTACTACAGGTTTGCGCCAGTTTTCTTTTGCTAAAAATAGAGGAGTCAGTCCATTGTCAACAGCAACTACATCTCTATGAGGCCCCATATCGACCTGGAGAAAATACTCCCTAAGATTGCATATCTCGCGGTTATGCAATGTCTTAGCATTTAAGAAGCCACGACCACCGCACTTCCGCGGGATATACAATCTCATGGTCGATGAACGTGGGTGATGCATGCGGTGTGCTGTTAGCAATGTACGAACTTTTCTATCCAGGGCATCCAGTTCAGTTTGAGTCCATTTAAGTATGCCAAAGGAATACATCAGTAGCGGCATGACCCATCCATTGTATGCGCGAACCTTGTTTCCGCCAGACAAAAGACTTTTAAGGACTTTTGAGAGGCGCCCCAAGAAACGCTCACGCAACGACTGTTTCATGTCAGCATCGTTGATGCCTAATGCCTGTGACATACCTAAATATTTATAGGTTTCGTTAACGGAGAGAGATCTAAGATTAATAGAATCCGAGAGTTGTATACCCGTGGATTCCATTATCTGACCACGCTTTACATGCATGACTGCACATTTGTCCACACCAAATTCCATTTTAATGGCGTTACTGAAAGCTTCAGTTACCTTCAGTAACGCTGTCAAATGAGAACTGCTATGGGCAAATAGTTTCAGGTCATCCATGTATAGCAGGTGTGATATTACTTGACCATTTCTCCGTAAACGGTAGCCTAATCCTGAACTCTCGAGAAGTGTACTCAGAGGGTTCAAGGCCAGACAGAACCACAATGGACTCAGACCGTCACCCTGGAAGATACCTCGCTCTATTTTTATAGGGTCGCCCTGACCTAGAACCCGTCGAGATCCTGGATAGAAAAGGACCGTTCTCCATTTTCGCATGCACGATATCAAGAAAGAGCGTAGAGTTGGATTTATTTTATACAACTCCAGCACCCTCATGAGCCACGAATGCGGCACGGAATCATAGGCCTTCTTATAATCTATCCAGGAAGTCGACAGGTTCTTTCGGTTTCGACGAACCTGTTGGTTAATAGCCATGTCAATGAGGAGTAGCTCCTTAGTACCACGGGCCCCATTCCTACATCCATTTTGAGAGGGGAACATAATAGAATTTTGATCAATGTGTTTATTAATCTTCGACCTCAAAATGGACGTAAGAATTTTATAAATTGTTGGCAGACAGGTGATAGGTCTATAGTTTTTGGGGTCCGCAGTACTACCAGATTTATGGAGCAGATGGGTTATGCCTGTTGTCATAAATTCTGGAAGCGATCGAGATAATAAAGCACTTTGAAATTGAGATGCTAAGCAAACGTGCGAGCTAGGTAACCATTTATACCAGAAATTGTGCAGTCCGTCCGGGCCTGGAGATTTCCAGTTGGGTAAGGAACGAACTGCACAAACTACGTCTTGGTAGTCAATGGTTACTTCATTCATATCAGGTATAAGCTCACACGAACGCTCAACATCCTCCATCCACGCGCCTTCAGAGTGAGTGACAGGCACGGACCAGATGTTGTGCCAAAAAGAAATCATGGCTTCATCATCCGGCCGATGCATATCAGTATCACTCTGATACGATCGCTCCCAGGATGCATAAACACGTCGTTGATCTCTCTCGAACATGCGGTTCTGAGTAAAGCGATCGACTCGCACCCTATACCTTCGAATACGATTAGCCCATGCACAAATTTTCTGCTTCAGGAAGTCGATGCGCTCTGTGACACAAGAAATATAATTTTGAGGACTAATACCAGTCCCCAAGAATGCACGTTTCACAAAGCGCATGACCCTAGGGCGCATGTTGCCCTCCCTAAAGCAGCTGAGCTTACCGATGAGTACCCTAGCCTCACTGATACGACGCTCAATCCTACACTGCCAGGCTGGTACAGCCAGGCGAGGGCGTGTTGCTGTGTCAGTATTTGGAAATTTGACATGAGCAACACGACAAGCTGTAATAGCCGCACAGTACAGGATCGAATGAGTATCAGTCAGGTCTTCACTACTATCAAAGTAATTTGGTAGTAGCAAATCTAAAGCACACATCAGCGCCCTATTTTTTTTGTGCATGGGAAAACGTGGAAGCCGAGGTCTAAGGTGAACCAAAGTCGATCGAAATTCCCGAACTACATCTTCAAGAGTACTCCTCAATATATCATTGTATTGGGGACTTACAGTAGTAACCATATCATCTCCACGATCACTATCAGCAACGCCAGCTTGCAATGTGGCCGCGGCAGAAGCTTGAGTTGCCGCCTGCGATGCAGTAGTAATGATACGGTTACGTTGCACCTCTGTACGGAGCCGATCAAGTACCGAGTCATCCAACAAGTGACCCCGTTGAATGGCTCGCACCTGATCCGACAGTCGTTGAGCCGAAACGTTGATTGATGGTTCGAGAGCCTGAAACAGAGAAAGCATCCGAACACGATACGCAGTAAGATTAGTTCCTGCCTCTGTTGCCTCAAAATATGCACGCATGACATTTTCATTGATGGAAATTGTCCATCGCATGCGCTGCACTCCACCGGGAGCGGGGGCCCTGACCGGAGCCGTTTGCCCCAGATGCCCCAAACTCTTCGGTGGCCGGCCCCTCCTCCGGCGTACAGGCGGTGGCGACGTCGGCGGAGAGAAGTACTCGTCACTATCACTCGACGCAACTGCAGATGTCAGCTGAACACACGGCACTGAGGTAGTTGCCGACAACTGCGAGGCGGAGCGAGGTGACGAGCCCGGAGGTGGAAGACGTGCTGCTCGGCTTCTGGTCAACATCTATTTCTTCATTCGTTATCCCATTTGTTGATTTCGTAATTTGGCAATAGATGATGACTGGTGATGACATTCTCAAATGTCATAGTAAATTTTCTATATTTTGTTTTTGGTATTTTAGGTCTAATAAATATGAAATAATTGTGGTATTACAAACTGGATACTATTGTTGATCGAAGTATTACAGAAAATATGAGAATTTCGATCTCTGAATAAAATATTAGATATAAAATGGGGAAAGAATGTTAATTATTTTATTATTTTTTAATTATTATTATTATTAGATGTAGCAATTGTTAATGTATTTAAGAGAAGCCTGATTCCCATTCCACAGGGAAACCTTTTATGGGAGCAGCCAACACATACATTTTGTAAAATGCTTATCTAATAAACTACTTTTTACTTTTACTTTTATTTAAAAATTATTACCGGATAATTAGACTCAGTACGTATGTCTACAGATGCGGACTTTCAAGAAACATTCAGATTCATAGAGATTATACCTTTATAAAGACATTTTAGATCATCAAAAGGAAATGTAATAAAGTCTTAATTGCAAAATAAACCTTAATAATATTAATTAGCGCAATTAGAGTAGCTATAAAAGGGCTCTTCAAAGGAGTTCTGTCATCTTGTAACCGTTATTGCCATTAACTTGTGACAGTCAGCTCCAGAGAAACGTTTAATTGAAATGATTTCGTAAATATTATGTCTTTATTATGAGCTGAGATTACAAGCACTTGAAGAAGTTCATTTACTAACTTTGCTTCATTAAATACTGTTGACTCTATTTAGTATCCTGCTCACTGATTCACGAACCGTCAGAAACGGGATCGGGTTCGGATTCCTTGCTTTGTCTTTGTTTATTCTATAGTGAGTGACAGAGACAGGGCATACATACCGCTGTCGGAAGTGTTTCCGACGGTTCTTGAATCAGGGGGCTGATCTTAACACACATTTTTTTATCATTACACCCTAGCAGCTAGAACTTTCCATGGCTGTTTGTGGGGAACTTAGTTCAAAGGGGTTCCATTAGCCTGCATAATAATATGTCCTTTAGCCTTATTCATAGAAATAAAGAGTTAAATAAATTAAACCTGGATATTAAAAAAATACGCAGAACGATCTCTTAGCTTTGTTCACAGTGAGCAAATCGCATGGTACACTCAGAGTGAAATTAAACAAAAGTGATTAAAGGAATGATTAAAAAATGATTTTTCCGTCCGAAAATCGACTTGCAGGGATGGAGTTGTTTTTTATACATTGCATTATAAATGCATAAAAGTAATTTAAATCATAAATAAGTGATTAGTCTTGCTCAATCATACTTCCTACTAATATTATAAATTAATGTGAAAGTTTAGATACCTATTTGAATTTTTGTTGCTTAATCATGCCAGAACGGCCGAACGGATTTGGCTAAAACTTAACACAGTTACTTTGTAGTCTGGAGAGGAACATAGGTTACTTTTATTCCGGAAAATTATCACATTTCCGCGGGATAACGTCGTGTAGTCCACGCGAGCGAATCCGCGTGCGGAAAGCTAGTTTTATTATAAGAATCAAATCAAATGTATTATTTGTTCATCTCCCACTACTTCGTAAAGTTAAATAGACACCCCAAAACCCTCACCCCAATAAAATAGGTACTAAAAACTCCCGAAATGAAAGATCCAACCAAACATTGTATTCAAACAAAACTCATTTAGAAATGAAAAGATTGCCACATCATCATCGCTTTTGACCGGTCTGGCAGTGTTATAGGTATTATGCAAGCTCCATTATGTGAGCTCAGCCATACATATTAGGTGCGTGGAGGGTGATTCATCCACAATCATCCATCATCCTTAATCGCCGCCCGTAAAGGTCGCAGGACGGCTGAGCCACAGGCCGGGGAAGGCGGTATCTCAGACCTACCATTGAGGTGTTTCATGTCAAATTCAATTGGGTATTTGACTGTTGTGGAAATGTAGATATTTAATTATGACATTCAGAAATATAACATTATTGAATAACAAATGTGAAAAAAGAAAATCAATCTGGATTTTATCAAGCGAATTATGAGCTACTTAATTGTGACTCTAGCTATCTCTTTCTAAAACGAAATTTTCTATGGCGAGACTATGGCGCTATAGAAATGTGACGTCACATTTCTATAGCGCTCTCCTTGTCTAATTAGAAAGTTTGATGCTCTATATCGCTGAAAATATGCAAGATATTTGAAAATAAATACCAATGTTGTGTTGCTACTAGTTCAATAAACATTTTAAGTCATTAAAAAAAATTCAGTCAGATACCCAATTGTTTGTTGTTTTTTATTTGTTCACTAGCTGTGCACCTGGTTTAATTTGAGGAAAAGGAAAAACCTACTAAATAGATTTTTTCCCATTTTTGCAAAATTTTTCACTTACCTTGAAAGTGGCAAATTTTCTTTTACATGATATACTAATTTGTCTATCTACATATTTGATCCACACATGCCAACACCATTCGAGCTGTGGAAACCGAGATAATCGCGTAAAACTGATTTTTGTGATCTTTAACCGTGAACAACTTACGACGCGGACACAAGATTTTATGTGACTTTTGAGACAACTTTTAGAACACGAAAATGACGATGTACACGAGTTTACAGCTTATTATCTCTCATTTCGAGGTAGGCCCCTTTATTTTTCTTATGTGACAGGACTACTCCCGCTGTAGGGTTTGCGAACAGTACCCCGAGTGTAAGTTTTTATGTCAAGCAAACGCAAACTATTTCGAGTACGTATTTATGTCAATTTGTATGAAAACTGCATAAGCGCGCTACTCGCCGCTAGAGGCGCTGATACAGTTTTCATACAAATTGACATAAATACGCACTCACGATAGTTTGCGTTTTTTGACATAAAAACTTACACTAGGGGTACAGATGGCGTAGCTTCTATGACGTTCATAAGTATTGTAAATAATAAATTGAATAAACAAATTTGACTTTGACTTTGACTAAATAATGGAACACAAGACGAGCAAATGTTATATTTCACGAACTTAAACTTTATGGAGAATATCCGATAAAAGTTGAGATTCTGCTACTACCACTCATAGAAACTTGAGCTGATCCGTCGTAAATGCGAATTCTATGGTGTTATGTTCGATTGATTTTTGATCAGCACCGATATTATTGCCTACTCTGAGATCTGTGATTCGACCGTTAAAATAAATGCAATTTAGCTAAAAGATATTGTTACAACCCAGGGACGGCCGTGGTGTTTATGCACTCGCAGTCCCCGAGGTGCATTCTACTCAGCAGCTCAGATAGGCATGAGACTCGGGAGAGGCTCGTGGGTTGTACCTTGGATGGCTGTTACACTCGGAAAGAAAAAATTGGGATTAGTTCACTGACTCTACGTTCTAAATTCTTATTTCTAAGGGCGCCACCAACACAGGAGTGTTGGGAAAATTAAACAAGAAGATAGGTTTCTATTACAAACAGTATAATCTTAAAAGTTTTGAAACAACTAATTGTCCCTTCTACATAAAGATACAATTAGGTCCAAGGAACCTGTACCCCTAGTGTAAGTTTTTATGTCAAAAAACGCAAACTATCGTGAGTGCGTATTTATGTCAATTTGTATGAAAACTGTATCAGCGCCTCTAGCGGCGAGTAGCGCGCTTATGCAGTTTTCATACAAATTGACATAAATACGTACTCGAAATAGTTTGCGTTTGCTTGACATAAAAACTTACACTCGGGGTACTGTACTAATTCTTTAAAATATTGTAGATACAAAATATAAGTATTAAATGTTCTAGGCTACATTACATGTGTAGTATGTTCTGGTCATGACCTAGAATCAGGAATAAGTGGAAGCGTCCTTCCATGTAGCTTTTCTTTATGGAAAAGTATAAAAATACAAACGTTAAAACTTAAATTAAACTAAATTCTATATGAATTCTTAGCTCAGAAAAATGTGCTGACAGTCCGGCATGATGACACAAGTTTGAGGTTAAAATCACAAAAAAACATACGGAGTTTGTGTTGCTTATCCTTAATCAGCCCTCCAAGGTGTTAATGGGTGTGCTTCCCTCGCGTGCATCAGGAAAGTGTCCTCAACATTGGTGAAAAACCAAGGGACGCCATCAATTGGACGCCATGCGTCACGTGTCATAGCGTGTGCGCATCACTTCACGAGCAAAAATTTTCTAATAAAAATATGGGAATCCTTATGAAGACCACATGTAGGTGAAATACATAAACTAAAAAGAAGAGGCGGCGCTCTGCCGCCTCTTGTTTCTTACAATAAATACATATCGGCTCTAAGCCGTGTCGAAGAACACCGTCAGGTTATTAAAAACATTTCCATAGCTTTTTAAAGCTAAAAAGATATTCTCTCGTCTTGCACTTCGGAGCGAAAAAAGTGAAAAGTCACGCTAGTATGACCATTGACAACATAGAGTGAAACCAAAGACTATATTTCTAAATTCTAGAAAATTCTTCTACCATAACTGGATTGATTTTATTATTTTCAGACGAATTAAGATATTTTATTAAATACTGAAGACATTCTGTAAATAAACTTCTATGATTCTAAACTTATCAGGATTTTGAATAAATATAAAAATGAAGACTATCAAAGTGTGGCTGCAGGAGTATTCCACCGCTCCGGGGAGCGTATCAACACTACAAACTGAAAGGAAGAACACTGTCAGCCTGTCATTGAAACGTCAACGTCATTTGTCACCTGTCAAAATCACGTCGTTTTTCAGGTTATAACAAACTATTGAAAACAATGAAACTAATGTTTAAAATATGCACAATAGCTGGGAAATGTCATTGTAAAATGAACGGCGAGACTAATCTACATGCATGTTACATATGGTGAGTGACTAACTCCGAAAAGTGTTGCAAGACAAGGTCATAAACCAATACGTTTGGCGATATTGTGTTCTATGATCGCTTCTTGGCTTTGCTGGTGATAATTTCAGCACACGACCTGCGTCGAGTCCTACGAACAGACCATAAGACACAACATCCCTCTGGTATAATGATAAAAACACCACAGTTGCGAAATATACACGCAACATACCCCCCTCACAAGAGCGAAGACGGGCGTGTGAAACAAAGGCCTATTCGCTAAACAAGACCAACAGTTGACAATGTACAACCACAACTAAACAACAACAGCAACAACAACTTACATGCTAATAAAATAACTCAAATGAGCAACAGATCACCAAAGACGTCTCAATGGAATCCTACACTTAATTTTTTTTTTAAACTATGTTACTAAGGAATAATAAACTATTATTTCTACAAAGTGTTTTTATTTCTATCTATTCTGCTTACGAATAAGGGATGACACCTTAAAAATATTTCTTTAGCGTTAAGTATACTTCCTAACTTCTTAAAGTGTGTTGAAACACATTCTATTCTATGAGTGTACATAACAGTGTACTTATTTATAACAACACGATGCTAATAAACATCATTATACCCCTTAAGGAGTCTTGAATTTAAATTCTCTTTTACTTAGTTTTTTTTAACAACACTGTTTTAGAATACATAACGTGAGTCACGTTCCTAACCCTTTATGGGTGTTGAAAAAGTTTATATCCTACCTCCCTATACAAAGAAAACAAGTGTGGAGTGGAATACAGGCCGAGAACAAGTTGACTTGTATCTACCTATCATAATAAAACTTTAATTACCAAAATAACTACGCAGCGCATAAATTTTGAAATACACACACACACATACTTTCATATTCTCATCCAAACTTAAAATAACATTCCATCTCTTTCAAAAGTCTCTAACACCCCCTCTCATTCCAGTCACCATGTTCTCGTCCCCCACTTCACTGCACCGCTTATTTCTTTACTTGGCCTACCTACCTATATCTGCTTACCTATACCTAACTTCTTAATTAAGGGCTGACATGTATGATGTCTTTAATGTGGGTTAAACCTAACTTTTTGCCATTAAGGGCGCGTAAGCGATAGACAAGAGGACTAACTCTTTCTTCCACCACGCATTTAATATTTCTAGGGGCTAGTTTACTAGCAAAGTCTTCACTTGCTTTAGATAAAACAAAGTCCCTTTTCCAGACTATTTGACCTACCTTTAGACCAAAATCTCTTTTTCTCTTATCATAAATTCTTTTACCTTTTTCATAGGCTATTCTTAATTTTTCTTTTACCTTAATAAAAATTGTTTGCAGCTCCTTAAGAGAGTCTGCATATTCTTTACGTTCTGGAAAATTAATTTCTTCTTGAATGTCTAAAGACCTAATTTTATAATGTTCTGTGTCTAGAATAATTTCCCTACCATGAACTAGAAAGTACGGAGTGAAACTAGTAGCTTCATGTACGCTGTTATTCATGGCGGACTGGATATGTGGCAAGTGTACATCCCACTCCTTGTGAATAATTCCTTAATTGTTACGTTCTTGGCTAGCCTAAGTTCATCTAACCATTCTAAGAAAGCGTGCAAGGTTAACTTGCTGTCCCTACCTGGAAACCTAACGTTCCATTTTAAGACATTTCTGGTTGGGTCTATGGTGATCTGCAGCTCACCTGACTGGATAGCTGCTGTTGCTGCTGCTGTGTGACCAGCCAGGACCTCAGCGACCGTAGGCTGGGGGCTCGGCCCATCACTACCGGGCGCGCTGACAACATCGGTGAAAAAGAATCCCATTTCCCCTGAAATATCGACATTTAAAGTTTTAAATGCATTCTCACACTGTTTAATTAACAGGGATATTCTTTCTAAAACATCTTCGTCCTCAGATTTAAGACGAGACAATCTAAGTTTGACATGTATTAATCTGGAAGCAATTCTGTCACGACAAGTGGGGGTCAGTGGCTCAGCAGTTGCCAGCTGGACAATGTCACTGATTTTGTTCTCACAAATTACCAATTCTGATTCTAAATTCAATTCTGCAGGATCTATAGTCACTGCTAGACGGCCAGTTCTTGTTAATGAGGAGAGTTTAGCTCTCATCTCATCACACACATTATGTTCATTAAATGTAAGGAAGGTTGTTATGTTTACATTTCCCTACAGTAAAAGTTTTTCACCGTTAGAAAATAAAATAAGGTATAATCTAAACTTAACTATGAACACATTAGCCTGTCATAATAAAGAGTTGCATATTATTGATATCAATATGTTGTTGAATAATGTATACTTGACGAAAGATAAATATTATCTGCCTAATTATCTTAAGCGACAAATAGCGGTATCGCTATCATTTTATTTTAAACAATTAGCCAACAACTTGGCTAGTATAACCTCTGCTTCTATTGAGCAGTTTAACTTTGATACTTCTAATGTAACTTTGGAATCTGTTCCAAATAATTCGATTCTTTTGAATCCAAATACTGACATGGTTAATTTAAATTACCATTAGAGACAACGGAGGCATACTCTAGCCCAGTATTGACAAGAGGAAGGCCTAAATGTTTAAAAATAGTACACCAGAATATCCAAGGCTTTTCTGCTGGCAAAGACCTAGAAATAAGTTTATTTTTAAATTGTGAAAATATTGATGTGTTATGTGTTACTGAACATTGGTTAAAAGAATATGAATTATTGTTAAATTTGGATAATTATAGTGTTGTAAGTTCATTTAATAGAAAAACTACAATAAGGGGGGGTTCTTTAATAATTTTACCTAATAACACACAATATAAAGAGCGAAAGGATATAGTATCCCTCTCTGTTGAACGAATTTGTGAGATATCATGCGTGGAACTTGAACAAATAATTATAATCTGTGTATATAGCCCCCCTGGAGCAAATTACACAGTCTTTGAGTCCACTATGGAGGATGTTTTGAAAATATGCTGTCGTAAGAATAAAAAAATTGTAGTTTGTGGAGATTTTAATATAGACATCTTAGATATTAAATTAGCACAACTCTCCAGTAAATTCCTTAATCTTTTTAAATCTTTTAATTTGCTTCACACTTTTAATGAACCGACGCGAATTACGCCAACATCGGCTACTTGCTTAGATAACATCTTTTCCAACTGTAACTTAATTGAGAAATCGGTAATTAATATTATTAAATCCGACCACAGTGGACAACTAGCTTCTTTTGAGCACTATAATGTTATTCCTAAACGCGAAGTAATTTGCAGGCCAATACCGCAACGTGGTATTAATAAATTTAGAAATAATGTACAAGATAAAATTCAATGTTTGCCAGCTTCTGCTGACGCTAATAACTCTTATCAATCATTATTTGATATTGTTGAAAAAGAATTTAGTAACAATTTTAAACAAAAAGTTATAAAGTGTAATGATCGTAAGAAGTTTAGTGACTGGGCCACACCTGGTATTTATAATAGCAGAAGAAAGTTATTTGAACTCTATGCACAAAAAACGACTTCCTGTGATCCTAGCTTCATTGAATATGTCAAGAAATATTCAATAACATTTAGGAAAGTATGTGCTTTGGCAAAATCTAGGTATATTTCAAATAAAATTAAATCATCTGAAAATAAAATAAAAGCTACCTGGAGTATTATAAACCAAGAAACTGGCAAAACAAAAAGCAAAATTAATTCATTTAACTTAAAAATTAGTGATCAGACTTTTGAATCAGATATTGAGGTGGCTGGTGCTTTTGAAGGTTTCTTTGCTCGAATACCGTTAGAAACTACTAGCAGACTTAATTCTTGCCCCAACACCGCTGTCTCTCTTATGGAATCTAGTGTGAACAAGTGCCAGGAAACATTTAGTTTTAGCTATGTCACTACCGAAGATATTATTAAAGCATTCAAAGCAATAAATATTAAGAAAACAGAAGATCTCTGGGGCATATCTACAAGTATCATCAAATCAATAATTGATGTGATAGCTCCATCATTAGCAATAATTTTTAACCAATGTATAAGAGAAGGGGTCTTTCCTAATTTAATGAAGAATAGTAAAATTATTCCTCTGTTTAAAGCTGGTGACAAAAGTGACCCAGCAAATTTTAGACCTATATCCATACTACCAGCAATAAGTAAAATATTTGAGAAATTAATTTATGCTCAACTTTTAGAATATTTTAAATTAAATAGTATACTGCATGAGAAACAGTTTGGTTTTTCAAAAGGTAAAAGTACAACTGATGCTGGGGTTGCATTTCTAAAACATGTACTTGATGCCTGGGAGGACAAGCAGGATGTAATCGCAATTTTTTGTGACCTTTCCAAGGCATTCGATTGTGTTGATCACCAAACACTATTAAGGAAGTTAAAACATTATGGTGTTTCTGAAATGTCAGCAAGCCTTATGCATTCATATCTGTATGAAAGAACTCAGAAGGTAGTTATTAATAAAACTGAGTCTACCGGAGCTCCCATTACTATGGGCGTACCCCAAGGATCAATATTGGGCCCGCTGTTGTTTTTAATATACATAAATGACCTTCCTTACTACGCGAAGAATTTATGTGAGACGGTGCTATTTGCCGATGATACATCTCTAGTCTTTAAAGTAGATAGAGGTGATGACTGTTCTGAAGAAGTAAATAGTGCTCTTTCAAAAGTGTCACATTGGTTTAATAGTAATAATTTATCATTAAACTCAAAGAAAACTAAGTGTTTAAAATTTTCGTTACCTACTGTAAGACAAGTTGATTTTCATATTAGACTAGACGGCGATACGGTCGAATTCATTAACAATACAAAATTTCTAGGTATTATATTAGACTCGCGACTACAATGGGATCCTCATATCGAAGCCTTGGCGAGTAGACTCAGTTCGGCTGCATTCGCAGTTAAGAAAATAAGGCTCTTAACCGATATTGAAACGGCTAGAATAGTCTATTTTAGTTATTTTCATAGTGTTATGTCCTACGGCCTTTTGTTGTGGGGCTCAGCCGCTAACATCCAAAGTATATTCGTGCTCCAAAAAAGGGCTATTCGCGCCATTTACAACCTCCGATCGAGAGATTCTTTAAGAGATCTATTTAAAGAAATAAACATTTTAACTGTTGCAGGACATTACATCTATGAAAATATAATTTATGTGAAAAAGTATTATAATACATTTGTAAAGCAGAGCGATATTCATCGCTTTAACACAAGAAATAAAGATAAACTTGTCGTTCCCAAGTTTAGGCTTGAAAAATCCAGAGCCTCATTTCTGGGGAAAAGCATAGCCTTTTTTAATAAAGTTCCACAGCATATAATTGAACTTCCATTGCATAAATTTAAATGTTACATTAAAGAGTCGCTGATGAGCAAAGGATACTATAAAGTAGACGATTATTTGAATGACCGCAATGCATGGTCATGATATAACACATAACATAATCACTGTTTAATATGATGTATTTTTATACTAAGCAATTGTTGTATTAGTAACGATATGTTTTTTTTGTAAATGGCGTTACCTAACTAAGAAACGCTGGCAAGTTTCTTGCGCCCATTCTTCTTGTCAGTTAAAAAAGTCTTGAATGGGTGGTAGGAAAATATTGACGATTCATAAGTACATATTTATTATGTCTAAGTGAATAAAGAATATTTTTATCTTATCTTATCTTATCTTATCTCAACCTTTCTTAAATTCTTATAACCTCTTACTAAGAGTACATATTTTAACTCATCACTTTGTAAGTGATAGAAATTCATTTTAATAGAAGCCATTTCTAACAATGAAAAATTCTAACAACAAAAGAAAAACAAATACGAGTGAACACTAACCTCAATAATCGAGATACCAAATGATGAACAACAACGAACGAAGTCACCTTCCAATGATGCGCTCAATCACCGGGTCACACGTTGGGTACGCCAGTTTATGTTACAACCCAGGGACGGCCGTGGTGTTTATGCACTCGCAGTCCCCGAGGTGCATTCTACTCAGCAGCTCAGATAGGCATGAGACTCGGGAGAGGCTCGTGGGTTGTACCTTGGATGGCTGTTACACTCGGAAAGAAAAAATTGGGATTAGGTCACTGACTCTACGTTCTAAATTCTTATTTCTAAGGGCGCCACCAACACAGGAGTGTTGGGAAAATTAAACAAGAAGATAGGTTTCTATTACAAACAGTATAATCTTAAAAGTTTTGAAACAACTAATTCTCCCTTCTACATAAAGATACATTAGGTCCAAGGAACCTGTACTAATTCTTTAAAATATTGTAGATACAAAATATAAGTATTAAATGTTCTAGGCTACATTACCTAGTGTACATGTGTAGTATGTTCTGGTCATGACCTAGAATCAGGAATAAGTGGAAGCGTCCTTCCATGTAGCTTTTCTTTATGGAAAAGTATAAAAATACAAACGTTAAAACTTAAATTAAACTAAATTCTATATAAATTCTTAGCTCAGAAAAATGTGCTGACAGTCCGGCATGATGACACAAGTTTGAGGTTAAAATCACAAAAAAACATACGGAGTTTGTGTTGCTTATCCTTAATCAGCCCTCCAAGGTGTTAATGGGTGTGCTTCCCTCGCGTGCATCAGGAAAGTGTCCTCAACATTGGTGAAAAACCAAGGGACGCCATCAATTGGACGCCATGCGTCACGTGTCATAGCGTGTGCGCATCACTTCACGAGCAAAAATTTTCTAATAAAAATATGGGAATCCTTATGAAGACCACATGTAGGTGAAATACATAAACTAAAAAGAAGAGGCGGCGCTCTGCCGCCTCTTGTTTCTTACAATAAATACATATCGGCTCTAAGCCGTGTCGAAGAACACCGTCAGGTTATTAAAAACATTTCCATAGCTTTTTAAAGCTAAAAAGATATTCTCGCGTCTTGCACTTCGGAGCGAAAAAAGTGAAAAGTCACGCTAGTATGACCATTGACAACATAGAGTGAAACCAAAGAATATATTGCTAAATTCTAGAAAATTCTTCTACCATAACTGGATTGATTTTATTATTTTCAGACGAATTAAGATATTTTATTAAATACTGAAGACATTCTGTAAATAAACTTCTATGATTCTAAACTTATCAGGATTTTGAATAAATATAAAAATGAAGACTATCAAAGTGTGGCTGCAGGAGTATTCCACCGCTCCGGGGAGCGTATCAACACTACAAACTGAAAGGAAGAACACTGTCAGCCTGTCATTGAAACGTCAACGTCATTTGTCACCTGTCAAAATCACGTCGTTTTTCAGGTTATAACAAACTATTGAAAACAATGAAACTAATGTTTAAAATATGCACAAAAGCTGGGAAATGTCATTGTAAAATGAACGGCGAGACTAATCTACATGCATGTTACATATGGTGAGTGACTAACTCCGAAAAGTGTTGCAAGACAAGGTCATAAACCAATACGTTTGGCGATGTTGTGTTCTATGATCGCTTCTTGGCTTCGCTGGTGATAATTTCAGCACACGACCTGCGTCGAGTCCTACGAACAGACCATAAGACACAACATCCCTCTGGTATAATGATAAAAACACCACAGTTGCGAAATATACACGCAACAATATTTTTCATGATAAGGAGAGAACTGGCAAAAGTAAAATTTTAAAATGAGTAACAACAATTTATTTATTTCATATAAATAAAATATCGTATCTAAGAAAGGAGTTATTTAATATAAATAATAGGTCTTTACATATGAAATTGCCGTTTTTTTCTTTTGTACATATAACTTAACAACTTTAATAATATTAGAAATATATAATTTCTTTAATATTGCGTTACATTAAGACCGTATCGAGCAATTTTTGATAATTTAATAACCACGATATTTGATTATTTACATAGAAAAATCTTATTCCGAAAGTTACGACTATTTTTGTTTCCAGAATTTCGTACTTTATTAGTTGTAACTTAGTGAAAAAAAAATTTTTTCTCTTAACGAATGTGTCATTTAGTAGTTAAAATGTCCATAAATACGTGTGTAAAATTTTGTAAATTTACATAATATTAGTCGTTAAATAATAACAAAAACGTTAGTATGGAAAAAAAATAATTACAGAAATTTCCATACAAAACGGCAATTTCATAGGTAAAGACCTATTATAAAGCACGTTTCAATTTAAAAAAGTCAGCCATCAGATAGTATAATAATTTAAAACGAAAAGCATTATACTCCGACATTTCTCTCGTTTTTTTTTTATTTGTTAAGGAAAACTTACTGCTTACATTTTACATAATATTTATAAATAAATAATCAAAAGCTATTTTACAAGTTTCCACATATAGTTAACCGTATTTTAAAATTCAAGTAAGTATAAATACTAAATACTGCATTAGAATACCTAAGGAGTATTAGCGATTAATTTTCGTACCTATTACATCGCAAGCCTATTCTATAAAGTTTTATAATGTAAATATCTGCTTTACATTATAAAACTTAAGTTGAAAATTACAAGTCCAGGATTTAGTATGACCTACCGATTTTTTTTAATGTAATACAGCGTCAAAGAAAGTTCAATTTAGAATTTGCTTGAGTTGAGATCTAGAAGAGGGTTTCACTTAGAGCTGAAACTTATATAACTTAAGTTTCTAGAATAAGAAAAGTATGGCAACTTTATGCAAACGAACATTGGATACTTGAGGCCGGACAAGGATCGTTAACATTATTAAGTATATACTTATGAAACTTAAAAGTTGTCCCACTTCATTACTATAGCCGTTGTGTTATTAACGCCCGAATTCTCGTACGCAAATCATATTTGGGAGCGTCTCAAACATCCTGGGCCCCAAGTCTGCTAATTTTAATTAAATAAGATTCTATTGATATTGCTCTTTTGACCAAAATCTATTTTGCTCTCTGTCAGTCACTTTTGACCTATTGCATTCCGGTATGGGGCGGTGCTGCCAAAACTCATCTCCTGGAGATAGAGAGGACACAAAGGGCTATTGTCAAAGTCATGCTTCGCAAACCTAGAAAATACCCAACACGTTTATTGTACCAAGAGGCTAATTTGCTCACCGTTAGGCAGCTCTTTATCTTTAACTCCATCATAAGATACCATAAAACTATTGATCCTTCCGATTATAATAAACAAAAAAGACGAATTCGAACAAAAGTTCCAACCTTTAACACAATTTTTGCACGACGACAGCTGACCTACACTGGGCCATTCCTCTACAGGTATTTTAGTGACTTATCCCATATACTTGATATGAGTAGAGCTTCTTTGAAAAAGACACTTAAAGATAAACTAAAAGCAGTTGATTATGATGAAACAGAGAAAATTCTTAATATTATACAATAATCCCCTAACATTATCGGTAGTTATATGCAAAGAAAACGTTTTTCGCAATTTATGATGAAGGTACTTAGATAATATTATGGTAAAAAAGTAAACAGCTAGGTAATAAACTTAAGTAAAAATGTTTTCCTACATGAACCCAAATAAATTATAGTATTTTTCCACATTACGTTACCCTTCCTATCCTAACGAAAAGCAGTTGAATTGCAACATTTGTAACACATTTTAATTCGCACACGCATGTATTGAATCACCTAATCGGATTTGTCAGACTATTTTTATTGTTTTTTCTTTTTTTTTTTTTTTCTTTTCCTTAAATCGATTGTTTTCTTTTTTTTTCTTATACTAATGTTACTCTTTTGTATTTTGTGAACCATGTTTGGCACTATTTGTATTTTTTATAGGTGTAATTCCTTGGGGTGGAGGGTTGATAACCTGATATACAGGAATCTTCCCAGTTCAGGTATCAGCCCGCCACAGTCTTCTTTTATAATATAATTATCATTGTTTGTATTGTTCCTGTTACCTAATAAGTTGATTGTGGTATGAAATAAAAAATTTATTATTATTATTTATATTCAATTGAGACTCAATTACGATTCCATTACGGTACCCTTTCGACCCGGCGCCTATCGCATATATGAACGAACGCACCGCCCGGCGCTACTAGGTAAAAATAAATCGCTAATCGAAAAAAATAGCCGTGTTTTACGAAAAACCTGATAACTTAGGAATTAGGCTATATTTTTTCATTATGTAAAGTGTGTTTGGCTTATGAATGTTTTATCTATTTTCAGGTACTAAATTATACTATATTACTATAGTAATATATTAGTTCTACATGGTATAAGTGCAGCAATAAGCTATTTGACTGAATTCTTTGAAGAATTTTTTTGAAATTTTTTGACATTTTTTTAGATGATTTGATTCCTATAACTTCCTCTGTAAAACACTAAAATAACACTTTTTATAACAGTAAAACACAATTTACCTTGCTTTTTGCTTCGAAATAATAAGATTACACATATTATAAAATATTATAAACATTTGCAGAGGCAGAGCGAAAAAAATGAGACTTTCTTTTTTCTATATCAATTCGAACGAAACATGCAGAGGGATATGAATTTTACAGCCTATAGACAATTTATGCAGCTTCCATATAAAATCAAGTGTCCCATACACGCATAGACTCCTTCATGGAGTAAAAAAATGTAATCTGTGCCAAGTCTGTGGCGGACCTTAAGGTCCTTACGGGGGTTGACGGAACGGCAATATCACGGCAATATGGAGGACCTTAAGGTCCTTATCGGGAACTTAGGGTACAAATTGGGTATTCTGTAAAAACTTGTACGTCAGCTCAATAGAATCGCAATTGAATCGTAATTGAATCTTAATGGAGTCTCAGTTGGATAGTTAATGGTGTTGCCTTCTAAAATCTACTAAGAGACTAAATTAATGAATGACCGATAGTTTTAATAAAAATAAACGTTTTTGTATCATTTAAGATAATCAAATAGAATTAAAATTGACCGCGATGAAGGGCATTGTTAGTAAAACATAACACAATGATAATAAAACACTTTTATTCAAATACAGTGGCTGTAACCCAATTGTCATTGAAAGTACTGTCAAACAAATGTCAAATGAGAGTAGAATACCGATTAACTCCACAATCGAGCTACGATTGTAATACGATTGAAGAGCAGACTAGCAAATATTCCGATGGCAGTTCAATAGTTCAGTCGTATACCATTGGTCTTAAGTTAGTAGCAGAATACCAAAAATGTCAAAAACCGCTATTAAGATCCAATTAAGATTCAATTGAACCATTTGTAAATTAGCAGACTTGGGGCCCTGGCATCTCTTTCATACGTTTGACATTTAAAGTGACAGGGCGATGTGTGAGACGCTCCCAAAGATAAGTAGCGTACGAGTATTCGGGCATAAATGTAGTTAATGCGTATTAAATGCGCATAATTTCTTTTGGTATACAATCACGCCAGAACAACTGAATGTATTTGGATGAATTAAAGGCATAATCTATACTGATATTAAAAAAAGAATAAAAATATTTTTTGTTTCTTTGATTATTTGTGAAAACAATATGACCGATTTTAAAGGTAAGTATCTTAGAAAGCTACATTCTTTCAGAGTGTCTATTCCCACGGGAACGAGTACCACGTGGTCAGAACCACGCGAAGCTGTTAGAAGATTATAATATCGAATATAGAATAGGATACTTTTATACTCATGCCCCAGATTTCCAAAAGAACTTACTTAATATTGCTCTAATAATTCATAGTTATGTTATGATATAACCTGTCAAGCACATGGATTTGAAAACGATCAAACGACCGAGTGAAAATACACCATTACATTTTGTCTGCCATTCTCTAAAACAAGACAGAAGATAAAACAGTTTGAACCATCGATTACGAATAACATTACATTCCAAAGTTGGTCGGAAACATCTCCAGACATCCAAGTTTGTTTCATTCCGATATTCCTGCTGCAGGGGAATTTGAAGACGCAACGAACAACGTTTATTTATTTGAAACTTTTCCTACTTTGTCAAAAAAGTCATAAGTCGAAACTTTTTTTTTTAATATTTTTTCATGTCAGCCGAACGACGCCCACTGCTGGGCATAGGCCTCCCCCAAGGATCTCCACAACGAAAGAAAAATTTGATTAAATAATATTAATTCTTATGAATCATCCAACATTTTTTACCGTTTATGGACATCTTTTGGCTGACACGAAAAACGGGCGAAAAACTCATCTGATTTAACAGAAGCAACACATTTTCAAATAATTATGTCGTCTGACGCACAGAGAAGCTCGTGATAACAATTATATTAGCAATCTCACGGCTGATCTTTTCACACCGTTCAACTGCCGCAAAATGCGCTATCTAGGCGCTAGCGAACAATCAAAACTTATCATATTTTATCATACAACATTTACTTACAGAGTGTCTAAGGCTACGGCAACATTTCTGAGTTTTTCTTAGCGTGTCGATCAATTTGGCTTCAACCCATTGACACCCGCACGGCCAGATGGGGCGACAAACGATGGAAAATGTTGCATTTTGAGTCTCCGCAAACTGCAGACTTTCTATCGGCCGATAGCTGGCTGACTGGTTAGTTTGAAGGCAATCCGAATCGTTCTAGTGTGCGCACTAAACTTGCATACATCTTCATTCTGATTAAGAGCCCGACTAAACTATCGGCCGATAGAAAGTCTGCAGTTTGCGGGGACTCTTTTCGGGTCGCAATGGATAAATCTGTACAGCCCATGTATTTTTCTCAGTTTTTCTATTTTGCTTGACTCAATTACGCGTAAACAAGAATCTAACGCGTATGACAAACGTTGACATTGAGTAGGATAATATCTATCAATGCACAGCTCAAACTACTGGACAAATCCAGCTGAACTTTGGCACTCAGGTATGATTACTTAGGCGTCCGCTTGAAAGGGTTTGCTAAAATTCAATCTTTAAGGCGCTACTCGGAAAAAGTATGTACTTTTTTATATAAAACTATAGGACGGTTAGAGTTGTTATAAATCTGGTAATAAGATATATATTTCTTCATACCTTTATCTAGAATCGTATGGTTTCAGAAACACGATTTGATGATTTTGCGTCGATACTTTTTATTTTCGAAAATACGTCTAAAATACGAAATATCAAGTTTATTCTTAAATAGCGTGACATATACTATTGAAAATTGGTTTAATTAGTGAACACCAATAATATTTAGGATCGTATAGAAGCATTTAAAAGAAATCGCTATAGTTTTTTAATACGAAGTGATTTTGTGTTTTTTTGCGTAATCTGCAAAATCGGTCTCGCTCCCGCGCGCGTCGTTTTCTCATTGCTATCTCGCTTTAGCATAATTTTTCCGAGTATCGCCTTAAGGGGATGAAACAAAGGCATGCGTTCCCCGAATCGCACGCGGGTGAAGCCGTGGGCAACAGCTAGTAATATTATACAGAGAGGAATAATTTGTTTTTTTTGCTTGTAACGGATAAACTCATAAGCCGATCTTAAAAATTCCTTCACAATGAGACAGCCACATTGTTCCCGATTGACAAGTCTATATTTTATCCCGATAGTTACTTATACCCACTGGAACTTACCTTTACCGTAAAATTAACGTTCGAACTTAGCTACAAAATAATAAATGAAGAACCTAATCTTCCAAGTCAACGCCCAAGACTTCAAGAATAGTTCTCAAACATAATCCCCAGCATTCATTAGGGTCTGTAAAAATGGCTGCCGTGACGTCATCCATCACGCTCTCATTGCTTGATTAATGGGAGCGTTGGATGAAGATCACTCCCTCCCTGAGTTCTCCACGACTCCTGATTAGGGACGAGATTGGATGGAAGGAGAATCCAAGCATTAATCGGTGTTTTGAGATGTGGGAATATCAGCCGTTATGGATTGATAAATATTCTAATTAAAACAGTCTGGGCTAAATACAACGGGTGTTCACGCGCGCTTGCGAGCGGGCAGTTGTCATTGTCAAGGACACGGGACAACGCGCTCGGGCCGGTGTTTTTTCATTCGTTTAGTGCGCCGCCAACAGCCGTCCGCGCAACATCGCGCTCAGTTACCTACCCGTATTGTGACCGAGATTGCGAGTTTTTGCACCTACTAGTGCCCGGTCGGGGTACGGACTTGTGACCCGTGTGTGTTCGCTTTGAAAACCGCCGGGAAAGTTTTAGCTGTCTATTAGGGCATTGTGTAGTTATAAGAGTGTTAGCTATAAGAGTTTCCCATCGGGGGTTGAGTGAAGATCGTTTTGCCAGGCGCGCGCCGGCGAGACAGCGATCAGCCCCCCCCTGGATTACGGACAGTATCTTCTACCATAAGGTAGGACTAGTTCTTAATTTACTTAATTTTGCATGAGAAACCTCCGTTTCAATAAACTGTGGAACACAGTCGATGGTCACCACAATTGTGCGTGATCATGTTTTGGTAGCAGAGCGTAGTTAGAAATACCTAAAAAGCGTACCTAAAAATTATTTTTTTTTGTTAAAATCTCGAGGGTATTCCGAGACGATTTGAAGTACTAAGAAATTGTTCTAGTAAATTCTCGAAGCGAATGTTTCTCACTTGGTGGATCCGATAATAGATAGACACTTATATAATTGTGGTCACATACTAGTGATTTGATACGAGTTTACTCGCCTAGATGTGTATATTTTTTTTTGTGTGTCCGGATTTATTTCACGAATAGTTTCGTTCGAAAGTGTTGTTTATTAGTACCACATACTAGTGTTTGTTCCGAGTCCGCTTGCCTAGTTAAAAAAGTGGAACTAGTTTTAATTATTAGTAGTATTAAATTACGAGTATTATTATTAAAAATAGTTTTGTTTTTGTTTGTTGATAACGGTTTAGTAGTTGATTTGCGAGGTTGACTTGGCCGTGCCGTGTATGCCATACCGTTATCCTATACCGTTTTGTTTATACCGTTATATTGTTAGCCCTTGAAATTGGTAAGTTGTTAATAATTTATGAAAATAGTAGGGTCCGTGTATGTCGTCCGAATTTTAATTGTGTTTTATATTATCGTGACGCGACCTATTTCTATTGTTTTTTTTGTTGATGTTTACCACTTTTATATTTCTTTGTTTGCTTTGTTTATTAAACGGATTATAAATGGCTCCTACGAATCCGACCGCCGTATCCAGGGCTGGCATCCAAGGAGTTTTGCGTTGGCTTGCTTGTGCGGTCACATTAATAGACCGAGCCGACCGGGTAGGCGCGTTGCTAGCTCGGTATGGCGGGCTGGCAGCTCGGCTGCAAGACCTGGAGCGCCACGCCATGGAGTGTCGCGCGTATTATTTAGAGAACCCCCCAGCTGATGATGCCGTGTCGGAACAGCTGGAGCAGGATGTAGCCCAGGCCTATGAGCTGGCTGACCAGTTCACGGAGGCGGCTGAGAGGGCCCTGGCTGTTCGGAAGGGGGAGCCGGTTTTGAGCGGGGAGGTCAAACCTACCCCGACGGCGTTGCTAGGCCGATTGCCTACATTGGAGATTCCCACTTTTAATGGGGATCTGTCAGCCTGGATGGGCTTCATTAATTTGTTTGACAGTTTGGTGGATTCACGACGGGACTTATCCCCTAGCGAGAAGTTGGCCTATTTGCGCTCCTCCCTGCGAGGAGAGGCCAGCGCGGTAATCCAGCACCTGCTCATCAGTGACGACAACTACCAGGTGGCTCGCCAGCTTCTGGTTAGCAGGTACCAGAATGTCCGGTTACTGGCGGACACCCACGTGGCCACGATTTTGGCCCTCCCGCGAATCACGCGGGTACACCTGTTACGGAGGGAGTTGCTGAACCCGCTACTGTCAGCGGTCAACTCCCTAAGGCGATTGGACCTGCCGGTGGATCAGTGGTCCTTTATACTGCTGCACATAGTCCTCGCCAAATTGCCCGCTGAAATGAAGGGGCGTTTCGAGCAGAGGTACGGAGGCGACAGCGCCTCGTATCTCCCGCCCTTCGCGGACCTCCTTCGTTTTTTGGAGGACGAATGTAGGGTGACGGACCACCTGGAGCCCGCCCCGGTTCCAGGTGTTGGTCGTATGGTGGCGGCGAGGGAACAGCCCCGTCGCCCGACCAACCGGTATGCTGCCTTCCAGCAGTCCCCTCCCCCCGCACCGAGTGAGCGGTGCAGGTATTGCAGGGGAGATAGGCACGTGGTGCACGAATGTGCCAAATTTAGAGGCCTCCGCCCAGAGGGACGGAGGGCCGTTGCTAGACAGCGCCAATGGTGCTATAGGTGTTTGGGGGGACACATGCAGTCGGCGTGTCCCCAGACAGATTGTCGTCTTTGCGGAGGGAGGCATCACCCCCTCCTTTGTTTGGACCGCAAGGACGCCGGGAGCGACCGGGGTTCGAATTCCTCGCGCACGGGCGGGGGCCCGGCAGCCCGGAACCGGTCCCCTAGAGATTCGGCGGGGCTTAGCCCCCCCGTTCAGTCCCCCCCGGAGAGGGGGAACTATAGGAAAGACGCCCCCGCCACGGGCGGGGGTAGGGGGGTACCACAAGAGTACGCCACGGTGGCGATGGGCACGGGCCCTATTTGCTACTCCCCCCCCCTAATGGAGAGGCCTCGATTGGGGTACTATGTACCGAGGCACGCCCCACACGGGTATTACCCTGCACCTAGGAGTGCTGTTGGTCGGGGCCAGTATGTACCCGATTGGGACCCGCTCGCCCGGTACGAGCGTCCCACATTTGGCGCGCCGACTCAGGCGCGAGGGGGACAAGTACCCCCCCAAAATTTTTAATGGCGCCCCTGTCGGACCCAACCACCCCTCCGGAGCTTGTGCTGTTGCCAACAGCCTCCGTGAATGTTTGGGGACCTAAGGGCAATGTTGTCACGGTGCGTGCCCTTTTGGACTCAGGTGCCCAGGGGTGCATAATGTCCAGGTGGCTTGTCCGACAGCTGGGTCTTTTGCTTGTGCCGCATCACGAAGCGGTACGGGGGGTGGGAGACTCGCGGATCCCTGATTCGATTGGTCGAGTTGAGTTCTCCTTCTCCCCCCACTTCGCGCCAAGGCCGAAGATCGGTGCTTCGGCGATAGTTTTTGATAAGGTGGTTGGACCACTCCCGCAAGTGCGAGTGCCGCCCTCCACGATTGAGCTGACGTCTGGACTGGCTTTGGCTGATCCTTCCTTCCACCGACCGGGCCCAATACACTTGTTGATTGGTGCGGATGTCCTCGGTCGTGTACTGTGTGGAAGCAAGCGAGTTTTGCAGACAGCCGATCTTGTCGCCTTGTCCTCGTCGCTGGGTCATGTGGTGATGGGAAAGGTACCACAGACACCAGAGACCCCGTCGGTAGACCGCCAGACCATTGTCGGTTCTACTTTGTCCGACGTTCTCCAAAAGTTTTGGGAGGTGGAGGAACCTCCCACTGCCAAGCGGTTGGATCCGTTAGCCGAGGAGTGCGAATTGTTCTACCAGAACAGCACTGGGCGCCTCCTCTCGGGTCGCTTGATTACCCGCTTGCCCTTCTTGGCGGTTCGCCCTCCTTTAGGGAGCTCCCGACCGATGGCCGAGAAGAGATTGTTGTCCATGGAGCGTAGGATGGCCAGGGATCCCGCATTCAAGGAGAAGTATATAGACTTCATGCGGGAGTATTTGGACCTTGGGCACATGTCCATCTCGCAGTTGGACTGGCGTAATGTGGAACATTACTTCCTGCCACACCACGCTGTTTTGAAGACTTCCAATGGGAAGATCCGCGTGGTCTTTGATGGTTCAGCGCCCACGTCAACCGGAGTGTCGTTGAATCAGTGTCTGCATGCGGGGCCGAAGTTGCATCACGATGTCTGTGATGTCTTGACCAACTTCCGCCGACACGCTGTCGTCTTTGTGGCCGATATCCGCATGATGTTCAGACAGACCGTGATTCACCCGGAGGATAGACGATACCAGCTCATCCTTTGGCGTGAGGATCCCCAGGATCCGATGTTGGCTTACGAGCTGAACACCAACACTTATGGTTTGCGGTCGAGCCCCTTTGTGGCGATCCGTTCGCTTTTGGAGCTCGCAGAGCGCGAACGGCTACGCTATCCCCGGGCATCTGCTCTTATTGAGGGGGGGCCTTATTTGTCGACGATATCTGCACGGGGGCCTCGAGCTTAGATGAGGCTCTCGTCTTACGTGATGAGCTGATTGCGCTCTTGAGGGCTGGTGGCTATGAGTTGCGGAAGTGGCTGTCTAACTCACCGGACCTCTTGGCAGATTTGCCTAAGGACCACCAGCAAGAGCCGCTGCTCTTTGAAAATCCGGAGACTCCAGACATGCTGTCTGTTTTGGGAGTCCAGTATCGACCAGTCCCGGATTTGTTCACATATAGATTGGAACTGCCAGACCCAAAGGTCTGGACTAAACGCACGGTGCTGTCTACTGTAGCCCATACCTTTGATCCGAACGGTTGGCTCAGCCCTGTAGTGTTTTCGATGAAGTGCTTCCTACAGGAGCTCTGGGCTGCGGAATTGTCATGGGATGAGCCCCTCTCTGGTAGCCTCCTACGAGAGTGGGTGAGGTTCGTGTCATCCCTACCCGACGTCAATCGGGTTTGTATACCGAGGCAAATGCTGCCTTCGGGAAAGTTTAAAGCCTCCCTGCACGGCTTTTGTGACGCGTCCGAAAGCGGATACGCGGCAGCCGTTTACATCCGAACGGTGGATGCAGCAGGCGTTGTCGCCGTACACTTAGTTACGGCCAAGAGTAAGGTCGCCCCCCTTCGGACTAGGCTAACCATTCCGAAGTTGGAGTTGTCCGGCGCCACTCTCTTAGTACGGCTACTCAATCATGTTGCCGACACCTTGGGAAACGGTGTCGACTTGGAGTCGATATTTGCGTGGTCTGACAGCCAGGTCGTCCTTTGTTGGCTGAAGAGTTCAGTCCACACCCTTGAGGTTTTTGTGGCCAACCGGGTCTCACAAATTCAGACTTCAAAGGCCCCGTTGATTTGGCGCCACGTACCGGGCGAACTGAACCCCGCAGATTGTGCCTCCCGCGGCTGCGAGGCGCCTGAGTTAGTGGACCACCACCTATGGTGGAGTCCATCATGGTTGTTACGGCCTGAGCGCTCATGGCCTGCCACCCCGGCTGTGGCCAGAGTCCCAGACCTAGGCATGCGTGTTCACGCCGTGGAGACGGTGGCGGCTCCGCAGATGGAGTTTTTGTTAGACCGCTACAGTTCTCTTGATAAGTTGCTCGGCGTGACTGCTTGGATGAGGCGCTTTGTGCGAAATTGTCGCCAGCCTCAGGAGAAATCGTTGTCTCCGGTCCTCGCCCCACAAGAGCGGCAAGACGCTCTGTTGCATTGGTTGCGAGTGACGCAACAGCGAGAGTTTGAACCGGAGCTGAAAGCCCTGCGCTCAAGTAAGTCCAAGTTGAAGGGACCCTTGGTGCGGTTGAATCCCTTCTTGGACAGTACCGGATTGCTGCGTGTCGGAGGTAGGCTCAGACATGCCAACCTGCCGTACGGATCACGCCACCCTTTGTTGCTCCCCAAGGATGGACCGTTAGTTAGACTGTTGATTACAGACCGACATGTAAAGAATGCTCATGCCGGTTGTAACGCTTTGACCGCGCTCCTCCAACGAGAGTTCTGGATTTTGTCAGCGCGGAGAATAATCCGATCCGTTATTTTTCGTTGTCTCCCGTGTTATCGTTTGCGCGCCGATACGATGCAGCCCCAGATGGGTGATTTGCCTGCCGATCGAGTGAACAAATCGATGCCCTTCTCAGGAGTTGGAACGGATTTTGCGGGGCCATTTACCGTTAAGACATCGCGGCTTCGTAATGCTAGAACGGAAAAGGCTTACTTGTGTGTATTTGTTTGTTTGGCCACTAAAGCGGTCCACCTGGAGGTGGTTAGTGCCCTCACCACAGAAGCCTTTGTAGCCACGTTGAATCGTTTTGTGTCTCGCCGCGGAATGCCGTCGTTAATCAGGTCCGATTGTGGAACCAATTTCAAGGGCACCGATAGGTATTTAAAGGAAGTTTGTGAATTTTTGGATAGGAATAATTTTGAGATCGGATCCACACTCTCTCGCAGAGGGGTACGATGGCAGTACTCCCCGCCATCCTGCCCCCACTGGGGAGGGATTTTTGAAGCAACTGTAAAGGCCGCTAAAACTCACCTTCGTCGCGTTATTGGGGAGACGGTCCTCACGTTTGAGGAACTCGCGACCGTATTTTGTAAGGTTGAGGCGGTCCTCAACTCGCGTCCGTTGTGTCCGTTGTCTTCGGACGCGAATGATTTAGAGGCCCTTACGCCGGGCCATTTTTTGATTGGCAGACCGCTTAACGCCTTGCCGGAATATCCTTATTCCGAAGTGCCCTCCGGACGGCTCTCGCGATTTGAATTGCTCCAGCAGCTTACGCAGAGTTTTTGGCGCCGTTGGCATCTGGAGTATTTGCACATTTTGCAGCAACGCGTTAAGTGGTCGGATAGGACGACCCCACCCAAGACCGGAGACCTCGTGTTGGTAAAGGATCCAAACCTGCCGCCCCTCCGCTGGCGTTTAGGACGCATTGTTCAGCTTCATCCGGGGTCGGATGGTGTGCCCAGGTTTGCCGAGGTCCTGGTGGGGGACTCTGTTTTGAAGCGAGCGATCGCTACCCTCTCTCGCCTACCCTTAGATTGAGTTGGCGGACAGTTTGCTACTGTCCGGGACGGGGGGATGTTCACGCGCGCTTGCGAGCGGGCAGTTGTCATTGTCAAGGTCACGGGACAACGCGCTCGGGCCGGTGTTTTTTCATTTGTTTAGTGCGCCGCCAACAGCCGTCCGCGCAACATCGCGCTCAGTTACCTACCCGTATTGTGACCGAGATTGCGAGTTTTTGCACCTACTAGTGCCCGGTCGGGGTACGGACTTGTGACCCGTGTGTGTTCGCTTTGAAAAGCGCCGGGAAAGTTTTAGCTGTCTATTAGGGCATTGTGTAGTTATAAGAGTGTTAGCTATAAGAGTTTCCCATCGGGGGTTGAGTGAAGATCGTTTTGCCAGGCGCGCGCCGGCGAGACAGCGATCAGCCCCCCCCTGGATTACGGACAGTATCTTCTACCATAAGGTAGGACTAGTTCTTAATTTACTTAATTTTGCATGAGAAACCTCCGTTTCAATAAACTGTGGAACACAGTCGATGGTCACCACAATTGTGCGTGATCAACGGGTGTATAGAGCATTGTGAAAAAGTACCTATATTCGTTTTTCTTAAGATTTCTTTGGGTTACAGGCAAATTGCGAAATAAATTTGCTATTGTACTCGTAACTTTCGATTGGCCCCAGCTTTGCACAAGGTTGTGTATATGTCGCAGCCAAATAGTTAAATCTGCCATTTAATTAAACGCCAAGACCGATCATTTTTTCCGTAAGCTATTTTATCTTCCCATAAGTTGACGGAGCCCGTCATCGCGGAGCTCCTCATCGCTTGAGCACAGGCAAAAACAAAACCTAACCGAATTTAAACCAAATTTTTGTGTAAAACGAATATAAACCCAATTTTTTTAATTGTTGCCGCCATACATCCGCCATACCTAACTATCCGGCGGATTCAGCTATCCGCCTGCGACAATTATATATTAAATACGCATGTATTATTATACTTATAACATAATCACTTTGTCTACTTATAAAAAAACTGTTTATTCCCTTAGACATAATAAAAATATACTTATAAATAAAATAAATAAATAACTTCTTACATTCACACCAATTATCTAAGCCCATTTTAATTTCATTAAGAAACTGTATCATGGAAAACTTGATAACGGATTTATATATACTTAAATACTTTTTGTTTGTAAATACATACTTAATATACATAGTAAACACCCAGACCAAGACAAATAGACATATTCATGCACACAAATATTTGTCTTGTTCGGGAATCGAACCCGAGACCTCTGGCGCAGAAGGCAGGTAGCCTACCCCTGCGCCAAATCAGTCGTCAAACTTATGGATCGTCAAATTCTGTTAAAGCTGATGAGTTTTTTTTTTCGCCTGTTTTTTCTTGTCAGTTAAAAGATGTCCATAACAGGTGGTAGGTCAAAAAATGTTGGACGATTCATAAGCATTAACTTTATTTTATCTATATAAATAAATAAAATTGACTTTAACTTTGACTCATCATTTCCCTACTACGCTTGAATGAATTTTTAACTGACAAGAAGAACATGCGCAATAAACTTCCAGCATTTCTTAGGTTTCTTACATTAAAAAAAAACGTAATATCGTTACTAGTTACAAAAATTTGCTAATTTATAGTATAAAATATATAACATATTGATAACATATTTTTAACACTTCAAGGGATTATGTTAAGTGTTAAGTACATCAGGACCATGCTATTCATAAAAACCAGTTATTGTATGAAATATCTTAATACGTTAATACGGTGACGAACCATTTAATGGGTATTACCACAAGACGTGTACTAATAACATAAAAAAAAATTTTTCGTACGTACTTAAGTACGTACTTACTTTTATTTATTTGGTGAGGGATTATTTCTTACTTTTTTGATGTGATTTTTTCGAAGGCGGTTTTATTTTTTATAAAAATAATTTTTAATTCACTCCTTTTAGTGCATCGTGCAGGCAATTTACGTGTATTCTGGTAAATAGGTATGTGATCAAACTGAAAACCTCCTTTTTTGAAGTTGTTAAAATACCTTGAGGTATCCCCTTTTTAACAAAACAAGAATCATCTAAATCGGTTTATAAACAAAGGAGTTATGCCTAAAGATACGTATTAAATTTCACATAAAGTGGTAACGAAAACGACAGTATTTTCAAGATTTCCTAAAAACTACTGAACCGATTTCAAAGTTTCAAAAAATGGAACCAACTTGAAAACTAATTTGATGTAATAACGTTTGAATCATTTCAATCGGTCCATCCGTCTTCGAGTAATCGGTGGACATACGCAAAAAAAACATACATACAGACGAATAGAGAACCTCCTCCTTTTTGATTTAGAAGACGATGACTAGCCCCACACAATAATAACGCGACATGTTTTCCAAAAATAAAGTCACTAAATCAAAATATAATGTTGCTGATTTTATTCGTATAATATTAATCTTTCATTTGTTACGACTTACGACACAATATATAATAGTTAAGTACCTACTAGTCACGATTCCAAATATATTGCAAAGTAATAAAAACAAAATTATATCGAGTCTTCTTATTTTCAGTAAAACTTTCCAAACTGCTCAACTCGAGACTTACTTCAGTGCGTATTAAAATTAAGTTTTCGGTAGATTTTATTTGCCCGTTTTATTAACTCTCCAACTTCCAATGTTTCTTAAGTAAGGTTCTTAAAAGCACCGACTGTAATAAGAGAACGTAAATTATTTTTCAGGGATGCTAGGTATGCAAGTTTTTATGGCATTACAAAATTAATGCAAACTGCCTGTAATAAAGTTTTGCTTACACTTTCTTGTTTTATTTTTCTGGTAATTTCGACAAATGAGCTAATTAGCAATATCAGGGAACATTCTTTTTTGGAGCCGCTTCAGTTAATTTACTCATTGTTGATTTTGCAATTCAGTTGTACTTAGCTCTGTATTGTTCAATTCTTAACTGTTAATTAATAATTGCTGAAATATTCCACCACCTATTGATTACAATGCACATGAGAATAACAATAACCTGTCTGAATTTTTAATGGACAAATTGTAGTAATTTTAGTATAGATCGACATTGTGTTTGCATTATCAAGTTCATTTTTAATAATCATGTAATTTTTGTTGGTATTCATTTAATTCAACGCTCCGTGGGCAGGCCCCCTACAAGGTAGACCGACGATCTAGTCAAGGTCGCGGGAGCCGTTGGATGCGGGCAGCGCAGGACTGATCGTTGTGGAGATCCTTGGGGAGGCCTATGCCCAGCAGTGGGCGTCGTTCGGCTGACATGATGATGATGATGATTCATTTAATTCACTTAATGTGACGTTCTTATAACTAACTAGCTTTCCGACCGCGGCTTCGCCCGCGTGGACTTCACGACGTTATCCCGCGGGAATGTAATATTTTTCCGGGATAAAAAGTTGCCTATGTTCCTCTCCAGGCTACAAAGTATCTATGTGAGTAACAAACATGCAAACATCCAAACATCTAAACTTTTACATTTATAATATTAAAGTAGGATATTAATAAGTTTTTTGTTATCAATCACATAACAACAATTTGCTATGGAATTGCGTAAAGTCAACCGTATTCATTTGACATTTCATATTGTATCATAATAAATGTCATTCCATACAAATTGCAGCCGATTGAATACGATATGGACTGTCAAATTAATACGATTACCTTACGCAATTGCCCCCCAGGCTATGGAATTCCGTAAAGTCAATCGTATTCATTTGACAGTTCATATTGTATCATGATAAATGTCATGCCATACAAATTGCAGCCGATTGAATACGATATGAACTGTCAAATTAATACGATTACCTTACGCAATTGCCCCCCAGATTGCCTAGTTTCTTGGTCAAACATAGTGATACTTCACATTTATTTTTCATACCATCTATATTTTGCCACATATGTTTAACCCAAGGATAGGGACTTTTTTTGTCAACTTCATTCTTTGTTGATTGTCATTCTCTGTTATGTGTCGTGGTGTAAATGTTTTTTCTTTCTTTCAATTAGGAGTACATGGTGTTGTGGGTTTTGTTAAGTTTGTTTTTTTTTTTGTTTTTTTTGTTTTGTTTTTTTTTTTTTGTTTTGGGTTTTGTTGTTTTGTTGTGTGTTGTTGTTGTTGTTGTTTGTCCCATAGAAAAAGAAACAAAAGGTCGTCTTGATAGACCCAATTCAAAATCAGTTAGAGGAAAACCTCTTATAACTAAATCTAATTCAACCATCAAGGTCATCTCACGTTTTGCTTGACTGCACTAAGAGACGCACTTACAACTTGAAATAGGATGAAGCCACTCATGAATAAAATTGTTTGTCTAAGTCTATTGTTTACCGACAGTCGAGTTCATGCCTAGAGCCTTCGATTAGAATTTAAAGCGAAGTAGACTTGCCATCTGATTTATTCAGGTCACTTAAATCTTGACGGTTATCTGAGAATGATGTTGATTTGCATTTTAAGTGCTTTCTGAGAAAATAGGCGGTTTACCAGACATTTTCTGTGAAGGTATCTTAATTTGTCAATTAAAGGTTGGTTCTAGTTTTATAATTCATAAAGGTTAGTTCATGAACTTTCAATAAGCTGGAAAAGTTACTACTAAATCTCGGGTTCCATCAAATGCATTTTATACTTATTTGATGTTTTACGAGCGATAAAAGACTAGTATTTTCAGTGTCCTAGGGTAAAATGGAAGTGGGCTAACTTTAAGTTATAAAAAAAATCTATTAAGCTGTTAATTAATCTACTAACCATTCAAAGCTGATTGGATTAAATACATTACCTACATATAATTCAATCAGTTTCGAATGGTTATAAAATAACAAAATTAAACTTCTAGTATAAATAATTACCTAGTTACATATTATGTTAAAAAGTCAGTTATGATCTAAAAAGTCAATTTGCCCTCACATTGCAGGCAAAATGTAACAGCTTATGTGGGTAAAATAGAAGATACAATACATTAGTTTAGGTTTTGCACCTAACCGACATCAAACGGCTCATGCATGAGCCCACTCACAACTCGAGTGACATGTAGAACAATGTCATTCGTGTTCTAGTCTTCCTGTAAAACTGTATGTTAATCTTTTTTCGTAACCTTTTCACGCATACATTTCTGAACCAATTTTTTATATTTGGTTTATTAGAAAAACGGATATTAAAGACCATGGACAAAGTAATTGGTTACTGTAAGAAGCCCTACACTGGGATTCTATTGAATAATAAATGTATTAGCGATATAAATCTTTACTGCGGCACCATGGCCGATATATTCTATATCTACTACAACCCGCGACCGCGGAATCGTCTGGACTAAAACAAACTACTCGCGTAATGACAATCCATTCGATATTTTTGAATACTGATTTAAACATAAATCAACCATAGACAATGCAAGGAGGTATCATATCTCAACAATATGATACCACATGCCGCCGCCGCAACAAAAAAAAACCTTTCTTACTAAAGAAATGTTTTTTCCTACATGGATTACCCTAAAGCGAAGGCCCTGCCTACCTTGGAACGATATCACATCAATAAGACTGGTCCTCACTAACGGACAGCCAGGACAATGGTCGATATAATTATTAATTTCCTGTAATCAACACAAACCAACCATTGCATTGGCTTGACATACCAAAACCAAGGGAAAAGGTCTGCCCAGCCTTCAACCTAACCTTAATACATCATATGTAGTTACAATCAAAGCTAACCCTAGCTCATTTAAGCATTAACTAAGTCGAAATTCCAAGATCAAACATGTCGGACAAGCACCAATAATATATTGACTACGAAATTATCCAATAATAACCCCTCATCTCAAAAGGTGCCCGACAACAAGCTTGGAACTTCATAAACCTGTGGTAACCTCAAGCAGACTGTCTACTAGGGGCTACCACAGTTTATGTAGCGTGGTGTCGACAACATTGCCAGTCAGGGTTAGAGGGATCCTGCAACAAACAGGATATGACCCTGGTCCTTATTGGACCATCAGGGTTTCCTCCCCCCTCACCAACAAATGTTGACGTCACCTCGTTCCTTAAGTGACATCGAAACAACTTACAAACTAACTAAAACGGAAATAAAATGAAACACAGAAGTGTTACTTTTGTGGTCCAGATCATTAACGAAACGTGATGTCAATATCAACATAAGTTAAGGTCAGGGGATTCTCACTCCTAATTAGATAATAGGTCATCCTCCTGCCTTATCCCATGAAATTAAAGAGACACGACACGATGTCTACTAATTAGTAAAAACACAAAAAAAAAATTATTTATTACACAATAAAGACAACATTTTTTTTTTTTAATTAAACATATTTTATAAGTGGACCACAGGACACTTTGTGGGCTTCAGGTGCAGTATTTCCGTACATGAAAAAGAAACACATATTAATACAAATCACACAATTATACATTTCAACTATCTAACAATCACTATATTATAAAACATCCTAAAATCCTATCCTATTTCTATCCCTATTATAAAATGAATCTATAAAAGAAAATTTGTTTTTACATTTAATTTTATATGTAACAAATTTCATTCGTTTCTTATTTCGTAAAGAACAAATATTACATAACGAACTTATATTGCATTTCGAAATCCTATTCATATTCGACTTTTCAAACTTTTTCGCGCCTTTCTTCATTTTACCGTCATTCCTATTTTTATTCATAAAAAAACTTTTTAATCTAGGAATGACATGCGAACTTTTTTCTGACATATTACTTTTTCGAAATTTACTTTGACATCCGTCATTCGAGACATCTATCACTTGTGACTGTTGTGACTCATTGTCATCAATGTCAATCGATGTCAACATAAAATTCATGTCAACATTAAATTCAAAATTAAATTTTTTGTAAATTATACAAAATTTTTAAAAATTCAAAATTATGCTATTCCTGCTAAGAAAATCACAACCCAACACTATGTTTGGTACAATGTCCCTTACAACAATGAATCGCTGTGTAAACAACACGTTATCTATCAAGAAACATACATTAGTTTTCCCTACTATTGAAAGTTTTCCACCACTCACATTTCGTAGTTCAGCGTTCACCATGTCCACACTGAGACCTAGACTGTCTACTACCGTCTGTGATATTACCGACACACTCGCACCAGTGTCCACCAAGGCGTTAATTTTCTGACCACGACACTCAATAGATAAAAACGGCGTACGCTTACTTGTGTTGTGATTGTCCTGCACCAACGTCAGCTGCATACAATCCTCTTCTCTACTTACAACACTATTATTATTAGATTGTGGGGAGGTCTCAGTCGTCCTCCAAGATGATGTCGTGATGGGCATCATCGGGGCTTGAGCTCTAAAATCATTCAATTCACTTGCATCATACAAATCATGGGGTTTCTCGTTTGGCGTGCGAGAGGCACATTGATTGGGAGTTGGCACATTCTCTAACTCCGGCACAAAATAAACACATTGATTAGATTTATCACCACTGCTAGAATCACACATATTAGGGGCACATTCCTCGAAGCACTCAAGTGGGTCCGATACAAAACCAAACTCCCTGATAAACTCCTTCTTCATTTCGTCGTAGTCTTTCACCATATCGACGATCTTATCGTAGAAATATCGGGCTGCGCCCGTGCAGAAAGCTCCGACGACGATTTTCTTGGCCTCGCCTTCGTAGCCTTGCAGAGCCGTCATCGCTTCGTAGCTCCGAAAAAAAGCTACAACATCCCCCTGGATGCCGTCGAACAATAAGACCTCCATGGTCTTCCTAGTTTTTCTTGGGAATCTGCAACATACGGAATGTGTAGTTTTGCGTGATTCTAATTTGGCGCCTCAACCATGTAAGAAGCCCTACACTGGGATTCTATTGAATAATAAATGTATTAGCGATATAAATCTTTACTGCGGCACCATGGCCGATATATTCTATATCTACTACAACCCGCGACCGCGGAATCGTCTGGACTAAAACAAATTACTCGCGTAATGACAATCCATTCGATATTTTTGAATACTGATTTAAACATAAATCAACCATAGACAATGCAAGGAGGTATCATATCTCAACAATATGATACCACATGATGATACCACTCTTTGTCCTGCCAATTTAATGATCCCTTTTGAGCGCGTTATAACAAAATAACAGATTGGATCGAATATGTATACTATAAGAATTAATGTGACAGGATTTTCAGTAATTCCGCTGCAACATTACCAACACAACTATGCCACAACAACCCTCTACGCCACTCGTGCTCGTATAAAAGTCACTCGCAGCGTATCACGGCGGAGTTATGGCGCACGGCGCTCACTTGTCGCACTGTTTATGGTGAGTGCACGCATGAGCGACTTGATGTCACTACAGTTTAGAAGTCATAGTCGAGATTTTCTGTTTTAGTTTTCAGGAGGAAAATGACGAAGATAACAAAATACTTTAATAGAATAAGAATAAGAATAATTTATTGACTCACACAAACATAAAATATATACAGAATAAAATTAAAAACAAAACTACAGCCAGTTTATTGTGTGTAGTCAACTAGGCCCCCACCTCAGCATAATGTTGCGACAGCAAAAAATAAATTTACCGCCGCAACGCTGGTATTCTGGGGGAGCCTATCCGGTTACACTAACATACAAAAAAATGGAAACTTAAAGCTAAAAGAAAAAAATAGGTAAACAACAAAAAAAAAACAAAAATCAATTACTTAAAAATACAAAAACAAAACAATTACTGTGTAACAAACCAAAGCCGGCAAAAAATGCAAAATAATAATAATTAAGAACACACACACATATAAAACAATCTATGATTTTTTACCACCACCAAAATCTATTATCTAATCTGTGCCGTACTGTGTGTTGCGCGCGTCGCGCTCACATTTATCAGCTCTGTACAAGTTTGAGTTTGACACTGTTTGACAATAAAAATAAAAAAGTGCTCTGTTCTGTATACAAGTTTTGGCAGTATGGCTTGATGTCTTCGCCCGTCCAAAAGGTCGAACCTTTCTACAAGAGACAAAACATTTTTGCGCTATGATGTAGAAAAAAAAAAAAAAAAAAGCACAATGAGCACAATCATGAAGCTCGACTTAATACTGAGGTAACTGGAGAGTGCAGTACGAACAATTTTTTGAATACCACAAATAACACAGTGGCTGTCTTCCGTCTCACCTAAACTTTAAAAAAATACGTATGGTCATATGAGACAACTGACAGCCACTACCTGCCACTACATACATAAATGTCAAATTTGCTGGCGACACTTTTTTATTCAGGGTGAGAGCTCCAGTTACCTCAGAGTATTAAGTCAAACTTCATGAGCACAATAGTGATTTTATTTTATTTATGCTCTTTGCAAAAAAACGCGAACCACAAACCACAAGACAAGAACTGACAAGAACACTGCGAACACAACAAGATTCTCATATTCAACATTTATTACTAAAAAGCGGTGTGTTCGCGCCGCGCTGCGAGCGGTGCGTTGTCATTGTCAAGGTCACGAGACAATGCGCTCGGCCGGCCGGTGTAGGATCGCCAGTTCGCCGTATGCAGCCGTGAGGCGAGTTTGTGTGTCTGTAGCGACGTGCCGCGCCAGTTACCTACCCGTATTGGGACCGAGATTTCGTTTTGCACCTACTAGGGCTCCGGTCGGGGTACGAACTTGTGACCCGTGTGTGTTCGCTTTGAAAAGCGCCGGGAAAGTTTTAGCTGTCTATTAGGGCATTGTGTAGTTTAAGAGTGTTAGCTATAAGAGTTTCCCATCGGGGGTTGCGTGAAGATCGTTTTGTCAGGCGCGCGCGCGCCGGCGAGACAGCGACCAGCCCCCTGGATTACGGACACTATCTGCTAGTAAGGTAGGACTAGCTTAATTTACTTAATTTTGCATGAGAAACCTTCGTTTCAATAAACTGTGGAACACAGTAGATGGTCATCACAATTGTGCGTGATCATATTTTTGGTAGCAGAGCGTAGTTGATATAATTAACTTTCATATTAAAATTAACTACATAAAATTTCATAGTAAAAATAAAAAGCGTACCTAAAAAGCGTACCTAAAAATAATTTTTTTTTTTTTTGTTGAAATCTCGAGGGTATTTGAAGATCCCGAGACGATTTGAAGTACTAAGAAATTGTTCTAGTAAATTCTCGAAGCGAATGTTTCTCACTTGGTGGATCCGATAATAGATAGACACTTATATAATTGTTGTCACATACTAGTGTTTTGATACGAGTTTACTCGCCTAGATGTGTATATTTTTTTTTGTGTGTCCGGATTTATTTGACGAATAGTTCGTTCGAAAGTGTGTTTATTAGTACCACATACTAGTGATTTGATACGAGTTTACTCGCCTAGATGTGTATATTTTTTTTGTGTGTCCGGATTTATTTGACGAATAGTTTCGTTCGAAAGTGTTGTTTATTAGTACCACATACTAGTGTTTGTTCCGAGTCCGCTTGCCTAGTTAAAAAAGTGGAACTAGTTTTAATTATTAGTAGTATTAAATTACGAGTATTATTATTAAAAATAGTTTTGTTTTCGTTTGTTGATAACGGTTTAGTAGTTGATTTGCGAGGTTGACTTGGCCGTGCCGTTATGCCATACCGTTAATCCTATACGTTTTGTTTATACCGTTATATTGTTAGCCCTTGAAATTGGTAAGTTGTTAATAATTTATGAAAATAGTAGGGTCCGTGTATGTCGTCCGAATTTTAATTGTGTTTTATATTATCGTGACGCGACCTATTTCTATTGTTTTTTTTGTTGATGTTTACCACTTTTATATTTCTTTGTTTGCTTTGTTTATTAAACGGATTATAAATGGCTCCTACGAATCCGCTCGCCGTATCCAGGGCCGGCATCCAAGGAGTTTTGCGTTGGCTTGCTTGTGCGGTCACATTAATAGACCGAGCCGACCGGGTAGGCGCGTTGCTAGCTCGGTATGGCGGGCTGGCAGCTCGGCTGCAAGACCTGGAGCGCCACGCCATGGAGTGTCGCGCGTATTATTTAGAGAACCCCCCAGCTGATGATGCCGTGTCGGAACAGCTGGAGCAGGATGTAGCCCAGGCCTATGAGCTGGCTGACCAGTTCACGGAGGCGGCTGAGAGGGCCCTGGCTGTTCGGAAGGGGGAGCCGGTTTTGAGCGGGGAGGTCAAACCTACCCCGACGGCGTTGCTAGGCCGATTGCCTACTTTGGAGATTCCCACTTTTAATGGGGATCTGTCAGCCTGGATGGGCTTCATTAATTTGTTTGACAGTTTGGTGGATTCACGACGGGACTTATCCCCTAGCGAGAAGTTGGCCTATTTGCGCTCCTCCCTGCGAGGAGAGGCCAGCGCGGTAATCCAGCACCTGCTCATCAGTGACGACAACTACCAGGTGGCTCGCCAGCTTCTGGTTAGCAGGTACCAGAATGTCCGGTTACTGGCGGACACCCACGTGGCCACGATTTTGGCCCTCCCGCGAATCACGCGGGTACACCTGTTACGGAGGGAGTTGCTGAACCCGCTACTGTCAGCGGTCAACTCCCTAAGGCGATTGGACCTGCCGGTGGATCAGTGGTCCTTTGTACTGCTGCACATAGTCCTCGCCAAATTGCCCGCTGAAATGAATGGGCGTTTCGAGCAGAGGTACGGAGGCGACAGCGCCTCGTATCTCCCGCCCTTCGCGGACCTCCTTCGTTTTTTGGAGGACGAATGTAGGGTGACGGACCACCTGGAGCCTGCCCCGGTTCCAGGTGTTGGTCGTATGGTGGCGGCGAGGGAACAGCCCCGTCGCCCGACCAATCGCTATGCTGCCTTCCAGCAGTCCCCTCCCCCCGCACCGAGTGAGCGGTGCAGGTATTGCAGGGGAGATAGGCACATGGTGCACGAATGTGCCAAATTTAGAGGCCTCCGCCCAGAGGGACGGAGGGCCGTTGCTAGACAGCGCCAATGGTGCTATAGGTGTTTGGGGGGACACATGCAGTCGGCGTGTCCCCAGACCGAGGATTGTCGTCTTTGCGGAGGGAGGCATCACCCCCTCCTTTGTTTGGACCGCAAGGACGCCGGGAGCGACCGGGGTTCGAATTCCTCGCGCACGGGCGGGGGCCCGGCAGCCCGGAACCGGTCCCCTAGAGATTCGGCGGGGCTTAGCCCCCCCGTTCAGTCCCCCCCGGAGAGGGGGAACTATAGGAGAGACGCCCCCGCCACGGGCGGGGGTAGGGGGGTACCACAAGAGTACGCCACGGTGGCGATGGGCACGGGCCCTATTTGCTACTCCCCCCCCCTAATGGAGAGGCCTCGATTGGGGTACTATGTACCGAGGCACGCCCCACACGGGTATTACCCTGCACCTAGGAGTGCTGTTGGTCGGGGCCAGTATGTACCCGATTGGGACCCGCTCGCCCGGTACGAGCGTCCCACATTTGGCGCGCCGACTCAGGCGCGAGGGGGACAAGTACCCCCCCAAAATTTTTAATGGCGCCCCTGTCGGACCCAACCACCCCTCCGGAGCTTGTGCTGTTGCCAACAGCCTCCGTGAATGTTTGGGGACCTAAGGGCAATGTTGTCACGGTGCGTGCCCTTTTGGACTCAGGTGCCCAGGGGTGCATAATGTCCAGGTGGCTTGTCCGACAGCTGGGTCTTTTGCTTGTGCCGCATCACGAAGCGGTACGGGGGGTGGGAGACTCGCGGATCCCTGATCCGATTGGTCGAGTTGAGTTCTCCTTCTCCCCCCACTTCACGCCAAGGCCGAAGATCGGTGCTTCGGCGATAGTTTTTGATAAGGTGGTTGGACCACTCCCGCAAGTGCGAGTGCCGCCATCCACGATTGAGCTGACGTCTGGACTGGCTTTGGCTGATCCTTCCTTCCACCGACCGGGCCCAATACACTTGTTGATTGGTGCGGATGTCCTCGGTCGTGTACTGTGTGGAAGCAAGCGAGTTTTGCAGACAGCCGATCTTGTCGCCTTGTCCTCGTCGCTGGGTCATGTGGTGATGGGAAAGGTACCACAGACACCAGAGACCCCGTCGGTAGACCGCCAGACCATTGTCGGTTCTACTTTGTCCGACGTTCTCCAAAAGTTTTGGGAGGTGGAGGAACCCCCCACTGCCAAGCGGTTGGATCCGTTAGCCGAGGAGTGCGAATTGTTCTACCAGAACAACACTGGGCGCCTCCTCTCGGGTCGCTTGATTACCCGCTTGCCCTTCTTGGCGGTTCGCCCTCCTTTAGGGAGCTCCCGGCCGATGGCCGAGAAGAGATTGTTGTCCATGGAGCGTAGGATGGCCAGGGATCCCGCATTCAAGGAGAAGTATATAGACTTCATGCGGGAGTATTTGGACCTTGGGCACATGTCCATCTCGCAGTTGGACTGGCGTAATGTGGAACATTACTTCCTGCCACACCACGCTGTTTTGAAGACTTCCAATGGGAAGATCCGCGTGGTCTTTGATGGTTCAGCGCCCACGTCAACCGGAGTGTCGTTGAATCAGTGTCTGCATGCGGGGCCGAAGTTGCATCACGATGTCTGTGATGTTTTGACCAACTTCCGCCGGCACGCTGTCGTCTTTGTGGCCGATATCCGCATGATGTTCAGACAGACCGTGATTCACCCGGAGGATAGACGATACCAGCTCATCCTTTGGCGTGAGGATCCCCAGGATCCGATGTTGGCTTACGAGCTGAACACCAACACTTATGGTTTGCGGTCGAGCCCCTTTGTGGCGATCCGTTCGCTTTTGGAGCTCGCTGAGCGCGAACGGCTACGCTATCCCCGGGCATCTGCTCTTATTGAGGGGGGGGCCTTATTTGTCGACGATATCTGCACGGGGGCCTCGAGCTTAGATGAGGCTCTCGTCTTACGTGATGAGCTGATTGCGCTCTTGAGGGCTGGTGGCTATGAGTTGCGGAAGTGGCTGTCTAACTCACCGGACCTATTGGCAGATTTGCCTAAAGACCACCAGCAAGAGCCGCTCCTCTTTGAAAATCCGGAGACTCCAGACATGCTGTCTGTTTTGGGAGTCCAGTATCGACCAGTCCCGGATTTGTTCACATATAGATTGGAACTGCCAGACCCAAAGGTCTGGACTAAACGCACGGTGCTGTCCACTGTAGCCCGTACCTTTGATCCGAACGGTTGGCTCAGCCCTGTAGTGTTTTCGATGAAGTGCTTCCTACAGGAGCTCTGGGCTGCGGAATTGTCATGGGATGAGCCCCTCTCTGGTAGCCTCCTACGAGAGTGGGTGAGGTTCGTGTCATCCCTACCCGACGTCAATCGGGTTTGTATACCGAGGCAAATGCTGCCTTCGGGAAAGTTTAAAGCCTCCCTGCACGGCTTTTGTGACGCGTCCGAAAGCGGATACGCGGCAGCCGTTTACATCCGAACGGTGGATGCAGCAGGCGTTGTCGCCGTACACTTAGTTACGGCCAAGAGTAAGGTCGCCCCCCTTCGGACTAGGCTAACCATTCCGAAGTTGGAGTTGTCCGGCGCCACTCTCTTAGTACGGCTACTCAATCATGTTGCCGACACCTTGGGAAACGGTGTCGACTTGGGGTCGATATTTGCGTGGTCTGACAGCCAGGTCGTCCTTTGTTGGCTGAAGAGTTCAGTCCACACCCTTGAGGTTTTTGTGGCCAACCGGGTCTCACAAATTCAGACTTCAAAGGCCCCGTTGATTTGGCGCCACGTACCGGGCGAATTGAACCCCGCAGATTGTGCCTCCCGCGGCTGCGAGGCGCCTGAGTTAGTGGACCACCACCTATGGTGGAGTCCATCATGGTTGTTACGGCCTGAGCGCTCATGGCCTGCCACCCCGGCTGTGGCCAGAGTCCCAGACCTAGGCATGCGTGTTCACGCCGTGGAGACGGTGGCGACTCCGCAGATGGAGTTTTTGTTAGACCGCTACAGTTCTCTTGATAAGTTGCTCGGCGTGACTGCTTGGATGAGGCGCTTTGTGCGAAATTGTCGCCAGCCTCAGGAGAAATCGTTGTCTCCGGTCCTCGCCCCACAAGAGCGGCAAGACGCTCTGTTGCATTGGTTGCGAGTGACGCAACAGCGAGAGTTTGAACCGGAGCTGAAAGCCCTGCGCTCAAGTAAGTCCAAGTTGAAGGGACCCTTGGTGCGGTTGAATCCCTTCTTGGACAGTACCGGATTGCTGCGTGTCGGAGGTAGGCTCAGGCATGCCAACCTGCCGTACGGATCACGCCACCCTTTGTTGCTCCCCAAGGATGGACCGTTAGTTAGACTGTTGATTACAGACCGACATGTAAAGAATGCTCATGCCGGTTGTAATGCTTTGACCGCGCTCCTCCAACGAGAGTTCTGGATTTTGTCAGCGCGGAGAATAATCCGATCCGTTATTTTTCGTTGTCTCCCGTGTTATCGTTTGCGCGCCGATACGATGCAGCCCCAGATGGGTGATTTGCCTGCCGATCGAGTGAACGAATCGATGCCCTTCTCAGGAGTTGGAACGGATTTTGCGGGGCCATTTACCGTTAAGACATCGCGGCTTCGTAATGCTAGAACGGAAAAGGCTTACTTGTGTGTATTTGTTTGTTTGGCCACTAAAGCGGTCCACCTGGAGGTGGTTAGTGCCCTCACCACAGAAGCCTTTGTAGCCACGTTGAATCGTTTTGTGTCTCGCCGCGGAATGCCGTCGTTAATAAGGTCCGATTGTGGAACCAATTTCAAGGGCACCGATAGGTATTTAAAGGAAGTTTGTGAATTTTTGGATAGGAATAATTTTGAGATCGGATCCACACTCTCTCGCAGAGGGGTACGATGGCAGTACTCCCCGCCATCCTGCCCCCACTGGGGAGGGATTTTTGAAGCAACTGAAAAGGCCGCTAAAACTCACCTTCGTCGCGTTATTGGGGAGACGGTCCTCACGTTTGAGGAACTCGCGACCGTATTTTGTAAGGTTGAGGCGGTCCTCAACTCGCGTCCGTTATGTCCGTTGTCTTCGGACGCGAATGATTTAGAGGCCCTTACGCCGGGCCATTTTTTGATTGGCAGACTGCTTAACGCCTTGCCGGAATATCCTTATTCCGAAGTGCCCTCCGGACGGCTCTCGCGATTTGAATTGCTCCAGCAGCTTACGCAGAGTTTTTGGCGCCGTTGGCATCTGGAGTATTTGCACATTTTGCAGCAACGCGTTAAGTGGTCGGATAGGACGACCCCACCCAAGACCGGAGACCTCGTGTTGGTAAAGGATCCAAACCTGCCGCCCCTCCGCTGGCGTTTAGGACGCATTGTTCAGCTTCATCCGGGGTCGGATGGTGTGCCCAGGTTTGCCGAGGTCCTGGTGGGGGACTCTGTTTTGAAGCGAGCGATCGCTACCCTCTCTCGCCTGCCCTTAGATTGAGTTGGCGGACAGTTTGCTACTGTCCGGGACGGGGGGATGTTCGCGCCGCGCTGCGAGCGGTGCGTTGTCATTGTCAAGGTCACGAGACAATGCGCTCGGCCGGCCGGTGTAGGATCGCCAGTTCGCCGTATGCAGCCGTGAGGCGAGTTTGTGTGTCTGTAGCGACGTGCCGCGCCAGTTACCTACCCGTATTGGGACCGAGATTTCGTTTTGCACCTACTAGGGCTCCGGTCGGGGTACGGACTTGTGACCCGTGTGTGTTCGCTTTGAAAAGCGCCGGGAAAGTTTTAGCTGTCTATTAGGGCATTGTGTAGTTTAAGAGTGTTAGCTATAAGAGTTTCCCATCGGGGGTTGCGTGAAGATCGTTTTGTCAGGCGCGCGCGCGCCGGCGAGACAGCGACCAGCCCCCTGGATTACGGACACTATCTGCTAGTAAGGTAGGACTAGCTTAATTTACTTAATTTTGCATGAGAAACCTTCGTTTCAATAAACTGTGGAACACAGTAGATGGTCATCACAATTGTGCGTGATCACGGTGCGTAACAGGTTGATACGGCGGGAGCAAAGCTAGATGCTTGTACAGTATGCGGAAAATCTGATAGCAGCGGTCAGATACAACAAATAATTGCCTCAAGGATGCCGGGACGCATCTCCCTGCGCATCGTGAAAACCCCGAGAGTAAGCAATATAAGTTTCACTTAGACAGCGTCAGCGACTGATCCGTTCACTGAAATTGAATGCTTTTTGAGGTGATTTCTAAATATGTACAACATTTTCAGTTCATATGCTACAATGAAAGTAAAGCTAGACGCTTATAGTTTCGGAGGCCCGCATCAGTTTAGACAAAAGGTAACTAGGTGTACCCGACTTAAGGAGACCAAACATAAGCGTAGCAAGGTGAAGTCTTCTGCGCGCTTCCATCTTTAACATGTTTGCGTCATTAAGAAAAGGAGTGACATGTGAACGAGGTGGAACATGAAAGCAGAAGCGCGCACAAGCATTCTGCACTCTTTGAACTAGTCTGCTTGTTTTGGCCATCAAACAGGGACCGTAAACAGTGTCACAATAATTTAATTTTGTCAGAATCAATGCCTCACACAGCCTTATTCGTATCTCCTCACTCAAGTAAGGTCTAATCCTATACAACACTTTAAGTCTATAGAAACAGATGCGGGAACACTCGGTAATATGGCTTTCAAAAGACAGGTTTTCATCTAATACCAACCCCAGGTTTCTTGCTTTATCCACTCTTTCTATTTTCTCCCCATTTATCACTATGTTCAGAACACTATTTTGAAAATGACAGATCTTCTTTTTTGTTCCTATTAAAAGAAATTTTGATTTTTTGGGGTTAAGGACTAGGCAATTTGATTTACACCAGTTTGATATTGCTGCTAGATCCTCATTTACCTTGCTTACAGCACTGGTGTCGGTGATCTTGAAAGGAAGGTACAATTGTAGATCGTCTGCATAAAAGTGAAATTGGCAGTGACGGATGACCTTTGCAATGTCAGCGCTGTAAAGGATATAGAGTATGGGTCCTAAAATAGACCCCTGAGGAACTCCACGGGTCACAGGCAACATCTTTGAGCGCATCCTGGACCCATCTGCTTTTTCCAGCTCAACAAACTGTTGTCTGTTCTTAAGGTAACTAGCAAACCATTTTATTGCGCTTGTCTCTACTCCATAGAATGCTAGTTTGGACAGGAGGAGGTCAATGTTTATTGCATCAAATGCACGTGAGAAGTCCAACAGAAGTAGGATGTTAAGGTTGCCCTGATCTTGCGAGACCAGCAAATTGTCGACAACATCTGCTAGAGCAGTTGCTGTGCTGTGACCCTTCCGGAAACCAGACTGTCTATGAGGAAGTATGTTGTTAGACTCTAGGTATTCAGTTAGCTGGTCACATACAATTCGTTCCAACACTTTAGACACACAAGATAGGAGGCTTATTGGACGGAGATCATTCATACATGTCGGATTGTTGTTCTTCGGTAAAGGTCTGACCAATGAAATCTTCCAACTATCGGGAAAGCTGGCTTCCAATATCGATGTGTTAACTATCTTAGTGATCGCTTTTAAGGTTTGTGGCAAAGTCAGCAAAATCATTTCTTGGGACAAGCCGTCACAGCCTTTGGCATTTGACTTGAACCCTTTGATAGTTTTTAGCACTTGGTCTTCTGTTACTGTGTGCAGCGAAAATGTCGAAGAACCGTATCTGTGATGCTCATGGAAAGTTAGCTGAGATATTGAAACATTTCCTCCACCTGGGATGTTGAGAAAGTGAGCGTTAATCAGGTCAGGATCGTTGAAGCAAGGTGGTAAAGCTTCTGCCTTCTTGTTGTCACTGATTATATGCTTCTTCAAATTATTCCATAATCTTTTACTGTCATTTATGTTTTTGTTAATATGTCTATCAAAAAAACACTTCCGTTCCACAGCCAAAGCCTCCATTACTAGTTTTTTCATGAACTTATAGCTCTCTCTTAGGTTATCTGATTTATGGATCTTAAACTTTGCATGATATGTATCTCTAATTTTCATCATGGATTTTATGGTATCAGTGATCCAAGGGTGCGGTGGATGTTTAAATGTCTGAGTTTTAATTGGGGCATGTAAATCAAATAATGTACTCAAGCAGGTGGTAAAGGCTTCTGTGAGTGAGTTGACATTATCAATTCTGTAGAATTCGTCCCAGTTAATGGCATCCAGATCGCAGTTTAATTGGTCCAAGTCAATGTCTTTTAGGGGTCTGTATGTCATCCGACATGGAAGAATTTTTTTTTTTTTTTAATTTTAAATTCAACTTTTACCATGCCATGGCCTCCCAGTTCTGGAGTGTGTTTCACTGTGACCCTTAGAGCTTGTGCATCAGTGCAAACAACATCAATTAGGCTTCGACTATGGTCGGTAAAATGCGTTGGCTCCGTAACTATTTGCCTTAAATTGATGCTGTGAAGAAAGAGCATAAATTGTTTATATTTGCTACTATTTATTTCGAATTGATTTATGTTAAAATCGCCTAGCAATATCACTGCGTCGTAGCTACCAAAGGAGGTGATGGAATCCACAATGGCATCCAAAAACAGGCATGTATCTTGCCAATGTGGCCTGTAGGCAGTTCCAATGAGAATTCGCTGATTATGATTGAATACACTTAGCCACATTTGCTCGACCTCCGAGTTTGTAGAGTGTTGACGCGTACGGACGTTGATACCTCTACGAATATAAAATCCCACTCCACCACCATGTCCTCTCCGTACATTTTCAGGTCTGGGGTAGTGCCTTAGCCGGTAACCAGATACCTTCGGCGCCTTATCATCTTCCCCAGCCCTCAACCAGGTCTCGTTTATGACCAAAATGTCCAGATCTAACTCCTTCACGGCTACAATAAAATCATCATGTCCCGTACCGAGTGAGCCCGCATTGTATAGACCAACTTTTAAGTTTTTAGTACTTAGTTCTGGTAATAATTATGAAGAAGAAAAAAAAATGTAAAAATAAATAAATAAAAAATATACATGTAAGTTTGAGGCCAGCACAGGGAGGCACCGAGTTGAGTCTGATTTTATATGTATTGTATTTAAAGTTAATACGCTAGTGATAATATTTTTACAGTCTAGTTTAAGTTTGTACATAGTAATAAGTGATGTATGGTTCCTTGCGCAATTCTTATTCTGTAATAGCATTCTGTAGTAATTTGTCAAATCACTATTATTCATTAAACTGACATAATAATTTAAATCTATGAAAGTGTGTTTTTCATTTATAGACCTGTTAATTTGCATAGCTAATTTAACAGACAAAGCAAATACACCAAAATTATTTACCATATAAAAAACAAAACGAATTATTTCACTAAGATTGAACAACAACGACAAAAAAACAAACAAACAACGAAAAAAGCAAGTGACCAGTTCTGATATGCCGGATTGATTATAGATAACTGCGAGTCATTTCTGCTGGGTCCCGAGCACTCTCTCCACATCCACAAAGGAGCGAAGCTGGAAGGCTGGTGAACCGTCGGCCTGACGCACAAAAATGCGGCCTCGCTTCGTCCAGGAGTATCGCCATTGCTGCTTCTTACACTCCTCACGAACCTGGTGGAAGAGCTGGCGATTGTGACGAGTCAGGCGCTCGTTGACGTACACGCGGCCGCCAGCTGCGTCGGTGACGGTGCGGCGCACGCGTGCAGCGTGCATCAGCTCGTCGCGCAGGTGTCGGCGCGCCAGGCGAACCACAACGCGTCGCGGGCGGCCCCCCGCCTCGGCCGGCGGTGCGCCCACGCGCTCTGCGAACACCACGTCGCGCTCCTCCAGCGTGATGCCCAGTCGCGCCGCCAGCATCGTCACCGACTGGATGACGCTCACACCCCGCTCCTCCGGCAGCTGCCCGATGTCCAGATCGGCCAGGAGGGCGTCCTGGTCCCGATCATTGAGCTCCCGCTTGAGACCCTCGATAGTACGTTCGAGCTCTTCAGTTGCACAGGAAACGCCTTCGGGGACACGCTTTTCGAGGTCTCCCAGGCGCCGCTCGAAATCATCCATGCGGTTCATCAGAGACTCGCGCAGCTGGGTCATCTCCTGCCTGAACTCCCGCATTTCAGCCATGAAAATGAGAAGCTCTTGGTGGCTGGATCCTTGCAACGAGGGAATCTGCAGCGGTGGTTCAGGATTTAAGTCTCCCTGCGGTGGCGTGCCGCAAATACCTTTTATCGGCGTCTGGCTGTTGTCGCCCTTCCTGATGCTTTTTTTACAGTTCGGACATACCCAATCTCTGCTTATTATAGCCTTATCAGGGAGGGCCAGGCACCCTTTATGATATTTAAGCGTACATGACGAGCAGGCAGCGCCACCTGTCACCGCTAGAAACTTTCCGCAAGCCCCACAGTTAACCATTGTAGATGGCGCTAGTGAAACTTTAAAAACACAATTTCTCTCTTTCTGAACGCACCCAAGTCTGTCACTGTGACAGCTGTCAAGTGTCACCGTCAGCTGATTACGGAAGTGCGTACGCGCTTGAGGAGGAGCTTATATTGTGTTATGTTTCGTAATTGGGTGATTTAAAGTGCAGAGTGATCGTTATTAAGAATCGACACTTCGTTTTTTCGAAAAATCGAAAGTATTTTATAGTTTTTCTTGCACTGTGTGATGTGAATTATTCAATGAGGTGCGTACCTTGATGCGCCAGTTTTTAGTGCGAGGTTATGTGCCGGTTTCAAGCTTGTTGTGCACTTATATCAAAAGGAACAATTAAATTTCCTGGAGACAACTAAATTACGGTATTTGTTTACTAGTGTAGAAACCAGAAGTTGTTAATACTCATAGCATCAACAAAAATTAAGTTATTGAATGAGTTAAGAAAACCACATTTTAAACTAACGTTGCATTAATTGCTTTCAATAATATATCATCATCTCTTTGCATGAACTAAAGCTAAATTGCAAAATACAATATTCAGAAACGTTACGAAAATTTTGTCATATATTCAAATGTTTGTAACAATAATTTTTAATAATTCCATAAGGATTTTGGGTAATCGCCATAAGAAAACCTTATTACAATTAAGGATATCCCAAAAAACCTCAAAGTATTACCTGATTGTTACAGGTAACAACCCTATCAGTAACCTATTAACATAATGTAACGTAACATTATATGGTTCAGATAAGAATTGTTTGTCAAAATATAACAAACCAAAGTTAAGTATTTACGATCATCTGTCGGCAATTAAAGAAAAACACATTTACGTAATTGTTTTTAGTCCGCCTGCGAATTCCTGCAACATCGAGGTACAATCGACATAATGTAAAACTTACGCCTTTGTTGCAGAAACCACCTTAAGAGCCTTTTGTAGAGAATTTTTGTAGCGATGCAGTAGCGATGCTGTAGCGTGTTAGTAGCGATTCTGTCGCGATGCGGTGGCTAGCTGTGAGCTCTCGCCCACATAACCATGATTCAGTTGCGATGAAAACGCGATACTATCGCGCTACTGTCGCAATGCAAACGCGATAAAAATGATTGGAAATTAATATAGTTTATATGACCAGCAGTGGGCGTCGTTCGGCTGGCAGGATGATGATGATGATGGTTAATATTGTCAGTGAATAAAGAGAAAACAGCATCGGGAGGCGTCAAAGATTGTCGGCAGTAGGTAAGTACATAATGTACATTGGGAGGGTGATTAGACACAATCACATGCATTGTTCCATAGCCAAGTAATAGTTGCCTGGGCACTATCATCATCATTATCATGTCAGCCGAACGACACCCACTGCTGGGCATAGGCCTCCCCCAAGGATCTCCACAACGATCGGTCCTGCGCTGCCCGCATCCAGCGGCTTCCCGCGATCTTGACCAGATCGTCGGTCCACCTTGTAGGGGCGGCCTGCCCACGGAACGTCGTCCGGTACGCGGTCGCCATTCGAGAACCTTTCCGCCCCAACGGCCATCGGTTCTCCGCGCTATGTGTCCCGCCCACTGCCACTTCAATGATGCAAACCTTCGAGCGATGTCGGTTGTTTTAGTTCTCCTGCGGATCTCATCATTTCTGATTCGATCGAGCAGGGAAATACCAAGCATCGCTCTCTCCATTGCTCGCTGGGTGACTTTGAGCCTTCTTATGAGACCCATAGTAAAAGACCACGTCTCACTTCCATAGGTCACTATTCCATAGGTCCTGGGCACTAGTATTATGGAAATTTTAAACAATGACATGACAGATATTATCATACACCCAGACCCGAGGAAATATTGAAAAGTTTGCTTTCAATATTTACCTGACCGGGAATCGGACCCAGGAACTCTAGAGATAGCGGCACCTTGAAACCACCACTCAGCTTCGGAGGTCGTCAAATGATGATCATTAATAATAACTAGAAAGAAAGAAAGAAAGACTTTCTTTCTTTCTTTCTTTCTTTAATAATAACTAAAGTTACTAACGTATCGAAAAAAGGACATCATGCGTCTATACGCAAATGTCCTTTTCCCTAAATCTTATTTTTTGTTCTCCCAAAAATTTTATAAATTAGAAAAATTCAAGTAACCGACATTCCTTGAATAGGACACCTCGCGCTCAAATGATTTATCAAATGTCCTTGGTTCCTCAAAAACTTGTAGACGATTTTACCTATCAAGCCATAATAAAGATTACTGGACTGTAAAATTGAAAGTAAATATGAAGCAAACAGCGTCAAAAGTTGCCGGCAGTAACTAATGAACAGTGGGAGGTAATGATCATTAATAAAATTGTCGGCGCGCCGACGCTGCACCATTTGTTAGGGTTAGATTGGCGTAACTGATTGCGCGACGCGGGATAGGTGACGCGCCATTTTGGAAGTATAAAGGAATATTTTGATGATTATCTGCAGCTTTAAAAGCTCATCTGCTAGTTCTATTTCCGGTAGTTGGTAGCGATTCGATCAGCAATCATGACCTATATTCCTTATTAAGCCTGGTATACACATGCTACTAAAAGAGCATGCTTGTTTGCTACTAGGTAGTACGCTCTTTTATAACAATGTTCTCCGAGTATTTAACAAGCATGCTCTTTTCGTAATACACGTGCTAATTGTCTGCTACTACGTAAGTAGCATCTGCTCGAAACTAGCATGCTTGTGTGCTACTAAAGAGCATGTGTATTCCAGGCTTAAGTCCATTCACTTCAAAATTTATTAAATTATAAGTATTTGGTGCGGTCTATGCCACCATAGTACATAGTCATGGGACGCCCTGAGAGCACCCTGAGGGCGTCTCACGACTATGCCACATGGTGGAATAGACTGCACCAAATTATGTAGATTTAAATCAATCGAGGTGGTGTTACTTATCACATTATGTATAACTTTATCACACACTTATGATAGGGAAATAAGGTATAATATTGCTCCAATCTTCACTCATTAGTGGTAATACATTTGTAATAACAATTTTTGGTGGTATAGAGAAATTGGAGTACCCGTTAGAGAATTTGGGGGACCCGTTAGAATCTCACTGGAATCAACCCTAGTAAGTTGTTCTCGACTCGGCTAACTCAAACTACACTTAGGGTCGTAGGTAGGCATAGCTCAGACATCTGGGGTTATAATTAACCTTGGGCGCCGTTGATATTAATCACGAATGCAAGTTACTAAAATTATTAAACTTGTAAATAGAAGTGCTGAAATATCTAAAAATGTATTTAAAAAAAAACCCCAGATCGAAACAAAGTGAACTCAATGAAAACTCAGGCTTGATGCATTATTAAACCTTTAATCGGTGCAGATACAATTAGTACAAAACCAATATAATGGTATTAATGGTAATAAAATAAATTATAATTACTTAACTAGGATCCGACACATAATTGTCGTTTGACTTAAAATGTTATATGTGTAACATCACTCTTATCAGTGGTATGATACCTTTATTAAGGGGATAGCCCAAGGCCCCGACGGACCCACTCAACGGCAAAGTGGCCAGCCGCAGGCGAACCAGTCCGGAGCGGTCACCTCCAGCTAGGCACTCTCACAGGGAAATGAGACCCGTCGTGTCCGTGGTATATCCCATACAAAGACACACAACACATTCTTATTACACATATATATAAATGTCTCTAAGTTGAGTTAAAATAAACTAAAGGTAATTCATGCGGGCACAGGTAGATGAACATTGCCATACGAACATGAACCGGTTATATATTTGGCATTTAGGTTAAAAAATTGGACAGCGGCATGGCTTAACAATATTTTAGGATTCCGCGGGTTACCTCAAGAAGTCCCTGAGTTTTGCTGAATTGGCAAATCAGGTCAACAAATTTGAAACACCCAATGACCATTACATTCCGGATAAACGAGCGGGTTGGCCGTCAACCTCACACGGCGCACATAATATTCCACGTCACGGCCGTGGACAATTGGATCTCCCTGCTACAGGTGGGGTATGGAGCCCTAAAATCATTAAAAACATTTTGTCAGGATGAGCCGCCATTTTGTGATGAAACGGTACGAACATGTGGAACAACGAACTTGTCATGAACTTACCTAAACGGGCATAATTTCGTGACGTTAATCACGCCATGACATCAAAGCCATGATTCTCCATTTCACGTGCCAACCTCGTATAAAGGCGCATTCACCTGAAAATCGAACAAAGTCACTATTTACATCCGACTCATAGAAAATCACTTCCAACCAACGTGACACACTTCTTAATTTCACATGTCACTCACCTGAAGAACTCCATCGCGATAAAATTAATTACAGATCACCGATCGAAATTACATTTCGGAAAATCAAGCAAAGTGCCACACAAGCGATGACAAATCCCTTTCGCCGGCGTGTTCCGTCTCACGACTCGTGCCAAAACACAAGTCCGTCGCTTCTAAAAAGACGAAATCTCTTTGGCAGAACGCAACAAAGATAAAACATTAAAACGAAATTGGTCATCAAATTAGCTATGATCAAGCTAATACAAAGATAACAAAAATACTTCACATATGAATTTAAAAGCTCCGCATTTATTAAAATGTTTTCTAATAATAAAAGGAAATTAAAAGTTCGACCGGCATCTCTGTTCTCGCCAGACGGAAACTCTGGTCTGTGCGAGTCAATGCAACTGTCAACCGCCCGCCAAACGTCAACTGTCATTGTCACACGTCAGACAGCTATCAAGTGACGTTATGAAAACAAAACAACCTCGTCAACATAATTCTAACGGAGAGATGTTTACACTTTAATCAAAGTGAAGTGAATAAATTAGAGCTTAAAATCAATCAATACGGAAAGGATTCTGTGACAATTAGTGTGTATAAACAAGGATCGCTATGCGAATCCAGGCGAAAAGGTAAAACTTCCATTCACAAAAAATACGGTGTTACAGTACCGTCTTCGCTGGGAAAGAAAAATTTTATTCAAAATGAACATTTTGGATAAAATTTTTCGTCGAGAGGAACGACAAAATCTAATATTACCACATGCCCTAAACTAAACAAGCCCTACTTCTATTTATAGCTAGGTATCAGCTACCTCGGGACTCCAAAACTTGAATAACAAAGTTTGAGTCTATCCAGGGGACATTAAATAACTCGCACGAGTTCATGCGAACAAAGGGGAGCACCATCTCGGCAACTACAATCCCATGAAGGAGAGAGCTCAACCCGAGCTCAACCCTAAACTGGTACCAAACACCTAGTTGGCCAAACAATAACAAAAAAAAATTTACTATAACGAAAGAAATCAATTCAATTCCCTGTTTACATATATTTCAGTCTCATGAAACAATTACAGGTTTATTATAACAAAATATATATGCATTTAGCGCTGGCTAATTGCTTTTAATTTTAATTAAATTATATTAATCTATTTAATGGGATATTTAATTTGATACACCTTGTTAACATATTTCAGTTTTCAGAAATAGTAACAGGTTTAAAAGAATTAATCAACGCAATTCTAAAAAAAAATTGATCGTATTAGTAAATTGTATTTAATTTAATATATATGTGTAATTCACCTAAACAACTAAAGGTGGTGTATTACTAAGCGAGTAAGTAATTACTAAGGTGAGGAGTGAAACATCCATAAATCCTTTTAACACCTAAAAACAATCAACAGCACACCATTACGACAATCTTAAGACTTGCGTAATACAAATGTTACCATCCTTGGCATCCTTTGGGGTCTACCCAAATGCAGCAAGGCCTACGGATGTAACACAAAAACATTAAAACTAACAGGCAGCTACTTAATAACCTAATCATGCTTCTAACCTAAAAACACTGTGCACAAGGTAACACAATGGCAGACTCGAGATCCAGAAATACTCTGAAGATACTTCATGCGCCTTCATTGTGACCCCGCACAACAACACCTCGGACGTCAAACGAACCAAGAGGCTCCCCATCCCTACTCTCCAAAGAAGTCACCACGTTACCCGATCGCATATCCCTCACACAATTTACAAATTTGGGAGGTAATTTAGCGGAAAAACATTCGGGTAAACCGAAGGCGTGATTATCAGGATGGACAGTAACAGCCTGGCCGTCAAAATGTCGATCCGAGTTAAAAGTCAAATCCAGTATTGTATCCGAGACACTATCAATTTCACAAGCCCTAACAGAATCAACAGAGGGAACACTCGCTAAAACATCAGGGGCGAGGTTAAAAGACCTCCAAAAGTTGATTCCAAAATGGACCGGAAGAGTAATCTTCGGTTGAACATAAAACTTTATTATTCTAGTTTCATTTTTATAATCAATGGGAACATCCATATAATGTCGACAAAAATACTTGGAGCCATTAGCAACTTTAATATAACGAGGTTTATTAAAAGCTCTCAATGGTATTCCGAGTTTAACCAAACGTTCATGGGCATTATTACCAAGCAAAGAGCAACCCGCACCACTATCAAGTAATCCACTGACGGGAACACCATAGACCTTAACAATAACAAATGGTCTATCGTCTCCCATACTAGGCTCAAAAGGGGTCTCTCTGCTAATATTATTCAGAGAAACTAAACCACCTAGTTTATTTTGCCGTTTACAATCCGGACAATCAGTGGATTTAAAATCAGGCTTACCGCATTTAAAACATAATAGCGGCCGAGGAGCCTTACAAAAATAAGTGGGGTGCTCATTGTTTTTGCATATAAAACAGTATGAAGAGCCCTTAGAACTGGAGTTCTGAACAGACGAAACCGGAAGCTTCTTATCAAAATTATTATTATTCACTTCCGTATTATTAAATTTAGTCGACGGTTTATAAACAAAATCCGGAGCAACAACAAGTTTATTAAAAGATGGTTCTGAAAACCCTTCCCTCTGAATGTTACCCAATTCAATCCGTTTCCCTACTTCCTTCAGGTGGTCAATAGATTTAACGTCGATCAGCAACAATTCGCGGTTGTACTCAGGCCGTATATTACGCAACACAATCTTTAGTTTCTCCGCGTCCGATAATTCGAAACTTAAACGCGACATCATTCCCAAAATGGTGGATAAAAATACTATTAAAGACTCGTGCTGAGCCTGAGTGCGTGACCTAATCTCCTCCAGAAGCCGGTCATCAAAATCAGGAAGATCAAAATCGGATTTTAACGCCGAAACCAACTCGTCATAACAATGGAACTTGCACTTACTTGCTCGATACCAATAAAGAGCAGGGCCCTCGATCAAATCAGGAAACCCGGTGAACACATCCTCCTTAGGTATACTCCTAGCAACGCACAGCTCCTCCAATCTAGACAAGAAAGCACGAACACACGTAAAACCGTTAAATTTTAAATTGAGGGAACACAAATTATAAGATTTCTCCGGTTTATAAATCACCGTTCGACCATAAGAGCGGGGAGAGCTATCTTCAGTTTCAGATTCCGAAGAATCGTCATTTAATGTGATGTAATTAATAAGCTTCCCCTGTAACACAAAAAGTTCCTCCGGAGGATTAGCAATTCTAGAGATCCTCGAAAGAATATAATGAGCGCGTCCAATAAGGCGTGAACATGTAGCATCCGTAATATCATCATCACTAAAGGAATGAATAAGCAAATGAGCCTTAAACTTGAGAATCGAAACTTCCGAATCTTCACCGTCAAGAGAAACCGCCGTAGAAGGAATTCTCAAAGTACCCCTACGAACTAATTTCCAGGTATTTCTCAAAAGTTTCCGCAAATGATCCACACTGCTATTCTCATCAAAAGAGATTCTAAATATTGATAACTCGTGTTCAAGTTCATCCTTTAGCAAGAAATTAACGTTACAATTAAGTTCAGCCATATTGGCTACAAATTAATTAATTAACATAAATTAAAAATTGTTAAAATACTCAAAATACCTAAATGGACCTTAAGTATAGATAACTCATGATAAAGTTTCTCTTTAATCAAAGAATTACCGTTACAATAATATTCAGTCATTATGGCTGAAAATTAATTAATTAAAATAATTTAAAATTATCAAAATAAATGCACCGAGCATTGAATTCACTTTTCTGAGCCACACGTTGGGAACGCCACTGTAATAACAATTTTTGGTGGTATAGAGAAATTGGGGTACCCGTTAGAGAATTTGGGGGACCCGTTAGAATCTCACTGGAATCAACCCTAGTAAGTTGTTCTCGACTCGGCTAACTCAAACTACACTTAGGGTCGTAGGTAGGCATAGCTCAGACATCTGGGGTTATAATTAACCTTGGGCGCCGTTGATATTAATCACGAATGCAAGTTACTAAAATTATTAAACTTGTAAATAGAAGTGCTGAAATATCTAAAAATGTATTTAAAAAAAAACCCCAGATCGAAACAAAGTGAACTCAATGAAAACTCAGGCTTGATGCATTATTAAACCTTTAATCGGTGCAGATACAATTAGTACAAAACCAATATAATGGTATTAATGGTAATAAAATAAATTATAATTACTTAACTAGGATCCGACACATAATTGTCGTTTGACTTAAAATGTTATATGTGTAACATCACTCTTATCAGTGGTATGATACCTTTATTAAGGGGATAGCCCAAGGCCCCGACGGACCCACTCAACGGCAAAGTGGCCAGCCGCAGGCGAACCAGTCCGGAGCGGTCACCTCCAGCTAGGCACTCTCACAGGGAAATGAGACCCGTCGTGTCCGTGGTATATCCCATACAAAGACACACAACACATTCTTATTACACATATATATAAATGTCTCTAAGTTGAGTTAAAATAAACTAAAGGTAATTCATGCGGGCACAGGTAGATGAACATTGCCATACGAACATGAACCGGTTATATATTTGGCATTTAGGTTAAAAAATTGGACAGCGGCATGGCTTAACAATATTTTAGGATTCCGCGGGTTACCTCAAGAAGTCCCTGAGTTTTGCTGAATTGGCAAATCAGGTCAACAAATTTGAAACACCCAATGACCATTACATTCCGGATAAACGAGCGGGTTGGCCGTCAACCTCACACGGCGCACATAATATTCCACGTCACGGCCGTGGACAATTGGATCTCCCTGCTACAGGTGGGGTATGGAGCCCTAAAATCATTAAAAACATTTTGTCAGGATGAGCCGCCATTTTGTGATGAAACGGTACGAACATGTGGAACAACGAACTTGTCATGAACTTACCTAAACGGGCATAATTTCGTGACGTTAATCACGCCATGACATCAAAGCCATGATTCTCCATTTCACGTGCCAACCTCGTATAAAGGCGCATTCACCTGAAAATCGAACAAAGTCACTATTTACATCCGACTCATAGAAAATCACTTCCAACCAACGTGACACACTTCTTAATTTCACATGTCACTCACCTGAAGAACTCCATCGCGATAAAATTAATTACAGATCTCCGATCGAAATTACATTTCGGAAAATGAAGCAAAGTGCCACACAAGCGATGACGAATCCCTTTCGCCGGCGTGTTCCGTCTCACGACTCGTGCCAAAACACAAGTCCGTCGCTTCTAAAAAGACGAAATCTCTTTGGCAGAACGCAACAAAGATAAAACATTAAAACGAAATTGGTCATCAAATTAGCTATGATCAAGCTAATACAAAGATAACAAAAATACTTCACATATGAATTTAAAAGCTCCGCATTTATTAAAATGTTTTCTAATAATAAAAGGAAATTAAAAGTTCGACCGGCATCTCTGTTCTCGCCAGACGGAAACTCTGGTCTGTGCGAGTCAATGCAACTGTCAACCGCCCGCCAAACGTCAACTGTCATTGTCACACGTCAGACAGCTATCAAGTGACGTTATGAAAACAAAACAACCTCGTCAACATAATTCTAACGGAGAGATGTTTACACTTTAATCAAAGTGAAGTGAATAAATTAGAGCTTAAAATCAATCAATACGGAAAGGATTCTGTGACAATTAGTGTGTATAAACAAGGATCGCTATGCGAATCCAGGCGAAAAGGTAAAACTTCCATTCACAAAAAATACGGTGTTACACATTGAAATGTTAAAGTGAGTTGTTTTTAGCACGACAGTCACAGAAAATACTATCCATAACCACAGGGTGAAAAAAATACACTGCACAAATTTGTTATTCAACATTAAATATTAAATTTTGTATTCTCTCTTTTATTTAAGATGCCATGTTACTCAGGATAAATAAATGCTTATAATTGAGCCTTTCGATCGGTATAATAAAATTAAAAAAAACACATTTAGCGGGTTCGATTCCCAGTTCAGACATGCGATTATTAGAAATTCTTTGAATGCAATTCGTTTTCTTTTTAAAACAAAAATGAAGTTTCCTTACAGTAAATTTTTATATTTTCAGTATTTAAGATACTTCCCTCCATGTGCCATAGTTTTGGGACGGCCTTTATATAGAAATTTACAAATGACGCTACAAACCAAAAAAACTGTAGATTTCAGACGAGACGGTAGGGCAAAACAGACGATTCAAGAGTGAAATGTTTCAAGTTAGTTTGAACGAAATGATTTCCTTCTCTCTCATTTATCACGATTTCAAATTGTAAAAATAAAATGCTTAAAATGAGATGTATTTTAATTTAAGGATGAAAATTTTTAGACGTTCCCATTTTTATCAATGGCCTTCCAATATTCTACTATAGATTTGTCGACCCTGTCATTACATTACTATTTCAAATCCACAGCATTGCTTGGCGCTAGTGGGCTAGATGTGCGCCGCTTGACCACGACAAATGATGAATCAAAACTGAAGCTGATACGTGCTGATAATTGTGCCTTTGCTGTTTTGGTTAAACCAAAATGTTTTGCGTCAGTTTCATAGTGATTCAGATCAGAACTCAAAGCAAATCAGAAACTTAGCCACTGATGCTGCATTTTAAAACTAATGTTTTGTTTTTTTTTGTTAAAAATTAAAGCTTTTGAGCCCATAATTCTGTTAACTTTGCAAGTTTGCACAGTAGGGCAAAGTAAATCAGAGTCGATTTATAGAAAAGTTGTTAATTTTTTCTCAAAAAAATGCTTTTTAAGTGTTAAAGGTTAAATCATTTTCATTATAACGCTTATTATAAAGAGGACAGATTTGATTATTTGTTTGTTTGTTTGCATCGAATAGGTTTCGAAACTACTGGACCGATTTAGAAAATTCTTTGACCATTAGAAAGCTACATTATTCCCGGGTGACATAGGCTGTATTTTATCCCGATATTCCCACGGGAATGGGTACCACGCGGGTGAAACCGTTAGTTAATAAATAAGTCCAGAGGGTTGGATCAGTCTTAAAGGCACGATTTGCAGATTGGGTTAGCGATCGTAGATAGATCTAGGATTTCGGAGACGTATTCAGAATCAAATCAGCGTTCCTATTATTAGTTCACCTTTCAAACCAAATGACCCAGTCTGCCCTCATTCCCCCGATTAAGTCAGCCTATTTATTATGGAGATTTCTATACAAAACAGCGAACAAACAAGAAACTTGTGGCGTCAAGACTGACCTACTCAAGATAGCGGATTTGAATAAACTATCTATTATAATTGAATTGGCCTCAAAGCGGTTATCTCCGAACTAAATAATGTATCTGCTGACGCCCCGGGAGGTAGGCGTGGCGAAAACAATGGGATTAATTTCAAACTAAATTAGTTTCGTCTTGTTGGGAATAATTTATACTGAGCGCCTGCTCTGATTCTGAAGACGCTCTTGTAGCGGTCTTGGTCTACTCGTGTTCTATTATCTATGCTAGAGAATAGTAAGGCGGTTCACACACTGGCGACGAGTCCCGTCATAGAGGGCGAAGCGGCAACGGGGGAGCAGATTTGTCTTTCCGAGCAGATTTCTCCGCACCTCCGCGCCTCCACGCTGACGCCAGCAGCGGTTTTGTACAACCGACAGCTCCGCGCTTACGCCCGAAAAGCGGCACGATACTATTGCACTCAGTGTCTCACTACGCCTCCGCACCTCTTTGTTACACAAATGTCATTTCGAATCGGAGCAAAAGAGACAAAACAATGTATAAGTTAAACATTGCTTAAATATTTTTATGAATAAGGCAGTTAGTGATATAATCTGGTAGCAGGGTCTCCCGCACCGCATCGTCTTTTCGGTGTGTTGGACAGGGCCTGTTTTCAAATTAGTAAGAATATAATTTGATACAATATTAAATCTGCGACCACGAGGTACGTGATTGGTGCGCGGAGCAGTGAGTAAACTGTTTTAAATGCTTTAGGTGCTATGTTGACGATACTGAAAACGAAATTTGGTGACTTGAAGTTTCATAAGTACGCGACCCGCCCCGGCTTCGCACGAGTGCAATGAAGATGTATTATACCTGCTTAAAACTTTTCTCTTATATGCCTATGTTTTTGATGGAAACCGCACTAAAATCCGTTGCGTAGTTAGAAAGACCTAAACGTACGGACGGCCTGCGGGAAACGACTTTTTTATACCTTGTATAGATTGGTCAACCGTTATAAGCTAGGTGCCTACCATCAACTTTAAGACAGCGATTCAAAAATAGCGCGATGCAGAATAGGTTCCTAAAATGAATTGCTTTCTTTCGTACTATGACCTTCTAAAAACTGGATCGCAAATGAATTGCTAAATGTGAATGACCAAACGATTTGTGTCCTTATTTCTTCTACCCGTCTCTTTCACTTGATTCTGTCATGCCTGGAGAGTGAGAGGGACGGGTATAACCTGCAGGTGTCATGTTAGCTTGGCCAAGTTATAAGTCAAATAAGAGTACATGACAGCTTAGCGGCTGTGAAATGTCATTGAATGATCACTGAATCGCGGTAATTGATATTTACCTGTCGTGGTACGAATAAGCGAAGCAGATCAGTTTAGGTCCTAAACAAAACCGCAATTGATCTACGAATGAATTCTTTTAATTTGTTTGTAATATTATTGTTCAGTCTCATCTGCACCTTTTGATATTATATTCATTGTTTAATTTTCCCAGTGGGGTATCCACGCTGTGTAAATTGTCTTGGTTTACCAATTTACTACTAACTAACTTAATTCATAATGTCAGCATTATGTTTGCCAGAAATAGGAATTTTACTAACATTATTTTCTCCGTTAGACAAAAAATATTTTCCTAATGTCACAGTTAATTCTGTGATAACAGAAAACTCCAAAGTAACTTTCTAATACAGAAGGGCTGTCAACCGGTAATACATTCCAATGCCGGTATAAACGACGCAAAAAGTCGGCCATTACACACAGAACTCAGGTGTGCCAACAAATGGCTTGATAAATATAGAACTAAAGAAGAAAAAATGCGTGGAAAAGCATCGCAATCTCCAAACGACAACTTTATTCGTCTATCAATGTGATTTATGGAACCGGAGACACTTTCGAGACAAATGTGCGTCTTATAACATGGAGGAAGCGCATTTACAATTTTTTTTTTGCTCGGTATGGTATTCTTTATTGATAAATGCTTTTTGCGGGTGTTTGCTAGACACAGAAAGGTCAAGGCCAGATAGATATCTTCTCGCGTTCGCATTACACAGCCTTACGTGTTTGTGGAAGAAGCGATTTATCAAAAATAGTAACTCGATATTCGTTTGCACTTTACTCCTATCTAAGCTTTATTTGGGAGATATTTTTTTACGTTGCTTTAGGTAAATGCGTAGATTATTTACTGGCCGAAGAGAAGCTATTTTTTCCAACCCTCATACCTACTTACTTTAGCTTTTACGTACAAAATGCCAATTTATGATTTATTCTACGTAAATATCACATTCATGGTTCACGCTTAACTTTCCATTTATTTAGTCGTAATAATGTAAAAATATGGAAAGCATTTTCTACTTCTAGAATAGATTAGGTAATAAATCCGTGCTGGCAGTCAGGCAAGAGTTGAAATTATTTGTATGTCGCCATGACTTATGCGTAGACGATAGCAAGACAAATGGGACTCCCTGAAGGCGGTAATATGGGCCCGCAAGTTTTTCACTTAGTTCTCGTGTTTTTATAACAGTTTCGCGAACTAGGGTTTTCGGGTAAAACTCCACAAGTTTCCTCTAGGATTAGGATAAAACTTGGTGGAAAGTTATTTTTATTGAGATTGATGACCATATTCGAATTTTGTTTTTATATTTCTTTTGACTTATATACATTTAGTAAGTAGGTACTAAGAAGCCCTACACTGGGATTCTATTAAATAATAAATGTAATTTCGATATAAATCTTTACTGCGGCACCATGGCCGATATATTCCTATAGCTACTACAACACGCGACCGCGGAATCGTCTGGACTCAAACAAACTACTCGCGTAGGTAATGACAATCCATTCGATATTTTGAATACTGATTTAAACATAAATCAACCATAGACAATGCAAGGAGGTATCATATCCTAACAATATGATACCACATGCCGCCGCCGCAACAAAAAAACCTTTCTTACTAAAGAAATGTTTTTTCCTACATGTATGAAGAAAACTCAGACTCCAGATAACACTCATATAATTATTGATCCAACTTACAGGTACAGGCATAGTACAGGTATAACAATATAGATACAGTCGACGTCTTAGTGAACTTATCCCCTCGAGGCTAGTTTGAAGAATGACCTCTCTTTGCTCGTTAATCGGGCTCAAGTCTAGCTACCCCCCACCAATTTTACCACAGATTAGCCTATTAAATTTAACAAAATGGCGGCAAGAGACTAGAGATAATAATGTATATTTTTATTAATTATTGATTTATTTTTGACGCAACTTCTAATGTATTTTTAATGTAAATTTTAAATGTTGTTTTTTTTTTCCATGTAATTTTCAATGTATTTTTTATTTTTTGCAATTGTATTGTTCAGTTTAATGTAATTTTATAATGTAATTTGAAATTGATTTAAAATGTTAGTGCCTACATCGCTTGACATATAATATAATAAATATAATAATGTATATTTTTATTAATTATTAATTAATTAAGTATAGTGATTATTTTTGACGCAACTTTTAATGTATTTTTAATGTAAATTTTAAATGTAAGTAATTATCATTTTTTTTTTTAGGAAATTTTCAATGTATTTATTTTTATTTTTTGCTGTTCTATTGTTCCGTTTAATGTAATTTTATAATGAACTTTGACAAATTGATTCTCATATTTATTAAGTTATGACTTTGACAAAAATGATATTTCTACTTTTAATGAGTTTTAATGAATTTTTTTGATTAACTTTTATATTTACATCTTAGCTTAAGATTTTTTTTTTTTCTTTTAACATAAATTTATTTTATTACCTATGTGTGATTTGGAGAATGCTGTGTTTAGCTTTAAGTAGTTTACACACTGGGCCGCATAGGAAATAAAAATGTATAAATGTTAAGTGTGTTAAACTGTTGCTAAACCAATAAATAAATACAAATACAAATACAAAGAGACGGCATTACCAGTGTTGCTATTAAAAAATATGAAAAACCTTCTAAAATCATGACATTCGGCCATCTGATAACGTGCTGTCTCCCGACGCACATATAAAAATTATTTAGAATCAATTAATTAGGTAAGTATACAGCTAATATACTGATACACAACTATTCTCAATAGTAAAGTCTTACAACTATGTACCTATTTAGGTTAATCTTATAGTGATAAAAACCTTAAGTTAAAACTTAAAACATAATTGAAACAAATACATTATATTACACAATGCTCAACAATAATCTTTTAAGGAAGCCGATGACTTGTTTAGAATATAGATATTATCGTGAAAATATTGTTTTAGTAAATCGTTAAGTAATACATAATCAAATAAAATAAATTATCAATAACAAACTAATCTAAAACTATTTGAATCAATGTATAAATTAACATAATCATGACATTCGTTAACAAGCGACTATTATTACTTAGAAAACTTATTTTGAAACTATACTTGTTATATAATCATGTGTAAGTAAGTATATGGAATGATTAAAGTAAAGTCTGGTTATAATCTATAAGCATTAGTTATGGGTCATAAAAGAAAAATGGATTAGCTTGGTACTAGTTTACATCAATGCATTGTCAGGAGCTACATTCAAGAATATTAGATGGTGTCAGAAGCAAAATCCCTAAGAATGTTACATTAGGAATAGGTAGGTACAGAATTTAACTTTAACCTGATAACTAGACACCCTTATCATTTCACTCAAATAGTGGAAAAAGCAACTACGAGTCATGAAAGGATTAAAGACCTAATATTAGATGAATTTAACTATCGCTAAGTTTGACGTAGTTTAGTCCTTACAAAAACAACTGTAGGCCTCTGCACAGCTACCAATTTTTACCCAGATATGAGTAACAAACCAAGTTATAGATACGTATTTACCATAGTGCACAATTTGTATTAAATCAAAATATGAATTAGGACAACTAAAGGGATAATTTAAAGGCATGTTCGTAATAGGCATTATTACCGATTAATTTAAATATTCTTATAAGGAAGTTACACTGATAATGAAGATGCCGCAGGTACAATTTGAACCGTCACAGCAACAATTTGCTTTTTCAACTTGTCAACCAGTTGTCCAAGGTTTCCAGAGCATTCTTTTCCAGCACCAAATCTTAAATGCATCTATTCTCTGCCTCTGTTAGAATAGTACAATACATGGTTCCACTCCGTACATGAAAATCAAAAGATCATATTATTATCATTTCTAATGAATAACTTAATGATTTTAAACAAGTTCGCAATTTAATATCAAAACTTAAAATGTCTACAAGGTATCCTCATACGAGCATGACCCGCATCCTTATCAACAAATATTCATATTACTATGAATAATATTAGTGTAAATAGATTTAATAATTATAATTGGGATATGAAGAAGTATATTACCATGGATAGAAATAGAACAAGTAAAATCATGAACAGCTTTTCGCCCAAATGAATTAACTACACGATGATTTCCCGTGGGAATAAAATATCCTCCCGGGGTCAAAAGAAGCCGATATGCTATTCCACAGACAAAAGATTTCAAAGATCCGTCCAGCCGATAGCCGTGATTGGGGAACAAACATACAAGCTTTTGCAATCATAATAGTAAAATGAGATAAGATACATGACATGATAATATATACTTCAATATAAGTCAACTTCAGTATCAGCGATCCACTCGTCTCAATATCCGACTTACAACCACGATGATCATCATCACAACAACGATCACTCTGTGATCTGCACCTTCAGTATCATATTATCTCCTCTCATTACCACAGCACGTACACTCTGCTGTCTCCAGTTTGTATGCTGTGTTGGTTCGTACGTTCAAGGGTAGCGGGATCCTCATTATTATATTAACTCGATGCTAGCTCATGATAAGTACCTACTGGATGCTACAATTGGCATCTGAAAGCAGTAAACTCACAACACACATAGTAACCAAATCAATTTAATTAATCATTCAAAAGAAATAGATGTATCTGATAATGAATCAATAGAAATAAATGTAAGTATATGAATTCTCATATTCTTTTATAAACATTAGTATGTAAGGTACTTAGTAACTTCAACCATAGTAGAAACAAATGTTCAACTGACCAGATCTAAAAAAAATGTGGAAATGATTACTACAGAATATGTGAAGGAACTTCAAAGGTCCGTGAGAATGGTAAACTGCTAAGAATTTTAGTATCACGAGCCTACCAAATGAGACGGTAAATTTGACAGATCTACTTGATTTTTGGTTTAATAAAGATATTAATTCTCATTAAAATAACAATAAATTAGATTCACATAATTTGAAATCATATTTTGTCAATACGTACACTAGGACGGTAGTATTAAAATCCTCAAAAACTAATTATAAATCATACCGCCAATAACAACAAAAACACGGCAAAACTAACTTGGTATGCTACAGCAGTGGTTACTTGTGGCTTTATTTGTTAGAACAAGTTTAAAACATGAATTAAAATGTTTGCATGAAGCTGTATAGAACATTTTAATAAATTGAGAGGTGTGATTGAGCAATAATCGTTTTACTTTATTTTGCTTAATTATGAAAACATCAGTTACAACTTGACAGTGTAATAAACACGATCTACTTAAATGCACTATGGACTGTTTACATGTTGTTGCATTAAAAACATAATTTCATCACTATGTTAATGAAAACAACTAGAATAGATATCAGTGAATGCTTCTTGCAGTGCTGTCTAAGCAACTAAGTATTTCTGCTTTTGATTTGCATCTAAATCATTAAGAGAGATCTAGAACACTACGCAGTACGCACAAATAGCAAAGTAGCTTCTAGTGATTTTGGCTGTAAAATTTTCCATCCGTCTAAACCAAAACTGAGTTGCCCGGAAGAAACCGCAGTAAGACGATAAGGCCACCATTTGGTTAACAGTTTGTTATCTTTGTATTATTATTATTATTTCGTGTGTGATTGTTCCGTTCGTAATATTGTGTACAAATAAAGAATTAATCTATGTATCTATCAAACTAGGTACTTAGATAAAGAATCTTCGACGTTCCCGGAAAAATGTAAAGAACGATGATTTCTAATCAGTCTTATGGCTTTATTGTCTAATTATGTAGAAGACTCGGAAAAGTATGTTCCTGATAAACTTTCTCTAGCACTCATCCACAATTTAGTTTGAATTTAAATTAAAAGTTTGCCACTAAACTCAAATTTAAAAAGTCAAGCATAGTGAATTCTTTTAAATTAAGCTACATATAACAAAAATAATAAACGAAATATCCACTTGAACAAAGTTACAAAAAATAAAATAAGTAATAGGAAATAGTAAATTTTGGATATCTTTGCATACCTACCTACATTGCTTCCATCCCGAACTAAGTATTTCAAGCACTTGTGTTATGGCATTTGGGAACAACGACGGGGATTACCACATACAATCGGGCAGAATGTTGAAAAGTCCGCTTTAAACATTCACCCGACAGGGAATCGAACCCGGTAGGTACCTCAGAGACAGCGGCACCCCGAAAACTATGCGTACGTACACCGTATCTACAACACTGCTATGGAGATTGTTAAGCTTATACCAGAAACTAATATTGTTTCCATAGTTAAAAGGTCTATAACAATCTAAGTGACACAGATCACAGTTTATAAAAGTATTACCCAATCGCAATCTTGGAATACTAAATTCGCGACTTTAATAGTGTGCTCTTATTCAAAAGCGAATCGTCATCATGTCCAATCTTATCAAGATCAGAAATACATCCAGTTCTGCGTAAAGGTCACCTGGGCATAGACCTAGGCATAGAAAAACAAACCTAGCTCATGGATATTGACCACTCATGAGAATCAAGATATGGTATGGATTTCGTATAAATGGAAACTAAGGTAATTATAAAAATCTTAAATAGATAAGACAATAACCCCTACTCAAATTGTGGAGCATGTGGATACTTATTATGCAAGGAAAAAGAAATGATGCAAACATAATTTAGTGTTGCGATAATTAGAGCGCATATTGACAATAATACTTTAAAGGTATCTACTGCTACAGCTGTGGTACCTACTAGATACTCAATGTCAAGCACGTAGGCAACTGTAGATTTAAAAGGCTTTTCATTCTTCCCTAAGAGTATTTTGATAACATCTAAATGATTCTATGAAAAGATAAGTTTTTATAGTTTTGTTTTGTTTTAGGTAGACCTTTACAAACTTTATTTAAGGGGGTGTTACAATCAATTTAGTCGGTTATGCGAGATGAAAATTAAATCTTAAATAGCTTTATTCGATATGCAAATAAATAAACATGAAACATTTTAATCAAAACAACTTCAATACTTCCCCATAAACAAAATGCTCTGCATCATCTCAAATCCTCTTTGACCAGATTCAGCTACGAAGAAAGGGTATTCCTCCTTCGCTCAAGACTCCCCTGGGTCGGCCACGTCACCCTGGAGGCCTACCAAGCGGCGCACCAGGTGGCGCGGGCCGTATTCGTCCTCAGATGCTATTTACCTTGGAATGTATACATTATTCATCGGCAAAAGATCGTTCCGTGTCATTCTATAATAAAATCATTAGGTTATCAACACAATATGCCTTTCAGGAAAATTCATGATTTATACTGTTCACTAGCTACAGTAGCTACCTACATCCTTTATTATTTACAAAAACCATTTCTTTTATTAAGAGCTACTTATCTAGTGCAAAAATGTAAAATGAGTATTGTAAAAACAAGAATAAAACGTTTGAAATTATCTTTGTTCTGTTGTAGTTTCATTTAAATCTAATAATCTTAAAAGTGGCCATACGGGTAGTAAACCAGTATGAAATATAAGTAGGTACTCATTTAACCAGCCTGTGAGAAACGTACTCACTTAACATTTAAACATATTCAGACGAATGTATGCCACCAACATACATCGTTCGTACTCTAAAATCCGGCGAGTGTATGCCACAATCATATACCGCCCCCTTAATTCCGACGAGTGTATGCCACAAACATACATCGTCCCCTAATATCCGACGAGTGTATGCAACATACATACATCGCCCTCTAATATCCGACGAGTGTATGCAACATACATACATCGCCCCCTAATATCAAATTCAATTTAATGCATTTCAACAAACAAATTAAATATATCTCTTATAACCAGTGAGCATGCATAGCTTGCTCACTCAACCCAGTGAACACCTTATATTTGTTCGCTCATCATTAAAAATTAAAAATATTCACATTAGAGATATCCAAATTCACATAAAGACTTTCATATTTAAATATTTAAAGATACCATATTAAAATATTTGTATTTAAACTCATATTCATAGTTCAAGCAATTTATATTGCTATTCACGGTGTTCATATTAATTGAATCCACAAAATTTGTACCTATTAATTAATATATCAATAAATAGAAAGCCAGAATTAAATTGTAAGTAAGTAATACGTACCTATTAAACCAATCTTACCAGGTAACGTAGGTAACCAGTAAGCATACATGACTCACTCAACCCAGAGAACAACACGTTCGCTCAATACATTAAAAACAAAGGAAAATTAGTAATAATTAATTTTAATAATATTAAGATAAATGAAATGTGAGCAACCAATCATAAATTATTCTTACTCTTTACTACTTCTTGCTAGCTTCATAACTTATAGTTTTCTTTTATTTACTGTTGGTATTAGATACCACGTTAAAACATGGATTGTATGCAAGATTTAGTAGCCATAAGTGATTTCACTCTGTGCAACAGTAAAGGCTATCAAAACTAGCTTCAATTAGTGCTAGCACTAATTACTTAAAACATTACATGTAGGTACACAGCCAAAACTGCCAGTCCTAGCTCCATGTGTAAGATTATAAACAACATAAACAGCAAGTACTCTAATAATATAATAATGCCAATCATCTCCATTAATTCTGTACAATCCACATTTAATACATCATGTAAATTAAACAACAACAATCAAGATATTATGCCAGATTCATGGTACGCTATGATCGTGCCATACGAAAATATCTACTACATACCCGCGTTTAAAATTATGTAAGTATAATCGGAGGGTAGCCCCGACCGTACACGAACACAATTAATCAATTCAAATAAAAGTGTGATCTAGTTTATGTCCGTTCCGTCGGAGAGTAGCCCCGACCATGTACGGAACACAATCCGCCACACAAATATTCCAATTTTAACGCTTTAGATTTAACTAACACGATCGGAGAGTAGCCCCGAACACGAATTAGTAAAATCTTAGTACTAAGCTACGCATATAGACTTTTTAAATTATGTTAGTATAGTCGGAGGGTAGCCCCGACCATGTACAAAACACAATCCACCGCAAAGGTATTTAAAATGTCATTTAGATAAAAAAAAAATACGCATTAACATGGAATCTGGAATATTTATCCTTTCTCTGCGTGAAGAGAATAAAATAACTCGTTTGGCATTACTATAGCACAGAATAAGCAAATTATTCTTATTATCAGGTTTAGAAATAAACTTACGTGGGTACTTTACCGCTTCTGAAATATGAAGAAAACTCAGACTCCAGATAACACTCATATAATTATTGATCCAACTTACAGGTACAGGCATAGTACAGGTATAACAATATAGATACAGTCGACGTCTTAGTGAACTTATCCCCTCGAGGCTAGTTTGAAGAATGACCTCTCTTTGCTCGTTAATCGGGCTCAAGTCTAGCTACCCCCCACCAATTTTACCACAGATTAGCCTATTAAATTTAACAAAATGGCGGCAAGAGACGGCATTACCAGTGTTGCTATTAAAAAATATGAAAAACCTTCTAAAATCATGACACATGGATTACCCTAAACCGAAGGCCCTGCCTACCTTGGAACGATATCACATCAATAAGACTGGTCCTCACTAACGGACAGCCAGGACAATGGTCGATATAATTATTAATTTCTTGAAATCAAAACAAACCAGCCATTGCATTGGCTTGACATACCAAAACCAAGGGAAAAGGTCTGCCCAGCCTTAAACCTAACCTTAATACATCATATGTAGTTACAATCAAAGCTAACCCTAGCTCATTTAAGCATTAACTAAGTCGAAATTCCAAGATCAAACATGTCGGACAAGCACCAATAATATATTGACTACGAAATTACCCAAAAATAACCCTCATCTCAAAAGGTGCCCGACAACAAGCTTGGAACTTCATAAACCTGTGGTAACCTCAAGCAGACTGTCTACTAGGGGCCACCACAGTTTATGTAGCGTGGTGTCGACAACATTGCCAGTCAGGGTTAGAGGGATCCTGCAATAAACAGGATATGACCCTGGTCCTTATTGGACCATCGGGGTTTCCTCCCCCCTCACCAACAAATGTTGACGTCACCTCGTTCCTTAAGTGACATCGAAATAACTTACAAACTAACTAAAACGGAAATAAAATGAAACACAGAAGTGTTACTTTTGTGGTCCAGATCATTAACGAAACGTGATGTCAATATCAACATAAGTTAAGGTCAGGGGATTCTCACTCCTAATTAGAAAATAGGTCATCCTCCTGCCTTATCCCATGAAGGTAAAGAGACACGACACGATGTCTACTAATTAGTAAAAATGCAAAAAAATAATTGTTTTATTAAATTAAACATTAAAAAAAATTAAATAAGTACATCACAAATGGACCACAGGACACTTCGTGGGCTTCAGGTGCAGTATTTCCGTACATGAAAAAGAAACACATATTAATACAAATCACACAATTATACATTTCAACTATCTAACAATCACTATTATAAAACATCCTAAAATCCTATCCTTTTTCTATCCCTATTATAAAATGAATCTATAAAAGAAAATTTGTTTTTACATTTAATTTTATATGTAACAAATTTCATTCGTTTCTTATTTCGTAAAGAACTAATATTACATAACGAACTTATATTGGATTTCGAAATCCTATTCATATTCGACTTTTCAAACTTTTTCGCGCCTTTCTTCATTTTACTGTCATTCCTATTTTTATTCATAAAAAAACTTTTTAATCTAGGAATGACATGCGAACTTTTTTCTGACATATTACTTTTTCGAAAATTACTTTGACATCCGTCATTCGAGACATCTATCACTTGTGACTGTTGTGACTCATTGTCATCAATGTCAATCGATGTCAACATAAAATTCATGTCAACATTAAATTCAAAATTAAATTTTTTGTAAATTATACAAAATTTTTCAAAATTCAAAATTATGCTATTCCTGCTAATAAAATCACAACCCAACACTATGTTTGGTACAATGTCCCTTACAACAACGAATCGCTGTGTAAACAACACGTTATCTATCAAGAAACATACATTAGTTTTCCCTACTATTGAAAGTTTTCCACCACTCACATTTCGTAGTTCAGCGTTCACCATGTCCACACTGAGACCTAGACTGTCTACTACCGTCTGTGATATTACCGACACACTCGCACCGGTGTCCACCAAGGCGTCTATTTTCTGACCACGACACTCAATAGATAAAAACGGCGTACGCTTACTTGTGTTGTGATTGTCCTGCACCAACGTCAGCTGCATACAATCCTCTTCTCTACTTACAACAATATTATTATTAGATTGTGGGGACGTCTCAGTCGTCCTCCAAGATGATGTCGTGATGGGCATCATCGGGGCTTGAGCTCTAAAATCATTCAATTCACTTGCATCATACAAATCATGGGGTTTTTCGTTTGGCGTGCGAGAGGCACAATGATTGGGAGTTGGCACATTTTCTAACTCCGGCACAAAATAAACACATTGATTAGATTTATCACCACTGCTAGAATCACACATATTAGGGGCACATTCCTCGAAGCACTCAAGATTATACAATTGTCTCACTACTTTTTTCAAATGCGTTTTGTCGACGTAGATTTGCGACATCAATTTGCTGCGTGTGACAACGTCGGTTGTCCGCAGGAATTGTTGTATGAATAACTGTTCTGTAATTGCGTTCCCGGCACGAGCGGCCAGAATATCCAACGCATACAGGTATTCCAACGAATTTTCGTTGAAATACTGTTTTCTCGCAAAAAATTCAGCAAGTGGGTCCGATACAAGACCAAACTCCCTGACAAATTCCTTCTTCATTTCGTCGTAGTCTTTAACCATATCGACGATCTTATCGTAGAAATATCGGGCTGCGCCCGTGCAGAAAGCTCCAACGACGATTTTCTTGGCCTCGCCTTCGTAGCCTTGCAGAGCCGTCATTATTTCGTAGCTCCGAAAAAAAACTTCGACATCTCCGTGGATGCCGTCGAACAATAAGACCTCCATCTTCACCAAAAGGTCTGAAACATGGAAACTACAGTATAGATCTGCGAAGATTTGCGCCTAACACCATAAGAAGCCCTACACTGGGATTCTATTAAATAATAAATGTAATTTCGATATAAATCTTTACTGCGGCACCATGGCCGATATATTCCTATAGCTACTACAACACGCGACCGCGGAATCGTCTGGACTCAAACAAACTACTCGCGTAGGTAATGACAATCCATTCGATATTTTGAATACTGATTTAAACATAAATCAACCATAGACAATGCAAGGAGGTATCATATCCTAACAATATGATACCACAGTACCTATGTGAAAATAAAAAAAACCTTAATAACTCAATTCTTAATTCAAAACTCAATTCAAACACTTTCAAACTCAATTTGAAACTGTTGAATTCGATAAAACCAAAGTTATTGCTACTTCCAAACAACAACAACAGCTCCCTAATTGATATTAGAGTTAGTTTTATTAAATCTGTAGGTATTGTGGGGATCAGGCGTTATAAATAAAAAGAAAACTATTTTCTTTGATTTTGATTTAATTACGGCCATGCGCCGATCAGCAAAACTTATACAATAATGTTTTCATAAAACAAAAGCGATTATTATTTAAGTGAGGTCTCAACACTTCACATTACCTATATATCCTGAAAAACTAAATAGGTTGACGTTTTGTCTCATTCACGTGTTCTGAATAAGATAAATAGGTACATATGTACCTATTTATCGATGTTTGTAATCATCGTCAAATCATACTTATCTTTAGTTCTCGCCTCATTATTAATTAAATCATATTCATCAATAAGTAGTGTTCGTTGTATATGTATATGGTAGAGCATGTGGTGTTATACCTATAATTGATTGTACAATTAGATTTAAATAAATTACTAGCTTAATTGTCCTCAATCAGCAATAGTTTGACTTCAGAAATTCTGAGATCGGACGGTTTCCGAAACGCAAATTAAAATTAAATTACCTAATTCCCAATTAATCTCCAATTAATTGTAGTTTGGGTTTCTGAAAGAAAAATGTGACAGACTGTCAACAGTCTGTTAACAGTCTGTCAGTGCCCATACAAATCTCAAACCATTTCTAGATTTGGGTTTCCGAAAGCATAATCACATGATTTACAAACTGTCAACGCTTGAAAAATTTATTGAAGAAATTCGACCAATTAACTGAGAATCAAATAAATTTTACCAAGTATTTACATTGTTCCAGTCAATTGAGTTAAATGTTCCCTTAAATTATGATTTTTAAATTTATTTCATTAAAAGTGATAATTCGTTCTGTGGTTCGTTACGGTGTCAAAAACATTTTATCTAGAGCTACACGTTAGGTGGCGCTAGGGATCAAATAATTTTGTTGATTTGTACTGCAATAAGTACCAACAAAAAAAAACATTCAGAGATAATGGATACAATATGTATGATGAGTACTTATTCGATTGAGTTCAGTCAGGGTGGCCAAACTATAATAATAAACCAATAATTAGCAGTCAATTACCTAATTGTGAGATAATTTTCGTTTCAGAAACCCAAGGTGCTTTTAATTGGGAATTAATTGTGACAGTCTGTTAGCTAATTTTAATTTATATTGGCGTTTCAGAAACCGACGGTAAGTGACGGAAATAATAAAAAAACCCATACTATTTTAATAAGTTTGAAAGTATTGTGAGGAGCCCGTGGCGCAGTATTTCGCGCGCTCGGCCTGCGATCGTTGAAGTTAAGCAACATTCATGATGGACAGTCACGGGATGGGTGACCAAAAACTATCTCGAGCTCCTCCGAGCTTCGGAAGGCACGTTAGGCAGTTAGCCCCAGAAACTCGTCAAAGGTGTTTTCCCCTTTTTTGTTGTATACAGATTCATCAAATTGAAAAATGACCTTGAAATAGCATGATTAGGGTCAGTTTTCACGACAATTACCATACTTAATCAAAATATAACAAATACAATTAGGTAGATTTGTGAACTAAAGATCATGTACACAATGTTAAATTACCTGAGAACTTTAGTAAGTACGGTCGCCAGCACGTCGGGTTACTACAAATGTCAAAATGTATTAATTGAAACTGAACTCTAAGTGTTGGTCATAAGGTTGAATTTTATTTAAAGAAATTTTACAGTTTGTAGTAACCTGACGTGCTGGCGACTGTACCTTTTTTTTTTTTTGTGACTGGCTGAAATGCGTTTATGCATCCCTCGCCCCTGGGTGCAGGGGTGATTCGAAATGTGGGACTCACCTTCGGGGGTCCTACCCACTAAAACTCCCAGTATTTGCTCTCGTGGCAGTCATTGGTAATGGGGGATTGGGGTGACAGTCTCCCCTGATACCTGACAGCCGCGGCCCGGCTATCTAGGCCCCTTCGCGGCTGGAAGATGGCAGAGCAAGTTTGGCCACCTTCCTAGACGGTGCAAGCCGTGCGATGTCAGCGATAGTACACCCACCATCGCCGACGTGACTTCACTATGGGGGAATGAGGCGATCATACTGTCGCCTCCTTCTCCCCAGCCGTCTGCGGCGGATAAGAGCCGCGTGGGCATCCGCTTGGCGAGCCCTCTCCGCTGTCTCCTTTTGGAAGACCACGTTCTCACAAAAGGAGACTACCGCTTGCCACGATCTGTCACTGACCAGCATCTCACTAACTATGCTGGGCAGTGAGAGATCTGGCCCTACCACTGCCACGAGGTCCCGACGCTGCGCTGACCACGCGGGACACACTTCGAGTGTATGCTGCGCAGTGTCCAGCACCGCGTCGCACTCGTGGCATTTGGGTAACTCCTCTCGCTGAATGCGGTGCAGGAACTTACCGAAGCACCCATGCCCGGTAAGAACCTGCACCAGTCGAAACGTCAGCGTCCCGTGACGCCGATCTCGCCATTCGGCCAGAAAAGGGCGAACCGCCTCCACCGTGAGTGCGCCTGCTATCGGAGACTCCAACTGGAGTCGCCATTCAACAAGCAGCTCCTCCTCCGCCCGCTGCTTGACCACAGCAAGCTCCGCCGGGGCCAGCTCCTCTCCGCGCCCGCGAGACTCCCTCCTAGCCAGGTACATCTTGCTGAGAACTGCTGCCTCTAGCTCCCACGGGGGTGTGCCTGCTAACAGACATGCCGCCGTCCCAGATACGTCTTGTACCCCCTTATAATGCGGATGGCTATTACCCGTTGCGGTCTTCTTAGGAGGCGGCAGTTCTCCTCACTTAGGGAGTCCGCCCACACGGCAGCTCCGTATAGAGCCATGCTGCGGATCACCCCGGCAAATAACGCTCTACAGGTAGCGTTCGGGCCGCCAATGTTGGGCAGTATATGACCCAAAGCCGCTGCTGCCTTTACCAATCTTGGCGCCAGCTGACGGAAGTGTTCCGCAAAGTGCCAGCGCCCGTCTAGAATGAGCCCCAAATACTTGATGTGGGGCTTCAAGGGGATCGGAACCCCTCCCACATCAATGTTGGCCCCGGCTGGAGGCCTCATCCTGGGACCATGAAAAATGAGGGCCTCCGTCTTACGGACCGCCACCTCTAGCCCAAGCAGCTCAATCCTTTCCATGACCAGCTGGGTTCCTACGCCAGCCAGTCTCCTCGCCTCCCAATAGTCAGCCCCCCTTGCGGTGACCAGAGTGTCATCCGCGTAACATAAGAGACTCATCTTTGGGAGGAGGACACCGCGAAGAACCCAGTCAAAGCCAAGGTTCCAGAGAAGTGGGCCCAAAACCGAGCCCTGTGGGACTCCGCGCGTCATGGACCGGGTCACCAGCCGTCCCTCCACATCCACGTATACAACTTGACGGTCCTCAAGGTAGGACTCGAGTATTCTCCTCAGATACATCGGGACGCGGTGGTATCTAAGGGCGTCCCTGATCACGGAGTAGGGGAGGGTGTTAAAAGCGTTTCGGATATCCAACGAGACCGCCACCACCTGCTCACCCCTCTGAGTCGCTCTCTGCGTGAGGTGCTTAAGGGCCATAACCGCGTCGATAGTGGACCTTTTCCTGCGAAACCCATACTGTCGGTCCGATAAGTTAGGGCCCACCTCCTCTAAATGTTTACAGACTCGCTCTGCCAGGATTCTCTCTAGCGTCTTGGCAAGTTCGTCCAGCAGGACAACCGGACGGTATGCTTCAGGGGAATCCGCAGGCCTCCCCTCTTTCCGAAGGAGACATAAGCGTCCTTTCTTCCACGCCCTAGGGAACTCACCAGCTTCCAGGCAGCTGTTATATAGCGCGAGGAGGTGTTCCCCAAGGTGTTCCATGATTAGAGGGAGAGCTCTCCCCGGTATTCCATCTGGCCCGGGGGCCTTCTTCTTCCCCCTCATCCGGTCGATGGCGGCTTTAAACTCACTCTGAGTGATAGGCGTGAAGCCGTCGTTCACCTCCGGAAGGCCCCTTCCGGCATATGACGCCAGCGGAGGTACATAAGGGACGTCTTCTGGGAATAGTCCCGCTACCACCCGACCGAGGAGTTCCGGGTCCATCAATTCCGTGGAGGGCGCCTGGCCTCCCATCTTTTTCCGTACCATACGGTACGGTCGCCCCCACGGATCCTGGTTCAGGCTCTCAAGAAACTCCTTCCATGAGCTCTCTTTGGACTTGCAGATAGCATCCTTCAGGGCCTTTCGCGAGGTCACGTAGGCCGCCCTAAGGTCTACTTCTTCCCCATCCCGCTGGATGGCGACTGTACCTATGCAATGCAACTATTTTAACGCATGTACAATTTGAATTACTTAGGTGTGCAGTCTTGAAAATCCTTAATTAAAAATCCTTCAAAAATTACCTACATAAATTTGAAATAATACTTTTCGTTCAAGCCGGAACGACTCTATTATATTAAGTTGTTATAAATCCATTTTTATAGAATAAGATCGGAGTTGAAACTGCAAGGTCTGGGAGAAATATGACTTCATTTATTTGGAACGTGGCAAAGTATACTCTATTTGTATTGTGCGCTTGCCTCGTTGTATTGCAGATCTGAAAATCTTTGAGCAGAAACACACTTTGCTTTGTAACTTAATTCGAGTTAATCAATACTTAATGTGAAAGTGTGTTTTGTCAATTGCAATCAGATCGATGTGATTCTTGACATGGGGGTAGTTTGGGAGCTGGAAAGGAACATTGGTTACTTTTTATCCCGGAAAAATATCACATTTCTGATACCTCCGTCAGAATAACAGCACTGCTGGGTCACTTTGCTCATCTTTAAGAGACCCGGCAGCATTATGCGGAGTCGGGTTTTGGTTGGCTCACACACACACCTTAGCGTTATTTTTCTTGTATAATAATTCTTTAGTTTAACGAAAGTTCTACGAAAAGTATAGAATTTCGAATTGCATTTGATTGGCTACTGAAGCGTTCCACGAAACCTCTCCAGGCTACAAAGTATCTGTATCCCAAATTTTAGCAAAACTCGATCAGCCGTTTTGGCGTGATTGAGTAAGAAACATCCAAACATCTAAACTTTCACATTTATAATATTAGTAGGACTAGAGGCTCGTGAGTACCCGTTCCCGTGGGAATATCGAGATAAAATATAGCCTGTGTCACTCATGAAGAATGTAGCTCTCTAATAAAGAAAAAAAAAACAAATATTAGGTACCAGTAGTTTTTGAGTAAAATCCATAACAAATAAACAAACATTCAAACATTCAATTAAACAAACAATAAATAAATGACCGAAATAATTTTATTTTAATATCGTTCTAAGCCACCTATTATTTGATTCCTTTATTTTCAACCCATCATTTGAATATCTTAACGCATTTTGCGCTTTAAAATAATGCTTTAAATGTCATGTTGTTTTCCATTCACGAGTTAAAGAGTGAAATAACTAATGCAAAAAGTCATCGTAACTTTTCAGAACATTAATTAGGCGTAACAGTCCCCAGTACGTCCTACTGAATTTACAATCCAATAATAATATTCAAAGTCTAAATAATTAACTGGCGTTTTCAATTTAATTAATTAAAACTTTAGAACAGAGCGTACTGACGCAAGTTAATAATTCCTAATTATTTCAACTTACCCTTTATTAGGCCTTCCTTTACGATTCGAATAGAATAAAATAAGTTTATCAACGTAAGATTTTATATAGCGATAACAGAGCAAAAGAATAGTTCTAAATTCACTAATCAAAATATCACTTCTATCCTAAAAACTGTCGTTATATTCGAAAGCTATCGTTGTCGTAATCATGATCGTATTTTTTGTATGAAAACCAGAGCAGGCAGCAACTCTGTCGATGGTATGAGTTACAAAAATTCAAACGCTATTAGACAGCCAGCAGCGGGCCGATCGCGGTAATTCTATGACACATTAGTCAAGTGTACATGCAGTTGACATGTAAAACCATTTATGATTACGCGCAGCTTTGACAGTGCGACAACTTTTTCTGTTCCGGTGATCATCTTTGGAACTAAAACAGTTTTCATACGACAGTTTATTTTGACAGCTAATTTCGTATTGCAAGTGGTTCCTCTGTCACGGATGTCACCGGATCAGACAGGATTGTAGGACTATAGGTTTGCGTGACGTGTGCGTCGTTATGTCATTACGGCAATACGAAGTCAAACGTCAAGACCCAAACGCGATGAAGACGCGCTGCATAGAATTACGGCGATTGGCCCTCAGTACCTATCCCTAGCATGAAAAAGTATCGTTATATGCGTTTTCGTTATATTTTGTTGTCGTTATAGTAATATTTTGTGTGAAAACCAGAGCAGCACTTCTTTCAGTCGTATGAGGAACAAAACTTCAATAGCCTTTGAAGCAGTATAGTTTTAAGCGTTTTCTTTATCGTTGTCGTGATAGTAAATATTTTATGTGAAAACCAGAGCAGCGCCTCTTTCGATCGTATGAGGGACTAATATTTAATAGATATTTGAAATCAGCACATTGACAGCTATTGACGGATGGTATAGTCACAGTAGTATAGTTACATAGTAGACTTGTAATACAGGTGGTATAATTTACTATTTAATTACGATTACTGCAACGACAGTTTTCATGCATGGGCTACTGTTGATAAACCCAGTTGTGTAGAAAGGCTAAATAAATGCTAAAAATTGTTAGATTTTTATCCTAACACTTATTCGAATATGCAAACACAGTTCCACAGGAAAAACATAACCCTCCTTCTGAAGCAATAGGGTAATAAATATCATCTAATATCGGCAAATCAGCACGGTGAGGAAAGCTAATTTAGCTGTATCAATGTAATGTAAAAATGTGGATAGATTTTAATGTAAAGAAAGAAAAGAAAGAAAGAAAATGTATTTATTGACACAAACATGAGAAAATATTATTTTTGAGAACTTAACTTAAAAAAATTTATGTGACAGATCTCACGGCTGCGTCAAATTAGGAAGCCAATTCAGCATGATGCAGCAGGTTTGTGAGACCTGACGCTGATTTTCCATTGGCACCTTATGATTGTTTGTGGTGCCTCTTTCCAAACCATGTCACACCTTGTTTTGCTCAGCGTGCTCTTCATCTTGCACACGCGAGGACCTCTTCTTCTTCATACGATACGGGCGTTTTCCGCAACTCGATGTCTTATTGCGCCTATTTTGCATGAGGAGGGTTTGCAGCTAGACTACTCCAGCCAGCCCATCTGTCAGGAAATCACACAGCAGCGAGCTGTCAGTGGTACCTGTGGTGATACCAAAGTAGAAAAGGTGTTTCTTAAAATTACCATGTCCTGTTATAGCACCCTCCTCTATAACCCCACTGACAACGCAATACGCGTGGCCCAATTTTATTTAGACAAGATTTAAAGCCGAATAGTTGAGACGCTAAGAAGAAGAAGACGGATAGAAGCGTGCGTTTAATCGATAGGTTAATGAGGATAGGTAAATCTTACTAATATTATTTCATGCGAAAGTTTGGATGTTTCCTACTAACTCACGGCAAAACGCCTGAACAGATCCAGGTAAAATTTGTAATAGAGATAGATTATGGTCTAGAATAGAGTACAGGCTACTTTACTTCGTGAAAATGACTCATTTTCACGGGAAAATATCGTGCAGTTAACGCGAGCAGAGCCGAGGGCGGAGAGCGTGTAGCCTATAATAATCTTAATGATACCTACTTGCGAATTTCACTATCAAATTGTAATATGAATTAATCAAAACAGACTAGCAGTTTCCGAGATAAGCGCTCTCAAACAAATACACAGCTTTATTATTATTAGTATGGAATCCGATTTATTTACGCGGAACAAGAGAGGTTATTTATAAATTTCACTTTAACAAAGACGTTACCCAGGGGATGTCTCGTATTTTATAAACAACGGTTATAAATAAACACTCGTTTGTCAGCCGGGAAAATGTGAGTGAGAGAGGCGTCGTTAAGAATACGCCCTCGTGGCTCTGAAAATTATTTATCGTTAGCATTTATTCATTCAGAACGCATAGTTCAAGTGTAAGCAGAACATGAAAATGATACTAGACACCCAAGCACAGCTTTAAGGCAAGTTATTGCATAATTTTTGCACCTACATTGCTATGTGAGTTAAAAGTAATATAGCAATGATCAAACTCACATAGCAATGTACAACAAATTGTATGCAAAAACTTGCATTGTGTAAAGGTTGGAGTCTGAACATTGCTATGTTACTTAAAACTCACTTAAGTAACAATGTACTGGATGTATGTATGGATAACTTGTCTCGTGTAAATTCAGCCTTTGTGGAGAGCAAAAAAAGAGCGAAATGTATGAAAAGATTGAAGGATGTGAATGTACCTAGTAAAAGAAGAGTGCCAAAATCGTAGCAGGTGGTCATCCATAGTCTTTGCCTACCCCCATAGGAAACAGGCGTGAGTATTATACATACTTTTCTTTAAATACATACCTACATACCGTACCGTACCGTTTTCTTTCTAGAGTTGACATCACAGTGAACTTTAAAGTTCAATATTTTGCCATACATGCAGAGCGAAGCCCTTTTCATTTAACCGACTTCTAAATCAAAAAGGAGGAGGTTCTCTATTCGTCTGTATGTATGTTTTTTTTTTGTGTATGTCCACCGATTACTCGAAGACGGATGGACCGATTGAAATGATTGAAACGTTATTACATCAGGATGGTTTCCAAGTTGGTCCCATTTTTGAAATTTACCGTACCGTTTTCTTTCTAGAGTTGGCATCACAGTGAACTTTAAAGTTCAATATTTTGCCATACATGCAGAGCGAAGCCAAAGTCATTTATCTTCGCTCTCGATACCTAAGTCCTGTTTAACTTCTTTGTCGTCCTTCAAGTAATACCTAAATTGGAAATGTCTAACTGTTGTCATTCCACTATGTTTGTTTGCGGTGTTCTGGTTGTAATGGAGTTTGGTTATTACAGTTTCATTGGCTTGACTGATGTGTGCCGGAAAATAGAAAAAGGGACGATCACCTTCGACCAGGATAAAACCTGGGAACCTCGACAGTGGCCTACTTTTGAGGTAATAAGATAACCTCCTTCTTTTTTTGAAGTCGGTTAAAAATAGGCTATTTGAAAACTAAAGTAATGTAGTGGCACGCTGTATCACAACGTACTAGGGGGCTGAATAAAAGAATAGTTGCACTGTTAGGCTAATTATTCCCATGAAACGATTCTACCTTGTATAACATAGCTATATTTATAGACTTGGGATCTTGCCCTGAGGATACGTCTTAGAATACGTCTACTAACAATAACACAAGGCTTTCTTTTTAAATTCACCACATCCATGGTTTGAAATGACGATACTTTCCAAAGAGGCTTATACAGGATAATTTTTTTATCAGTGCACAAATTTTTAGGATCGACTCAGAATCGGTAAGTGAACAACTTTCTCCTAGAAACATAGGTCGAAATATGAAAATTTTTTTTTGACCTTTCATACAAATCGGACTGATCACGTGATCGAATTAGTATGGGAAGTCCAAAAATTTTTGTCGTATTTCGACCCATGTTTCTAGGAGAAAGTTGTTCACTTATCGATTCTGAGTCGATCCTAAAAATTTGTGCACTAATAAAAAAATTACCCTGTATAGATAAAGAATTTATTTATATGAGCAGTGGACTGTATATCATCATGTCAGCCGAACGACGCCCACTGCTGGGCATAGGCCTCCCCAAGGATTGTGGACTGTATATCTATACTAATATTATAAAGCGAAAGAGTTTGTTTGTTTGGTTGAACGCGCTAATCTCAGAAACTACTAGAGTTCTTTCTTTATTTTTGAGTTGGATAGTCCATTTATCGAGGAAGGCTATGTAACGTGATGTTAGGTATATAGCATATTATGCTTTATACCTAACATCACGTTACGACTAACAGAAGCGGAGCAATAATGAAAAACGTTGCAAAGAGGTGTTTTTTTAGTATGGTTTTTCGTATTCCTCGAATTAACACAGATGAAACTGCGCAGCACAGCTAGTGATGCATATGACAAAACTGTTATTAAACATGTAGCTCATCGTAAGTATCGATTTGCTAATATATAAACTACTACAATTCATAAGCATTAATTTTATTTAATCTATATGAATAAAAATTTATTGACTTGACTTGACTTGACAAGCTGGTAACATTTAGGCCAAGAAAGTAGGTAAATACAAACCATTGAAATATTGTTTTTTTTATTTATCAAGAAATCGTTTATGCAAATAATACAAGAGAGTAGGTACTTACAACATTTGATTTCAATAATCTCAATAATTCCTCGCTCATATTAGCCCGGGGCGAGTTATGAAAATGCAATCTAAATGTCGGTGCAGCAAGAAATGACGCGCTGCAGATTGGCTCCACCAGCTTTGATCAATTTGCGGCTCAATCAACTTCAACAACAATCAACGAACTAATAGCTTTACCGAAGTCTGTTAGTCTCGTTCATGAATGTTCATGAGAAATTAACATAAATATAACAAGAATAATATTTCTGCTTAAGTACATCGTTGCGCCGCGCGATCCTTGTACGCTGCCTAAACGAAAACGTGGCCAGCGTCAACTTATAATAAAACTTATTGCTTATAATATAAGCAAAACGTTGTATTATAGGTTAAGTTATATTATATTATAATACTAGCGCTCCGCTCGCGACTTCGTCTGCGTTCCCTGTTTATCCCGTTAGAGAGGGAATTTTCAAAAATCCTCTCTTAAGGACACAGCACATTACATCAACTCGGAAAGGGATCGACACCGTATCGCCTTTCGCCTCGCGGTCAACCAGGCGTCAACCTAACGTAAGCACTAGCACGTAACCAAACCGGTACCCCTAGTATGAGTTTGGCAAACTGTATTCGTAATCGAAAATTATCGCTCTATCTCTTTCATGTCCTTTGGCTGCTTTACCGACATGAGCAGTTCATCCGATAGTTTTCGTAAACGTTGACAGTTAAAATCAACTCATACTAGGGGCACAGATCAGCAGCGTGTCGGTACGGCTAGGCGACGCCGCGCTTACCGCTCGCTGGTCCCGAGGCGAGGCGATTACGTTACGATTCCGATTAGTGTGCTTTGCAGTAGGGAGTTTCATACAAAGAATACTGAACCGCTCGAGTTGATACGCTTACGTTCCGTTTGCGAGTTGATATATATGCTTATATACCTTTAGTGCTCCCCTACACTCCCTAAGGAACATACATGCCAAACAGCTTCTTGCGCCCAGTAGTTTTGTCTGTACGTAATTGTCTGTCAGTCAGTCAGTACCGCAAAAGTTTTATATAATTACTAACTTTCCGCCCGCGGCTGCGCCCGCGGCTGCGCCCGCGGCTTCGCCCGCGTGGACTACACGATGTGATTTTTTCCGGGATAAAAAGTAGCCTATGTTCCTCTCCGGGCTACAAAGTATCTGTGTCCCAAATTTCAGCCAAATCCATTCAGCCGCTTTGGCGTGATTGAGTAACAAACATACAAACATCTAAACTTTCACATTTATAATATTAGAAGGATATAGACTAGAGGATCCTCGCGGTTTTACCCGCGTGGTACCCGTTCCCGTGGGAATATCGGGATAAAATATAGCCTATTTCACTCAGAAAGAATGAAGCTTTCTAATGATGAAAGAGTTTTCTAAATCGGTCTAGTAGTTTGAGAGCCTTTTCAATGCAGACAAACAAACAATCAAATCTTTCCTCTTAATAATATTAGTAGCTATAGAAAATAAGGAAGCGTAACAAAGTAGGGATGTAAAAAAATCTAATTATCCGTCTGATTGTAGTGAAACAGAATCATCTGCTATCTGCGCCTCCACCACCGGGTAACAGGGTGCCTACCATAAACTTTAAGACAGCGATTCAAAAATAGCGCGATGCAGAATAAGTTCCTAAAATGAATTGCTTTCTTTCGTACTATTATGACCTTTTTAAAACCGGATCGCAAATGAATTGCTAAATGTGAATGACCGAACGATTTGTGTCCTTATTTCTTCTACCCATTTCTTTCACTCGATTCTGTCATGCCCGGAGAGTGAAAGGGACGGGTTTAACCTGCAGGTGTCCTGTTAGCTTGGCCGAGTTATAAGTCAAATAAGAGTTGATGACAGCTCAGCGGCTGTGAAATGTCATTGAATGATCACTGAATCGCTGCCATTGATATTAAGCTGTCGTGGTACGAATAAGCGAAGCAGTTCAGTTTAGGTCCTAAACAAAACCGCAATAAGAGTTAATGGTTGGCACCCTGGTTTAGCCGATCCAAATCCGAGCTATCTTCGGCCTATCGACTAATTTGCATCGCCGCTGAATTTTACGACGGGACTTAAAATTCCCGACCGATCGTTGGTCGGACGATTTGAAAGTACTTTGGAGTCACTTTGGGGTGCGCCTATAAATATTGAAAGCTGAAGTTGAAGCACTCTGAGTATCATCTGTTAAACTAACATCTCGGTTAATGAATAAGGTAATAATAAAGTTTCTTACATTCAAAGTAGTAGTATACGGGCAAATAACAAAAAAAAAAACGGGTTGCACTCCGGAAGTACCGGCAGAAAAGGGCTGCCTAGACGTTTTTACAAAAAAAAAGGAATTTGACAAAAAAAGAAAAAATACGATCTAGATTTCAACCGAGGTCTTCTGGCTTCAATGCTACCCGTTATCTAACCTGAGTAAAGTTGTAATAGCAATACTATTGCTATTACAACTTTGGAATCGGTGGCAAAAATTGCCTTCGTATTCTAATCACATTGTACCAGTTTTTGTCCGTCATACGAATTTTCGATCTATCGATCTGACGGTCACATAATCTTGACGCGAGTTTAACATTTTTTACCCATCACAAAAAGTGCACAACGCTGCTGAAGAAGCTTTCACTTCAAAAATAAACACATAATTAAGTGTGAACTTTATGAGCCTTCATCATCATCATCAGCCTATTAACGTCCACTGCTGGACATAGGCCTCTCCAAGAGTACGCCATCGAGCACGATCAGTGGCTGCTCTCATCCAGCTCTTGCCAGCCACCCTGCAAAGATCGTCGCTCCACCTAGTCTGAGGGCGTCCTACACTACGTTTGCCGATTCGCGGTCTCCACTCTAGAACTCGCTTACCCCAGCGGTTATCGGTCCTGCGGCTTATATGGCCGGCCCACTGCCACTTCAGTTTGCTAATCCGGTGGGCTATGTCGATTACTTTGGTTCTCTGTCGGATTACCACGTTCCGGATTCTATCCTTTAAAGAAACTCCGAGCATATGAGCATATGAGCCTTGCCTGGTCATAAACCACCAAGTTATTCGTAGATGGTAAAAAACCAAGCAACGCTGAATTCATCATTACTATTTGATTGAATCAGGCGTCACTTGGCGGAAGTCCCTAACCATTGTGAAAAATAAATATATGTAGCTTTCTTCCGCAAATAAAATATTTGCGGAAGAAAGCTACATATATTTATTTTTCACAAAAATTCATCATTACTGACAACCTTATAGCATATGCTCGTATAAGCAAAGGTAAAGTACCTATAGATAACGTCACGTAAAAAGGCCGCTGGGGAAGTATCTGCGCAGAATATATATTTTTAATTTTAGCTTATACCATCACTTCCAACGCACTATGAAGTTGATATTATTAATCTACAAAAAGCATTATTTACACATAAATTATAAAACACAGCCTAGTTCTTTAGTGTGTGACTGTCTGTACCTATGCGCAAACACATCCCTCCACTGTCGCTCAGTGACCTTTTTACCACACTTTTATTAGCTTCACTTGTAACTAAGTCACAATGTAAGAAAATCTTGGAATTCAATTTTAACCTACTTCTAATGGTCGTATTGATTTGACACTTTGCAAGTCTATATGGATCCGATGACAATACAATAATTTGCTACCATCGAGCTGATCTGATGGAGTCAAGAGGTGGGCAATAGAACTCTTCAATGGCTGCTAGGAAACCCCTCGAGTTTGGCTCATTTGTTTTGTTCTGATGAGACCTATTCGCTTCGCTACACTTGATGGTAGGGTCTGATGATTGAGCAAGGAGGAAGCCAGTGTCACTCCTAAATGACCAATAGGAAACACCTCGAGTTCTGGCTCATTTGCTTCGTTCTGATGAGACCTATTCGCTACAATTGATGGTGAGGGTCTGATGATGGAGCAGGAAGGAGGCCAGTGACACTCCTTAATGACCAATAGGAAAACCCTCGAGTTTGGACTCATTTGTTAGTTCTGATGAGACCTATTCTCTGCACTTGGTGGTGAGGGTCTGATGATGGAGCAGGGAGAAAGCCATTAGCACTTCTTAATGACCACTAGGAAAAACCTCGAGTTTGGGCTCATTCGTTTCGTTCTGATGAGACCCATTCGCTACACTTAGTGGTGAGGGTCTGATGATGGACTAGGGAGAAAGCCAGTGGCACTCCTTAATGACCACTAGGAAACCCCTTGAGTTTGGACTCATTTGTTTCGTTCTGATGAGACCTATTCACTACATTTGGTGATGAGGGTCTGATGATAGAGCAAGGAGGAAGTAAGGGTTCGGCACGCGCATCCAGTAACTAATTGACTCCACTTGAATTTGTAAAACTAAGTACATACAATCACGCCTTTGAGTTATAGTGTTTACGGGATGAGCAGACAGATGAAGGGACTGTGAAATCTATTACCATCCATCCATGGCTTGCCATTTGTTAAAATAAAAAGTATAAAATAAATATGTAGTTTAAAAAACTAAAGAAACACACTTTTATAGGAACAGACTAAAAAGTACAAAATAACCGTCTATTCAGTAACTAAATTAAAATTAACATTTTGCAAAGCATGCATTTCAAGTATCTAATATTGACAACGCGCACCACGCTTTTTAATTTCAGTTACTGAATAGACGGTTATTTTGTACTTTTTAGTCTGTTCCTATAAAAGTGTGTTTCTTTAGTTTTTTAAACTACATATTTATTTTATTACGTGACGAGATTTGTAATACCCTATAATGTAATATACATATATAACTGCTCACACATATAGTTATATTTGTTTGCACTTCTTTGTGAAATGTAGTGGATTAAACCCAGTTGTTCTGCAACGGCTGGTGCACATACCACATACCAGTGTGCCTACCATCAACTTTAAGACAGCGATTTAAAAATAGCGCGATGCAGAATAGGTTCCTAAAATGAATCGCTTTCTTTCGTACTCTGACCTTCTAAAAACTGGATCGCAAATGAATTGCTAAATGTGAATGACCGAACGATTTGTGTCCTTATTTCTTCTACCCGTCTCTTTCACTCGATTCTGTCATGCCCGGAGAGTGAAAGGGACGGGTATAACCTGCAGGTGACATGTTAACTTGGCCGAGTTATAAGTCAAATAAGAGTTGATGACAGCTCAGCGGCTGTGAAATGATCACTGAATCGCTGTCATTGATATTAAGCTGTCGTGGTACGAATAAGCGAAGCAGATCAGTTTAGGTTCCTAAACAAAACCGCAATAAGAGTTGATGGTAGGCACCCAGGGCCGTCAGTTGCAGGTGGCTTTGATTGCAAGGCGGTCTCGCCACGTGTCAGACCTTTGATACTCAGTGATTGGAACATTCTGTAGAATAGAACTTTTTAGCCGACAACTTGTATTGAACAAAAATGTGGGGATGATGCAACTTGGTAAAGGAAGACTGATGGTATGTCTTCCTTCCGGGCTAGGGTGTTGTTAGCCCGGGGACAACTGTCCGGTGGCTGTATGTCGGAGATTCTATATATAGAAAGTGGTGGTAAGAACTCCGTAAGCGCGATGTAGGTTCTGCGTACAATCAGTGGTTATGTGCGCGTCGTCTAGATGTCGCCACAGTATATAAATAAACTCTTTCCCCCTTATTACAAAACGTGGACTAAAATTGTCCTGGTTTAAAACTGGCACTAAACTGGGGTTGTCACTTTCATTTTCCAAATGAAAGACAGAATTAGCATCATTTTTAAACCAGGTCTAAATTTAAACCACGTTTTGTAATAAGGGGGTTTAGCTTCAATCTTAGATTATATGTTGATGATTCGACGAAACGAAAAATCTTGGAGATGCTACACAGTTATCGTTATTGCGAGGCGAGAACCGTAAAAGAAATTCACCCATTATCTCTAAATCTTCTAATTCTAATGATAAAGAGGATGGAAAATTACGTTTCCCGGTACGGTAATTTATTTTTCACCAAGGACAAATTAAGTCAAGAGTCACCTTGAAGTGAGCTATGACTTCAAGTGGTAGGTTGACCTTGAACTGACACTATCAAAGGCAATTTATTAGGTTAGGTTAGAAAAATCGACCCGTCTCACAACCTATTTTTTTCTAAATACTTCATTTTCCATTTTGCAATAATAAAAATTGCATTGTGAATGCAAAAAAGTAAAAATTTATATAGGTTAGGTTAGGTTAAATGATAATATTTAACGTTTATTTCACTATTTACCTATAGGCACACGGCCCATATCAGTGTTGTCTTGGTCATCCATTCGTATCCAGGAGAGGCGTGGTTCAACGGGCGAGGAGAAATAATAAATTGCCGGGTACAAAGTAATCAACAATTTTAATCTAAAGTTACACTTCTTCTTATACACTTCTTCTTATTATTGTTAGCAGAATTAGAGATTAATCAAGACGTTCCTCAGAACGCGTGACCCATGAGCCCGATGCAAAACTAACCTTACAATTTTTCTAATTAAAATTATCGAGGCTCAACCTCAGATCAACCCAACTCCCAGATTAGCTAAAATTCACCGACTAGCTATATCGGAACATCGCGATCGTGCTGCCAGCCAGCGCTCTGAGTTACGTCAAGCGAGCTGTCACTGAACTGCAAATTCCAGTGACATTCGCTTTACTTCGATACAATCTGTGCGAAGGATGCAAAAGCGCCGTCACGGCCATACTGACTTGCGCACGTCCCTGTGCGCTCTAATACCGTCGTCTTTGTTCTGGCGTCGAATCTGAAATGATGAAGAATTATCTGAGAGACACAGCTCGTCCATCTCTGACTAGAATAGAAAGGAAGTATTTTCTGTAATCAAATAGCGCCTCTTTAGTTCCAGCCGTAAATAATCGATAATAGGTCTACATCCAGTTTCAGACTCATGTAATCAGTAAACGATGGCCCGGACGTAGACTCCCAGGAGCTAGTCCCTTCATCTGTGTTACTATATCACTACGTGGCCCGGACGTGGACTCCTATGAGCCAGCCCCTTCACATCACAGGTTGTATCCCTTCATCATTGTTACTATGTCACTACGTGGCCCGGACGTGGACTCCTAGAGCCAGTCCCTTCACGTCACAGATTATACACCAAACAGACACACCTTACATGTACACTAAGCTAAGGACGTCGACCGCTAAGCCAGTCCCTTATTGCCATGCCAGTCGTATTTGAAGAAATGCGTGAAATGTGAGACACATGAGAAAATGAAAAATGTCACACACGTGTGAATTCTAAATGGGTACTACATAATATAACTTACGCGATTACATCTCCTCGTTCTCGGAGGCAGACATAGTTTTTGAGCTAGCAGTCATGGTGTGGGAACTCGTTACCGAAAGCGTGTCACTTTCATCATCTGATGAAACTACATTCTCATCTTCCCGACCATGAGCCGCCGTCTCGGCCTCAACATCATTTAATATAGTAGCTATATCGACCAACCCGTCAAAACCTCTGGGTACCGCACGCAAGTTCTCATGGGAATATTTTAGGATACGGTTAGAACCTTCGACATGTTTAAGTTCGTACCTGTCGTTGTCTAAAACATTTACTATAAGAAAAGGCCCTCTAAACTTTCTTTGGAGTTTCGTTGGATTACGCTCACTACATTTCACAAAGACATAATCTCCTTGCGCAAAAGGTTTGACCCGAGCTTTGCTTTTGTTAAATCTAACTACTTCGTTTTGTGCCGCCTTGTCGATGTTCTCTGAAGCCTCTTTCCTGATTGTTTCCAAGTCCAATCTTTCCTCATCGTTATTTGGGGAAATTGCTGCTATACCCAATGATTGCGCCCGTATGCAGAACATTAGTTCCGTGGGAGTGAATCCCGTTACTCTACAGCGGGTGGTATTAAGGGCTAATTGGACTTCTGGGAGTTCATCACGCCATGTTTTATGCGGATCATTTTCTATAATAGTTAGTAGGCACTTTAAAGTTCGCATGACTCTCTCGACTTGTCCGTTAGCCCTGCTAGCGGCTGTTGCTATGAGGTGAAGTTCTATGCCGTGAGTAGTACAGAACTCTCTAAAGTCTGAACTAATGTAGCATCTTCCCTGATCACATATTATCCGTTTCGGTGCACCAAAAAGACAGACTGCTTTCCTTAGTGCTTTAACCGCACAAGCACCATCGAGTGACGGGGTATGCTCTAAGAGGACGTACTTGGTGAAAGCATCGATTATTACAGAAGCGTACTCTTTTCTATCGCTTTTACCGCTTAACTTTCGGGTTATGTCTATATGAATAGTGTGCCAGGGAGTTGCTACCTTAGGTATTGGATGTAAACGAACTTGTTGGGCTCCCGACGGACCCTTTGACGTTTTACATATGATGCATGCGTCAACGAACAAACGAACCTGTTTAGCCATTTGCGGGAACCAATATTGTTCGTACAACTTGTCAAGTGTCTTCTCGGCACCTAGATGTTTAATTTCAGTGTGAATGTGATTGATCAGTGTCCATACAAGTGAATTAGGTACAATGGGTAGCCAGCGACTGATCTTATTACGTTCTACCTTTCGGTAAAGAACGTCATTTCTAACGTCATAGGTGTGGCTGACTGAGTCGGGGAGTCCGTTATTAAGGTGCTTTGTTACAAGATCTTGAATGTACGCGTCTCGCTTTTGTTCGACAGCTAGCCACCCTTGGTGTAACTCTACGAACTTCACAGGTTTGGTTATCGTTTGAGTTAAGGAGTTACTACTCGCGGAACTGCCTGGTACTGGATCTGGCGCTGGGCCTGGAAGAGGATTACGAGATAGGTAATCCGCGTGTTCCATGCTGCTGCCTTTTTTGTGGATAATTTCGAAGTTGTAGGCTTGTAGAAAAGCCCACCATCGATGTACCCTAGGTGTTAAATCTGTTTTCGATTTAGAAGCTTTCAAAGAATTACAATCTGTGAAGACGGTAAAATGTTGCCCGTATAAATAATGTCTAAAATTTTCAACCGCACGAACGACTGCCAGAGTTTCAAGTTCATATGAGTGATACCTTGATTCTGTGTCAGTCGTTCGACGACTAAAGTAAGATATAACGTGAGGGACGCCATTCTTTCTCTGAATGAGAATAGCACCGTAACCGTCGGCACTTGCGTCCGTGTGCAGTTCAATAGGGAGCTCACGATCAAATATGGTTAATACAGGCTCCGTAGTAAGAATTTTGACTATCCGTTTGTGAATGTTATCGTGTACAACCGACCATTTAATCGGGCCCTTTAATCTTGTAAGCGGATATAGGGGTCCTACCAGTCGAGTATAGTTGGGGATAAACCTCCTGAAGTAGGATGCCAATCCTTAAAATTGGCGTACTTGGGAAGCCGTTCTGGGTGGAGGGGCATCAGCCAAAGCTTGAACTTTCCGAGGGTTTGGAATGATCTCGCCTGCTCTGATGACATACCCGAGATAATCCACTTCTTTTTTCATAAATTTGCACTTACGTATGTTAAATGAAAAACCCGCTTTAGAAAGTGCCTTAAGTGTAAGCTCAAGTCGAATCAGGCCCTCAGGGATGTCTTTGGCAAAACAAAGCACATCATCCATGTACGCTAAGGCCACTTCATCCTTAAGGGGACCAAGTGCCTTATTAATGCATCGTTGGTAGACAGATGCAGCGTTTCTCAGACCAAAGGGCATGGTCAAATATTCGTATTGGCCCTCTGGTGTGACAAAGGCCGTCCGCGCGATGCTGTCACCCTCGGGGTCTATAGGGATTTGATGGTACCCTGATGCCATGTCTAATGAGGAGAATGTATGGGCTCCATTCAATCTGTCAATCTGTTCGTCAATGATGGGCAACGGATAATGTTCGGGTTTCGTATAGCGTTAAGTTCCCTGTAGTCTACGCACATCCTGTCCGTGTTGTCTTTCTTTTTTACTAATAGAATGGGGCTAGCAAAAGGTGAACTACTCTCTCTAATAACGCCGGCTTCTAGTAGGGACTTAATCTTTTCGCGGACAATATCTTTTTCAACCGGCGATAGTCTGTAAGGCCTTCTTTGGACAACTTTATTCGGGTCTATAGGATCTATGCTCAACATGCCGGTCTTCACTCTACGATTAGGTATACCATCAATGAAAAACGCTCTAAACTTTTGTAAAATGTCAATGAGGGCTTTCTTGTCATCACCTTCTAAATCAGTATCGATACAGGAAAAATCAATATCATTCGCAAGTTCAGAATTTGTCTGTGACTCTGCAGGCTTTGAAAATTGAATACAGTCACTCTTTATTTCTACTTTGACACCTTGATCCAAAAGGTCCCGCCCAATGATTACGGATTCCGAAATTAAGCTATCAGGAATAATATGAAACAGAATATCCACGGAGATATGTTGGATAGTAACTCGACTTAGAATTTGTATAACGGAATAAGATTCCGACTTCCCTATTCCTTTAAGAAGAACTATATTGTTTTGCGGAGTACCCAGAAACTTATTCGAAAATTGTTCAGTTAAAAGAGAGCAAGCCGACCCACTGTCAAAAAGAAAAGAAACTATCTCACCAGATGATGTTTTCAATTCGCTTCGGACTGGGCGCTGGTCGCACAGGTACACCTCCTTAACTGTTGAGGCTGAGTTGCCGCGACTGCCGCCGCCGCCGCTTTTTCTTTCAGCACACGTCGTTGCCAAGTGTCCCTGCTGTCCACATATATAACATGTTGTTGACTGCATCCTCTCAGCGCCTGTCACCCGTGGCTTTTCATTCAACTTCTGTACAGCCGGAGATTCTTGTTTTCTTCTTCGGCAATCTACGGCTTTGTGACCTAGTATACCGCAATGATGGCATGCGCCCGTGAACCTAGGTTCAGAGGGTCTCGGTCTCTTCACGTCGGAGTCGTAGCTCTCAGATCCATCGTGACGTCTTTTCAAGGAAACGCCACTCAAAATTCGAAACAATTGAGATCTCGTCGAAATCACATGAGAGTTAAGTTCACGGCGTAAAAAGTTATCTTTAAGACTTAACACAGAAGTTACAAACCCCACTGTCATGTCTTCTGCCATTTCGACACGTGGGATGCGCTCAATTATGCCCCAGAGACGCATTGCCGCTTCACATGCAGATTCTTTTGCACTAATTTGGAATCGCAAGACACTATCAAAGTAGTCTTGGGGTAGCATGGGTCTTGAAAACTTAGCGAGTAACATTTCTTTAATTAATGGCCATTCTAGTTGGTTAACGCCTAGCTTCGTTAAACAAGTTGCAGCTCTTCCCTTTAAGGCATGGGTCAGCACTAGTAACAATTCCGCTCCTTTTAGACTTTTACTGTTTACTATAATTTCAGTGACTTTGCACCAACCTTCAATATCTGCGTCCACGTTGTCCGGATCAAACTGTATCAATTGCGTTGTCGTAGTTTGTTGAGAGGCCGTCAACAATTTTGTTAGGAGGGTCTCCATACTTTGTAAAAGGTTAGAAGAGGGTGGGCTACTTTTCTCCTCACTTGTATGCCCTGTACATCCCACTTCTGATATAGGCACACGGCCCATATCAGTGTTGTCTTGGTCATCCATTCGTATCCAGGAGAGGCGTGGTTCAACGGGCGAGGAGAAATAATAAATTGCCGGGTACAAAGTAATCAACAATTTTAATCTAAAGTTACACTTCTTCTTATACACTTCTTCTTATTATTGTTAGCAGAATTAGAGATTAATCAAGACGTTCCTCAGAACGCGTGACCCATGAGCCCGATGCAAAACTAACCTTACAATTTTTCTAATTAAAATTATCGAGGCTCAACCTCAGATTAACCCAACTCCCAGATTAGCTAAAATTCACCGACTAGCTATATCGGAACATCGCGATCGTGCTGCCAGCCAGCGCTCTGAGTTACGTCAAGCGAGCTGTCACTGAACTGCAAATTCCAGTGACATTCGCTTTACTTCGATACAATCTGTGCGAAGGATGCAAAAGCGCCGTCATACCTATTTTAATGTCTTTGATGGGATACAAGTTGTATAATAATTGGGTATTTGACTGTTGTAAAAATGTAGATATTTAATTACCTATGACATTCAGAAATATAACATTATTGAATAACAAATGTGAAAAAAGAAATTCAATCTGTATTAAAAAAAGCGAATTATGAGCTACTTAATTGTGACTCTAGCTATCTCTTTCAAAAACGAAATTTTCTATGGCGAGAGTATGGCGCTATAGAAACGTGAGGTGACATTTCTATAGCGCTCTCCTTGTCTAATTTGAAAGTTTGATGCTCTATATCGTTGAAAATATGCAAGATATTGTGCAAGTAATATGCAAAATAAATACCTTTTTGTGTTGCTACTAGGTCAATAAACATTTTAAATCGAAAAAAAAAAATCAGTCAAATACCCAATTCATGTTTACTTCAAATCTCACTTCGTTAAATCTAAAGGTAAGCATTACAGTATCTGCATTGTGTATAATGTATGCAGTGACGAGCGCATGCTAACTAAGTAAAGCTAACTTAACTAAGCGGTTAAAGCTGCAAATGCACAAGCTTTGAGTTTTCGGTGTTTTGTTTGTAAATGAACGGAGCTTACTGTTGATAACAAGACCTGTACAAGCAATAGAAATTATTATACTTATATAAAAAAAGTCAGAAAGAAAACTATTTTTAGCAACATACTCGTACATTCAACTAAAGAACATACTAAGTGATTTTGTGTGTTTATAAATAAAACCTTTTACAGATTTGGCATCTTTTCTATAATTTATAATCAAGTGAAAGTAAATACACACATTTTTATGTTCGCACATTTAATTTTTATTTTAATTTACCATTATGATGATGCTATAAATACCGAGATATAATCCTCGTTCTTAAAAAATCTTACCTTTTAAGACCAACAAAAATAAACGTTTGCATGGTCCATTAAAATCATAAAAATATATTCAATAAAAGCCAAACTCATTAACAAAATATCTTAAGAAGAAGGCTTTTAAGGCGCTACTCGGATAAAGTATGGACTTTTTGATATAAAACTAAAGGACGGTTAAAAATTACATGCAATATTAGAATGGATAACATTCAATTTCAACTAAGTACTGCAATTTCAGACTGCAATCTTATAAAATATTTCCACTTGAAGATCTGATTCTATCCGTCTCGATATTTTAATATTTCTTATCCATTTTTCTGCATACCATTTTAATATCCGAGCAATTTATAAGGAAAATAAAATGGCTGCCTTGTGTTTGGCTCCGCTGTAATTGCTAGGGATGGTGTAATTGCTCACATTACTTACTTAGCAAAAAAAAAACTGATGTAATTTTGATGAATTATAATCATTTACAATGGGGAGGGGCATAGTAATTTTTGAGGGCTGATAATAGGAAATAAAGTAAGTATTATTATAATACTTCATTTTCAATAATAAAAATTGCATTGTGAATGCAAAAAAAAAGTAATTTGAAATTACAAATATACACAAACTAAAATGTTTCATATAACTGTTTATTCAATCATATGATTTTAATATCTACATAGGTGGTATTAAAATCATCATTTAAAGAATGACAATTTGTTTGAGTAACAATTACACATACACCCACTTGCAGGAAGCTCCATTAAAGTTAATGCTTCATTAAGTCTATTGCTGTCACTTTTCGTTGTCAAGAAATAAAAAGTGACAGCAATAGATTTAATGAAGCATTAACTTTAATGGAGCTTCCTGCAATTGGGTAATAGATTCAAGATTCAAGATTCAAATTTGTTTATTCAATTTAGATTGTTATTTACAATACTTGTGAACGTCATAGAAGCTACGCCATCGGTTCGCAAACCCTACAGCGGGAGGCCTTGGAGAAGAACCGGCAAGAAACTCCAAGGGTTGTTTTTTTCTCCCTGTCTTATTTCATACAGAGTAGTCAAATTGAAAAATGACCTTAACATGGTATGACTAAGGTCAGTTTCCATCACAATTACACAATGGGTTATGATAAATACAGTTAAGTATAGGCGAACTAATGATCATAGCGGTGAACAATTTTCAGTTACTTAGGAACTCTACTTAAAGCTTTAATATTAGTTTAAAACAAAAGACAATTCTACTATATACTGCAAGTTGCGCCATACATGTTTCAAATGTAATTCTTAATAAAATGAATAAAAACAAAAGAAAACACATTTTAAGGTATTAATAGTATGATAATAGTAAATAGAGATGACGACTGATGAATAAAATAACGAAATACTAATAAAAAACGTAAGCATATTAAACTTTTAGAGTCTCTTGTTTACCTATATTGCGTATTATATTTTATATTGCGTATTATTAGTTTTATGACCCTTCAAAGTTGGGTAGGCAGGTCCATTTAAAAGTTTTTTGGCGAGTCCAATTTGTGTGCATTTCACACTGTGATATCTCGGGCAGTTTTTATGCTAGCGAAATAATTATTTTCATCATCATCATCATGTCAGCCGAACGACGCCCACTGCTGGGCATAGTCCTGCACTGTCCGCATTCAGCGGCTTCCCGCGATCTTGTCCAGTGGCCCGACTCTGCTAACGTTTAGTCATAATCGTGTCTCAATCGTGTTTCAATTGTTGTGCTTTTTCACACACTCTCTCTAAACTCGGCCCCTCATGACTGAGGATCGTGGTCATCGTTGGGTGGTCCGCAGCTGGCGCGGATTATTTGTCTCCAGCGGCCCCTATCCATCGCTTCTCTGATCACGTTCTGGAACTTGGCGGCAGGCGAGTCCTTGAGCTGGTCTGTCCATCGGGTTGGCGATCGGCCACGTGATCTTTTGCCTTCAGTGTTGCCAACCACGATAAGTTTCTCCAGGTTCTCATCGTGTTTCCGTACTACATGTCCGAAGTATGCCAGAATGCGCTGGCGGCACATGGTGGATAAGCGGGTCCTCACTTTTAGCTGCGCGAGGATCGACGCGTTTGTGCGTTTGGCAGTCCATGGTATTCTCAACATTCGCCTCCAGCACCACATTTCGAACGCCTCGATCCTTTCTCTTTCACGAGCCAGAACAGTCAAAGTTTCAACACCATAGAGAAAAATAGGGAATATTAATGCTCTGATAAGGCGCATTTTGGTGGTGATAGTAATTCCCCTTTTCCTCCATATGCTCTTAAGACGTGTCATCGCGTCTTTGGCCATTCCAATTCTCCTTTTGATCTCGGGAACACAGCTACCATCACTGCATATTTGGGATCCAAGGTATATGTAGCTGTTGACCGTCTGGATACATGGAAAGATATTCCCAATATCTGGCAGCCTTCCCGCGCGATCTATGACCATGAACTTCGTCTTTGACCTATTCACCGAGAGCCCTATTTCCTCACTTTCTCTCTCCAACCTTTGGAACAGCTCACGCATGTCTTCCTTTGAGGTTGCCACCAAGACAGTGTCATCGGCGTACCGGGGATTCGAAATACGTTTTCCACCAACAGGAAATCCCTTATCCCAGCCTTCCAGGGTTCTTCTCATGATATATTCCCCATAGATATTAAAAAGAGCTGGGGAGAGAATACAACCTTGGCGTACTCCTTTTTTTGCTGTGAACGCTTTCGAAAACTCCTTCCCTATTTTTACTGAGCAGCGCCAGCGATTGGTAATATATAGCTGCTGGATTAAACCGACCAAGTGGCAAGGCACTCCCATTTCAGTCAAGATCTGCCACAATTTACTCCATCGCACACAATCAAAGGCCTTGGAATAATCAATAAAGCACAATATCAGGGGGCAGTTAAATTCTCTACTCTTCTCTATGAGTTGGCGAACATTGAGAATTTGTTCCCGCGTGCCTTTCCCCTTGACAAAGCCAGCCGGTTCTTCGGGTTGTTAAGGATGTGCAGTAAAATTTTGCTTGCGTGCGATATAAGTGCGATCGTTCTATAGTTACTACAGTCTTTCATGGAGCCTTTCTTGTGTAAAGGAATGAACGCGGATTCTGTCCAGTCTTCCGGCCACTTCCCCGTTCTCCATATGGCATTGCAAATGTCGGTGATGGCCGTGATTCCTTTGTGACCTAGATTTTTTATCAGTTCAGCTGAGATGCCATCTTTTCCCAGGGTCTTCCCGCACTTGAGCGCATCAACGGCATTCTCAACTTCAGCTCTTAGTATATCTGGCTCATCTGGTATCCATAGGTTGTTCTGGATTACGGGGTCGCTCGAATCATACAGGTCTGCGCAATACCGTCTCCACCGTTCAAGTACTTGTTCAACTTCTGTAAGCAGGTGTCCGTTCTCATTTTCGATGGCAAATGTCTTGACTTTCCGTGTACCAGTAAGGTCTCTGACTCTACGAAATAGTTCTCTGGTTTCGTTCTTGTTTGCATGTGTTTCCAGTTCAGAACAGATGTTGTTGATGTACGAATTATGGTCACTACGGCATCTTCGTTGAACTTCACGGCTTAGCTGTGCATAACGGTCACGCCTTTCCTTTGAGCTTAAACCACCCTCTTTAAACTGCCGCCTTTCCATGATGATGTTTGCAGTTTCTGGTGTGATGTAATCTTTCATGGGCTCCTTTTGCAGTTTGTTTTCAGAAGCCGACTCGTTAATGGTCTTCTTTAGATGTTCCCATTTTTCTGTAACTGTCTGCTGACAACAGTCTTGGAACTTTTGCTCAAATGATTGTTTGAAGCCTTCCATATCAACTCTGCAGCAGCTGGGATTCGGGATTCACACACTAGTTAAAAGAAATGTGAACTTTTTTCACAATAGTACTGATTGTCACACCACACACTACATTCACATCATACTGTCATAATTCTTGTAACTAGTGTGTATAAAAGCACGATTGAGACACGATTACGACTTAACGTTAGCAGAATCGGGCCACAGATCGTCGGTCCACCTTGCAGGGGGCCTGCCCACGGAACGTCGTCGTCCGGTACGCGGTCGCCATTCGAGACCTTTACGCCCCAAATAATAATAATAATTATTATTTTCCTAATGTTTTTTTTTGAGAGGTTATTCTGTTATTATAACATAAAATAAAAAAAAAATTGTCATGCCGTACAAATTGAAGTTACCTAATTACCTCGATAAATCACAGCATACACAATCGTATGTAGTATAACATCGCCGAATGCTAGGCAAATATTAATTTGTTCACCGGAATATGTACAACCAATATATTTTACGCATTTACTTTATTCCTTGAATATAAATACAGCTTTCGCTTTGCCGAAGCCGAGGGCCAACTTTCTTGCAGTTTACAAACTTCGAGATTTTTAGAATTTGCGCAGTTAAAGGGAAAAATTTTCAATTCTCGAAGGAATTGAGAAAACTTCGCCTATTCTTAGTAAGAGAATTAGATTTTCTAACGACTTTGACTGTGATACTTTGAATAACTTTAAAATTGAACTGTTTTTTATGAAAGTATAAGCACTTAATTTGTTTTCATTTCTTTGTTTAATCCATACTGTAGCTATATTGTAAGAGCTGAAGAAAAAATATTGCTATACAGGGTTTTTTTTAATCCACTGGCCAAATTTTTAAGTTCGACTCAGAATCGGTAAGCAAACAACTTTCTCCTAGAAACATGGGTCGAACAACATACAAATCATACTAATCACGTGATCGATGTAGTATGGGAAGTCCAACAATTTTTGTCGTATTTCGACCCATGTTTCTAGGAGAAAGTTGTTCAATGACCGATTCTCAGTTGATCTTAAAAATTTGGCCAATGGTTTCAAATTTACCCTGTATAAATAAATACCTTAAAACATTAATAAGTGTTTTAATGCCGGTCGTACACCGCCGACACGAAACTAAAGTAGCGAAGCCGTTGAGCCCCGATCGCGCCGATCGCGGTATTTCTATGACGCATGAGTCAAGTGTACGTGCAGTTGAAGTGCAGAAAACGGTTTTGGATAGCGCGCGGCTTTGACAGTGCGACAACGTTTTCTGTTCCGGTGATAATCTTTGGAACTAAAACAGTTTTCATACGACAGTCTATTTTGACAGCTAATTTCGTATTGCAAGTGGTTCCTCTGTCACGGATGTCACCGGATCAGACAGGATTGTAGGACTTATAGCACAGAATAATATTTGTAGCAGAAGGCTCACTTCCGAAACACTTACAATGAATTTATCAATCTTTTCTACGCGACAATTAGGTCTAAAATAATTTGCACCCGCACGCCTGCCTAACTAATTTACCGTTAATAACAAGCGAAATTGAAACGTAGCTGTACGTAAAATACGGTTCTATTACTCGGAAACGCTTAAGCCAAATTGGTTTTGGGTGGTCTTGGTTGCCGCACTAGGGCCGACTCGACGACTGCAATGTTACGACGAAGTAAGTAAAAGGAATAACAAATAGCGCAAATGATTTTTAAATACAGAAAGCTTAGAATTTTTATTTTTACTTCTTTGCATTCACAGTTCAATTTTTGTTACTTACTGAAAAAAATTAAAATGAAGTAGGTACCTAGGTATTAGAAAAAGTCGACCGTCTCACATCTAGCTCCGATGGGACTCGAACCCACGACCTTTCACTGTCCGGGCAAATGCTCTAACCACTGAGCTACGGAGTCGCTAAAACGTCGACCCGTCTCACAACTAGCACCGATGGGACTCAAACCCACGACCTTTCACTGTCCGGGCGACTACTCTCAACGGCCTGGCAACGAACGAATTGCGGATCCGTCGGTGCGTCTCATTGACTTATTTTATTAGGCGTCTGTTCGAGCGCGCAATGATTGCGCAATTCGCTCGCATCGCCGTGTCGCCGCCGCGCATTTTCGTGGCCAGGCCAGGCCGTAACGACTCCGTAGCTCAGTGGTTATTAGAGCATTCACAATTCACAATTATTATATTATTCTAAGACAGAAAGTACCTAGCTATATTTTGTAATGTGGTACATATTTTAAAAGCTACTCGAACGAAATACTTACGTATATTAAGTAGGTAGGTACCTACCTTAGTTTAGTGTACATATTGTTGATGTTAGCGTAGTTATTCGATAACGTCTGTCGTGAAGTGAGAACAAGCTAAGTAAGTAGTAACAGCGCGGGCGCAGCGCGCGTTCGCGTAATTCCTATGTGCGTGCGCCACGGCACGGTTGCCAAGGCGATGAGCGCTGGCGTCACGCTGTAAAGCGAGAATCACTTTGTCGATTTTTATTTTCGTCGTAATTACCTATGCTAAGGTGGGGCGGGGTCCTTAAATCAAATATTCGGATCATTAAGTATTATAGATACTTATAGAATAAGACAGTATAGTCACACAAAAAAACTTCTTTCAGGTTTTCTAAAAAGATTATGAAATTTTAAATCCGGTCTCTTTCTGTCGTTGTTAAGACAACCGAAGGCCGCACAATAATAGTGTTTAATATTACGCATTTTGCTATGGGTAAAACCACAAGGTAACAAACACACTTGTCTTGTGTTTTGGCGCGAAAGTTCTTTCTCGCGTGGCGTTCGCATGCACAACTGAGCGCGCGTGACACCCGTGATTTCTCTACCTCGCGGTAGACAGCGCGTAGTCGATTGAATTGCGGAGTGAGCCCCCCCTGTTATAGGTTTGCGTGACGTGTGCGTCGTTATGTCATTACGACAATACGAAGTCAAACGTCAAGACCCAAAGGCGATGAAGACGCGCTGCATAGAATGAGGGATTTTTTGACAGATGATTAAAAAAGAAAAAAGTTAGTTCCAAAAAACTCAACAGATGGCGTTCATCAGACATGGGTTTGCTTTTTTTAAATTTGCTGGCAAGGGCCCTGTTTAACCATTTTTACAAGTCTACAATAATACGCTATTTTACAAATTTTTTTTATTTCTTTAAAATGTTTTTCGAAATATTAGCTACACAAAACAAGTTTTCATTTTGAATTATCTTGAATATTTTCAAAGATATAGGACTTCAAACTTTATAATTAGACAAGGACAGGACGCTATCTTAGTGACGTCAGTGGGTTAGTAGCGTCATAGTCACGTCATAGAAGATTTCGTTTTAGAAAGAGACAGCTATAGTCAAAATCAAACAGACTATAATTGTTTGCGCTTTTTCGTTTTTGAAGAGGCTCGTAGTGAAATAAAATATGGTTTCCAGTGCAAGTGGGTTGTAATTTTGAATTAAAAATATGCGTTACAATGTAAAAGGTGATGATCGTGCGAATATGAATTTAAGTAAGAGAAACGGAAATTGATACAAAACTATAGACAGCAACAAAGTGTTGCCGCATAAGAAATTACAATTTTTATTTAATCTATGTCTATGTGGGCACCGATTCTAAACATGCCCCCGGCCTTGGAAGCACCAGCTTTCAAGATGTGCGTGTCATCGTGACGTATTTAGCTGTCGAGCAATGGGCAGATCTTGCTGTAGGCGCGCCTCACGATGCCAGATGCCGTGCGGATGTCAGCTACCCTGGCCACTCCATCAGTCCCAGGAAGAACTCGCTCGATTCTCCCAAGATGCCACTTCAAGGGTGGAAGGTTGTTGTCCTTGATGACGACGAGCATGTCAGGTTGGAGTGGTATGTCATCCTTCCCCTTCTTGGTGCGTGCTTGGAGTTCGGAGACGTACTCCTTGGCCCAACGAGCCCAGAAGTGTTGGCGGATCTGCTCCACGCGCTGGTACCACCAAAATGAGGAGCGTAAGGTGGAATAAACGAGAATTTGATGTCTTGGCTCAAGGCGTATTCGCGAATTTCAGGTGAACAGTTATCTAAAAAACGTTTAAAGTCGTTCATCAGACCAACAAAGTTGCGACCGTTATCTGAAAAGATTTCTATGGGTTTACCCCGCCTTGATATGAAACGCCTAAGCGCTAGTGAGTAAGCCTCAGATGATAGGTCGCTGACCAGTTCCAAGTGTATAGCCCGAGTCGAGAAACAAATAAAAATGCATACGTAGCATTTTGTCGTTCTAGCACCCTTGCCCTTTCGATTGAGTATGAGCATTGGACCCGCGTAGTCCACTCCTGTGCGCATAAAAGGGAAACCCGGAGCTAGACGTTCCTTCGGCAAATTACCCATTACCGGGACGGGTACTCTGCCTCTCAACCGCCTACACACAACGCAAGCCTGCGCCACCTTCCTGGCGAGATTTCTACCGCCAATAGTCCACCACGTCTCACGCAAATTATACAACAACGCCTGTGGAGCTGCGTGTAATAGACGCTTGTGTTCAAATTGAAATAATAACAAAGACATTCGATGCTTTGATGATAAAAGAATAGGATGTTTTTTATCTAAAGTAAAATCAGGTGAGTTACAAATGCGCCCACCAACGCGAATAATATTATTGTTATCTACAAATAAATTTAATTTGGATAAATTATATCTGTTTGATAAAGTACCGTTTTTTAAAAGCGATTTATACTCGTTTGGAAACGATTCCTGCTGTGCCAGCCTAGCCAAAGTTATGTCAGCTTCTCTCAACTCATCCACAGTGAGAATGCCAGTACGCTTAAACCCTTTATTACGCGTGTTATAAATAAAGCGATGTACATACGCGGCGGCACGTCTCATGCGGTTGAATTGTGAGAATCTGACAAACGGAAACAAAGTCGATTCGTGAATTTGTTCGACAACTAAGGCATGCGTTACGCTAGACTTCAATTCAGGTAAGTCAACTTGTTCATCGGGGCATTCCAATGGTACGTCACTGCAAGTAAAACTAAAATCTCGGAGAAACGCCGGTCCCTCCCACCATAATGGGGAATCTGACAGCTCCTCCAGCCGAGCTCCGCGTGAGACTAAGGCTACGTTCCGTTTTGCGTCAACAGCGATAATATCACTGATATCGCGCTCACACATCGTTCCGATTTGTTGTGAGCGCGACAACGAAAGCAGTAATTACGTCACGGATGACGTCACTACCGCCGCCATTTTGCGATCACGGTGATATCGTTCTCAAGCGTTAGCACTGTGAGCGGGCTGTCATATTTGACGTTTTGTTGTCAAACGTCATTGTTTGTTGTGGTTTTGTTTGAGTAATCTCTGCGTTTTAGGTTTTATTTAGGTATTTTATTTGTTTATCCCGAAGCAGAAAGCCAGAAAAATGATAGTGCTTATTAAAGATGAGACGACGGGTAGAGACATTACTCTAAATTTAAGCACGGATCACTATCATCATCGCTGTCCAATAAAACGTTTACTAATTGACGAATATCCATACTAAACCGGTGATTATTTACTTACAAATTCAAATCAAAACAACGCTCGCTCGCGATGCTTGCAAATAGCCGTTCCGAATTGAAATCGCGTCAACAGTGCTGTCAGCGCGATAATCAAATCGGAACAGCTTTTAGCGCTCACAGCGCCAACAGTACTATTGACTCAAAACGGAACACGGCCTAAATCAGCTGGATTTTCCTTACCGCTTACATGACGCCATGGAAGCTCACCCGTTAGTTCGCGAATCTCAGCCGTTCCGTTCTGGACAAATGTTTTTTGTAAGTTAGGAGACATGTGCAACCAGCCTAACACGATAGTCGAATCGGTCCAGAACATAACGCTGTCAAAGTTGCGTTGAAGTGCATTATGTACTTTACTGTATAATCGTGCCCCAATCAAAGCGCCACACAGTTCCAATCGTGGAATACTGACGGGTTTCAACGGAGCAACCTTACTTTTAGAACACAATAATTTTACCGACACTGTGTTGTTATTACTAACTGTGCGCACGTAAATACAAGCGCCGTACGCGGTCTGCGACGCATCGGTAAAAATATGCAACTCTATACGTATAGGTTGTGTACCTATAACATGACGCGGGATGCGCACGGTGTGGAGCGCTGACAAGCCATTCACGAACTGCGCCCATGAGCGCAGCACGTCACGCGGGACCTCGTCGTCCCAGCTTAATTGCAATAACCACAATCGCTGCAATAAAACCTTGGCTATAATAATAGTAGGACTAAGTAATCCTAACGGGTCGAAAATTTGAGAAACGTGTGAAAGGATTGTGCGTTTAGTAACCTTATTATTAGTGTCACTTTTAAATTGTGTGTTAAAATAAAATTCATCTGACGTGTTGTACCAACCCAGACCTAACGTTTTACACTGATTGCTTTCCCCTAACGATAGCTCCTTCGATGTGCAAAAAGGAGCCGAAGACTGGTCGCATTCAAAGTTAAAGATCCATTTTCGTAAAGGAAACCCAACTAGCAAAATCAGTTCTTATAGCTATCTTCAAGACTACTTCTAACCTCTCTTATAAGAAACTTTTAGTATGCTACAAACCTGGATTTGGGCGCAGTTATAGGAGCTATTATTTCTGTAATTATCTTATAACCAGCTTGAAGAATATCGCTAAGCCCTATAACATACTTGAGGAAGCGTTTGCGAAAAGCAATTGCTTCTATAATAAACTAAGACGAAACAATTACAAGCACAAACGCTCTTATTATTATATTACACAAGTATCTTACTAATTCAATATTGTTTATAAAGTAATTAACGAATGTGTTTAGAAGTAAATTTTATAAGTTAATATTGTTCCTTGTTATTTTGTGATTAAAGTTAAATTGTATACGTAAATACACTTGCTTTTATTATAGAAATAATAATACATTGTAGTAAGTATTTGTAATTAAGTATGTGAGTGAATGGGAGGATGGGGAACTCATTTTTACTGTAAATATGTACAGTAATTTGGTTAGTTTCACCAATGCCCCTCGAAAATAAGCACATAGTACAATGTTGTAAAAAATTTATTTAATCAAATTCTTATGTATATTCGCCATGTTTTAAAATTGCTCTGCATTAAGTACTTTGTAGAACCATTATAGGTAAATTAGTGCTTGTAGTAGTTTTAGTCCAGATAACTCTTCTCCATTTTGAAACAAATTAGGGTTCCCTGAAATCTATTTACACTAATGTTTTTATTTACTTTTTAGGACTCATTTATTAGAATTCATTCATTCATTTGAAATGGTGTTCTTCTTTCCAATGTTGAACTTCTTCACCTTCTGAGTGGTGAGATGAAGAAAAAAAAATATTGCTAATAGAGTAATATGCAGAACCCTCTGTCAGTTCACCTGAATTCGCACTTGAAAAGCTTTGTTTGCTTTCAGATCTTGTCGGATTTATTCTCCAAATGACCACATATTCACTAACTAATCATACGTTTTTGTCACTATTCTTTTGTAACCACCGCTCCTTTTGAATCGTTTCCAATAATTTAAATTTATATTTAAACTTATTTCCTCAAGAGAATGGAGAAATCAACAAAATGGCAGATGCTTACTAGTTAAGTGCTTGACCTAGTGGCTCGTAAGCTTTTTTGATCTCATAACGTTCTTATTGAGTATAATAAGATTTAAAAAAGTCTCAAATAAAACTATAGCAGTTCAAACTTATAGTAATCTCAGAGAAGTGTGTTATAAATCTTGTTCTACTTACAAAATGCTACTATTAGATCAAAATATTATTCAGGACAATATAGTCTTACCAAAAACAATTATACGAGACTTATTCTTTAAAGTGTCCTATAACATACTCTTGCAGCTAACTACAAGACTGAGATATAAAAGCAAAAGCTCTTAAGAATATATATGCTTGTGAAATGCTATTACTAGTAAAAGTGTCCTATAAATGCTTTAAACTTTAGTCTTGTAGCAAGCTATAAGATAGATATATAAAAACTGTTGCCCTTGAGTATATTACGACTTGTCAAATGTTATTATAAGTAAAAGAGTCTACAACAAATCCTTTACAAGAACGTTATTAGTAGAGGCAGACTTATAATCAATCCTTATAGGATTACTTTGCTTGTTGTAAACAACCAGATTGCAAAACCTCAGAAGTTTTATTACACAATTGTAATAATTCCTGTTTGTTGTCGAGAGATGTGATAAGATCGTCGACATAAAAACCGTTATCTATTATATTTTTAACAGCTGGGTCGGTACAATCGTGCGCAAATTGTTTTAAACACCTAACGCTAAGAAACGGGGCTGAACAAGTCCCGTATGTGATCGTAAGTAACCGATAAACGTCTAATGGTTTAGACGGGTCATCACGCCAGACAATCAATTGAAGATCTTGTTGCGATTCGTGTACAAGACACTGCCTGTACATTTTTTCAACATCTGCGCAGGCTGTGTATCGATGTTGCCTAAAACGTAGTAAAATATCTACTAGATCGCTTTGTAGCGGCGGCCCTACCTGTTGAATGTCGTTTAGTGACAAACCACTACTAGTCGCTGCGCTCGCGTCGAAAACTACTCTTAGTTTCGTGGTGGTACTGTGCTCGCGGAACACACCGTGATGCGGTAAAAAATAATGCGGGGTTCCGTACGAGTCCACCTTCGACATATGACCTAAGTCAATGTACTCGCGTATAAAGGCACAATAAAGTTCCTTATAGCTAGGGTTGCGTTCTAATCGCTTCTCAAGTGCTATAAAGCGACGCGTGGCTTGAGAATACGATTCCCCTAATTTGGCTGGCGAATCCTTGAGCGGCAGGCATACGCAGAGCCTTCCGTCAGCATTGCGTGTGGTTGTACGAACAAAATGCTCCTCGCAAGCGCGCTCTTCGTCGGTGTGTGTGTGTCCAACCCGTGGTAGTTCTTCCAACTCCCAAAACTGTCGCAGCTGGGAGTCAATTGAACTCGAAAAATGACAAGAAGTTCGATTATAATTGCGTGTGTTAAAATCAATAGGACCGGAAATAATCCAGCCTAATTCAGTATTTTGTAAAAAGGGCCCACTAGGCAACCTTATTTTCCCATCACTAATGAGGTCCCAAAATATATCGGCACCAATGAGTAAATCAATATCTTGAGATTCATAGTAATTAGGATCAGCTAGCTGTATATTACTAGGAATAACAAATTGCGCACACTGTTTGTATGTAGCTGCTGGTAACGTAGATGTTATGAAAGGTAAAACAAAACATCTTATTCGTGTTTCGTAGGTGCTAATGCGTGATTTTAGATCGATATCACAAATCTGTGTCGACTGTGTTACCGAATCACCTACCCCTCGTATCTCGTAAGCGGACTGTAAACACTTTGCGTTTAATAAATTACAAAACGATTTCGAAATAAAACAGTGCTGACTACCACAGTCAAGAAGCGCGCGTGCGAGGTGATAATTATGTTCGTCATCAGCTATCTCAACTATCGCCGTAGATAATAACACCGGACGCATTTGACTACTCTTATTTATATTTGTAGATAGGTTTAATGTTTGTGTGTTGTCACTGTGCGAATCGTTTACCTGTGACGATGGAATGCGAACGGGGATGGAGCGCGCGGGTGGCGGCGGCGCGGGCGCCGCGGGTGGCTCTCGGGCCAGGCCCGCCGATGCACCGCAGACAGAATGGAGCGCCACCGCTGCTGCTTGCGTCTCGCCGCTAAGCCGGTCGCTATGAATCAACGTGTTATGCTTTTTGTTGCATTTACGACAGGGTCCGTACTTACACGCGTCTAACGAATGCCCTGGACGTAAACAGTTTTCGCACAGCTTATTCGCGGATACAAATTCGTGTTTAGTGTCTAAACTTGCTTCTAAGAAACGTTGGCAGGAAAATAGTGCGTGATTGCCTTTGCACATAATGCACGATTGCTTATAGTTAGTAACGCGACCGTGGTGCGGCTTATTAGTGGAAACATTGCAGTGTGCTTTATTGTGTGACGTATTTTGCGTATGCGCGGAGTGTTTTTTATAGTCATGGCTCAATACGTTAGCCTTGCCGTGCGACACTTGCAGTGTTTCCAACATATCAGCGCGGTCTCTAAGGAATTTAAGCAATTCGTCAATTTTAACACATGAATTAACTTCACTGTGACTTGTAGTGCATTTAAATTGTTCCCACTCGCGTTCGGTAGTGTCATCTAGTTTCGATATCACAATGAAAATAACCAAAGTGTGCCAGTGCTCAGTGGGCTCGCCTAAGATTTTTAATGCGCGTAGATTCTTAAGCACTGTGTCTATAAGCCGTCTGAGCTGCTGAGGCGACTCTTTAGTCATTTTAGAGATCGTAAACAGTGACTTAACATGGTTGTGAATCAATAGACTGCTGTTGTTGTATCGATTGAGAAGTAGCTCCCATGCAACCGAATAGTTAATAGCCGAAAATTCTAATGAGTCTATGACTAGCTCCGCGCTTCCCTTTAATGACGATTTTAGGTAGTGAAATTTCTGTATATCACTAATTTCCCTTGAGTTGTGCACTAAGGACAGAAATGTGTCTCTAAATTCGAGCCAATGCTCATACGCACCGTCAAAGGTAGGCATAGAAATAGTAGGCAATTTAATCGATTGTAACTTCGAGTTATTGGAACTGTCAGGCACTTTATTTGAATCCAAAATACACTCGGCCATTGATAAAGCACTGTAGTAGCCATCTTCAAACAATTCTCGTTGCGTTAACTGTGTGTCTAAGTCGATTTCGCGTACAAGTTTTTCGATTTTTGTTTGAAGATCGCTAAATTCAGTAAATAAACTAGCTGCGCCCTGAATTCGTAACTTTAAATCAATGAGTTTTTGGTTAGATAACTGTTCACCCGAAACGCTATTGATATAGTTAGTCAACCTGGTCAATCTACCCTTAACGATTCCGCGAGATTTAATGCACTCGGTAAGCAAATCATTATCACTATCGCTGGCTGCGATTGGTCTTAAGGGAGATTTATCGCGAGTAGCCTTACTAGCCTGATCTAAGACCATTTTGGTGATTTGTGAAAGGACTTACGGTTTTATCCGGACTTGTGACGAAAGCCAATGCTAGCAGCGGCACAAAGCTGTCACCAAAGCGAAGCACAAGCACTGGAATGTAAAATTAAGCACGATGTTACACAATTGAACTTAAATGACGGGGTTAGGGAGGATGGCTGGCCGTACCGAAATGCGTTTTCGTTGATTTAGGTCCAAGCTGCAGGTCCTCCGACGTCTTAACCCTGGCTTTTCGTCCAATCTAGAGCTTCTTCTTGAGTTTGGTAGGCCAAAATCCCTCTGCGATCGGGCTGGCCACGTCAAGTCCAAAGGTCGCTGAGTCGTATCTTGCGGTTTATGCGGCGAAGAAGGTCCACACGACGTATGTTTGCGCTTTTTCGTTTTTGAAGAGGCTCGTAGTGAAATAAAATATGGTTTCCAGTGCAAGTGGGTTGTAATTTTGAATTAAAAATATGCGTTACAATGTAAAAGGTGATGATCGTGCGAATATGAATTTAAGTAAGAGAAACGGAAATTGATACAAAACTATAGACAGCAACAAAGTGTTGCCGCATAAGAAATTACAATTTTTATTTAATCTATGTCTATGTGGGCACCGATTCTAAACAATAATTCTTTTATTATAAAACAGATTCAAATTATTTTTTCACATTTGGTATTCTTAATTGCAATATTTTTTAACGTCATCATTAAATATCTACATTTCAACAACAGTAAAATACCCTATTATGTAAGAAAGCTAGTGAAGTACTTGTATTTTTACTATAGTAGAACATCAGAATCACAAGTTGGCGGCCAGTTTAGAAGAAATCATTCACTATAATTACGAGTGTAATGTCAGTGACATTGACATTAAGATAATAGTAGATTGAATTACAAGGGAGCAAAATAGCATATTTACGACGAGGGCGCTATTTTTAATCCAGATCGCAGTGAAGGATTCTAAAGTAGAATCCTGAACGCAGCGAGGGATTCAATATACGTCGCCCGAGGTGAAAATAATTTTGCGGCCGGGTAAATACACTCTACTTTCATTTCGAATTTATGGAAAGTAAATACACTTTGCTTTTCATCCCCCTATATAAGAAAAGCAACAAAAACAACTAAAACTACCTAGAAAAATAAAAGAATGGTGGCGGGGGGCATCGCCTTCTCTATTTTTTCTATTATATTTAAAAAATTTGAAGTTCAATTAAACAAAAAATAAAAAAATTATATGTTTATCGGATGCCTCCTATGTATCTCCGGATTCTCCGGGGCACCATAGGGGGTTGAAAATTTTGTTAGATTTTAGCTTCGAAGCACCGTTTTTGAGATATTCTCATTTTTATAAAATTCATTTTTTAAACAGTTCCGGCCCCCCCACCCCATACAACATCAGTAGAAAACTTTTTCATTGTCGATGAGATAACTCTATGGTTGACTGTAACCAAATTCAGTTCTATTTTTAAAAATACTTTTACACCCTAGGGTGCAACGCAGAGTTTTGAACCCACTGCTCAGTTTAAAGGCCTGATCAGACGAGAGACTGTCCGCCGAGTACTTTTTTGTCCATCGATATAGATCTCTTATAAATTGTATCGAATAACGCACACAAGGAACTAAAAGTACCGCGGACAAAAAGTCCCCGAAAGTACGGCGGACACCGAGAGACTGGACTGGACAAAAGTTCGCGGTAGTCCCCGAAAAAAATAGAACAAACGTAAATAGGCGTAACAACGCACACAACGAACTTTAGTCTGCATTGAGCGCCCGATAGTGAAGTACGTCTTCGGGCAACAAATGACCGCACACTATATGCGTTGAGTCCGCGACAAGTACCCGGAGGAAATATTTTGGACGTACAGGGACTTTTTGTCCTACGGGGACAAAAGTCCTTCGTCTGATTAGGCCTTAAATATACATATCACTTTTCGAATATGAGAGATGAAAAATATTTATCAGCCAATGCATTTATATGTCATTAGGTATTCCAATAACACTCTTTTTTGTTACCGTAAAAAACACTTGTTATTTACTTCGTGAAACAGAATTAACAAGTCCATGTTACATTTCGAAGCTTGTGATCTTGTAAACTTGTATCTTTCGAGAAATAGGCCCATCTCTGAGTGGTAATAAACAATAGAGGTGAGGGATTCATGTCAGGTCAGCGCCATCTATCGAGCTAATAAATAAACTTTTTTTTTTTTATTTGCTGGTAGAAAATCTCTCATTACGGCGATTGACCCGCAGCCCGCCCAAATTGTCAATTGTAGAGCCCGAGAAGTGTTTGCATGCGCTACAGTTAGGGCGAAAACACCTTCTCTTCTTTCTTCGTCTTTTCTGTTTTTTTAAGACTAGGATTCCTGACCGAAATAGGCACGCTAACGTTTGCTCGGCCGCGCGCGATAAACTTCGCGCGGACGCAGCGGCAGCCGGCAGTGAAATGTGAACTCGATAGCGCCCCGCGAATCGAAAATCACTTAAAAAAAATTTTAAACTTATGACAGCCAGAATCCTTCGGCAATTCATAAAGAAAATTTTTATTTTATATTTTTCATTAAAACCAAGATACTGTGCGGGTGACAATGTCCCGCACTCTCTCAGGTCAGGACGGACGGAACCAGGGTGCATACCATCAACTTTAAGACAGCGATTCAAAAATAGCGCGATGCAGAATATAGGTTCCTAAAATGAATTGCTTTCTTTCGTACCATGACCTTCTAAAAACTGGATCGCAAATGAATTGCTAAATGTGAATGACCGAACGATTTGTGTCCTTATTTCTTCTACCCGTTTCTTTCACTCGATTCTGTCATGCCAGGAGAGTGAAAGGGACGGGTATAACCTGCAGGTGACATGTTAGCTTGGCCAAGTTATACGTCAAATAAGATAAGATAAGATAAGATAAGATATATATACAAGTGCGAGTTTGATTCCTGGTTGATGGTGATGTGGTGTAAATATTATATAGTATATATACACTATATATATTTACACCTGCATATTGCAATTATGTACAAATGATTACAGCTAAATATTACCTAGCACGTAACACATAAAATATTTAATCAGGAAAATTGTTTATGTCAATATACACGAATACCGTTGACATCGATGACAACTTGTTACCTCCTATTTATTCTTTTAATCGTGACGCCGAAAGCCGCAAGGAATGCAACCTCTTTCGGACGCCACAATACTACAAATTTACCTACTGCAAATTTTTATATTTCGATGAGATTGATGTTTGGGATTTTATTTGATACTGTAAAATAACACTAATAAAAAAACGGCCGGAAGCACTAGATAAATAACGGTAAAATAACATATATTTTTTCAAAATTTTTAAATACTTGTGATTTGCGAGTAATTCATAATTTAAAATACCCTATTTTAGGGAATCCCAGTCTTAATAAGCAGGTCGGAACTTGTCTGCGACGTTCGGCGCTATCGACAACTCAGGTAGTTCAGCGGCGCCACTACCACAGAATAATATTTGCCACTACTATAGTTTCGCGGCGGGCGCTGTACCACAAGCAGAAAGCGAAACTAAGCGAAAGGGTGTCTGTGTCGCGTGTTTTACATCGCCACCTGTGAAATTATTATTATTTTGTATAAGTACTCTTTCTTTTGTAAGTATAATTATAAAGACGGTGATGGCGTGACGATCTCGACTTATTTAAGAATGATTGGCGCGCTATAGCTCAGGACCGTAATAAATGAAAGGAAAGTGGAGAGGCTTTTGATATGCAATCGGACGATACAGGCTGCTAAAAATAATAATAAATATTAATACTCTTTCCTATTACTTACTTCACTGGAACCTACCCTTCACATTAAAGCTATCGCTATAAAATAATATTATCATGATCACTGAAATTGGAACCGAAAACAGACAGATATAATTTAAGCACTAAAGGCCCACCATTGATATAATTCTCAATAATAATACAAAACTGTTCAATTAACGATTGAGCATTCACAACTTGCACAGTTTCCATTAATATTGCATTCCATAACGAATAATGGATACTATCCAATCCGTTGTTTCTGTTACTCTGCTCATTTTAAACCAACCTGAAAAGCAGTCACGTTTATTTTGTATAAAAATAATTTTCTGTTACATTCACTCGAATTTGTAAAGTAAAAAACTGAAATGAAATTTTAATACAAGTACTAAAAAAGACTGGAATATTATTTTGTTTTAGTATACAAATAACTGTAGGCTTTTAAAATTTATCTTCTGTACTCTGTATCAACTTCCAATTAACGTTTGACGTAGACAATATTGACTTAATTCTAAAAGAATATATTTTATATTATGACTAGCTGTTGCCCGCGACTTCGTACGCGCGGTGTAGTGACTTTTGTGTTAGTTTAGTTTATGTGTGTTTGTTGCTCAGATTTCATAACGCTCTTCTTGAAGTCCTATTCTCTACTAAAAGGGTCTAAAGAATATCGAATATGCAGGCTAGGGTATGAACATGGTATGTTGTTATCATATGCTGCATGAACATAGTTGAGCCCTCATTCAAAGATCTGTCCGTCTGTCAAGAAACTTTTTCTCAAGTATGCGTGGGAGGTATCAAGCTAAAATGTATGTCAAATTAAATACTGAAGTCTGCAATCCCTTAGAGGCGACAAAAAAACAAACTTCTCTTCTCTTCTTCATAACTCAAAAAGGCCACTTGGATCTCGATTTTCTTTTAAATCCCATTTAGCTACTTGTTGTTACCGATCCCGATTTAAATTTAAACCGCTATCTAGGTCGGTTTAGGCTGTCAAATCTCGATTTACAGTAAGTTGTGATAACTTATCTATATTTTCATATGGTTTTTATACGCAAAAATGCATGTATCACACATAACAGTGTATAATGATAACGATTATTTTGAACAGCCGTTCTTTGTTCTTCGACGTTGCTTGCTAGCGGGCAATAGATCTATTCTAGGCGAGGTTCATAAGACTGAACCACACCAAACGATCCATCTTGGATTGGCCAACCACGATCTAAGATTGGGGATCATGGATCGTGAATCTAATTTGTTCTCTTGGTGCTCTTGGATCGCACGAGGCACGTCCAGTCCGACCACTACTATGGAGCTCCAGTGGTGAAGCGCACTCTTGCCGCGCGCGATTAGAGCGCGTATTATCGTTTTGCGCATATGCGCGCTTTCACGATTCAAACAGAAGTTCTTACTTAGTGATGCATAATATCAGGCCAATCATATTTTTACTATAAAATGTAAAAGAGATTGTGTGTATCCATACTAATATTATAAATGTGAAAGTGGGTTTGTTTGTTTGTCCGTCTTTCACGTCAAAATTGGTGCAACGGATCGACGTGACTTTTGGGAATATATATGAATATGGGAATAGTTTGGCAGCTGAAAAGTGACATACTTAGGCAGCCATTAGACAGTCAATCTGGATCAATGATCAATGATCAATGATCGCGATGCAGATTGACTGTGTACGAAGGTGATTGACCGCTCGCGATCTTGATCGCAAAATATCTACAAAGTAAATCTCGATCGCGATCAAGATCACGATCAGTGATCGCGATCTGGATGTAATGGCTGCCTTTGGCTACTTTTTATCCCTGAAAAATATCACATTCCCGTGGGATAACGTCGTCGTTTAGTCCGAGCGGGCGAAGTCGCGGACGGAAGGCTAGTATTTTGATATGGAGATATTTCTTCTTCAAGTAACAGGTATAAAATGTAATGATATAGGTACCATTTAATTATTTCATTTTAATCAATTATCACTTATGTAAGCTTTCCTAGTAAATAAATGAATAAATAAGTTAGATAGAAAACTATTTTTAATATTCCTTTATTTTATTGGATGGTACCTACGGCTGAAGGCCTAAGTAGCCAGAGCCGGTTAAATGACATAAAAAATGGTAGGTATAGTGCAATCTTTTCTGTTCCGGTGATTATCTTAGGAACTAAAACAGTTTTCATACGACAGTCCATTTTGACAGCTAATTTCGTATTGCAAGTGGCTCCTCTGTCACGACTGTCACCGGAACAGAAAAGCTTGTGGCACTGTAGGTGTAGGTAACTACGTACTGGCCACTTAGCGTTTGAGCAAATTTTTCAAAACTACATTGGTGACATTTTGTCTACATTGCGACAAACTTATTTCACACAGTGGTTATTTTTTGGTACTAAATATACTGTTGACTGCCTGCAGTCCATTTTGACAGTTAATTTTGTATTGCTAGTGGCTCCTCCAGGACCACTGTCACTGGTTCAGATATATTTGTGGCACTATACTTACTGTAGCGACATCTAGCGTCGAGTGGCAATGCGAAATAAAAATTTTACATCAATAGGGTAAGAACTTTAGTCTTGGCTACTGCCCCGAGTGCTTACTTAGCTTAAAACATTTCGTTAATAACTTTTGCTTGATAATATACTTTTTATCTATGACTTTTAAGTCATAATAACAATAGTAATAATTCTTTATGACATAGGAATATTATTCAATAAACGCTTTTCAGTTTACATCGAATTTGATGTTTCTTTTATTTTATCTAAGTTAGTTAAGTATTGATTTCTCTACGTATCTTTTAAAATTTGATTGACAAAAACACATCAATCGGCACCCTTCGCACATTTTAAGTTTAAAAATAGGTTTTTAATTGACTAAAATAAAACTAAATTTCGTAAGTATATGAATACTTAGTTATATGTTTTTACTATGTATGTCCACGAATTTCTCGAAATCTAAAGGCATATCGAGATGATAAGATAAGATAAAGATAATGATGATTCTATTTGATTTAAATTAGGTGTATTCTAACTTTGGGAACAGTCTAAGATTCATCAAAATCGGTTTAGTAGTTTTCGTGGGTATGTTATTGTACAATATACACTAAAACTTAGGAAATAAATAGTAATTTAAAAAAATAAACTGACTGGCACCGACCTCAAAAAGGTACCTTAATTATAATATAAATTATATTTTTCATTTTCAGTTGACAAATACTTTATGGAGTCGGTTAAATTTTTTAAGTAGTTTTTTTGTATTGTAAATTTAAAAAGTTAAAGAAAAGTATAAGATACATTCTTGACAATTTTAGATACCTACTTAAGACCATAGGCGAAAGAAGTGAAAAAAAATTAAAGTGGCAACAGCGGGGGCTTTCACCCTACTTAATATAGATAATCATTCGAATGTACTTTTGTGAAAGGTATATCGTAATCTTACTGACTTCCCGCGCCATCTATTGTTTAGTAGTTATGATGCGAAAGAAGTGAAAAACATCTTAAAGTGGCAACAGAGGGGGCTTCCCTAATTAATATAATCATTCGAATGTTCTTTTGTGAGAGGTCTATCGTAATCTTACTGACTTCCCGCGCCATCTATTGCTTAGTAGTTATGATGCAAAAGAAGTGAAAAACATCTTAAAGTGGCAACAGAGGAGGCTTTCACCCTAATTAATATAATCATTCGAATGTTCTTTTGTCAGAGGTAAATCGTAATCTAACTGACTTCCTGCGCCATCTATTGCTTAGTAGATATAATGACGTAAATAACATGAAATTATTTTTATGATTTTATATGAGCCTGGATGGGTTTTAATTTATATTATGTTTTGAAGCAGGTAAAAAAAAATAACATGATTCATTATTAATTGAGACAGCGATTAAATATAACGTATTTTCATAATCATGAGGCGCCATCTATTTTAGTAAGAATCAGTTTTTGTATTTTCCCGTAGGAATAATTAAATTTCCCGCAATAAAAGGTACCCTATATGTTGACCCGGGTTATAAGCTATTACTACACAAAATTTGGTAAAAATCCGTCCAGTAGTTTTTGCGTGAAAAGCGAACATACAAACAGACAAACAGACAAACAGACAAACAGACAAACAGACAAAAAATTTAATATCAATCGTTTTGGGGTCTATATCCTGTACACATCACATAGCAGTAATTTTTTTTTTTTAATATTTCATGTACAGACTTTTTGTCCGTTTCTGTTTTATTATATGTATAGATTATTTTGTTGTTATCTTCTTTATGGAAAATAATATCTCTCTCTCTCTCTCTCTCTCTCTCTCTATCTCTCTCTATCTCATGCTCTCTCTTTTAGTAGCTGAACTATAGTGGCCGCGTTCAGTGGCGGCCACTATAGTTCAATATTTGCCGGCACTAAACATCACGTTACGTAGCTACATACCTTTACGTTAGAGGGAGTTTTTATATAGATAACAATCTCTGACAGCATAAATAGATATGAAATTTTAAAATTCGTCAAAATATTTAAGTTAGACATGAAGAGACAATTTGTCTCCTGCTTTGTCGCAAAATTTTTAATAGACTTCAATAGCCTCGACGTAACAGCGGGATAAAGCAACTGATTGCCCACGAAGACGCCGCGTGGAGCCGTTTAAGACCAAGAGTGTCTATAAACGTCAAGTTACGTGGCAACCAACATACCTTTACGTTACGGTTTACGTTACAGTAAAGCTCGTGTAGCATTTGAGATTTCAGCCGCTAACGAAAGCGAGAAGTGATTTAGCGTAAACAGTTAATTCCAAACTGCATCAATATGTCTAATGCCCGAATACTCGTACGCTACTTATCTTTGGGAGCGTCTCAAACATCATGGCATCTCTTTCATACGTTTGACATTTAAAGTGACAGGGCGATGTTTGAGACGCTCCCAAAGATAAGTAGCGTACGAGTATTCGGGCTTATGAGCTGTAATCCATTGCAATGCTATGGCGGTAAATGGTAATGACGCCAACAGCCAATGCTAGTCAAATGTGTAGACGTTGGCGACTTGACATCGCAATCTAGCTAGCTAGCTAAGTTTTAATCTCTCTGACTCTGATTATCGTCGGCTGCTGGCTTTGCCACTGGTACCCCATTACAGTAGAGCCCTAATACATACTTTGACGAGCTGATGGCGGAGTAGTACTGAGCAATCCTTTTGCGCTATTATGCTTCCAGATTGATAAAACGTAACATGCAATATGTCATTCTGCCTTTCATTGCATATTCGTTGCAATAGTGGACGCGTAGTGCACAAGTTCCGCGCATTCACTACGAACCTCCAACGTATGTCTGCGCACCCCTTTATTAATATGTTCGTGGAAAAACCAACAAATTTCAGATCGCTCCATGCGTGTTTTGAAAGGCTCATAGCGTACACGTGAAATGCTCAGTTCGTGTGCGCAAGCGTCCAAACTATGAGAAATTGTTACAAAGTGTTTTACCTTTTATCATACATTCCAGCCATTTGGAAGCTAAACTCATTAATTGCATAATTCATTTTATGTTACGTTACACCAATCTAGACGCACCATTAGTCTTTTAACAGTTTGTCTGTTATTTTGTTTCAAAACTTTAAATAGCAGTCATAGTCTCGACGTAACTGCGATGATAAAGCAACTGATTGCCCGCGAAGACGCCGCGTGGGGCCGTTACCGAGACCAATTGCCCATAAACGTCACGTTACGTGGCTACATACCTTTACGTTAAGGTTTACGTTACAGGAAAACTCGTGCCGCATTTGAGACGTTTCGTCTGTTAAGGTGATGAAATGCGACACTAATTTCAGCCGCTAACGAAAGCACGACGTGATTTAACGTTAACAGCGCTTTTAATTTGTCATTCTAGTACACGGTGCCAACCATCAACTTTAAGACAGCGATTTAAAACTAGCGCGATCCAGAATAGGTTCCTAAAATGAATTGCTTTATTTTGTACCATGACCTTCTTAAAACTGAATCGCAAATTAATTGCTGAATGTGAATGAACGAAAGATTAATGTACTTCTTTCTTCTACCCGTCTCTTTTACTCGATTCTGTCATGCCCGGAGAGTGAGAGGGATGGGTATAGCCTGGAGGTGTCATGTTAAGCCGGGTCTCCAGCGAAAGTTTTTTGAAAACATTCAACAAAAACACATGCACAGAAATTTGTTTCTGAAAAATGTTTCTTGACATGCGCCGTCTATACCTCTCTTGGCTTGTGTACACAAAACAATAGTTTCTCTAGCAAACAAAATGAGTTCGGACGAAGAAGACGTAGTTTCAGATCGTATCTTTATTCCAATCCATCTTTACTCGCATTGCTCTAAACCACCGTAGAAATAAACTTGGCGCGAAAACCAAACTTTTTAGAAAAATGGAAAATGAAGTATTAAGAAAAAATCGACCCGTCTCACAACTAGCTCCGATGGGACTCGAACCCACGACCCACAGGTCGTAGTTGTGAGACGGGTCGATTTTTTCTTAATACTTCATTTTCCATTTTTCTATTATAAAAATTGCATTGTGAATGCAAAAAACTAAAAATTAAAATAACTTGCAATAGGAATTTCATCTTTAGCGATTGCCAAATACCTGGAAAGGCATTTCTTTCGCGTGTGAGGGTAGTAATATCTCCACATTGATGAAATTAACGCTGACTATACAGCGAGTAAGAAGTATTGGATAAATTCGACGCTTCTCGTAACGACTCCGTAGCTCAGTGGTTAGAGCAGTCGCCCGGAAAGCGAAAGGTCGTGGGTTCGAGTCCCATCGGAGCTAGTTGTGAGACGGGTCGATTTTTTCTTAATACTTCATTTTCCATTTTTCTATTATAAAAATTGCATTGTGAATGCAAAAAACTAAAAATTAAAATAACTTGCAATAGTAATTTCATCTTTAGCGATTGCCAAATACCTGGAAAGGCATTTCTTTCGCGTGTGAGGGTAGTAATATCTCCACATTGATGAAATTAACGCTGACTATACAGCGAGTAAGAAGTATTGGATAAATTCGACGCTTCTCGTAACGACTCCGTAGCTCAGTGGTTAGAGCAGTCGCCCGGAAAGCGAAAGGTCGTGGGTTCGAGTCCCATCGGAGCTAGTTGTGAGACGGGTCGATTTTTTCTTAATACTTCATTTTCCATTTTTCTATTATAAAAATTGCATTGTGAATGCAAAAAACTAAAAATTAAAATAACCAAACTTTTTTTTTTGGAATGGCTTCTTCCGTTTTACTCACAAATTCGGCCATTGTCTAGCGAGTTATCAAAATTAAAAAAGTTAAAAGTTGTCGAAATGATAGATTATGTACAGTACCCTGCCCCTCGACCCGCGCGGGGGAAGTTTTGTTTACGTGTTTTCCACCGGGCATGGAAAGCAAAAACATTGTTGATGCAAACAAAAATGTGTATTGAAACAATGTTTTGTGAAGACAGTTTTGTTGAATGTTGAGATGTTTTTGTTGATTGTGTAGGGCAAAACACGCGCTGGAGACCCGGCTTTAGTTCAACCGAGTTATAAGTCAAATAAGAAATCATGACAGCTAAGCGGCTGTGACATGACGCTGAATCGCTTGTCATTGACGCAATAGAATCGTGGTACGAATAAGCGAAGCAGATCAGTTTAGGTCCTAAACAAAACCGCAATAAGAGTTGGTGGTAGGCACCCAGGTAAAATAAGACTAAATATGACCCTTTTGCGGCGAAATGATATTATTATGTAAATACATCAATGACACATTATTTATAACCTTAAGGGCGTTTGTGCACTACCACTGAATTTTACCGATCCGGAAAAAAACGGATGCTTGTATTTAATTAATTACTAATATAAATGATTAATTATTAAAATACAAGCATCCGATTTTTTCCGGATCGGTAAAATTCAGTGGTAGTGCACAAACGCCCTATCTTGGCACTAGAAATGAGGATCTGCCGAGTCCTACCAAAATTTAGGGGTACTACTCCCTCCCAGGGGATATGAGCAGGGGGCAAATTTTAAAAAGTGCAAACATTACAAACTAGGCAAGTGAGGTGTCATTTACTGTGTAATTTTTTGCGCTGAATCGAATTGGTAGGACTCTGCTGATCTTTATTTCTAGTGCCAAGATAAAGTTGAAAACAAAGTTTCATTGATGTACATATTTTGCCGCCAAAAAAAGCTATTTTTCCTGTATTATTCAGCGTGCTCAGTATGATGAGACAAAACCGCTTTCCGGAACTAGTGATATTTATTCGTATAAATGTTTAGGTATCCGTTTTGTTATGAATGTATGTTTGTATGTTTGTTATCTACCTCTTTAGATTGTGGTTGTAACATGTCAATGGTTTAGAAAACACATAAAGCGATAATAACTGCCCCAATATCACTATTATAACTTTACTAGCTTTCCGCCCGCGGCTTCGCCCGCGTGGAATACACGGCGTTGTTGATATTTTGATATATATATCACATTTGGCAATGTGATATTTTTCGGGATAAAAATTAGCCTGTGTTCCTCTCCAAGCTACAAAGTATGTGTCCCAAATTTTAGCTAAATCCGATCGGCCGTTTTGGCGTGATTGTTGGCGTGGATGTTTGTAGCTCACAAACAACCAAACATCAAAACGTTCACATTTATATAATACTAGCTGACCCAGCGCGACTTCGTTCCCGTGGCCCTACCCCCTACTCCACCCTACCCTACCCCACCCCTACCCTACCCCTACTCTACCCTACCCTACCCTACCCTACCCTACTCCTACTATACCCCTACCCTACCCCTACCCCTACTCTACCCCTACCCTACCCCTACCCTACCCCTACCCTACCTCTACCCTACCTCTACCCTACCCCTACCCCTACCCCTACCCTACACTACCCCTACTCTACCCATACCCTACTTCTACTCTACCCCTACTTACCCCTCCTTCCCCTATTTTCTCACCGCTAAAACCTTCCTTGGACTTCCACGAACATTTCAAGACCAAAATTAGCCAAATCGGTCCAGCCGTTCACGCGTGATGCCGTGACCAAGGGAAATAGGGATTCATTTTTATATATATAGATTAGGATTTTATCACTCAAGTTCAACTTTTGTATCACCCTTTATCCATTTAAGCTCTAAAATCGTGGGCTCAAATAAGGTCTCCAAGAGGGTTATAGCACGCTATACCCACCACCTATTACAAGCTTTTATTTAACTTGCAGTGTATGTATGTATGTCCGTTCGGGTCAAATCTTGCAACCTAAAGACCCTCTTCCCAGTATCCGATTGAGCTGAAATTTTGCATACAGGTTTGGTATGGATGACAATACAATATTAAAGTAAGGTCAGCAAAAAAGCTTGTCATAAAAGTGTTTTTTTTTTTACAAAAAAAAACTTATTCTTATTACAAAAATGTTAGTTGGGTATGAAGAGCACCACTGCGCAATCGAGTCCATCGCGAAACGAGTAAATAAACGTTACAGAATAAGAATCATTACACTTAATGTATTAGGATTAGTTACATTTATATATATCCTTTGAAATTAAATTTCAATACTCAATACTCAATATCTTTATTGCATTCCATAACAGTGTTTAAAAGGTGTTACATAAAATTGTAAGTACTATTATGGGCCCTGCTAGGCACAACAATTGAGAGAGGGAAGACCTTTCTTATTCATATTTTGTCTAAATTATTATTAATTATTACTTAACTTACATACTATTTTCTAATTGTTATTATGAAATATTAAATTATTTCTTAATTTGATTATTTAACTAAGGAAAACTGCTAAGCTGCCTCGAGCGGTTTTTATTTACCAAACGAATCAGAAAGCCTATTGCGTCGTTATTACCGAAATAGGGAAAAAACTCATAGATTATTTTTCTGTGTCTTGCTTGCATTATCATAACTCCGTATAATTTTGCCGCTTATATAAATAAAATGTTAGTACTAAGTGGGTGGATCGCGGTACTTCAGAAATTTGAAATTTAAATGAAAAGAGCTTTTGTTAAAAAATGCAATTACCAGCGTTTTGCAGAATGCCACTGAACTATTTGTTCTGTTGGTTTGTCTGTGGTTTGATTTCATTTTAGCTGTGTAATTCTTGGTATTTTTAAGTGTATAAGTCTGCGGTCTGCATTTCTTTTTAAAAACTGTTGAATATTTCATCAACTGCTCTTGGAATGTAAGCGCAGTCTTTAGAAATCGGCTTTTTCATCCCCATGTCTGATGTTTTATTACTAATATAATTTAGTTTCTAATAACTTTAACATTTTGTTGTTCGATTCGCTAAGAAATTTGATTATTTTTTCTCAGTCGAGTACGAAATAAAAATTCTTGTGTATTTTTCTTTACAGAACAACCTTTGACAATGAAAACTTACTAACGAAAAAACATATTTTACTTATGTTCATCGCTAATTGGTTTGAGTTTCTTTTATTTGTATCAACCACCAAAGGGCAACAACCTTAAGGCGATGAATCCCGACCGAAATAGGCACGATAGCGCTTGCTCGGCCGCGCGCGATACACTTCACGCGGACGCAGCGCCAGCCGGCAGTGAACTGTGAACTCGCGAGCGCCCCGTGAATCGACAATCACTTAAAATTCAATTAAAAATTAAATAATATAAAATTTACACTTATGACGGCCGGAATCCTTTGGCTAATCAAAGACAATTATTTTCGTATATTTTTCATTTACTAAAACCAAGTATACTGCAAGTAATACGATATTTAGATTACGATTAGATGGATGTTTGGGATTTTATTTGACACTGTAAAATATCACCAATCGAAAAAATACGGCCGGAAGCACTAGATAAATAACTGTAAAATAACATATATTTTTTCCAAGTTTTAAGTACCTGTGATTTGCGAGTAATCCATAATTTAAAATACCCTATTTTGGGGAATTTAATGGGGATTGAAAATGAAGTATTTGAAAAAAACGACCCGTCTCACAATAAGCTCCGATGGGACTCGAAGCCACGACCAGTCGTCCGGGCGAATGCTCGAACACTTTATTTTAAATAATAAAAATTGCAGTGTGAATGCAAGAAAGTAAAAGTAATTTAGAACGATAAATTACTAAAGTTAAATATAAAAAAAAATTACCAAAATGTCATTGCAGCTTTCTCTTGAAAATAATCGAGCATACAATGACGGTGATAAATAATTTCGCTATTCTGAAGCGTCCTGTCCCTTTAGCTAGAGTTATCCTTTATCAGCAAACAACTCGCAAAGTTATTATTTATGTACAAACCACTCCCCGGTAAATACGTTTTTCATTTAGGACATGACACCTGAAAATTTGCGAAGAGGATTTTCACAATTTTTTTTTCATTCTTTATAGCTAAGGAAGGACCCGATCTGTTTTCAATACTGTTAAATAAACTACAACACATATTAATCGTTATTGGAGTCTTGACCGAGAGGGTTTTTCCTTTTTGGGTTTTTTGTGCCCCGCTTGTTATTTTTATTATTACCTACCTCCTTTTTATTTCATTCTTTTTAAATTACACACAAATGTTTGTCAGTAAATACCCATTATGCGTGTCAGATCCCTACTGCAGCTTAAAAGAGCTGATGACCTTAATGACTTCTGAACTAATCTTCACAAATTATAGCTAGAGTCATTATAGCTAAGAGCCATCTCGATTATGACAGCTTTTGAACAAAACAAGCCGCTTCAAAATCGGTCCATTAGGTCAGAAGCTACGATGCCACAGACATATAGGTTACACAGTCAGATACACAGACACGTCAAACTTATAACCTTCGATCAACTAACCTAGGTGTTATTCTTGACACTTCTTTTTGCCTTCAAGGGTTAAAAACTGCAAATTAAAATCTCTTTCATTAAATAATCAAAGACAAAGTCCTAGTAAATTTAAATCTCTTTTATTAGTAGTCACAGAAAAAAACAACCCTTTCTTAGCGGTTCTTCTCCAAGGTCTCCCGCCAACCGTAGGGCTTGCGAACCGATGGCGTAGCTTCTATGACGTTCAAAAGTATGTAAATAACAATCTAAATTGAGTTTAATGTTGACTTTGACTTTGACTTAGTTGGTCACTGGTAAAACATAATAAAAGAGATCGCTAGGAACAACTGCTCGTATCGCAAAAAAAATATACGAGGATAAGTTTTAATAACTAGCGGATTCACGCGGTTTCACCCGCGTGGTAGTCGTTCCCGTGGGAATATCGGGATAAGATATAGCCTATGTCACTCGGAAAGAATGTGGCTTTCTAGTGATGAAAGAATTTTCTAAATCTGTCCAGTAGTTTCGGAGCCTATTCGATGCAAACAAACAAACAAACAATCAAATCTTTTCTCTTTATAATATTAGTATAGATTAGTAAACATTTAATAAACATAATATTTATAATCACACCAATTTACCATACAGGAACATTAGTGGTGGATATCTTCTGTGGGTTTACCACGAGCTTCGAATGTGGACTGTATTTAGGATTATAGCTGGGTAAAAAAATAAAAATACGTATGTAATATTGGTGTTTGATGAACTTAGGTCTTGCAAAAACGCTTTGGACACATTTGGACGAAGAAATTCGGCTATGGAGCAGGATTAAAAATGGAGGATGCACGCACTCACCTGTTCCTCACGACGTCGTGATCACTCTTTGTCCCAATAGCAGTTTTCCTTGGTTTTTCTTCGGCACCAATATCACGCTGAATAAGTTCAATAAACAAAATAATAATAGTTCACACACGGCACCTTGAGTTCACACAGCAATTAATTATCAATTAAAAAATGATGTATGCAGCGGGCGCGCTACTAAACCACTGAGCCGCAAGTAAGCAAGTAAGCTAATTCACATATCTTCAAATGTCAATCGCAGTCATGAGACGGAAACATCTTCATAGTGCGTGCGGGAGAGTAGGATGGAATATATAAAAGGATTGCGTCTTTGCAAATGTCCTATCTATGCATTAATAAAATAAAATAAATTCGATATCCAACAATTAGGTTTTATATAAAAATATATAAACTTATCTCATATTATGTATAAAACATAAAAACTATAAATACTTCAACAAATCACTTTCGGTATCTATCGCGTCCTTGGCGGTCTTATGGCTTCTTCGTACAATTCCCCTAGGCGAGATTGCCGAAGCCTTGCCTGTTCACGTAATTAAGGAATGGAATTGTTCGTGATTAAATTTATAGATTATTTAATTGTTATAATATAATAATCAAGCAACTAACCAAGCGCATGTCCATTAAAAAAATACATAATTTGATTTAAGGTGCAAATTATGTCGCTCAAATAAAATGAACATTATACTTAACAGCGTTGATCACACTGACATCATTGAATATGTGCTTCTTCGTCGACATGATAAAATCGATCTCGTTTTTGACTTTACCGTCCGGACTGATCCAGGTCCATTTGCGGCTTACGGGCTTCCTAAAGAAGGAGTTCATCATATAGAGGTTCTCCCTCTCCATGAAGTCTGCCAGCATCTGGCCTCTATCGTTCCGTTGCCCAAATCCAAATTGCCCCACTCTCAGCTCATCACCGCAACGTTGCCTCAACTTTGCATCGAAATCCCCCATCACAACCGTGTAGTGAGTTTTATAGCTATGCATGGCTTTAGCGATCTCCTCATACATAGCCTCCACTTCGACATCGTCGTGTTTCGAGGTCGGAGCGTAGACCTGGATAACATTCAGCGAATATCGTTTCGATAATCTGAGTATCAGGTACGCTACCCTGCTCGAGACACTTCCGATGGTGATCACGTTGTTGACAAGGGATTTATGGACGATGAACCCGACACCACCAAGGGACTGTTGGTCGCCCTCCCGGTGGTAAAGTAACTTACCGGATTGCAGGGTTATCGAGTCCTCCCCCTCTCTTCGGACTTCAGATAACCCAATTATATCCCAATGTAACTTACTTATTGCCTCTTCCAACTCTACGAGCTTCTCGTCGAGCCTCAATGTGCGCGTGTTGTAGGTTGCCAGGTCGAGTCGTCGGTGTTGGTAGCCGGAGCCTACCCGGGGATTCTTAGCACCCCCTGCCCCGCCGTTACCATAGCCGCTACCGTAGCTAGGAATAGCGGGACCGCCGGGGACTGGGGGCCGATGTATTTTTTGTGTAAGCATTTAGGGGGGGGGGTTTGCCATAATCGCCACGCTTGGCAGGCGGGTTGGCGATCGCAGTATAGCCTGTTGAAGCCTGGAGACGCTGCTGCCCATCTCCTGATGGCAGTTTTTCCCTTTGTCGCCTCTTACGACACCCACGGGAAGAGAGGGGGTAGTGCTATTCTATTTACGTGCCGGCACTACACGGCACTGAAACTACACAAAATAAATAAATTCTTACTATAGGAAAAATGTGATAGTAAAAAACCACGAGCCTCATAAGTAGCTTTCAGGCGGGATACAGCTACTTATGGAGCTCGTGGTTTTTTACTATCACATTTTTCCTATACTTACAAAATTGCATTGTGAATGCATAAAAATAATATAAAATCTAAATTCTTACTATTATAAATTATTAAATTATTAAAATACAAGCATCCGTTTTTTTCTGGATCGGTAAAATTCAGTGTAGTGCACAATCGCCCTTAGCGTGCCTATTTTGGTCGAGAATCATCGCCTCAACATGTTTAGAATTTCAGTTCCCTTTACTACCAAAAGAGGCGCTGCTCAGGTTTTCATGCAGAATAATATGACTACGTTAACGGTTAACATAATGCTAATATTACACGGTTCAACCAAATTGATTCACTTTGGTTGAAAGGCTCAGAAATACAGGCGCACATTAACATTGAATGATTCACTTTTACGTTTACATTGTTCGGTTGCTTCATCCAAATTGATAGACAAAAGTGAACCGTGTATTTCCGCTATAACTACAGTATTTCGTGCTACGGCTACCGGATGGCGAAGTATACAAAATAATGATCGTATTCATTCGGGATGCCTCAATGTGTCAAATTTCTATGTTGTATACATATTATTGCTCGTAACTGTACAGTACACCTGCGTATTTTAATTATTATATTTAGTTTGTTCTATTTTTTTTTTACGGCGACTCATTAGTTTTCTTGGTGTAACTAGCCAGCCTAGACTGAATAGATACCTATATAGTGATGTATTTTATCGATAAAACTAGTGTAGGTATTCAACTACTTATAGTGGACCTAGTTTGCAAGATTTCCTTTTCACAATGTTACAAGTAAATGTAACACGTTTTGTTAGCGTAAGTGTTTACACCTCACGAGTTCGACGTCTTTACCCAGAAGTCGTAATTCAAACTGGTAATTGGTCGTAAATAAAGCTGGATTCCTTAAAAACACCTCGTGAAATGTGCTCTTTATTGCTAATTACTTAAGGAAGGTAACAGTGGCTTAGTTTATAAAACGTAGATGTGCCATATAACGATATACGGAGCGTAGAGTTCGGTTTTTGGTTTTTAGGTTTGAGAAAATTGAGCTTTTTTTGGCAATTTTTGAAAACGAGATTTGACAATAAACACATCTTAGATTTCTAGAGTTTTCCGTGACCACGGCCCCTGGCAAGGTGCCGAAAAGTCGGATAAACCAAAAAAAAAACAAAAAAAAACTAAAATTTAACGAAGTTGTTGAATAAATTGCGTGAAAAAATCCGTGAAAGTGTTTAATTTATATGAGATTTCACAATTTTATTGGGCGTTTGGTCTCTCCATTGACGTAAGTTTCATTGCAGAGATGCAAAAAGTTACTCATCTATAAGGCGCTAAAGTGAGCAAGTTTGTATTAAAAAAGCCAAGTGGCCCCTATTTTCTTTTGAGTAGTAAGTAGGTACCTAGATTAATATGTAAATATGTAGGTACTGTAGAGCATGTATACTGTGTGCAGCCGATAGATGGAATTGTAGGCTGTGACAGTTAGGTTTTTAAAAATTAATAGAGACTGCTTTGTAATAATATTCTTAAATCAATCTTTAGAAATATTATTTTAAAAAGAAAAGATTGGTTTGACGCAGTGAATGCTTAGCCGTGATTTGGAATAGGTGTTCCGTAGTATGAAAATATGCTATCATATTAGCAAATGTAACCTAGTGATTATAAAAGTGTCGCAATAAAGAAAAAAAACGAAGCCCCATCTTTCAATTAACACCAGTAGCAGATAGAAGAAATTAGGAGACACGACAGTACTTAGGTATATATTTTTTTGATTTGGATATAATTAGTTAGTATATTGTTTTTTTACTTAACACTTGTACTTCTTTAACTTTCCCATCATATTTTGTTTTATTATCCTGTCCATTCTAGGTTGCCTGAAAGAAATCGCGTTCAGCGATAAGGCCGCCCATTGTATGTCTCCTTTGTATATTTTTTCTGTCTGTATTTCAATCTGTGTGTACAATAAAGTGTAAATAAATAAGTTTGCTGGAATTACGTTTATATTGTGATAAAAAATATTTTTAAGACTTTCTTAAAAAAAATTTACACCCACCTAGATCTCAATTCTATATTGTCGGCAAAGTTATTGAATTTGGCTCTCATTTCACATTTATTATTTTTGATGAGATTACATATTTTTACAGTACAGTGGAAATCGATAGTAAAAAGCTTATTAAAAATATAGTTGTTCAGTACACCCCTGCCTAGACCGCGGAATCAGCATGGCGCAGTGGAAGTTTATCATGAATATAGACTCCGGACAAAAACTAGGTTTCAGCCGGGATGTAACTGAACAATTGGACTGCGATACACAGCGACTTAATGTTAAGTAAGGTGATTTAACATACGGGTCTGGGGTGTCGAAACTCTCCTGGGCTGCGGAGAGAGGGGGCGCGCGCCCCTGGTACCTTCTTCTTCTGCAGACCTTACCAATTCATCACCTTACTCACAACACAAATACAACACAACGGTCCCAAGACACTGGGCGTTTCAACAATATACACCAACACACACGGGGGAGCTTTTTTTATTACGATATATTGTCCCGACAACAACGCGTGTGGAAAAGGCTATCTTTCAAAAGCCCCGCGACCGGCCCGATGGATGGCGTCAAAATCTGGGTCGTACAAAACGGGATCCAATAGATAATTTAAGATTCAATTCAAACTCGATATGCCAGGCATATTCAACGCGAGCGGTTTTTAACAATTCAGCAAAATTAATCCGACATTTTGTTCCAAGAATTCCAATCAAGTGCAAGCTGTCAACTTCAAGTGACAGCTAAATGTCAATTTGACGTGACATTAGAGATGCGTTCAGAAATATCGATCTTTTCCGAACATCCCCCCGCCCCGGACCGTTAAGAACGGTACGTCAATCTACGGGTAATCGGGAGAGCCCACTAACTGCTCTCTTCAAAACCGAATCTCGAACCAAAACCTCAGCAAAACGAGGAACTCCGTCAGTTCCGGGGTAGAGTTTAACAATGCGCCCCCTTCGCCAACATAGGGGCGGCAGGTTAGCATCCTTAATCAACACGAGGTCGCCAGTCTGGGGTGGGGTGGTTTTATCTGTCCACTTCACGCGCTGTTGTAGGATATGCAAATACTCCATCGACCAACGTGCCCAGAAGTTTTGGGACATCTGTTTCAAAAGTTGGTATCGCGACAAACGATGGGATCCTACATCCTGAATCGGATATTCAGGCAAAGCCAAAAGGGGCTGTCCGATCAAGAAATGACCTGGGGTCAACGCTTCCAGGTCATTCGGGTCCGAAGACAACGGGCACAAGGGTCGCGAGTTGAGGACGGCCTCAATTTTACAAAATACCGTATCAAGTTCCTCAAACGTGAGAATAGTTTCTCCAATCACGCGACGCAAGTGTGTCTTGGCAGCCTTTACACAAGCTTCAAAAATTCCTCCCCAGGTCGGACAAGCTGGAGGGCTAAACTTCCAGATTATCCCACGCCGGGAGAGGGTGGTTCCAATGTCTATTTTATTATCAACAAAAAACTTAACTACTTCCTTAAGATAATTACACGTTCCCTTATAATTAGTACCACAATCGGAACGTATCAATGACGGCAGTCCCCTACGGGAAACAAATCTGCTCAAGGCGGCGACAAAGGCTTCGGTAGACAATTCCGAGACAATTTCCAAATGGACAGCCTTGGTGGACAAACACACAAACACGCACAAGTACGCCTTATAGGTTTTAGCATTACGCAGTCTCGAAGCCTTTACAGTAAAGGGACCGGCGAAGTCGGTGGCGACTCCGGCAAAAGCTCTACATTCCGTGACGCGATCAGCAGGCAAATCACCCATCTGGGGCTGCATGGTCGCGGCCTTCAATCGATAACAAGGCAGGCAACGGAAAACCACAGTGCGAATGGCTCGACGAGCAGACAAAATCCAAAATTCACGCTGCAAAATGGCCAACAAAGCATTACAGCCAGCATGTTGTGCATTCACATGGCGATCTGTTATTATCAGTTGAGTCAAATGTCCGGCTTTAGGTAACAAAAGGGGGTGACGAGCTCCATACGGCAGGTTCGCATTTCGAAGTCTTCCGCCGACTCGCAAAAGCCCACTCTCGTCCAGGAAGGGATTTAATCGCGATACCGCGCCCTTCAACTTGCGACGGCCTAAACGCAAAATTTCAATCTCGGACTCAAAACTATCAGCTTGTACTCTCCGGACCCAAAACAAGAGCGCGTCCCTACGCTCGTCCGGAGTGAGAACCGACGAATCACGCCTCGCGCGTGGGTTTCTGCAATTGTACACAAAACGTCTGATCCAAGCGGTAACACCAAGCAGCTTCTGTAAGGAGCTGTACCGATCCAACAACAAATCCTTTTCCCCGGCGGGGTTAGTCTCCAGGACGCATGCCCGCATATCAGGAACGGCTACGTTCGACAACGCTGGAGAGGGCGGCCACTCCGACTCAGGCCGCATCAACCACTGTGGGCTTCACCAGAGGGGGTGGTTAATTAGGGTTGGGGCTACACAACCCCGAGACGCACAATCCGCGGGATTCATGGTTCCCGGCACGTGTCTCCAAATCAACTCGATGTCGGAATTACAAATCTGCGACACTCGATTGGCCACAAACACGTCCAAGGTGTGCGCCGGAGCCTTCAACCAACAAAGGACGACCTGACTGTCCGTCCAAGCATAAACCTCTTGTATCTTAATAGATCGACCTAATGTGAGCCAACGGTGGTTCAACAAACGCATTAGGAGGGCAGCTCCACACAATTCCAACCTCGGGATCGTATGACGAGTCCGAAGGGGAGCGACTTTGCTTTTCGCTATCACCAGATGCACAGCAACAACTCCGTCAACAGTAACGGTGCGGAGGTACACGGCCGCAGCAAATCCACGTTCGGAGGCATCGGAAAAGCCGTGAAGAGTAACTTTACAATTTTCAGAAGGGAGGAATAGCCTCGGCAAATGCACTTCATTAATCTCGGGGAGGGATGAAACGAAGCTCGACCAATCTCGGAGTAACTCGTCCGAGAGGGGTTCATCCCACGACACACCCGAAGCCCATAACCGTTGCAAGAAACACTTGGCCATAAACAGCACGGGGCAAATCCACCCATTGGGGTCAAAGGTACGTGCGACAGTAGACAATACTAAACGCTTGGTCCAGACTTTCGGTGGTCGTAAATCCACACAATAAGTGAACGTGTCAGAGACCGGTTTGTACTGTACGCCAAGGACGGTCACCACATGGGGATTATCAACATTTTCGAATAGGTGGGGGTCCTGCTGGTGCTCTTCGGGCAAACCTACCAGTACATCAGGCGAGTTGGATATCCATTTCCTCAACTCGTAACCTCCCGACTTCAAAAGGGCGGTGAGTTCGTCTCTCAGGACAATCGCCTCTGAGACAGATGAGGCGCCCGTGCAAATGTCATCCACATAGACGTCACTGGCCAAAATGGCGGAGGCGCGAGGGTATCTCAAGCGCTCCTTCTCGGCCAACTCCAACAAAGAACGAATCGCAACAAACGGGCTCGAAGCCAAACCGTACGTATTCGTATTCAATTCATAAATCAACAAGGGGTCCCTAGGACTCTCTCTCCACAAAATCAATTGGTACCTCCTATCCTCTGGATGGATGACCGTTTGTCTGAACATCATCCGGATGTCAGTCATAAATACAATTTGGTGCCGCTGGTAGTTGGTCAAAATGTCTGAGATCTCCGTGTGCAGCTTGGGACCTACATGCAGACACTGGTTCAAGGACGCTCCAGTAGAGGTGGGAGCCGAACCGTCAAAGACCACCCGAATCTTTCCGGATTTCAAAACGGCGTGGTGCGGCAGAAAGAAGTGCTCAACGGAGCGCCAATCCAAATCGCTCACGGACATGTGCCCTAACTCCTCATACTCCCGCATGAATTCAACATACTTCTGGCGGAAGACCGGATCCTTGCTCATGCGACGCTCCATCGCCACTAGCCTACGTTCCGCTAGCGGTCGGGATTCGCCCAGAGGAGGTCGGCCGGCACGAAAGGGGAGACGGGTGATCAAACGACCAGAGCGGAGGCGACCAGTGTTATTCTGGTAATACAACTCGCATTCATCCGCTACTGGGTCGACCCGCGGGGCTGGTGGAGGTTCCTCAACCTCCCAAAACTTCTGCACCACTTCGGAGAGAGACACATTAAAAACAAGACCGCGATCCTCATCAAGGGAATCCAAAACGCGGCGAGCAGGGCCCATCACAACTGTACCGAGTGTCGTCTGCAGAGCTACCAAGCCATCTGGCTGCAAAACTCGCTTCCCCGTCAACAAAACTCGCCCCAGGACATCGGCTCCAAGGAGAGCATCAATCGGGCCTGGGCGGAAGAAATTTGGATCGGCGAGTGGGGAATCAGACACCAAAGACAACATACTCGGTCCCAAGTCAACACCCGCACCCGTCAACAAAGGTTGACGGCCAACAACTGTGTCCAACACAATCGCCGAGGTCTTAATGCCTGGCGTGGACTTATTACGTGATGTAAATGTGAAGTCAACATGCCCTAACAACCCGGGGACTTTCACATCGCCAACACCTCTCACGCCTTCCGTGTGGGGGTGCACCTTGAGGCCCAACCGCCTAACTAACCAAGATGACACAACACACCCCTGAGCACCGGAATCCAACAAGGCGCGAACTTCCACAAGGTCGCCATTCAATCCCCTGACAAGCACCGAGGCCGTGGGCAACAAAACGGTCTCTGGAGGGGTGGCTACAATCGACCGTAAACACGTTGATTGCTAGTATGTGGGGTCCCCAGACGTCCCCCCATGGTAAGGGGGTCGCTCATAGCGATCCAGTGGGTCCCATTCTCCCACATACTGCCTACGTCCAATTCGCCCGGTATCAGGCGGGTTATATCTCCCGGCCCCTTGAAGACGGGGCGGGCGCCGCTCCAAACGCGGGTATTCGGCGAGCGGCGGCGAGAATCGGTGCCTAGCACCCACCGTGTACGTTGCCCCATAGTCGCGGGGGCACGGTGACCGATTTTCAGAAGGGGGGTCCCGGGGACCCCCGGCTGTGCGAGGCTCAACACGTTGCGGGGGGCTTCTACGACCTCCCGCAACGCTCGCAAAATCGAACCCCCTAGTTGGGGACCGATTTCCCATGGGGGGGTCCGTGGGACCCCCGCCCGTGCGAGGCTCAAAACGTCGCGGGGGGCCTCTACGACCTCCGGCAACGCTCGCATTACTCATCCCCATCCTTGGGGATCGGTTTCCCATGGGGGGGTCCCTGGGACCCCCGCCCGTTTGAGGCTCCAAACGTGGCGGAGAGCGTCTGGGGCCACTCTGGTGGCCACTAGAACTGCTGCGGGATGCAAACACCGCGGGGGGTCCGAGACCCCCACCCATACGAGGTGATCCTGCAGCGACGCGCTGCGGCGCTCCGCCGCCCTCTGGGCTGTTCATGCAGAGGAGGGGATGGTGGTTGCCCTTACAAAAGCGGCATGGGTGCGCTTGGGTACATTCGCGCTGCATGTGCAGGCCCAAGCACGAGTAGCACCATGTCCGTTGTCGCGCGATCGCTCGACGGCCTTGGACGCGCTCGTCGAGGAACTTATCACAACGGGTCGTGCTGTGACCCGGTTCCCGACAGTACAAGCAGCGGGCGGTCTCCTGGACGGCGGCATAGCGGCCGGGCGCGCGAGGGGCCATACGCCCCCTACGGGGGGGTCCGGTGGGGGATCTACTCTGTGGCACAGGTCGTTCGGGTCCCATAGGACCGGCCAGAGAGGAATTATCTGCCAGTCTACTCTCTCCTTCCAGGAACGTCAAGAGGTCCGAGAAGGGTGGCAGATAAGTCGCACTATCCCCACCATACTGCTGCTCAAAACGGACCTTAACAGAGTCCGGCAACTTTCCCAGGACAATGTGCAGTAACAAAAACGACCACTGCTCCACTGGGAGTTTTAAGTTTTTTAATGCGTTGTAGGCAACCAACAGCGGATTCAACAAAGCCACTCTCAAGTGCATCACGCTGGCAACGCGGGGTAAATTCAAAATGGCGGCAACATGGTTGTCCGCCAGACGTCGTACGTTCTGGTACCGACGGGCAATCAAATCCCTAGCAATAGGGTAGTTTTCATCCGAGGGGGCCAAATGTTGAACCGATTCAAGGGCCTCCCCTTCCAACACGGATAACAAATAAGCCAACTTTTGGCCCTGGGTCAAATCATCCCGGGCATGTACGAGACTATCAAAAATATTAATAAAGCCCTCCCAGTCCTCTAGACGACCAGCAAAACGCCTTAAGTCTAAGGGGGCCAATCTAGCAAATAGAGGGGGCATACTCTTAGATGTGACCGGGGACGGGCTCGGATCATTCTCTCTTGCCACTTGCAAAGGCCGAGCCACCTGTGTAATTCTGTCCGCAAAATCATAACACTGGTCCACATCCAAACCGACTTCTTGTCGCATTTCCACCTCGGCCTCAACAGTCCTTTCCAAAAATAAGGCATACTGTTCATCAACAACAGCCAAACGTACGGGCAGATCTACGTATCTGTTCAACAAGGCCTCCGTCCTATCCGGTCGATCCAACAACGCAACCGCAGAAGCTAACCACCGTAACTCAGAACGTATTTTGGCTTTAGCAGAGGAGGCCGTCATTGTAACGTCACAAATTTATCAACAAGAACAACAAATTCAAAATATTCACTATAACACAAAATCTCCAATATTTGGAGGTTACTAATAACCACAAAATTCCAATATTACAACAACAAAGTATTTATAATGACACAAACTCTTAAATATTTGGAGGTTATCAGAAAACAACAAAACTCACTGACTATTGAAATTCACTTCATTGAAATTCACTCAAAATCACTGACTATTGAAATTCACTTGGATATCAACATACAACAAGCTAATTTTAATTATTTCAAAGCACAAGTTTCAATAAGTTTCAATGTGTAAATAATGTCTTAAATCATTTAAGTTTCACTAAGTATTGAGTGCAAACTTATTAGGTACCCAAGCCCTTTTAGGACAACTTTTTATTAGCTATTATTTAGCAACAAACTTGTCAATATTCACAACTCAAATTTGCTAACAAACTAAATAATAATTATTATGAACAAAGAAAGGCATCTGTTTACATTTTGGAACTTCAATACATGACAATTAATTACAAGACATGGAACCAATAACAAAGGAATGCCCTTTACTTTTCAAATGCAAGTTAATTACCATTTACAAGTACAAATTAATCTAGTCGGGACCAGATGGTCATCAAAACGGCACTGATTAATAGACAAAATTTTGGCGTGGGCCTCTCAGGCCTTCAAACTACGCTCTGCTACCAAGAAATGTTCAGTACACCCCTGCCTAGACCGCGGAATCAGCATGGCGCAGTGGAAGTTTATCATGAATATAGACTCCGGACAAAAACTAGGTTTCAGCCGGGATGTAACTGAACAATTGGACTGCGATACACAGCGACTTAATGTTAAGTAAGGTGATTTAACATACGGGTCTGGGGTGTCGAAACTCTCCTGGGCTGCGGAGAGAGGGGGCGCGCGCCCCTAGTACCTTCTTCTTCTGCAGACCTTACCAATTCGTCACCTTACTCACAACACAAATACAACACAACGGTCCCAAGACACTGGGCGTTTCAACAATATACACCAACACACACGGGGGAGCTTTTTTTATTACGATATATTGTCCCGACAACAACGCGTGTGGAAAAGGCTATCTTTCAAAAGCCCCGCGACCGGCCCGATGGATGGCGTCAAAATCTGGGTCGTACAAAACGGGATCCAATAGATAATTTAAGATTCAATTCAAACTCGATATGCCAGGCATATTCAACGCGAGCGGTTTTTAACAATTCAGCAAAATTAATCCGACATTTTGTTCCAAGAATTCCAATCAAGTGCAAGCTGTCAACTTCAAGTGACAGCTAAATGTCAATTTGACGTGACATTAGAGATGCGTTCAGAAATATCGATCTTTTCCGAACAATAGTATATACATTGAAAAGCTTATCTAAAACCTAGATAGTTTTTAGCTTATACATCACGCTTTACCTTTTATTTTTTAAATTGTTCTTAAGAGAATAATAAGCATTTATTAGTTTAGCTGGATGCGGGCAGCGCAGGACCGATCGTTGTTGAGATCCTTGGGGGAGGCCTATGTCCAGCAGTGGGCGTCGTACGGCTGAAATGATGATGATGAAGCAGTTATCACTATAATATTCTGAACAAATTTTTCAGTACTTCGTAAAAGTCGCACATGCATGCCTACATAGTTTTATCTACTTGTACTGGCAAGTGAAGCGTAGAAAGCCTGTTCTATTTATGCTACAAGCGATTGGTTTTAAAAGCATTTTAGTAAGGCTTGTCGCTTTCAAATTGAATCTAAAGCTTGCTTTAAGGGTACTTTATTCTGTTCACGATCGGATTTGCACTCAGTAAGGTATTGGAGGACTTTTCCTGAAAAATTGCTGTACACATAGTGTTCTCTTAGTTCCTTCCCAAGCATGGAGTTAACAAATTAATACTAACAAGCAAATACTAAGGCATGTTATAAAGTTTACTAGGTGAACCGACGATCTAATCAAGGTCGCGGGAAGCCGCTGGATGCGGGCAGCGCAGTATCGATCGTTTTGTCAAGATCCTTGAGGGAGGCCTATGCCCAGCAGTGGGCGTCGTTCGGCTGAAATGATGATGATAATGTTTATAAAGTTTAAAATTGTAGTTTCTATATTAGTGAATTGGTTGGTTTGAAACGACTAATCTTTGAAATATTAGTAATAGCCACGTTAGGACGAAACTGTCTGCGACAGCCACAAGTCTAGATCCACCAATTGAACAAAGTTACAGTTTCTAAAAGTGATTTATTATATACCTACCTAAATAAATCACATTTAAATATCAGCCTAAAACTTTGGCTGTCGTTGAGGACGTAAGACTGGGAATGGAGAGTCAGTTGGTCACGATCTTAGTTCTCATTGACTTTTCAAACGCATTCAACATGGTCGATCATGACATCTTGCTAGCCATTCTCAAATCTTCGAATTTCTCCTCATTGTCGCTGGAGTCAAGTGGTTCTCCAATTATCTTTGTGGTCGCCAGCAGGTGGTCCGTGTGGGCTCCAACGTATCTCGCTGGACCAGTCTCTCTGCCGGTGTACCTGGCCTGCCTGTGCACCTGCATGGCTGTATTTATAGGCAATTTATTTTATAACAGTAATGGATAAACTTAAAACTAACTAGACCGATTTTGAAGATTCTTTTACCAATAGAAAGCTACATAAATTCTGAATGTCAATAAGCTACATTTCCATATGAGTGTGTACCATGCGGGTAAAATCAAGCGGAGGAGAATGTTTTAAAAAAAAAATGTAACCTAATCTTAATCTTTTTTGTTATCCATCCATAAGGAAGGCCAGCAGTGGAAACATTAAATAGCTTATGATGATGTATCTTGAAAAATTTAAAATGAAGTTTTTAGAGTCACACTGTTACTAGATGCGAATATTTTTCTTAACCTGTATCAGTGTGACTGGTTTCAGGGCACAGACACAAAGTAACTACGCGGTGGCACAGATCACCTGTAGTAGCAAGCTATTTCAGGGTGACCTGTTGCGAATAAAGGAAAAAAAAATCGACCCGTCTCACAACCAGCTCTGATGGGATGGTTGTGAAACTGGTCGATTTTTTCTACATACTTCATTTACAATTTTTCAATAATAAAAATTGCATAGTGTATGCAAAAGAGTAAACATTTAGATAATGTATCTTATTTGTGACCTAACAATTTGTGCAACACCTTTGTATACAACAAGATGCAATAAATAAATATGAATAACAATTTATTCACTCTTCATTTCGCGTCATCAAAACACACGTCTATTCAATACTTTAAAGTAATTAATAATCAACCGGTGTGTATCGTGTTGAAAAACATGACGTCAGAGCACAGTGGTGATTAATGTTTGCGCGACGACGTGCCGACGTGTACACGAGCGCTCAACGAGGTGTTGACGAGTATTTTGTGTTTGAAGCAAGTTAGCATATTTTTTTTATAGGACACCTGTTGTCTTCGTACATCTTTGGGGTCACGTAGGTATTAGGTACATCACAAATTGTCAATGCCGCAGCTTGCAGTGTACAAGAATTAATGTTGTTATTTACTTGTTTTATGTTAATTCATTTTTTTTTAATTTAATTTACTTATCAACATTTTATGCTTAAGGGCTTATTACACTTGACTAAATTCAGCATCTTATTAAGCATGCATTGCTTTCTTTGAGCTCATTTGTAGCAAGTGATGCAATCAAAACAAGCAAGATATGCTGAATTTAGCCAAGTGTAATAAGCCCTATAGTATGCCTTTAATAAAACTATACTATTTGAGTTCTAATAAAAACTAAAATTGTTTACTACGTTGATTAAGTACCTATAAGATGTAGTTACTTCATTAGTACCTTTTAATTGTCCATAGGTGAATGAAAGTGACCTTAATCATACGCCCCCTTATTCGAAAACGTGCATTAAAATAGTCCTAGAAACTCTGTATGAACTAATGGGGGCAATAGGCCCTTGACGTGTTTCTTGTCGGTTCTTCACTACAAACAAAGCTCTCCCGCTGTAGGGCTTTGCAAACCGAAGCTTTGTTTTTCTTCAGAGACTGAAAAAATCATACACGCCTATGCGTTCAACACCTTTACGGGAACGCGTGAAATCTACTCGAGCCGCGTAACAAACAGATTTGCAACTTAATACTTAGCTGGCACGAACGCTTCGGTACTTCGTTACACCAGCTTCTGCGGTCACTCGGTACATTGTAACAGTGCGGTGCGGTGCAGAGCAATCATTGGTGCGATATGGTGCTTAAAAGCTAGACACCAGCGATTTTTTCGGAATGGACTTAGGCTTAAAGCATAGTTTCATTTAGGTGCATTAGTTTTTTTTATGAATTACTAGCGACCCGCCCTCGCTTCGCTTCGGTACAGTGTGGTATTTGACACCATGTTTTATACATATAAACCTTCCTCTTGAATCACTCTATCTATTGAAAAAAACCGCATCAAAATCCGTTGCGTAGTTGTAAAGATCTAAGCATACATAGTGACAAACAGCGGGAAGCGAAATTGTTTTATACTATAGTGATTTATTGGTTTACTTTTTATTGAATTCTACGATGTCACGAAATCCTCTTTAAACTAGTACCGCCTTATTCCAAAACGTGGACTTAAACAGTCCTGGTAAACCAGGTAACTGGTACAAAGCTGGTGCTGTTACTTTCATTTTCTAAATGAAACAGAATAAAATTAGCATCACTTTTAAACCAGGTCTAACTTTAGTCATCGTTTTAGAATAAGGAGTGTAGAGTGTAACCAAGGATGTTAAGAAATAGTAGTAGATATACGGAAGCTGTTATGATGACAGTGTTGTATTTTTTATTCTATTTTTAAATCTAATCCAGTGAAGCCTACCCCAACTTTAGAATAACGAGGCTAAATACTTAACCAATCAGCTTATCCCCCTCATCGGGCAAGTTTTAAGCCTGTTTCCCCATACCCGGGAAAGCCGCAACTATCTAGTCAAATTGACGTGTAAAGTATCCCCAAAGTTGCTCGTATCGAGGCAAAGCCGATTATTGACCGGCGACCGGCGGCCGGCGGCGAACGGCTGGCGGCGTGCCAAACACGCCGGTTTACGTCACGCCGGTTTCGGGCCACGCCGAGGGTGGCCCACCGCACTACACAAAAGAATTTGAATTTGGAACGACTTACGCCATTTGTGACAAAGAACAAAAGTGATTTCGATGGCACAAAAACTTACTAGAAATTTTTTGGATTTTTATTGAAGCAGTGGGGTGTATAATGTTTTGATTATTTTCCTTTACAAATAATATACACGCTGGTTTCACGCCGCGCCTATGGTAGCCGACAGCTCTACACCAAGGAATTTGAAATTGGAAGTCTTACGCCATTTGTGACAAAGAACAAGTGATTTTGTAGAGCTGTGGGCCACCAATTCAAAATTAATTCCTTAACCCCAACCGTCTTAAGTTACCAAGCCCCGGGAAAAACGGTCGCAACTCAACGTAACCCCGTAAAATTACCGTATAACCACACAGCTCCTTCAGTGCTCGGTTTAATAGTTTGCCGAGCATAAAACTTGCAGCGGCGCTAGCACACACGTCAACTGGAATACGCCTGTAAATTTTGTATACTCTAAAACAGCGGCAGACAGACAGGTGCGCTGAATTTTATAAATGGCTTGAAAGCAGACAAAGAGAAATGATACAGAATAAGTCAGCTCAGAAAAGCGGAGTGGATTTTATGTTATGACTGCGAAGTTTTAGCAAAAACATGTTCGTGTATTATTAACTAAGATTTTTTATAACTATACAAACATCTGGGTTTTCGTCTACCCATCAATAGTAACAAAATTTACGATGGATTTTGACAAAACAAATATAAAAATACCTGTACTACTGTTGGTCGAGTAGGTAGTGCAAGTTTCCAAAGAAACAGCAGGTATAAATGAAAAATTGTGTATCACAATTTTTTATTTACTTCATCATGTCAGCTGAGCTGCTGGGCATAGGCCTCCCCCAAGGATCTCCACAACGATCGGTCCTGCGCTGCCCGCATCCAGCGGCTTCCCGCGACCTTGACCAGATATTCGGTCCACCTTGTAAGGGGCCTGCCCAGTGCCCACCAAACGTCGTCGTCCGGTACGCGGTCGCCATTCGAGAACCTTTCTGCCCCAATGGCCATCGGTCCAATTCAATTTTATTTACTTACGGAATAATATTGCAATTTATGCATAAAATTATTTAAAATCTTAACAGCTGGTATATTTTTTTAAGCTAGGCTAGCACCAAGATTGCGTTTCAAGCTCCTTAAGCTTGCTTTAGAGGGCTCGTTGGTCTTAGCTTTTCACACATTCGCAGTTGTTATCAGCCGTTCTAGTCATCATAAGTTTGTTCTAGTCGCATTTGGCACGCTTCAAAGTTTATTGTCCACTATCCTTATCCATATATTTGACTCTATCATGAGTTAAATTCGGGCTCACTACTGTAAAATGATTTTATAGGTATCTACTGATACCAAATCGGTGAACAATAATTATAATAATAATAAAAGATACTTTATTGCACACAAACAGAAGCATACATAAACAAAACAGTAGCAATACAGAAAGGTACAAAAAAGGCGGCCTTATTGCTAAGCAGCAATCTCTTCCAGGCAACCTTGGGTGAAAGAATAAAAAAGATAAGGGAGAGAAGGGGAGTGGGTGCGCTTTTAAAATGTAAATATAGTATATGTATAAAATATAGGTATAATATTAACAACGTAAGACAAGAATAGGAAACATTATAAAATAAAAAATAAAATAAAATAAATAATTAAGTAGTTAACGTAAGTTTATAACTTATAGATATATTTCTAAATCCAGTTGTTTTTTTTATGTAGCAAGCATCAAAATAATCCTATTGCTATACCACAAAACTCTTCACTGCCTCAGTCACTTTTTTAACATATCAATTTTTATTTTGTCACTTTGACTCAAATGAATAACAATCAAATTGAATAAGGGTCGCCGATGCGCAACAAAAAAACTGAAATCTACTTACGGAAGAAAATGTCCAAGTACCTACTTCACCTAAAAAGTTGTTGTCACAAATGATTATTGGTATGGATGGGAACAGTCCGGGCAACTTCTGACAGCCTCTGTGAAAGTTTCCGAGTCAATCACAATTTATGAAGTTTCTTTTGGGTGCTACTAATTTATCAACTAACATTCTAAGAAGAGACACTCTAAACTCGTACTTAAGGAAAAAGTCAACTTAGCTAGACTTTTATTCTGATTACTTCGTTTTTCAGATTTGACTTTCCGATCTACATTTAGAGGCAAACCGTTGAATCTGCGATCCACATTTACAGGCAAACCGCAAGCAACTTTCGCAATCATGGCCTATTCTAGTTATCTGTCTACCGCTGTCTGGTACACTCGTAACGTTAACGGTATATCTAGAGATCCCTGGTTCGATTCTGATTGGGGGACCTGATAGTAGGGGATTCTTGCATCATATACGATTTCTTACTACTTTTTATGTAACCGGTGCTTCGCTCATATCTAACGATATTTTCTAGCTGTGAAATAATATATTGAACATGTTTCGACAAACAGTTGGAAGACATGTCTATTTTTTTCTAATACATAGTTTTCAAAATTTTCAATAATAAACATTGCATTGCGAATGCAAAGAAAGTAAAAAGAATATGATAACTAGTTCCTTCATGGTTGAAGATTCCAGAAAGAGAACGATTCCACGTTCAGCCTCATCATCATTTAACAGGAGTGTGTTTCCCCTTAGTAAATAAAAACAGCTGATCATGATTAAAGGATAAATCCATTTAGATATTAAGTCACTTTTATGAAAAAAAAACAATTCTAGGCGACTCGATCTTGGCCGATTTTTCATTCGGCTATTTTCAGAATTAACTTTGAGCAAAGCCACTAATTTTCCTGTTGGATCCCCGGAAGCATCGCGCCGAGTTAATAAACCCTATAGGCGGGATAAGTCAATACAATAGCAAATTAAAGAGCCAAGTTAAAATCTTTTTCGTTTAGAATTTACGATATTGTTACGGATTCTTTTGTAGGCCTCATAATTGCTCCGTCCTTTAGGGCTTAGAACAAAGAGTCTTTTTTATTTATTAGGGTTCGCAAAATGTCAAAACTGCGCCCCAGTGGTTAATATCATAATGCGTCCTTTTGCCTTCCAATGATAGCGCTTGTTTATTTTTTCCGGTACAGTAAAAGAAATGCCTATATTTTTTCGTTTTGGGCTTATCTTTATCATCGATAAATTTCTGATTAGCACCCTGATTCACGAACCATCGGAAACTCACTACAGAATTATAGAAAAAATTTCTATAGTGAGTGACAAAGATAGTGCATACATTCTGTTATCGGGAGCGTTTCCGACGATTCGTGAATCAAGGAGCAGGATTGGAATATGTCATTCCTAAGTGATGAAGGGCACAACCAATTAGGTATTTGACTTAATTTTTTTTATGGACTTAAAATGTTTATCTAATTAGGAGCAACACAACATAGGTAGGTATTTATTTTCAAATATCTTGCATATTTTCAGCGATATAGAGCATCAAACTTACTAATTAGACAAGGAGAGTGCTATAGAAACGTGACCTCACATTTCTATAGCGCCATACTCTCGCCATAGAAAATTTCGTTTTAGAAAGAGATAGCTAGAGTTACAATTAAGTAGCTCATAGTTCGCTTATTATAATACAGATTGAATTTCTTTTTTCACATTTGTTATTCAATAATGTTATAGTTCTGAATGACATAATTAAATATCTACATTTAAACAACAGTCAAATACCCAATTAAGAATTCATCCAAAATAGTATAGTGTGTTTCGGTATTCGTAAGGCTCAAAATGGTATCCTATACTTTTTGATCACTGATCTACTGTAACGTAAAGAAATACTTGTGTTAGGAGTTTTTTATAAGCCCAACATAAACGATCTAAATCGATTCGCTAAATTCGGACAGATATAAAATACAAAAATCGTGCACCCATTAAGTGCACTCAGCCATTTTATCCAGTCGGCTAATCGCCTATGACAAAAACATTGAACTGCCTAAGCGCCAATTCGAATCTAATTGGTAAAAAAATCTGAAGCCGTTTATGGACGTCCGAACGAAAATCGAATGCAAACGTTTTATGCGATCCGTTTAAATTCATTGTTTTAACCGCCTCTGTGGTCCAGTGGTTCACACCACCGATTTCAGACCAAGAGGTCCCGGGTTCGATTCCTAGTGGGAGTACATATCGTATGCAGTTTGGTTGGTGGTAGGACTTGTTCTTAGTCCACCTGGCTAGCTACCACCATCTTATCTAAGTCTGACGCCATAAGAGTGATGTTTTCAGCATTATTGTGTTCCGGCAGTTAGAGATAAGATAGCCAGTTCCTCAGTGGTTGAGGACTCCGGGAGTAGTGCGCTTCCACCTTCAGCCTTATCACCACTTAACATCAGGTGTCATTGAAGGCTAAGTGCTGCCCGTTGTGAATTAAAAAAATATTAGTGTTATTCGTGGCTATTCGTGGTTTTACCCGCACGGTTTCCATTCCCGTTGAAGTATTGGGATAAAATAAAGCCTACTAGCCTTACGCCCGCGGCTTTGCTCACGTGCACTACACGACGACGCTATCCCGCGGGAAAACAACAACAAAACAGGCTTGGCTTTGACGTTAGAGGGGTATAAACATAGAAAAAAATCACATACAAAAAAACCAGAAATAGTAAACGCCGAGTTACTTTTCTTCGAATTACTCGTAAAATAAACTTTATTTTTGCAAATCGTTAATAGAGTCGCTAGATAATATAGTTTAATATTAAGTATTAAAATATTGGCTCAGTAATATGCGTCATAATGAAAAAAAAATTATTATAGCTGACAATTAGACCAGGGTGCCTACCATCAACTTTAAGACAGCGATTCAAAAATAGCGCGATGCAGAATAGGTTCCTAAAATGAATTGCTTTCTTTCGTACGTTTTCCTTCTAAAAACTGGATCGCAAATGAATTGCTAAATGTGAATGACCGAACGATTTGTGTCCTTATTTCTTCTACCCGTCTCTTTTACTCGATTCTGTCATGCCCGGAGAGTGTGAGGGACGGGTATAACCTGCAGGTGACATGTTAAATCGACCGGGTTATAAGTCAAATAAGAGTACATGACAGCTTAGCGGCTGTGAAATGTCATTGAATGATCACTGAATCGCTGTCATTGATATTAAGCTGTCGTGGTACGAATAAGCGAAGCAGATCAGTTTAGGTCCTAAACAAAACCGCAATAAGAGTTGATGGTAGGCACCCAGAACTTTGTGATTTTTTTATCGACAAAATGTTATTATTTTATGTTTTCACTTAGTCCAGTCCCTTTTCTATTTTTAACTGACTTCTAAATCAAAAAGGAGGAGGTACTCTATTAGTCTGTATGTATTTTTTTTTGTGTATGTCCACCGATTACTCGAAGACGGCTGAACCGATTGAAATGGTTTAAACGTTATTACATCAGGTTGGTTTCCAAGTTGGTCCCATTTTTGAAATTTTGAAATCGGTTCAGTAGTTTTCAGGAAATTTTGAAAATACTGTCGTTTTCGTTACCACTTTATGTGAATTTAATACGTATCTTTAGGCATAACTCCTTTGTTTATAAACCGATTTAGATGACTCTTCAGGTTTTCAGTTTGATCACATACCAATTTACCAGAAAACACGTAAATTGCCTGCACGATGCACTAAACAGAGTGAAATAAAAATTATTTTTATAAAAAAATAAAACCGCCTTCAAAAAAACCACATAAAAAAACTTAGAAATAATTCCTCACCAAATAAATAACGTGAGTACTTTGAAGTCGGGCGGGTTTTAACAAAAACAACAAAAAATTGTACATGTTTCACGCCCGACTTCAAAGTACTTACGTTATTTATTTGGTGAGGAATTATTTCTTAGTTTTTTGATGTGGTTTTTTTGAAGGCGGTTTTTTATCCAAATAATTCGTGGTTTAATTTGTATTGTAAGAATCTATTTGGTTAAGGTATCTATATAAGGTATCCTCTTAAGGTATCTATTTGGTTTTTAAACTGAGGTCGGCACTGAAGACATGTTAATTCACATGCAAGTTTCACCGGTGGAAGATTCGATGAAACCGGTTAAGCTTCGTTCGGACATAGATTGATTTTCGATCAACCGACCGATGCCGCAATTTACGCCTGAAAGGAGACCGCTCCGAAAATATATCACAGCTGAAATATAGCGAGCAATTTTCGCGAAGCAAATAAAGAAAACATGTAATGAACTGCACGTCAAAATAAAAGTGAAAATATTTTAGAAACACCTCAGAATGGTGAGAAGAAGAAAATATTGCTTCGTTCGTTTTAAAACGTGGTAGTAAATTTAATTTCTTCTAAAAACTATGCTTTTTCCTTGTTTGCTTCCACTGTAGCAACTTCAATGTCACTCACTGTCTAGTACATTCCATCCATAATGTATTAACATTGATGGGTAGTGCCATGGCCCGCTATTATTTCTCGGCTGCTTGCGCCAGTGCAACGAGTGAGATAGAAGATGGCTTTGGTAGTGCAAAAAAGGACGATTGCTTTTTCAGCCAGGAATATATTTTTCCAGTATATTTATGTCATGACAATCGTGACAATCTTTGGAACTAAAGCAATTTCCATACGAAAGTCCATTTTGACAAATAATTTTATATTGCAAGTGGCTCCTCTGACACGGCTGTCACCGGAACAGACAGGAGTGTTGGATTATTTTTTAGTTGTTTTGTTGATCGACATTTGATCGAAGTCAAAAGATGAGTATAATCACAGCCGTCTCTATCGTCTTCTACAAGCCATGCTATGATACGGAACGGCAACATTGCTGTGAACCGGTTTACTCCTCTGAGTACTAAATCCTATAGAGGTGGCATACCTACGAAAAAGTGAGGTGTAAGTAAGTCACAATGTATGAAAATCTTGGAATTCAATTTTAAACTACTTCTAATTGTCGTATTAATCGGTCCGTCAAAATTGGTCCAGCCGTTTCAGCAGAGATTAGCCGAAACAAACAGACAGACAGACAAAAATTGTAAAAAATGACATTTTGGTATATGTACCGTATATTTAATCATATGCACGTCGTAAAAAGCGGTTATTTAATGTTACAAACAGACACTCCAATTTTATTTATTTGTATAGATGTATAGAAGATATGCCATCTCCATGGGATTCAGTACTCGAGGTTTACTCGCTGTTTACCTGTCAAACGGTGCAAACGGTGTCAAATCGGTTCACTTAAAACTACGTTGCCAACTTTATGCGCATGGCTTGTAGAAGACGATAGAGATGGCTGTGGTATAATCATAGTATAATACAGTGCCACAACCTTTTCTGTGCCGGTGACAGCGGCGCTACGTACGTTTTTCTTTTTTTTGTAGTAATTTAACCGGCCCTGACTTCTAAGAACTTCAGCCGCCAGCAGCGCTATGGTTGGACATCAACTTGACAGCAAAATGACATTAAAAAAAATCACGTTAGTTTCACATTTTGGCCACCGGCACAGCAAAGTTTGTGGCACTGTACAATACATTGGCACATTCTTTTCTGTTCCGGTGACAGCAACGCTATGTACTTTTTTTTTTTTTGCAATTTAGCCGGCTCCGACTTCTTAAACCTTCAGCTGCTAGCAGTGCGATGGTTGGACATCAACTTGACAGAATAACGACATTTAAAAAACGCGTTAGTTTCACATTTTGGCCACCGGAACAGAAAAGATTGTGGCACTGTGTAGTGCTATTTATGAGCTTTTGTATTCATACTCTCTTCTCAATTTTATTATTTCGCGTTTACCATTATTTTGCCAGACAGAAACTTGAATTCTCATTTTTTCACGAATATTTTGTTTTGCGAATATCAAAAACGAAACTGACAAACTCCCATGTGTATTGCATTGAGTCTGTGCTATGTTTTTCAACGAATATTTTGTTTTGCGAATATCAAAAACGAAACCGAACGTAACTCCCATTTGTATCGCATAGCGTCTGTGCTAAAATCCAATGTGAAAATTACGGGGCACTTCCCACCATCGTAAACACTCTCTTTGAATCCTGACATTACAATTGCACTCTGTGGTCTTCTGTCCCTCTCTAGTGCCTGGATTGAGACAAGGACCACACAACAAGGATCGGGGCCACTCTGAAATGTGGAGTTGGTCTTATTTATTTCACTTTGCATGCAGGCTGTAGTGTTTTGCTTTTTTTCTTGTTACGTACGTGAATAGAGGTTGTCTGGCTGCTGGTTGTTTTAGGGCACCGTATGTTGTGATAAAACTAATATTTCAATTATTTTTTCACTACACATTGCTGACATTCGTCAGCCTGCGTTTGTGGTAGTTTAGCAAAGGTAATAAATAAATATAAGAAGGTCTGCCTCACTGCCGCAACGGATGTGGGTTTTTTTATTTATCAATATTATTTTAATAAAAATGTATAATAAAGAACTCATAATGCTCTTTTAACTTGTCATAACTCATTTGAATGAATATACTGGCTCGGACATCCACTTTTTAGCCCGTTGCGGTGTTAAATTGTTTAGATCTACTATGAAAATTAACTTATTCCTTTTACTTTTACTTAAGTGCTATTTTTATCCTATTATTTTTTTTAAATTTCGTAACTAACAAATTAATAGACGGAACCACAACACAAGTAGCGATACACACTTAGTCGCCCTTTTGGGTTTTATTCAGTTGCACCAAAGACAGTTAGTGTTTTATTTAGCAATATTCTGGAAAGGATGCATTAGTCAAAATGCATTTCTTTTATTTTGCAACTGTGAAAAGGAAATTGTTTTAGCCTTCAAAATCTAATTTTAGTGCCAGCTTTGCTATGCGGAAACCAGTATAGCCACACTCCAGATTAACAAATGTCTAATGAATGTGTTTTCGAGTCCACGACGAATTTTCAGCATTTGAGAAACCTACCACAGTAATGAATATCTGTTTTCTTAATTCTTTATTTGTGGCTTTTATTACAAGCCCCATTGTATCTTCCAAGTAACAAAGCATGAATTAGAAACGAATATCATTATTTACTAATGACGGGCACTTATCACTTATTTAGTATCAATAGTATCCTCAGTACATAATTAATTTTACAATAACCTCATTTCCTAGAACTTTGGTCATCTTGGTGTGACAAAAATTCAAATATATAGGTACCCATAATGTTTTCCTAGTTGTATCGCTCTTCTATGTCCTTTTCCAAGGTCTAACCTACGAGTATTCCTTTGCCAAATTTCATAGAAAATCGTTCAGTGACAGGCAAGAAAAGGTAACAGACGACAGACAAAGATTTTGCATTGACAATATTTGTAAGTATGTACCTATTAACAATAACGAAATATGGAAATCGCTTAAGCACTAAATAACAACTCACAAAACTATTCAATTCTAAAGCAAGAATATTAATATGGGCTACATGTCATTGTCGGAGAAAAATCACCGTCCCACTGTTTGGAAGGCACGTTTGTCTGCCGAAGATTACACTGAGTAATAGCCTCGCGTATATCTGCGTGACTGCAAGCCTGCACTGGTTACATGCCTCTTACTGCTACGAGTTAAGGTTGCTTTTCGCACAGCTATTTTGACAATATCCGCCCCAGCTCCTATTGTAACAAAAAGGCTATTGGCGATTCATCGAGATGTCGGAGCTAGATGTTAAAATGATATCAGAGATTTCAGGTCATTCGAGGAACAACGGCCTTAGATATATAGTTTGGTCGGGTGTTGATAGAACCTTTGCGGATTTAGAAGGTGTTTCTCTATTATAACACAGTAAGTATTAAATAATTGCCTGTCGGCAGTAGCCGAAAACCGGTTTTTGAGGCCACACACTAACAGTGGATAGTCGTCAGTTTTAGTTGTAGTAGTTTGGTCCGCGCTACCTAGCAGCCACACATTAAGGGAACTGTGAGTATGTGACCTGTTGGGGCTAAGTGACAGGCCCTTGCTGATAGTCAGTGGGGCTCTTTATACTAAGCGAGAGACGACGCGAACACTCCGCGTCGTCTCGTCGCTTAGTATCGCCCCGCTTCGCGGACGCATGGTCGCGTCTGTTTGGTCAGAGCCTTAACTTGCTAATTAACTTGTCTGTTTTGACCTCACACGGAAAACTGTCGTTATGGTAACCGTTATTGTAATCGTATAATTTTGTATGAAAACCAGAGCAGCGCCTCTTTCGGTCGTAGGTATAAGGAACTGAAATTTAATACAAGTTTGACAGAAGCACTTTGACAGCTTTTGAAGGACAGTATAGTTTACTATTCGATTACCTTAACGATAGTTTTTATGTTACGGGTACAAAAAAAAGTGGTATGATTCTGTAACGATATTCCGATGTCATTCGAATACATTCAAAAACGATGCTTTGTGTAAATTCGTAACATAAAAAGCATTAAAGCGAAAAAGAACAGTGTAGGTACTCATTTCGTGTTGGTGATTAAATTTTAAAGAATCAATTTATCAAATCGACTAATCATTCAAACCAACCTATTGGCTAATAAATATTTATTTACCACCAATTTACTCATCATGTTCAAACAATTATGCTACCCAATCTCTCTTGGGCATATTTTGTTCTTTCCGTTGTTTCTTTCTGTTTGAGTAATAAAACGTTCATCTATCTATAAGCATAAAATGTATGTGGCCTGCGGATATATTTGAGGGGGAAATAATATTTTTCCTCTTTAGGGTTCTTGATCAAAAGATTTTTTCCGTGTACCGTTTGAGCAACTTGTGAGGCTACCTGTATTTTTTATCTCTTCCATGTTTTATTATTAGTAAAGTATTTATTCAGTAGTTCATACATTAACAATAGAAATGTATAAATGTTTTTATTTTATTTAAGTATGAGAAGCAACTGAAAGGGCTGAGCAGCTCAGCTTGTGTTGCAGCTTGTAGCCGCAACGCTGATTTTCAGTTGGATCTATAAAAACATAAAAAATCTAAACTAAACGTATCTAAAAGAAACTTTAAAACAACACAATACAATAATCTGTACGTAGTGTTGTAGATTGAGACATGGGCTTGTTTAACTGAGTTCATAGAACCATAATCTCTTCAAAGTTTGAGCAAATAGGTAGTTTCTGGGAAGGCTTACTCTATCGTAAGATCTCGCCTTCGCCCGTAGGCTATATTCGGAACAAGACCGCACCACGCTCATACGATAAATATCATAAGTTCGAAAGTATCCCTGACTGTCTGTCTGTTAAAGGCATAATAAGACTTTTTCACTTCTCATGCTCGTAAAGTTCGTGTTTATGTTGGGTATAGGCTGCATAAAATTGCTTTTTATGCTCTAGTGCATAAAGTAAAATCTTCGTCTAAGTCTCAGACTCTAAGACAATGGTCGTCAGGTAAACAGTCACACACGCAATTAAACTTCGTTAAATAAACTTGTTATTTCATTCTGTTTCTTTAATTTTGTACACAATCCATTTTAATTACTAAATTAATAAAACTAGGAAAATTAATGAGTTTTGTAAGAAATTAGTATTTCAAGAGCATTATGGACTACGATCTATGCTAAGTCACTGTGCTGCCACTTCCACGTATAAAAAAAAAGAAAAATAAAGTTTTCCCGCCAATATGGCGAAGTCTTTAGTTTTTCTTTTTTGCAATATTGTTATTTATTTTTTTCACACTCGAAGTGAAAAGCAGAGTGTATAACTCGTACATAAAACCCATTTTACTCTCGAATTGACTATCCATCCTCGCCTACGGCTCGGGTGGATATATACGTCTCGGGTAAAATGGTATGTTTTATGCACTTGTTGTACAATCTACTATTGTCCCCGGCAGATAAAAAGTCCCTGTACGTCCAAAATATGTCCGCCAAGTACTTGTCGCGGACTCAACGCATGCGGTGTGCGGTCATTTGTTGCCCGGAAACGTACTTCACTATCAAGCGCTCAATGCAGAAAGTTCGTTGTGTGCGTTGTTGCGCCTAGTTACGTAAGTTGAATTTTTTTCGGGGACTACCGCGAACTTTTGTCCAGTCCAGTCTCTCGGTGTCCGTGGTACTTTCGGAACTTTTTGTCCGCGGTACTTTTAGTTCCTTGTGTGCGTTATTCGATACAATTTATAAGAGATCTATATTGATTGACAAAAAAGTACTCGGCGGACAGTCCCTCGTCTGATCAGGCCTCAAGGGCTGCACAGACTTATCAGTCCGCCAGGAGGCCATCAACCATCAACTTTAAAACAGCGATTCAAAAATAGCGCGATGCAGAATAGGTTCCTAAAATGAATTGCTTTCTTTCGTACTACGACCTTCTAAAAACTGGATCGCAAATGAATTGCTAAATGTGAATGACCGAACGATTTGTGTCCTTATCTTCTACCCGTCTCTTTCTCTCGATTCTGTCATGCCCGGAGAGTGAGAGAGACGGGTAAAGCCTGCAGGTGTTATGTTAGCTTGGCCGAGTTATAAGTCAAATAAGAGTTCTTGACAGCTTAGCGGCTGTGAAATGTCATTGAATGATGACTGAATCGCTGTCATTGATATTAAGCTGTCGTGGTAAGAATAAGCGAAGCAGATCAGTTTAGGTCCTAAACAAAATCGCAATAAGAGTTGATGGTAGGCACCCTGGACCCTGATCGCCATAATCTTATGACGCATTAGTCGGGTGTACGTGCAGTTGACGTTCACGCGACGTGCAAACTAAACGCAAGCAAACGTCGGTATCGCTGTAAATTAAAACTACGCGTGACCGTTACGTACTCTGTGCGTCTACTTCACCTACACCTGAAGCAAATCTGTGTTGCCCTATGGAATTGACCATGAAGTTTGACTTAATACTCTGAGGTAACTGGAGCTCTCACCCTGAATAAAAAAGTGTCGCCAGCAAATTTGACATTTATGTATGTAGTGGCTGTCAGCTGTCCATACGTATTTTTTTAAAGTGTAGGTGAGACGGAAGACAGCCACTGTGTTATTTGTGGTATTCAAAAAATTGTTCGTACTGCACTCTCCAGTTACCTTTTTTTTTTTTTTTTTTTTTACTTTTAATGGGTTTGCTCTTGATCCCAATCAAGCCCATGGGCTAGAACAGGATCTACGATGGAGCGAGCTCACCCAGAAGGTGCCTATTCACTCTTGCTTTGAATGTGGTCGGGTTATAAGTACTCGGGAATACAGACGCAGGGAGGGAGTTCCATTCCTTTGCTGTGCGCAATATAAAAGATGCTGAGTAGCGCTTGGTGCGACATTTGGGAATATCAACCAAGAAAGGGTGGTAGCCCGCTGTGCGTCTGGATGTCCGATGGAAGAAGGGGGATGGCGGTATGAGCTCATGCAGCTCCTGAGCACACTCTCCGAAGTATAATCTGTAAAAGACCGACAGACAAGCGACTACCTCGGTATTAAGTCGAGCTTCATGGAGTTGACAATTAGGAAACGTCAAAAAATTTGCGCGATAAGTACCGTTTTTGTGCGATACAGAAGACGCGTAACTCACGTGCACGCGGCGTTTAGGTTTGCGTGACGTGTACGTCGTTATATCATCATGAAATATGTCATGTCATGTCAAATCAAACGTTATGACGCAAACGTTGTCAAGACGCGCTGCATAAAATTACGGCAATCGGCTCGCTATTTCCCACCGTTTAGGAGCCTTTTTTTGTCCTGGGGACCGCAGGGAAGCCGGGCCGGCCGTCGAGTCGTAGGGGGAGCTCGTCTCACCGGGCCCTCCACATTACGACTTCTACCGACGGCAGCAAGTAGTGATGGGTTTAGTGGGTATTCCTCCTTCCTGACCCCCCAAGGCAACGGCCTGTCAGTTGATCGCAATCGGCCATGATATTCGGTTATTGTATGTAAAACTATGAGTTGTGGCCGATTGCGGCCAACAGCTGACAGGCCGTTGCCGGCTGGCGGACGGATAGTCTGTGGGGCCCTTTACTTTTAAATGCCCAACCGTTCCAACCTTTTATATGAAGATGGAGTATTGGACTTAGAGAAGGACATGAGCTAGGTACTTTTTTTCCGCAAATTGGAATTGATCCTTAAGAAGTGGGATATTAACCGGGAACGCGTTATAACCGAGGGAACCAGATTGTTATTGATAATGTACATATTTAGTTAATAATTGCATTCAAAAATATAACATTTAAGAATAAAAATCAAAACAAAAAAAAGAAAAACAATCTCTTTGTTAACAAGCAAGTAATGAGCAGTTGAATTGTGACCAACTGTGTCTCTAGCTATATCTTTCTAAAGCGAATGTTTATATGGGGCGGAAGAAGTTACCCACTTGTGACGTCACAAGTTGGCAGCACTGTCCTTGTCTTATAAGAATATTTAATGCTAAATATCTCTGAAAATATGTAAAATACATGAAAATAAATACCCGTCTTGTTATAACTAAAAGCAGATTTTTTAAAATCCGTCTGGTCCATTGTTCCACGCGGGCCAAATTTTCTAAAATATTTATGCTTCCATAGAGATGATTATGTAACGTGTTACGAGTTAAGTGTCGAACGACTCTTTATATTGTCTCAGATGCCAAAACTTTTAATGTATATTACTTAGGACGCAAAGAATTCCCCAAGTAAATATAAGTTCTCAACTTGTGCTTCAAACATTTATGTAACAAAGTAAGGGGAAGTTGAACAAATAAATAATGGGTATGTTTGAGACTCACTAACGAATAACAACAGAAATATGAGTCAACATCACGTTTAAATAAGTGAATAGATTTATGATCGAAGAGTAAAACTAACAATTTAGTACCTAAATTAATAAAATGGTTAGTTTATAAAAAAATCTAAAAAAAGGTTAAGGTCTCTCTGTTTTTACCGACTTCAAAAAAAGGAGGAGGTTATCAATTCGACTGTATATTTTATATGTGTCAGAACTTTTTAGTTAATGAACCGATTTGGATAATTCTTTTTTTATTTAAAAGGTGATGCTTCTCGTGTGGTCCCATTCAAATTTTATCAAGAACTGGCAAGAAGTTCAGGAGTTATCCTGAATAATGTGTATTTAGACTTTATTTGGGTATATGGACGATTTCATACTTTCATCAAATTGGGGAACATTTTCAATTTTTTTTTTTCGAAAGTTGGTACTTCTGACCTGATCTTACTTTCACCAAGTCAGGACCAGGGGATCAAATCCCAGAAAAATTGAGAGAAATTCTCAAATACAGGCAAGCCTTATGCGTTCCATTTATTTTTGAAGTTAGTCAAGTATTTGCATCTGGTAGTCATCATCGCATAGTGATGAGCTGGTGATAGAAGCTACAACTCCTTAACGGTTAGGAGCTGGAGAATATTTCTTTAAGTATTAATCGTGCGTATGGGCTAATAGTTATATTCCTTCAGGTTATTACGGTAAGCTGCTGATGAGAGGTGCAACTCCTCAACAGTTAGGAGTTATATTATGATGTTTTATAAATACCATATGCGAGAATGGACCTTCAGTTGTATTTCTTCAAGTTATCTAAGTAGCTAAAGATGGAAAGCTGAATTCCGTAACGGATAGGATATTTACAACAATTTATCATAATCACCATGTAGTTTCTTAAGCTACTTCACTAAAAATCGAAAAATAAAACGTTTTTGAAAAAAAAAATGTAACCGCCTTCAAAACGGATCTTCAAACAAAAATTAACAAACACTAAAAAACGAAAAAAATAATAAGATTTTTTAATTCAAATGACGATGATACGTGACTTTTTCTAATTTATCTTGGTACTTACTGAACTGTTTGAAGTCGGTGCCAAGCCAAAAAGAATAAGAACGAAATATACTGAGTGAAATAACTAACATATAAAAAAAACCCGGTCCCAAGCGTGATGAGGTGTAGGACGTAATTACCTCAATATGTATAAGACGGCACCGACTTCAAACAGTTCAGTAAGTACCAAGATAAATTAGAAAAAGTCACGTATCATCGTCATTTGAATTAAAAAATCTTATTATTTTTTTCGTTTTTTAGTGTTTGTTAATTTTTGTTTGAAGATCCGTTTTGAAGGCGGTTACATTTTTTTTTTCAAAAACGTTTTATGATAACACAGTTTTTTTATAAGTTTTTAGGTTATGATTTTATTTATACGGTATTTTTTAAGAGGCAACCTCACGACCAAGACCTATTAGTAAAATCTATTGCTCTCTCAGTCTATCTAATGCCCCCCCACAGCGCGCCATAGAGACAATTGTAGCTCGAACCGCAAATACCTATGAAAAATACACAAAATAAACTTTTCGCAGTTCCCCGATTTATTTTCAAAAACTTGATTGATTTAATTTCTTTTTTCATTAAAAATTAAAGGAAGGATTTGGCTGTGCTCCTATGCTTTCCTTTTAACATGCCTTTATTTAACTTGCAGCGTATTCATATATCTTTTAATAATTTATTTATGAAATAAAGGAAAACATAGGCACATGCGCATGCCAATTAAATAGTGGCCATAGATTAAAACAGGCGCTATCCAGGGCGGAAACAGGGTACTAAGTTTGTATGGAAAAACGGCCCTTGTGATTCCTTCTAAATCCCGCTCGCGCTTGACCAATTTTTTCGACATCGCGCGCTTTTTATTGCTTCTTCTTGCGTTTCATGTTGTACTGGTCAACGGTTTTACGACGCCACGCTTTTAGCAATCTCCCTGGTAAAACTTTTGTTATGCTTTCAGAATTCAGAACAATTTAATGTTTACTGTTACATCAAAATCACTTACATTTTGCTTTGTATTTTTTTGTTATATATTTATTGGCTTAGCTCACTTATATTATTAAAGCATTCAAAGCAATAAATATTAAGAAAACAGAAGATCTCTGGGGCATATCTACAAGTATCATCAAATCAATAATTGATGTGATAGCTCCATCATTAGCAATAATTTTTAACCAATGTATAAGAGAAGGGGTCTTTCCTAATTTAATGAAGAATAGTAAAATTATTCCTCTGTTTAAAGCTGGTGACAAAAGTGACCCAGCAAATTTTAGACCTATATCCATACTACCAGCAATAAGTAAAATATTTGAGAAATTAATTTATGCTCAACTTTTAGAATATTTTAAATTAAATAGTATATTGCATGAGAAACAGTTTGGTTTTTCAAAAGGTAAAAGTACAACTGATGCTGGGGTTGCATTTCTAAAACATGTACTTGATGCCTGGGAGGACAAGCAGGATGTAATAGCTATTTTTTGTGACCTTTCCAAGGCATTCGATTGTGTTGATCACCAAACACTATTAAGGAAGTTAAAACATTATGGTGTTTCTGAAATGTCAGTAAGCCTTATGCATTCATATCTGTATGAAAGAACTCAGAAGGTAGTTATTAATAAAACTGAGTCTACCGGAGCTCCCATTACTATGGGCGTACCCCAAGGATCAATATTGGGCCCGCTGTTGTTTTTAATATACATAAATGACCTTCCTTACTACGCGAAGAATTTATGTGAGACGGTGCTATTTGCCGATGATACATCTCTAGTCTTTAAAGTAGATAGAGGTGATGACTGTTCTGACGAAGTAAATAGTGCTCTTTCAAAAGTGTCACATTGGTTTAATAGTAATAATTTATCATTAAACTCAAAGAAAACTAAGTGTTTAAAATTTTCGTTACCTAATGTAAGACAAGTTGATTTTCATATTAGACTAGACGGCGATACAGTCGAATTCATTAACAATACAAAATTTCTAGGTATTATATTAGACTCGCGACTACAATGGGATCCTCATATCGAAGCCTTGGCGAGTAGACTCAGTTCGGCTGCATTCGCAGTTAAGAAAATAAGGCTCTTAACCGATATTGAAACGGCTAGAATAGTCTATTTTAGTTATTTTCATAGTGTTATGTCCTACGGCCTTTTGTTGTGGGGCTCAGCCGCTAACATCCAAAGTATATTCGTGCTCCAAAAAAGGGCTATTCGCGCCATTTACAACCTCCGATCGAGAGATTCTTTAAGAGATCTATTTAAAGAAATAAACATTTTAACTGTTGCAGGACATTACATCTATGAAAATATAATTTATGTGAAAAAGTATTATAATACATTTGTAAAGCAGAGCGATATTCATCGCTTTAACACAAGAAATAAAGATAAACTTGTCGTTCCCAAGTTTAGGCTAGAAAAATCCAGAGCCTCATTTCTGGGGAAAAGCATAGCCTTTTTTAATAAAGTTCCACAGCATATAATTGAACTACCATTGCATAAATTTAAATGTTACATTAAAGAGTCGCTGATGAGCAAAGGATACTATAAAGTAGACGATTATTTGAATGACCGCAATGCATGGTCATGATGTAACACATAACATAATCACTGTTTAATATGATGTATTTTTATACTAAGCAATTGTTGTATTAGTAACGATATGTTTTTTTTTGTAAATGTCGTTACCTAACTAAGAAACGCTGGCAAGTTTCTTGCGCCCATTCTTCTTGTCAGTTAAAAAAGTCTTGAATGGGTGGTAGGAAAATATTGACGATTCATAAGTACATATTTATTATGTCTAAGTGAATAAAGAATATTTTTATCTTATCTTATCTTATCTTATCTTATCTTTTTTCGGTTTCGATTTATGGGTTAATAATAAGATTAGGTTGGCTGAGGCTTGTTTAAGTTATTTTTGCTATATTTTATTAGATGGCTTTGCTTATCGGTACTCTTACGTTGAATAAAATAAATCTTAATGACAAAGTAACGCCACTTAACGCTGCGTAACATTTTGGCGTTTCTTTAACATGCATCGCTAGTTTTGTTGGGCATGCGCTGTGCTAATACTGCATCAAAGAAACAATGTATTATAAAGGCACGGTGTTCGGACACGCCTAAATGTTACAAGTGTGGACGCACCTCTCGTTCAAGGAGAGGCGGCGCGGGCAAATTGTGCTATCATTGCGCGCTCGCGACAGGTCAAATCAAATTATGTCACTCTTAGTTCTGATGGGTTAATAACACACGTAATTTAAAAAGTAAGCAGCGCCATATAAGAAAATGAATAAGGTATTTAACAGATTTTTTATTACTTTTTTTAATGTTTTTCGTAATTTATTAGCAAAACCAAACAAATATTAATTTTGAATTATCTTGAATAATTTCAAAGTTGTAGCATCCAACTTTCTAAATAAACAAGGAAAAAACGACTCTGTCTTTGTGGCGTCACCAAGTCAGTAGCGTCATTGTCTCGCCACTCGCCATAGAATATTTCGTTTTTTAAAGAGAAAGCTAATAGTCAAATCTAATTAGCTCATAATTCGCTTGTTAAAAAACAGAATCGTATATTTTTTTCACATTTGGTATTTTTTTACTTTATCATTAAACTAGCGCCAACCGCGGTTTCACCCGCGTGGTTCCCGTTCCCGTGGGAATATCTAGATAAAAAGTATCATATGTGTTGTTCGAACCTATAACCTATCTCTTTTGCAACTTTCATCCAGTTCCGTTCAGTAGTTTTTGCGTGAAAGAGTAACTAACATACATCCATACTCACAAACTTTCGCATTAATAATAATCAGGAAATCTACGTTTCAGTTCAACAACAGTGAAATAGCCTATTCCACGAAGTCCCCTCGTATCATTGTATCAAGAATTACTGTCGTTTTTAACAATAAACAAAAAAATTACAACTTTAAAAAGTAACTTGGCTAAAAAATTTTTACTTTTGAAAGTTATTATTTCATTTAAATTCTTGTTTATTAGTTATTTAAATTTTTACTTTTTTGCATTCACAATGCAATTTTTATGGTTGAAAAATGGAAAATGAAGTATTTAGAAAAAATCGACGTATTTAGAAAAAAATACTATGGCAAGTTATTTAATAAAAATTTAAATAACTTGCCATAGTAATTTCTTCTTTAGCGATTGTCAAATATCTGGAAAGGTATTTCTATCGCGTGTGGGGGTAGTAATATCTTCACATTGATGAAATTAACGCTGGCTATACAGCGTGTAAGAAGTATTTGATAAATTCGACGCATCTCGTAACGACTCCGTAGCTCAGTGGTTAGAGCAGTCGCCCGGATAGCGAAAGGTCGTGGGTTCGAGTCCCATCGGAGCTGGTTGTGAGACGGGTCGATTTTTTCTAAATACTTCATTTTTCATTTTTCTTGTTTATTGTATAAAAACGACATTTTTAAATAACGACTTTAACTCAAGACATTAAATGGCTTGATACAAGTGTAAGTCACGGGGGCGTTACATATTTTTCATTATGGATTTTGACCTTTTCCTGTTGTATACTAATAAGCTTTAACCCTGGTACCTACATTCACAAGGTGCAAGTATACAAAAATGTGATAAAATTGTAAGCTCTTTTTTCCAAACTCAATTTTCGGGGATATTTATTATCAGCGGGGATAATACGGCGTAATCTCGGTATTAGAGAACCGCTAACGAATGGGTATTCGTATACATTCTCTCGTAGAAACAGGCTTAATACGATGCCACTAAGAGCTTTTCGAGTGCGCACATAATTTCTAATTTCAACTTTGTTTTTACGTAACTGGAGCTACTTTAGCTTGCTTTAAATGTGGAGTTTTTTTAGGATACTTAAACTATTATTTCGTTTGCTTAATTCTGTTAGTGGTTGAAAAGCTAATAGTGTCATTTGGAAAAACATTGCTTATAGTCTAAATGTTAACCTTGGTACTGCAGGCTAGTATAAAAATTGAACATCTCAAAATACCTAATTTGTACAACTATACCAAATATCATACGGAATTTTTTAAATTGCTACCTATTTTAGTGCCTGTCTTCCTCATGGAGCGATACCTCCAAACAAGGATAATCTTAAGAGCTCTTAGTAAGTGAAAACGCCAAAATTGCCTATTTTCTATTAGCTGTCATTTGAAATATTAAAGACTAGCCTTCCGCCCGCGGCTTCGCCCGCGTGTACTACACGACGTTATCCCGCGGGAAGGTGATATTTTTTAGGAATAAAAAGTAGCCTATGTCCTTTCTCAGGCTTTAGACTATCTCTGTACCAAAATTCATTCAAATCGGTTCAGTAGTTTAGGTGTGATTGTGTAACACACAGACAGACAGAGACGCATTTATAATATAAAATAAAGTAAGGAATAAGTAAGGATTTTTCGCATTGAAATTTCCAATATGTAATACTAGCTTTCCGCCCGCGGCTTCGCCCGCGTGGACTACACGACGTTATCCCGCCGGAATTTGATACTTTTCCGGGATAAAAAGTATCCTATGTTCCTCTCCAGGCTACAAAGTATCTATGTCTCAAATTTCAGCCAAATCCGTTCAGCCGTTTTGGCGTGATTGAGTAACAAACATCCAAACATCCAAACATCCAAACATCTAAACTTTCACATTTATAATATTAGTAGGATAGAACGTATGTGTGATAGGAGGACTGTTTCGAAAACACGATTGGAACAATTTTGCTCGATAGAAAAAAAATCCTGAAGTTAAGTACCTCTAAAATTTCATATAAATGCACATTACGAGAGTGTTTTACAATAATAATTCCTTTATAATCACAAACAAATAGGTATTTACCTTTTATATTTCGTGATTGTTTTAGACTTAAAAAAATAAACATTTTTATTAACTTTTTGAGAAAAGTGTGAATTACGCTTACGATTTTTAGTTTCGAGCTCGTTGATTCAATAGTGATTTTTCGCTGACCGCCTAACCCCCCTTAAGGCTAGCAATCCCTAAAATAAGGTATTTTAATTTATGGATTACTCGCAAATCACATGTACTCAAAATTTTGAAATAATATAATATTGTTAGGAATCATAGAAAATAGGAGTGGGTAATACCCGCACTTCTGTATAAAAGCAGGACGCGCGCCGGCTTGCGCTCACTTTGCTGCTGAACATCAGACCGGTCGGACGTGCTGCAACTCTTCGTGGTGATATTCCCTAGTTTTACTTGCCATTATTTTCGAGTATTATATTTGATTTTTAATTGTGTTAATTTCGTTATCTTTTATTTTAATTGTAATCTTTAGGTTAATAAAGATTGTTATTTTTTTAAGTGTTTTCCCAACTGATTTCCTATATCAGAAGTGGGATTAGTAAATTCACTCCCACATTCGTTTAATTTTCAATTCAGTTCTTTTACTAAGTAAAACTTTCGTTATTGTGGTTTGCTGAAAAATATTAAACTACCTGCGTTTAGAATTTTCATTAAAACGGTGTTTTTAATCTTTGTGCCTGTTCGTTTTTGTTGTTGTTTGTGTGCCAATGGACAGGTCCAGTCGCTCTGAAATACGTGGCTCGCGTAGCCAGCGTTCTCGCGACCGGCGGCGGCTTTCTCGCGATCGGTGCTCTCGTGATCGGCGCTCTCGCGACTGGCGTTCTCGTGAGCGGCGGCGTTCGGGCAACCGGCGCTCTCGTGGCCGTTGTCCCCGCAGTCATTCACGGACACCGGCGACGCCAAGGAGACGACGGAGCCGCAGTCGCAGCTACGTACGGGTACGCCGGGACTCCAGTGCAGATCGTCGGACACCGGCGCACTCCCGTGACTCCGAGCCACTTGAAGCCATCTTATCGCGTCTGAAGGCATTGGAGGGGCGCTCTCGCGACCCAGAGTCACCTGTTAGCCGAGGTACAGAACAAATCGTAGAGGCGATCCAGTCGTTGAAAACCGTGAGTTCTCAGCATTATTACGTCTCTAATTTTGACCCGAGCATACACGACGTTGATGTCTGGTGTGCCGAGGTTGATAGGGCCAAGGTTTTGAATCGATGGGATGATTCTGAGTGTTTGTCACGCATCGGTAATTGCCTTAAGGGAGACGCAAAGTCTTGGCTGAACGAATGGGTGACCGATGACCGATCTTGGTCTAATTTTAAGAACGATTTTAAGCCATTGTGTATCAAACGTATTGACTCGGCGGGTATTTTGTACGAGGTTTTGTGTACAAATTCTGATAATTTTAATACTTATGCTGACTATGCTAGAAAATCCTTATTACGTTTGCGCATTGTTAGAGGACTTAGTGATGATTTAATAACTGAAATTGTGTTAAGAGGTATTAACGACCCGCATGTTAAGGCAACCGCCACAAACGCCAATTTAAAACCTAACGATTTAGTTAATTTCTTGTCTACATTTACAAAACCAGTTAGGTCCTCCAACAATGATTCTCGCCCTAACCGCCCATTAGTGACCAGTAAAAATAACGACCGGTTTACTAGTTTTAAAAGACATGCACGGCCTACCGGCCCGAGGTGTTTTATTTGCGGCGACCTTAACCATAAACAAAATGAATGTCCTAAGAAATCTAAACCTGAGCATACCGATAATAGTGTCAATAAAAAGGAAACCAAGAACGACAAAAGTACGACCTCTTGCGCGTATTGTAAGAAACTTGGTCACGATATTTCTTCTTGTTTTGCGAAGCAGCGAGTCGATCAACAAAAAAGTAAAAATAACGTTAGCTTTTGTACAGCTGCCACCCAAGAGCGCAATGATGTTGTAGTTGGGGTTGTTCAGGGTATCCCGGTAGATATACTGATAGATACTGGCGCTATTGGTGTCTCACTTATATCTTCAGAAATAGTAAAACATTTTTCTTGTAAATATAAACCAACTGAATCACAAATTAAGGGTGTAGGCGAGTCGATTATTAAAATTAATTCTTATGTCACTTTAGACATTGAATTAGATGGTTTGTCCCTTGAAGTGGATTTGTTAGTAGTACCGAGTGAATGCATGAATGCACCTGTTATCATTGGGACTGATGTTCTAAATAGGGACGGTATTACCTTTATACGTACAAAGAATTTGCAACGTATCGTGCGCGTTTCGACCCCCAAGGTTGTATCTGCTGTGGAGTCGAATGAGTGTCGAGTTATTAACACAGAATTAGTTGGTGATGATCTGTTGAAGCTAAAATCTATTCTTGATAGGTACTCACAGTACATGATTTCTGGTACTGCCACCACTACAGTTACCACTGGCAGTATGCACATTCGACTCAGCAGCGATGCCCCTATTTATTACCGCCCTTATAGGATGTCTCATGACGAGAAGTTAAAAGTCCGTGAAATAGTAAATGACCTTATGTCAAAGGGGATCGTGCGCGAATCGGAGTCTCCTTATTCAAGCCCGGTGCTTTTGGTTAAGAAGAAGGACGGCTCCGATCGTATGTGTGTAGATTTTCGGGCTCTAAATAAGATCACGGTTAAGGATAGATACCCGCTGCCTCTTATCGATGACCATATCGATCGCTTGGGCAACGGCAGGTTCTTTACCACCTTAGACATGGCCACTGGCTTCCACCAGATAAGATTAGATGAGGAGTCTGTTCCGCTCACTGGCTTCGTGACGCCTGAGGGCCATTTTGAATATGTTAAAATGCCGTACGGTTTGGCCAATGCTCCTATAGTTTACCAGCGACTTATATGCCAAACTTTACGGAAATTTATTGATGAAGGAAAGGTTTTGGTGTACATCGACGACTGCTTAATCATTCATCATTCAGTTGAGGAAGGATTACAGACGTTAGATGAAGTTTTAGCTACCCTAACTGCGGCCGGCTTTTCAATTAATTTAAAGAAGTGTTCATTCATGTGCACCCAAATCGAGTACTTAGGTCGCGTAATATCGGATGGCGAAGTCCGGCCATCTAAAACTAAAATTCAGGCACTTGCTAATGCCTCTCCCCCTCAGAATGCGAAACAAGTTAGGCAGTTTTTGGGCTTGGCAGGGTACTTTCGGAAGTACATTGCCAATTATTCTGCCAAGACTGCTTGTATCGCGCGTCTTACCCGTAAGGATGTGCCTTTCTGTTGGGGACCTGAGCAGGAACGCGTGCGCCAGGAAGTTATTACGCATTTAACCTCAGAGCCGGTATTGGCAATATTTAATCCTGAACTACCTACTGAAGTTCACACGGATGCAAGTAGTATCGGTTATGGTGCAGTCCTGCTGCAGGTTCACAAAGACGGTACGTAACATGTGGTGGCCTACTACAGCCAAGTGACTAAGGGAGCTGAGGCAAAATACCACTCCTACGAACTAGAGACTTTGGCCGTAGTAAAAGCACTAAGACATTTTAGACATTATCTCATCGGTAACCATTTTACTGTAATAACCGACTGTAATGCTCTTAAAGCAACACAGAATAAGCGAGATTTGTTACCGCGTGTGGCGAGATGGTGGGTCTACCTTCAAGACTTTAATTTCAATATTCTGTATCGGAAGGGCGCTATGTTGCCGCACGCGGACTACCTTAGCCGAAATCCATGTAACACGGTAAATACTATCGAAAGGCCGCGTAATTGGGCCCAGATCGCTCAGTCCGGAGATGAAGAGACTCGTAATTTGCTAAGGGCTCTTGACCAGGGCGAGCTGGACGCATCACGTTATGTTAAGCGTAACGACATCCTGTATTATCGGCACAGTTGTACGGGTGAGGAACCTAGGCTCCTCTGTTACATACCGAAAGGCTATCGCTTGAGCCTTCTTAGAATTTTCCATGATGAGCATGGACATATCTGTACCGATAAGACAGTTGATTTAATTTTAAGGCATTTTTGGTTCCCCGGCCTAAGGGCTTTTGTTAAGAAATATATTGCTCACTGTTTAACTTGTGTTGCTCATAAGAGGGTGCCTCGTGCACCGCTTCAGCCTATAACTTCTTGGCCTAAACTAGATATACCTTTTGACACTTTACATACTGATGTACTGGGTCCTCTTCCGGAGTCCAAGAGCTATAAGTATGTCATGGTAGTAGTAGATGCATATACTAAGTTTTGTTTGTTAACACCTATCACTCGACAAGATCTAGAAGAGCTGAAACGCGTTTTTCAAACTGTTTTCTCTTTGTTTGGTACTCCTCGTATGATTGTTTCTGATAGAGGCCGAATGTTTGAGTCGATCGGTTTCACTTCATGGATATATAACGCCAGAAATGCACCACGCAAATGGACAAGTGGAACGTTACATTCGGACTGTTCTCAATATGCTCCGAATTGAGACGAACCACAGAAAGCGCGAGTGGGCTGACGAGTTGTGGCAATTACAGCTGATTCTTAATCTTACAAAGCAGCGAACTACTCAGACTTCGGCATTGAACTTACTTATTGGTCACGAGAGTGCCACTCCAGCTATTCGGGTACTAGTGCGAGATGTCGCAATGCACCCTACGGGTACTAACCGCGAAGGTCGTAGAGAGATGGTAAGGCAAAGGACGGCCGAGCGGCTGTCGAAAAACCAATCTGACCAAGACGCTTATGTTAATGAGGGCAGGAGCCCTCCTCGTGTGTTTCAGGAAGGTGACCCGGTGTATGTTATCAAGTACGCTCAGTCACGCGGGAAGCTGGACCACGGCATGCGCGGCCCATATCGTGTCGTTCGAGCCATGCCTAATGGACGGTATGAGCTGCGATTGGTGGCCGGCGCGTATGGGAAGACGACGTATGCCGCTGCCCAGTTTATGGTGCCATGGAGGGGCGAGTGGACCCCCGAGGCTTGCACTGCCTTCTTTGAGGGTGAGCGTGGTGCTGCGTCTGGCTATGCTATAGCCCTCATCAGTGATCTGTATCACTCTCTGGTTTCTGATTGAGTGTGCGAGCCTGCGGGCTGCCTCAATCCTCTTTGTGCTGTGGTGGGATTGGTCTCCTTGGGAGTCAGTTCGCACCACGGTGCCTCTGTTCTGGTCACTGAAGGGTGGGTTGTCTTACGGCAACCACCTGTGGCCCTCTCTGGCCACGGGGGATGGATGCTTTTGATTCTAAAGAAATCGGTTTTCCATCGCCTCGTGTCCCTCGCATGACTATAACTAAGTGTGTATGTCTTGTTACTTTATTTCAATGTTGTGACTAGGGGCCTAAACTAACTAAACTTGCTCTTTGGTCGCAACATTGTGGTTATGGGTTAACTGATCTAACAATAACTAACATCTAACTGGTATAATATTTAGAGACGTTACTATTGCTAACTTTTGCCCCTGTACTTTGCTTTCACAGCAAGCGAACGAGATGATGATACTCTCGAAGCACCAGGGCAAGAACTTCCCATACACGACGAGCCGGGTCCAGCTGCCGCGTTGGACATGCCTACTTTGGATACACCAGAGTCACCTCAACCTGGACCTTCAACACAGCGTGGCCTTCCTGAGCTGGACCTAAGCGACACCGACAGTGACCTGTAAGCTCACCTGACGAGGACGTCAGGATGTCAGGAGAAGCCGTGTTAGGAATCATAGAAAATAGGAGTGGGTAATACCCGCACTTCTGTATAAAAGCAGGACGCGCGCCGGCTTGCGCTCACTTTGCTGCTGAACATCAGACCGGTCGGATGTGCTGCAACTCTTCGTGGTGATATTCCCTAGTTTTACTTGCCATTATTTTCGAGTATTATATTTGATTTTTAATTGTGTTAATTTCGTTATCTTTTATTTTAATTGTAATCTTTAGGTTAATAAAGATTGTTATTTATTTAAGTGTTTTCCCAACTGATTTCCTATAATATGTTATTTCACAGTTTTTTATCTAGTGATAAAAGTATTCTCCTCAAATGGCGGCAGTGACCCCCAGTCCCAGTCAAAATCGCGCCTTTCCGTTGTTTTAAACGTTTTTGGCATCGTTGCGTGTTGCAGCGTTTCGCATACTTAAAATGAAAAGCCTCTATACGATATAACTTACCACCCGTTTAATCCCGTTTGTTCCGAGAATGTTGTAGTCTGTTTATTTTTTGTTCTCTTAAATTGCTACAGCTCCAAAACATGTTTTCATTTTGTTCAAGCTACTGTTAAACACAGACAGAAGTAATAAGTATTAATTGTTTGGTAAAATAATCAGTTTTTTAGAAAGAAAAAAAACATTTATTTGGGACAATACGACATATTTAAAAGACACAATACATTATTGCCTTTTGTCCCAAAACGGTCCCGACTCAGCATTATGATTGACTTGTGACCAGCGCTGATCTTCCGTCAGGACTGCAGTGTGGTTGGGGCTGGGAGGCAATTAACAGGTCTAAAAATTACTTCGCCTATTCTAATGTATGGCGGCCGAAAAGCTGGCCTTGGATCTTAACCGCCTCTGTGGTCTAGTGGTTCACACCACCGATTTCAGACCAAGAGGTCCTGGGTTCGATTCCCAGTGGGGGTACATATTGTATTCGGTTTGGTTGGTGGTAGGACTTGTTCTTAGTCCGCCTGGCTAGCTACCACCGTCTTATCTAAGTCTGACGCCATAACAATGATGTTTTCAGCATTATTGTGTTCTGGCAGTTAGAGATAAGATAGCCAGTTCCTCAGTGATTGAGGATTCCGGGAGTAGTGCGCTTCCACCTTCAGCCTTATCACCACTTAACATCAGGTGTGAAGAAGGCTAAGTGCTACCCCGATGTGAATAAAAAAAAAAATAAAAAAAAAACTGGGATCCCTATCCCTATGCAGGGATCTCTATCTCTACCTTTCTATTTCGCGTGGTTTTGAGCTTTTTGTACCAGTCAGAAATCAGTCATCATCAGCCATTTAATGTCCCCACTGCTAGGAGACAGGTATTCCTTATGGATGGATAAGGAGAATGGGCCCTGACCCAGTACGCGGGCCCAATGCGGATTGGTGGGTATTAACGACTGTAAATGCAGCCGGGACTAGCGGCTTAACGTGCCTTCTGAAACACGGAGTAGCTCAAGGTAATAAGTTTTTGATCACCGATCTCGTGACCGACCATTGCGAAAGTTGCTTAACTTCAACGATCGCAGGCCTTGCGTGCTAACCACTGCGCCACAGGCTCCTCTATATAATAGGTACTACTATATTATAATATAATCGTTATTTTTTATCCACAACGGGGTAGCACTTAGCCTTCATCACACCAGGGTGCCTACCATCAACTCTTATTGCGGTTTTGTTTAGGAACCTAAACTGATCTGCTTCGCTTATTCGTACCACGACAGCTTAATATCAATGACAGCGATTCAGTGATCATTCAATGACATTTCACAGCCGCTGAGCTGTCATCAACTCTTATTTGACATATAACTTGGCCAAGCTAACATGTCACCTGCAGGTTATACCCGTCCCTTTCACTCTCCTGGCATGACAGAATCGAGTGAAAGAGACGGGTAGAAGAAATAAGGACACAAATCGTTCGGTCATTCACATTTAGCAATTCATTTGCGATCCAGTTTTTAAATGGTCATGGTACGAAAGAAAGCAATTCATTATAACTATTATGAAAAACGGGATTTTTACCATGTTTATTTTGTTTTTCGAGTTCCCGATATTTCGGCGCAGTTGCACACGCCATGATCACGGAGTAACTGAATAAAGTTAATGCGGGTGGATGGTATTAGGAGCAGACGAATCTGTCTACCCTCTTTCTTGTCCGTTTATTGCGCTCGATACCCGTACCACTGTTTTCGTTCTCGCACTCAACTCGAACTTGTTCGCAACACACAATACTCACAGTATCACTCCGCGGAACACTTTTTTGATTTTTGTTGTTTTTACACAAACGAATCACTGGATTCCAGACATTTGACAATTTAAACCCATCCTCGCGATTGAAATTATTCTTATGCTTTTTTATTTCAATCGCTTCTCTGACCAGTCTTGGTACATAGTGGCGTTCCGTCGAAATAATCTGAGGGTTATAAAACTCCATCCAGTGGTTCGGCCCGGAGTGGATCAGGTGTTCTGCAATGGCCGATTTTTGTGTATCGTTATTTTTGACGGCCTTGATGTGTTCCTTAACGCGGCATGCTACCGTGCGTTTAGTTTGCCCTATGTAGGAGCTACCACAGCTGCAGTCAATTTTGTAAACACCAGGTTTTTCCAATGGGAAATTGTCTTTAGGTGACCGTAGACATTGTGCAACTTTCTTTCCAGGAGTGAAGATAGTGTTTATGGAGAATTTGTTCAGTATATTTGAGACCTTATCCGTCACTCCTTTTATGAAGGGCAAATACACTGGCTGTCTGTTTACTTTGCACCTGTATTCTTTTGTTTTGTGTCTGGGTGGTAATTTTCCCTTGTACCCGTTCATACGCAGGACTTGGCGCACATGATCTAACTCATCGTTCAGATGGTCTTCATCACAAAGATCATATGCCCGATTCGTCAACGATGTGAGAACAGAGTTAAGGTGCTTTGGGTGGTGATGTGACTTCGCGTTGAGGTATAGATCCGTATGTGTAGGCTTTCGGTACACCGAGTGGCTCAGCGAACCGTCATTGCGGACTCCTATTTTGATATCAAGGAACGCTATGCTCCTTTCTTCTTCCATCTCATAGGTGAAGTTGATTTTCGGATGGATGTCATTTAAATGTGTCAAAATCACTTCAATATCCTGCCTATCACCGGGAAGTACGCAGAAAACGTCGTCGACGTACCTTTTCCACAGTTTGATTGGTGTTGGTGTGGTGGGGATGGCAAGCTCTTCGAAATACTCCATCCAGATGCTTGCAACTACCGGAGCTACGGGACTGCCCATAGCTACACCATCAATCTGAAGGTAGAACTGACCTTGATATACAAAGAAGTTGCTTGATAGGCAGTGATGTAACAATCTAACATATTCCATCGGGATATTGTTGTTCTCTAGCTTCACCTTGACGACCTTCATACAATCTGCTACTGGTACATTTGTGAAGAGCGATTCTACGTCAAAGCTGACCATCACCTCATTCACGTTGACCTTATTCTGAGCAAGAATGTCTACGAAGTGGCGGGAGTCCTTCACGTACGAGGAAGTTTGACCCACCAATGGTCTCAGTACGTTCGCTATATGTTTTGCCAGTTCGTACGTCGGAGAGTCTATTTGACTTACAATCGGTCTCAACGGGATGTTTTGTTTATGTACTTTAGGCAAACCATATAGTTTTGGAGGTTGGACATTTCGCGGTCGTAGTAAGTACTTCGAAGTTTCATCATCAAGGGCCTGGGAGCATTCTTTTATCAAATTATGGGTACTACGATTCGTTCTTGCTGTGGGATTATAGTTCACTTTCTTGTAAGTACTAACATCACTGAGAAGACTTAATATTCAGTTATTTTATTCAGTTACTCCGTGATCATGGCGTGTGCAACTGCGCCGAAATATCGGGAACTCGAAAAACAAAATAAACATGGTAAAAATCCCGTTTTTCATAATAGTTATAGTGATAATGACCATGTAAGTTTAAAATCTTAAAGCAATTCATTTTAGGAACCTATTCTGCATCGCGCTATTTTTGAATCGCTGTCTTAAAGTTGATGGTATGCACCCAGGGGGCCAAGTCTGCTAACGTTAAGTCACAATCGTGTCTTAATCGTGTTTCGATTGTAGTTCAGTTGTAGTGCTTTTTTCCACACTAGTTACAAGAAATATGTACTTTTTTCACAATACTATTGATGGTCACACCACACAGTACATTCACATCACATCATACTGTCATAATTCTTATAACTAGTGTTTAAAAAAGCACTACAACTGAACTACAATTGAAACACGATTGAGACACGATTGTGACTTAACGTTAGCAGGCTTGGCCCCCTGATGTGAAGTGGTGATAAGGCAGGAGGTTGAAGCGCACTACTCCCGGAATCCTCAATCACTTAGGAACTGGCTATCTTATCTCTAACTGCCGGAACACAATAATGCTGGAAACATCATTGTTATGGCGACAGACTTAGATAAGATCGTGGTAGCTAGCCAGGCGGACTAAGAACAAGTCCTACCACCAACCAAACCGAATACAATAGAATATGTACCCCCACCGGGAATCGAACCCGGGGCCTCTTGGTCTGAAATCGGTGATGTCAACCATTGGACCACAGAGGCGGTTTCTTGACAAACAACCACAGTAAGATACGCCCATATTGATTACAAGAATATCTAGGCAACTCATAAATGGGAGGCATACCTATCTATTACAGAGAAATGAGCCTACCCGAAAAAATGGTAGAACCAACTTAAAGACGTAAAAAAGCTAAAACGATATCCAAATTTATCCAGACGATGTCGGTCACGTGGTAGCTCTTTTGACTTTCGCACAAAATCAGCGACATTGTAAAAGCCACCTGGGATATCTGAACCTATTTTGCATCGCTCATTACGCTCATATGCCGGTAATTGGCCCTCCCGTCGTCTTTCACCGTGCCTAATGAACGTCAATACTCCGATAGGTATTGATAATGTCGATAACGATAGTGGGCGTTTTACGAAGACTTTTTAATAGCACATACTTAAGTGAAAGACGTTTGAATCTTATTCTTATTTTTGTACAATATGCATCTGTGCATCAATATGCATCATTTCCAATTTCGCTCAAGTGGACATTGTAAAAGCCAAATGGGATATCTGAACGTGTTTTGCAATGCTCATTACGTGCATATGCCGGTAATTGGCCCTCTCGACGACTGTCGCCGTGCTTCAATGAACGTCAATATTCTAATGTAGGTACCTACTCGTACCTTTGTTAATATTGACAGCGATAGTTGTTTTTACGTAAACTATTAGGGTACAAAACGAAATTGCACTTAAGTGAAAGATGTTATAATAAATAAATAACTTCTTACATTCACACCAATTATCTAAGCCCATTTTAATTTCATTCAGAATCTGTATCATGGAAAACTTGATAACGGATAAATATATACTTAAATACTTTTTGTTTGTAAATACATACATAGTAAACACCCAGACCAAGACAAATAGACATGTTCATGCACACAAATATTTGTCTTGTTCGGGAATCGAACCCGAGACCTCTGGCGCAGAAGGTGGGTAGCCAACCCCTGCGCCAAATCGGTCGTCAAATCGACGTTATGGACCCATTATTATTTTTATAGTTCAAAATGTATTCAAAAGTGTGGATTTGTTCATACAATATTCGACTTTTCGAAAAAGCGACATGTAAAAGCCAAATGGGATATCTGGGTGCTTACCATCAACTCTTATTACGGTTTTGTTTAGGAACCTAAACTGATCTGCTTCGCTTATTCGTACCACGACAGCTTAATATCAATGACAGCGATTCAGTGATCGATCAATGACATTTCACAGCCGCTAAGCTGTCAGAAACTCTTATTTGACTTATAACCCGGTCGATTTAACATGTCACCTGCAGGTTATACCCGTCCCTCTCACTCTCCGGGCATGACAGAATCGAGTGAAAGAGACGGGTAGAAGAAAAAGGACACAAATCGTTCGGTCATTAACATTTAGCAATTCATTTGCGATCCAGTTTTTAGAAGGTCAGAGTACGAAAGAAAGCGATTCATTTTAGGAACCTATTCTGAATCGCGCTATTTTTGAATCGCTGTCATAAAGTTGATGGTAGGCACCCTGAACGTATTTTGCAACGCACATTACGTGCATATGCTGGTAATTGGCCCTCTCGGCGACTGTCGCCGTGCTTCAATGAACGTCAATATTCTGTCTGATATATTGATAATGTTGACAGCGATAGCACAGATTACTAAATAGTTACTAGTAACAGATATTGCACTCCGCTAAGCCATTTAAATAAATAGCAACTCTAACTATAACGCAATAAAGTGGAATTCAGCTTGAACGGCGCAAATTACGAACGGCCGCTCGTTGCATCTCTTTCTATCGCATATATTCTAGCTCTTTTGCGGACCTAATTTCTATGGATTTTCACCGCCGGCGGTGAGAGCGAGATTTGCGCGCAAGTAAATCGAGTGACAGACGCCTGGCGATAGTTAACCTAATGTAAACTATTAAGGTGTAAACCTAAATTGCACTTAGGTGAAAGACGTTATGGACCCATTATTATTTTTAATTCAAAATGTATCAAAAATTCTAGATTTGTGCATACAATTTTCGACTTTACAAAAAAGCGACATTGTAAAAGTCGCCTGGGTTATCTGAACGTATATTGCAACGCTCATTACGTGATATGCCAGTAATTGGTCGCCGCGTTTTAATGAACGTCAATGTTCCGATATTAATATTGTAAATAAATACCTACGGTAGTTCTCTTTTTATGAAGCTTTGATGGTAATCTGAAAGATTGGATGGAAATAAAAGTTATATACTTACATATAACTAGACTTCCGTCCGCGGCTTTGCCCGCGGTGGACTACACGACGCTATCCCGCGGGAATGTGACATAACTTTTTTTTTTCTAATTTTGATTACTTATAATTCTGTTTTAATTTTAATGCTATATGTTATTTTGATATGGATATTATGTCTGAAATAAATAAATTTTATTTTTTTTATTTATAATTATTCCGGGAGAAAAAAGTAGCCTGTATTGAATATCACTTTCGAGCTCCCAAACTAACCCCATACCAAAAATCACATCGATCCGTTGCGCCTTCTTGACGGGAAAATAAACAAACAAACACAAACAAACTTACATATTTATAATATTAGTATGGATGAAGTATGGATGCCGCTTTCATCTATGAATTTTTTGTTGACTCCCCTACTCTTATGATTTTTTTTTACATGTATAATAAAAACAGTATCGAAATATTTACATAGGTACTTCTTTTTTTAATTAGTTGCCTTTATTTAATACTTAATAATTAATGGTTATGAAATAGGTACCATTTTGATAAATAATAATCACAGTGTAAATTATTTATTTTGATTGAGCTTGTATTAAACAGCTGCGCCCCATCATATTTCGATAATGTAATTTTCTTTCAATAATCGTATTAGGCATAGGAGAGTGGATTTCAATGTAATATTATTATATGCATCCATTATATTGCCTAACAAAATTGAATTTTTACTAATTTCTTTCATGACTTTGTTTTTATTTAATTTTTGTCCTTAATGGCAAATTGTAAAAATATCAAGAAAACGTATAGTAAGCCAATTTTATGAACGCAACCTCATCTAGTCGTAAATAAATGTAATAAGTCAGCGTTTTTCGTCACTGTATTTAATCTTGAACTTTTTGATTAACGGCCATGATTTATTTGAGTTGTAGAAACACATACATTGAGAGGTTTCAAATTCATTATTATTTCACTTGTTTATTAAGATAAATAAACTCTCTTTTCTAATGCCACTTGCCACTTGCGGGAGCAATTTATTTCCAAACTTGAGGGGGTCAGGGTTCCCCCCCGGGGGGGGGGGGGAGACACTGTATCTATCTAACTGTATCTGTAGTCTAGGGTTCACACCACCGGTTTCAGACCCAGATATCCCGGGTTTGATTCCCAGTGGGGGTATATATTGTATTCGGTTTGGTTGGTGGTAGGACTTGTTCTTAGTCCGCCTGGCTAGCTACCATCATGTTATCTAAGTCTGACGCCATAACAATGATGCTGATAATGATGATGCAGTAGATTGATATGCAGCAATAAGGCCTTGTTTGTTTTACTTTTATGTTTGCTTCTCTGTCGTGCACAATACTTAAAGTGATTTTTTTTTTTTATAAGGATTTTTTCAGCATTATCCTGTTCCGACAGTTAGAGATAAGATAGCCAGTTCCTCAGTGATTGAGGATTCCGGGAGTAGTGCGCTTCCACCTTCAGCACTTAATATCAGGTGTGATGAAGGATAAGTGCTACCCTGTTGTGTTTAAAAAAAAAGTACATGGAAAATTATTTAAGTTCTTACATTCACAATGCAATTTATATATATATATATCCAATATATTATGTCATATCAAACATATTATGTCATAGTAATAAGTGGAAACTTTACTGATTAATGGTATACCTAGTTAAAATTTTAGTTTTAAGAAATATTGTATTGTTTGTTTCCCAAATAAATATAAATATAAATAAAATATAAATATATAGGGTTGTGATTAATTGATCACCAAACTAACCTAACCTAATTAACCCACAAAAATACTAACTTAGCACCTAAACCACCACTTTGCGTCCATTTCAGTATTTTAGATGCTTTTATCATTTTTTGTGGCTCCATTAGGTATTTATTTCTCATTTTGCAATACATTGAAAAGTTTTATTTTCATTATTATTTCATCTGGTATATTTCGATAAATGAGCTATCTTTTCTACTGCCCCTTGCGGGAGCAATTTGTTTCTGAACCTGGGCCCCGGGGAACTGTAGTCTCATAAAATTAAATAAGCTAAATTTGGTTTCCGTTATAAGTATCATTACACAGTGAACGTAAGGTCAGAATGAGTCATTTTCTGTCTTCTGAAAGCTTTGCAAAATCTTCTTCTGTTTCCCTCTGAACCTGAGATTTACTTGAGATCGGCTTTCGTTGACTGTTTCTTCCATTCAGAACGGTTTTATTTAAACGTGTTTCTCTTTTATTTTTTAGATTGCCGCGCGCCGTATCCTAGTTACGATTAGCTGAAATAATGTTTAAGTATAATAAAAACATTATATATCTACGGATTTCCCTTAAATAGTAATAATATACTTTTTTTGTAAATACATAGGTAATTAATTTAATATACATAGATAATACCCAGACCAAGACAAATAGAGATGTTCATGCTCACAAATAGGTATTTGTCTTGTTCGGGAATCAAACCCAAGGCAGGTATTTTACCTCTGCGCCACGTCAGCCGTCAGTATGGAAAAGGATGTCAGCCACTGTCAGCAGATATGTTAAAGGTAAAGTTCCGTGCATCGCGGCAAAAGCAAAGGCAAACAAGCAAGAAACTCACTTTCAGAAAATACCAGATTTTTCAGAGTCAATGTTTCAGTTAACTGTTCCCTACGGGACCCCAATTCACTATATCCGAAGCTTAAATATCTCCTGAAGCGTTTAATTTAATTCATTTTGCTTTTAATGTAAATATGAGGTTAATTATCCAATTATGTGCAATGAGGACTTGTTGCTCAGATGGTGCTCGAGTCGCCCTTAATCTAGTCTTTGTTTTTGTTCAACTGGAATATTCGTTTCAGTAAAACGTGACAGAAATAAATCTCGACGTCCCTGTTAGTTCATTTGGCTTCGTGTTTTTGTGGCGTACATTCGGCGAGGTTTTCTGTCTAGCTTACATTAGTTTAGGCAACTTTATTTTTTTCTGGGCATTGTTGAAATGTGTTGCTTACAGAATTTTTACAAGTTGAGACGCTATTTTCCATGTGACTTTCATAAAAAACCGGGATTATTACCCTGTTTAAATTGTTCTCGAGTTTCCAATATTTTTTGCACTTGCACACGCCATAATAAAAAATGTCCTCCTTCCTACATACTCGCAGGTCGCTTTGGGTGAAGCACAGTTGTAGTTTTTTCTATTTTATAAAAGAAAAGATGGTACGGAACCCTCGGGGCGCTAGTCCGACTGGCTCTTGATCGGTTTCTTCTTAGTATATTTTATACCGGTACCTTTTAAACTGTGTACGGACCGGCGGGCGGCGGCCCCACGCACGCCAACGAACGACATCAGGCATTGCTTGCTTCACGTTTCTGGCCTTCGAAGATCAATCTAAAGCTAGGTAAAGGATTACTGGGAGTGATTCCAGTTCACATTCGGAGTTTCTGATCATCTGATTGAGACAGAGGGGAAAACAGAACCTCTTTGATGGCGTTCGTTGGCCTCTGTTGGTCCGGTGTGTACGCAGCATTAGCACAGAATATGGCATTAGGCAAGCGCGATTCATCGTAGATCGCATCAACGAACGCTTAGGGGCGTGATAGCGGACAAGCGTTTGCCTATAAATCGATAAAAAAAAAACTTTACAGTTTGTTATCACTACAAAGCTACTAACATGATGGCTTCTTACGTGCTTTTCTGTTGCAGTGATAATCTTTGGAACTAAAACAGTTTTCATACGACAGGACAGTCCATTTTGACAGCTAATTTCGTATTGCAAGTGGTTCCTCTGCCACGGCTGTTACCGGAACAGACAGAAGTGTGGGACTATATTAAATTGCTTACTCTTGACGGCTGACACCCTGAGAAAACTAAGTTATTGTGATTTTAATAAATTAAAAATGCGTAAACTATACTTGAATTAGATTTCGATTTATTGATTTGTAGATCAATTTGAATTGTTGCAAAACGGACATTGATTATTGTGATTTGATTACGATTATTGTTATTTGAAATACCTAGAAAAAAATAGTAATTTATCGCAAGGCTCTAGGTCAGCTAAGAGGATGAGGTTACTTCGTGCTTTTAAAACCGATGAGGACCGTGAAGCTCGGTTAACAAGCAATCGCGAGCGCAACACTGAATCCCGCGCTTCCGAGACCTACACCCATATGCACACACATAATACCTTGCGGTCACTGGAAGGAAGTGTAGATTACACATAAAATAAACAAATACAAAAGTCACTCTACCGTGCGTACGAAGTCGCGGGCAACAGCTAGTAATAAATAAGTTAATATGAATTTTCCGTTATCTAGTTGCCATAAAACACATTTTTTTAATGAAGAATACTTATAACCTAGATAATTAGTGTGATTGTGAGAAATTTATTTATTTTTTTATTGTCATCAGCCATTTTGGTGTCCTGTAGTATCACTCAAAAAAATCAAAAAATCACTAAAAGTCACGAGCACTTCATTTCACACTTTAAGTTATGTATAAACTTTTTTGGAATTGGTTATGCTTTTAGGAGAATTCGTCTTCCACGCGAGCGTAGTACGGTTGAACCAATTGCATCGTAACCCATTTTGCTAATAATCTATATGAAAGCGTCAAAACTACAAAGCTCAGTGTCAAATCTGTTCGAAAATTAAGTTATGGTGAGTCACCAATTGATTTTTTATTTATTCACAACGGGGTAGCACTTAGCCTTCATCACACCTGGTGATAAGTGGTGATAAGGCTGAAGGTGGAAGCGAACTACTCCCGGAATCCTCAATAACTGAGGGACTGGCAATCTTATCTGTAACTGCCGGAACACAATAATGCTGAAAACATCATTGTTATGGCGTCAGACTTAGATATGATGGTGGTTGCTAGCCAGGCGGACTAAGAACAAGTCCTACCACCAACCAAACCAAATACAATATGTACTCCCACTGGGAATCGAACCCGGGACCTCTGGGTCTGAAATCGGTGGTATGAACCACTAGACCACAGAGGCGGTTGATTTTGGTTGTTGTGGTAATTTTTGGTGATTTGGTTGTTGATAGGTTGATTTTTTTATTTTTTATTTTTTATTATTTATTAGGTAAGCTAACAGCAAAACATACAAATTACATAAAAATATTAAAATAAGTAGGTCAAGCATCTTATATCTTAGCCTAATAAAAGCTTACACAGCATTCGCTAAAACAAAGACAGCCGTTACAACAAGAAAAAAAAAATTATTTGTTTGATTGTACAAGCTATTTATCCGTTAAAGTTTTCTTTCAGACCCTATAAACTATCAGTGTTTGATAATTCAGATAAAATAGACACTCATTTGTGTTAATTAGCTACACGAAAATTCTAAGATAGAGTCCGTGTTACGCGGGCCGCATACAAATTCCTGCAAACATGCCCCTTTCTTCGTAAGAATGATTTACTGGATAGAAAGGCTGTGCTCAGCATGTATTACTCCAAGTTTCTTTTAGAAAAACTTGCAAATAAAATATCTTACTCAGATATTTGACGAAAAGGTATGATTTAATGTTTTTCGGGTGCCTTCTTTGGGGTATTAATCTAGGTTAATATGAGGTTGTTAAATATTTTTATCTACAAATCATTACTCTTCTTTATAAATAAACCAACCAATATTTAAGTTACTTATGTGGTTAGAGGAGCAAACATTCAAAATGTGTTTTGTCACAATTTTTTTGTTTTGAGATAGCAGCACAGGGATTTTTTTTAATACAGGACATGGCTCAATTCCTTTCAAGCAAACACATATTTTGTCTCTAACAATTAATCAATAGATGAAATCTCACTTTTCAAACAAATCGTGTTTGCTCCATAGCTATCAAACAAGCAGATGATTTGATGATTTTGTAGTTTGATTTGAACTGTTTAAATTCGCTTAGCCCTAACAGTTTCCGGTTATACGTTGCAGTGGAATGAACCTCAAATTGTTCGACATATTGCTATAACAACTTCACTTTGATCTGCGGAAGCAGAATAACGTACCTAGTTCAGCTTATTACCTTTATACCTTATTCCTCAGGTAATAGATATTATATTGGACACCATCACATACATTGTTCCAATACCAAAGTATATTATTTTTATGCAATATGGAAATTGGAAACAACGACGGGTATTACCACATACACCCAGACCCGAGGAAATATTGAAAAGTTCGATTTATAGTTTTTCATATAAGTAATAAGTTTTTAGTAAAAATTACATTTTTATGACAAGCGTTTTTGCTGTCTGTACTTTAATATTGTATTGTCATTTTAACCAAACCTGTATACAAAATTTCAGCTCCATCGGACACTGGGAAGTGGGTCACATTAAGCTTGCAATATTTATCCCCCACTAACTAACTAACAAAGTAACTAACATACCAAGTTAATAAAAAGCTTGTAAAAAGTAGTGTCGTTGAAAATTATCCAAAGTAATTAATTAATATGATAATTCAAAACGCATTTTCGTATATCATAGTTTAGTTTCCAGAATAGGCCCTCTATCACATGAGTAACTCATGTGCCTCTATTACACAAAGGGCTGGTGTGATACACACGTCAGGCACATGGCTGCGTTTACAATTATGAACGTTACTGTGAACGACAGCCTTTTGATCCCACCCTGCCCCGTGTGGTCCGTATCGGATTCCATTATCAAACACCTTAGTTTTGCTGATGGAATATCGGTAAGTTTGAGTATATGGAGAAATAGCACTGCCAGAATTATTTAGTGCTAAGGCTTCAATGCTACCTTCTTTAGTCACACCGCATAACAGCTGCAATGCTGCTTCTTATATTTTTTTCACTTTTTATTTACCTATTTCGGTTATATCGTTTCTCTTTTGTTTGAACCGCCATAAATCTTCTTCAGGGTGCCTACCATCAACTCTTATTGCGGTTAGTTTAGGACCTAATCTGATCTGCTTTGCTTATTCGTACCACGACAGCTTAATATAAATGACAGCGATTCAGTGATCATTCAATGACATTTCACATTCGCTAAGCTGTCATACATGACAAAAAGCCTACAGGCTTATTTGACTTATAACTCGGCCAAGCTAACATGACACCTGCAGGTTATACCCGTCCCTCTCACTCTCCGGGCATGACAGAATCGAGTGAAAGAGACGGGTAGAAGAAATAAGGACACAAATCGTTCGGTCATTCACATTTTGCAATTCATCTGCGATCCAGTTTTTAGAAGGTCAGAGTACGAAAGAAAACAATTCATTTTAGGAAGCTATTCTGCGTCGCGCTATTTTTGAATCGCTGTCTTAAAGTTGATGGTAGGCACCCTGTACCTCTATCAAAAAGGGCTGGTGTAATGATACACACGTCAGGCACATGGCTGCGTTTACAATTAAGAACGTTACTGTAAACGACGGCCTTTTGATCCCACCCTGCCCCGTGTGGTCCGTATCGGATCCCATTATCAAACTCCTTAGTTTTGCTGATGGAGTATCGGTAAGTTTGAATACGTATAAGGAGAAATAGCACTGCAGTTTTTTTTTATTTTTTTTTATTTATTTATTTCCAAAATATAAATGTTTGTTACACTTTCGTTGTATCTGCCAAACTGCACAGCAGTTTGTCGGCAGTAGTTCTCGTCTAGTTTTTCATTTCTTAATTAATTTTACACTTGGGTTGTAAACTCTAATTTTTATAGTAACTTATATTAATATACTTATGTATAAATAACTTATAATATACCCACTACTCTAAGTTCTTAGATACGCTGTATTAGGAATGAAGACTGTTTAAATTGTTAAGTAGGTACCTTACTGTGTTATGAAAAGTTGATAACAAATTAGTATGTACATATTATTATATGCTTAAATTATTTTTTGTTTGTAATCACATACCTAATATTTATACATAGAAAACACCCAGACCAAGACAAACAGACAGACAGACCTGCCCATGCACACAAACCCTTGTCTTGTTCGGGAATCAAGCCCGGGACCTCTGGCTCAGAAGACGGGCATCCGCACCCCCCTGTGCCAAATCGGCCGTCAATAAATCGTAGCTTTTAGGTTGATCTTTTTAACATGTAATTATTTAGTTATTTTATTTATCTTTCTTCATTCTTAATACGTATCACGGGCACAATGACAAATAATGTTTTTTCAGTATGCGCTTTAAATGGTTTTTAGAGATAACAGTTTCAAGCAATTCCATTGGTAACTCATTAAGTACTGTAGGAATAATACATCGCCTTGTTCGTTCTCCATAATAGTTCTTTACTCTCGGTACTGCATATTTTTTTCTCTTAGACTGACGTGTTGGATAGCTATACGTACGTTCCTTTTTATGCTCGGTATTATTAAATTGTTCTGTTATTAGTTTAATTTTAATTTTTTTATCTAAAGGTACAATTTTACATATTCTATACAGTTTTTCATAATCTTTATTACACTCTTTTTTAATTTTTTTATTTACCAATATTTTTAATAATCTTTTCTGCAGTGCTTTAATTTGATTAATATAAACCGGGAACGTAAGACCATAGCTACTCAAACCGTAGTCTATAGTTGACTCTGCGAGTGCGTGGTACAGCATAAGTAATATTCCCATACTTGTCATATATCGTAAATGATACAGCTTACCCAATATACTGCGTAATTTTTTGCAAATCTGCTCAACATGCAAGCTCCATACAAATTTACTATCTATTGTTAAGCCTAAATATTTATAAGAATTAACCTGTTCTATATTTTGGCATTTACAGCTGTTATCTAAATTACTATTGCTATATAAACATTCATATGTGTGACCTTTGATCCCAATATATATTTGCTTTTCGTGTTTGTAAGGCGAAGATATTAACATGCATTTGGTTTTAGCTATATTTATCATTATACCATTATCATGTGCCCATTTAATTATGTTATTGAAATCTCTATTTAGTGCTAAGGCTTCAATCCACATTCTTTAGTCACACCACATAACAGCTGCAATGCTGCTTCTTATATTTTTTTCACTTTCTATTTACCTATTTCGGTTATATCGTTTCTCTTTTGTTTGAACCGCCATAAATCTTCTTCAGTTCTTAATTCATCTCTTGTTTTAAAACGCAGGGCCCCAGGAGGTTAAGCACAAGTAATTAATTAAATGATTATTTCAAAGCGCACTTTCTACTATCATAGTTTAGTTACCAGAATAGACCCTTCATCACATGAGTAACTCATGTGCCTCTATTACACAAAGGGCTGGTGTAATGATACACACGTCAGGCACATGGCTGCGTTTACAATTAAGAACGTTACTGTAAACGACGGCCTTTTGATCCCACCCTCCCCCGTGAGGTCCGTATCGGATTCCATTATTAAACACCTTGGTTTTGCTGATGGAATATCGGTAAGTTTGAATAAGTATATGGAGAAATAGCACAGCAGAATTATTTTGTGCTAAGGCTTCAATGCAACATTCTTTAGTCGCAACGCATACCGACTGCAATGCAGCCTCTTCTTATATTTTTTTTTTTCAGTTTTTATCTATATCGGTAATATCGTTTCTCTTTTGTTTGAACTTTTTAAACACATTTTAAACACTCACACACTTTATCCACACATTTTGAACACTGATTTTCTGAAACAGAGGGCTTATATCGATTCGAGGCCATCTATTCTACTGGCGATCAGAAGAATAGAAGGAAAATGTATGGAATTGATTATTAGTGGTCACGTGACATTTCGAACGCTAATGTCAATCCCATAAATTTCTTTTTATTCTACTGGCGGTATTGATAATCGGAAGCCGTTTGTCTAGGGGGGCAGGTTCCTTAATAACTTTTTTAACTTTCATGGTCACTACGCACAGTAAATATAAAGAAAAGCGGGGTTGTTACCATGTTTTGATATGTTGTCGAGTCCCCGATATTCTGCGATAGAATTGCAATGCCACATTCATATTTTCCACGTTACTTTGTCATATTTCTGTGAAACCGTTTTATTTCCATTTATCAGCGCGACCAAAGCTCATCGTACGTCAAAGGGAGACCCAGATTGAAACGATAAGTCGTTCGAATCCGATAAAGTTTACCATAACCGAAGACGTATCTGAAACGGGAATGCAGCCAAATCGAAAGTCGAAACTGCAAAGCATCTAATCCTGCGAGGAAATTGAAAGGAGATAAAACCCGATGCGCCGCGGAAACGGCACCTGTCGCGTGCCGCGGAATGCCGCGCGGCACCAAATCGTTTCAAATGCTGCTATGCTTAGGCCTTTTTATATATTTTTAGTACGAATACCGGATTGGTAATAATATGTTGGATTCCCTTACTTAGGGTCTACCCACACGTGCCACAACCTCAACCACAACACGTGGGCGGGGCGCATTTTGTATTGGAAATGAATAGTACAATTCACACGTACCACATTTTGCCGTCATTATCGACCGCGTGAGTGATACCAACTACAACGCCAACACCAGCGACGAGACGCTGCGAACTAGCGGCTGGCCACATGGCATACGACGTAACCACATCACAACTACTTGCGACAACGCAACTGCAAAAAGTTGCATCGACGCTATTTACACGTACCACATTTTGTCGCTGTGGTGTGGTTGTGGTGTACACTTATAGGGCTGAACGCTGGCGGGTACCCCTCCCTGGGAGCTAGACGCTCGGGTCCTCAGGGAGCTGTACCTTGAGCGTCGAGCGCTGCTCGCGGAGGGGGGTAGGGTGACCCCCGAGGAGTTGTCCGCGGCCCGGCGCATAGCCGACGGGTGCCTGATGAACATATGGGAGGGGAGGCTGGAGGGGGAAACAGCTGGGAGGCGGACGATCAATGCCGTCCGCCCTCTCCTCCGAGAGTGGTGTCATCGCCGGCATGGGTCGCTGACCTTCAGGCTGACGCAGGTGTTTTCCGGGCACGGGTGTTTTGGAAAATATCTGTGTCGGATAAGAAGGGAAGCGACCACACGGTGCCATGATTGCGGCGCTGGGGTGGACAGTGCGGAGCACACCTTACAGGCGTGCCCTGCCTGGGCATCCCAGCGTCGCGATCTGCGCGCTGTGGTAGGGACGGACCTCTCGCTATCAAGCGTGGCTTGTGCCATGCTTGATAGTGACAGGTCCTGGCAGGCGGCAATCTCCTTCTGCGAGGATGTCATCTCGCAGAAGGAGGCGTCGGAGTGGATCCGCGAGCAGGAGGCTCATGCGGACCGTCTTCGACGAAGGCGGCCGGGGCGAAGGTGGCTGCGCTTCGCGCGCCTCATTCCCCTCTAGCGGGGCGGTGCGGTCCGGGCGGGTCAGCTGGCCTAACGGCCTGTTAGCTGCCGTCCGGATCGCACGGTCTCCCCCCCGGTTGTCTTCGGAGATGGCCCCGCTTGCTCGGCCATCTCCCGCCGCGCAGGGGCCCGGAAACGGGCCAACCGTCAGGCCGCAGGGGGTGCATATCACCACGGCCCCCCCACAGCCGGTGTGCTTAAAACTGACGGCGGAGAGCAAGTAGTGAGGGGTTTAGTTGGTAGTGGTGCCTGCTCTCGACCGCCCCATCTGGTCAGCCCACCCGGAGCGGGTAACCTTATGGGGAGATTGAGAGGAGGCTCTCTCCTCCTGCCCCGCCTCCTGTCGAGCTTTCGAGCTCGTCAGGGGGCGGGGCAGGGGTTAGAACCACCCAGCCCTGACGCGAAGCCTATCAGGCTTGGCGGGAGGGCTGGGCGCGGCGAGAGACAGGCCTTGTCTGACTGAGTCCAACATGCCGTTAGCGGTATACGAAAAGACTGTATTTGCCCTCACTATAAAAAAAAAAAAAAAAAAAAAGGGCTGAACGCACTATCCCTCGCCCCACCCAATCCATAGTTGTTGAGTTTAAGAAATCAGTTCACCATAATCGCGTGTACATAAAAAATACTATAATAATATGTTCATTTCAGCTAGGCCTTGATCTTTTATTATTTCAATAGGTACTCTAAAGTTTTTAATTAATTCATTCAAAATAAATGCATGCTGCAGTAAAGCAGTCAGACGTATTGCCTTTTTTTATAATGAGAGGAATGCGTTTAATGCGCCACATTTGCCTAACCTATCGGATAGATTTCCGGATTTCAGAGTATCAATTTAGAATAAGCTTTCAGGCTTTCAGGTGTGATCTAAACTGGAAACAACCGATGTCCTGATTGACGGGTGTCTCAAGTTGGAATCCAAGTTTGCACTGAGACAGCGACAAAATTAACTTGTCGCCAACAGCCGGTTACTTCACGGCCAGTCTGCACAATTAATGCTAAACTCCCGTTTAATTTACAAGTAAGAACAAAATAACAATGACACTGGAGAAATCTCAGAAAGAAATACAATGGATTTTTCTGAGGTAATTTATGTTTTTGTAGGAATACAGCAGAAAATTTCTTGTTGAAGCCAGTTATTATTTAAAGTGCAGTTTTTATGTTTTATGTTAAGAGGATTCTATCTGTTAATGTTCTCGATGTCGTAAAACAGGCATTTTTGTAGACATAAACGTTTTTATGGGTACAGACTACATGCTCGTTGAAAAATGGGAAATGAAGTATTTAGAAAAAATCGACCCGTCTCACAACTAGCTCCGATGGGACTCGAACCCACGACCTTTCGCTTTCCGGGCGACTGCTCTGAAGATTTAGATTGCTCTAGATTTTTCTAAATACTTCATTTTCCATTTTTCAGTAATAAAAATTGCATTGTGAATGCAAAAAACTAAAAATTAAAATAAGTTACATGCTCGTTGTTCATTGCAATGGAATTGGTTTGTAAGATTTTGGCAAAATAATTATTGAAAAACAAAAAAAAACAGTGTTATGTTATTAAAGGTTATCTAAACGTATAGAAGTGTTTTTTCCACTAGCCTTGTAAGAAGCTTTTAATTTTGTAACTTTTTAAAAATTTAAAATTAAGTATTTAGAAAAAAATCGACCCGTCTCACAACCAGCTCCGATGGGACTCGAACCCACCCATCCGGGCGACTGCTCTAATCACCACTGAGCTACGGAGTCGTTACGAGAAGCGTCGAATTTTAAGTGAAGCTTTGTAAAAAGCTTTCAAGCGAGACAATCTATCCTATACATTTCCTATACAAATTGCATTTTGAATGCATAGAATATTTTAAAATTTTAAAGTTTTTTTTTTCTATCAAGTCAAATCATACAGTATCATAAAATGCTATGACGGATTGATTGATGAAAACATTTTAACAAAATGGTGTAGACTTTTTAAGTGCGCCAGAATATTAATCAGTAAAATGTTTCGTTGCAAACATTCATGTGTGATTTACGCAGTCCTTCTGAAAAAAAGCAATTCAATCAAATCAAAAAACGTATTCTGCTGTTATACTATCAAACGAATTTACAAATAAATAGTAAAAGTATTGCTTTCAATTCGTGGCATTTCCCAATTAAAAATTCCAATTTCCGGTATCAACGAATATCGAAAACGAGTATTATTTTTTCGCATTTACCTATTTACAAAATTCTTTATTTGGCCTCGGCCAGCGGCCATGACTGTTACCAGAAATGATTCTATCTCTTTTACGCAGTTCCTTCCGCACAATAAAGCAAAGTCCCCCGTAGACATAATAATATACTTATCTAAATTCGATTTTCATTTTTGCTGGTTAAATGGTAACGGTATATTAAGTATTATGTTAAACGTATTAAACAATGAAAACAGAAATTCGTATATTAATTACTTGTAAAGATTAATCTTATAATTAGGTAGGTATAAGTAGGCAAAATAAAGTTTCAATTTAGCAAATAAATAAATATTAATCCTAATCAACTAGCTAAATCAAAAGCTTCTTTAGTTTAATTATTTTTTAAGCTAAAAACGAGATGTTCCAAAACTTATTTCACTAAAAATGCTTCACCGAATTGCACATTGTTCAAAGTTAACCCTCAGATACAAACTTACTGTTCACATCAATTCACTGTACCATCGGTCAAACAATAACAAAGTTTCAGGCACAAAAACGGAAAACTAAGACGGGTTATGGGTTTATTGTTTGAAACAGCTATCTGAGAGCACACTTGACTGACCGCCAGGAAACGTAATTTCTGGTAAAGAAACTTTGTATTATGTGTCTCTGTGCAATAAAATTGGAAAATAATTTATGACAGTATGATTTGTTCTGGGGGCCGATTCTCACGCAATCGAGAAAAGTTCACATTTATAAACTCGAAATTCAAATATAACACAGTTTGTGTATGGTCAGAATTACACAATCGAAAAAGTTCGATCGAAAACCAGTCGAACGCAACGAGTGGTACGGACCAATCGATGTTCGTATACGAACTTAGCTGTCAAAATGAATTTGTTGACATGTGGGACAGTTTAGTTTGTTTGAAACGTTCTAACTTTTCAATAGTATATGAACATTTTGTTTGTGGTTTACAAACAAAATGTTCGTATACGAATTACCACACTGAAAAAATTCGAATGCATGAGAATCGGGCCCCAGATGGCCAGTTTTGAAGTAAAATAGCATAACTTTTTTACAATATCAAATAAAGCTTTGCTACGTCTGATTTTATAAAAAAAATTGTGATAGTAGGTAGCATTTTTTTACACTATACCTACCATAAAAGTGAATCACAAATTCCATGACGTAATACGATCGTTTTAACCCTCAAATGGCCGTCGATGTTAGAAAGAAGAGAAAAACATGTTGGAATAAGCCAGGACTTCTAATCTCTGCCCCCGGCGGCGATTGCCGACTCGGCAAACACGCGTGGCCGCGGGCGGGCTTACTCGATATTACAATTTGTATAGGACAAGGTACGTTTTCTTTCATGTTTCAGCAAAAGACTAGGCGAATTTCGGGTTGTTTGTTCAGCTACTGCGCTTTGAAAGATAGTGTATTTGAATATTTATATTGCTTTTTGTTATAGGTAAGGAGCTTTTTATTTTTTTCTTATTTTAGAAAGCTTCTGCATATGCAGTATTTTAACCTTCGATCAACAATAGTACAGGTGTTATAGTTGATCGAAGATTTTAACAAAATAACATTTTTAAATTACTTAAAATTAGGTAAGTACTTACAAAGGTACCTACTTGTGTAACTCGACACTCGTACAAATACACGTTTAAGTTGACCCTTGGTAATGTTGAACTTGAAAATGGAAAATGAAGTATTTAGATAAAATCGACCCGTCTCACAACCAGCTCCGACGGTTGTGAGACGGGTCGAATTTTTCTAAATACTTCATTTTCCATTTTTCATTAATAAAAATTGCATTGTGAATGCAAAAAAGTAAAAATTTAAATAATGTTGAACTTGTAAATTTTTTTTTATGAACTTGTGCAGTAAAACGTCTTCTTTTAATATTTATATTTGTTAGTTTTTAGTTAGTTTAGGTATTTTTAGTTTTGTTTATTTTGCATAACTACTTTGCTGAGTAGGTTATGAAATTATTTTAAGTCAAGAATTACGACCAAAATCTTTTCTATCGCTTTTTTGGTCGTAGGTATAAGGACTGAGTGTGGAGGAGTGTCTGAGGGCTTAGACAAGTACCTAAACAAATAAATATTGGACACCATCACATACATTGTTCCAATACCAAGGTATAGTAGCTTAAGCACTAGTATTATGGAAATTGGAAACAACGACGGGTATTATTACCTCATACACCCAGACCCAGACTCGAGGAAATATTGAAAAGTTGTTGACAAGTGGCATTCTATTATCGATATTGCCAGTAAAATAGAAATAAAATGTATGGGGTTGACATTAGCTATTGAAATGTCACGTGATCGCTAATGTCAACCCCATACAATTTCTTACTATTCAACTGGCGATGTCGATAATAGAATGCCACTTGTCTAGGCCCTCCAAAATCCAATTGATGTTTGACAACAGCACTTTGACAGTTTTTGAAGGACGGTATAGTTTACTATTCGTTTACCTTAACGCTAGTTTTTGTGCTACGTGTACCGCTTAATTTTGTTTCTTATTCGAAACAGGCGCTGCTCTAGTTTTCATACAAAATAATAAGTTAACGATAGTTTTTCATGCTTGGCGTACTGTTACACTCGTACTTCAGATACGACTGATTTCTTTGCATCCATTATTCTTATTGGATAACTAGCTGTTTCACCTGTGTTAATTTGAGGAAAACAAAAAAACCTAGGTACTATTAAAAGAAGTATTGTGATGGCATTCGTATTATTAGCAGATGTGCGGGCCGGGCTCGTAAAACAAAACTAGGAATAAAAAAAAAAAATTCAAAAAAATGTTTCGAATATTTCTTCTAATAGATTAAGAGCGACAAGTTTTATTAGCGCACGGCGGGGACTAAGACAAATGAAGTCTTGGGTAGGCCGTAAATTACGCTCAACTGTCAGACAAACTATTCAAACTGGTGAATGATGGACAATTTTAGTTTAAATGCACAGATTTCTAAGAGTTTGGTAGATATTAAATGTGTTGCAGATGGGTGAAGTAGACGAAGGAAGGAAAAAACTTGAGTTCTCAGAATTGTTAGGGCGGATCGTGAGAAGTTGTGCGTAGGCGTCACCATGGAGATTGCAAGCATCAAGCTGACCAATGAGGGATCGAGATGGGCGTAGAGCGGGAGGAGATAACTTCAGTAGAGATGGAAGAGATAAAACGGGGATGCAACTGGCATTCGGGAGACGCTATTTGATATTTTAGGACAGTGATAGATTGGGAGTTTCGTGACTCCATTGTAACTAACTGTGTGAGAAATAAAGATTAAAGAGTTAACTATTAATTAAATACTAACTTTGTTAAGTAAATTGTAGATTTGAATATTAAAACAAGTGTAACTATTTTACAAAGTGAATTTAAACAACGTCGAGAGGGGTATGTAATTGTGTACATTGTGACTTATTCCGTGTGTCAATAAAGGTACAATCTCTAGAATAACGAGCGGTATATCACATACAACGTAGAAATGTATCAATACGAAGAACAACACCATTCTGGGGGTTTCGCTTTAATAACCGAATGGAACCCGATAGAACATCTCATTTTGTGTTGGCTTTAATATGCGCAATAGTTGTGTTAGGGTGTTGTGGATATAAGATATTCAGTTATTGCAATCGTCGAATATTAAATAGACGGAGGTATTTGCAAGATGGTCTACCGAATGAGATAGAAATGCAAAGAGCCGGGTTAGACCTCAATCGAGGCTGAATTGGATTGCGTCTTTTCTCGATGCATAGTTAATCTCAGAGATAGGGATGGTTAACGTGAAAGTATTAATTAAAGCTCTAGAGACTGTAACTTTATGTAGCCTGGTGGAATACGAAACACTAATATCTACCATGAATGTTAATAATCAAGTCTAAATTAGACTAATATGTGAAATAGTTTTCCTTTCCATTTTTCAATCAATGGAACAGGTTTGTTCTATAAATGTGTTCGTATCTCACTTTAGACTTAAGTTGTAAAATAACTATTGAAACTTTAGTGTGTGTTTAATTAAATTTAAGTGTGAATCTAGATAACCTTAGAGAGTTTTTTCTTTGGATTTTCGCTTTCTCTCTATGTAGTATGGTCTTAAGATAGGAGCTGAAAATCTAGCTGTCATTATATAGCAACCTATAGGTGACAGCTTAAATAATCAAACCAGTTTCTTTTTGCTATTTCGAAGATAAACAAAACACATTTAAGTTAAATAAATAATATTTTTTTTCCATAATTATATGTTTTACTGCTTAGATATAAGATTCCTAAGAGGAAGCACAGTGTGAGGCATAGTCAAATCCGTGTTAAATACTAAGAAATACTTAGGAGAACCATTGAGCTAGTTTGTTTGACTTCGCTTAACACCTTGCGTTCTCACATGTACACCTTTCAGTTGAATCACGATTTCTATGAGCTAAATTCGTTAGATTTCAGTCTAGGTCTAGGTAGATTTCTATACATATACCTAAATAAATAAACATGGGATAGTAGGGAGTGATTAAAGACTTTAAGGGAGAGACTACATTCAAACCGTTGAGGTTACCTGTGTATAGGTAGTTTATTTAAACGTGTTAGTAAAGGGGTCTAGCTGCTGAATTTGGACGAGAGAGACAACAGGAGCAGAGCAGAAGGAAGTATAATGTATTAGTGTTGAATAGGTATAATGTGTAAGTTCATTTTGCCTCTACACAGGACATAGACGCTGTTAGGTGCACTTATAGACTTGTATTTAGGATAGGAAATAGAGATAGGTATACTAGGTGATCTGTGATGAAATAGGACTTGCACAGGGTGTTTAAATCCTGGGGTGTTTGACCGCTTGAGGCTGCGAGCTAGTCATTCCACCCACTGACTCTAATCGAATGAGGGCCCTTGACTATAAGAGATTATTCTCTTAGACTACTGAACGGGATGCTCTGGCCGGCACTCGCGAGCTCAGCCTTATTGAGCCTAAAGGCTATCTGCGTGTGGGTTTCAGTGAACGGGTAGCAGCATTTCTGGGTCGTCGTCACACTTGCACTTCCATAGCGTTCAGCCATCGCCCGATTTGGCCAAATCGAACTTTCTCAATTAATACAAATATGAATAAATAAAGTATACCATGGTATTATGGGGAAAGGTGTCTAGCGAACACCTTATAAAATAAAGTAAATAAATGTCCACATCCTGGAGATGTCTGACATACGCTTCGCAGCGTAACAAAGATGGCTGACGTTCCCCAAATAATAAACCGCAGAAGGGTTTTTCCTAGAAGGTTTTGTAGGCGCTACTAAACGACCAGAGTGTAATCCACTACGTGAGCAGACATCTATTGGTTATAGCTTAGGAATTAGAGTAGAAGAGAGGCGAAGGTCGCGATCAGATTAAAACAATTTGCATTTTAATATTAACAAGCTTCGCAATGTTATTTAAAACCATAGGCCTGCGGAATGATGGATTTATCTCGATGAGCTTCCGTTCTATTCACACGCAGCTACTAAATAGTACAAACATAAACACGATTCGCAGATCACTTAGATGCCAGTAACATCGACTCTCACCAAGACCACCAAATACATAGAAAAACATTATAACTAGACGATCACATATACAAATCAGGGTTAGAGCCACTACAGAAAATGGTGTCGTGTCGACCAGGATTCCAAATACGTATTCGAAATAACGATACGATTGGATCAAAAGGACCAAATAATTATAATAAATGAATAAAACAAAAATAAATAAAATAAACACAACGTAGAAATCGTGGTCAGTTGAAAGGAATACTTTTACAGGGATGTTACGAGACATCGTGATGCGAAACAAGGAGGCGAGATAAATTGTGCATGGAATAATTATTTTAATTATGTGCATGGTGTGATTATTTTATTGTGTTAAACTGTTTACATGTCTTTTGAATGTAGGGGAAAGACACAGTTACAGTCAGAATTTGTCATAATGTTATCAACGAGATCGAAAAGAAAAAAAAATATATACATACCTATTTCGTAAATTATAAAACTAAAAGAATCTATTTTTAGACAACTGTATAGCCAAGTTATTTGTTCACGGAAGACAAAGCCTGTCTGACAAGCTTGTGAATGGGAAGCGAGACAAAGGAGACCTTAGGGTTAATGTTTTATTGGTTTGCAACTTAACTGCTGTTGTCCATTGAAGTAAAATTTGACGGCTGTACATTAAAGACAAAAGGGAAGGACGTGGAGAATTCTTACCGAACAAAATAAACAATAAAAGAGTAAAATAAAAATACTTTCCAATATTATTCAAAGCATAGCGTCGCGTTTTACGATTTTGACTGTACGTAAAAAGGTTAGCATAATAAAGATGTGTGATTTAGGTGGAGACAAAGGCGGGAGCAGATTCTCAAGATATTGTTACATTTCAATGTAAGTCTGTTATCATGAGTATTTTAATCACATGTGGTACTATCTACCTTTCTCATAAAGAACGATCTGTGCATTTAGGAGTAGGGGAAAGTTTAAATCAAAACTAGTTTGTCGGCAGTTGAGTTAAGTGACGTTATAATGCCTAGGCGCAGTAAGAGACGGGTTAGGGGTCAAGATAGGACAGGGGAAAGTCGTGAGGGTAACGGAGGCATAGGGGAACAAACGGGAAATATAGATAACATAACTTTACAACAGATGTCACAAAGAATGGATGAATTTCAAAATACATTACGGCAGTTGAGCGCGGAGCGATTAAACGAGAGGTTAGAGTCGCGCGGGAATGTGCAAAATAGTCATCAGACGATTAGACAGGAGTCGATTAGCACAACAGCTAGTGGTAGTGCCGCGAATTCGGAAACTAGAAACTTATACGTCATACAGCCTTCAGTTGCGAAGCCGAGTTTTGACGGAAAACCATTCGCGAACCCTATTGCGTTTTTGAAACGATTAAAAAAATATATTAGAGAAGTGAATGGACAGGACCGCGAAATTGATATAGCGCTAGGTTGCATCATGGGACATGCACGAAAATTGATGGAGATGTACTCAAGGAGATGGAATACTTTTAGTGATTTTGAGGACGACTTTAGACGGACTTATTGGACTGAACAAATACAAGAATCCGTTAGGTATAGGTTGATTAACGCGGTGTACACAAGTGAATCAGCGATTTCGATGTCCGAACATTTTGCTGAATATGTTGAGTCGATGCAGTCCTTGACTATATCTTTTAGTGAAAGGGATTTAGTAAATTCGATAATGCGTCATTATCCTTTAGATGTTCAACGGTTGTGGTTTACGAGAGCAGAGGAACCCACTATTATGAAAGGCGCGAACTTTCTTAGGAGTATCGAACAAAATGTAGTTGTGGGACAGAGAGAGATAGGTAGATATGCTAGAGAAAGAGGAAATAACCAGAGAGGTCGTTACAGTAGGACACAGACAGATTATCCAGTTGCGGCAACGATTTTAGCGGAAAGATGGCGAGGCAGAGGCGGTTCAACTCGGGGAAGGGCTCACCGACGAGGCAGGATAGGTTACGGATCATATTCTAATAGGAATACATCACGGTCAAACGTGTTGGGTGAAATAAATACTAGGCCAGCTATAACATTCATGAAGGAAGGTGAGGGGTCAACATTATCAACGTCTGTGAGGGAGGATAAAACAAAAAACTAATACCCCCTACACAAGCGGAGTCCGATCGGTTATCAAAGTGTAGGAAGGGGAATGAATGGACTTCAGAAAATAGGAAAGACGATATAGCATATAAGATTTTAGTTAAAAATGGATGGGAGCCAGGTCAGGGTTTAGGAGCAGACGGAAAGGGATTGAAGAGGCCATTGACCGGGGGAGTGTCAGTGAGTAGCAACAGTTTGCGAGCAATAGCGTGTAGCATAGGTGTCTTATTGGAAAATCAATTCAATCATGTGATAGACTGTGACGAAGAAGGGCTTGCGTGTGATCTTTGTACAAGCAGGGGTAGAGAGGTTTTGTCGATATCACATGAGCTAGACGAGTTAGATTACTTAGGTGTTGATTATTCGTTGCCTAGATTACCCGAGATAGGAGTGGATGTGTACGGGATGCGTATAAGTGCATTGATAGACACAGGGAGCCAAATAAGCGCTATAACTAGGGAACTACACGATTCTATTCGGAAAGAGAGAGGTGATTTGCCCGAGATCGCTATCCCGGCTATACAGGTGCAGGGAGCATTTGGATCACGGAGTGAAAGTGCGAATCGTATGGTACTAATAGAGCTAAGTTTGGGTGGCACAATCATTGAAACGTCAATGTTAATTCTGCATAGGCTTCCTAGGTCAATGATATTAGGATACGACTGGTTGGAACATGTCAAGGGGATAGTGGAGTGTGGTAGAGAAAGGACGTTATCAATTGAGCACTTAGGAGTTAGGACTAGTGTCAAAATAAATTCGAGTTGCGAATTAAAACGGTTAGGCGGGAGAGACAATGCAAACATGATAAATACGATGTTAGAGACGGACGCCCAACCGGCGGTGTATAATGAGGCGAGCGAGAAAATAAACAATAGCGGAAAGGTGGCTACCTACTTGGACGAGATGGGTTTAAATGACGAACAAAAGAAACTATTGTTACCCGTTTTAAACAGATATAGTAGAGTGTTTACCGACGAATTAGGATTGACGGACAGATACGAGCATGTTATTGAATTAATCGACGACACGCCTTTTATAAAGCGAAGTTATCCAATACCTTTAGCATATAGGGAGGAGATAAAAAGAGAACTAGATGGGTTAGAGGGCTTAGGAGTTATCCGTCAGGAGGCGACACCGTGTTGTAGTCCGCTTACCTTTACAAAAAAGCGAGACGGAACAATTAGACTCTTATTAGACGCGCGCGAACTCAATAAGAAGATGGTGGGGGACGCGGGGGCGCCACCACTTACATCAGAAATCATACAATCCTTTTATGGGGTTAATTACATCAGTCTTATTGACCTCAATAATGCATATTTTCAGATACCATTACATCCCGATTCTAGAAAGTATACAGGGTTCACTTTTATGGGGAAAACCTATACGTATTGTGTTTTACCTCAAGGACTTAAGACATCGGTGGCAGGTTTCTCGAGGGCTATGGATTCGATACTAGAAGGGGTGCGCGAGTTTTGTATAAATTATATAGATGACATAGTAGTGTTCACTAAGGGGGACCTAAAGTTACACCTAGAACACCTAGATCAAGTACTGAGCAGGTTAGAGGCGGCTAGACTAACGAGTAGGAAGGAAAAGTGTAAATTCTTATGTGTGGAGGTAAAGTTATTAGGGCACATTGTAAATACCAAAGGGGTACAAATGGATCCGGATAGGGTAAGGGCGATATTGGATTTCCCCGCACCTCGAACCATAAAACAATTAAGAGGATTTCTGGGATTAATAAACTATTTTCGTAGATTTGTATCAAAGTATAGTGAGGAGGTTAGGCCTCTGTGTGACCTATTGAAACAAAACAAAAGATGGTCATGGACACAGGAAGTAGACGGTTGTTTTAAAAGGGTGAAAACTTTATTTGTAGATACCGTGCTTCTTGCACATCCAAACCCGAAGGATATATATTATTTACAAACGGACAGCTCGAATATAGGTGTCGCAGGATACATCTACCAACTAACAAGTGAGGGGGAAGAGAGAGTTATAGGGTTTTGTAGTAAATCATTATCAGAAACGGAACGCAGATGGACAGTCACTGAACAAGAGCTGTGGGCCATAATTTATAGCCTATCAAAGTTTGAAACGTATTTAAGGGGTGCTCGGTTAGTAATTAGGACCGATCATAAGAGTTTGACGTTTCTACAATCGTGTAAATTACTAAGCGCTCGCATGATACGGTGGGTAAGTTATATAGGACAGTTCAATTATACGATTGAACATGTCAAGGGTAGTCTGAACACTGTAGCTGACGTGTTGTCACGACATATAAGTGGAGTCTCCGATATCTTGACTAATAAAACTGTGGGACCGGAAATGAATTTGTTTGAAATACCAACTGGACGACTCATAAAGAATAATTGGGAAGAGATAAGAGAACATCAGGGGCGCGATCGTGTTGTTAGCGAAATAACTAAGCGTATAAAAGTTGGGAGCGAGTCTGAGGCTAGACATTACAGACTAATAGACGGGATTCTCTATAGGATAGAGATAGGTTCGGGTAGGTCGCGATTATATGTTCCCGAGAACTTACAAACGGAATTGATTACTAGTATACACGAGGAAGTAGGACATTTTGGGCGATACAAGGTACTTGCGTTAATGAAGCGACGTTACTACTTCACTGAGATGGCACGCAAAATAGGACAGGTAGTTAGGGCTTGCGACGTGTGTCAAAAATCGAAACATGCGTTGGAGACGCACTCAGGACCAATTAAGACGGTGATAGCTAGGGAGATAGGGGAACGAGTATTTTGTGACATTTATGGACCAATACCGGCAGGACGCTTTGGTCATAAGTACGTGTTTGTTATGCAGGACGCCTTCAGCAAATTAATTAGATTATACTCATTACGACAGGCGAGTGGCAGGGCCTCATTAACTTGTGTTAGAAAATTTCACGAACAGGTCAAAATAAAGGTTTTATGTTCGGATAGAGGTGCAAATTTCACATCAAGGATTTTGAGTCAGGTGTTAGACAGTTAGGTATCGTACTAACGCACACCTCAATCAGAAACCCGCGACCTAATTCTACGGAGAGGGTCAATAGAGAGCTAGGAAGAATGTTTAGGACGTATTGTGAAAAATCACATTGTTCTTGGGTTGACGTATTGCCGAAAATAGAGGATTGTTACAATCAAGTTATACACACCACGACGGGTTACACACCTAACGAAATAGTATGGGGTACAGGAACTCGTTTATCTACGGATAACGACAAAATTATTGGAGGGGGGTTAGGCCTACAACAAGAGCCATTAGAATTAGTTCGGGAACGAGCGAGACAGAACATGTTGAAGTCAGCCGAGAGTAGAGAATTTCATTATAACAAAAATCATAAACTAGTGTGTTTTGACATAGGTGATCTAGTGAAGTTGAAAAAGTTTGCGAAATCGGATGCATCTAAAAAAGTGACTAAGAAGTTTGCACGTTTGTTTGAAGGACCATACGTCATTGGTGCTATTCCCAGTAGCAACGTGTACACTCTAATAGATAAACAAACAAACAAGATAAAAGGGAATTACAATGCGATACACCTGTTTCGCTATTATGTGAATAGATAAAAATAATAAAAGGAAAAAAAAAATAGGGACAATGGTTTGTGAGGCGCCATACTTATGTAACAAAGGAGGCGGAGTATCGGGGTTTATTGCCTACTTGGGTATACAATGGACAGATAAGAGCTATAGAAAGGGAACGTGAGAACTGAACGAATACCGTGGGAGAGTTTGGAAATGTGGCCAGATAGGAAATATAATTTAAAACGACCTTACATTCGGATGTAGGTGTTTAAGATTCTCCATTTTCTGTAGTGGCTCTAACCCTGATTTGTATATGTGATCGTCTAGTTATAATGTTTTTCTATGTATTTGGTGGTCTTGGTGAGAGTCGATGTTACTGGCATCTAAGTGATCTGCGAATCGTGTTTATGTTTGTACTATTTAGTAGCTGCGTGTGAATAGAACGGAAGCTCATCGAGATAAATCCATCATTCCGCAGGCCTATGGTTTTAAATAACATTGCGAAGCTTGTTAATATTAAAATGCAAATTGTTTTAATCTGATCGCGACCTTCGCCTCTCTTCTACTCTAATTCCTAAGCTATAACCAATAGATGTCTGCTCACGTAGTGGATTACACTCTGGTCGTTTAGTAGCGCCTACAAAACCTTCTAGGAAAAACCCTTCTGCGGTTTATTATTTGGGGAACGTCAGCCATCTTTGTTACGCTGCGAAGCGTATGTCAGACATCTCCAGGATGTGGACATTTATTTACTTTATTTTATAAGGTGTTCGCTAGACACCTTTCCCCATAATACCATGGTATACTTTATTTATTCATATTTGTATTAATTGAGAAAGTTCGATTTGGCCAAATCGGGCGACGGCTGAACGCTATGGAAGTGCAAGTGTGACGACGACCCAGAAATGCTGCTACCCGTTCACTGAAACCCACACGCAGATAGCCTTTAGGCTCAATAAGGCTGAGCTCGCGAGTGCCGGCCAGAGCATCCCGTTCAGTAGTCTAAGAGAATAATCTCTTATAGTCAAGGGCCCTTATTCGATTAGAGTCAGTGGGTGGAATGACTAGCTCGCAGCCTCAAGCGGTCAAACACCCCAGGATTTAAACACCCTGTGCAAGTCCTATTTCATCACAGATCACCTAGTATACCTATCTCTATTTCCTATCCTAAATACAAGTCTATAAGTGCACCTAACAGCGTCTATGTCCTGTGTAGAGGCAAAATGAACTTACACATTATACCTATTCAACACTAATACATTATACTTCCTTCTGCTCTGCTCCTGTTGTCTCTCTCGTCCAAATTCAGCAGCTAGACCCCTTTACTAACACGTTTAAATAAACTACCTATACACAGGTAACCTCAACGGTTTGAATGTAGTCTCTCCCTTAAAGTCTTTAATCACTCCCTACTATCCCATGTTTATTTATTTAGGTATATGTATAGAAATCTACCTAGACCTAGACTGAAATCTAACGAATTTAGCTCATAGAAATCGTGATTCAACTGAAAGGTGTACATGTGAGAACGCAAGGTGTTAAGCGAAGTCAAACAAACTAGCTCAATGGTTCTCCTAAGTATTTCTTAGTATTTAACACGGATTTGACTATGCCTCACACTGTGCTTCCTCTTAGGAATCTTATATCTAAGCAGTAAAACATATAATTATGGAAAAAAAATATTATTTATTTAACTTAAATGTGTTTTGTTTATCTTCGAAATAGCAAAAAGAAACTGGTTTGATTATTTAAGCTGTCACCTATAGGTTGCTATATAATGACAGCTAGATTTTCAGCTCCTATCTTAAGACCATACTACATAGAGAGAAAGCGAAAATCCAAAGAAAAAACTCTCTAAGGTTATCTAGATTCACACTTAAATTTAATTAAACACACACTAAAGTTTCAATAGTTATTTTACAACTTAAGTCTAAAGTGAGATACGAACACATTTATAGAACAAACCTGTTCCATTGATTGAAAAATGGAAAGGAAAACTATTTCACATATTAGTCTAATTTAGACTTGATTATTAACATTCATGGTAGATATTAGTGTTTCGTATTCCACCAGGCTACATAAAGTTACAGTCTCTAGAGCTTTAATTAATACTTTCACGTTAACCATCCCTATCTCTGAGATTAACTATGCATCGAGAAAAGACGCAATCCAATTCAGCCTCGATTGAGGTCTAACCCGGCTCTTTGCATTTCTATCTCATTCGGTAGACCATCTTGCAAATACCTCCGTCTATTTAATATTCGACGATTGCAATAACTGAATATCTTATATCCACAACACCCTAACACAACTATTGCGCATATTAAAGCCAACACAAAATGAGATGTTCTATCGGGTTCCATTCGGTTATTAAAGCGAAACCCCCAGAATGGTGTTGTTCTTCGTATTGATACATTTCTACGTTGTATGTGATATACCGCTCGTTATTCTAGAGATTGTACCTTTATTGACACACGGAATAAGTCACAATGTACACAATTACATACCCCTCTCGACGTTGTTTAAATTCACTTTGTAAAATAGTTACACTTGTTTTAATATTCAAATCTACAATTTACTTAACAAAGTTAGTATTTAATTAATAGTTAACTCTTTAATCTTTATTTCTCACACAGTTAGTTACAATGGAGTCACGAAACTCCCAATCTATCACTGTCCTAAAATATCAAATAGCGTCTCCCGAATGCCAGTTGCATCCCCGTTTTATCTCTTCCATCTCTACTGAAGTTATCTCCTCCCGCTCTACGCCCATCTCGATCCCTCATTGGTCAGCTTGATGCTTGCAATCTCCATGGTGACGCCTACGCACAACTTCTCACGATCCGCCCTAACAATTCTGAGAACTCAAGTTTTTTCCTTCCTTCGTCTACTTCACCCATCTGCAACACATTTAATATCTACCAAACTCTTAGAAATCTGTGCATTTAAACTAAAATTGTCCATCATTCACCAGTTTGAATAGTAATTTACGGCCTACCCAAGACTTCATTTGTCTTAGTCCCCGCCGTGCGCTAATAAAACTTGTCGCTCTTAATCTATTAGAAGAAATATTCGAAACATTTTTTTGAATTTTTTTTTTTATTCCTAGTTTTGTTTTACGAGCCCGGCCCGCACATCTGCTAATAATACGAATGCCATCACAGTATTCTTTCCCGTATTTGCAACATTTTTAATGAATGCTCCGCTTCTATTGCTCATAGCGTGATGTTATATAGCCTGCCTTTCTCGATAAATGGACTGTCCAACACAAAAATAATTTTTCAATTCGGTCTAGTAGTTTCTGAGATCAGCGCGTTCAAACAAAAAAACTCGTCAGCTTTATTATATTACTAGCGGGTCCTCGCGGTTTTACCCGCGTGGTACCCGTTCCCGTGGAAATATCAGGATCAAATAGAGCCTTCCTCGATAAAGAATTCCTCGAGAATATATTATATGTTAGGAAACATCTTGACTCATTCACTAAGAATAGTGATATTAATAATTTTAACACAAGAAATAAAAATAGCTTGCCGTTCCAAGATTTAGACTTGAAAAAAGTAGAGGCTCGTTTTTGGGAAAAGGCATAGCATTCTTTAATAAAGTTCCACAAGAAGTAATAGAGCTGCCTTTAAATAAATTTAAAAAACATGTTAAAAAGACGCTCTTAAGCAAAGGCTATTACAAAGTAGAAGATTATTTAAATGATCACAACGCTTGGTTGTCAGAATTATAGTAACACTAACAATGTATACAAGGAAAATATTCCTATACATAAGTATGAGAAAACTTTTCTTCAGCATTAGCTTTTTGTATAAATTTTATTATTGTACCATTTTGTCCAGCAACGACATAATTTTTTTTTGTAAATGCGTTGCTTCTGTTAAAGCTGATGAGTTTTTTTCGCCTGTTTTTCTTGTCAGTTAAAAGATGTCCATAACAGGTGGTAGGTAAAAAAATATTGGACGATTCATAAGCATTAATTTTATTTAATCTATATGAATAAAAAATTTATGACTATGACTATGACTAAATGGACTATCCAACACAAAAAATATTTTTTTAGTTCGGTCCAGTATTTTTTTCTTTTTTTATATATAAAACTGGGCAGGTATTTGACCACCATCTTGTTTGTTAACAGGATGTGGCCTACCTAAGATGATGCATGCTTGTCCAGGAGATGCCTGTTCAGTAGTTTCTGAGATTAGCGCGTTCAAACAAACAAACAAACTCTTCAGCTTTATAATATTGATATAGATTTGATATAGGTTGATATAGATTTAACCGCCTCTGTGGTCTAGTGGTTCACACCACCGATTTCAGACCAAGAGGTCCCGGGTTCGATTCCCAGTGGGGGTACATATTATTGTATTCAGTTTGGTTGGTGGTAGGACTTGTTCTTAGTCCGCCTGGCTAGCTACCACCATTTTATCTAAGTCTGACGCCATAACAATGATGTTTCCAGCATTATTGTGTTCCGGCAGTTAGAGATAAGATAGCCAGTTCCTCAGTGATTGAGGATTCCGGGAGTAGTGCGCTTCCACCTTCAGCCTTATCACCACTTAACATCAGGTGTAATGAAGGCTAAGTGCTACCCCGTTGTGGATAAAAAAAAAAGATAGTATAGATAGAATGTGATGACAAAGTAGGTACCTATTATTAGCATCAACATTGTGTAGTAACATTTTGACTCTAGGCGTGGTGTGCCATTAGGCATTTTGCCCACTGTACCCCAGTACTTAGTGCAGTTCTGCACATCTGGCACCTGTCGAAACATGTCCCAATGAGATATTATGCGGTGTCCGCTGCTAGCGCATTCCCACCTCGGCCCAGATGCACTTAACATGGTATTGAATATTATCTCGAATGCGGTTTCCGAAAATAGTTTAAAATTAAATTAGAATTATAGACAACTAGCTTTCCGCCCGCGGCTTCGCCCTCGTGGACTATACGACGTTATCCCGCAAGAATGTGATATTTTCCCGGGATAAAAAAGAAGCCTTTGTTCCTGTCCAGGCTACAAAGTATCTGTGTCCCAATTTTCAGCCAAGCCGATCAAACTATCGCCCGATAGTTGTTCGATCAAACTATCGCACAGCACAACTATCGGCCGGTCGGTATAATGTGCATGAATAAGGACTATGTGGGCGCGCGCACTGCATTCAACTAAACGATCGCCCAACAGTTTAATCACGATCGTCATACGATTCCAACTAAACTATCGGTCGACTAAAAATCACAAGTGCGCGCAGGCTCTTAATGGCGGCGCTTGAAGTTGCCGATTTATTCAAATGCAATTTCACGTAACTGCGCGCGGAGTGGTTTGAGTCACAACGCTCCTTTTTTGAACACACAGACGAGGCAAACATTTCCAGAGAAAATGTACAACTAAGTTTCTTTTGGAATACTAAGTACTACTTGTGGATAGAAGCTGCAAAAGTAGTGTTTTAGCAGTTGTAAATGAAAGAAATGGCTTAGAATAAGTTTTAAGTAAAAATTGCATTTTCATGAAAAGATTTTTTGCTGGCTGTACTCAAATATGATATTGGCATCTAAACCAAACTTGTATACAAATTTTCAGCTCCATCGGACGCTGGGAAGTGGGTCAAATTGAGCTTGCAAGATTTGTCCCCCACTAACTAACTAACATGGCAATATAAAGCTTGTAATAAGTTTTTAGTAAAAATTTCATTTTTATGACCAGCTTTTTTGCTGACTGTACTTTAATATTGTATTTAATTGTCATCTGAACAAAACCTGTATACAAAATTTCAGCGCCATCGGACACTGGAGAGTAGGTCAAATTAAGCTTGCAAGATTTGTCACTCACTAACATACTAACTAACTAACATATTATTATTAATAAAAAGCTTGTAATATTTTTTTTTTTTTTGTAAAAATTTCATTTTCATGACAACCTTTTTTGCTGATTGTAGGTACTTTGATATTGTATTGTCATCTAAACCAAACCTGTATACAAAATTTCAGCTTCATCGGACACTGGGAAGTGGGTCAAATTAAGCTTGCAAGATTGGTCCCTCCTAACAAATTAACTTACTCACTAACAGGGCAAGTTAATAAAAAGCTTGTAAAAATAATAGTCTTTGCCTTTTTTTACGTTGAATATCGGTAGATTTGATATTTATCGCCGTGAAGATTTTTCACTAACTAAAATGTAACTACTTAAATATCCAATTTTACTACGTCAAAGATAACGAATTCATTCAAAAGGAGTAAGTACAGACAGACCCCTAGACAAGTATCGCCAGTAGAATAGAAAGAAAATGCATGGGATTGACATTAACGGTCACGTGACATTTCGATCAAGTCTTTCCTTTCTACTGGCGATATCGATAATAGAAAGCCACTTCTCTGCAGGGGCTGGAGTACTTTAATTTTCAAAACTTTACCTCCAGTCGATATTATTTACATCAATTTTTACAAAAATTATTACTTACGTAAATCTCTCTTATCGCATTCGCGATACCGACTTTAAAGGTGTGAATGCACATTTATCCACGGCGATAGCCCCGAGGGAAATGAATTTTAGAACTTTTCATGATAACCGCGTCGAAGATGCGGCCGATTCGACGTCGACGGGTGTGCGGGGTTTCATAGGATTTCATATAAAGAATTCCAATACAAGTTTCGTTCGGCTTTTCGGCGGTTCCGTACGAGTGTGAGTTCACCTTAAATCAACATGAAGCAACAACAAGGTTACATGCCATTAAAATAGAACAGTTTTCTGAATAAAAATTATACTATTAAATATTAAAAAAATTTCCTACTTTGCATTTTTTTTGTCCCCTAAAGAGCAAACACTTCAGCTAACTAAGTTTAGGTTAATATGACTACCAACACCTCCCAATAGAAAAAAACCGGTCAAGAGCAAGTCGGACTCACGCACCGAGGGTCTCGTCCCATCATAAATATAACCAGAAAGAACTTCAAATGTGCTTCACCCAAAGCAACTTTCGAGTACATAGGTAGGAAGGAGGACATTTTGGTTGCTGATAAAACGCAAAAGTTTTTTCATTGGCAAGGCTATATTCGTCCAAAAATTAGCGGTGTAGATTATTGCAGTCTAAGGTCAGCGCCATCTCTTGACTGATAGTGGAACTAATGTAACTTTTGTTGATGATTTTTGAAAAAGTTTACTTTATAGAGACATCATTTTATTTTTCCTGTAACCTTTACATTTTCCATCACATAAAGTATTTTCAGATTTTTCTCTATGCAATCTTCGGATTTATGGGGGAGAGGGGAACGGTATTTTTTTTACATTTTTCATCATGAGTCGAAAACTATGCGGCCTAAAAAAACAATTTTGAGAATGTGCAAGCAGCGTTCTTTCATATTATGATACCCCGAATGCCCTAACAGTTCCACTACAAATTTTTAAGATCCCTTTTTTTTCTTATTTACAAAATAGTAAGGCAAACGTCATCTAAAACCATTCCAAATTTCAAGTTGATAGCATTAGTAGTTCTCGAGATATCCAGCTGTGACAGACAGACTGAGTCGCACCATAAGGGTTCCTTTTTTACCATTTTGGTACGGAACCATAAAAACGGCTCGTCTACTTAACCCTTGACGCGGGGCCAAGTTTCGTTGATGCAATTCCATTTGAACTCCATCTGCTAATTAACTTGGGGATTGACGGATATAGGTCGTAATTACTCTTTCCTCTGACTGAGGAATGCACCTGGGAGGCGCCTACCAAATTTATTGGCTTATAACTGACGTGAGTGCATTAAAAGATTGCTAGCAGCATTTTGTTATAAGATCTTTTATCTCTCGAAAACATGTGAACGAATTTCAACTTTATTGTGTGGCTTTAAAAGTGTAGAATCGTGAGTTAATAGTACTGTTATATTGGATGGGACATTCCTGGATTGTCCCAATTATTACTGTCATACATGGTGGGGCCTGAAACACGATCAAAAATTTTAAGAGGTCAATGTACTCATGCATACAAACAACTTTTAGTATGGTACCAACATTGAAATCGCGAAAAAAAAACAGCTGTTCCATACATTTTGATCTATTCAATTTAAAATTTTCTATGGAACAGCTGATTTTTTTTTTCGCGATTTCAATGTTGGTACCATACTAAAAGTTGTTTGTATGCATGAGTACATTGACTTTTTATCGTGTTTCAGGCCCCACCCTGTATAAATATTTTAAACACACTTGCTCATAAAGTGAGCCTTATTACATCGATCTTAGGGCCATAAACCGAACTATAAAACACGCGTGCATAATAATATTACAGTACTAGTTGCGTAATAGAATTTTCCCTACAAAGTTAAGTAAGTACCTAACTGCAAATTATATGCAAGTAAACAGAGACTTTTCAATTTAACCGGGTAATACAGTATCCCTACAAAGTTAAGTTAGTACCTAACTGCAAGTTATATGCGAGTAAACAGAGCATTTTCAATTTCACCGGGTAATAGGTACAGTTCTTTTTTTGTAACAACAAAGAGGTTTTATACGGTTGAAAATCCATTTACGTTTTTAGAATAAATAAATATGTCCCTAATTAAGTCAAAAAAACATAATTACAGTGCCACAAACTTTGCTGTGCCGGTGGCCAAAATGTGAAACTAGCGTGTTTTTTTTAAATGTCATTCTGCTGTTAAGTTGATGTCCAACCATAGCGCTGCTGGCGGCTGAAGTTCTTAGAAGTCAGGGCCGGTTAAATTGCTACAAAAAAAGAAAAAACGTACGTAGCGCCGCTGTCACCGGAACAGAAAAGGTTGTGGCACTGTAAGTATATTATTATCAAATTATTTATAATTCACAATAATTTGTTATAAAACATTTGCGTTTTATCACTATTATTATAATTATTTTGAAGTAGGCTGTATGGCTGTATGTAATCAATGACCTTACATTTGGCGCGTGCAAAAAAAAACTTGCGCGCTTTTTCCCTTAGCTAATTAGTGTTAATTAATTTATGAATGAATGCAATAAATGTTTGTTTTTCCTCGCAAGTGTGTTGAAAAAGTGCGTATGAAACTCGTGAGCAACTTACTTACTAGACGCTCGGCTGATTTTCGCCATTTCGCATGATTTACTGCGATGACCTGTGTAATTGGCATTTTATTGCTATTTGAGTTCAATTATTGGTTTGCAGTTCTTGGTAGTCCAAATTCTATTATTATTATTAATGCAAAAGTTTGTGAGTATGAATGGATGTATGGATGTTTATGTTTGTTACTCTTTCTCGCAAGGTCTCCCGCCGTAGGATTTGCGAACCGATGGCGTAGCTTCTTTGACGTTCACAAATGTTGTGATCTCAACCTAAATTGAATAAAGCAATTTTGAATTATGTTTTTTTTTATTTCTTCACGCAAAAACTACTGAACAGATCAGGATGAAATATATAGGATACTTTTATCCCGATACTACCACGAGAACGGGAACCACGCGGGTGAAACCGCGGGCGGCCGCTAGTAATACATAATTTGACGTTTTTTGTAAATCAGTGTCGCGTGAAAAGCTATATCATAATATCATACTCATGAACACTGAAATTACTACTACGACCACTATCTACATTCATTTACGATATTTTGATAACTTGAATGTTAGTGCCAGTTCTTTTCTTTACAAGGTTACTTGTTACTTTACAGCACCATTTCACAAACTAATGACTTAGTTTATTTTACATTCAAATGTGCTTTTAATAATTTTTAAGTAGCTTATTTACATAAAAAAGTAGTTAACAAAATGTTATTAAGTCCAGTCATAATAGTAGTTTCACATATGTATTATAACGAAATGACCTTTTTACACGTCTGCCGAAAAAAGGAGTATATTGTGTTTAGGGTTAATGTACACAAACATACGTATGTAATTAGAACTTGTTTTTACTTTTTCAATTTTAACAGTCGAATTTTCAATTATTATTTTTTGTTTAAATTTGTTACTTTTGTTTAGTTTCAGTGGCTTTCCACAGAAGGCTGATGCAAATCGAGCAAATACCCTCTGAATAGATTGACTTCAGAGCAAGTTGTCTGCACATGAAAGGAAACCTATCTGGGGCCCCTAAATCAATAGTCCAATACGAAAGCTTTAGGAACATGAATTGTAAATTGTAATCAAGACACTTGTCGATCGATCGAATCGATTATTTTATATTCAGACATACTAGACATTTTGTATATAAACTCAACACCTAAGCTGTAACATTGTTATTAGGCTGCCTGTCTATTGACGCGGAGCGAGGCGGCGGCGACGCGGCGGAGCGGAGAAACGAGGAAATGGACAGGCAGCTTTATTGTGGAGAAAATAAAGCATTTTATTATTATTACTTTGATAAGTATATATTGCCATGTTACTAACACCTGTGGATTGTAAATTCTGTTAAAGTCTGTCTTTAGTTAAAGTTTAAAAAAGTGCGCAGATCCTATGTTGAGTAAGTATTTTGGGCTACCTTTACTCTTTTTTATAGTGAGGGGAATGCGTTTACGCATACCCCGTCCGCGTTGTGCAAACGGTGGCTATTTGGGTCTCGCTAAAGCTAATACGGTTCAAACAAATTGATTCACTGTGGTTGAAAGGCGCAGATATACAGGCGCACATTGACATTTAATGGCATTGATCATCCAAATTGAAAGGCAAATTGAATCGTGTATTACAACCATAATCCGCTTCCTGACCCTCTATCCAGTCGTGAGGACTGTTTGGATGGTCAGGAAGGTGGAATACCCACTAATCCCTTCACTTGCTCTGCCTTGCCCGGTGTGACAAGCTCCCCCTAGGACATGACGCGATGGCCGGCTTGACTTCCCGGCCCGTCATGCTTTAGATTTTTAATAAGTTTGAAATCAAATTTTTAAAAGTCTATTCAAGGAGGCTTATACGCTCTGGATCCTCCGTTATTGACTTAGGTAAGTTTCCATACAATGCGACAGTTACAAGTCCCTTAAAACTATTTTATTCCGATCAATACACTTCTCTTTTTATGTCTGCCACACTTCAAATGGTACGGCCGGCGGCGCTGGCGGTCGTATACGAATCAACCGTTTCCAAATGAGAAACAAACGAATGTCAACGCCTCAGCAAAACATTTTACGTTTAGAAATCAGTATTGAGGAAATAGGCAACAGCCAAAATAATAAAATCGAGCCAAACGCTGAATTAATAACAAAATTAATGGACTTTTAAAAGTTCACGAGTGTCTTTGACAGACGATCGTTGGCATAATTTATTGGAAACTTAGACTTTGTAGTACTTTAAAGGCTTAAATTTAAGTAAATAAAAGTATTAAAGTGGGACATTTAACTATGATCTTTATTTTTCTAATTGCTAACAAACAACCAGAGAGTTGTTGTAAATAACACTCGGAGGTGCTCTATGAAAACTCTTATTGCTTAGAATCGGAGACTCTCGCGCCTTGCTTCTTCCTATTTCTTTTTGGAAGCCTGGTGTAGGTATCGGCATTATGAATTTTTCTACCCTATATAAATACGTTACCAGACTGTGATAGGGCTTGCACGTGAATGGCGAAGCGCTAGCAACATGAAAAGAAGTAGAAAGTAAGTAAGAATCCCTGACTATGAGCGCTCTAGCTAAGTCGACACTTGGTGTGGTATCAACGGAACATATAACTTAATTATATGTTTCACAATATTCATTCAGTAAGCCTACAGATCTTTTTTGTGTGTCGATGGCAGGCACAAAATTATTGCTGTCCAGAACTTGGCCACTTTGACAGCCTTGTCTGTTACTGACATTAAATCGTACAACGAAACTTTGAAACGAAACTTTTTTTATTGCAGACAAAACATTATAAATATAAGCAAGTAGTGATCGTTAATGACCGCATATAGTTTAAAACTGTGTCGCAGTTATTAGCGCCCACCTCCAAATACATTGCTAAGTATTTAAACACTTCTTAGATTTTTTTTTTATTTAACATGCAGGAGTATCATTGTGTATGGGTATGTGTGTGTGTGGTGTTGCGTGTATATTTCGCAACTGTGGTGTTTTTATCATTATACCAGAGGGATGTTGTGTCTTATGGTCTGTTCGTAGGACTCGACGCAGGTCGTGTGCTGAAATTATCACCAGCGAAGCCAAGAAGCGATCATAGAACACAACATCGCCAAACGTATTGGTTTATGACCTTGTCTTGCAACACTTTTCGGAGTTAGTCACTCACCATATGTAACATGCATGTAGATTAGTCTCGCCGTTCATTTTACAATGACATTTCTCAGCTTTTGTGCATATTTTAAACATTAGTTTCATTGTTTTCAATAGTTTGTTATAACCTGAAAAACGACGTGATTTTGACAGGTGACAAATGACGTTGACGTTTCAATGACAGGCTGACAGTGTTCTTCCTTTCAGTTTGTAGTGTTGATACGCTCCCCGGAGCGGTGGAATACTCCTGCAGCCACACTTTGATGGTCTCCATTTTTATATTTATTCAAAATCCTCATAAGTTTAGAATCATAGAAGTTTATTTACAGAATGTCTTCAGTATTTAATAAAATATCTTAATTCGTCTGAAAATAATAAAATCAATCCAGTTATGGTAGAAGAATTTTCTAGAATTTAGCAATATAGTCTTTGGTTTCGCTCTATGTTGTCAATGGTCATACTAGCGTGACTTTTCACTTTTTTCGCTCCGAAGTGCAAGACGCGAGAATATCTTTTTAGCTTTAAAAAGCTATGGAAATGTTTTTAATAACCTGACGGTGTTCTTCGACACGGCTTAGAGCCGATATGTATTTATTGTAAGAAACAAGAGGCGGCAGAGCGCCGCCTTCTTCTTTTTAGTTTATGTATTTCACCTACATGTGGTCTTCATAAGGATTCCCATATTTTTATTAGAAAATTTTTGCTCGTGAAGTGATGCGCACACGCTATGACACGTGACGCATGGCGTCCCTTGGTTTTTCACCAATGTTGAGGACACTTTCCTGATGCACGCGAGGGAAGCACACCCATTAACACCTTGGAGGGCTGATTAAGGATAAGCAACACAAACTCCGTATGTTTTTTTGTGATTTTAACCTCAAACTTGTGTCATCATGCCGGACTGTCAGCACATTTTTCTGAGCTAAGAATTCATATAGAATTTAGTTTAATTTAAGTTTTATCGTTTGTATTTTTATACTTTTCCATAAAGAAAAGCTACAGGGAAGGACGCTTCCACTTATTCCTGATTCTAGGTCATGACCAGAACATACTACACCTGTAATGTAGCCTAGAACATTTAATACTTATATTTTGTATCTACAATATTTTAAAGAATTAGTACAGGTTCCTTGGACCTAATGTATCTTTATGTAGAAGGGAGAATTAGTTGTTTCAAAACTTTTAAGATTATACTGTTTGTAATAGAAACCTATCTTCTTGTTTAATTTTCCCAACACTCCTGTGTTGGTGGCGCCCTTAGAAATAAGAATTTAGAACGTAGAGTCAGTGACCTAATCCCAATTTTTTCTTTCCGAGTGTAACAGCCATCCAAGGTACAACCCACGAGCCTCTCCCGAGTCTCATGCCTATCTGAGCTGCCGAGTAGAATGCACCTCGGGGACTGCGAGTGCATAAACACCACGGCCGTCCCTGGGTTGTAACAGTGGGTGTGTGTGTGTGTGTGTGGGTGTGTGTGTGTGTGTGGGTGTGTGTGTTTGTGCGTGAGTCTGTGTGTGTGTGTGTGTGTTTGTGTGTGTGTACGATTAATATATTTGAAATAAAATCTCACAACAATATTTTCTGTCTTTGAGATGAACACAGTGTGCAGGTTTCGGGAAACGCAGGACACGACTAAGATGGGTCATCATGTGAACTGCACAAATTTAGTTCATGGAAACACCCAAAGATCCCCATGTTTGATCTCCCCATCTGAACATGTTTACCTTACTTCGGCCGGTCCGAGTCCGATCCGAAGTCAATTAAAACACCTTCACATTGGTCATGGCAAATCATGGTCGGAAGGCAAGCTCTAAATGAGCAGATATGTATGTGATGGTGTCCAGTATTTGTATTTATTTAAATGGTGCACAGCAATGGTAAACTCGATAAATAAACTTTGCCTTATTATTAAATCCATTCACTTACGCTCTTTTTACCAGCTTTTATTTAACTTGCCATGTTAGTTAGTTAGCTCCGGTTGCTCGTACATTACAGTAAAGTTAAAGTTAAAATTTAACCGTTGTCAATTTTTACCTCGGTCAAAGAAAAATAAGTTGGGAAAAGTGTTGTCTGTACTATTTCATTAACCTTCCCTTACTTACTAATGTCAAAATTTAAACCACCCCCACCCTGTCGGTTATTTTGACCGCCGTTAAATGTGTAATTTGACTGCTCGTTAAAGTAACCGCTTCTTCAACAACGCTTTTTAAATTTGTCCGCCAGTTAATTTAACCCTAACCAAGCTTCGAGCAACCGGACCTTAGTTAGTTAGTGGGGTACAAATCTAGCAAGCTAAATTTGACCCACTTCCCAGTGTCCGATTGAGCTGAAACTTTGCGTACAGGTTTGGTTTGGATGACAATCAATATTAAAGTACAGTCAACAAAAAAGCTTGTCAGAAAAACGAAATTTTTACAAAAAATATTTTATCCACATCGGGGTAGCTTAACTTAGCCTTCATCACACCTGATGTCAAGTGAAGATAAGGCTGAAGATGGAAGCGCACTACTCCCGGAATCCTCAACACTGAGGAACTGGCTATCTTATCTCTAACTGCCGGAACACAACAAAGCTGAAAACATCGTGGTTATGGCGTCAGACTTAGATAAGATGGTGGTAGCTAGCCTGGCGGACTTTGAACAAGCCCTACCACCAACCAAACCGAATACAATATATACCCCTTCCTAGTGGGGGACCTCTTGGTCGGATTCTGGTGGTGTGTACTATTAGACCACAAAGGTGATTAAAAAGAAATTGTTCGAAGCTACATAATGAAGTAGATAAGTTGCTGGATTTCAAATACTAATTCACAACTAGCCTCCGCCCGCGGCTTCGCCCGCGTGGACTACTCGACGTTATCCTGCGGGAATGTGATATTTTTCCGGGAAAAAAGTAGCCTATGTTCCTCTCCAGGCTACAAAGTATCTGTGTCCCAAATTTTAACCAAATCCGTTCAGCCGTTTTGGCGTGATTGAGTAACAAACATCCAAACATCTAAACATTCAAACATCCAAACATCTAAACATCTAAACATCAAAACATCTGAACTTTCACATTTATAATATTAGTAGATAGTAGAATTTCACATTTGATAAGACACCACATTATTTCTGACAGACATCTCGATGTCCCCAAGCTATAGTACAATGCCACAACCTTTTCTGTTCCGGTGACAGCGGCGCTACGTACGTTTTTCTTTTTTTGTAGCAATTTAACCGGCCCTGACTTCTAAGAACTTCAGCCACCAGCAGCGCTATGGTTGGACATCAAATTGGCAGCAGAATGACATTAAAAAAACACGTTAGTTTCACATTTTGACCACCGGAACAGAAAAGTTTGTGGCACTGTAGCGTCTCTTGAGACGCTATTAAAGCTTACCGCAGACTTATCCGCATTATAACTTATTGTTTGCACACGTATAATTTGGTATTTTGTTGTTTACCAATAAAGTGGATGGTGAATAAATAGAGTATTTGCTCCATCAAACTATTTCCGTGATCAAATAACCGAAGTCAGTCAAGCGTGAATTGTAGTTAACTGTGGGCAGTTGTGACATAACATAGGCATATTCAGTTTATGTACTAGTGTAGGTGTTATTGTTGATCGAAGACTAGTGCTGACATTCTCAAGTTTTAAAATTAAAAAGTACTGTTATTGTTTTTAAAAAATGTGAAAGTTTCGATTTTTCGTTGTTTGAAACTCTCACAGCGAAACGGATGAACAGATCTGGTGGAAAGAATGCTCAAAATTGCAGACGTTTCTTTATTATACCATAACTTTTGAATACTTTAACGGATTTTGCTGGTTTTACCCGTGGCCCCACCAGTATGACCCACTGGTGGGTCCATAGGTAATTTTTATTCCCCGTAGACCCACTCTTTCACAGTGGGACTACGGGGAATTGAAACAAGACTGACATTAACCGTGGTCCCACTGTTGTCATGTTTGGAAAAGTATGAATAATAATAATAATTTTTATATAAGTATATTTTAATTTGTATTTATATAATATTTTACTTACGAACTTACACTAATTAATTAATTAGATTTTTCTTTTCTTTGGGGTTACTAATATAGGGTATAAAGGAGAACCCATATTTGGTTTAATAAAATAAGTTTTTATATTTTTGTTTTTATTTAATTTAATGTTAAGTGGGGCATTGCGGTGGAACTACAGTCATAAAAGTATAAAAAAATGCATATTTGGCATATGCCTAGTGTAGTGGGTGTACGGGGAAAGAAATTACCCGTGTACCCACGGAAAATGACACATTGAAATGCATAATATAAAACTCTATTGCAATGGGTCTAAGAGGAAAAAAATTACCGTAGACCCACCAGTGGGGCTAAATGGTGGGGCCACGGTTAATACGTGGGATTTTGATGTATGAGGTATCATTATTAACGTAAGATCAACACTTGCTTTATATTTATTTCTAAAAAGAACATTTGTTATAAACTGCAATAAAGATTATACGGAGTTCTACTTCGCTATTAGGTAACTAAATAGTAATGTATTAATTTGGTGTTTTCCTGCTGTCTAAAAAAACAGAAACTTAATTTAAAAAAAGGTTAAAACTAAAGTTCAAAATAAAAATTTAGAGTTCGATGAACTAACAAAACCAAATGAAATTACCTCTCAGTAGAATGATCTTCGAACAAATTTTATACAAAAATGTCTTAACTTCAAAATAGGAAGCGGAACCCCACCTACTTCACGGAGCATCCAATATTTTTCACTTATGAGTCGTGCCAATATTTTTATCACAAAATAAATACGACATAAAAATATCCGCAGTACCGAGACAAACTCAGTGCCGCCTGAATATTTCATTGTAGAATACATTTTACGTTGTACGAAAGCTATTTCGAATATTAGCCGTAAACAGAGCTGACTGGTTGTGTTATTATTTTAGAAGTTTGTCGTGAGCATTTTAGAAAAGAATTTCGTTTAGACAATGCAATATTTAGGAAATGGGTCTCTTCATTCAGTTCTCTAGTCGTTGTTAACAACGACAAAAAATAACTTCTTAGCTTTTCTTATGCACGTTTATTTTTGTACGTTATGAGATGATATGCGGGAGTGAGACGTCGTCATTTACTATGAATTTCCCGAATAACAACACACCAGACGAAGTTCCGTGGGCAAGCCCCCTATAAGGCTGGCTGACGATCTGCTGATGGTCACGAGAAGCCAATTGATGTGGGCAGCGCAGGACCGATCGTTGTGGAGATAATTATGGGTCAAACGAACTTACCTGAAGTGAAGTTCGATCCAAATTATATGAGCAGCTTCATTCGACGCGATTCGAGCTTACATATTGTAGTGGCGCCCCCAAGCGTCACCCTTGCACGGACGTTTAAAGTTTTTTTTTTTTTTCTTTGATACCAATGCCATGGTATTACTAAAAGAAAAAAAACTAAACGTCAAATCTTCCCGCTGGATCGGACCGATCATTGTAGCTCATTTTGTTTAAAGTCGAACCTACCTACCTTGCATTTTATATTTGTTGGAAGGTTTATTCGGGTAAGGGCAATGTTAAGTTGAGGGAGGGTTATTATTAATCGCGTCGAATGAAGCTGCTCATATAATTTGGATCGAACTTCACTTCAGGTAAGTTCGTTTGACCCATAATTATATTTTGCAGCTTCATTCTTAGCGATTCGAGCTTACATATTGTAGGATGTTGAGAGACACAAATATAAAATGTACAACTTTCTGATGTCAGTCATTTATTTTCATACTACTTAAATCAAATTTGTACAATTAGTTTTACTTAATCAGTCGATCAACATGCATGTTATTATGTCAGTCATTCATTTTCATATTCAATCAAATTTATATATACCTATTTAGTTATATTTAATCAGTCAATCAGTACAAATATATTTTTATGTATTAAGTACAGAATGATTTGACAGCAAAGATCGAGCAAAATCACAATCAACAGTTTCTTTATTATAGAACTTTGCGAAGGTTCCTGAAGTGCTACTCCAGCCTGCGGTCCTTCTTATTACATCTATATTAACCCCAATCTTGTTGGCTGTCGTCGTGGCCGCATGGCGGGTGCTATGGGCGCTGAAAACTGAGGTATCAACGCCACTTTTTTGAAGAGTATTTTTAATCCAAGAACTTAAAGTTTGTGAACAAATTTTTCGAAAAGGTTTTTTGTGACTAATAAAAAGTTGAATTTCGGATCGCCGCAAAGAATTTGTTTTATTTATGTAATCCTTAATACATGTAGCCGGACAAATACTTGGATTTACACTATAATAAGGGATTTTAAGAACAGGTTGATACGAATTTGGTTTTGAAGTCTTTATAATATCAGGTATAAAAATAATAATTTCACATGAATTTTGCAAACTAATGTTTGGTAATTTAATTAATGCTAATGTTTGGACCCTGTGTGCGGTAACAAGAGCCAACAATGTTGCAGTTTTTTTGGTAAGAGTTTCTAGGTTGAGATTCTCATTGGGCAATTGGCTTGAGAGGTAAGATAATACTACATTAGGATCCCAGCTGATATTATATTTGGGTTGAGTAGGTCTCATCCTAAAAACTCCTTTCATGAATTTCTTAAGTCTATAATCATCTACTATCTTATCAAATATTAAACTGAGAGCAGACTTATATGAATTTAATGTGCCATATTTTGCACCTTTGTAGAACATTTCAGTGAAAAACTCAATTATCATAGGTACAGAAGCTTTATAGCAATCATAACCGTGGTTTCTACAGAAGTTTATCCAGCATCTTAAAGCACTATCATACTGCTTGTATGTGTTCTTTGAAAGGGCATTTAATATAATTTCTACTGACCGATCAGACAATCCCATATTCATGTAGATCTTCCTGACAATCTCGCGGCAACTAGGCGGAGTGTCCGGTGAAGATGATGTGGAATTCTGAAAGGTGATTTCAACAAATCAATGTTTGGGTCAAAAATGATCCAGTCCGAGCAAACTTATATTAAAGTCTTTTAAACAGTGGAAACCACGGTTGTGTTGGCCAGTAGGGGACAACTACAACCCCTTCTGCCTTATCAGTTATAATTTTTCTTAACATTTTTAATATTAAGGCAAATGGTGGGAAAGCGTAGAAGTAGATGTTACTCCAGGAAATAGTAAAGGCATCAATTGCCCATGCATTAGGATCACTTTGCCAAGTTACAAATGTAACACACTTTGCATTAGAACGACTCGCAAACAAATCTATTTCAAAATCACCAAAGTTTGTTATAATTTCCTGAAAAGCATAGTCAGAAAGTTCCCACTCAGTATCAGAAAATCGCTTTCGTGATAAAGTATCTGCTTCACAATTATTTTTCGTATTTATGTAAGAAGCAAATATATTTATTTTCTTAGTTTCACACCACTGCCATATCTCCCTTGAAACATCATTTAAGTGTTGATATTGTACACTGCCCATTCTATTAATACAGGATATGGCGGTGGTGTTATCAATACGGAGTAAGATGTCGCAATTTAAAAAAAAATTGCCAAAGACTTTTAACCCGAAAAAAGCAGCTTTAAGTTCTAACTCATTAATATGTAATTTAGTTTCATTTTCAGTCCAAAACCCATAAGTTTTTTGTCCATTACAAAACGCTCCCCAGCCTGTACGTGAGGCGTCTGAGAAAATCTCTAACTTAAATTCATTTAACTTGAACTTACAAAATCCTTTATTTGTATTGATCAGCCACCAAGTCATATCCGATTTTATTTCATCAGTTAGTGTAATAGATTGGTTGTAACTATTATTATTTAATAAAGACTTATATTTGAGATATTCAAATTGCTTGGTATATAACCAGGAATATTCCAAAGCAGGACAAGCGGATACTAATAGACCAAGTAACCTTGTAAAATCATGTAAATTACATTTTTTTAAAGTGATAAAATGTTGTAAATAATGTTTGATTTTTTCTCTTTTTTCAGTAGGTAGTTCTAAAATCATATCGGATGAATTAAAAATGAACCCTAGAAATTTACAGTTCCTTGAAGGTATCAAGCTACTCTTTTCTATGTTAACAATAAAGCCTAAATGTTCAAACAAGTTTACAATAATTTTGACATTGTTTTCACATTCCCTATATGTTTGAGCAAAGGTTATAATATCATCTAAATAAATTACACAAAGTATGTTATATTTGTTTCTAAGGCATTCAATTACTGGCTTAGGTGCTGTACATAACCCAAACGGGAGACAAGTAAATTCATAAATATAACAATCACTATGTTTATTATCACTATATTTAAACCGTAAATATTTACGATGCGACTTGTTTATGTTAATTAAAAAGTAGGCATCTTTTAAATCAACTGAGGCCATAAAACAGTTTTTACTTATTAGTTTAGATGCAGTTCTGTAGTCCTCCATTTTGAAATGCTGGACATTAACAAACTTGTTAAATTTTTTTAAATTTAATATAAACCTCTTTTCCCCGTTAGATTTAGGTACCAAAAATACAGATGAAAGGAATTGATTTGTGTCATTGTCACATTTCTGAATAGCTTTGATATTTAATAACCTTTTAATTGAGTCTTTAAAATCTACACGTTCGCTGTCGGTTTTCGGATAAGTAGACGGAAAGTCACTCTGTGATGGTTGCTCCTTGAAGGGTATTGAGTAACCTCTTACCCACGACAAAATAGTTTTGTCGTTCGTGATTTGAGTCCACTTATCATAGAAATTACTGAGACGGCCTGCATAAGTTACCTTGTCTATCGGCGGCCCGCTCGACGTGCTGGCGGCGGGGGTGGCGGCGGCGGCGGCGGCGGCGGCGGTGGAGGCGGCGGCGCCGCCTGCGAGTACGCCGGGCGGTTGCTCATGCGGCCGCGTTGGTATTGCCAATGTTGACGCGGGCCTGTCGGTGTTCTCCCTACATCCGGCCTCTTCTGATGTAGGGTCTTGTAGTTTCCCCGGTTTTTATAATATGTAGGTACTTTTGGGTTTTGTGGTCTTTGGATATGCTTAAGATCCTCTCCTGATCTTTGTACCGTCTTAGCGGTTTTCAATTTCTCGGACATATCTACTCCAAAAAGGAATTTGTCTGTGACAGCATTCGTCAATGCATCTTTTAATACACAGTTTGTTGATGAAACAACAAATTTCTTTCTTGTTTCTGTTTCATAGTGATGCATGTCACACAATATGCGGCAGGCGTCACTAATGGGTTTTAAAATATCTTGTTTCTGCGAATCTTTATTAAAAATAATTTTATCTAAAGTTTGAGTCAGCGCAGCAACAGCAATACTTAAATGCTTTTGTCTAGAAGTCATTGATGCATCCCGTTTCACAAAGCTTTCTGTCAATGCTGCTTTAGCCTCTGGATTTAACAAGGGGGGGACGAGAAGCTCGCAGTTCGCAGGAATCAGGTAATCTTTAAATATCTTTTCCTTACTTTCTTTATTAAGGCCCTTCTTTAGGACATCGTGCCACCTAGCAGCTATATCCTTGTGTACTGGAGCGCCCAATATAGTTTCTGGTTCGGGTGCCTCACCGAGGAGTTTCAGAATATCATCATCCAAATCCACCTCAGCCGCGATGATTGCGTCGGTGGCGTCGCTAGGCGGGAGCGCAGGCGTGGGTGGTGTCGCCGGCGCAGGAGCGGAGGGAGCAGGCAGCACCGCCGGCGGTGGTGACGGAGCAGGTGGCATCTCCGGTGGTGGTGACGGCGATAGCGGTGGCAGCACGAAAACATCGTCGGATGAACCCGCACGGGCCTCTTCCAATGAAGGATCACAAGAACTGGCCTGGCGAGGACCTGTAAGAACATATAGTTCTTTAGAATCATAAAAAGATGGATATAGCCTTGTTGTGTAGCTATTCACATCGTAATTTTAGGTTAGAAAGAATGACAAGAGCCCTGATTATGGCAAATGCGCATTCTGTAAAAACGTGAAGGATACAACCCCGACATTAGTTGTTCGCATCACAAAAACGCCACTAAACTTGTATTTTGTATTGCCGCCATTTTGACCCGAGTTCTTGTAAAATGATAAAATAATGAAATTTTAACTTACTGTTGGATTGGTTGGAATCAGATGAATAAATTACTCCTCGTCCTCGCTTGTATTTGGTTAGTTTGTCCTCATATTTTCTAATTTTTCTGTAAATTCTCTCTCTGCTATTTTCCCTTTTTCTTTTCTTCCCCATGTTGAGAGTTATAAGTAGGTAGGTGAAAAGTAGCCGAGCTCCGAAGACGTGCTATGGGTTCGGCACGGAAACACAAAGATGAGCTACAATGATCGGTCCGATCCAGCGGGAAGATTTGACGTTTAGTTTTTTTTCTTTTAGTAATACCATGGCATTGGTATCAAAGAAAAAAAAAAAACTTTAAACTTCCGTGCAAGGGTGACGCTTGGGGGCGCCACTACAATATGTAAGCTCGAATCGCTAAGAATGAAGCTGCAAAATATAATTGGGGAGAGTAATGCCCAGCCAATGATGGTGATGTTTATTTAAACTTTAAAGATATTGCGTTGGTTCTTAAGTTTATGGACATTAATGTGAGGTGTCAGAGTAATGTATAGCATTTAAAAGCAGCTCTCATCTATTAACCAACCAACTGTTAAGTATTTTGCGATTACCTTAGCGATATTTTGATCATTACTTATCACATTTCTAAAGTATTTGGCAACAAGTTAATGAATGCATAAGTATTCTAAAATAATACATGACCGTAAAGGCATCCCCCATAAAAAACAGCGATACAGTACATACCTTCAACATTGTCAAGTGATTGTAAAATAGCCTCGCTTAATCAACAAACTTCTCGAGCTAAACTCAAAGCAAACAAATTATTCCCTTACTGCCCCCTTCAATAAGGTTCATCAAAAACAGCTCCTTTCAAACGGCTCGTATTTTAAAAACAGACCGTCGGAGTTCCCACTTTTTTTAATTTGAGCACGAAAACTTAAAGTTGACTTTCCCGTTCAATCAAAGTTTTCACCGTTAGTGAAATGGAAACGGGCAACTTGAGACGTTAAAAAAGTTTAATTATGGCCGAGCCCCATTCGTAATGTGTCAAAGGAAGCCGTAATAAAAAGCGGTTCGATGGAGATTACGTCAGTTTGGTTGTAAATTAGTGGGTTTTATCGTTGGAAAGTTACGGGGCGTTCTGAGGTGTGATTCTGTAAGGATGTTCCGCCGTCAGTTCACCTTCACTTGAATTTGTGGATTTAAAATCAAAATCAAATCAAATCATTTATTCATTTTAGGCTGATACAGCACTTGTGAACGTCAATGAAGCTACGCTATCGGACAAATATTATTCTGTGCTATCGGTTCGCAAATCCTACGGGGCGGGAGGCATTGTAACGAGAAGAACCGGCAAGAAACTTAACAAGGGCTACCTATTTTTTTCTCCCTGTCTTATTTCATACAGAGTCGTCAAATTAAAAAGTGACTTTAGCATAATATAAAATGTAAAGTCATTTGAAAAATATACCCATTTTAGTCTGATACAGCACTTGTAAACGTCAAAGAAGCAACGCAAAGCATACGGCGGGAGAACTCGTAACGAGAAGAACCAGAAAGAAACTCGCCAAGGGCTTTTTTTGTCCCTGCATTGTTTTGTCAGAGTCGTCAAATTGAAAACTGACTTTGACATCACAAAATCTGACATATAAGCAAAAGTATAGAATTCGGTACCTTATCATAGCAGTAAATAATTTTTAATAACTTGGAACTTTAGGCATTTAGTTTCTATACACCACTAAATTTTAATTAGCATAAATATTTTAGGGGATGTTAGTGCCCATCGATATGAACAACTTTCACTATGGGGCCAACCTAATAAAAATAAAATATTTATGCTAATAAAAATTTAGTGGTGTATAAGACATTCCAACTAGATAAAAATTTTAAAGTAGGGAGAGGGAACAGCTCAAGGACTCCTTATCTAAAAGATAGTAAAAAATATATAAAATTTTGAATAGAGAACACATAATACCTACCTACATAGGTAGTCGAATAAATCGAATTGTAATTGCTGTTGCTTTTCCATTGAACTACTCTACTACTCGTGATAAACGTTTATTATAAAGATATACCTACTCGTAAATTTTATTACCCTTACGACCATGGTAAGAAAAGCAACCCTTATTTTAGAAAATTATGCTTTACCGGCAGTCTAGTGAATCTTAAGGCAAATATCTTAGGGCAATTCTGAAATGCGTACAAGCAATTGAAGTCGTGAACTTCCGGTAGTGTTCAATAAGACTTCATTTCATAAGGCTGGTTTTACAGTGACGCTTACCGTCCGCGCGGTCCGTAAGCGCGCCGATGACCCGCTCGAAACTATAAAACGGATTTGTTGCGCGGTTAGCCGCCTCGTGCAGGCGTGATGAGACGCAGTGATAGAACTCTTCCGCGCGCGTCCGAACGGCGAGACTTAGCAACGCTCATCGAACACAATGAATTGTTTCGAGAATCGGTTTATTGCCGACTATGTAGTCGTTTCGCGAATTGGTCATTAGTGGACTAAATGGACTTCTCACCAACACGCGGTTGAAAATCGCGGCCGAATGGCCGTCAGCGCGGGCCATTCGCGCGTTTTGGTGATCCAAGAGACGAAAAGCTTCACGCGCGTTTTGGTGATCCAAGAGACGAAAAGTGACGCGGGTCACGCCGCGACGCCTACCAACCGCGCTGGCGAAAGCGTCATTGTAAAACCACACTAAGTCCCCGTTCTAACAATATCAGAGAGCTCATTACGGCATCAGTAAGGCAGTTTGTGCCAGTTCTCGCGGGTCTGGGACACAAACTACCAGTCACTTCTCGCCAAGTTAGAAATCTTGCATCCAAGCCGCACCTAAGTCGCAACTAGTTATCTAACAACTGTTCTCCCGTGATATAATGATACTGAGATATGCTTCCTAACCTTAGCAGCGATGTATGTCATTCATAATTGGCATTTAGTGATTGATATCACGATTATCACGTAAATAACGGATTGCATTTGAAAATATTGAAAATGAAGTAGGTATTAGAAAAAATTGTCTCGTCTCACAACTAGCTCTGATGTTTACCTTTTACAGTCGGGCGAATGATCTAACCACTGAGCTACGGAGTCGTAGACAAGACGTCGTAGACAGACGTCGTAGACAGACGTCGTAGACAGACGTCGTAGACAGACGTCGTAGACAGACGTCGTAGACAGACGTCGTAGACAGACGTCGTAGACAGACGTCGTAGACAGACGTCGTAGACAGACGTAAACAGACGTCGTAGACAGACGTCGTAGACAGACGTCGTAGACAGACGTCGTAGACAGACGTCGTAGACAGACGTCGTAGACAGACGTCGTAGACAGACGTCGTAGACAGACGTCGTAGACAGACGTCGTAGACAGACGTCGTAGACAGACGTCGTAGACAGACGTCGTAGACAGACGTCGTAGGCAGACCTCGTAAAAATTGTTTTGTGAACGAAAAAAGTAAAAACTATTTGTGATTGCATTTGATTAAAAAATATATTTCGTATAATGTTTATTTTCATTTGAAAACGAAATCCTAAAAAGTATGGGTATCATTTTGCTGACAAATTTGCTTGTCACGAAACACGGATAAGAAGAAATAAATTAGGTTTATTAATTGTCATTGAAAACATAAAATGGTTTGCAAATTCCGCTCGCAAATATGATAATAAATTACCAGGTACGGGGGTTGTAAAGGGTATTGTATGAGTCCCATGCAAACGCCATGTCAACAGGTCACCCCTAAGCCTGACATCTTTCGCAGCAGATAATGAAGAGGTATTTCTAAGGCTGAATGGAACCGATATCGCGCCGGAAGCTGTCTGCATTGATCGGACACCTTTGTTATGATGGCTGAAATGTTACAAAATTATCATGGAAAGGAGGAGAAAACAACGTCGCTTAAATCTATGGGTATTGGTCATATCTACTTTTATTTATTTTATTCATTTAAAGGTCAGTACACAAACAGATTATTATCATTAAAATTTAGAATATAAAAATCAAGTTAAGTTGAGCTAGATAATAACCCAAAATTAGTGTACACAACATGATAAAAAAAAACATATAGCATTATTACTTACATATTACTTAAACACTAACAGACATGCAACAAAAGATTTGATATACATAGAAAAATAAACTTAAAACTAACAGAAACTATGCACAATTTTTAACGTTTTATCACAAAATTTACTCGTCGCTGGTATCACAAAATTTAAATTAATATGATAGATTTTATAGCAAAATAAAAACTTTCACGTGGTGACGATGAAATGGCGACTTCATTCGCACTTGTAGTACCTAGATATTACAAAAAAATACTATTTGATTGAATCAGGCGTCACTTCGCGGAAGCCTCTAACCATTGTGAAAAAAGAAATATATGTAAATAGCTTACTTCCGCAAAAAGAAAGCGGAAATAAGGTTTTTTCACAATGTTTAAAGAACTATTCATTTAAAACTGGTAAATCCAGAAAATTGTTTATTTGGCATATCACCCAAAGAATCATTTTGCTAATATAAAAGAGTCATTATCTCTTGTGACTTGTAAAATATATAGGTATATTTAATTAACTAAGCTTATCTCGTCAGCCTCTATTATCCTATCAGCCATGACCTACATTCCCTCAAATACAAATCATTTGAAACAAGAACTCGAACAAAACACCCTCAAGACCTAAAAAATGTTCAGACATCTCGACGCCTCTTACCGCCGTCAAACGATCTCAGAAAAGTACATAGAAACAAGATTTGTGCTGAAATAAAAACAAACATATTTGATTCTAAAGAATTTACTCAAGTGATCTTGACATTTCATTACCGAAAATAAAAACAAACCTTCGTCATAGTGAATGTATTGATTTAACCAGTATCTTAGCTATACGCACCTTATTAAAAAAATTATTTTTTTGCATTCACAATGCAATTTTTATTATTGAAAAATGTAAATTAAGTATTTAGAAAAAATCAACCTGTCTCAAAACCTGCTCCGATGGGACTCGAACCCACGACCTTTCGCTATCCGGTTGACTGCTCTAACGACTCCGTAGCTCAGTGGTTAGAGCAGTCGCCCAAATAGCGAAAGGTCGTGGCTTCGAGTCCCATCGGAGCTGGTTGTGAGACGGGTAGATTTTTTCTAAATACCTACTTCATTTTTCATTTTTCAATACGCACCTTCTTTGAATTAATTACCTACACGCGCCATTAAAATGTTAGGATTCACTGTAGTGAATGCTGACTAGTCTTGTCTTGCCCCCGCACCGCATGTCTTTATGCATAGTGAAACTTGTTATCAAGGTTTAACTATACAACATAATCGACCACTCTTTAATGAAATTCAAAACGAAAACAGAATTGCTGGGGAACTCGGGGAGGTCCGCTACTTTTAGCTGCCTTGAAAACGTTTTCAATAATTTTAACCAATTTATCAGGTCACTAGTTTAGCACATATTACTTAGTTTTAACTTTCATTTAAATATATTTGTCTATACATACATGTTGCTAAATAAATTGTCTATTTTAGGACTTCAAAACGAAACACTGACTCCAATTAATGTAAACGTATAATCACTAAAGAGTGTTTACAAGGTGCCCGTCGTAATCGGACTGGCTGAAATTACTATGTGTGAATACACCGTTGATGTACAGAGGTTGTTTTTATTTGGCATCTCTTTGTTGCATCCCTCGTATTCGACCTGTAACTAACCCCACCGGGGTTGTACAATGTGACTCTTATTTATCCCATGCACACGCATGACACGCATGCACACTGTAACATGCATGTAGTGACACGTTCATTAGTAATTTAACTATTGAAATAAGAGTTAATGGAGATCCTTGGAGGAGGCCTATGCCCAGCAGTGGGTGTCGTTCGGCTGACATGATAATGATGATGATAAACGCGTGGTTCATAGTCGTACTGTTTGCGGTATGTACCTACCTTTCTGCTTCAGCTTACATAAATATGTACTGTGCCTTCGTGTATCATTTGGACGTTGTCGTTGTGAAGAGGAATAAAGTGAATTGAAAATGTTTTCCTTTTTGTGCGGAAATCGAATAAGATTCCGCCCGATCAGGATGTCATTAAGTATCAATAAGGTTGGTATGGCGACGACGTTTTTACCACACGTGGTGAGACAAACGACAAGTAAAAGACAATATACTAAAAGCTACTCACGCAGCCGTACGCGCACTGCGGGCCGATCGCCGTAATTTTATGCAGCGCGTCTTGATCACGTTTGCGTCTTGACGTTTGACTTCGTATTGCCGTAATGACATAACGACGCACACGTCACGCAAACCTATAGTCCCCATAGAAGTATTACCTAATACTTCCATGATAGTCCCACAATCCTGTCTGATCGGGTGACATCCGTGACAGATGAACCACTTGCAATACGAAATTAGCTGTCAAAATAGACTGTCGTATGAAAACTGTTTTAGTTCCAAAGATTATCACCGGAACAGAAAATGTTGTCGCACTGTCAAAGCCGCGCGTTATCAAAAACGATTTTACACGTCAAATGCACGTACACTTGCCTAATGCGTCATAGAATTACCGCGATCGGGGCCCTGGACGACGTTCCGTGGGCAGGCCACAGATGGAAGCCGTTGGATTTGAGCAGCGCACTACCGACCGCTGTGAAGATATTATTATTTGGGGAAAGCTTGTGTCCAGCTGTGGGCGTCGTACATCTGATAATGAATGTATGACTCACTCTGCACCATCAACAGTTGGCGAAAAATGTGTAGAGTAGTTACTTTACTCGTGTCCCGCCCCCGCCCCTACACGGGTTGTTTTCATAAGAACCAGATTTTGCGAATGTATATATTTATATAGATGGGCATTCCACTTTTATCTTTGATGTTTTGGTTTGAGTTTTGTGTAACTGAGCCAGACCACAGTCTAGACAAACTGCAAATATAGTTATTTGCTTTGATATAGGTACCTACCTACTACTTACCTATGATATGACTTTCTAACGAAGCTAATTAACATTAACAGGGCCTGATATAAACCCATTTTGCTTTCAATCAACCAAATAGGGATTCATCAACATGACGAAAATGTTTTTTTTTATATTTTAATTTTATTTATTTGGAAGCTCAACAGCTAATTTATAATATCTAGTTTATACTATAAATATAACCTAACTAATAACAGAGTTTCATCACTCTCATAACAAAGAAGAAAAGACAAACTTGACTATGCCATGATCATCATGTTAGCCGAACGATGCCCACTGCTGGGCATAGGCCTCCCCAAGGATCTCCACAACGATCGGTCCTGCGTTGCCCGCATCCAGCGGCTGCCCGCGACCTTGACCAGATCGTCGGTCCACCTTGTAATTCCCACGGAACGTCGTCCGGTACGCGGCTCTGCCCCAATGGCCATCGGTTCTCCGTGCTATGTGTCCTGCCCACTGCCACTTCAACAGAGCAATCTTTCGAGCGATGTCGGTTGTTTTAGTTCTCCTGCGGATCTCATCATTTCTGATTCGATCGCGCAGGGAAATACCAAGTATGTAAGTAGGTAGTAATAATAATAATACCTCATAGAAAATCTAACAATAAAAATCAAAATCCTCAAACATAAGTTAACCCTCCAATTGGATTTCCATCAAAACGCCTAAAGACGCCGTCGTCGACCAGAGCGCTCGTTCCGCACAAAGTCAAAATGGCATACAGAACCCAATTTGCCGGCAGCCGGCGAGCGGCGTGATTGGTTCCAAATTGAAAATCGACTGAACATACTGAAGCGGGTACCTCCCGAGGTGCAGCCTGTTAACATACTATATCCATTTGTGATAAAATAGAATAAATAACTTTTTTTATCACAAACGCACACGTTTAATTTTACTCTTCCTATGTTAACACTAAGGCTCGGACAATAATGCGCCAGGAACCGGTCCGGATTGTAAGAAAAACTCTAAGCGATTGCTTGAACAACGGATTGAATCCGGACTTGTCTGGTGTTGTTTTATTTCGGACCGGACCGATTCATGACGCATATAGTCCGAGTCTTCACTTAGTCCGAGCCTAAAGTTTTAATTAAGGTATTGTATATAAAGAACTGCAATTCAACACATAGTTGAAAGCAGCACTTTTACAGATTTCGAAGGACGGTATAGTTAAATGTTCGATTACGAACATTTGTATAAATGTTTCTTTCGCATGCGAGGGTTCCCTCATATTGATGAAGCAACGCTGGCCTACAGCTTCAATAGTGATAGATAAATGCAATGAGTCTTGAAAGCCTTTCGGTGGCAGCTGATCAGCCACATAAAGGTCCGGCCCGAAAGCACTGGACCGGATTCTTGAGCGCGCGGGCTTGAATCAAAATAAAAAAAAATAACAAAATTATTCAAAACTCACGTCCTTTCGCTATCCGGGCGACTGCTCTAACCACTTACGACGACAACGACTCCATAACTCAGTGGTTAGAGCAGTCCCCCGGAAAACGAAAGGTTGTGGGTTCGAGTCCCATCTGAGCTGGTTGTGAGATGGGTCGATTTTTTCGAAATACTTACTTCATTTTCAATTTTTCAAAATCAATATTGTTTTATTCAATTGAGGTTAAGATAACACTTATGAACGTCAAAGAAGCTACGCCATCGGTTCGCAAATCATACGGCGGGAGACGTTGCGAAAGGAACTGGCAAGAAACTCGTCAAGGGCAATCTTTTTCTCCCTGTTATATTTTATACAGAGTCGTCAAGTTGTCAAATGACCTTCACACATTAGTAATATCACTTTCTATCACATAAGAAAATAGGTGCTTAATTTAAGTACCTACTTAGATACATTTGCTCTTTTATAAGGTCTTTCTTAAATAGTACACATAACTTTAAGGGGTCAATGTACTCATGCATACAAACAACTTTTACTATGGTACCAACATTGAAATCGCGAAAATAAAATCAGCTGTTCCATACATTTTGATCTATTCGATTTAAAATGTTCTATGGAACAGCTGTTTTTTTTCGCGTTTTCAATGTTGGTACCCTAGTAAAAGTTGTTTGTACGCGTGAGTACATTGACCCCCTAAAATTATGTGCACTATTTAAGAAGGACCTTATATATTGTATATAACAGTAAACAATTTGCAACTAAACAAGAAGTTTCAATCAAATAGTTAGTTGGGCATACTAACTCATTAATATTAACTCTCGCCTGTACCCTTGACTGAATTTAACTGTCAACGTTTACGAAAACTATCGGATGAACTGCTCATGTCGGTTAAGCAGACAAATTAAAGAGATAGAGCGATAGTTTTCGATCACGAATACAGTTTGCCAAACTCGTGCTACGTTACGTACTTACGTACTCGTAAGTTTTTATGTCAAAAAACGCAAACTATTTCGATTCCGTATTTATGTCATTTTGTATAAAAACTATATAAGCGCGCTACTCGCCGCTAGAGGCGCTAATACAGTTTTCATACAAATTGACATAAATACGGACTCGAAATAGTTTGCGTTTTTTGACATAAAAACTTACACTACGGGCACTGAAAGCTACTTCCATCGAATACCGGAAACGGCATGTTGGACTCGGCTGGTGGTTTTTTTCTATCGCGATTTTTCTTTTTACCCAAAAAACTTATAGCTCAGCACTGTTTAATTAATTTATGATTAAATTTTAGTTACAACACTACTTAGGCTTCATTTTTCCGTACCTTAACTCGCTCAACTGCGGAAACCGCAAATCATAAAAAAAATATGTTAAAAGTCTATAAACACACCTCACAATGCCTTTAGCATCTTTAATGGCATACTAAAAATCATGTTATCGTCCTTAAAAATCCCTTTAATCTCCCAAAGTTGTCCACCGTACGGTACGGTTCCCAGGTCACGTCTGTACGGTTATGACGCAATTATACCCGGTTACGGCACCGCCCGGGTACGTTTAACGTGGCTCGCATTGAGGGAACGGATTAAAGCAGAATCATATGGTACCTCATTACTCTTATGGGTTAAAAAGTTACCATTTCATCTGGAATGAAACTGATAAATGTTCATTACTATTACTTTTTATTTTAACTAGCCGACCCGGTTAACTTCGTATCACCAACATCTATTTTAACCGCCTCTGTGGTCTAGTGGTTCATACCACCGATTTCAGACCCAGAGGTCCCGGGTTCGATTCCCAGTGGGGGTACATATTGTATTCGGTTTGGTTGGTGGTAGGACTTGTTCTTAGTCCGCCTGGCTAGCTACCACCATCTTATCTAAGTCTGACGCCATAACAATGATGTTTTCAGCATTATTGTGTTCCGGCAGTTAGAGATAAGATAGCCAGTTCCTCAGTTATTGGGGATTCCGGTAGTAGTGCGCTTCCACCTTCAGCCTTATCACCACTTATCATCAGGTGTGATGAAGGCTAAGTGCTACCCCGTTGTGAATAAATAAATAAAATAAAAATCTAATAAAGATCCTCTCCTCCTCAGTCGTTCACTCTTGGCAGAGTGGTCGTGGTTGATGACGTTGCTTCATTGGCTAAAGCAGCCCCCGCGATGCGCCTCCACTTGTTGCGGTTTTCAGCGTCTCGGGAACTCTGGACTATGCAGGTCTGTGTCGCAGCTTTAATGAGGTCTGTCCAACGCGTAGGTGATCGACCGCGTGACCGCTTGCCCTCTACCTGCCCCTGGACAATTCGTTCCATGGATTGTTCGTTTCGTACAACGTGTCCGAAATATTTGAGGATTCGTATTTAAAATCATCAAAGAAGTTATAAAAAGTGCCTGCTGAAAATGTCAGTTATTAAAAGTAGGTAGTTCACAGCGGATAAAAGCGGCCATGGAAGAATTGACATTTTGTAGAGTACGACAGTTAAACGATTTTGCATACAATATAACCTTTTTTATTTAATCATTTTCCGGAATAAAAAATAGCCTATGTCACTCTTCAAACTATCCCCATACCATGGCCCGCTATTATTTCTCGGCTGCTTGCGCCCCTTGTGATGGCCCGAACTGCAGGCCTATTGTCCTTTCTGCTATTCTAGTAGACAAAGGCCTAAGTCTTTTATTATAGTATTCATTTCTAATGTGATCGTCTATTTTTTTATTGTATCCCAAAATATAATTCAGCTTATTTTGATGTAATTTGAAATAAGTTTCAATTATGCTGTCTTCAAACCAATTGTCTGAAGCTATCAATTTTGTCTCCAATCAAAATTTAGAATCCAATCGAAGGATTCTTATTGACATTGTACTTTATCTATAACCAAATAACAGATCAAATATTCAAATGCCGTCGAAGGCATTATGTCAGATTCAAGGAAAGAAAAGTTTAGTTTCTATAGTCTTATCCTCCAGAAAAGTTTGTTACTATTCGAAAGTAACTCAATTATTAAAATTCAATATTATCTACTTCAACTCTAAGAAAATAATTAATAAAATTAATTATGAATTCATTGAAAAGAGGTTTCTATAATGGAAAATAAATATGAATACAGAATAAGATGTTATATTAATTTTATTACTTCAAATTGAATTTATTTCGAAACTCTTGACTATTTTAACCAATATTCTCTCGTTAGAAAGAAATGGTTCTTTGCTTCTGTTCCTACGGCAGATAAAGTCAGTAGAATTGGGAAAACGAAGCAAAGTAATAAAAAACCCAATTCCTGCCGATTAATCTAATTATTCTAAACAAAGAAACGTGAACACAAAGAAAATTGCAATACGATTGTGTTTGTGTACTTATTTTGACTTTATAAGGTGTGAGAACGTTGTTCATTAAGTTTGTTTAGTATTTATTATCATCAACAGTTTTATTACAATATAAGTTTAAAGTCAAATAAGTTCACGTCAAAAGGATTCACAATATACTTAGCTTTATAACACCTTGCTGATTCGCCACACTGATTCTATTACTTTACAAGCAATGGTGATTTACAAAGTTTTATACAATGAATATTAACAATTTTAATACTCCCGAAATTTTTCCTCCCGTAAGATTAAAAATGACCGCTTTACAGGCCGCGCGACCCTGAATAATCCCCTGTTTGTTTCTCCCCGCCAGCTTACAATAATAACCTTCTCACAACTACGCTAAATCTATATATTCTAATTTAGGTCTTAACTATTTGTCTTCATGGACCAATCTTCTTTAAATCTGCGCCCGCGCATTTTGCAAAACACCCCGCCTCCTTGTGACCTGATTGGCTAATCAACTCGCTAGGCGCCGCTCCAACCTTCCACTCACTAGATGGCGCCATGTGTTCAAAACCGCTTAAATCCAACTTGAAATCTAGACGACTAGAATGCGCTGTAGGTGATTTTGAGTCTGTCATGCTTGACTCCTGAAAGATAGAAAATGATTCTGCGTAATATCTGCAATTTTTAGCTTAAACAAACATCGGGAAAACTCAATTATGTCTTCATAGTTTTAACTAATCAAGACACAAGGTTTCTTTTTGCTAATCAGTCGTTGCTCAGATAATTCGTTACGTTTCACTGTGATTTTTTATAGATATTAAATAGGCGTCAGCTTGTCGGTTTGCACTCTCAAGTGACTAATTTATGATTACAAAAACCTCTGCTGTTTTGTTTCAAGGATTATTTTTTCTAGATTTTGACGCATTTACAACTAAACGTCATGCCTAACTAAAATTTATGATTTCTTCAAGTGGTCAAAGAAATACATTTACGAAATAATATTGGCTTGAATATTGAATTTCTGAGTCGTTTTATTTTAACCATATGTGGCACTTAGTCAAGCGTCTATTGAATTTTAGGAACTGTGTTTTTTTTTCTCTCAAAGTTTATTTTTTATCGTTTATGATACCTATAGTGTAAGGCACATTTTGGTGCCATCACATGCCTCTCCCAGATTAGGCAACTGTAAACAATTTCAGTTACCTAAGCTACTCTAGAAATCTTTAAATATATTCTAAATAAACTTTACTTGATGGACAAAGAAAAAAAACAACTGTAAATTCGTCTTTAAACCACAGCGTTTCTGGCCTCTAATTTAGACACACTATGACCCATTGTTAATGATGGTATAAAATTTCAAAGTTTGCAAAAAAAATTCCCATGACCAATTGTGTTTTAGTTTTGTTCGGTCATCTGTTTGACAATAATATCAGAGCTTAATTACTTTAACGCTTTTTCGTCGTTATTCATGTAACATTTGAATAAATGGATAGCGTTTTAACATTGCCGTTGCAATGTTTTGCTCTTTTTTTTTATGATATGATTTTTTTATAACCTCTTTGGTGGGGTAAAAATAATTATTTTCAAACATTCATGCGTTATGCTCTGAAAATCAATATTTTGAATTTTTACGAATGTTGTCATGGAATATCTGTTTATGTTTATTAATAGTCTTTTAGAATTCTTTATGTGATGAACGCCGTTTTTTTAATCTATTATTTTATTCTTTTTAGGTTTTTATTTCTGGCATTGAAATTAATACTATCACTGTGGAATTCCTGAATTTTGCTAACCATTAGGCTATAGCGTTAGCTGCCTTTGATCTCATTCGTGATTGCACGTATTAATGTATATACAGTATCGTATTATTCGGAGATTTTTATTGTATTTAACTACCCTAGATTCAGCCGCTCTTATGACGAAACTTCTATATATTTTTTTCAATATTACCACTCCGGTTTACTAAGTCCCAAATGATGTGCTATCTCATGTTTTCTAATAAGATTTCTTTAAATCTTATGTTTCTTATAGGATTATTTATTTGAATACTAATTACTTTTTTTATCTAAACAAGATCACTTATGTAAAAAGTTTTAATCATTCAAATGGCTAAATCATGAGTATAATAATAATAATCGTTTAATTCATTAGTTTTATTGGCTAGTAATGATTTAGCTAAGACTTTTGAATTTTAATTAGGTATTCAAGTTTATTTTTACCGTTTTTCTGGATTCGTACAGAATCTTAATATTTACTGAAGACATTCTTATCAATAGATTATCTGCTATTGTTATAATTACACTTAACCATACAACTTATCTACAATTGTCTAGTTCACAACATTTCAAAAAAACGTACTGCCTTTCGCGGCACTGAATAACAACCAATACAATATTTGTTCATCAAGTTAGAATTTCACCTGTATCTAACACAACAATAACCTCTCCCTTTTTCTTACACTCTTCTGTCATTCATAGTCTTGGGCTTTGCATTAAATTATTATTATATTCTTAATAGTAAATTAGCCTTATTAATAATATATTTACACCTATTCCTGGCTTCTTCTCCACAGAGACAATGATAATAAATTGTCTTTGAACTGCCCTTTCTTTTGTTTCACAATGCTTCAAACATCGCACTTGATTAAAAGTTAATTGTTCCAACCCATTTAAATTTCATACTGTATTCGAAACAGTTACACAACACTCCAAGGTGTAATAGTTTAAACATAGTTTAACTACTTTTCTTCAATTCAGATTTGATTTTGAGTTTATTGCACCAACCAATTTAATCATTTAACTGTATTCGAAACAGTCTCACACCATACTCTATATAATAGTTTTAAATATTTTTTTTCTTAAATTCACATTTAATTGTGAATTTATTGCGCCAACCAATTCATTGAACTGTATTCGAAACAGTCTCACACCATACTATGTGTAATAGTTTAAACATAGTTAAAACTACTTTCCTTCAATTCACATTTGATTGTGAGTTTATTGCACCAACCAATTTAATCATTTAACTGTAATCGAAACAGTCTCAGGCCTTCAACCATAGCTTGCATTGCTGGAATAATCTTATTTAAACTAACTTAAAAAAAGATAAAGTACCTGGCTCATAATAGTAGATCAAAACTCTTTTGCCGCATGGTCTTTTTCCAGTAAATGTAAAACTCCAAAACACAACTGACACTGATCATAATCATTATATACTTAAGTCAGATAATTGGTGTATAGTAAATAAAATTAACTACCTTTTTTTCCCATACACAATGCAATCTTTATTATTGAAAATGGAATATCAGAAAACCAACCCATTCCCCAAATAGCTCCGCCGGGAATCGAACCCGGGACCTTTCACTGTCCGACCGATTGCTCTGATCGCTGACCTATCGGAGTCGTTGTATAATAGCTTACTTTTAAATAACACAGTTAGTTCTTTGCGAGGTTCGAACCCGCAATTAAATTATGATTTACTTGCTATTGTATGTAACAAGCCTATGTGAATGAATCTGTGTCTTTCACAATCAATCCACCCCTTAATTAATCATATTTTATGTGCTGAGATCCCTCCTCGTAGCATCTATACCCAATCCTTATTATTATTCTAGATGATAGAAAAGTCGTTAACTTGTTTAGTCAACCATTGTGGCTAAACAATAGGTAAGTACTTATTGCAAACCTAATTACTTGGAATGCTTTCCTATTAAAGACAGGAGTAACTTAAAACCATTTAATATTACTTAATTAAAGTATATCAGACACTTTGTTCTGTCAATCTTCCACTGATAAACTTTCCATCAATAAAGTAACCCTTAATTTCTAGATAAAGTGACATCGGGAATTAACAATTCGATAACTCGTTCTCACAATATCACAAAGTCCCAGTTCTGCAGTTGGAATTTTAAGAACAATGAGATTGTAATGTATAAATGAAGAATATTCTTGCTGTATGTAATATCTTAATTAAAGATTAATAATAATCTATTAGCTAACTTACATTTTAAACTATACTCTAACCTTAGAAACACAATTGTATCCTAAAAGATTTGTTTTTTAAAACTTACATTTTATGAATGTTGTGTTTCGTTGAACATTCATAACTCGTGAATGTTTTGTTTATTAGCTAGCCCGAACTTTTGTGTGAAGTTTTCTCTATCTTTTTTTGTAAAACCAGTAACAATTGATCTTTTGTTTCGTGCTTCCTAATACCTGCGACGACGTACTAACAGAATCTATCGTACTCTATGTCCGATTTTTTTAAAGATCCTAGCCTTTTGACTGTCTAGTTTACTAACAATAATCTCTAAACCAACGTTTAACTTGACCTATCTGCACCTACTTGCTCTACACGCGACCTAACGTTTTACCGAACGTTATTTCGTTGTTGATTATAATTATAATTTTGACTTTTTGTTTCCTGTATTCACGATGCAATTTTTATTGTTAAAATATTGGAAATGAAGTATTAGAAAAAGGTCGACCCGCCATACGCTACGACCTCGGCACGGCACTACCTGACCCGATATTTAAATTTTTAGCTTGCGTTTGCAACAACTGTAGTTAAAAGATTTTCTAAACGTTAGTATGTTTTGAACAAGAAAAAAAGATTTTTTATGCATCTAACGAGAACGCAATAACAATGAGCAACGACCTGCAAAAAGGACACACAAAAAATAGCTACATGCAGTTTACACTTTCAAACAATGCAGATGGAATTCGTTGGCTGTTGTAATATGAAATTATAGGGTATTATTTTTGCTACTTTGGAACAAATAGGTAATTAAATAATTTTCCTCTCCCCGGTTTTTGGATATAATTTCTTGCTGCAACAAACTCGTCTTGTCGACGGTGTTGTATACCTTCAGCTTTTAAGATGAGGTGTGATAAAATAAATTTTATATGATTTAAAATTATTTTAAAGAACGCGTGTGGATTCAATATTGTCACCTTTCCGTACACAATCCTAAACCTGACCCTATACTGATTTTGAATACCTCGTCAGACGGGTTTCAAATAGCTGTCTTTCCCTTATTTTTTTTTTTTTTTGAGGAGTTAGTTTTTTCTCCTTCTCTTTTTTTTGTATATAGGTGGCCACCATGATGAGGGTTTTAGATCAGCTTGTGCACTTTCAATATTTTTTTCCTATGCTAATCTACGTTGATTGCGCCAAAAGATGTCTGGGCTAACTTCGTTTACGAAAATACGAGTAGCCGTTGTGCCGTCTAACATCGTATCACGCAAACGACTAGCCTTTAAACTGAACCCACTTAGTGTAATCAATCGGTATAGAATTCTAATTATACTACTTTCATTTAATGATTCACAACCTCAGAGCTTAATTTCCAACTATAGAATAAAATATTTAAATGTAAAAGTTTAAATTAAAATTAAAAGATTTAAATTTAAAAGTTTCCGTCTGCTTTGTTTGGTAAAATTTAAAATATAAATCTGGGGAAATATAATATTTAGATAAAATATCAATATAAATCTGCTGAAATATAATATTTTGATAAAATATCAATATAAATCTGCTGAAATATAATATTGGGATAAAATATCAATATTCTACGTTGTGTTTTTCTTTTTGATTTAAAGTTCTATTCCTAGTTGTGTCTGCTTTAGATGGACACAAAATCTAGAAATCATGGTCACGCGCAGCACGTGTGATGGCCCGAACTGCAGGCCTATTGTCCTTTCTGCTATTCTAGTAGACAAAGGCCTAAGTCTTTTATTATAGTATTCATTTCTAATGTGATCGTCTATTTTTTTATTGTATCCCAAAATATAATTCAGCTTATTTTGATGTAATTTGAAATAAGTTTCAATTATGCTATCTTCAAACCAATTGTCTGAAGCTATCAATTTTGTCTCCAATCAAAATTTAGAATCCAATCGAAGGATTCTTATTGACATTGTACTTTATCTATAACCAAATAACAGATCAAATATTCAAATGCCGTCGAAGGCATTATGTCAGATTCAAGGAAAGAAAAGTTTAGTTTCTATAGTCTTATCCTCCAGAAAAGTTTGTTACTATACTTACTATTCGAAAGTAACTCAATTATTAAAATTCAATATTATCTACTTCAACTCTAAGAAAATAATTAATAAAATTAATTATGAATTCATTGAAAAGAGGTTTCTATAATGGAAAATAAATATGAATACAGAATAAGATGTTATATTAATTTTATTACTTCAAATTGAATTTATTTCGAAACTCTTGACTATTTTAACCAATATTCTCTCGTTAGAAAGAAATGGTTCTTTGCTTCTGTTCCTACGGCAGATAAAGTCAGTAGAATTGGGAAAACGAAGCAAAGTAATAAAAAACCCAATTCCTGCCGATTAATCTAATTATTCTAAACAAAGAAACGTGAACACAAAGAAAATTGCAATACGATTGTGTTTGTGTACTTATTTTGACTTTATAAGGTGTGAGAACGTTGTTCATTAAGTTTGTTTAGTATTTATTATCATCAACAGTTTTATTACAATATAAGTTTAAAGTCAAATAAGTTCACGTCAAAAGGATTCACAATATACTTAGCTTTATAACACCTTGCTGATTCGCCACACTGATTCTATTACTTTACAAGCAATGGTGATTTACAAAGTTTTATACAATGAATATTAACAATTTTAATACTCCCGAAATTTTTCCTCCCGTAAGATTAAAAATGACCGCTTTACAGGCCGCGCGACCCTGAATAATCCCCTGTTTGTTTCTCCCCGCCAGCTTACAATAATAACCTTCTCACAACTACGCTAAATCTATATATTCTAATTTAGGTCTTAACTATTTGTCTTCATGGACCAATCTTCTTTAAATCTGCGCCCGCGCATTTTGCAAAACACCCCGCCTCCTTGTGACCTGATTGGCTAATCAACTCGCTAGGCGCCGCTCCAACCTTCCACTCACTAGATGGCGCCATGTGTTCAAAACCGCTTAAATCCAACTTGAAATCTAGACGACTAGAATGCGCTGTAGGTGATTTTGAGTCTGTCATGCTTGACTCCTGAAAGATAGAAAATGATTCTGCGTAATATCTGCAATTTTTAGCTTAAACAAACATCGGGAAAACTCAATTATGTCTTCATAGTTTTAACTAATCAAGACACAAGGTTTCTTTTTGCTAATCAGTCGTTGCTCAGATAATTCGTTACGTTTCACTGTGATTTTTTATAGATATTAAATAGGCGTCAGCTTGTCGGTTTGCACTCTCAAGTGACTAATTTATGATTACAAAAACCTCTGCTGTTTTGTTTCAAGGATTATTTTTTCTAGATTTTGACGCATTTACAACTAAACGTCATGCCTAACTAAAATTTATGATTTCTTCAAGTGGTCAAAGAAATACATTTACGAAATAATATTGGCTTGAATATTGAATTTCTGAGTCGTTTTATTTTAACCATATGTGGCACTTAGTCAAGCGTCTATTGAATTTTAGGAACTGTGTTTTTTTTTCTCTCAAAGTTTATTTTTTATCGTTTATGATACCTATAGTGTAAGGCACATTTTGGTGCCATCACACCCTACAGTGCAACGAGTGAGATAGAAGATGGCTTTGCCCATACCAAAAATCACGTCAATCCGTTGCTCCGTTTTGACGTGAAAGACGGACAAACAAACACACTTTCAAATTTTATAAAAAATTATGTATTTAAGGACTATTATGGAAGCCAAAAAATGTGCTCACACTGTTGTTAAACAGGGATCAGTTTTTTCACACTCACACATACACAACCGGGTATGATTGTGTTATGACGCAATTAATTATATCGTACGTTTACTGTTACTCACATTGAAAAAACGGAATAATGTGCACGTATGGTATCTCATTACCTTACTCTTACGGGTTAAAAAGTAACCATTTACATACACACACACAATCGGGTATGATTGTGTTATGTCACGATTTATTGTTCAGTACTTTTAAAAAGTTACTTTGCGAACACAAGTCATGTTAATAGTAGATTGTACAACAAGTGCATAAAACGTACCATATTACCCGAAACGTATATATCCATCCGAGCCGTAGGCGAGGGTGGATAGTCAATTCGAGGGTAAAATGGGTTTTATCTACTAGTTATACACTCTGCTTTTCACTTCGAATGTGAGGAAAATAAATAATAATATTGCAAAAAAGAAAAAATAAAGACTTCGCCATATTGGCGGGAAGACTTTCTTTTTTTATATACGTGGCAGTGGCAGCACAGTGACTTTAGCATAGATCGTAGTCCATAATGCTCTTGAAATACTTATTTCTTACAAAACTCATGAATTTTGCCTAGTTTTATTAATTTAGTAAGTAATTTAAAATGGATTGTGTACAAAATTAAAGAAACAGAATGAAATAACAAGTTTATTTAACGAAGTTTAATTGCGTATGTGACTGTTTACCTGACGACCTTTGTCTTAGAGTCTGAGACTTAGACGAAGTTTTTACTTTATGCACTAGAGCATAAAAAGCGATTTTATGCAGCCTCTATACCCAACATAAACACGAACTTTACGAGCATGAGAAGTGAAAATGTAATTATTGAATTCACGTCTGTTAATTTGCATTTTCAAACATAATGGTGTCGATTCGGCAAACGCCTAACTAAACTAAACAAAAACTAGTCCTGTCACTTTCTATCATTTTTAATTGAAAAGGGACCGAAGATCATTGGTTTTGTTTTTGTCTTTGACTTAACAACTAGCTGTCAAATTTAGTGGCTTTTTATTCGTCATGGTGTTTAGGTAGGCACTAAAACAAGACTGAATTTGACAGTTAGTCGTGAAGTCAAAGACAAAAACAAAACCAATGATGTTCGGTCCCTTTTCAATTAAAAATGATAGAAAGTGACAGAACTAATTTTAGTTTAGTTTAGTTAGACCTTAGTTAGGCGCATGCCGAATCGACACTAATATAACGTTACAAATTCTGATTTAGTACAGAGACGTGGGGCTAGGGCTTGAAACAAGAGCAAACTCGAAACTACAAATGTTGTTTTGTTTAGTTCTACAACTGTTCTACTTCAAGGGAAAACTTAAAAGAAAATTATTATGTTATTTTAACAATTGATAGAATAAAATAAACTAATTGTACAAGAATTACATGACATGAAGCATGTAAAATTTTTAATTGTTAAAATTAACTTTTTGTTGCAGCACGTCAAGCTTTGTGGCCTTAATGGGTAAAACAGTATTTATTATTCACAAATATCTATTTTATTTGAAACAAAAATTACAAGCAGTAGTTAAGTAAGTACTTATAGAAAAAAACCACCAGCCCTACTTCGGACGGGACACTTCTCTACAGGGCTGCTGATTTTGTTCAATCACTGTGGAGATCCTTGGGGGAGACCTATACCCAGCAGTGGGCGTCGTATGGCCGACGATGATGAAGCAGTAAGTAAACTCTTCAGTAAAAAAAAAACAAAATCAAAAAAATCCTTTGAATGAAAAAAGTTAACAATAACTTTTTCATAATTACATTACGATTCCGTTAATTTTAATTTCAGGGCAGACAGCACAGCTGGCCTTCATCTGAAAAGGTTAATTTAATATGTCCGAAGAAGTTATCACGTAATTAATTTCACAACTGATTGTTATTCCACAATATATTTGAATGGGGAAAAAGCGTAATAAGAGATATAGGATAAAAAAGAATGGAAAAATAAATCAGAAGCATAAAATTTAACGTCATTTCTTGGCCCATCCCATTGCGGACCAACATTTCGGAAAAGGCCGAAGAAAAGTATCTTAAGTTAGCTTATAGAACACTTGGGAGACGGATTGATTGCACGCAATAAATGGGCTACTGACAGATGGACATACTGGGTCCCGATCGCGGTATTTCTATGACGCGTCAAGTGTACGTGCAGTTGAAGTGCAAAACCGTTTTTGATAACGCGCGGCTTTGACAGTGCGACAACGTTTTCTGTTCCGGTGATAATCTTTGGAACTAAAACAGTTTTCATACGACAGTCTATTTTGACAGCTAATTTCGTATTGCAAGTGGTTCCTCTGTCACGGATGTCACCGGATCAGACAGGATTGTAGGACTATAGGTTTGCGTCACGTGTGCGTCGTTATGTCATTACGGCAATACGTAGTCAAACGTCAAGACCCAAACGCGTTGAAGACGCGCTGCATAGAATTACGGCGATTGGCCCGCTGTAGTCCACGCGGGCGAAGCCACGGGCGGAAAGCTATTTTATCATTTATGTAAACCGGGCGGGCATCTTGGGTGGTGCATCTTGCATGTTGTGATTTTTTTTTGCGGAATGAAGCTACATATTATTTCGTTTTTCACAATGGATACGGACTTCCGCCAAGTGACGCCTGATTCAATCAAATAAAAGTAACTTTATTATCTATCGGTTACGTTTTCATGACCAGACAGACATGCAGTCAAAATCCATAATACGAAACAGCATAGGACTGTCATAGGTATTACAATATTGAATTAGTTCCGTGATACAAATAGTTTTGTTTCACAACGCTTCCATGTGACAAAGTTCTATTATGCATAAACTAATTGCTCATAACTGTACACAGACATGTACATTCCATCCAATAGCTAGTTGCTCTTATTATCTGAAGGGTAGGTACAGGGGCAAAACAAGAAATGTCACAAACAGATTGTTTGTTTTTTATTTTTATTTTTTTTTTATATTTTTGTCTTGCATAATTATTTTTTATTAATTTACTGATAGGAACCTAAGTTTACTGTACAAAGATCGGCTGTAAATACAAATAAACTTTTGACAAATGTTCACAAATATACTTACATTAAAATGTAAATTACACAAAAATCTGTTTTGTGACATTCCTTGTTTTGCCCCTGTACCCTTCATCTACAAGGCACCCTTGCAAAAACTTTAACCATGGCTTCAGGCCTTCATGCTGAAAAACGCACAGCAAAATTTTTTGTCGGAAATGAAAAAAAAATTTCGACTCTCCAGTCAAAATGTCCCTAAAAGTTGCTAAATTTGTATGAAAAGTCCATTTTTTTTTTCATTTCCGACTAAAAATTCTTGCTGTACGTTGTTCAGCATGATGGTCTGAAGCCATGGTTAAAGTTTTTGCAAGGGTGCCCCTCACACCCTGTATACTTATTTTATTAAGAGGAAACATTGTTTTACTGCACCAATTTTATAAAAAAAACTTTCACCAATACAAAGCTATTTTATCAATGCAATATGTACCTACCCCGCTGGGAATCGAAGCCGGGACCTCTGTGTTTGATACCGGTGGTGTGTACCACCAGACTACAGAGGCGTTTGAAAATGCTTTCTATGCAAACAAGATAATGCAGATAAACGGGAAAATGAAGTATTTAATTTTGTAAACCGCCTCTGTGGTCTAGTGGTTCATACCACGGATTTCAGACCCAGAGGTCCCGGGTTCGATTCCCAGTGGGGTTACATATTGTATTCAGTTTGGTTGGTGGTAGGACTTGTTCTCAGTCCGCCTGGCTAGCTACCACCATCTTATCTAAGTCTGACGCCATAATAAGATGTTTTCAGCATTATTGTGTTCCGGCAGTTAGAGATAAGATAGCCAGTTCCTCAGTGATTGAGGATTCCGGGAGTAGTGCGCTTCCACCTTCAGCCTTATCACCACTTATCATCAGGTGTGATGAAGGCTAAGTGCTACCCCGTTGTGGATAAAAAATAATAATTTAGAAACTATCGACCCGTCTCACAATCAGCTCCGATGGGAGACGGGACGATTTTTTCTAAATATTTCATTTTTCATTTTTCAGAAATAAAAATTGCATTGTGAATGCAAAAAACTGAAAATTAAAATAATGCAGATAAAGTAATACAGATTTGCAAGTTTCTGAAAAAAATTACCGCTCCAACTAAATGCGCTTAAACACCGCTACTTAAAAAGATACCTTATATAATTACAACAAGTACTAATCTCAAAAGACGCTTAGATACCAAGGGAGATATATTTGCGATGAGCCCTCACCTCCCACCCCGTTGGAAAGGCTTAAACGGTTTTAAATGACCGTAAACATCACGTTCGAATACTTCTCGAACATACCTATCTAAACTCAGGCAGATGAGTGAACGTCGCAGGGTTGTAACCTTTTAACCGCGTTATTTTAAAAAAACATACCAGTAATAAGTCTTTGTTTTTCATATACGTCTAATACCCAATTGTTGGAATATGTATTTTATACTTTGTATCTGACACTAACTTAACTTACAGTTAACCATTTGATTTTCCCGTCATTCCTAGACAGTCTTCTAATAAAACAGTTTTAACACGGTACTCGTCCAAGCACTCCATGAAACTGTTACAGTGAACCGTAAAAATAAAACCGAAACAGCTATAATCTTTAAAATTCCAACTTCAACACTTTGTAGTTTACGTACGTAACACTGGTGTATTACCGTGTGACACCATAGATTTGGTCTAGTTTAAAAATAATAATTTATTATTAATCACTTTTTAGCAGCCCTGGGAGGAAGGTAAAAACGCGATATTTTAAAATGCCACCAGCTTACAGTTACATTTATATCTACTTCTGGATCCTGATTTACTATATAAAATCAATATTTGCAGAGATGATCTTGAAAATTTAGAACACTTCTTAAGTAATAGTGTTTCTACTCTACTTTAGGATGGAGTTGGTTTTGAAAGCTGGCTGGAGGTATTTGGCAATCCCTGTATATTTTTTTCTCCATATATCGAACATATTATTCTATCTAAAATAATATCATAAAACGCAATACTCAAGCTTCACAAATTGCACAATTTTTATAAGTTTATTAAAACTTAATTTTTTTTTTTAAATTTGCACTTTACCACCACGTCAAAATTCCAATTAAAAACCCAGCATATCCGGCTGACGGAAACTAAAGTAAGAAACTAGTAGGGCACATACCAAAGTTTAGGAATAATAACAAAAGCAGCGTTTATCTTTACATCCTCCGCGCAGTAAACGCGGACAATGTGTAACCCCTTTAAAGATTTACGGGTCATTGACCTTAAGATAACTATCGGGATGGTTCACATACTAGGGGTAGTTCAAATGTAGTAAAATATAGGGGAAATAAATTAAGTAGTTTTTTTAATGAAGTAATAAATGTAGTAGTTAAGGAGTTTGCAAGTTCCACGTGGTCAAGTCACATAATAGGCAACCAAATTAACCGCCTCTGTAGTAGATTAACATAGATTAACATACCACCGCTTCAGTTGGTGGTGACTAAATCTGCTGGCTGCCTGCCTCTGGAATGTATTACCGGTCTCAAAGAGCCGCTCTGAATGATGATGAACAAAGGAAGTTTGTAAGATCCAAATTATGGAATAAACGCTTGGGGCTGCAATCTCCAAACATCCCATCAGCTTTCGAGCTGACTTCTGTCACAGTGTAAAAAGAACAAGGCTGTGCTTCTGTTAATGCCTTACGGAGACGATTAGCAAATCGGCAAACCGCCAATTCACCGTCGCTCGCCGATTCAACGTCACTCGCCAATTCACCGTCACTCGCCAATTAGAGCCGATGCACAAAACGTAGTTAATTCTCTTGCGGAATAGATATCCGGTTCCACAGTGATCCATTAGCAGATTTTAGAATCGAAATAAAGTAAAAGGGCTGCACATGCAGAATTTTCGATTTTATACAGCATTTCGTTTGTTATCTAAATATTTTCGTAACAATTTGTCATGTTTTGGATAAACGAAACCATTTGTTGCGGTTGATTATCTCTAAGAAACTCTTTGGCGTAGGTACATTATACGGTACGTTTTATTTTAGCCAATCAAAATGAACCATTCATAACGCTGGCCGATGTTCCTCTATGTCGATTGGTTACATAGTCAGGACTGATGGAATTGACCGATGGTTGCATGGCCGTATAAGTACGCCTTTAGAAGTAATTATTCCTAAGACCAAGTAAATTCGATTTCAAAGGACGACGCAAATCCTACTACGGGAAGCGTACCCACCAACCCACTAACAGACTTCAAACGTAACTCAGTTAATGCGTCTTGCCTCGCTGATCAAGATCTGGTATGACGGGCAGGATTGGGGAATACACACAAATCAAATTAGAAAAAAGGTAATTAGTATGGAGTTAATTTTGCACATTTTTTTACTTATTTTTAAATGCTAATTATACTAGGATGTAAAAAACCTTTCGGAACCTGCTAGGCTAGAGTATCAATAAAATGAACAGCATAAAAAATACCAAAAACTTATCATCTCGAACTCCGCCGTGCTTAAGCTATAATTAGGTCCTAGCTCCATTTGCAGTCGAACCCGCATTTTGCCCGCGTGGTGGGTCATGGGCCATGGCCCATTCTCCTTAGCCTATAAGGAAAGCCAGTGCCCCAGCAGTGGGATATTAAATGATTGATGATGATTCCATTCTGTTATTACTTGTTTTTACCTGACTTGTGAAACTAGCCTCGTATATTAGTCCAGTCAACGAACGCTCTATGTCGAGTATTAGTAACAGAAAGGGTCATGCCCGAATACTCGTACGCTACTCATCTTTGGGAGCGTCTCACACATCGCCCTGTCACTTTAAATGTCAAACGTATGAAAGAGATGCCATGATGTTTGAGACGCTCCCAAAGATGATTTGCGTTCGAGAATTCGGGCGTTAGCCTATCTTCCTTCCATTTTCATACAAGAAAACAGTACGAATACCCTATAATTTATATTGTGTACGAAACAGCAACAGTTTCATTAGGAACAGCCACAATGTTATTAAGCACGGCCTCGCTAATTGGTAGAGGTTCACATCTCATATTCTCCAAAATGGATGCTCATAAAAGCCTTTATACTTATTCACGCTTTCATAAAACACATTGCACGCATCAAATGAGAAAGTAACGTGAGAGCAATTATTTTTAATTGAAAATGGGGCTTTATTTACTTCTGAATCAGACGTTCCATTGTTAAGCCTAGGTATCTACTAAGCGTTTAGGTACACTCGAGGACAAATTCGGTGAACCACCTCTTACTTCTTTTCACGTTGCTGGTGGCTCGCCATTCACGCGCAGACCCTTTTACTATTTTTTTATGTATTAAACTAGGGATGTACAGTCGCCTGCACTTCAGACTACCACAAAATGTCAAATATCTACAAACGGTTTTGAACTTAATGCTCCAGAGTTAAGGTTGAAAGTCGATTGGAGAATTTTGACAGTTTTGTGTAGTCTGTAGTGCAGCCGACCGTACAATGCATAAGCAATTACGGATAGTGACTGCAACTGAACGGTGAGACGCCAGCCACACGAAAAGAAGTAAGATGTGGTTCACCGAATTTGTCCCCGACTGTACCTACCTAATATCACAAAAAAAAACATTTTCCAGAGTAATTTAAAATGTTTATAAAAACTTTTCCCCGTTTCAATTACGAGCGTTATTTTCCGTCAATTTACTGAAAATGTGTCTTTATTTGTTTCGTTAGTAGAACGTTTGTGTTTATTTGATGAAATCCCTTTTCCCGCCCTTGAAAATTGAAGTCTTATTACTTTATAGGCAATCAAAACTGGCGAAACTGACGGTGTCGAAAGGGTAGTTTCTACACCACAGCGTAGAAAATACAGCATACAAAATTAGTTTGAAAAAGAGATTGGCGGGAGTTGCGGGATACATGACATGTATCCCGGACTTCCCGCCAACCTCTTTTTACAAGCTTTTTATTAACTAGCCATGTTAGTTAGTTTGTTAGTTAGTTAGTGGGGGACAAATCTTGCAAGCTTTATTTGACCCACTTCCCAGTATCCGATGGAGTTGAAATTTTGTATACTGGTTTGGTTCAGATGACAATACAATATTAAAGTACAGTCAGCAAAAAAGCTTGTCATAAAAATGAAATTTTTACTAAAAACTTTTTATTAACTAGCCATGTTAGTTAGTTTGTTTGTAAGTTAGTGGGGGACAAACCTTGCAAGCTTAATTTGACCCACTTCCCAGTGTCCGATGGAGCTGAAATTTTGTACACAGGTTTGGTTTAGATGACAATACAATATTAACGTACAGTCAGCAAAAAAGCTTGACATAAAAATGTTTTTTTTTTACTAAAAACTTATTAATACTTACCTACTAATTTTGTAATTCAGTGAACGTTGCTCAAACTGGCCATAGTTTTGATATACGCACAAAGAAAATTATTGTTTGCTTGCTTGCTTGACTTGCATGAATGTAAGATTCAATTTTTATTTTCCTCGTTGATATTAATTTCTCTTTGACACGTTAATTAGCTCAATATTTCCAAATGGAATTAAGTACAAAAAATCTTGTTCAAGTATGAGTGGCCGTTTAAGTATGTACTCAGTAGTTCAGTCAGGATTTATGAATTCCGGAATTAAGTACTGCGCTTCCTTTTTCAGCCATAAATACCAAACGCGATAAATGTTACGTCTTACCCCGTTGTGTATATCTAAATAAAAGATTTTTTAAATGTTTTTGATAAGAAAAACATTACAAAATGTAGGTAATATTGTGCATTTCTATTGTTGTTCACGATTATAATCATCATCATAATTATTAGTAACGTCTATGAAAATAATAATTTCAAACTCTACTACTCTGTGGCCACATGAAATACATACCAATAACGGTATAAACGAGATTTGCTCACAAATTCACACTTGCCGAATACGATCGGTATTCGATTAAAACGGCATCCAGATCCGAAAATTAACGTCAAATGTGACAGTTGACATAGCAAATCTACCGTATTCTGAGGGGATAAGGTTCACATTGGAATTGGAAAGGACGGTTCTGGAATGTTTGCGACTGTATGTGTCTCAAATTCAATTAGCAAACGAGTGTTTGCTTTACCCCTGCTCCATAAATATTAGCTCAAACGTCGACCTGTTTGGGAATGGCCTGCAGTCAACGACCAGACTATCGTAAATGAATGAAATTCAATCAATTTTAACTTAAGAACTTTAATTGAGTTTTAGGTTTCTTTGAAATAAATCGTTAGTTAAGGAATAAAAAAGGTTTTGTTTAGTACATGATTATAATATAACAATAACGTGAAGAAATACATATGTTTTAGTTATCTCGACGTTTTGACTCTTTTTCAAAGATCATCGAATAGCTATCGAGTAAACTATAAAATGTAAATATGTACAGACGAAATGCGTTGTAGACCAATCATAAATGGAATATGTATTGGATTTAGTTTACTTTTAACACGTTCCCTGCGGCAGCACCAAAGCCTAGTTTTACTGACAGTGCTATACCTACGAGTCATATACTTCCCGTATAATGCCGGCCACAGACATAGCACAAACATTTGAATAAATATGTGAAGACTTGGGTTCTGACATGACAAAGTACTGTAGTATTTTATAAAATTTTTGAACAAATGCCCGTGCTACACATGTGTCCAAACATTTGTTCAAATGTTTGTGCTATGTCTGGCGCCGCCCGGCATAAAGAATGCCAACCTTGCGGTATTGCGGGACTTGTATTTTCCCGTATCAGATCCTGCCTTCAAATGTTCTCAAAAGCGTGGATTTTTTTTTAATACTAATCAATTGACTATATCCTTGAATACATGTATACAGTTGCCGTCTCGCCCGGGAATCTACGTAATATTACAGGAGTATCTAATTGACACTTTCCAAATCAGTAATTTTACGGGAAGTTAGTTTCCGTGTCGAATAGAACACATCAAAGCTCTTTCCGTAAATTCGGAAACATGAAAACAGTGTTTCGGCAAAAATTTATGCATTATTAGTGTGCAAACGGTGAATCGAGAACATTCGATTCTTAAAGATTTGCTATTAATATTTAGCTTTTACGTGATATTTTCATTGTTCTTCGTCTTATTCGCGGCTTTGCATAGCACAATGGCAAGATAAGGCACCGCGCGCGCTCCCCTCGGTGTTATACAAGGTAGTGGTTACGACCAAATAGTTCCCGTATCGCACCAAAGGAATACGAATTCACTTCTGTGCATTAAGAACGACAAAATACTTCCCGTAATATTTTTCTTTTGAAATAGATAATTAATGAAGCGCATATATATCGGCAATATTATCTTTCCCTTTCTACCTTTACGGGATCCTAAAAAAATACCCTTGCAAACGGCAAAACAAGGACAACCACCTGCCGCACAGTGCGAGACTCGAATACGACCAAATTCTTGCTGTAACGCAGTGAATGTGTTAAATATCAAAATAATAATATTAACAAAATAATAATTAAATATCAAACATCAAAATAATGATTATGGCCACACAGTTTAGTGCACAATTGAACGCTAATAATGCCGTTATTTGAACGTCAGGCGTCACGCAGGTGAAGCCCTAGCATTACAGCAAAGCCAATCCATACTTCCTACTCCATAGCTAAATCTGCACTTCTAGTAAGGTATGAGTTTGTTAATATGCTAACGTTAACTGCACGTTTGCTTTAAGTAAATGTTTATACTCGTACCTATATGTATACTTAGTTGATATTATTTACTTACCATAATGATCTATCTGTCACAAGACAAGATAGGTATAAACTCAATCGTGAGAGTAACGTTTGCACTAATACAAACTTCCACTCGGCTCTCTGATATTATAATTTGCGAAAGTAGGTTTGTTTGTCTTTGTCTAGACAGACAGACAAAGTAAGAGAGTTACGCCCGCTTACAGAGTTAGTCGTGTTTGTTTGCAGATCTATTCCGTTATACTACCTGCCACATTCTAGTGCTGGAATGGTTTCCATCTCCACTTCTAAACTAATATCATAAGTACTTAATTCAATCTTTTTTTAGGGTTCCGTAGTCAACAAGGAACCCTTATAGTTTCGCCATGTCCGTCTGTCCGTCCGTCCGTCTGACCCCAGTCTAGCTCATAGACTCTTAGTACTAGAAAGCTGTAATTTAGCATGTATATACATATTTATCACGCCAACAAAGTGGTAAAGTAAAATTTTGGAAAAAAAAAATTTTTTAGGTTACCTCCCCTACACGTGAAGTGGGTGTGTAATTTTTTTTTTCTTGTCTACCCCATAGTGTGGGATGTCGTTGGATAGCAATTTCAAAAATATTGTGGGTTTGTAAAGATTGTTTGTTTTTTGATTGAGGCATCCGTTTTTGAACTAGGTATTAAGCTTTAAAGTGCATAATTTTGTTTAGAGTCATGTGTCCCCCTGCCAGCCAAATGGTTGGTCTTGGGTACGTGAAAAAATTCAAGGATAATTATAAGATTACCTACATTATGTGTTTATTCATTCACCAGAAAACAGAAATATTTTTTTTAGTGAGAATAAACAACCCAGATACTTTTGAAACCAATAAACTTTATTATAATGTTCTAGATTCACGATGATCCACGAAAAACAAGAAAAGCGGAAGCAGCTCTTATCTCAACTGTTCGATAGATGGCGTTGCTAGTTTAGAAATGTAGCTAGCGACATCGTCCACGCTAGTTTTTATGGCAGAGGTACCTTTGTGGCCACTTTAAGGATTTTTTCACTTTTAAGCACTAAGTACTAAATGGTCTTAGGTATTTAACATAAACTTATTATACTCAGTATAAATATGTTTATGATATTCAAGACACAAATTATATCTTAAATTAAATAAGTATAGATAATTTATCTATAATTAATTTGGTTTTATTTAATACACGCCAAAACCGGTACAGTGGCCAAAACCGGGGCTTCTGTATGTCGTCCCGATTTGAGAATAATTTTGTCCAAATCCAATTTTGGTCTAGGAGTTTGGAAAGGTATGAACTTTCCAATTTATAATTTCTGTAAGGATCATTAAAACATTGGGTAGTTAGGTACTTATTATTCTTATAATTTTTCAGTTTCAATATTAACTGGTAAACAGTTTTCATATACCTTTGTAATGAGGTAAAAATGAGGGTACATTAAAACAAGCCAAAGTTATAAAAATCACAGTCGTTTATTAATAATAAATACTGGTAATTAGGGTAGGTACAGAGATTTTACCAAAAAACCTTAGCATAATGAAAGGTACTTCAAGGATAATAATATCTAGTAATTAAAATCTAGAAATTTAATTATTAAGTGAGTAGATACGAGTAAAGCGGCATCAAAGTCGCTTATAAATAGCTTGGCCCATAAAAACACAGTTTTTACATAAAACTGAGTCTCATGCAATTTGTTCAATGATTCACATGTATAAAACACATTCATACCCAAATTCAAGGTGTATTAAAAAAACTAAGGTTTTTATTGTTATTCACATTGCTATTCTTTAAATAAAAAAAAATGGTTGTCTGTAAAGTCGGTTTCAGGACGATAGTTTTACGTGATAACAATATGCCGCTGTCCCTCTTCTACTCGGACGCATCGGCCGATGGAGTGGAACGCTCTCGCTTGCACGCGGAACGTGACACTTTTTCGTGCGTGCAGCCGGCGATCATTATCACGTCAAAAAATGTGAAAGTAAACAACCATCAGCCCTGTAGACTAAATTCACGTAATAAAACTCCAACGACATGCAAGCGTTTTGATCGCTGAAGTCAATTTTCGTATTCACGTATCAACCGCACTTTGTTTAAGCGTATTCATGTGCATTAATCGAAGTTCGATCGTTGCCTCCGCGGTATTCACCTACTATTATTATGACTTTATTTTAATTTTTAGATTTTTGCACTCACAATGCAATTTTTAATATAGGAAAATGGAAAATGAAGTATTTAGAAAAAATCGACCCGTCTCACAACTATCCCATCGGAGCTAGTTGTGAGACGGGTCGATTTTTTCGTCAGCGATTAAACGTCAAATTAAAGAACGCTGAGTTGCGGTCTTATCGAGTAATCATTCTATCGAAATGACAGGTGAATACGGTACGGTAAATAAATGATTGTTAGTCAATAGGACGACTTCCAAACCTAAGCGACATTTTGACTAAGTATTAAAAATACGTGAATTAGGCTACTGTAAGTACTGTGCCCGTAGTGTAAGTTTTTATGTCAAAAAACGCAAACTATTTCGATTTCGTATTTATGTCAATTTGTATGAAAACTGTATTAGCGCCTCTAGCGGCGAGTAGCGCGCTTATATAGTTTTCATACAAATTGACATAAATACGGAATCGAAATAGTTTGCGTTTGCTTGACATAAAAACTTACACTAGGGGTACAGAAACCTTCCGCCTGAAAGTTACATGCAGGGATGGTGATATTTTATTATCACAGTTATTCCTTTAAAATTAAACTAGTAAACATTAATTTGTCTCCGAACTTATCTTAAATTTAAAACAAACTTGTCTGCAACTGCTTTCAACACCCTTATTCACAAACCGTCAAAAACCGTTTCCTATAACGGAATGTATGGATTGTCACTGACACCACAGATTACTAAATAGTTACTAGTAACAGATACTGCACTCCGCTAAGCCATTTAAATAAATATCAACTCTAACTGTAACGCAATAAAGTAGAATTCAGCTTGTACGGCGCAAATTACAAACAGCCACTCGTCGCATCTCTTTCTATCGCATATAATCTAGCTCTTTTGCAGACCTAATTTCTATGGGTTTGCACCGCCGGCGGTGAGGGCGAGATTTGCGCGCAAGTACATCGAGTGACAGACGCCTGCTGTGCTAACACCCCCTTCAGTTGCTCTAGCATGCAATACTTGTCGTTTTGGTAGCCGTTATCGTGAATTCGTTCTAGTATTTATTTTGTGTGAAATCTAGAGCAGCGCCTCTTACGGTCGTAGTAGGAGCTGATATTCAATTATTTTTTTTATAATGGCTTCTTCCGTTTTTCACAGAAATTCCGCTTACGTCCCGTAATGAAAGAAACACGGTTTTTGAGAATATGCCCGGTGAGAATCGTAAAGTTTTCAGCCTTGACACCTTTGACCCTGGAGCTGATATTCACTACATATTTGCCAGCAGCAATTTGACACCTTTTGAAGGACGGTAGGATAGTTTACTATTCGATTACCGTAACGATACGGTTGAAGATAAACAGTTGCGAATCAGTGTGCTGATGGGCTTTAAAATTCAGACATAGCAGTGTGTTTTTCCTCTACTATTAAAGGATGATGGGCAAATTTAGCACTTCATTTCGTAGTATGGCAACAAGTACCCAAGTTATTGGAGAACAGAGATATGGATAAGATAAATGCCCTTAGCTTACGTGGTTAGTGCGTGTTGACGCCACAGTCGAAGACATTATGGCACGTATACCCGTATTATATTGAAACATTGAGAATAATTTGGGATTATTTTAATCTGCAACGGCTATAAGACCACGGGTACCCACGCGTCAAATACATGAATAGTACGTTACAGCCGAGTACGGGAAGCTAGCAACGCCAAAAGCTTCCAGAACAAGGCTTGTATACAACTTTTCTCACGAGATGCGAGAAAATACAATTTTTTGTTAACATGGAATGTTAACATTTCAGAGCATGAGTGAGAAAAATGTATTACAAGTCTCAATTCAATTTTTTTATGAAGCCGCTTTTAGGGTGAGACGTCTTCAACGATGAAATTGTAAATGTCGATTAAATTATTAAACATTAAAAATAAGTTATTAGTGAACATGCTCGAGACTCAGTTCCAGTTAAATTCATATCGCTGACTGGTTTTTATTAGCCTTTGAACTAGTAAGGTATTTTTAGTAGCCACTTTCAACGATGGTTGCACCTTACAATATGATAAAGATAAGCCCATACATCTAAAAGTTGGGAGGCAGCCGTGTAACATACTTATTCCAGTCTGGCCCGGTGGCCAAATTTGGATCTAAACCCCTTTTCATACAGCTGACGCTTTTCGGTAATTTTGTATTGCTATTGGCTCGTCCAACTCCGGGACATTATCACTTTTAGGACGATGTAAAGGTATAGCTTTAACAATAGGCATCGCTTAAACGAAAGATGTGTGTTGGACAATTTGTTGTTTGAATGCTGAATTCATAATTAGTCGACAGCAGTTTAAGTTTTCCATGTCGATATTGAGCCCACCCTTCGTATGTGGTTTTTCGTTATTAAACATTGTTTATTGTAGCAAGGGTCCTATGACAGCTCATTCGTGCAAAGCAAAAAGTTCTTAATGCTATTAGAATAAAACTCAAGAAAATCAGCATTATAGTTCCACACTCCTGTCTGTTCCGGTGACAGAGGAGCCACTTGCAATACGAAATTAGCTGTCAAAATAGACTGTCGTATGAAAACTGTTTTAGTTCCAAAGATTATCACCGGAACAGAAAACGTTGTCGCACTGTAGACCCTATTACATATACGAGGGTTACACCATAAAGTTATTATACCTTATGGGTTACACTGAAAGTTTTGCGTAACTAACATTCGAAATTCAAACATGAGCGGCCAGGAGCGCAGAACTTTCAGTGTGCTCTATGTAGATATGAACATGAGGAATTAAGTTTAGAATATTACATTATTGCTACAATATTACATTATTACTGGATGAGAGCAGCCACTGATCGTGCTCGATGGCGTACTCTTGGAGAGGCCTATGTCCAGCAGTGGACGTTAATAGGCTGATGATGATGATGATGATGATTACATTATTCCCCGTTGTTTTTATGTTCAATAGGAGCATCAGGAAATGGGTGTCCCGGTGCTCCTATCAGTAGGAGTAATTAGTAGGAGCACCCGGAAGCACTGTCCTTGTTCAGCAACAACATTTTGCTTTGCAAGAAAATGAGCTGTCATAGGACAAAGGAAAGTATAAACTACTAGGTTGATCGAATGTACTTATCAATGGTTATGAGGAAATTATAGATTTTCAGTGACAGCACGTCCACACATTACAGATCCACACGTTAAACTGCTAGAATTATCCAATGAAAACGCAAATCTCGCTGAGCTTTGCATAATCTATATAGTTTTGATCCTAATTGAGCTTGTTGCTACCAGTCTGGCACTGTTCTAAACAACTATGCTTCATCTGCAGCTATCAGCTAATTCTTTCACAAATTTGCAATAAATTAGGGAAAATTTCTGAATACTAGAAGTGTCAATATCTTGCTTCTTTCGATAAACACGGCTGCATCCCCTCAAAAAGAAACACTACATCTCGTTCATAAAAAAATATAGGAATGATGAGGCCATTCGATAACTTTACAATTATTAATAACTATTATCTAATCCAATCACCCCAACTCGGCTCTATTTGTGCTGAGCACAAATATTATATGTGATGTTTACAAAATATAAATCTATGTAGGTATCTATGATTATAAATAAGTATGAGGCAACATCACATTCACATTCTTCTAATCCCATGTAGCACTTCACAGTTCATTTCATTTACCACAATCATCCCACTACGCTAATTCTAGTTATCGTTATAGTGAGGCGAATCATACGTGGCATGTTGTACGTAGTCATCAGTGGCGAAGGGTACATAAATGCCGATTTCTATCGGGTTCTAAAAAATTCTAAATCCCCACCCCACCGATCCACTATGCAGATCATTCATTATTGCCACCAATTTTTGGACCAGCTTACCTTCGCTATGTTTCGCCCTTTTGACTGATACCTGCACGCGTAGCATGACGAACCCGAGAAGAGTTTTGTCTACCACGAAAGTCTATAATTGACAGCTGAACAATAGATTTGTCTACGATGAAATGTCATTTTTGACGTTTCGATGTAGACAAAACCTTTCTCGAGTTCGTCATGCTACTCGTGCTGGTATTCATTAATTTTTTTACTAGGCGAGTCAGACCTTTGCAACCAGATATGAACAGTTATTTGCTATGCAGATTGTTTTGTATCTACATAAACACAATTCTCTCATATTTAGTCACAACTCGTCAATGGATGAGTTCTATTATATGTCTTAATATCATCTGCTTCCGATTCATTTATTTAACTTCAAACTACTATTAACATTACGATTAGAACAAAGCGTTCAAATTACAATAATTCGATAATTTACGAATCATGAGCTTCAAACGACCATGATTTTTTAGCGAACCGAGAAATCGAGAATTCGGCAAGGGCTAATCTGAATCGTTATAACGACGCTACCGCGAAAAAAGCAGGCTACTAAAAACTAAAACCCCATCGAAGTCAACGAATACCTAAATCGAAGGAACTTAACGTTAAGTCATGGGCCCAATCTCCTATAAAACCTTAAGCTAACTAACCCCTAGAGGTACGTACAAACGATCTAACTCCATCTGCGTCTAAAAAGCTAAGTATTTCGATAGCTATTTTAACATCTGAAGAGGCCGTGTGTCGGCCGTTCGCTCGGGGAACGCCCAAAACGCTGCCCACGTCAGATCATCCTCGGAATCGCAACAAGCTTTGTGCATCTAATCTACTGCATCATCTTTAATTTGAACCTTAGCACTAAGTACGAGATTACTCTTATGAAGACAAAGAAAGCGGACAATGCTCCAACATCGACCCAGAAATTTGCCTGGTCCATTGTCATTTCCTTCAAGAACTTCTCCGGTTTTCTGAAGTGGCAGTAGGCTTCGGAGCACTTTAGTTTTTCTCGTTCGAAGCCGTACACTGAGAGCATCGCTCCTTCGAAGCCGTAACGAACGTAACTGAGGTACGTGAGCCAGCGAAGGTAGCCGGGGATAGCGTTGAAGTTGACGAAGAATCCAGAGAACAAAACTACGGGTATAGTCGTCACTGGGCCTAAGTACACGCCTGTTTCTATCTTCATGGCGGCGCCTATGAGGAGCCCTAAGGACTGTGCCACTAGCGCAGTGAGGATGTTGATGGTGACGAACATGAGCACGCGGTCAGACTGCAGTGGTTGGCCCGTCATGAAGTACACTATCATTACGTACAAGCCGCTGAACACCACCTGGAATTGAAATGCAACAATGATTAGAAATGTGCAAATAAAATGATTGAATGCCTTGGTAAATAGAACTCATATTTTATTATTTGACTAAAACGATCCTTGTCTAGATAGGAATGAACTTTTCGTCAGTAAGTTGACGTCACGATTTCAGAGTACACTATTATGAATGAGACAACATTAGTGAGTTCATTTTACATAATGTTCTACGAATTCTTTTTTTAAATAGTAGTACTAGTTCATAAGTTTCTGATGCCAACTTTTATTTCTTAGCTAGAGTAGATAATTAGTGTAAAAATAAATTATTTCTGTAAACAGGCTACGCATCAAAAAAAACTATTGTTTCTGTCGCTGAACGCGATAGTAAGATGATCCCTTTTTTATTCATAAGCAATCATGAAAGTAATATGGTTCAATTCTTACTTATAAAATAAAATTACCTGAAATGGTAGGTCAGCTATGGTTTTTGCGAAGTAAAATGCTTTCAAGGAATACCAGTAGTTCAGATGCTCCCTCACGAAGACGCTCATTTCTGTTGGGACTGAAACATAAGACGGGTACGTTTAAAAAAATATCAAGGTTTTGAGGAGTACCTATGATTCTGTAAGAGTAAACTGTATCGTACATAACTGAATATTTTGTTTATACATTGTACTAAAGTAACATTTCATTATGTTATTGTCAATACCCAAGATAATAATTCGACACCTGCAAGCAAGAACATTGTAACTCAGTTTTTGGCATAAGATCATATTCTTACTTAGCAAAAAAAGCTGATTTTTTTACACTTCGTATCTAAATTCGTTATAGTTTAAAATCTACATAGCGTAAAAACATCGTAAATGGGGGTCAACTGCAGTTACTATAATTGTATATTTAGTTACATGTATTTTTTTATGCAAACCAATAATAGTTTACTTGACTAAACAACTTGAATAAACTTTACTTGAATAAAATTGTAATACTAGGTACAATCTTGTTTTTAGAAATTATTATTTCACATTAACAAAGCGTTCATCTTATCTTGAACTACAACTTCTTTTCAGAAATAATTGTTTAGTTTTTAACTGGATTTCATCGTAACTTGATGAGATACAATGCCTTTATAGTATAAAATGGGACAAAATATTCGATATCACATTGTAACATGACATACAATTATTTCTTCCGCGATAGTTTGCATGTTTCGTGCACAATTATGTATAGTAAGTACATACTTACAATGTTTTCATTCCCGAACGCCAGTTGCATCGATTTAGTTGCGCGAGCTGGCGAACGGTATTGTGTGATTTCGATTGTTTAACTGTGAAAACATTATTAAACACAGTGTTGACTGTTTAAAATGAGTCGTCTTAGTAAGATAATTGAATTAGCATTATTTGCTATGTATTCATATGCCGCTAAAATTTTCAAGATCAATATTTATCACCACTTCTTTGAAGTTGGCCACTCTCAATCAGAGGGTGACAGTATGCATGCACTTATAGAGCGCAGAAAGAAAAATTAAATTATTTACGTTCCTCAGCAATGGGTGACATTGATCAGATGCGCTAAATGTAATGGTGAACCTTATGTGGTACAAGAAGTTAACCAAGAAATGATATTAGACTTCAAACAGCTTCTGCCTTATTATTGCAATTGGGAACAAGACATAAATAATGTAAGAGTATCATGGAATAAAATTACGCATATCCATTTTAACAGTGACTCGCCAAATATTATTAATTATAATTAATAATTATCAAAATAATTATCAATATGATTCACTCAGTGATTGTGAAATGGCTATAGATCTGCTGCAGCAAAAAGCAATGAGAGAGAAGAGTTACCGAGCATTATTCCAAAGGCGTATAATGCGCCTCTGCCTTTATCGTTAGCCAAGTACAAAGACTTATATAGCCTTTGTAAAAGTAATGCCATTCCAGCAATGTACCATAATTATTACATAGCATTACCGCACATGAGTGCCACAAGGCGAATGAATGATTCATCTGATTCTGATTAAGTAGTAAGTTTTTACTACCCTATTCATAAAAATATTTAAACTAAGTATGTTTAACTTAAACATTGTTTTGTCTCTTTTGCTCAAATTTGAAATGACATTAATAATAATAATAATAATAAACACTTTATTGCACACAAACAAATGAATACAGAAAGAAAACAATCACAAAAAGAGAAGTATACAAAAGGCGGCCTTATTGCTAAGCAGCAATCTCTTCCAGGCAACCTTGAGTGAAAGAATAAATTAAGATCTAAGGACAAAAGGGGAGTCGGTGCGTTTTTAAAAGACAAGTGTAATACTATAAATACTTAAAAAAATAAAATAAATATATGTATACAAAGTATATGAAAGATAAGGTAAGATAGAATTAGGAAATAAAAAGGATAAAAAATAAATAAATAGCTATAAATCAGTGGAAAGGAAATGATTTCGAGCTCTATCGCTAAAGGACCTTAAGGATTGGGCCTTCCTGATATCCTCAGGTAGAGAGTTCCACAAACGGACAGCGTGTACATAAAAGGAATAAGAGATAAAGTCGGTCGAATGTCGTGGAACTTCAAGAGAGAGGTTAGTTGCAGAGCGTAAAGTGCACTGCGAAGAAGAGGAATGAAAGGAGAAACAGGTTTTGAGGTATTGTGGAGAGGTTGGTAAAAAAAGGATGGAGTAGAGGAGCGTAAGAGTGTGTAAGTCTCTGCGCCGGCGAATGGGGAGCCATTTGAGTTTAGAACGGAAATGAGACACGTGGTCAAATTTAAGGAGATTAAAAATGAATCTAATGCAGACATTCTGCAGACGCTCAAGTTTATTAAGCAAATCCTCAGAAATATCAGTGTAACAGACGTCAGCGTAGTCGATGATGGACAACAGGAGAGATTGTGCTAGCATAGTTTTGGTCCCGATTGGTAAGAAATTACGGAGCCGGTTAAGAGAACCGTAAGCAGCAAATATCTTTTTTCTCGTTTCGTCTACATGCGGTCTCCATGTCAAATTCTGGTCGAAAATCACACCAAGATTCTTGACAGTTTTCGAGTACGGTATCACTGTACCATCAAAGGACACCACAGGAAGCTGGTCAAAATCGATCCTTGCGACAAAATAAGGACTGCCAATTATAATGCACTGGGTTTTAATAGGATTCACAACTAAGCCATAATATTTACTCCAGCTGCTAATTCGATCTAAGTCGGAGTTGGTTGCCGCTACTGCTTGTTGAAGCTGAGATAAAGGTGCATGTGTGTAAATTTGTAAATCATCCGCGTAGAGGTGGTAGGAACTGGAAATAGTTTCAGAGATAGTGTTAATAAAAATTGAAAAGAGGAGAGGAGATAGGACGCCACCCTGAGGAACGCCGGCATTGATGTCACAGCACTCAGAGAAGGAATCTCCAGTGCGGATGCGCTGCCGTCGCCCTAGCAGGTAACTTCGAAACCAATCAATTGCAGTAGGAGATATGTAAAGAGAACGTAAGACACCAAGAAGGATGTCAAAATCAACGGAACTGAATGCGTTACTAAAATCAAGTAATGTCAGTATAGTCAGCTGTTGATTTTCCATTCCCTGGCGTATGTCATCCGAGATCTTGATTAATGCTGTTGAAGTGCTATGACCCTTGCGGAAGCCGGACTGATTATTTGAGTAACAAAGACAAAACAATGTTTAAAATTAAACATAGTTTAAATATTTTTATGAATAAGGCAGTAAATGTTTAGGTTAGTGGTTGATTAAAAAGTGAGGTTGAAAAATAAATAAATGATTGCTCAAATAATGTAGGTACTAAATTAGTTTGCATTTTTTAGGAAGTGTGATTGCCTAAACGTAGCAAACTAGGTTCATTACTTTTAATTACTTTTTTTGCAGAATACTTATATTTTTAGCACGGTAGTTGTCAAGGGAGTCGTTCACTTTGTGCAGATGATTATTGCCGGCTTTTTATTTTCCTAACGTAAGGTTATTCAGTTGCATTCATCGTGTTATTTATTTAATTACATGAAAAAATATTATCTCAGATGATGCTTAAATTCATTTAATATCGCTTTAGTAGGTATGTGATTTTGTTCTGGTAAGAAGTTGTATTTGGTTGTGATTTGTCAGTCAGTAAGGCCCGATTTCACCAGTGATATTTAAACGCGATTAACGCTAGACGTGTTTAAAATATAGTTCTATCGCTGTTATCTGTTTGAATGTGACAGAGACAGAACTATGTTTTAAACACATTTAGCGTTAATCACGTTTAAATATCAGTGGTGAAATCGAACCTAAGAATATTAGAGACTGTTAATTAATAAAACTAAATTTCATTTCTAATTGTAACCCTAAAACGCATATTTAAACTATTTAAAAATTGTATCTCAGACATACAATCATTTAATTCAACGAATACAAGAATTTTATACCTTATAAGATTGTATGTCCGAGTTACAATGTCATTTTATAAAGTAAATGTCGAATTTGATTGTAACTCACAAAAATATTGAATAACTCATAAAATATATATATCTATGGCATTATAACAATATATTAGTATAGGTATTTATCACATTTACTTAAATTTACAACATCGATAGCCATTCGGATTAAACCGAAATTGGTACGAATTTTTGAATCTTTGTCGCGCTCTCCTGTAAAATGGCAAAAACTGAGTTACAATGTTCTTGCTTGCAGGTGTCGAATTGACAAGGTTGAAGTCTAGAATTTAGCCTTGTTAGATAAAATTAAAGTAACTAAAACGTTCAGGCAGACTTTTCAGACAGTTAATTGCGGTTTGGATGAACAGTAAACGAGAAATGCTAATTTAGTTACAATAAAGGTATATAGGTATATAGGTAAACAAAATATTTAGATAGATATACGTAACGTAGTTTAATGAGCAATTTTTGAAATAGGTAGATTGTTATTGTTTGCAAATTTACCTTATCATAAAATTATTACTCAAAGTTCAAGATATATTGAGGAATTTGTAATTATTTTTGTATATTTCAAACAAAAATAATAGTAACTTACATGTAAGAATAGTAGGCATCATAGCTGTAAACATAGTAAACATGACAGTGAAGAATATGCATCCAGCGTTGCTCATGACTTTAGCAGCGTCCGAACCGATGTCGTAGTACAAGAAGCCAATCAGCAAGCCCACGATCGTATGCGAATATAGCCTCAAATGCGTTAACGTCTGATCTCTCAATATACTCCGGAAGGTTCTTCTCACTAAGATCGAGAATTGCTTGCATCCTGAAGTGGGGAAGCCTGCCTCGACGGGTTTCTTTGAGAAGCTTTCGCTGGAATCGAGGAGTGATGTGGTGCAAGTTACGGGAACTAAGTTTGTCGCGTTCGGTACGTTCTGTTTCTCAGTATTAGGTGTCGGCTCTGACATGTCTATCACAGTACAGGTAGGTTTATCTGGAACGAGATATGAAATGAAGGTAATTAGTCTCACTAAGTAGGTACAAAGAATAATATTATTTGATTCAAACCAGATAAAGAGGCTTGAAAATGCTTGAAGCCCCAAACGTCGACGTTGGCATAATTATTTATTAACGGTGTGAACCACAAAGGGTCTTTTTCGTTTATAAAAACTTTAATAATTCCTTAAAGCTGAAAATATTGGCTTTTACTAAAATTAAAATTAATTAAAGTTGCGTTAGGCACCTAAAGTCGTAAAATTATAAATAAATCTGACCTCTTTGGTAGCAGTAATGGCTAAAAAAGGCGTTGTTTGGTCATATTAAAACCTTAAACGCATTAAGCGGTCAGTGTATGAACTAAAACTTATTATCTCAAATTCTGCCATGCTTCGGAAAGCAAGTTAAGCCCCTACCAATTCACATTTTCGCTTGGTAAACTATGGGCCCATTCTCCTTATCAAACCATAAGGGAGGCCCCCATCGGGGGCATTAAAATTGCTGACGTGAAAAGTAATGATGACGACTGGACCCGGCCGCAGTTGCCCTTGTTCACCGCCATCACCATCTAGTGGACCTAGTCACTAACATATCCCAACATAACCTAACCAATACTAACTAGAGAACAAGATATATCTATGTATAACACGTACCTATCACAATTTCTAGCGCCTCTGCCTTCTGCGTATTGTTCTTCGTGCTTGCGTTGTTAAAGTTGGCGTTCTGGGGTACCGATGACGTCGATGATGATGATGACGACTGTCCCCGACCACAGTTGCCCTTGTTCACCGCCATCACCAGCTTGTGAACCCAGTCACCATGCTCTCCTGTCGCCACTTCCATAACTGGAATTAAGGTGATGAGTTTTTAAGCATCAATTTGTTCGAGGTATTTTATTATATTTATTTACTAGCGGCCACCCGCGGTCTCACCCGCGTGTTTACCGTTCCCGTGGGAATATCGGGATAAAAAGTATCTTTTGTTTTAATCCAGGCTTTCTAATATCTGTATATTAAATTTCAACCAAATCCGTTGAGTAGTTTTTGCGTGAAAGAGTAACAAACACCCATACATCCATACTCACAAACTTTCGCATTTAGGTATAATGATTATTAGTAGGATTAATTAGTTTTTTACAAACAAAAGTAATAAATTGTAAAAAATGTAAACAAAAGTATAACCTAACAAAACCTAACCTAACCAATACAGTAAAAGGGCCAGCTTATTCTACATTGGTATTTCTACCAGCTGGCCCATGAAAAGAAAGAACACAAAGAAGGGCAGACAATAATATTCTTTAGTCGGTTTTAAGAAACATGTGAAGCGTTCGAAAATTTACCTAGTGGGGTGTAATATTTTTCTTCTATTACTGCTGTTTTTAAATACTTAAATTTATTTGAATGCTCAAGCTTGCATGATACAGTTTCTTAATGAAATTAAAATGGGCTTAGATAATTGGTGTGAATGTAAGAAGTTATTTATTTATTTATTTAATATTAAAAAAAGAAACGTTTAAATCTAAACCACAGAACTAACAGAAAATTAAAAATAACTTTTTTGAAAAATGGAAAATGAAGTATTTAGAAAAAATCGACCCGTCTCACAATCAGCTCCGATGGGACTCGAACCCACGACCTTTCGCTTTCCGGGCGACTGCTCTAACCACTGAGCTACGGATTCGTTACGAGAAGCGTCGAATTAATCCAATACTTCTTACTCGCTGTATAGTCAGCGTTAATAACTTTCTTCTTTATTTTATTAAAGTGGTCTTAAATGTGGCACTTAAAATATGTTCATCAATAGAGCCGAAAATATACTTATCAGCGAATTAAATCTTAATTAAAAATAAGATTTTACTTGACACCCATGATACAATGCCCAATCATTTCAATTGTTTTGAAACAACATACTACAATGACAAAGCAAATGAAGACAAACGGAAACAGAAAGAGATAAAAAAGATGCGCTCAAAGGTCAATATGAATCAAAGAGATTCAACAAGTTCACTAAACAAAGGAACAAACTCAGAGCTTAAATGATTCACCAACTGTAATTTGTTAAATAAAGGATGTGGCTTTCTTACAAAGTCTACGTTGTCGCCACACACAAACGACAGCAACACGCGACAGCCACAAACGCCACTACTTAAAGTTAGAAGCGACTGCAAAGGTAACTAAAGCGCGCGACATATACTTGTGGCCGATACTTTTTCTAACTCATTTGCTTGAGTACCTATTATGTGTCGGCGTTAGTGACTGGTGGCGGCCACAAGGAGCAAGTGGCAACGATTTGTAGCACATGACGACCACCGGCGTCACCGTGTGCGGCGGCAGCAAGTTTATATACTTATAATTATGAAAACTACAGAAAACAGGTCAGTGGCGGCGTTTTGTGTTTGTGTTCGTAGGCTCGTGTGCGGCAATTATTTTCGTTATGATAAAGATAAGATAAAGATAAAAATATTCTTTATTCACTTAGACATAATAAATATGTACTTATGAATCGTCAATATTTTCCTACCACCCATTCAAGACTTTTTTAACTGACAAGAAGAATGGGCGCAAGAAACTTGCCAGCGTTTCTTAGTTAGGTAACGACATTTACAAAAAAAAACATATCGTTACTAATACAACAATTGCTTAGTATAAAAATACATCATATTAAACAGTGATTATGTTATGTGTTACATCATGACCATGCATTGCGGTCATTCAAATAATCGTCTACTTTATAGTATCCTTTGCTCATCAGCGACTCTTTAATGTAACATTTAAATTTATGCAATGGTAGTTCAATTATATGCTGTGGAACTTTATTAAAAAAGGCTATGCTTTTCCCCAGAAATGAGGCTCTGGATTTTTCTAGCCTAAACTTGGGAACGACAAGTTTATCTTTATTTCTTGTGTTAAAGCGATGAATATCGCTCTGCTTTACAAATGTATTATAATACTTTTTCACATAAATTATATTTTCATAGATGTAATGTCCTGCAACAGTTAAAATGTTTATTTCTTTAAATAGATCTCTTAAAGAATCTCTCGATCGGAGGTTGTAAATGGCGCGAATAGCCCTTTTTTGGAGCACGAATATACTTTGGATGTTAGCGGCTGAGCCCCACAACAAAAGGCCGTAGGACATAACACTATGAAAATAACTAAAATAGACTATTCTAGCCGTTTCAATATCGGTTAAGAGCCTTATTTTCTTAACTGCGAATGCAGCCGAACTGAGTCTACTCGCCAAGGCTTCGATATGAGGATCCCATTGTAGTCGCGTATTATGCTTACCATAATCAGCTGGATTGTGGTAACTGGGACAGTGCAAGCCCATCGACGACAGGAACGGCACCAATCCACTAACTCTCCCCTGGTATATACATTGCCCCTCGGCAAGAGTATATAAAAAGTCGAACATCTCGAACAGCCTTGCGGACGGTTGATGGATGGTGCAAATGATAGTTCTGCCGCCTCTGGCTAGAGACTTCAGCAGCGATATACATTGGAAACACGATGAGCTGTCCAACCCTGACGTCGGCTCGTCGAAGAACATCACAGGCGGATTGTTAACTAACTCTAAAGCTATGGACAATCGCTTCTTCTGGCCACCAGACAGATTGATCGTCCTTGTATCACCAGCATCAGCAAGGCTTAACATGTCTAATATCTCGTCAATCACAATTTTTTTGGCAGTGACTGTTATGTCCTTCCCCAGTTTAAGATTCGCTGCTACGTTCATCGCTTCTCTCACCGTCAGGTGGGGTAACAAACAGTCGTCTTGCATTATATAGCATGATAATTTCCTGAACCGTCTCAAATTTCTCTCTTTTCCGTTTATAAGTATCGATCCGCTGACATTTGACGTCCTGAAATCAGATAAAATACCTGTTATATTATGTCTGCTGAGTGCTGACACGGAACCGATTTTCACATTATATTAAGGCGCTACTCGGAAAAAGTATGGACTTTTTGATTTAATACTATAGGATGGTTATAGTTGTTACAAATCTGGTATTAAGATATATATTTCTTCATACCTTTATCTAGAATCGTATAGTTTCAAAAACACGATTTTATGATTTTGTCTCGACACTTTTTCTTTTCAAGATTATTCGTAAATGGGGTTACTTACACTATTGAAAATTGGTTTAGTTAGTGGACACCAATAATATCTAGGATCGTATAGAAGCATTTTTTTTAAATCGCTGTAGTTTTTTAATACGAAGTGATTTTGTGTTTTTTTAGCCGAATCTGCAAAATCGGTCTCGCTCCCGCGCGCCTCTTTTTCTCATTGCTATCTCGCTTCAGCATATTTTTTCCGAGTATCGCCTTAATACATTATATTAAAGGAGAACGAGCATTGCGTTGAAGAGCCCGTGGTGCAGTAGTTAGCGCGCTCGGCCTGCAATCGTTGAAGTTAAGCAACTTTCGCAATGGTCCGTCACGGGATGGGTGACCAAAAATCTTAGAAAATTATCTCTAGCTCCTCCTTGATTCGTAAGGCACATTAAGCCGTTGGTCCCGGCTGCATTTGCAGTCGTTAATACCCATCAATCATTGGGTCCGCGTGGTGGGTCATGCATGGCCCATTCTCGTTATCCATCCATAACGAACGCCTGTGCCCCAGCAGTGGGGACATTAAATGGCTGATGATGCTGACTAAGAATCGCGTGTTCAAACAAATCCTATTGAAAAATAAATCTAAACATTTTGATGATACTCACTTGTAACCAGCTAGTAAGTTCATTAGAGTACTTTTTCCGGCGCCAGATGGTCCCATTATGGCAGTTAGTTCTCCCGATCGGAAGGTGCCGTTAATACATTTCAAGAGAGCTTTGTACCCTCTCCTCCTGCCTTCGCTGACTGAGTAGGAGAGATCCGTAAACTCGATATCCACTGGTGGTCTTTTGGGGAGGTGAGTGAGTGCTGCCATCGGCTTCTTCTGGTCTCCATATCCATTTGGGATTTTGGGCACCAGACCCGTCATAGCTGGCGTGCCAGCTGCGCCGTTGCACAAGTTCAGTTGTGAACCCCTGAAACAATTTTGTATGTCTATTAAATATCTTCATAAGCCAAGACGTAATTAAATATGATTAAACAAGTTGTCATGAATGAAATGTTTCCCGTTGGTATCGTTGTCATTGTTACCGAGGAAGACTATTTGTTTCATTTTCTTATTCAGGATTTTGTGTCTACTCTTAGAATGGGTAACAACCATGAATAAATATGTGGCAATGATAAGACTATGACTATGAATAAATATACAGGGTTATTTGTAAAATACCAGCTTCCTCGCAGATTACTAACATCATGAACAAAAACGACTTTCCATAGAAATGTTCAAAGAGCTGATTTTCGATTTTTTCGTCCTTTTCAGAAGGTCGTATAACTAATAAACGTTGTATAAACTTAAGACTAATAGAAGCTTCATCTATGTTTAACGAGAGCTTGTGCAATTAGGTATGCATCTCATCAAAACCTCGCTTCAACAGCTTGAAGCTTAATTAGAGACAATGTAGCATGCAGAATGTTATGTCTCCAATTTGTGGGGTAGGTACAGCTCCTTGGAACGAAGCCAACGAGGGGCGAGTTACGAAACACAATGGTACGCTCGGCTGTTTACTTATCAGATGAATATCTGAAGTCGGCTGTAGTAAATATTTTAGATCTATGAGGGCAAGGGCTGGATAAATCCTTCTATTAAACACGTGAAAAGGTAAGAAAGGATCATTATGTTATGAAGAATAGTCTACAACATGTCTGAATGCACTGTTAATATTTTTTATAAATCTTCATTAAGGCCTTTCTTTTTTGTATGATGTAAGCACTTTATTTATCAAGCTTTCAAAGCTTCCCAACATCAATTTTACGAATGTGTTCTGATTTGTTACAAGAAATATTTCGTTCGCTGGACCATTTTCCAGAGTCAAGGCTCTGAAAATCTTAAGATAAACTACTGATCAAAATCCACTAAAGACATTTTTCATTCGCTGAAGACTAATTTTGTGCCTTTTTGCAAAGCGACAAGGAAACGAGGCAGTTCAAAGCTTTTTATGTAATCATATTGAGTGAAAAATCAATAACAGTAACATTGAAAGGGAGCGAAATACTTAATAGCGAAATACTTATAATTTCCTGTTTATAAGATTGGTGACTTCGTTCTTTTTTCCAGTCCCATCAGAACTAATTGTGAGGGAGCGGATAATAAATCGAATTATAAATGTTGGATTGTGAATGCAAAAAGAGTAAAAATAACGAAACGAATTCTTCTGCTTAGTATTATGTTTTAGACTTAGTGTAATAGTAGTACTTATAATCTTCAGCTATACAAGATGGGTTATTTTGACTAATTAAACAAACCTAAACGTAGTACCGTGTAGTGCCGGCACATGAAAAGAATAGCACTACCCCCTCTCTTCCCGTGGGTGTCGTAAGAGCCGACAGAGGGAAAACTGCCAAAGGAGATGGACAGCAGCGTCTCCATTTAACAGCAGGCCATACTGCGATCGCCAACCCGCCTGCCAAGCGTGGCGATTATGGCAAAACCCCCCCTAAATGGTAACACAAACAAAAAGTCGGCCCCCAGTCCCCGGCGGCCCCGCTATTCCTAGCTACGGTAGCGGCTATGGTAACGGCGGGGTAGGGGGTGCTAAGAATCCCCGGGTAGGCTCCGGCTACCAACACCGACGACTTGACCTGGCAACCTACAACACGCGCACGTTGAGGCTCGACGAGAAGCTTATAGAGTTGGAAGAGGCAATTAGTAAGTTACATTGGGATATCATTGGGTTATCTGAAGTCCGAAGAGAGGGGGAGGACTCGATTACCCTTCAATCCGGTAACTTACTATACCACCGGGAGGGCGACCAACAGTCCCAAGGTGGTGTCGGGTTCATCGTCCATAAATCCCTTGTCAACAACGTGATCACCATCGGAAGTGTTTCGAGCAGGGTAGCGTACCTGATACTCAGAATATCGGAACGATATTCGCTGAATGTTATCCAGGTCTACGCTCCGACCTCGAAACACGACGATGTCGAAGTGGAGGCTATGTATGAGGAGATCTCTAAAGCCATGCATAGCTATAAAACCCACTACACGGTTGTGATGGGGGATTTTAATGCTAAGTTGGGGCAACGTTGCGGTGATGAGTTGAGAGTGGGGCAATTTGGATTTGGGCAACGGAACGAAAGGGGCCAGATGCTGGCAGACTTCATGGAGAGAGAGAACCTCTACATGATGAACTCCTTCTTTAAGAAGCCCGTAAGCCGCAAATGGACCTGGATTAGTCCGGACGGTAAAGTCAAAAACGAGATAGATTTTATTATGTCAACGAGAAAGCAAATATTTAATGATGTCGTTGTGATCAACGCTGTAAAGACGGGAAGCGATCACTGCATGCTTAGAGGCACATTGAATATCAACGTCAAGCTGGAAAGATCTCGACTAATAAAATCTACGCTCCGACCAATACCGGCTCAAATTCAAAACCCCGAGTGCTTTCAGCTCGAGCTCCAAAACCGCTTCGAAGCCCTTGAGAACAGCATCGATGTGGACGATCTATACAACATGGTGGTGGATACTGTCCGCGCGGTAGGGTCCAAGCACTACAAAACCCACCGTCCTAAATTAAAGAAACTCTCCAGCCACACTATCCGACTCATGGATCAGAGAAACGAAATGAAACTACAGAACTCAGCGGATGCCCTTCGTTATCGACAGCTAAATAGGCAGATCTCCAAGTCCTTGACAAGTGACCTTCGCCAATTTAATACCGAGCGTATTAAAGAGGCCATTGAGCGGAACAAAGGCTCCAAAGTGTTCGCTAGAGATCTGGCTATAGGGCAAAGTCAATTGACGAGGCTGCAAGCTGAAGACGGTAGTATCATTTCATCAACACCTGAAATCCTGAGGGAGATCGAGAGTTTCTATGGACAGTTGTACTCCACGCAAACACCTGTTGAAAGTAAGGCTACAGAACCTAGAGCCAAGCTTACCCGACACTATACCGAAGATATCCCGGACGTCAGCCTGTACGAGATTAGAATGGCTCTCAAGCAGCTCAAAAACAACAAGGCGGCGGGTGATGACGGAATCACAACAGAACTTCTGAGAGCGGGCGGTAAGCCGATACTTAAGGTCCTCCAGAAGCTCTTCAACTCTGTCATCCTCGAGGGCAAAACACCAAAGGCATGGGGCAGAAGCGATGTGATGCTGTTCTTCAAGAAGGGTGATAAGACTCTCTTGAAAAACTACCGACCCATCTCGCTTCTGAGCCATATCTACAAGTTGTTTTCGAGAGTCATTACGAATCGTCTCGCTCGCAGGTTTGACGACTTCCAACCTCCCGAACAAGCCGGGTTCCGAAAAGGTTATAGTACCATAGACCACATTTATACGCTGCGACAAGTTATACAGAAGACCGAAGAGTATAACTTGCCACTATGCTTGGCGTTCGTGGACTATGAGAAAGCCTTTGATTCGATCGAGACCTGGGCAGTGCTGCAGTCCCTCCAGAGGTGCCAAATAGACTACAGGTACATCGAGGTGCTGAGGTACTTATACCAAAACGCCACCATGTCGGTCCGATTACAGAACCAGAGCTCTAATCCTATCCAACTACAGCGAGGTGTGAGACAGGGAGACGTCATTTCTCCGAAACTGTTCACAGCTGCGTTGGAGGATATTTTTAAGCTACTGGACTAGAAAGGATTCGGCATTAACATCAATGGCGAGTACCTAACACACCTGCGGTTTGCCGATGACGTAGTTCTCATGGCTGAGACCTTGGAAGACCTGAACACAATGCTCGAAGATCTCAGCAATGCTTCCCAAAGAGTGGGTCTGAAGATGAACATGGATAAGACGAAAATCATGTCCAATGCCCATGTTGCATCCGCTCCAGTTAATGTTGGGAACATTACACTCGAAGTTGTTGACCACTATGTCTACCTGGGACAGACAATCCAATTAGGTAAGTCCAACTTTGAGAAAGAGATCTCTCGTCGAATCCAGCTCGGATGGGCAGCGTTTGGGAAGCTCCGGCATATATTTGCGTCCAAAATTCCTCAATGTCTCAAGACTAAGGTCTTTGACCAGTGTGTGTTGCCAGTTATGACTTATGGAAGCGAGACGTGGTCTTTTACTATGGGTCTCATAAGAAGGCTCAAGGTCACCCAGCGAGCAATGGAGAGAGCGATGCTTGGTATTTCCCTGCTCGATCGAATCAGAAATGATGAGATCCGCAGGAGAACTAAAACGACCGACATCGCTCGAAGGATTGCTCAGTTGAAGTGGCAGTGGGCGGGACACATAGCGCGGAGAACCGATGGCCGTTGGGGCGGAAAGGTTCTCGAATGGCGACCGCGAACCGGACGACGTTCCGTGGGCAGGCCCCCTACAAGGTGGACCGACGATCTGGTCAAGGTCGCGGGAAGCCGCTGGATGCGGGCAGCGCAGGACCGATCGTTGTGGAGATCCTTGGGGGAGGCCTATGCCCAGCAGTGGGCGTCGTACGGCTGAAATGATGATGATGATGATGAAACGTAGTACCTACTATTAGTTATTCTGTGCCTGAACTACAAAACTAAGTTGACATTAAAAAGAACAAAAATTCACAGTAAGTTAACAAATAATTGGAGTACACTTTGAATTTTGTATCTTTGTTAATGTATTAGTAAGTATAGATACGTTCCTTCTATCCTCACAAAATCTTTGCATTATTAACTGTTAAAACAACAATCTAACAAATCCCAAAGGCAAACGCTCCTTCCAAGCCATTAAAATTCAAGTTGATATTTGCCCAGATACCTACTTCGAGAAAACTAGAACAATTCACAAGTAAATTTCACAAGACCTTTTTACTTCCAAGGTCTTCAAGAAGTTCCAAACAACAAAACTTAATAAAAACCGAGACCTAAAACTTCTTGCTGGAATATTGTAAGAGCTTAATGTTAAAGACTTAAAAGCAGCAAAATCAATACTGGATATTTCTGAAGATGGTAAATCAAATAAGTTCTCTGATAAAACTGACAAATTTCGTGTGCCCATTCTTCTTTACCCAAGTTAAAGAAGTTTTGAATGAGTGGTGGAAAATATGGAAAAAGAGTTACAAATTTTGGGATTAACTTTATCAGGCAGATCGGGGTGGCTCAAATTTTAAACTTGTTGCCTAGCTATATCTTGTATGACAATATTTTTAGTAAGGTATATATATACTAGTATTTTTAACAATTTACACACAAAAGAACATGCAAGCTTCTTAAAAATATTTTTATATAATATCCGCATATCATTATTTATCTCTGTGCATTGGGTAACTCCTCAAACTTCCTTGAAGTCCCATTTGGAGCAAACCTTGCAAGATGCATCCTCTTTCCACTTAACTACGTCTTCAGTGACCTTATCGGGTATGATACTGCTGCCATTCTCGTCGCGAAGTCGTTACATAAAAGAGTCTTATTTCAATTTAACGATGTTAAAACTAGTTTACGTGACTGTCACATGAGGGGTTTATATTTATTTATTTTGTGTTTATACTTACTACTGGGTGGCGCAAAAGTACTGGCACTATTTGGTTCAGCTACAACTTTTTTTCTAAATTAGAAAACTAGAACTAGTTTTCTATACATATATGTAGGTATATGTATGCCATTAAATTTCGTCTCATTAGGATTTGAAGATGTTTTCTCTTAAATGGTGACCTCCAGAGTTGATGCACATTTGAGCCCTATTTATGACATTTTCCACAACTTGCCGTAACACTTCCTGCAATATGAACCTTTTCTAAATCTTTTTAGGGCTGCTAGAATCTGTAGCTTATTCACTAGGTAGGTATATGTATACCAATTTCATCAAATCTTTTTAGTAGTTTAGGCTGTTTCTTGCGCATTTATAACATTAGTTATGGATTTTACAAACACCACTAATGCAGAGTTTACACGGGCTTAGTACTTGTCATTTAGTAGCTTGTCTTGATTGCTACTCGCACTGGCAGTCTCATTAATACTAAACTTATTCAACCTGTTTACACGGTGGGTAAAAGTACTAAGCATTAGGTACTAAGCCCGTGTAGACCTAACTCTGCTTAAGGCCTATTTCAGTCGCAGTTTCATACAGGTCGTTGACTGCTCGATCGATCCAGACGCTTTTTGTTTGCTTCCTAGAACCATCTAGAACCGACTCAATTTAATAGTTATGACACCATTGCGGAGAATGATCGTAGCAAAATGATGTTTCAATTACAGGCGCAAATAGTTCTGAGACGGGCGCATTCCATTGTGTGTGGGGTTCTTTTATGTTGTTTTGTGACTTAATCATATACCTAATTTGATGTTGGTTACCGGTTACAGTTAAAATAAGAATGTCTAATACGTAAAATTATTGCAATTCAAAGATTAACTTATACCTATGAATTGTATTGTCGATCGATGCTCTCAATAACAGTTTATGTGTTTTCATTTTTAATTTAGAAGAGGTAACCATCACAAGCTTAAAAGCGTTTAGTTCCTAAATCAGGTGTGTAAGCATTTATTGTCATTAATTAACGCAGTTTATTATTCAATTGTGCTAAATCAAGTAATTAATTACCTTCCTAATTTTGTCTTGATTTGATTGTAATGTGTGTGTGTGTGTGTAGTCCCTATATGCACCACATCTCACGCCATGTACATAATGTAAGCGGTTCAGGGTGCATACCATCAACTTTAAGACAGCGATTCAAAAATAGCGCGATGCAGAATAGGTTCCTAAAATGAATTGCTTTCTCTCGTACCATGACCTTCTAAAAACTGGATCGCAAATGAATTGCTAAATGTGAATGAACGAACGATTTGTGTCCTTATTTCTTCTACCCGTCTCTTTCACTCGATTCTGTCATGCCCAGAGAGTAAGAGGGGCGGGTATAACCTGCAGGTGTCATGGTAAATCGACCGGGTTATAAGTCAAATAAGAGTTTTTGACAGCTTAGCGGCTGTGAAATGTCATTGAATGATCACTGAATTGCTGTCATTGATATTAAGCTGTCGTGGTACGAATAAGCGAAGCAGATCTGTTTAGGTCCTAAACAAAACCGCAATAAGAGTTGATGGTAGGCACCCAGGACGAGTAACTACGATTATTGCAATGGCTTATACATTAACTAGCGAGAGATATAGGAACTACACTCACTACACGATAAATGTCGTAAAATTGACGATACAATATGAAATGGAAGACAAAACTAACCGCAGCACGTAGACAAACCTTATATCAAGTCAAGTTGTCAATATTTTGATACTTTCTATTATAATACTGGCGAAGATAAGAGGATTGTACGTGCCAATTAGGCTGAAATTTTCGTCCTTGACGTTATATGGCAAACAGAAAACACCATTAGTACACACTTTGTTATATTGGTCAACATGGTAACTGAATTAGATATGTTTACGACTCATTCCCATTAAAACTTGTGAAAAGCTTAATTATGCTCATTTGTTTTACAAACAAATTTCTTTCTTTCTTTCTTACCAATTGGTAAGGTTGGCTGCAAGCACAACCTGCACTAATGAGGGGGATGTGGAGATGGAGAGCCTGGCAGTTGTACTGACCACGCCTTCTGAGCTAGGGGTCATGGGTTCGACCCCCAGCCGTGACAAACATTGGGTACTGACCACGCCTTCTGAGCTAGGGGTCATGGGTTCGACCCCCAGCCGGGACAAACATTGGGTACTGACCACGCCTTCTGATCTAGGGGTCATGGGTTCGACCCCCAGCCGTGACAAACATTGGGTACTGATCACGCCTTCTGAGCTAGGGGTCATGGGTTCGACCCCCAGCCGTGACAAACATTGGGTACTGATCACGCCTTCTGAGCTAGGGGTCATGGGTTCGACCCCCAGCCGGGACAAACATTGGTGTGATAAAATTTTTGTGTTTGTTCCGTAACTGGGTGTTGCTGTCTTATTACGGTTTTTTTTATTACCATCGTTGCCGTAACGCAAAGGCTGTTTGATAAGCCGCGGACAGAAGGCTAGTAACTAAATAAAAATAAGTTAGAACGGCTGCGTAACTATTTTGTTAAAGTTGTAGTCATTCAATATTTACCTTTGTTCTCTTTGAAACGTCGTACTTCCTTCCATACTTTATGCTTGGTAATCGGATTAGGAAAGACGGATTGAATCTGTATAAAGCATTTTAATATTCAAACAGAGAAAAACCTGAATTCCTCGCAAATTTTCAGGTAGCGATGTGAAATAGGTAGATTGTTCTTGTAAATTGTTTATTAGAAATTCCATTTTGATAGAATTTAAGCAAACAATATTGGTACAGGCTATTTTGATGATTATTTAAATATCAAGCATTAAAGAAATTAGTGAACGTGTAAATAAAATATGGATGTGTGTGTGTGTGTGTGTGTGTGTGTGTGTGTGTGTGTGTATTTGTGTGTGCCTGCATGTGTGTGTTGTGGGCGATTTTGTGCTGTCTAGGATATGTCGTATGTGTATATGTATGTCTTGGTGTATTACAATATAACTAAACTATATAATATCAGTTAATTTCTTAAGATTTGGCTAAAACGGAATTAATTATATGATTTTTTTACTCGTACTTACTTCTTCTAGTGCAGTGAATCCTGAAAAGAAAACCTAATGAGATTGCCAACTCAGTAAAAAATTACATTTTGTGCAATTTCAGCGGGTGCTCTCCAAATCGTGTTAATAATTAAACAGCCAGCAATTTGTTTTCTCCAACCAAGAATAGGCTTTATATTGAGTCGAATTGTAAAATATCAGTCTCTGATCATAAAATGAAACATACTTAGATTTTAAATTAGTTTTATGCATTCACAATGCAATTTTTGTAAGTATAGTATATCCCGCCTGAAAGCTAGTTATAGGGCTCGTGGTTTTATTACTATCACAATTTTCCTATAAGTACTATGAAAAATACTAATAAGAAGTTAGGTAGGTACTCTTGAGCAGTTAGAGCAGTCGCCCGGATAGCGAAAGGTCGTGGGTTCGAGTCCCATCGGAGCTGGTTGTGAGACGGGTCGATTTTTCTAAATACTTCATTTTCCATTTTTCAACCATAAAAATTGCATTGTGAATGCAAAAAAGTAAAAATTTAAATACGGTACTCTTGATTTTTACTTACTTATTAAATGGTAAGGTAAAGGTGACCTTAAAGCGCATTACGAATATCATTTTGGGGAAAAACTTTACACGCGTAATAAATCGTAAAAAACTTAAGAGGTGTTTTGCCTAATGTCTGAAATGCTTTTTTGTATCTATGAGTATTTTTAGACAGTAACTACTGCTATTTTTAAAACTCACGTTTTATGATTGGAACAAGAACTACTACTTACATCGCAACTTAATGTCAAGGTTATTTTAATACTAGAAAAGTTTTAGAATAAACTCATAAAGAGATACTGAGATACTTAGAACAGCGATTAGTGATAATAAACAAAATTGTTTGTCATAAATACTGAAAGAATTCAGTATGTACTAAAAACTGCTTTTCTTCAAGTCACAATTTCAAAAAAACCTTTTCACCTATGACTATACATGTATGCCAATGACATTGAGTGTTACTAAGAATATAATTAAAATTACTTATTTATGTAGAATTAAGAATTACGGCAAATTGTTTATTATTATTTTAAGTTGTGGGTTTTTAGAATTTCATCATCTTTGCAATGACCACGGGGGGTTTAAGTAGATATGTAGATAATTATAGTGTTTTATTTCTTGGCTTGTAATGATAATAATAATACTTAGTTTCGAACAAAACTACCACACACTTATTCATGACATTATAGATCCACCACTGTTAAAAAGTTCCGCAATTTGGCATTTTGTTAAAATTTAACCCTAATACGTTGAAGTTATATAAAGTTTCTTTGTAATTATAGGTTTACGCATACTACAGACTTTTTATTCCAATGGAGACCTCGCAAAGCAACCTTAATTTCTAAACAACAAAGTTCAAAAGCGTGGGTACTTTACTGTGGAAAAATTCTCAGATCAGCGTAAGCCCTTTACAGAGTAAATTATTCCATGGGCTTACAGAAAAGCAAGGCGAAGTATATAAGTGCTCTGTTGTTCCAAAAATGGCCTGGTAATAATACTACTATTGTGGCGTGACAAAAAGAAATTATGTCAATGACCATGAGCAAGGCTATTTGAAGAAGAATGATTCGATTGATTTATTTCTACGATTGGTTTAGCAAGTTGACCGATTATATTATTTATACCATTACAATTAGTACGATTGGGCTCACGATAATGCTATACTTTAGAGAAGGTACCTAAGAAATAAAATGAAATAAAATCGTAGGAAACATAATATAGGTAGGTATAACTATAATTCAAATAATATTTAATTTTTTACATTCACAATGCAATATTTATCATTGAAAATGAAGTATTAAAAAAATCGACCCGTCTCACAACTAACTCCGATGCTCAGCATCGGTCGGATAGATCGGCTTAGATAGCTTTTTTTGCAATACTTCATTTTAAATTACTAGCTAATAGTTTTTATTTCTTCTTCGTAAAAGTGTCCAATAGCTTTTATTCGACGCTTTGAGTCATCAGCTACTCATAAATGTAACTTCAGTCGGCCTAAGTATGAAAATCTGTTTGGGAGAGCGATAACAAGCGCTTTAGTGCTTTGTTGACATAAAAAATAGCCCATTAAAAAAAACATTGACATTCCAGAGGTTAATGTAGCTGTTCCTTACCCCATTAACTGGCCATTGTTGAGCTGCTCTGAGCATGGCGGGGACTTGACCTGGGAGAAAAGGACCTTGTCGGTTATCTCTCCGCGGCTGCCGCGCCCCATCAGCGGCAGGTGGATCTGGGTGCCCTTGGACTCCATCTTCAGGCCGGGTGTCATCGCGCCACTACCATCGTGTGATAGAAGACCCTGGAGACAAAATAAAATATGTTCTCGTTAAAGTCTAATTGCAAGATTGTATTTAACGCCTTAAAAAAATCAATATTTTTTTTTCTATCTGGAAAAATACAATTTTGTTTGAATTACTAGGTAAGTATAAAAAAACAATATTAATATACAAGGTGTCCCGAGAAATGCGGATCAAATCGGATAGGGATATAGTAGAGGTTAATATCGAACTTTTTATCCCTATCAATGTAGTTGTGTTAGTTAGTTCCCATTCCTAATAGTTCGAAAGTTATTACAAATTTTAGTATAAATACTATTTGTCATAACAGAACTTTTAACTGCTACAACTATTTCGATAGAGATAAAAAGTTCGGAAATGACCTCTACTACATCCCTATTCGATTTGATCCACATTTCGCAGGACATCCTGTGTAAGTATAATATTAAAAGCTCAACTTGATCGATGCCATATTGCCATCAGTTTGCAGTTTACGGCAATAAATGACTCAGGAAGGAAGTTCAAAATGAAGTCAGAAGTATTCTTGTTTATTTCAAATAGACCCAAAATGTAAGTGCTACTTATCAAATTTTCCAACGTAACATTTAAAGTTTTAGCACTTAATGGGTAAGTACTAACAAATTATCTAATACACCTGTTTATTAACACAAATCTATTAGTTATCATAATATGTCTCCAACCACAACTATCTACGACACAATCGTTACAATTACGTTAAAGAACTAAATTATTAACCTCTCTTCCTACTGGCACGAATTATTTTTAAAGAATTTGCTAAAGGCCTATCAAATGTACAGTCTTTATTTCGCATGTAATATTAATGACGGCTAGCCAATTGTGACGTGACGTGAGTAGCTGTAAAGAGCTGTTTACACCTGTATACACGTATACATTATGCCTAGTCGATATTATGAACTACTTGTGAAAATTCACACCTGATTGTGAATGTGGGAGAATAGAACAGCTGTTAGGAAAAGCATACTAATTAATGTATGTACGTCAGTCAGAAACCGTTTCAAATGATGGAAGAATGTTAGTAAAAAATATTGTTAGGCATTTTTACTATCAGCAATGTTACTATCTTAGCAAATATCTGTTAAAATCAATTGATTGCAAGATAACAATCAAACAAACCTTTTTGTTGTAACTATTTCCTACTATAATATTATAAATGTGAAAGTTTAGATGTTTGGATATTTGTTACTCAATCACGCCAAAACGGCTGAACAGATTTGGCTGAAATTTGGGACACATATACTTTGTAGCCTGGAGAGGAACATACGCTACTCTTTATCCCGGAAAAATTTCACGTTCCGACGGGATAACGACGTTTAGTCCACGCGGGCGAAGCCGCGGGCGGAAAACTAGTATTAAATAAACCAAAGTTAAAATTCAGGAAATAACCTTATTTTAACTATCGTAACCACTAATAAATTACCGAATAATCTTATTACTTCTGAGATTTGCGTGAACAATTAACACAATGAGTTACTACATTATGTTTCATTTTATATTTTGTTTTACAAAGATTGGCCTCTGGTTTTCCAGAAGTTTCAGCATCTGTACGAAGGAAAAAATAAACAAAGCGAAACGCTTTTTATTCCGAGTAGAATTTTAATATTTATCTTGCTATGCTTCAGACTTCGTCCGCGCTAAATCAAATGTGTGAATTTTGTGCAATGTCTGACCGTGAGTTCTTTAAAATAGTACCTACCTGAAATAATTTTCTGTGTCAAACTGGACACAGAAAAACCGGATCGAGCTACACGAATCCTACTAGTCCTACTATCCTACTAATACTACAAATGTGAAAGTTTAGATGTTTGTATGTTTGTTACTCAATCACACCAAAACGGCTAAACGGGTTTGGCTGAAATTTGGGACACAGATACTTTGTAGCCTGGGGAGGAACATAGGCTACTTTTTATCCCGGAAATATATCACATTCAAAATATCATGGTGTAGCATGAAAAACTATCGTTATGCTAATCGAATAGTAAATTATACCGTCCTTCAAAAGCTGTCAAAATGCTACTGTCAAAATTGTATTGAATTTCAGTTCCTTATACGACCGAAAAAGGCGCTGCTCTGGTTTACATACAAAATATTACGATCACAAATAGCGGTTACCATAACGACAGTTTTTAGTCTAGGGCGACTCTTTGCTTTAGTTATATTTCAACTGCAGTCAGGCGTCCGTCACTCACTCAAGGACCCGAGATAAGTGCCTGCCTACCGCTTTGGGTATATCTCAGGATACAATTCAATACAATTTACAGCGGACTGCCCGCCCGTGCCCGATAGAGTATATGCGATAGAATGAGATGCAACGTCTAGCCGTTCGTAATTAGAGCCTTACAAGCTGAATTCAACTTTATCGTGTTGAAGTTAGAGTTGCTATTTGTTTAAATGGTCTCGCAGAGTGCAGCTTCTGTTACTTTTATTTATTCTGTGCTTCAGTATCAAACCGACATAATATATAAACTTCAACGTGCTTAATCTAAACTAGGAGCTTGTTAATAGTGATGAAAATGTAACATGAGTGCCTGTAAACACCATATCACATTGTGGGCACACCCTTGTTGTAACAATAGTCGATTGACGTCACTGAGTATATTAACATCTAATGAATAGCCTCTTCCGTTATACAAGTTCACATGGAAATGTATTATTAACATCATTCACTTTTTTTATTTCAGTATTGAACCAGTTTTAGGGTAGCTAATATAACAGTTATAACTATGAATAATCAAACACCAAAATATTCCAGTGCTTATAACTTTATTTAGATGTAAAAAAGACGAAACGTATTTCCACAAAGTTAAATTAACTTATTGAACACTAAAACGTTGGTCCATCAAAACATGAAAAACATTTCCTCAGTGCATGTTTAAAAGTTAGGACACGTATTTTTTACGTTTTCTCGGAAGCTCTTTTTAAGGACAGGTTTAGTAAACATTTTATTATGATCAGCAGCTTTCCGTTCAAACAGTTTTCTAGATCTTCAAACAGACATTCAGTCTCTTGGATTAATTTTATCGCCAAATTGTATACAATTAGCATATTTACTAATCAATAATAGTTATGAGTGTATTAAATATAGTTTTTATTGCATTGCATTTTTGAACCTTGTTGACTAAGGAACCCTAAAACCGATTTCTAAAAATAACCTCTTCCAATCCACATTCAATTATTCAGCCCGAAAATTCACGAATCTTTAAAGAGAGGCAACTTTTTCCTTTTTTCGTACGAAAACACGCAGATTACATAATACTAGAGGGTGACTAGAGATCTTTAGGACAGATTCAATCAAGGCATAATTTTAGATTTTTGAAAATTAAACCGACTTCATAAAGTACCTGTCTGTCTACTGAAAAGGATTAAATAATATCTTTATAGTTTTACCTTTTTGAAATCGATGTTACCTTTTTCTGGCTTTTTTTGCTCCTGGCTAGCACCGTACTTAGTACTTTAAAGATATGTTTTTTTTCTTTTCAGTTGACAAGACTCTTTGAAGACTATTTATTTATTTATTTTTTAAATAACTTTTTATATTTTTAATTTTTAGTAGGTAGAAATTAACTATATAATTAACCAGTATATATTAACTACTCTCTCTATAATGCAATTCAACCAGAGGATGTTTAATTAAAATTAAATGTTCAGGTTTCCTAAATGCCAGTTTCAAAGTTTTATTCCGACAAACCCTATAAGGAGTTTTTTGTTGAATTGAATAGAGTACCTTAAAACAATATCTTCAAATAATCTCTTAGCAATAAACCATTTGCTCGGCTCAAAATTCTAAGTACGTTTTCTTTTTACAGTCCGGAAACACGCAAATTAAGATTACACATTACTGAGATCGATTTGACCGTTTCAGGTATTACTTTTTTAATGGCAGTGGCCCTTTAATAAAGAAACGAAACGCGGCTATTTTCGGCTCGGAAATATTTCCTTTGGCACGAACGTAGAGCGGCGTGCCAGAAACGTAATACTATAAGTAAGATGGCGTATATTTTTCTAGCCTTATTCGCTTGCCATCTAGAATTTAAAGCTATAAGGAAGGAATAACGTTTTTAAAAAATAAGGAATTTACGTTTTCTTGTCATTTAGGAGTACCTATATAAAAGTTACGTAATTTAACGATCTAGTACTTAAAAAATACTAATGTCGGGATTGTATTAATCATTCATCACTATTATTTAGCGCCGCCGCACATGGGCCACTGAAAAACGCCGCCACCGAACACTTTTCTGTAGTTATCAGCTTGCTACTACACAGGTGATCTGTGGTTTTCATAAATACTCGTCCGTCACTTGTTGATTATTCTAACTTCAAGTGACGGCGATTGTGGCTCGCGTGTGCGGCGACGAACGGTTAAATAGTCACCGTCCGTTTTCTTGGCACCTAGCTTTTTCGCTAACGCCATTTAGAAACCTCGCATTGACTTATACATACATCTATGTAGACATTTAGATATCGTACTAGATATACAAATATTTATTTATTTATTTATTCAATTAAAACTTTTTACATAAAATGGTCAGCAAACAATCATTGTCCCACAAAACCATTCTTGAGGGTATAGTATGAGAGATAGGTAGCTCTATTTTATATAAACATGGATCTGACTTAATTTAGGTAATGCAAATTTGTCTAGCAAGACCACATCACGCGGGCACGATGCTTTCAGAATACTAAATTAAATTAGTCACTTGCTAGTATTAGTCTACCTTCGTAGAGGGTAGAGGGCAAATTTTAAGTGACATTTAGATAAGGTGTGTTAAATATTAACACTGCCTATTTTATAAAGGACTAGCTGACCCAGCGCGACTTCGTTCCCGTGGCCCTATCCCCTACTCCACCCTACCCTACCCGTACTCTACCCCTAACCTACCCTACCCCTACCATACCCCTACGCTACCCCTACCCTACCCCTACTCTACCCCTACCCTACCCCTACCCTACCCTACCCCTACCCCTACCCTACCCCTACCCTATCCCTACCCTACCCCTACCCTACCCCAACCTTACCCTTACCCTACCTTACCCCTAGCCTACCCCTATATCCTTCCTTGGACTTCCACGAACATTTCAAGACCAAAATTAGCCAAATCGGTCCAGCCGTTCACGCGTGATGTCGTGACCAAGGGAAATAGGGATTCATTTTTATATATACAGGATAATTTTTTTATCAGTGCACAAATTTTCAGGATCGACTCAGAATCGATAAGTGAACAACTTTCTCCTAGAAACATGGGTCGAAATACGACAAAAATTTTTGGACTTCCCTTACTAATTCGATCACGTGATCAGTCCGATTTGTATGAAAGATCAAAAAAATTTTGTCATATTTCGACCTATGTTTTTAGGAGAAAGTTGTTCACTTACCGATTCTGAGTCGATCCTAAAAATTTGTGCACTGATAAAAAAATTATCCTGTATAGATATAATAACAGTACTTATAACTCTATTTGTGTAATGAATGGTAGGTCTTCGCAATCTTTTAAGTGTCTCTGTGGTTTAGTGGTTCAGACCACTGATTTCAAACCCAGAGGTGGGTAGATTCCCAGTGGGGGTGCATATTGTATTCGGTTTGATTGGGGGTAAGGCTTATTCTTAGTCCGCCTGGCTAGCTACCACCATCTTATCTAAGTCTGACGCAATAAAAATTAAGTTTTCGGCATTATTTTGTTTCGGCAGTTAGAGATAAGATAGCCGAGATCTCAGTGATTGAGGATTCCGGGAGTAGTGCGCTTCCACCTCCAGCCTTATCTACCACCACTTAACATCAGGTGTGATGAAGGCTAAGTGCTATCCTATTGTGGATAAAAACATCTATTAATAGATTGCTAAGATCTTAGAAACTAGCTTTCCGCTTTCCGCGCGAATTTCCCCGCGTGAGCTAGACGATGTTTTCCTGTGGGAATGAGATATATTCCCGGGGTAACCTACGTGCTATTCTAGACCATAATCTATCTCCAAGCCAAATTTCATCCAGTTCCATTCAGGCGTTTCGCCGTGATTGAATGACAAACCTCTAAACATCCAAACTTTCTCATTTATAACTTTTTAAACTTTCATGGTCATTAACACTGTGAATATTACGAAAAGCAGGATTTGAAAACATGGTAAAAATGCCGCTTTTTGAAACACTGAAATGGCCAATAATGCCCAGACAGATTACAAACTATTTTTTAGGCAATGTAGGTATCTTGCCTTATCTTGCCTTTATGAAATATGGTAATCATATTTTCTGACATTTCTAGCCTCAGACTACAAGTTAAACTATCACTAACTTTAGTTTAATATTATTCGCGAGACGCGATAATATGACGTAAAACGTGACGTCACAAACCTTTTGTAGCTATGACGTAGGTATATGTTAGTGAGTAGGCGGCCTCTAGGTTTAATCAACGTCAGATTGTTAGAAGCAGACAACATACAGTTCAGCAAATTTTTTCTTTTCTATATCTGTGACTAGTAACGGCCCACGACTGGCTTATGGGGTGCATTTTCCCATTGGCCTCTATGAGTGTACCAACAAAAAATATCCTAATCATCCCATATTATAAGTTATCAATACCCAAAATTTGAGCAGAATCCGAAGGTGGCATTCTTGGTATGTATTATCATGAATTACTTTAAAAATATACTATATAATATCGACTACACCAACTTTCAGTAGTACCTACGATTTAAAATCTTAATTGGTTTTGAAAATAATCAAAGGCATAAAAATGACAAAACACCATTGATGTCGAATCAATCAATAATACTCATATAGATTATTGCTGCAAATTAGCAGTTCATTATGGAGATAAAAAGACTGTACTCTGATAAGTTGATAACGTAAGCTAATTAAAAGCTATGGGAACTAAATCATGCATCTGTCAAGGTCAGATCATTAAATTGGTAATTTCATGATATCGTTAAGTAGTCATATCATGAAATTGACGTATTTTATGAAATGACCAGTTAAAATTGACAATATCATTAAAAGGTCAACGTTTAATGATATTTCAAACAACGTTTGGCAATATCATAAAAAAACCAACATTTCATGAAATGAGCAACCATATCATGAAATTATTAATTAAATATTATTTCATGATATGATGACATTTTATTTAAGTTTTTGGTGACATCAAAGCTTTTCCTTTTGATTAAATTTGTATTCTAGTGCTTGGCCGGCCACTGCCGCGGCACGCTCACTTCGCTCGCTCGGCTGTCTTTTTCACAGTTCTAACCAAACAACTACCTCTTTACTTTATGGGATTTTTAGTTTTTTTAAGTATTGCACCCCCTTCTCATCTCCAATTGGTGCGTTTTTACTTAAGTACTTCAATAACACATAAACTATCCGGCATGAAATAACAAACAATAACAAAACGACATCAGCGTCTCTAGCGGAGCACAATGTAACTATTTTACGATATGGTCATTGACGATTGACCTGTTAATATCGCTTAACGCTGATCTTTCAATTATATGACCAGCGGATTTTGATAGTATCATGAAATACGACTATTTTATGATATGACCAACCATTCAATGAAATGATAAATTTAATGATCTGACCACGATCCATTAATAAAATTGGCCACCACAGGCCCTCTCCACTGAGAGCGAAACTAAGCAAAAAAAGGTATAGGCATGATGAATGTTTCGTAAACATAAGGTAGAGTTAATGCTTTGGACCCGGATGTCCCAAAGAGTTTTGTTCCGCAGGTCGTAGTACATAAGTACTCGTATGTTATTAGAGGAAAACATAAATAACTTACTGTTTTGTCTATAATTGTGCTATTTCGGATAAAAAAGTTCATTAGTTTATTTTTTTTCTAAAATCACAGACGTTAATGTTACAAAAATTATATGTTATTGAAATTTGAAAATGGGGGATAATTTCACCCCATTCCATTTTTAGGATTTACGACAAAGGAAGGTCAGGATAATTTAATGTTGTTGTTGTTTGTTGATTGAGTATTGAGTAATGATTCAGGCGTGTAATGTAAGAAATGGCACAACGGGGTAGCACTTAACCTTCATTACACCTGATGTTAAGTGGTGATAAAGCTGAAGGTGGAAGCGCACTACTCCCAGAATTCTCAAATACTGAGAAACTGGCTACCTTACATTTAACTGCCGGATACAATAATGCTGAAAACATCATTGTTATGGCATCGGATTTAGATGGTGTTAGCTACCACCGGGATTAGAACAGGTGCTACCACCAACTAAACTGGATACAATATGTACCCCCAGTGGGATTCGAACCCGGGACCTCTTGGTCTGAAACCAGTGGTGTGACTACTAGACCACAGAGGTGGTTAGATTACTTTTGCCTTTGTAACAAATATTTGTATGTGATCACTACTGATCACGATATTTATAAGCTGATGTAACCCGTTATTTTATGAGCTAGGATTTCCCCAATAGAGCACTCACCTGCGAGTGCTCTATTGGGGAAATCCTAGCTTAGCTAGCCTACTTATAATCCTTACTTCCTAATTCTAATTAATATGATAAATGCGAAAGTAACTCTGCGTCTGTCTGTGTTTACGCAATCACGCCTAATTTCATGATTTTTCTTTCTATATTCTGTGCCCGCGCGCCATACGCAATGATCGGCGCGGCGCGGCGTAGGTACCTAGGTAGGTGAATATACCTAAGTGTATAATTGCAAAATAATTAACCTAAAAAATTAAAAATGCTGCTGAAAGTCATTATTCCACGCGGACGAAGTTCGCGGGCACAGCTAGTATTCAGTAACAGCAATAAAGTTCGACTAACTCAAAAATACCTGCTTTTGTTTCTACTAAGTACTAGGTACTTACTTAATAAATGATACACGTATTTCTTACTTCACTGAAATCCGTTTATTTCTTTTACTTTTCAACAAAAAGTTGTCAACCCTGCCATATATTTGACTCAGTACATTGCTATAAGTTTTTGTGTAAGTTTTTGTAATGTGAAATTGGGATTCCCAGCCGATTTCGTACAAAAAACCTGTCGAATGATATAACAGAAACAATAAAAAGTATAGAAAACTCGATGAGTACCATTCTTAAAGAAAAACTATATAGATTTATGTGGTACCTATATGTCTACTGGTACCTACCAGGATAATAAGTTTAAAAATAAAAAATAATTTAATAATCCATTGCCCCATTGATATTATGAACCTATACAGTCCGTGTCAGATAACTCTGCTCGCGACTGTTGTTAGCGCTATTTACAGTAAATTTTTTGTTCTTACCTAGTCAGATCTGCACATCGTTAGTCTTGTTTTGTAATAATTATTGCTTGTTAAAAGTCAACTACGTTAAAAGAGACTTATTTCAAACTAGCCTGTGTGGACTACACGACGTTATCCCGAGGTAATGTGATGTATTCCCGAGGTAAAAAGTAGCCTATATCTCTCTCCAGCCCCCAAACTATTCCCATACAAAAATCACGTCGATCCTTTGCTGTTGACGTGAATGACAGACATACAAATAGACAAACTTTCAAATTTATAATATTAGTAAGGAAGAAAGTCACAAGCAAAGCTGTCATTATGTTAATAAAGCAACGAAAGCCTTCTTATAACCCCGAGTGTAAGTTTCTTGTCAAAAGTTGGATACTATTCGATGATAGCGCTCTGTCAAAGTGTTGACAGCAAGTGCGCTGTTTTTACTTCCGCTACTCGCCGCTAGAGGCGCTTATAAAGTTTTCATACAAATTGACATAAATACGGAATCGCGATAGTTTGCGTTTGCTTTACATAAAAACTTACACTAGGGGTATTGATTAAGTTATGTCTTAATGTTCATTTTTGTACTATGTGAAAGAAAAACTAATAAAGAATTTTATTATTATTTTATTTTATTATTGAATGTACAACGTATTCTACATCGTGGTTACAAAAACATCTACTACGTCGTGTTTACAAAAAAGTTGCTATCAAACACGGTGTTTTATTACGTTGCTGTTGATAACAAAAGCCGAGGTAAATGACTTCTAAACCAAGAATATTGTGGTTTTTACGCCCGAATTCTCGTACGCAAATCATCTTTGGGAGCGTCTCAAACATCATGGCATCTCTTTCATACGTTTGACATTTAATAATTGAAACTTGCTAAAGTTCTATGAATTAAGCACGCCAACATACAGTATCCAAACATCTTTTAATGTGAAAAGTAAAGATATTGAAATGCATTTTAATCAGAAGTATTTTGATTAGTTAATCAATAACGTAAAAGTGACGTTCTTAATTTTTTTTATAAGCCATTTAAATTTTTAAACACATTCATGCATGGTACAAATTCAGACTAAAATCACTAATATTTAAAAACATGAACCAAGACAAACCTGATAAATATAAATTACATTAATATGTTTGATAACTTACTGACCTGATTAGTGGGCATTATCCAAATCCGATATTAAGCTTTCGAGATAAACCAAGTACTTACATACAATACAATGTTGATAAGTTTTTAACTACTTATCTAACGTGGTAATGCACACATTCTAGATAAGAATTATTGAAAAAAAAGCTTTTTATTTTATGTAATCAAAGTAAAAGGCTGGTAGAAATTTCAATTTGAAATAAGCCGTGCCCCTGTACAATACTTTTCTGTTTCTTTCTTTTCTGTTTTACTGTTATGTGTGTGTACTAAATATGTAAATAAAAATAAAATTATGGTGATGATAATCTGGTAACATTTTCAGGAAGTTAATGACTTGACTGAATAATTTATATTATTAAACTTTATTCTAGAAGATACTAATGGCGGACCTAATGCCATAAGGCATTCTCAACCAGTTCTCAACCATTTTTACTTAAATTTTCTATTTATTAGTTACCTTAGCTTAGTATAAGATAGTATTACAACCTTTTCATTCAAAAAAGCTCGTCTATTCTATACATCAAACTAAAATAATATCTTAGTTTGATTTATAGAACAGACGAGCTTTTTTGAAATATTTTATTCGGTCTAGGATGTGACAATCAGGTGTTAATTAATCAGAAAAAAGCCATCTTATCACAAAACCCTTACGCGGTAGACCTTGTAACGAGAAGAACCAGCAAGAAGGATGTAACTAAAGGACTGTTTTTTCTCTTTTTCTTATTTTGTTTCAGTCACATTGAAAAGTGACGTTAACAACATCGACTTTTTTATTATAATACATAGAGATTAAACTATAGTTATAGTTAAAACAAACACGACGGCGGATATACTTCAATATCATTATCCGTAATAGAGTCAATAGCAACGACATTCTTCTAAACAAACATACCAATTGTAGCAATGATTCGATCAATTAGGTCACCCGTTCGATGTCAGTCAATAAATTGAAATGCGTTAGACAAACTACAGTTTCATTAGTTTAGCCTGATTTATGAGCTAGAAAGAATTGTGTGGTTACGAAACGCTATCAATCATTGACTGAAGTTATAATTTGCTTCAATTTTCGGAACAGGGTGCCTACCATCAACTCTTATTGCGGTTTTGTTTAGGACCTAAACTGATCAGGGGGGCTACCGGCTAAAAAATATGGATATGGGTATGGGCTTCAACTGTCATTTGAATTCCTTATCTTGATAGCTTTTTGCTGCTTTGTCCTGTTGAACATTGCAAGCTAGCTACGTTTGTAACTTACAAACTTTCCGTACAAATTGTAAGGAAAGTTGAATGTTTTCGCGTTAATTTCATTTGAGTTTTCTATACAAAGTTAATGACAATAAGTTACATGTAATTACTGACTGAGAATACTTTTAAGTTTACCGTTAGCACCGCCCATGGTCCGATCATTAAATTGAACATTTCATGAAATAGTCGTATTTCATGACATTATTAAAATGCGTTGGTTATATCATTGAATGATCAGCGTTTAACGATAATGACAGCTAAACGCATTTACTCTTTGCGGTCATTTCATGTCATTTTATTTCATAGCTTTACATTGTGCTCCGCTGATGTCGTTTTGTTATATTTATTGTTTCATGCCGGAAATTTTTTTGTGATACTAAATTTAATTAAAATGCTAGAATTTGTGATAATAGTTCAGTCAAACGTGGGTTAGAGTGTAAACGAGTATAGCAAGGGGGTGTAAATACTAAATATCTGAAAACTCTATAAAGTAAGAAATTACCTACCTAGTTGTTTGGTTAGGTTAGGTTAGAACTGTGAAAAAAATATGTCTACAAGGTACTACAACAGAATAAAAATTTAAAAAGAAAACGTTGATGTCACGAAAAAGATAAATTAGATGTCCTCTTATTACCGACTTCAAAAAAATGAGGGAGGTACTCAATTCAACCCGTATTTTTTAAATTCATCGTTTCATGATATTATTATGGTTGGTCATTTTATGAAATAGTATGGTATTTTCAGGAGATGCGGAAACGTTGTTTGAAATATCATTAAACGTTGAACTTACAACGATATTCTGAACTTTAACTGGTCATTTCATGAAATATGTCAATTTCATGATATGACCAACAATATCATGAAGTTATTAATTTAATGATCTGACCACAACATAAATTACACCGTCTACGAGAATTAGTGTAAGAAATGTGTTTTTTTAATACGATAGTTTTAGAGGTAACAAATAACTTATCAGTTTACAACCTAATTAAAAAGTAGTATGTATTTATTTTGTAAATCTAACTATTCTTAGTTAGACGCTGGCAATTTTATTGCGCCTATTCTTCTTGTCAGTTAAAAAAGTCTTGAATGGGCGGTAGGAAAATATTGACGATTCATAAGTACATATTTATTATGTCTAAATGAATAATTAATTTTCATTTCATTCATATTTTTTTACTTTTTAACACGCTAACACTAGTGAAGAAAATTATAACTACCCTACCTGCACCCAAGTACTGCTGAGATTAGGCAACATCACTAGCTCACTAGCACTAATACACACTGACACTCGTGCGCACGCACTAGTGACACAAATCAGAGTATGCGCGCACGCACTCGATCTGATCGATCATCATCCTCTTATCGTATCGCCACTAATTTTTAAGGGTTGTCGATGCCATAATTATAGAATTAATTATGGTTTTCTAGACCCTAGAGTACCTATAGGTACTACGCAGAAACATCTCTTTTTGTGCAATTTTTTTTTTTTCATTATAGAATTTTGATTTGATTCGAAATACCCGCCCCGACTTCACTTTGGTAAAATGTAGAAATTAATTCATTCATATTTACCTTCCTCTTGAATAAGGCTGTCTATTGATGATAACTGCAGTAAAATCTGTTACGTATTTTGAAAGATCTAGCGTACAGGGTGCCTACCATCAACTCTTATTGCGGTTTTGTTTAAGGACCTAAACTGATCTGCTTCGCTTATTCGTACCACGACAGCTTATTATCAATGACAGCGATTCAGTGATCATTCAATGACATTTCACAGCCGCTAAGCTGTCATGTGGTCTTATTTGACTTATAATTCGGCTAAGCTAACATGACACCTGCAGGTTATACCCGTCCCTCTCACTCTCCGGGCATGACAGAATCGAGTGAAAGAGACGGGTAGAAGAAATAAGGACACAAATCGTTCGGTCATTCATATTTAGCAATTCATTTGCGATCCAGTTTTTAGAAGGTCATAGTACGAAAGAAAGCAATTCATTTAAGGAACCTATTCTGCATCGCGCTATTTTTGAATGGTAGGCACCCAGATATGCCGGCTGCGTGTGGCGGGAACTAAGGGCGAGAATCGACTTTGTTTTAGGTATTAATAAGTATTCGGTCCCATTTTCCTTAATACAGATCATACGAAGTTTTGAAAAAAAGGGTTTATGCAAATTTAGGAGTTTTTTTTTGCAAAATCAGCGAAATTTAGCCGCCATTTTGAAATTTGGACAGATGCGCCATTTTGTCGAAAATCTCTGGGACATACAAGAGGTTAATCTTGAAAACCCTAGCTTACAAGCTACGTAATTAACAATTAAGATTGCAATCATTCAAAATCACAGTTACCAAGCTGATAGCCCTACGTAACAGATATCGCATACGAACACGACATACGAATCGATAAATATTTTGGCCACAGACGGAAGCCTTAATCCAACGTGATAAGATTGAATATAGCGTGACTGTTATCCTGACTACGCTTATTCCTGCGTTTCATTAATATTCAAAGAGGCACTGGAGTCTTTTCCTAACGTTGACGAACAAAGGTCGTGGAGCTTAAGGACAAGACAAGTATTTATGAACAGTAAATGTTAAAAACAAATTCGAGAATACTCGGAATTCTAGGAATTTTAACAACTGAAAAATTCCTAGATGTCTCAATTTAATAATGCCAAACTGAATAATCTACAGTGTAAATGTAGAGCCTTTTGAAGTCTCAAGTATCAGTCGTAAACAAATTTTGAGTGGAAGTAAAAAATATATTACTGTTAAAGAATGAATCCTACTTCCTATTATATCCTACTAATACTACAAATGTGAAAGTTTAGATGTTTGTATGTTTGTTACTCAATCACGCCAAAACGGCTGAACGGGTTTGGCTGAAATTTGGGACACAGATACTTTTTAGCCTGAAGAGGAACATAAGCTACTTTTTAACCCGGAAATTATTTGAACATAAACACAATTTTTAGTTCAATCTGGGCTTATGAGTAGTAGAAAATAAGGTGGAGAAATATAAAATAAATATACACATACAAGATTAGCAGGAAAAACTAAGATCAGTTTTCTAAAAGCGTTTGTTACATTAATAAATAAGGGACATAAACTTAAAATGAGTTAGAAACTGTGTAGGTACTTAAGGCCTAATAGTCTCTTCCTTTATTTCAAACCTCAAGTAAAAGCTTAACAATGTTACCCCACTCCTACTACAACATGAATTAGGATTAAAGTAACATGAAGTGTTACTTAGTTGCCAAAACTTCAGACAAGTTAGGCAACTAAGTTGGGCATGTGGTCTTGTGGTAAAACTGGAAGGAAATTGAAATATAGGATAGATTACTTATTATGTACTCGATCATGTTCTGTTCACTTACGGCCAGAAATTAATAATCAGTCCACAGATACGGATAGGCATGATCCAGATTAGTTGCTAGGCAACACCCAGGAAACTGTCGTTAGTTCTATGTTGATATCAAACGTTGCATAGCAAGCAACTAATCTGGATCATGTCTATCCCTATCTGTGGATAGATTATTAATTCTGGCCGTTAATCAATACGGTGCTTTACTGACTTCGTAAGAGTAGACTAATTTTATAAATTAATTAAGTACAGAATTAAAAACTGATCTTTTTTCTTTTTATGTAATTGTAATTTTCTTGGCGAATACGTTCCTTAGTAATTCAATTTGATGAGAAGAATATTATGGATACCTAAAGAAGTTTACTAAAGAGTCTTACTATTAAATATTTCCAATTCTAACGTTTATTAAATGTTGTAAAATTACAACAGGTGTTGATGTGACATGAATATAATTTAAAACATTTTTAATCTTATCTTAGCAATGTAATAAAAATCTTGAACTTGTAAATTATTAAGCCTAATCTTATCTTTTGGATGTCAATAACACACATTATGGGTACAATCGAGTAGCAAGTTTCATTATATTGATACTATAAATCCATATTATAAATCTATACTTTTAATTCTAACTTGGCTCTATATCTTAGACCAATGTCTACCTCTCATGTTGCTTTAGTGATTAAATTATTACCTACCTAATTTGTTTGGTCTAGTAATCTGTAATACAGTTCTATTAGTAGGTACAGATACCAGTCTCTCACATAGATTACTTTAAGCATATGTTTAACTTTAGGTTATGTTAGTCTCCTGTAATTACTCTGTGTGAGAGAACAATAAATGTCTTTGTATTTATTTGTAGATAGAAAATACCAACAGCCCTGTAAGAAGCTTTCAGGCGGAATTCGAACCCGCGCCCCCGATAATCCGGCCCGATGCTCTGACCCTCTAAGATACTGTATTGCCTACAAGACTCGTCGTCGACAATTTTTCCTTTATTTACAAAAGTGCATTGTGAATGCACAAAAGTAATTTAATTTTTTTAATAATTATTTGTTTAAACGCGTTTAAACTTTGACTTAAATTGACGACTATAATATTTTTTTGAATAGAGGAAAAGTGAATAATGGTGCAACACCTACGAGTAGGTTAGGTTTTCACATGAAAATAAATGTCCAGGGTAAAAAGGCGATGTATATTTTTTTAATGAATGTGTAAAAAACTACAGTTTTATACATATTGTATTATTATATTTTATATTAATTTATCATAAAACTAACCTAGCTCCTAAAAATACTGAAATAGACACTTTGCGTGCATACTGCATTTCAGTATTCAGTCAGTATGGCTCTAATAATTATTTCTCGTTTTAAATATTCAGAAAGAAAGCTAAATGTGTAGCTTTTAAATTAAATTCGACCGTATTCAGTTATTCTCGTCGAATACCAAATCTAATTTCAGAATAGATAGATAAAATGCCGACTGGTATTTTTAAGCGACCTTGCGAACTACAACAACGAATACAGTATTGCATTTCGGTCTGCGAAAGGTATTTGGGATTTGTCTTAAAATAAAAATGAATAGAAAAATAACTAAAAAAGATACTGCTTTGAGACGGGTTTTTATTGAAACAATTTTGGGTAATAGTCTGAAGCATAGGTACCATTTTTAAGTCCCAAAGATGCAGGACTAATAAGGAAAAAATTTTGTGAGTCCGTCTTACTTTAGTACCTACTACCTAGTCACTTAGCGACTTGCTATAACCTACCTACGAAGGCGCCCCTAACTCATTCCGATACTCTCCTTTTTTTGGTTATTTTCACTCTTTATGTACCACGGGCTTTATCTACTTAACTAAGGTATTAGCAGTTTTCAATTCTATCAAGTCTCTTGTATAACATCACTATTCTTTGCACGTTTGAACATACTATGAAAGTTTAGCGATAATGTTTATAACGAAACAAATTTGTAGGTACTTAGGCTCACAACGATTAACACAAAGAGCTAACTACGATATCTAAACAATGTGACCAATGCTTTAAAACAAAAATGAAACTATCGTCTCAAAACCGTTAGTCACATCCGCCCAACATTTCATCTGACATTGTTCACGTGTCTCCCAGGACACCAGCCTCGCTCTACGTGACATTCCGGACATTCGTCAATGTTTGCTACGTGTCACCAATTTGAGGAGTTGCTGCGAGAATTGGGGAGGTCTCTGGAGGCATGACCTTTGGGTTAGATACATGTTGCTATCCGTATTTAGGCACTAAACTGAAGACAGTAAGGTTCAAAATGACGATTAAAGATATTGCTTTCCATTATTTCAAGTGGGTCTGAATTACCTACAACTCACTACTGAAACCTTGTTGGTGGTTGAATTTTATACTGGCAATTTATTTTTAGTTACAAGCAAGCTCGGGACAAGTACACACTTTGGTCACGTAGACAATAAAATTCAATTGTTTTATCAAATGTCAATTGTTTTATAAAACAAAATATTTTTTTAAATGACGAGACATATAGGATTAATGTTTTCTTTATTATTCACTAGCCATTGCTCACGCCTTTGTCCGTGTGAAGACTAAAGTTTTAGTGCGTCATTGTTATGCCAATTTTCGGTGGAATTAAGCTGATGGGTTTACTTATCTTTCATTTATCTGTAGGCTTTGCAAGCACTTCAGGAAGTTTTAGTAAATAAAATTTAGCCTTACGTATTTTTAGCCTTACGTATGAGGATGTCGAATGTTTAATTTAATTAACGTATTTACTTAACCCTTACATCCATGCACTAAACACAAACTAATAATAAATAAACAAACACATAGACACACACTTTATCCACACACTACACACACACACACACACACTCACACACACTCATACACATACACACACCCAAACACACCATTTTTCTCTTTCGCTTTGTAATTTTGTTATATTTTTTTTTTCTGCAAATTATTTGTTATGTGTTTAAGTTAAGTTTTAGTTTTAATAGTTAGAGGTGGGCGCTAATAACTGCAACTCAGTCTATGACTAACGTAGTTATTAACGTTGATTATGCTGCTGTATAACTATAATTTTAGACACTAATAAATATTTTTGAATTTTGAATTTAAAAACGGTTTAAACCAACTGTTTTATATAGTCCGTAAAACCGGGTTACTTTGACCACTAGGGGGTAACTTTGACTCATATTCGAAATATGTTTAAACTTTTTGTTCTGCAATAAAGTAATCAACTGAGCATAATAATACATCTCTTAACCGTTCGATAAAGCCTTGCAACTGATCGATAAAAGTTCATACCACAGGACGATATGTTTAACTATTGTTTACTGTTTTTAGATGTGAGCCAAAGTTACCCCCTAGGGCCAAAATAACCCGGTTCTACGGTACCTACTAAAATTCAATCATCATTAATTTATTAATGGAATGGAAACCTTTGCAAATGCAGAATGCACGCAGCAAGCAAATCTAAAATTCTTTCTAATTTCAAATGTCACTGCCATATCGTAAGATTACCGTGATAATGACATGAATGGCAGATAACATACATTGTAACGAGATTGTAGCACAATCGGTTTCAGAGAACATTCTTATCATTTCTTGTGTTCTTGGCTACTAATACAAGGCGCGATTGTATTTTGATTACATTTGTATTGAGATAAAGTGCGTTGCACTTGTTAAGTTCAGATACTTTTCAAGTCTTATTCTCATAATGATAAAAGATAAATCCTAGAAAATACTTCAAATAAATACATTAATCTTGGTCGTAGTAAGCTAAAGTTTATACAGTGAGTCAGTCGCAGGATTCGACATTTTAACGGTACCTACAAGAACCGTTATGGCTTTGTAATGAACAGAAAATAAGTGTGCCTTGTAAATCTATTTAAATACATCTCTTCCGTTACTGACTGACAGACAGACAATGCACAGTCGAAACTACTGGACGCAAAAAGCTGAAATTTATCATGTAAAGCTAGAAACACACTTGTTGGCGCAGTGTGTTGACGCGCGGTACGACGCGTATCGGTATGTATGGTTAGGTTACATACATTTAGATCTCTATACTGTGCATTTAGTATGGTTAGAAACACACTTATGCAGTCTGGCGCGACTCTCTCTGTCTCTGTCGTGTCCACACTAAGTGTATGAAACAGACATTCTGGCGTCGCGCCACATCACAGAAGTGTGTTTGCGACTTAAAGTATGTTTTTTGGGGAGTCTAGGGTAGCACTAAGAAAGGAATTTTGGAATTTAACTTAAAACGAATAGGGAACCCAGAACCATAAATTAAATGTTAAATCGAATTCTATTACAATTAAACATCCATCGCTGGCTTATTAAGAGGTTGTTGCAGTACCTAATCGGCAGTTTTTTTTAAAAGACAGTCATTTCAAAAGTTCAAAACCATTTAAAACCGTTGTTTTGAAATTCATAATCTATAAAAATATCAACTCACGTCCTTAACTTGAAGAATGATTGAAAGCGAAGAGTGAGAGGAAATGGGCTGTTATAAATACTATACGAGACCGTTAATGCACTGAAATGGTAAATTACTTAAAGTTATTTTACAGGATAAAAGAGAACAAGACAAGATAAAAGAAGCAAACATGACGTGACAATCTAGCTAGCTGACGGCGTAACTTCGTTAGGTGAAGTGAAGTTTTAAAAATTGAAAGGATTTTCACCAAATACATGCTTTTCTTTTTCTTTTAGTTTCATGTAAAGAAGAAACTTTGATAATAATTTTGATTATATATGTGGGCGACACAAAAACAACAAGAATTAGACTTTAAAGTTACATGAAAAGTTTTGAAGACCTTTAGGGCGTACGATGCGTGAGGCGGGACACGACACAGTAAAATATTTATTCATGTGATCACGAGTCGCGCGCGCGTAGTAAATTCAGCAAAATATTTACAAGATAAACGCGCGCGCACGCGCGTGGTCTTAACGCGCGCTAGGTACTATATTTCTTATATTATGTGGCGCTAGCTAGCGGTGCTCTTGTATTTTGCTGAATTTACTACACACGCGTGTTCCTTCAATAACAGACTCTCAAACATATTAACAATTACGAATCTCCGATATATTAACAAAACTTTATTACGTAATATTGTTAATAGATAACAATACTCAGAACTATACAAATACTACAATATCAAGAGCAAAACAGTTTGTCTAGTACTACCACAGCCTTACTAGGTAGTCTAGGTACTACTAATTTTGCTGAGTATAATAAGTACTACGCGTAAGTCGTGATCCCGCCTAACGCAGTGTACGCCCTTAATTTTTAATAAGAACAAATATTTCAGGGGATGAATGTATCCAACAAAACGAAAAACTTTTACTTTGGGACCAGCCACCGAGTCAACGAAAATCGGATATTCCAATAATAAGAAATTTGACCAAGTCGGTATTTTACTTTTCTATTTCTGTATTAATCAAAAATTAAGGTCTACTGTGGTTCACACTACCCGGGTTCGATTACCAGTGGGGGTACATATTGTATTCGATTTGGTTTTTTATTTGGTTTGGTTGGTGGTAGGACTTGTTATAAGTCCGCCTGGCTAGCTACCACCATCTTATCTAAGTCTGACGCCATAACAACGATGTTTTCAGCATTGGTATGTAACGGAAGTTAGAGATAAGATAGCCAGTTCTTCAGTAAGTGTGGATTCCGGGAGTAGTGCGCTTCCACCTTCAGCCTCATCACCACTTAACATCAGGTGTAAAGGCTTATTGCTACCCCGTTGTGGATAAAAAAAAACATTCAGCTTGCACGGCAACTATCGTATAATACCTATTTTAGTAACAATAGGTACAATATGGAAAAATCTACCGTATGAAACGAATGCTCTCTGATCGATAAAACGTTGTTTCAGGGTCAAGAGAAAGCCGTGACTGTTTTAAACCTTCAGGCGGCGGTATTATCTCGGAAGTTACGTAACGTGTGACGTCAGTTCCAGCCAAAGATAAAGTTAGAAAGCTGAAACTGAAATAGGTACATTTCGCTATGTAAAGTAGTTCACACTGGTATGGACCATGACTATTTTTGAAATAGGTATCATTATTTTAATGCCAGGTTCTAGTGTAACTGACAAGATAAGAAAAAGATTAGACCATAGGGATGCTTTTCCACCAGAGATGTGCGAGGATGCGTAGCGAGAGATGTGTTTGTAAAGAACCAATAGAATCGCTTCATTTACCTCGCCTCGGTCAGCACAGCTCTGTTGGAAACGGCTCAGCGGAGCTAGATTTTTGCGCATACAAAACAAGCGAGGGATGTGTGCGAGCGATGTGTACGAGGGATGTGTGCGAGGGATGTGTACGAGGGATGGGTGCGAGGGATGTGTTGTGAAGAAGGTGTGTTGAGAAGGTTTGCGCATACTGTACCAGCCAGTCAACACATTTCATAGCTTCGCAACGCATCCTCGCACCACACATTAATGTGCTTTTTCACAGCTCCGCTACATATCCTCGTAGGCACATTTTCATCGCACAGCTTTGGTGGAAACACCCACACATTTTCACAGCACAGCTAGACATCCTCGTACGACCCTTTTCCATCGCACATCTCTGGTGAAAACGCAGCCTTAGCTTCGAATAGCATTTACGTTTCGGTCAAATCTAAGCGTTAGCGACGCGTAACGGTGGATGCGTGCTGTACGCTTTATCGATTGACGCGGAATCACATGAATAAATATTTACTCTTGTCACAGAATATATAATAGTTCCTCATGTAGCGGAATTCCCGCGTCGCGGCCGACTTCTGAATATAATAACTACCTATTGTAATATTATAAAGAGGAAAGATTAGATATTTTGTTTGTACGTTTTTAATGGATAAACTTATAAGACCTACTGAACCGATTTTAAAAGTTCTTTCACCACTAGAAGGCTACATTGTGCCGAAATGACAAATGCTATATTTTATTCGAGTGCGGGAACCGCGCGGGCAAAACCGCGGGGAGTTACTAGTACGAGATAAACTGACAGCCGACGATGCCTCCGCATCGCAAACGCGTGGTCGCATCTATCTGGCCGGAGTATTATAGTTGATCTTGATATTGAAACTTTCGATTTTGTCTTAATCGATATTGATTAATACATTTAGTAACGCGTATCCTGGTCACGGCACCACTTTGTGACTTAACGCTACAACAAAAGTCTTGTAAGTCGTGTCTAATTTTAATGAATTTACTTATTTAGAATTTTAAATCAAAGCCAGTGAAGTAAGGGAATGTACAAACAAAGCTAGAACCGTAACGCACTTGTTTAAAACGATAAAGCGCAAGCCACATTGCTAGCACGCGAGCTAGCTAAGGAGCGGAGCGATATGGCGTTTCACATCTATACTAATATTAAAAAGAGGAAAGATTTGATTGTTTGTTTGCATCGAATGGACTCCGAAACTACTGTACCGATATAGAAAATTCTTTCACCATTAGAAAGCTACATTCTTCCCGAGTGACATAGGCTATATTTTATCCCGATATTACCACGGGAACGTGTACCACGCGGGTGAAACGGCGAGGATCCGCTAGTCTTTTCATATATTGGTTCACACCGCAAGCGATATCGCTCGCCTCTCTCGCAGTATGAAAATGACGATTCACGTCACAATAAACTGTAAATCTATACTAATAATATTATAAAGAGGAAACATTTGATTGTTTGGATGTTTGTATATTTGTTCGTTTGTTTGCATCGAATAGGCTCCGAAACTATTGAACTGATTTAAAAAACTCTTTCACCATTAGAAAGCTACATTCTTCCCGAGTGACATAGGCTATATTTTATCCCGATATTCCCACGGGAACGGGTACCACGCGGGTGAAACCGCGAGGATCCGCTAGTGAATCGATAATTTGAGAAACCCCACAAGTCAGTCGATGTTAACTTTTCAGGAGACATAAAAACTGTAGGTAAGTACATTACCTAAGTATATTATAAAGCTACATTCTTCCCGAGTGACATAGGCTATATTTTATCCCGATATTCCCACGGAAACGGGTACCATGCGGGTGAAACCGCGAGGATCCGCTAGAGAATCGATAATTTGAGAAACCCCACAAGTCAGTCGATGTAAACTTTTCAGGAGACATAAAAACTGTAGGTAAGTACATTCATCATCATCATCATCATCATCAGCCATTTAATGTCCCCACTGCTAGGGCTCTGGCCTTCCTTATGGATGAATAAGGAGAATGAGCCATGACCCACCACGCGGGCTCAGTGCGGATAAGTACATTGCCTAAGTATTATTGAATATGATTTATATTTTTTCTCTACTGAATGGTTGACCGATCTTGTTGTATTTGAACGAAATATACTAGAGTTATGTGGTTTCTCAATGGAATCACATTCTTTTTGAAGAAAGGGAAACGAATTAAAGAAATGTTTCCAATCCGATCCAATTTCAGCCAAATCCGTTCAGATTGAGTAGCAAACATCCAAACTTTTACATTTATAATATTAGAAGGATTCTAACAGATTTCTAATAATTTTTAACGCCACCATAAGTACAAACAAAAATTCCTTTCTAACCACGGAGGTATAAAACCTCCGTGTGTCTAGTTCGATGTTGTAAGAAAATATAAATGACAATCTTTAACTGTCAAAATTTTTCACATTAAAAAGTGTGTATTATTAAAAACAATAAAGTAGTTTAAACCGATACCAATACCCAGACATACCTACCAACTAATGTTTCTCAAATACTTACTCAAATATTTACTTTTATTTGTATTTCAAGATAGTTAAAATATAAATGACGATCTTTAACTGTCAAAAATTTTCACACTATAAAGTGTTTATTATTAAATACAATAGAGTAGTTTAAACCGATACCAATACCCAGGCATACCTACCAACTAATGTTTCTCAAATACTTACTCAAATATTCACTTTGTATTTCAAGATAGTTAATTAACATAGCACATGCAGATTAAGCCAGCTATCTTAAGGTCACAGCACATACATCAACTCGGAAAGGGATCGTAAACGTATCAACTCGAGCGGTTCAGTATTCTTTGTATGAAACCCCCTACTGCAAAGCACACTAATCGGAATCGTAACGTAATCGCCTCGCCTCGGGACCAGCTCACGAATCGCTTTGCGGGTCGCTCAACTTGCTATCCCCGCGCTTACCGCTAGTCGTCCACGCGCTTACCGCTAGTCGTCCACGCGCTTACCGCTAGTCGTCCACGCGCTCACGTCTCTCCGTACCCGAGCTTACGGCTCTACGCACAGTGGTCTGAAAATGAAAATGAACACCATTTTTTTTTTCCTTTTTTTATTCATTTTTTTGGTTTTTTTTTTTTCTTTTTTTATTCATTTTTTTGAGTTTTTTTTTATCATTTTTTTCTCTCATTCTTTTTTTTTCTTATGGAACCACTGTGCCGCGAGCCGTAAGCGCGGCGTCGCCTAGCCGTAGCCGAGCCGACGTACCGACGCTGATCCGGTTTGGTTACGTGCTTGCGATAGGTTGACGCCTGGTTGACGGCGAGGCGAAGGCGATACGGTGTCGATCCCTTTCCGAGTTGATGTAATGTGCTGTGTCCTTTATTCCTACAAACCAGAGTACGTAACACAAGGCTCGCTCGATCAATAACGGCAGTCTAGGCACGCTGGTTCGAGCTAGGGTCAACGAACAAATGTTTAACACGGTTCTAGTATTAAAATTACGGTACGGTAATGTCTAAATCAAACATAACACATGCAGATTATGCCAGCTATCTAATTCCTGCAGACCAGCGCACGTAACACGACGCGCGATCGATAGTACCAATTTAGTCACCCAGGGCCCCGATCGTAGTAATCCTATGACGCATTAGTCAAGTGTACGTGCAGTTGACGTGCAGCGGGCCGATCGCCGTAATTCTATGCAGCGCGTCTTGATCACGTTTGCGTCTTGACGTTTGACTTCGTATTGCCGTAATGACATAACGACGCACAAGTCACGCAAACCTATAGTCCCACAATCCTGTCTGATCCGGTGACATCCGTGACAGAGGAACTTTGCAACTCTTTTCTTTGGGTTTTGTAGGTCAGAAAAAAATGAGAGTTTAGTCTTTTGGCAAATAATTGGAAATTATTATGGAATATTTTTGGGCGTTTTATTAATCAATATGCCTATAATTTTTTTGTCATCATTTACTTTGTAACAAATGGTATTTATGTTACCACGAAGATTTTATTTAGTATGTGATTTCATAAATAGGTAGGTAGGTACCTGGCTGAAAGTAAAATTCCTGTTTATAATTTTTTTTAAAGCCATAATTAATTATTTTTACAGTAGGCATTTATGTCTTTAAATGTAGTTAGTGTCTTATATTTTATTTTACAAATATTATTAAAATATTTGGCCTGGCTAGCTATCCTACCACCAAGGCACTACAAGCTAAAACTGCAAAAACTACATATTTATGCAGGTTAACATATGGGTGAACAAATTTTATTTTATTTTATTTATTTATTTATGGACAACCAACAAGTTCATTCACTTAAAACTAAACATTATTATATTATCTAAGGGATACAATTCTAAGTGATGTCTTATTTATAGGCTGCCACGGCATGTGTAAATTGCATTCAACTTACGGACTAAGCAGAACATGCAAACTAATTACAAATTTATCTTTAAACAAAAATAAAAAAAAAATGAAGTATACATACGTATGAAAACATGTAAAGGTGCAGTTCATAAAGCACATAGACACCAATATGGCCAAAAGTATATTTCGATACCAAATAAGATGACCCACTTAAACATTCAGAACCAATTTGTGTTGGAACACGAATTAGAATGTAGGACTGTTGTGACACAGTTAATATTACTAAAACCAGTAGCACGGCTTAACCCTCTTATGAATTTAGTATCCATTAAAGCTTAGGGTTGGCAGTTAGTTGGCATTTATATTACTAAAAGCCAATAGCACGAGAATTAAACAAGCTGCACCTAGCTTATATTGTCTGATGCTAAATAATTTTTTTCTTGTTTTCATTTTGACTTATTCGTCAACTCGCGAGTGTAAAACTCGCGAGCGCGCGCGAGTTGATACCTTCCAATTTTAATTATTTTTGTTGTCGTCAACTCGCGCGCACATATAAAGTACAGTCAAGTAAAAACGGATTGGAACAAAAACTACTAAAATAATACAAAATATGTATAAAATACAATGTTCCAAATCATCGTTTGGATTCTGAAGTACCAGGATAACATAGATAAGGAGGCGGTAGTTATAGTAGGTACATAGGTAAAGATTTTTTTCTAACCAGTCGCAACTATAACTACCTCCTCCATAGCTATGTTATCCTGGTACTTTAGAATCCAAACGATAATTCGCAAATTAACTGTTACTAGAATACCAAGTACCCATATTAAAATCTTAAGGTTGTTATTATAGCTTGTAGCTGACTGTACATAAATAAATGTGCGCGCGAGTTGACGACAAATAAACCAACTCGCGCGCGCTCGCGAGTTTCACACTCGCGAGTTGACGAATAAGTCTTCATTTTCATGGGAAGCCGCCATATTCTAAAGAAATCGATCCGACACTATACTAACACTACTTAGGTCTTTTAGGCCCGAGTTAACCAACAGTCAGTTCAGTAACCGTTGGTTAAAACTTTATGCTCGCACGTGATTCGTTAACCGACCAAGTAACCAACGGTTAAAGTAACTAACTGTTGGTTAACTCGAGCCTAAAAGACATAAGTAGTGTTGTGAAAAATAAATATATGTAGCTTTCTTCCGCAAATAATCACAAAACTTGCACCTTCACCGATCACACTACTCTAAGCGTGTTTCGCCCCAACCCGGGGCATCTTCGGGAGATGTTTGACCGTACCGTATGCAATCCAGCACCGAATGACCGAGTCATTCGGTGCCACTTTGGTGCCACAAACCAATTTGAATCTTGAAAAACAATATTTTAAACTAGAAGTACTTATGAAGACCAGAATTTTTACTGCGCTTTTTTTTTAATTTAACTGCGGAACAGCCTCAAAATATGGGGGACTTGGAAAACATAATAGGTTTTTCATAATATGTATGGTGAAAGTGACCGTGAAAGCTTAAAATATTTTAAACTGTTTTGTTTTTTATTTAAAAGCTGCTTTTATGTGTGCAACAGTGTACATGCCTTACTGGTTTAGCTCATATTTTTACTGTGGTTGTGGCGAGTAACCCAGTTGTACTAAAATAAGGTTGATGTTATACAGACTTGTTTAACTTTACTTTTACTGTCTGATGTGATGATTCATTTTAAACACGGATATTCATACAAAAGAAATAATATTGCGTAAATTGAAAACAAGTCTTGTTCCATACAAATTCTCAATAAATAAGTTGTACATTACATTTCAGGTTTAAAAACAGTTTACTGTGAGGTTTACGCAAAAAGACATACCAATACAAATAATATACCGTTCAACTTGTTTTAAAAATTTCCATGGATATCAAACCCTGACGAAGTTAACCTTGAGTATTATCATCTGTATATAAATTTTCCATAAGTTAAAGTTTATACAAAGACCAACATAGTAAATTTTCATTCAAGATATTAGAGATTAATAATTTTACTGATTTTTGCTAACCAATGTTACTGATTGGAAGAGTAGTGGACCAGAAATCTAAAGATTGCGGATTTGGTTGACATCTTAATCCCGAGACCACAGCCTATGGAAATCTGCAGAAATACCGGAAAAACAAACCTTCTAGGCAGTCGGGTAATAAGCACATGCGTGGCAATAAACGACAAATATGACGACAAGCAACATCCTTGTCATCATCAGCCTTTAAATGTCCTCACTGACCCACAGCCACAGGTCATCCTTATGAATGAGAAGAATAAAAAAATAAAAAAGTTGTTTATTTTTCCTCTACAAGACAGGTAATTAATTTACAATATTGTAATTAATGTAATTAACCGTAAAAATACAATAACTATATACCACTAAATTTTTATTAGTACAAAGATTTTAGGGGATGTTAGTGTGCATCAATACGTACAATTTAACTATGAGGTCATCCACGGAATCATAATTCAGCTGTTCCATACAAAAGTACAACATCGACTCCGTAGTCGCGAATTTTTTTCGCGATTCCTTAGATTGCCCCATCAGACCCCATAATAATAGTTGTTCGTATTCTAGTGAAAAATCTTTGTAGGTACAAATTAAAATTTAGAGGTGTAAGTATACGAGTAGAACGCGTGAAAAACTAAATCGAATGCGGAACTGCATACTAAAAGCATCAAATTAGAAATGCACGCAAGCCAAACCGGCTTAGCAGCGAGAGGTCAATAACCCGGAAGTTCGTGCTGTATACCGAAGGCGAGTCTTTGAACCACATTCGAGCTCTAACCACAACACAAATCAAGTTAGAGCAGCTATGCTTCATGATTATGATTATAAACTGTATACATAACACGAAAAACTATCGGCCAGTCATTTTTAACCCTCGACGCAGCGCAAAAAGGGGTGTTATAAGTTTGAGGCATATGTCTGTCTGTCTGTCTGTCTGTCTGTACGTATATTCGTAGTGCCTAAACGGATCAGGCGATTTCATTGCGGTTTTTCTTTTATTGAAAGCTATATTAATCGAGGTTCTTAGCGACGTTTGATGAAGATCCATCCGGCCATTTATGGAGATGGTCAACTGCCTGCCGAAACGGAAAAAGATACAGACGTGGTGCTTTGACTAAAATAATGTACACCCTGGGCAAGTTTAGGTGGCAATAAAAAAAAAACAAATTGGTTGCAAAAAATGGCCGCCAAAAATTTTGTTGCTCAGATTTGTTTGGCTGAAATTAGCAATTTCAATGCGGTTTTTTTATTTTATGTGTAATTTAAAAAGGATGAAATAAAAATAAAATTTTAAAAAACCCCGACAGGAAATACCTCATAAAAGTCACAAAATGAGAAGTACTAAAAGGGTAGGTATATTATACGTTGGGGGTCCCCGACCAATACCGGTCTTTCGATATTTCGATCGGTCGATTTTGAATCAAATGCGCGCACTGCCATTTTACAAGCTTTTTATTAACTTGCCATGTTAGTTAGTTAGTAAGTATGTTAGTTAGTGGGGGACAAACCTTGCAAACTTTTGACCCACATCCCAGTGTCCGATGGAGCTGAAATTTTGTGTACAGGTTTGGTTCAGATGACAATACAATATTAAAGTACAGTCAGCAAAAAAGCTTGTCACAAAAATAAAATTTTTACTAAGAGCTTATTATTTAACTCAATACCGAATCCCAGAACGATCGCACGATTAAAAATCAGAAGTGCTTAATAATTGTTTTTTTTCTTTCTCTATTTTTATTTGCAATCAGTGTTTTCCACTATGAACTCTATACCGGACCAGACCAAACACAAAGCACATTCGCTCATAGTGGAAAGAACTCATTGCAAATAAAAATAAATCTCTAATAAAATAAAACTATTATCATAAAGTGTTGGACAATGCAGAGGGAATGATTTTCATTTATATGAAGAAACACTTTCCATGAATTTTCCACATAGGCGTACCTAGTACGTTAGAGTCGATTTGGTGCGTCAGTCTGGTTATATTTCATTTACTAAAGAATTAGAAGTTTTAAAATTATTTTAAAGTATCCCAAATCGTATACTTTTACTTTTATCATTACATTATATAAATTTTCGTTAATTTTTTCCATATAGGTAGGTACTATTGCTAATTTTATCTGAAAATAATACCTTTGTCCTTCTTTCGAATCGATAAAACCCCGAAATATATCCTGTTTTTTTATAATTATTATAAGTACCTATTGTATGGAAAAGTACAGATATTGTACCGCACTTACATGTTACATACATAAGTAATTATTATATAATCATTCAAAGTTTCCACAGTAAGTTAAGAATATTTTTCGTTGTGACTAAAGTGCGATAGAAATAAACTTACTTAGCAACTGAATGTAAATTTATAGTACCTATCCACAAAACGCACGTTGTCAACTGTTAAACATACGATCTTTTATCGATTCGTGTTTATTTATTGAAAAACTAAGAACATAATGCTACCATTTGTACCTTAGGACAAAATAGGTGATGTAACTTTTATGGAGATCCGGAAAAAGGTTAAGAAAACCGTAATAACCTCAATGCAAAAAGAAGAGTAAAATTTCGCACTAAGCCAATCAATTATGAGGACTGATTAATAACAGAAGCACCATTTTAACTTGTACTTTAAACGTTACTTGGTAGACTTAACTTAAACATAGTTTACACGGCGGGAGGCATAATACATGTTATGTATGCCAGCTAATGAGCATGACATAACATGTTTAACTATTTGGACTGATAGGCCCTTATTCAGATTGCAATACCGTTAATTTCCTTAGCTATATACAGAAATAGGTACTGTATCTGGAACACCTTGACTGACAGTTTAAACTGCAGTTTAGTCGTTTATGCATCATGACACGGTTGTATAATTGCTGTGGCTAATTTATATGGCGTGTGGAACAGTCATGCACTATGTGCAGTGTAGAATTATATAATACTCGATTTATTACTGTAAATGTGTACTACTTGCATGTAATACAAGACACAGTCAAACTACTTATCGCGTTTTGTGGGACTATGATCTAAATTTGTATGTTTTGTCTGAAGGAAAAAAATAAAGCAATCTATGTAATAAAAAGATACACATTCGTTTTATTTGTGCTTCTTAATTAATTCTTATATAAGTCAAATACATATTTATACCCACATTAGTTTTGTTCACTTGTTTATTGCGTTATATATTTGATGTGAAAAAGGTTTTAATGATCAGTGTTACAGAACCTTTCTTTTAGTTTTTTTCCGGGAGTAACAAACACAAACTGCATAAGTAATATAGATTGTCAGAAATAAATTATTGCTATATAGAGGTAGGTATTGTCACAGTATTATATATGCTAGTGGTATTGTGGCCAAGATATAGAAACCAAAACCTTTAAGCCTCATATCTGTACACAAAAATACATAATATATTACATGTATATTTGTGTACAGATGTTGAGACAGTCCTGAAAATAATATTTTTAGAAAATTGGGCGTCGGTGGTTTTGTTTAAAAGTCCGCCTGCTAGCTACCACCATCTTATTTAAGTCTGACGTCATAACAGCGATTTTTCAACATTTTTGTGTTCCGGCAGTTAGAGATAAGATAGCCGTTCCTCAGTGGTTGAGGATTTTAGGAGTAGTGCGCTTCCAGCTTGAACCTTATCTTCACTTAACATCAGAAGTGACGAAGACTAAGGGCTACCCCGTTGTGGGTAAAAAGATCCTACTAATCCTGCTTCCTACTATCCTACTTAATATTATAAATGTGAAAGTTTGGATGTTTGGATGTTTAGATGTTTGGATGTTTGTTACTCAATCACGCCAAAACGGCTGAACGGATTCGGCTGAAATTTGGGACACAGATACTTTGTAGCCTGGAGAGGAACATAGGCTACTTTTTATCCTGGAAAAATATCACATTCCCCGGGGATAACATCGTGTAGTCCACGCGGACGAAGCCGCGGGCGGAAAGCTAGTAATATTATAAATGTGAAAGTTTAGATGATTGTATGTTTGTTACTCAATCACGCCAAAACGGCTGAACGGATTTGGCTGAAATTTGGAACACTGATACTTTGTAGCCTGTAGAGGAATATAGGCTACTTTTTATCCCGGAAAAATGTTACATTCCGGCGGGATAACGTCGTGTAGTCCACGCGGGCTAAGCCGCGGGCGGAAAGCTAGTGGATAATATTAACTTACTGTCCGCATCAATACAAAACAGTAATAATTATAGGAAAATGCTGTCCTATATCCAAGCAGATCGCAGACGAACTTGTCGGTGGAAGTTAGCTTTTAAATAAATACACAAAATATTCCTGTCATTCTTATAAAAGTCTACCACATTTATCGGTTTTCCAACGGACCGACTTTGATATTCAGTCAGGATGTAGTTTATTTAATTTTCGGCAAACGCTTCTTAGCCCAGTTATCTGAAATCGAATCTGAAGAAAGCTTATACCCGAGACGTGAGGAGATAAAATATCCATAAGGGCGGGTTTTGTATTGACAAATGATATGATGTTATACGTGGTAAACATACTAAAATACATAGGTATATTACCGAAATACACAAGGCTAGTTTTTTACTAGCTTTTTATTAACTTGCCATGTTAGTTAGTTAATATGTAAGTTAGTTAGTGGGGGACAAATTTTGCAAGCTTAATTTGACCCACTTCCCAGTGTCCGATGGAGTTGAAATTTTGTATACAGGTTTGGTTCAGATGACAATACAATATACAAGTACCTACAGTCAGCAAAAAAACTTGTCATAAAAATGAAATTTTTACTAAAATCTTATTCTAAGCTAGGATTCTTTAGTGTAGGCAGTAGGCTAGTAAGTTAGAAGCTAATTATACTTACACTAGCGGCCGCTCGCGGTTTCACCCGCATGGTTCCCGTTCCCGTGGGAATATCGGGATAAAAAGTACATATAAACCTTCCTCTTGAATCACTCTTTCTATTAAAAAAAACGCATCAAAATCCGTTGCGTAGTTTCAAAGATTTAAGCATACAAAGGGACATAGGGAAAGAGAAAGCGACTTTGTTTTATACTATGTAGTGATGAAGCCAGAGTTACTTAGAAAAGCTTGAACGACGTTTCGTTAAAATAATACAAATGGAAGTGACTTTTCCCGCTGTGGCAGTGGTCGAAGGTTTGATCCCCACCTATTATATATTTTGTGCCGGGACGAAGGCACAAACATAGTTTTTTTTCCTGTGTCTGGGTGTTATAATAAATATTAGGTATCTACTTATTTCAGAAAATATAATGTATATTTTCGTCGTTAAATTTAATATTGCGAATATGTGTGAAGAAACATTCGTATTTATATTAAAATTAACTATCTTCAATTTCCATCTTCTTCTTATTTGGAAAACAGAGAGCTAGCTGTGTTTCTATCTGCTATTTATTTATCAGATAACATAAAGAGCATATTCAATTCTGATTTATAGCCTATTCATAAATTCATGAAAGCGAGATTTATGTAAGATCGTCGTCTCGAATAATATTGAGGTGCGTCCACACTTGTAACATTTTGGTGTGTCCGAACACCGTGTCTTTATAATACATTGTCTCTTTGATACAGTATTACCACAGCGCATGCTTATCAAAACTTGCGATGCATGATAAAGACACGGTGTTGGGTTGGGACACGCCAAAATGTTACAAGTGTGGACGCACATCGCACATTTAGTATCGACTATCGATGCAAACTTGCCTCACACAAGATACTGCTCTATCTATATGACTTTTAATAAACTATATTCCAAAGATTTACGTTACGAAACATAACCGTTCATAATTATCTTTAGAATTCAACTGTTTTAATGAATAAGTCTGTCGTTATTTATTGAATGAATGGTTTTACAGTAATTCAAAGGATGATTATCCTATAACTCAAGTTTCAAAATATGCTGATGTAAGTTTTGATTTGATCACTCTATCTATACTAATATTATAAAGCTGTAGAGTTTGTTTGTTTGTTTGAACGCGCTAATCTCAGAAACTACTGGACCGAAACGAAAAATTATTTTTGTGTTGGATTGGATAGTCCATTTATCGAAGGCTAGATTTTATCCCGATATTCACACGGAAACGGGTAACCGCGAGGATCCGCTAGTATTTAATATAAAAGAAAAAAGTTGACAAAAACCCTTAAAGAGTCGCTTGCGTTCTTCTCGTTACGATGTCTGCCGTAAGACTTTGCTTACTAATGGGGTAATTTCATTTAATAGCTGCATTACCAGAAACACGCGAAACTCTAATTTTGGCCCATTTTGCAAGCCTACGAATATACGAGCTATCTAAAAACTGAGTTGTGCCCAACTCAAATACCTAAAACTTAGTTGGGCCCATTTCTGGCATCACACGACACTGCGTTCATTATTTTCAATTTCTTATTTTTATTTTGTCTGTATTCTAGTCTGTGATAATAAGTGTTTTTCTTTTTTTTTCTTTTGTTGTCAGAATGTGTGTCGTGTGATATTAAAATAATCAATTTTTCCTTCTTTCTTCCTTTATATCTCTGCAATATCAGTGTTTCATATCTTCGAAAATTGGCGAATCCTATGGAGCATAAAGGGCCCCACAGACTATCAACGCCAGCGCCCAGCAGGCAACGGCATATCAGTTGGTCGCAATCGGCCATGACATTCGATTTTTGTATGTAAAACTGTTTGATTTTAATAGGATTGTCTTCTTCGTCGATGCACTCTTGGCAGAGCGGTCGTGGTCGTCATGTAGTCGTGGAAGTGGAGGGGGCAGATACAGCACGCCGCTCGATGCGTCGCCATTTTTCTCTGCTCGAAGTCATCCTACTGCACTCGCTTATGGACCCGCCCACAATAGACTTGATCTGATCAGTCCAACGCTTAGGTGACCCGCGCGGTCTGGTGCCTTCTACTTTCCCCTGGACAACAAGGCGCTCTATGGACACGTTATCGCGTCTCCAAACGGGACCAAATATAGGAGACTGTACAGTGGAGTGGAGAATTATAAGACGCAATAACTCCAAATGACTGATCAACTTTATTGACTTTAAGGGACCGGTGACGCAGTGAACTGATGACTTATGACCCCAGCGTGACGTTAGTTCTCCACTTCAGACAAACGCCAATGTGACGAAAATGTATTTTTTTTTTTTGTGCTTGCTTGTTATTATCATATATGTTTATTATTGTGTGATACTACCGTTGTTGGTTCGTATTCGTACATAGGTAACACAAGTTTTCTCAAATTCAGATATTGTTGGATATGTTAATAATTACTTTAACCTAGCATTGCTCTAACCGCCTCTGTGGTCTAGTGGTACAATCCATCGATATCAGACCAAGAAGTTCCGGGTTCGATTTCCAGTGGGGGTAAATAATGTATTCGGTTTGGTTGGTGGTAGGGCTTGTTCAAAGTCCGCCTGGCTAGCTACTACCATCTTATCTAACTCTGACGCCATAACAACGATGTTTTCAGCATTTATGTGTTCCGGCAGTTATAGTTAAGATAGCCAGTTCAGTAATGGAGGGTTCCGGTGTAGTTCGCTTCCACCTTCAGCCTTATCATCACTTAACGCTCGCAAGGCTAAGTGCTACCCGGTTATGGATAAAAAAAATAACCTAGAACTACAACAACGGCTCGTTTACACGACGGCGTTTGACGTAGGTACCTATCAACTTTTTTCAAGATGCGTCATTACTTTTTGATTGTGGCAATTCTTTTTAAATGCCAGTGTTTACAGTTCACAAATTCACGAATCGTTAAAACTAATGGATACGTCTTTCCTGTACTTTACAGATTCGTGTTCTTTGACGAATTGAATGACGGATCCCTTGTGAACAAGCCGTTAAATACAGTCAGTGGCGGACCTGAATTTTGCCGCCTAATTTGCCGCCCTCCAAAATCTGCCGCTATAGGCTATAGCCTACTCAGCCTACTGGTAAATCTGCCACTGTATATAATCAGTATACAATGATTTACCAACGAGAAACAACTGAGCTGTAACATTGTTACACCTTAGGATTTTTCTCTATGAGACCTATATCGGAATTCGGAATACACCGATAATCAACGGGAACACTGTAGTATAGCCACGTTATCGCGATAACTAACGCGATATTTTTTTTATCAAAAAGCTTTTTTATCAAGAAAGAAAAATATTAAAAATAATAAAAATGAAGTAAGTACTTATAAGAAAAATCTACCCGTCTCACAACTAGCTCCAATAAGACTCGAACCCAGGACCTTACACTGCCCGGGCGAATGCTCTAATCTAACCTTTTCTCTGCTTTAAGCGAATGCAAAAAATTATAAATACTTCATCATCATCAGCCATTTAATGTCCCCACTGCTGGGGCACTGGCCTTCCTTATGGATGGATAAGGAGAATGAGCCATGACCCACCACGCGGGCTCAGTGCGGATTGGTGGGTATTAACGACTGCAAGTGCAGCCGGGACCAACGGCTTAACGTGCCTTCCGAAGCACGGAGGAGCTCGAGATGAAAAGTTTTTGGTCACCCATCCCGTGACCGACCATTGCGAACGTTGCTTAACTTCAACGATCGCAGGCCAAGCGCGCTATCCACTGCGCCACGGGCTCCTCATACAAATACAAATACCTCATATAAATACTTAATAAGAATTAAATATGTTATCGTTCCATACTTTGATTCACAAATATCATAAATTAAAGTCGTGAGGTATGGCTACAAACATTGTTTTGTTCACACGTAAACAGGATTTATCGGTTAAGTTGACAGTTGTTTTATGTTAATTTTTTTATGAGACATGATAACGATAAAATTTTGTTTTGTCTGATTCAGACTTCCAGTTGAGATTTATTTGAGACTAGCGGCCGCCCGCGGTTTAACACGCGTGGTTCCCGTTCCCGTGAGAATATCGGGATAAAAAGTATCCTTTGTTATCCGGGCTATCTACTGTCTGAATCCGTTTAGTAGTTTTTGCGTCAAAGAGTAACAAACATACAACCATTCATACTCACAAACTTTGGCAACTTATATTTAGTTGGATGGCTTAGGAGTTAGGAGTACCTTACCTTCTCGTCTTTTGTATCGCTTCAAATTAATTTTTATTTTTTGTTACGTTTTTATCTCAGCCCTTGTAGTTAATTTATTTTTTAATCATTAGAGTCACCATTTTCAGCACTAAATTTTCAACTGCTGCGCGACAAAAGTGACAATAATTGGTAGGTACTTATAACTAAACTAAGTACTTACACTTCAGAATATTCTCTCTTTTCTTTTTTCATTATGAATCAATCACGAATGATGACAGACGTAATAAAACTTATGAACATATCCGTGTAAAGACAATAAATTGCTGTTTAGTGTCTAACTAATACCTACTAGCCTTCCGTGAACTACAAGACGTTATCCCGCGGGAACCTGACATTATTCAGGGATAAAAAGTAGCCTATGGCACTCTCTAGCTCCCAAACTATCCCCATAGCAAAAATCACGTCTAGACATTCGCCTGGTTCGACGTGAAAGAAGGACAAACAAACAAACAAACAAACACACTTTCACATTTATAATATTAGTATGGATAGTACCTATGGATGACACATCGGAACAATACCATAGTCAAATTATCTTTTACGTTTATTACGTTCATTAAATCTTTTATTTATAAGGTTTTTTTAGGCTTTAGAGTGCGAGTTCTAAAATATATTAATTTATAACACTAGTGGCTTCCCGCGCGGTTTTACACGCGTGATACCCGTTCCTGTGGCAATATTGGGATAAAATATCGCTTTTGTTAACTGGGAATAATGTAGTTTTCTACTGGTGAAAGATTTTTTAAAATCGTACCAGTATTTTTCGATTTTACCCATTACAAACATACAAACAAACAAAAAACTAATCTTTCCTCTTTATAATATATTAGTGTCTCCTCGCGGTTTTACACGCCTGATACCCGTTCCTGTGGGAATATTGGGCCAAAATATAGCTTTTGTTACTTGGGCATAACGTAGCTTTCTACTTGTGAAAGAATTTTCAAAATCGTACCAGGTAGTTTTTGAGTTTATTTGTTACAAACAAAAAACAGAAATACAAATCTTTTATTTGATAAATACTACTACTACAGATTTTAACTTCCACATTGTATTAAAAAGGGTCATATTAAAATCTAATAACTTACTAATTCAATATAGGCAAACTATCGAAAATTCCAGCCTTAACCCTGAAATGTTGGACCTTTAAAAACATGTCTTTGACTCTTTCCAATGTACAAGTGGTACAATTTTCCATGCCTGTGATATTTACTTTTACTCGTCGGAGAAAAACAATATTGACTATGAATTGTGTTACTATAACGAAAGACTAATAAATACCTCAATCGAAACATTATATAGTTCCAAATTTCCGTTAAAGAAGAGAGAATAAAAAAAATAACAGACGTAGAGTAAAGAGTGTTATAGTCTCTTGCTTGCTTGATCTTGATGACATGAAAAGAAATAATGCTGCTCTACCAAACAGATAGAGTACCGTTTGTAGGTGAAATGATCTCTCGATTTCGCTTCGAGTTTGCTTGTTAAGTATATTTTTTTCCGTATCCGTAATTTCAGGTTTAAATTCAAAATAATTAATCATGACGTTATTAAATAAAAATAAAAATTATACTGAAACTGTGTAACAAATAGCTGTAGCTCATGCATTTCCACTAAGTTATTCCAATAGAAATCTAATTAGAAACCTATAAAAGATACAATTTATGCAGCCGTAAAAATGGCACTTAAATCTTAAAGACAATAAGTTTACAGCACAAAACGAAAGGTGCTTTTGTCTCTACCATTCAAAACATAATAAATAACATTGTTACCTGAATCACAAGACGTCAGTGGTAATCCACTCAGACACTAGAAACAACACAAAAAAGCACGTTCACACACATCGAGTATTATTTTGGACGCGATTATTACGCATGTGTTTAGTTGGCTAGTATAGAATGCGTGAAAGCGAGCGTAGCGTCTCGCCCGTCGCTCGATTCATACTGAGTTGCCGAGCGACAACGAACTCGGCGCGGTTCGAGTTGGGCAAACGCAGGGTTGACATCTCATCTTGATTATAATGATTATTAATTTGGACTTAGAGCTGTACCATTGATAAGGAATCAAGCTTCGCATCTGACAAAGTTGTTAAGTTGTTTCCTATTTTTCTTGACAGTTAAAATGCTGCTTAAATCTACATGTATTTTTTTTCTATTCCATTCTGACCTTGATCGTCACTTTATCCCGTGAGTAACGAGAGGTTTTCGAGTTGCTGTTACTGTACTTCCTAATATTTTATTTTTTGAAATTTATATTCAGAATTTCTATTGGTTGATGCAAAAAATTACTGTAATTTTTTAAATTCAGCAGCAAAACCTGCCCTTTTCCATATAAACTAGCAGACTTTCATGCTTGTCCCGGATGGGAATTCAAAACCCTGATCAGTAGCTCAGTGGCCATGATCAGTTTCACAAAACCTTTGGGGCTGTAATGTTTCGATGCCAGTAATTTAGTTGGTAAATTCTCCTGTGGCTGGTAGAGATGGCTTAAAAGCATTAGCTCCACCTTTTGATTGTGCAATAAAAAATTAATAAATGAGTATATATTTTTTTAATTCTATTTGTGTCCTTGTCCTTATAAGTCATCGTCATCATCATCAGCCATATCACGCTCACTGCTGGGCATAGGCCTTCCCTAAGGATCTCTACAACGATCAGTCCTGCGATGGCCGCATCGCATTTGAAATCTCCATCCAGTAGCACGACGCTTCTCATATTATTATGCCTCTGGAGAAACCCAGACAACATTAAATTTATCATGGTTACCACCAGCCCTAATCAAACAGTAATCATACGCGGTTTGCCTGTGTGCCGGCGACGAACAAAGACGACGCGGCCCGAAGCGCACAGCTGTTTAATGTTGTGAACCCAACGCATTGCCAATCGATTGGCGAGTGACGTAACGCAACGAAACTCCTTCTTTATTGCTTCTTTTTTTTCATATTTAATGACTTTAATAAAAATGTCGGTCCGTATCGATAAAGTTACATCGATAATTGGAGGGTTAGCCCAGGGTTGCCGACCGACTTCCTCAATCGAAGTTCCTTGAGTCAAAAGATATATACTTAGGAGCATTCTACTCCTTAAAAGTATTGAGGAAAGTTTAACTAGAATGTTGCATTTTTGTAGCTTTAATTTCTCATGCTAAAACAAATTTTCTGCGTCGCTTTATATCAGCTTCAGCGGTTTAGCAAGATGATTCATCTTGTTGTTTGAACTTTATTTTTACTCGGTGCGTTCTGAATAAAACAACAGTGTGCTGAAATGGAAGAGTTTACGTCGTTTGCAACGTTAAAACAAGTGAAAACTCTGTAGTATCATAAATTCTGCTCTACATTACGTAAAAATAATAACTAGAGTAACTAATATTGATAAAGAAATCATTGCGTAAAAATATCAACTACAGTACATAATACTGATAACGAAATCATTCAAGGCTAAAATGTTTTATTAAAAACAATACCAAATCCAACCCTAACGACATCGTACTTGGCCGTAGCTATTCGAATCGCAACAATGCGATGGTACGAATTCGCGCGAGTGCGACTTGGGTACACCACGCACTTAAAACTGACCCGCCGGTGCATTCTCGGTGCGGGTGTACTCGTGAAGAGGGAGAAGTTGGCAGACTGTCTCGTTTAACATCGATTTCGGTTAATGCACCCTTCTCGTTTTGGTGTAAGGTTGTGTCTTTTTCGGGCGTCAGTGCGCACGCGTGCACTGCAGATGGAGCGCACTGAGTGAAATATTTGGGACGTTCCGGCATTACTGAACTCACTACAGGTGACTACAGCCCGCAATAACGGTGTTTTAAATTTGTCACTGAGACCGACGACATGGCCGTTAGGTCTAGAGTACAGATGGAAAACACGTGCGTTTTAATAATAGCTAAAGGAAAATGGAAAAGCGTTTTCCACGCGATCTGATAAAGAACTGTTTACGCGTTCTTATTGTTGAAACGCGTTTGATGATGGAACTGAGGTTTAACAATTGAATATACACATATTACTTCTTTTGAAAACAACAATTTTCCAAGAAAACATTCAGACTTTTAAATTTTTAAGTTAATAAAAAAAGAACAAACAATATTTTGAACAAACAAGATCAAACAACATTTTTAAATATTTTCATATGATGATTGAATGATGGCTCTAGGTAGAGACCAAGAGCTAATCAATGAAATGAGTAAAAGGCATCACATTTATTTATCTACAAAACCGTTAAAATATTCACTTATGCAAATATTGCAGATAAATTATACCTGTGAAATTATGCTAAATATAAACATTAGCGACTTAAAATAAACATTTTATTAGATTGTAATGTTTTTTCTCCATTCGCAATGAAATGGAAAACGCCTTTATTATACGTAAACAAAACATCGATAATGAGTTTTTTTGTAGGTAGTTCTTTAGTTTTATTCACAACGGGGTAGCACTAACCCTAATCACACCTAATGTTTAGTGGTGATAAGGCTGAAGGTGGAAGCGCACTACTCCCGGAAACCCTAATCACTGAGGAACTGGCTATTTCATCTCTAACCGCTGGAACACAACAATGCTGAAAACATTGTTGTTATGGCGTCAGACTTAGATAAGATGGTGGTAGCTAGCGAGGCGGACTTTGTACAAGCCCTACCGCCAACCATATAATTAAGTATTAATTAAGTAGTTAGTAATCTGTGGCAACAAAATAAATTCAATTTGATTTATACTACCTAATAGGTAGTATAAATACACTACAATATAGTACTATACAGCGCGTAAGAAGTATTGGATAAATTCGACACTTCTCGTAACGACTCCGTAGCTCAGTGGTTAGAGCAGTCGCCCGGAAAGCGAAAGGTCGTGGGTTCGAGTCCCATCGGAGCTGGTTGTGAGACGGGATTGCATTGTGAATGCAAAAAATTAAAAATTAAAATAAAGCTTAATGGATTTGGGTGATTTTTTTACACACCGATTTTTATACGGGAACGGGAAAGATGGTGAAACCGCGTGCGGCCACTAGTCCATAGTAATATTATAAATGTGTAAACAAGTGTGTTTTTTCGTCAAAACAAAGCAAAGGATCGACGTGATTTGTGATAAAGGCTTCGAACATATAAAATGGTAAAGAGAAAGTTTGTGAGCTAGACAGTGATATCGGTTAGTACTATTATATATTCTGTGACATCGGCTACTTCATCACGTAAAAATATTACAGCCCCGCGCGATAACGTTAATTGTGTAGTCTAGGTTATGATAAAAGGGGACCTTGTATACATTTAACAGTTTCAGTTATACTGATTTTGTGAATTGAAAATCATTATCATACCCTAGTTCCATTTTTTTACCGACTTCAACTCTATGAGAATCGTAACTATTGCTCACGAAAATAGGGTTGCGCTAGATAGATGGATCTTTTTTCTACATATTTGTCAATTTTATTCTTCTAGTCAAACCGTACCTCAATAGGTTTAACAAGATTGCTTTCGTTAAAAGTTGAGGAAGAGCCGGGCCTCCAAATACGGGCCGTTTCTGCTCATATGAAGGCTCCAATTCACTTATTAATTAAGGGTCTATTGTTATAGAATAATAGAATATTTCATATACCTGTATTTTTTTATATTTATTTTTCAGAAAAGGATGTTATCTGTTTTTCGATTGGTCACTATTAGCAGTTACTTCTGCAGTAACCTCCTTGCACACGTCAAGCCTTCACGAAATCTATCCAACTTTGACTTAAGTTAACTCATTAATTGCATCGACATCGTCATAGTTATGGCTCGAGTTCTCAACCATCGCCCACTGCTGGGCATATGACTTGTTCAAAAGCTGGCGGTTTGCCATTATCGGCACATTTGGCAGACAGGTTGGCGATAATATGTAGGGTGGAAGCCCTGGTTGTTGCCATTTTATGTTGTTTATTGTGAACTAGCTTTCCGCCCGTGGTTTCGCCCGCGTGGACTTCACGACGTTATCCCGCGGGGATATGATATTTTTCCGGAAAAAAAATGTAGCCTATGTTCATGTCCAGGCTACAAAGTATCTGTGTCCCAAATTTCAGCCCGTTTTGGCGTGATTGAGAAACAAACATCTAAACATCCAAATATCTAAACTTTTACATTTATAATATTAGTACGATAAAATAATATTATAGTGAAGTATGATTGCAACATATTACACAAACAAGATGTTTGCATTATCGCGCATTTACAGAAAATTGGAACACACGCGTAGCATTCTCAGCAATCTAGAATAAGATCGCTTACTAAGATAATGTATCTTTAATTGTACTCAATATTATTATCTCAATATACATCTTGACACCGAACAATTCACATCTCTTTTATTACCTTAGCCTCGGTAAAGCGTCATACCTCTTCATGGCGACCCTTTGCCAACCGAACTTATAAATTTTTGCGGGAAAATCATTACTACATGGAGCAGCAAAGCAAAATTTTCAACACCATACTAGCAGCAGTCTTCGTTGCGGTGCTATTTGGCTCTACACTTCTGTTCATCGCATTACTTGGGAAGACAAAACAATAATATGGGAGCACCACAAAGTAAAGAAGAAGTTATCATCGCACAAACCGCCAGCGGCGACGCCCAAGCAACGCAGAAAACTTCAAGCCAGCTCACTACAACAGAAATTTTACTATCCGTCATACTGCTTCTCATCGTTATACTCATCATTTACGCCTGCATCCGGAAAATTTGGGACCGAATTGTCAACCGACTCCGTAGAGAATTCAACAGCGCAGTTCTAAGAAACACAATATCTTCCGTGGAACTGGCAACGACGTCGACTCAACCATCAACGTAGACCAGGAGGTGTCCAGGGTAGAAACCCGGCCCATTGTACGAGGGGCAAGGGAAATCCCAGCCCGATCTTCAGTTAGCTGTTTCAAGCGATCCAGGAACCCATCTTAGAAGTCTGAAGATCCTACACACTCAAGGAGCATGAGAAAACCCCCAGCCCGCAGCCCCAGCCCCCACACGCCACGCCGGTCACCACATACCTACTCATCGTGCAGAGACGTAATTATTTTATTCGCGCGCTATAATGCCACCGTAAGTCGTAAGTTATTTTATACCTAAACGTTTTAAATAATATGTAGGATTACATTTTTTTTTCTTATTAGATAATGTCATTTATTATTTCCGATTTAAATGAATTGCATAAGAAACTATTGTATATTAAAGATAATTTAGTAAAACTAGGACCAGATAGACGTCAAAAAGAGTTAGGTTTTACGAAATTTAATGAAGCGAAACTTGAATACGCGAAATTAGAGTATATTTTATCTCAAGTACATAATTTAGTTGAAAAATCGGAGGTATCAACTAAAGATATAACTTTAATTAATAAAATAGCAAATGACATTCAGATCATTTATGACAAAATTATTTCTTTAGAGACTTTAAGTGTTAGTAGTATTTCAAAAATGGCAGAAAAAGATAAATTTGACTTGAAGACAGCCATTGCACTTTTACCAACGATGACAGGTCAAGAACACGTCACTAAATCTCTAATTGATGGTATACAATTATATAGTTCAATGATCAGCGATGCTACTCATGGGTTACTTATTGATTTTGTGATTAAAACTAGGCTCTCTCCTAGCGCAAAATTACGTTTAAAAAGTAGTTATCCAACTATTAAAGATTTAATTAGAGATATGAATACGCATTTGATTCAGAAAAAATCTGCTGTTGCTATCCAACACAAATTACAAAACTGTCGTCAAGGTCATAGGTCGATCGAGTCATTCGGCTCGGAACTAGAACAACTTTTTGTGAATTTAACCATAGCACAAGCGGATGACGACGCTACTAAGTTTGAAGTATTGCGTCCCATTAATGAAAAGGTTGCAATCAAGCGCTTTTCAGATGGATTAGTGAATCAAAAGCTTAGTACTATCATAGCATCACGTCACTTTGATTCTTTACCAGAGGCTATAAGAACTGCCCTAGACGAGCAGTCAATGTCTACCAGACACGAGGAAGTTATGAACATTAAAAAGTTTCATACTCGTAATTTCTCACGCACACCTACTAATTATCCGCGTCAGCCAAGTAATTATTCTAATAAATATAGTTACTATAATAGATTTAGCGCAAACAATAGGTACGCTGCCGGAAACACGAGACCACAACAAGGTAAGTACATGTCGCGAGACTCCCGCGCCGCGCAAGGAACACAATCACGTTCACGTGACCGCGGTCGGCCGAGCCCGCGCCCGCCGCGCTCAGCTGTGCCTTTTCAACGTGTGCAGTACGCTAGCCACGAGCAATCGACCAATAGTGAGTCACAAGCGCGTTCTGAGCCCCAGAACGATAATAATTTAGATTTTTTTCGTTCCTACTGAAAATTATGTTTTAAACTACAATAATAGTAGTACCGTAACTTTTAACGTAAGTAATAGCAATATCGATCTTTTAGTCGATAGCGGAGCAAGCCTTTGTGTTTTAAAATACGAATGGTTATGCGATTATCCGAAGTTATTGAATTTAATTACATTTGAGAAGTTAGTTATAAAAGGTGTTAGCGGTAAACTAGTATCTGAAGGATATATTTACTTAGATTTGTCTTATAATGGGTTAGTTTTTAGAGAAAAAATGTATGTGTTTAAAAATATGTCTTGTTCTGCAAATGGTATTTTAGGTGATAATTTTTTGAAACGCTATCAAGCTATAATTAACTATAAAGAAAATACTTTGCTTTTAACTAAAGATAGTAATTATGTGTCTATACCTATATTGAGTCACTATAGACATTTGATACCGCCACGATGTGAGGTAATAAAATATATACCTACATCGTTAGGCGACGATTGTGTTTGTTTATCTAAAGAGATACAGAAAGGAGTTTTTATAGGAAGTATAATAGCGAAACCTTGTAATGGTCGCATGCCAGTAAGGATATTAAACACCACTGAGAAAGAAGTTGATCTAGATCTTACCGATTTAGAGACTTTTTCATTGAATGATTTTGAAGTCTGTAATTTTGAAAAAGAGGAGGTTTCTGTCGATCGTGTAAAAACATTATTAGGATTATTAAATTTACCTGAACTGAATTTAGAAGAAAAACGAAGTATTGAGAGTATTTGCGCTAAGTACGCAGATGTTTTTCATCTGCCAGGCGACAAACTCTCTTGTACAAACCTAATGACCCATAATATAACTTTAAAACCTAATGTCTCGCCAGTTTATGTCAAGCCACATAGATTACCGTTCGCACTAAGGAAGGAAGTTCAGAAACAGATAGATATTATGCTCGAAAATGATATTATAGAAGAGGCTACGTCAGAGTGGTCTAGTCCCGTCTTGCTTGTACCGAAAAAAACAGATAGGTCAAACGAGAAACAATGGCGATTAGTTATAGATTACAGGCAGTTAAATAATCGTATTGAGGACGACAAATTCCCTTTGCCTAATATAACTGATATCTTAGATTCGCTTGCAAATAACATTTATTTTTCAAAATTAGACCTTTCGCAAAGCTATTATCAGTTATCTTTAAGCGAAGATTCACGAAAGTACACAGCTTTCACTGCTGGTGATAAAATTTTTCAGATGAAACGCTGTCCCATGGGTCTCCGGACATCTGCGAGTGTATTTTCACGTCTTATGACTATTGCAATGTCAGGCTTAAATTATAAAAAGGCTTTTATTTATTTAGATGATTGCGTAATTTTCGGGAAATCTATAGAAAACCACAATAAAAACTTAATTAGTATACTAGAGAGATTTAGAAAAGTTAACTTAAAATTAAATCCTATGAAGTGTGAATTTTTGCGAAACGAAATAATATATCTAGGACACAAAATAACTTCTGATGGAATTTTACCAGATGAAAGTAAAATTGCAACCATGCAAAACTATCCAGTGCCGATGAACTGCGACGATGTCAATCGTTTTGTCGCGTTTGCAAATTACTACAGACGATTCATACCGAACTTTGCAAACATTGTTTATCCTTTAAATCAATTAAGAAAAAAGAATGTACAGTTTCTATGGTCATCAGAGTGTCAAACGGCATTTGAAAAATTAAAATCAGCATTAATTCAACCCCCTATTTTATCTTATCCAGATTTTTCAGAAAGTAACATCTTTCGGCTACAAACAGATGCTTGTAAGACAGGTTTAGGATCTGTTTTATCTAACATGAACGGTCAAGTAGTCGCGTATGCGAGTAGAAACCTGAAACCCGCCGAGACGAGATATCCCATCATAGAATTAGAACTTTTAGCAATTGTTTGGTCTGTGAGACATTTTCGCCCTTATTTATATGGACGTAAATTTAAAATTATAACAGACCACAAACCGTTAATTTATTTATTTAACTTGAAAGACCCAACAAGCAGACTTACTAAATTCCGATTATTCCTAGAGGAGTATGATTTTGAAATAGAGTATGTTCCAGGACGAAACAATGCAGCTGCAGACGCATTGAGTCGCATACCTATTACATCTTCTACTTTAAAATCATTACATCAAAACACAGTATCAGTTTTAACTAGAGCACAAAGTAAAAAATTAAAAACCCCCACTGATTCTTCTTCAGAGAGCTCCACCAGCACTAGGCCTGATCAACCTATTGCGGTAGAACTTCTCAAGAAACCCGATGACGTAACTGAATTAAGTTTTAATCAATTAAAGTTTGACAATTATTCAAAGTCTAAAGATAGCATTATTTCTAATGCAAGTTGTTACGTTTACGTACCTTCGCAATCAGCGATATATCTGAGTACCCGATCGTCATCTACCCCAGAGGTGTTAGCGAGGGACTTAGAGTCATTATGTCAAAAAATAGGCATACATGAGGTACTTATTATTAAAGAAAAATGTAACGAGAGTAAAATCAAAAGTCTTGTACAAGCAACAAAAAGAATTAACTCTGTTACCCCGCGCTTTCTCATAACAAAAAATATATTAAGAATATATGATAGTGAACAAAAAAGAGTAATACTAAATGATTTCCATCTATTACCTACCAGCGGACACGCAGGAGTTAATAGAATGATGAACAACATTAAGCAATATTATTTTTGGCCAGGTTTGAGTAATGATGTAAAACTTTTTGTTAAAAATTGCCATCAATGTCAATATCATAAGCATAGTAATAAACATATTAAGCAGCCCTTAACCATAACATCAACAGCCCACTCATCATTCGAAAGAATTAGTTTGGATATAATGGGTCCACTCGATGTTGATGACTATAATAATAAATATGTATTGACATTACAATGCGATTTAACCAAATTCGTTGAAGCGTATCCATTACCTAGTAAAGACTCGGTCACAGTTGCTCAATCTTTTACCAATAATTTCATTTTACGTTATGGTATTCCTAGAGAAATATTGACTGACCAGGGAACCGAATTCATGTCATCAGTGATGTCCGAAACATGTTCTCTATTACATATTAAAAAATTAAATTCTACGGCGTACCATCACGAAACTGTAGGCGCTTTAGAAAATACTCATAAAACCCTAGGAGCTTTTCTGAGAATCCAGTGTAATAATTATAAACATAACTGGAGCACCTGGATTCCATATTGGTGTTTTTCTTTTAATACCACAGTGCATAGTGAAACTAAATATACGCCTTTCGAATTAGTTTTTGGAAAAATTTGTAACCTTCCAAATAATTTACAATCAGAAATCGACCCCTTATATAACTATGACAGTTATCCCCGAGAACTTAAGTATCGTTTACAACAAGCGCAATCCGACGCACGACGTAACTTGATACAATCTAAAGAGAAAAGAAAATTATTGTATGATAAAACTAGCAATAATGTTACCTATCAGTTAGGCGATTTGTTATTATTAAAGAACCAAGTAGGAAATAAATTAGATAGTATTTACAATGGCCCTTATAAAGTTTTAAGAGATATGACGTCTAATGTAGAAATTTTAAAAGAAAATAAAGCTATAATTGTGCATAAGAATAATACCAAACCATTCAATAAATAACTATTTTATTTGATACGTAATTATAAGTATAGGTACTTAATTACATACCATGTTACTTAACACTTTGTTATTGTTATGATTAAGTGTAAAATGTGAAGCTTCCGTTTTAATTCAATACCATTTCAATTCGATACCATTTTAATTAGATACAATTTTAATTAGGTATATTGTTTATATTGTAAAACGTTTTGTATTAGTACGATTTAATAAATGAAATAGTTTTAACTTTGCTATGTTGATAATGTTTAAATTTTGTTTACTTATTTTACTTAAGTAATTAAATTTTGGTTAAGCTCGTTAAAGTCAATGTTACGAGTCTGTTCCTTTTTGCAGGGAGGGGATGATCCTTCCACTTTTTCAGGGGAGATGAAGTATGATTGCAACATATTACACAAACAAGATGTTTGCATTATCGCGCATTTACAGAAAATTGGAACACACGCGTAGCATTCTCAGCAATCTAGAATAAGATCGCTTACTAAGATAATGTATCTTTAATTGTACTCAATATTATTATCTCAATATACATCTTGACACCGAACAATTCACATCTCTTTTATTACCTTAGCCTCGGTAAAGCGTCATACCTCTTCAATAGTTTCACTTTAAATTTTTCCTCGCTTATAATTCTAAAGCTGGCTCATGAAACTTGCTGATAACACTATCATTTGTCAATTAATACGTAATTAAGCTAAACCACAAATCATTTGGGATTTAACATAAATTACTGATAAAATTATTTAATTAAAATATTGAAGGGCAAACAGACAAGTGTTGCATACAGTGTTTTTCAAAACGCTTCCCCCGTAGCGTAAATAGCGGAATAGCAAGTATTAGCAATTTAACCGGCCCTGGCTTCTAGGACCATCAGTCGTAAACACGCCCACACATTCGCCAGAGAGCAGGCGCGCCGACAAATATATATATATTTAGAACCCTCGCGGACGTCCCCGAAACAGCCTACCAGAGTCTCATGACAATCTGATCAATGGATGTATTAAAAACGCATGGATTTAAAACATACAAACAAGGAGGAGCCCGTGGCACAGTGGTTAGCGTTCGGCCTGCGATCGTTGAGGTTAAGCAACTTTCGCAATGGTCGGTAACGGGATGTGTGACCAAGAACTTTTCATCTAGAGCTTCTCAGTGCATCGGAAGGCACGTTAAACCGTTGTTCCCGGCTGTATTTCCAGTCGTTAATACCTACCAATCCGCACTAGGCCCGCGTGGTGGGTCATGCCCCATTCTTCTTATCCAACCATAAGGAAGGCCAGTGCCCCAGCAGTGGGGTCATTAAATGATGATGATGATACAACAAACTTTTGAAATTAAATAGTGGTCACAAATGGGGCCTACACCCTATGTGTTGGCTACCTACGATACCCAGTTTGAGACAAAGGGTAACCACGGAGCACCAAATGTTACTATCATACATCTTCTACGAATAGTTATATTCAGCGATTGCTTTGACTAGGTACTTATATAAATATTTAGGATTGATATTTTAATGTAAGAATCAAAGTCATATTTTTACACGATAGAATGTTGACTCTCTAGTGACTAGTAGCTGCCCGCGAAATTGTTCGCGTGGAATGATCGACATATAAAAAAAATGCCAATGTATAGCACATTATACAGCATAATGAGAAGCCCGTGGCGTAGTGGTAAAAGCGCACGGCCTGCGATCGTTGAAGTTAAGCAACTTTCGCAATGGTCGGTCATGGGATGGGTGACCAAAAATTTATTATCTCGAGCTCCTCCGTGCTTCGGAAGGCACGCTTAAGGTCATAGCCGATTTAGACAGCACCTATCCCATCCAACCAAAGTATGAACAGCCAAATATGGACTTAATATTGTTCAATGTAGGTGCATTTTACAGTAACAATATAAAATAGCGGACAGCGCGCGGTCCGCGAGCTTACCGCCGTCAGACGCTCGGTAGTTGACGCCTCGCTGACGCCGCGCGGTCCGCGCGCTGACTGCTAGCGGTCGCCGCGCCGTCTCGCCGCGTCGTCGTCGCTCGCCGCTGCGCACCTATAGAGGGAATAGCAGTCGACGCGTGGACAGCCTGGGAGTCTGCTAGCTGTCGCCGCGTGGACTGCTGGGTGCCTGCTAGCTGTCGCCTTCGTTTAGGGCGGTGTTGGGTAGGAGCGGTGTTGGAGCGGTGCGGTATAAGTGGGCTATGACCTTAAGCCGTTGGTCCCGGCTGCGTTTGCAGTCGTTAATACCCACCAACCCGCATTGGGCACGCGTGGTGGGTGGGTCATGTCATGGCCCATTCTCCTTATCCATCCATAAGGAAGGCCTGTGCCCCAGCAGTGGGGACTTATAATAACTGATGATGATGATGATGATTATACAGCCCAAGACTATAAAAATGATGCCAGAACCAGGCGTCTGTCACTCGATGTACTTGAGCGCTACTCTCAGGCGGGGCTGTGCGAAATCCATAGAAGTTAGATCTGCAAAAGAGCTAGAATATAAGCGATAGAAAGAGATGCAATGTCTGGCCGTTCGTAGTTAGCGCCGTACAAGCTGAATTCCACTTTATTGCCTTGATGTTAGAGTTGCTATTTATTTAAATGGTTTAGGGGAGTGAAGCTTCTGTACTACTTGTACTATTATTTATTCTGTGCCAGAACCTTCGATCAACAAATTCCACTAGATTACTATTAACTAAAACATAGCTCAAATATGGCACCGACTGACTTTCTTTGAAATGGTTCTACATTAAAAAAAAAAGGTTGCAAATGTTACAATCTTACGACATAAATGACGTCAGAAAACGATAAAAAATAAGAGCGCATCTTTGAAGTGGGCTCTTATTTTCTAGGCCTTTTGACACTTCCACCCATTATCTAGTTTTATTTGTACTCCCACGGCGCTACAGGCTGCCGGACAAAAACAGAGCTACCACAAATAAATAGACAGTGATTTAGGAAAATTGGGAAAGTCGTACTTTTCTTTTTATATGGAGAAACCTACTATACTATGGATGTGTTTGCCTTGACCCTAACGACTCCCACAGGATGACTTGGGTTAGTTCTTTTGTACTCCGGCTTTCTACTTGCATTACATTTTTGTATGGTGAATATTTCGCCAATAATGAAGAGCAATTTGATGTGCCTTGAAAATACCTCAATATGGATATTTTCAGCACAATTAAGAAGTACCTACCGCAAATATACAGGGTGTAAAAATTAATTTTATATTTAAAAGAAACAAAACTTTGTCTCTTTTATTTTGAGTTAAATTAGGTATTGATGTAAATTTAAAAAAAGCTTAAATCTACTTTAAAAAGTACATACGTGTCAGCCAACTGAAAAGGAAAAAATATCTAATATCTTAATGGTAGTACCTACTTGACATGTCAACTTTAATGTACCACATTCTAGATATCATGTAGTCTAGACATACTTCGAAATAAATATATTCTATTCTATTCTACTACCTCCCTACCTTTTTGAGCAGCCAGGAGCAAGAATGAGCCAGAAAAGGCGCCGACCTCAAAAAGGTAAGGTACTTTAAAAATATTATTTGAAGTCTTTTAAGTTTTTATAAATTACTTTTACATCATGCAAAATAATACGATTACGATACGATACCGGTTACTATTACGACAGTTTTTCATGCTGCTAGGGGTACGGGTACAGTTCGCAAATCCTACGGGCAGAAGACCTCGTAACGAGAAGAACTGGCAACAAACTCGCCAAGGGCTATTTTTTCTGCCTGTTTTATTTCTTTCAGAGTCATCAAATTGAAATATTACCTTAAAAATAATGTAAGATAATAATAATAAATGTCAGAAAGTTTGCGAAAAAAGATTTTTTCTAGGTACTGACCACTTGTAATTATTTAAAAAAATTTGGTTATTTAAAAGTAAAAATACCATTGTTTTAATTTATATAATATTATGGAAATCCCTTTACATTTTTTTGAGAGCCAAATCAAATTATCGTGTCTCATTTAAAAACGGATTTGAATCGAGAAAATAAGCGATAATTTTCTACGATTTTAATTGTGGCCTAAAACCTGATGAGTAATTTGATCGAATGGCTTCAATCTTCTTCAACTGGGTTTTATGGATGAAGGACCTTCAAAATCAACCATCTACCGTTCATCCCTAAAATAAAAAATCTGCTGAAAGGGATACTTACAGTTTTCATCGCCGGAAGACGCGATATCAGCGTTCGAGAAGGCCGTGGAAAAGGTATCTGCGGCGGATTGGAATTTTTTTTTCGAAAATTGGTTCAGACGCATGAAGCTTAGTATAGAGGCTGCTAGAGAGTTTTTTGGAAAGATTTAATTCAAATATTTTATCTATAGAAGTTAGTTTTTTAGTTTCTCAAACTTTCTGATTGTCAAACGTATAATTTTATTACTGTAGGTACCTACGGAGCACCAATCACTGGCTGGCCTCAAATTATGACGGTACTAGCGCTCCTCTCGCAACATCGTCTGCGTGGACCCCCATTTTACCCCCTTAGAGAGGGAATTTCCAAAAATCCTCTCTTATTGCTCCTCTACACTCCCCAAGGAGCATTCATGCCAAACTAATTTATAAATACTTATAGTATTTTTTCTAAATACTTCATTTTCCATTTTTCTATTATAAAAATTGCATTGTGAATGCAAAAACCTAAAAATTAAAATAAGTTAATATTAAAGCTTTAAGTAGAGTTCCTAAGTAACTGAAAATTGTTCACCGCTATAATCATTAGTTCGCCTATACTTAACTGTATTTATCATAACCCATTGTGTAATTGTGATGGAAACTGACCTTAGTCATACCATGTTAAGGTCATTTTTCAATTTGACGACTCTGTATGAAATAAGACAGGGAGAAAAAAACAACCCTTGGAGTTTCTTGCCGGTTCTTCTCCAAGGCCTCCCGCTGTAGGGTTTGCGAACCGATGGCGTAGCTTCTATGACGTTCACAAGTATTGTAAATAACAATCTAAATTGAATAAACAGATTTGAATCTTGAATCTTGAATCTTGAAACTTCAGCTTCTTGTGCCCAGTAGTTTCGGCTGTGCGTTGTCTGTACCTATTGAAGATAGGTACTTTTTATTGCGGTAAGATCATTATTCCTCACAAAAACATCAAAATGCACACAGGCGATATAACTAGCGGACGATAGCCCGATATAAAAAGTACATCTTTAAACAGAATTATTCGTCGATTTTAGTTGTCTACCAATTTGGTAGTTTTTGCCGTTCCGCCTGAAGAGTCACGCTAATTCGTCTGCACCTAATTGGAATAGCGTAGCGGGGTATCGACCCTGCGCAAGTAAATGACTTCCTATATAGAAAGAAATATAGCAGACATAAAAGTAATAAAAGATCGTGTTTTGTCGTTTAATAATCTTTCGGAAGTTTTTTTGCTGATTTAATATAAGGGGAATGCATATCGAGAGATTAAACTGAATTTACCTAGACATTACCAACTGAATATTCTTTATTTTTGTATTCATGATTTTGTTTTTCATATTTTTTGCGTCAAATAAAATTCACTTAATTCAAATAGTTTACCAAACGCAGGACTTTAACGATTGATAGGCAGACAAATAAGGTTAACAATTAATCATATTTTGGCAGCTTAACTGGTAAAACGCTTTTCTCATGCGGTTTGTCATAGGTAGCATGCGTCACTTAAAATGATTACTTATATTGAAAGAAACTTAACTTTACAAAATATAATAGGTACTATATTGAACAAAGAACTGAAATTGACTCTTGGTCTTTTAACCTTTAATGAGTAATTCCTTTAGTTAGCATTGAATATAAATTATTTGAGGACAAGGTGTCTTTGTTAAAGTACCTAATCATATTTATTGCTTTCAAATGTACATACAGAAATCGTAAATGATGTTAATTAATTTACTTAAATAATAAAGTGATCGAGGAAAAATGTAGTTAATAAAATTATTGAAACAACGTTTTAAATTGTGATGAGTATAATAACTGCAAAAAAAATAGTTTGATTTGTTGCAAATGTATTAAAGGTCATAGACACCCATTCCCAATACCCAACACGAGAAATTTAAGTGTAAAAATTTTAGGAAAATTTTGGAATATCGGAAAGAAAACTTGGCCGGTTTTTCATACTATCCATACTAATATTATGAAATAATTGTGAAAGTGTGTTTTTCCGTCTTTCAGTATTCCTTTTCTTCGCCTTAATATTTTTGTTCGAATGTCATTTTCCTTAACAGCTTTGCTATTAAATCAGCTAACTAAGTTTTAGTTTTGCTTTGATACCTAGTTTGTGAGTTGAAGAGTGAGATAGGCTATCTACATAGATTGGCTTTTTATCCCGGAAAAATATCACATTCCCTCAGGGTCGTCGGGTCCATGCGGGCGAAGCCGCGGGCGGAAGGCTAGTTCTGTATAAAAGCTAATAAAAAATCTTCAAAAAAGTACTCATTATTTCTCAGTCATTTATTGTGTCAAATAAAACAGTTTTTCTGAATTATTTCACGTGGTTTTATTTAAACACTCATTGCGATATTTAGTTTTTGTTTTTATAGAATTTTATTTTAGTCACGCAGAAATCCAAGATGTGCTTATGTTTTCTTTATATTTAAAAAATGTGTTTGTTACACACACAACCTGCTATTGTAATGCGCATTTTGTCTGAATTAGATTTTGAGGCCTTTGGCTTCACCCAAAATACGAAAAAGGACTTGTAAAAATAAAAACCAAACAAATAAAAAACATAGGTAACGATTTAACAATGAATAAAATGAAATCCACCGGTTACAAAGGTCAATCGTACAATGTAGAGTTACATAATTATTTATTATTAGGTACTAAGACTTGTTATCTCGATAGCACGTGTTCTTGTGACGTAACTCTACCGTCAATAAATCTATACTTTTTCATCTTCGTTAATAACATTGACTTTATCTATTCATTTACATTCGAGTTGTAAGTTATATTTAATTCGAGTAATATTTGTAAGTAACCAGTATGCATAAGTATAATAAATAATCTATTGGGCTTGGCATTCAACTTTCATTTCTAGTGTTTTGAGTTTTCACTTATAACTATGCAGGAATGAAAATGTTGTGAAACAAAAAATAGTACTTATTTGTTATTTGCATATAACATAAATTTTATATAAAAAAATAATGACAAAAATCTCCTAAGGAACATCGGGTAGGCCTGTTTCACAATGTCTAACGGCGCAGAATTAATAATCTATCCTCAGATAGGGATAGATAGTTAATTCTAAGGCGATACTCCGAAAAATTATGCTGAAGCGAGATAGCAATGAGAAAACGACGCGCGCGGGAGCGAGACCGATTTTGCAGATTAGGCAAAAAAAAACACAAAATCACTTGGTATTAAAAAACTACAGCGATTTTAAAAAAAAGCTTCTATACGGTCCTAAATATTATTGGTGTCCACTAATTAAACCAATGTCCAATAGTGTAAGTAACCCCATTTAAGAATAATCTTGAATTTTCGTATTTTTTAGAGGTCTTTTCGAAAAGAAAAAGTGTCGAGGCAAAATCATAAAATCGTGTTTTTGAAACTATACGATTATAAAGGTATGAAGAAATAAATATCTTATTACCAGATTTGTAACAACTGTAACGGTCCTATAGTTTTAAATCAAATAGGAGTCCATATTTTTTCCAACAAGCGTGGTCAATCTGGATCATGCCTAGCCCTATCTCTGTGGATGGATTATTAATTCTGGCCGTAAGTAAGTTCTCATTTGCTGCTACTTGCCAGATAGTCCATACAAAACTGTCAATTTAACTGGAAAGTATCTCCTAATCGGACATTCTGAAACAGGCACAATCTTATTATAGCATTATATATAAGTCAGCATAGCAGCCAAACATGAGATAATAAAAATAAATATTTATGCAACCGCATTCAATTTGCTCGTGTTATGCAACGTATCTTGTGTAACTTAACGTACTTATGTGGAGGTATTACAATGACGGTGTCTGCCATGCGGAACTTAAGAGGTAAGTACAGTAAACCGCACAAATGGCGGAATATTACCATAACACAAGTCCTAAATAAAACTCAACAGGGTAGCACTTAGCCTTCCTTAGCACACCTGATATAAAGTGGTGATAAGGTGGTAATAACGCATTACTCCCGGAATCCTCAACCTCTGAGGAACTGGCTATCTTACCTATCTTACTTACTGGTTATCGCGTCAGACTTAGATAAGACAAGTCCTACCACCAACACAACCGAATACAATAATGTACCCCCACTGGGAATCGAACCCGGGACCTCTGTGTCTGAAGCCAGTGGTGTGAACCACTAGACCACAGAGGCAGTTTATTAGTGCTTTAGAAAGAAACTTCATTTAATTAAAATACAAATACAAAATGTATTTTCCGACTAAGTGTCCGTCTTACTAAACAAAAAAAGGATTTACCCGCCGTCTTCTGTACGTTATTACTTAGATCTTTCAAATTACGCAACGGATCTCAATGCGTTTTTTATCAATTGATAAATTGGTACAAAAGAAAGGTTCATATTATGTACTAGCTTTCCGCCCGCGGTTTCGCCCACGTGGACTACACGACGTTATCCTGCGGGAATGTGACATTTTTCCGGGATAAAAAGAAGCCTATGTTCCTCTCCAGGCTACAAAGTATCTGTGTCCCAAATTTCAGCCAAATCCATTCAGCCGTTTTGGCGTGATTGAGTAACAAACATCCAAACATCTAAACTTTCACATTTATAATATTAGCAGGATAGTAGGATAATACAAAAGTAGCAAGAAGGCTAGACCTCAATACCAAGCGCGACAAGTCAAAGACTAGGCTAGATAGGTTTTTTACATTGTAGGTATCGACCGCCGGACAGGAAAATTGGCTACTGCAGTGCAGCCATATGAAAGCGCACGATAGGACCGTCAGTTAGCGAACAGAATGATGCAAATCGGTCAAGAACTTCATCCGCGTCGTCACAACTTAAATTACAATTTCCACTGAAGATTTACTCTCGATTTTTACATTATTAACACCAAATTACTATTACTATTACACTCAATCTTTGTTCAATTTACCTGTAGGTATCAGCCATAGCATGTTCTTTCTTTTTCGTTTAAAAATACGTTAAATGTCTTTAAAAAAAATACTGCAGCAGCTAGACTAACATTGTATCAATAGTGGGAAGCATCTGATCTACTGATACAATCTTGATTTTTTTCGTCAAAAATAATTATCTAATAACGTCAACTATTGTTGTGTGTGTAAATGAGTTTTCTACTAAATGAGTTTACAACGATAAGCAATAATTGTCATCTCATTCTGATGTATATTGTAGAACTGTAATTTGGTTCCTCGTTCTTCAAGTAATAACTAAGTAGGTAGGGCAGAGGTACCCTTTGTGGCCACTTTAAGGATTTTTTGACTTTTAAGCACTAAGTACTAAATGGTTTTAGGTACTTAAGACACAAATTATATCTTAAATTATAGATAATTTATCTACCTTTAAAGGTATATTTTTCAAATTCATAAAAGTAAAATAGATTTTTTTATATTACACACAATGTGTGAGAGGTGCCAAATGTACCGGTTTTGGCCACTTACTGATAGTTAAACTTTTGTAACTATTGCGAAAAGTTAAAACCAAACCCAGGTAAAATCAATATATTCTAATGCGCTAGAAACCAGTCAATTGCAAAACAACAATTTAATTGTAAAAAACAAAGGTTTATAAAGTATTTCATCCAAAACAAATTTCTTAAAATTTTCATACAAAACCTTTTTTCAAACAGAAAATGGAATTTATTGAAAAAAAATCTTATGACATCAGAAATTCTAACGGTTGTTATTATTACCTTAAAATATCTTATTTTAATTGCTTTTACCAAATTTGTAAAATAAAACGCAAGTACACCTGCTATGACTAGAAATTGTCCACATTAATCATCATCAGAGTGTACTAACACTAACATAATTAGACTCTAATTACAGCAACATGTTGTGATGTGACTCAATTCAACATGAACCAGTTACCACAGGGGTAAGAGTCAATTAACGCAATGAATACGCATCTTAGTGGGCTGCGAGAGTCTAATGAATGATTATTTTGTATCATCTGAGTTGAAGGAACTATGTTTTGTTTTTTCTCTCAGTTTTTGGCGGTATTTTGTAGAGTTTATTTCCACGGGCTTTTTAATAATTTCGCAATAACATAGTACTTATAAATTTGAAAAATGGAAAATGAAGTCTCACAACCAGCTCCGATGGGACTCGAACCCACGACCTTTCGATATCCGGGCGACTGCTCTAACCACTGAGCTACGGAGTCGCTACGAGAAGCGTCGAATTTATCAAATAGGGCGGGCGTACCGGTTTTGGCCACATTAAGGATTTTTTCACTTTTAACCGCTTAGTGCTTAATGATCTTAAGTATTTTAAAGAAAATTTATAATGTAGAGTTATAGATAATTTATCGATCTTTAAGGGTACAATCTACAAAGTAAAAAAAAACAATAGTTTTTTTTATTTAGAACAAATTCTGTGGAGGGGGCCAAATACACCGTTTGCATTGGTTTTGGCCACTTTCATAAAACTACTATATTTATAAGTTGAGTTGAACAGTGAAAAAACAACACTTAATCCATCTAGAAGAAACATATTCCAATATGATATAAAATATTAAATAACCATACAATAATTTTATTGTAGAAAAAAAATGATTTTACAAAACCTTTACCCTTAACATTTTGCTTAAGAATTTTACAAAATGTTAACTTTGAAACATAACACGTGTTTATTTATAAAATATCGTATTACATAAAAAAAGCTAAGTGCTGTAATTATTAACTAAAAGTCCAATCTTTTATTCGCCATTAATAAATATAAGCAATAATTATTTAATTCCTATTTATATAACTTTAAAGTGAAAAGTGACCAAAACCGGTACAGTGGCCAAAACCGGTACGCCTGCCCTACTTCTTACGCGCTGTATAGCCAGCGTTAATTCCATCAATGTGAAGATATTACTACCCCCCATCGGAGCTGGTTGTGAGAGTGGTCGATTTTTTTTAAATACTTCATTTTCCATTTTTCAATCATAAAAATTCCATTGTGAATGCAAAAAAGTAAAAATTTAAATAATAGTATACATTTTATAAATACTCAGCTGAAGGCTTAGCTTATCAATTATCACTGATCCCGGTTGCATTTGCAGTCGTTGATACCAACGAAACCACACTTTTTGGCCTGCGTGATGGGTCATGTCATGGCACTGGAAGGCCTGTACCCCAGTAGGCACATTATAATGACTGAAGATGATGAAGAGAGAACACTAACATAATTAGACTGCCGAAATTAGTTGCAATACAACTCAATTCAGCGTGAACCACTTATCATTGGGGTGAGTCAATTAAGGCAATACCGCATAACTACGCCACGCCACTATAAAATATATAAGTCGGCAAGATGAATTAACAGCGTCCAATTAATTTGTCAATTGGAGGATCAAATAATTTGCGTTTTTCTCTTTGATAAATAACAGCTGGTCGCGGTGGCTTTAATACGAAACAATTGATGGTAATGGATAGATCAAGGGTTAATACAGTCAGTAGCCACATGACCGTATATACGCAAAAGGTGAAATTCCCTCTATTGATTTTGTACCCAATGCTAAACAAGCTAAGGCTCATAACCAATTGGACAAAGTTAATCAGCTTTGTAAATTCGAACATGGGATCAATAAAATTACTTTAAGCTCTATCTCGAACGAAATGTTAGCTACTATACTCACTTAGGGCCGGTTTCCGAAACGCCAATTAAAATTAAATTACCTAATTCCCAATTAATCTCCAATTAATTTCCAATTGATTGTAGTTTGGGTTTCTGAAAGAAAAATGTGACAGACTGTCAACAGTCTGTTAACAGTCTGTCAGTGCCCATACAAATCTTAACCTAATTGTGAGATAATTTTCATTTCAGAAACCCAAGGTGCTTTTAATTGGGAATTAATTGGGAATTAATTGTGACAGTCTGTTCGCTAATTTAAATTTTGATTGACATTTCAGAAACCGGCGGTAAGTATGTCACATTATTTTTGAGATAAATTGAATTGATATAACACTATGGTTGCGGTTAATCACGGTATGGGGTACCTAACAAAATGATTGTAAGGTTTCGAAAATATAAATCCCTCGCAAAATATGTTAAGTAGTTAAGCCGATGCATGGTCCAGCTAAATTTGAAGTCGTTTTACTCACTAAGCCACAGTATATTATAATCTATATGTTATGGACCAAGTGATAAATTGGGCAGTATACTTAGTGCCCGGTCATTATGAAAAATACTATGGAAGACCCTAATATTTGCCTTGGAAGTTCTGTAGGTTAGAAATTCGGTTTTCGGTTAGGTTAGAAGATCGCTTCGCTGCGCTTTGCGATCGCCTTAAATTTCGTGGTTATTTTTTTTATCACACCACAGAAATACTAATGCAAATCATGAATTGATGGCCGGGCACTTTGTATACTGCCCAATTTATCACTTGATCCATAACATATACATAAAACTCTTGCACTACTGACTGACTGACAGCCAACGCTCACCCAAAGCCCAAAACTACTGGGTGCAAGAAGCTGAAATTTGACATGTCTCTTCCTTGGGGAGTGTAGGATAGCACTAATAGAGATTTTTTTGGAAATTTCTCCTATAAGGGGGTCCACACAGACGAAGTCGCGAGCAGAGCGCTAGTAGTTGATAAAGCCGAAGTTGTTAGTTACAGCACATCCTCTCATCCACCCAGAAGAAAGGCCAATGCTCGAAAAAATACCGAAGGCTCTTCTTTTTGTAAGGCAGCTAAAAGATCCGAGATATTCTGCAAAAGACTCATAGTCGATTTATTAACCGACTTCTAAATCAAAAAGGAGGAGGTTCTCTATTCGTCTGTATGTATGTTTTTTTTTTTTTTTTTTTTTTTATGTATGTCCACCGATTACTCGAAGACGGCTGAACCGATTGAAATGGTTCAAACGTTATTACATCAGGTTGGTTTCCAAGTTGGTCCCATTTTTTGAAATTTTGAAATCGGTTCAGTAGTTTTCAGGAAATCTTGAAAATACTGTCGTTTTCGTTACCACTTTATGTGAATTTAATACGTATCTTTAGGCATAACTCCTTTGTTTATAAACCGATTTAGATGATTCTTGTTTTGTTAAAAAGGGGATACCTCAAGGTATTTTAACCGACTTCGAAAAAGGAGGTTTTGAGTTTGATCACATACCTATTTACCAGAAAACACGTAAATTGCCTGTTCGATGCACTAAAAAGAGTGAAATAAAAATTATTTTTATAAAAAAATAAAACCGCCTTCTAAAAAACCACATCAAAAAAGTAAGAAATAATTTCTCACCAAATAAATAACTTAAGTACTTTGAAGTCGGGCGGGTTTTAACAAAAACAACAAAAAATTGTACATGTTTCACGCCCGACTTCAAAGTACTTAAGTTATTTATTTGGTGAGGAATTATTTCTTACTTTTTTGATGTGGTTTTTTTTTTGTCACAATACGAACATTAAAAAGTCGTTATCTTCCGATTCCTCGTATAAAACTTTGAAGAGTGGACCTGTGTTTTTTTTTCAAAGAAAAGCAATTCCATGCTATTAATGTTGATAAGTAATTTTATTTGTATTTGTCAGTCTAATTTAGTATATTATTATTAATGGCGGACTGTCCAACATTTTCCGATGGGAATGAGCTTAGTAAGTGAAAATACCAATATTGCCTATTTTTTATTAGCTGTCATTTGGAACATTGAAGATTTTTCGCATTGAAATTTCCAATATGTATTATAGAACGTATATGTGATGGGAGGACTGTTTCGAAAATAAGATTGGAAAATTTTTTTTTTTGATAGAAAAAAAATCCTGTAGTTACCTTAATTTTATATAAATGCACATTACAACCGTGTTTAAAAAACCATTTTCTGTAGTTTTATCGCATTAATCGATGAGATCAATCATTAGAAAATAAACAGTTCGCGGTAAGTAACATAATAAATTTAAAAAAATCTTTCTTTTTTTCAAATTAATTGAAAGGAAAATAATGAAAGATCTTGGGTTCGATGTTGAGTCGATTCGATGTTGTACTTTTCTATGGATTGATAAAATCTTGTTTAAGACTGAAATCAATCTTAAAGTCTACATAAATCTTAGTATTGCAAATATTGCATTGCAATGCAAAGTAAAAATAATTTTAAATCTTAGTAGTTAGGTATATAATGAAACTATTCTTTTAATATGCCCTGGACCATAAAGTTGAGATTCTCCTTCTGGCAGTTTACCAAAGAATTTGTGAAATTCATTTAACAAATCTACCATTCATTGAATATTTCGACCATGACAAAGCTGCAATAAACAAAGACAAAAGTCGAATAACAATAATAGTAACTATATTTCGCATAAATTCTCAAATCAAAATACCTAGAAAAGAAAAAAACATAAATGCTCATCACACATGAATGTTTGTCTCTGTGGGGATTGAACTCATGACCCCTAGCCCAGAAGGCTTGAACAGCACAACATTGCCATCATGTCAGTCATCAGTTAAGAATTTGTTCTGAATAATCTCGTTTCCTCTATATATTTGAAAGCTGCTTACACTTTCGTAGTAGTCGACTCATTTTATAAACAGTTCATTTTACGCAGATTCTTTGCCTGTTAGTATCAGTGTTAACATTTTTACGTCTACCTATTTAGCAACAAGATCACTTTATTTTATTTCGTGAAGAATCTTAGCTTGTTCTTACTGAAACGAATAATTGAATGAAACTTATTAAATATTAGTGCTACTGCTATTTGTTTCTCACCACACATCAAGTCTATGGGTTTGTCTGACATGATCGTATATCTTATCGATATCGTAGATCGTATATCGTAGAAACTTTCATACAAAGCATTGCGTGCTAGCTATAATTTTATTTTTGATATAAAAAAAATAATTGAGGTACTTACCTACCTACTGATTTGATTTCTTTGGCCGGTTTCTCACACTACCCTGATTAGATTTAGATTAGATTTTTTTATTTGCTAATAAACATGGTATAAAAGTTGTTATAAATTATTGATAGGACCATACATGTTTAGCTAAAATTAATTAGCATGCAAATTACATAGACTTATTTTAAATTAATGGCGAGCATAGACATAAATAACGAAAAAAAAATATGTTATTCCATGTTCCATTTTAATCAAATGTAACATACTTAATTACTTAATATCAAAAAATTCTTTCAAGTCATAAATGGTATGGGATAACAACCAAATTCTGAATTGTTTTTTAAAATTAAATACATTATGGACTTTCAACTCATTTGGTATTTTGTTGAATATTTTGACACACATTGCCAGGTTGCTGTTAACATATTGAGATGTTTTTGGTATGTTATGTAGGACTAACCTATTTGGATCTCTTTTATTACGTGGATATATATCACAAGCTCTTTTAAATAAATGCTTGTTTTGCATAACAAAAACGCACACCTCGAAAATATAAAGTGAAATCAGAGTTAGCACCTGCATTTGGCCAAAAAGATTACGACAAGATGTAAGTGGTGGAACACCACATATTGCTCGTAAACATTTTTTTTGAGCGATAAATGCTCTGTTTAAATGTGAACTATTGCCCCATATTAGTAATCCATACCTAAGCAGAGAGCCTACATAGGCATGGTACGCAGTTATTGCCGTATTGATATTTGTCACGTTCCTAACACATTTTAAAGCATACACAAATGAGTTAATACGCTTACAAACATTGTCTATGTGATTTTTCCAATTCAATTCTTTATCGATTATAATACCTAGAAATTTAATTTGTGTCACTTCATCAATATCAATGTCTTTATATTTAATGTCAATTTTTATATTTTTATATTTATTAAATTGTATATATTTTGTTTTAGTCAAATTAATTTTTAAATGATGTATATCAAGAAATTGGATTAAGTCATTTATAGTTTTATTTACTTCTTTTTCGTGTTCTGTTAGACTATTATTTGTAGTTACTACGACAGCTACATCATCTGCAAACGCGATGCATTTATGATGATCCGTTACATTAAAAATGTCATTTATATATATTATAAATAAAATTGGGCCCAGTACGCTTCCTTGTGGTACTCCACATTTAGTTTGTTTGTATTGTGATGAACACGCTATAACTTCATTTGTCTTGCTTAGTTCATCTATAACTACACTTTGTTTTCTGTTAGTAATATATGATATTAGCCATTCCATAGCAAGTCCTCCTATACCCATAATTTCTAACTTTCTAGCTAGTAATGGATGAGAGACGTGATCAAATGCTTTTGAGAGATCTATGAATATACCACTTGTCAATTTTTTATCATTAATACCTACGAGGATGGTTTCCAAAAGTTTATGTGTTGCTAACGTAGTAGACTTTTTCTTTTGGAAGCCATATTGGTCTTTATGAAGTAAATTAAATTTGTTACAAAAATCAATTAATTGTTTTAACATGCATTTTTCGAATATTTTTGAAAACACTGATATTATAGCAATAGGACGATAGTTATCTAGTTCATCAGTGTTTCCTTTTTTAAACAACGGTTTTACTACTGTTATTTTAAGTAGATCTGGAAATACACCAGTAGAAAATGACAGGTTAATAAGGTAAGTAAAAACGGTGACAAATTCACTAACACATTTTTTCAATACTTCTGTACAAATTTCATCATAACCTTCTGCTTTTGTGTTTTTCAAACTCATTATTTCTTTTTTCACATCTGTCTCAGTAAGGGGTTTGAGAAACATAGAGTTTGATATTTGGGATTGGCTATCATGATTTTGTATACGTGTACTGTAGTCATTTTTAGATACATTCACAAAATGTTCATTGAAAGCTGAAGCTATACTAAGAGGATTTGTGAGTATTTCATTGTTCAAATTAAGTCTATTTATTAGTTTAGGATTTTTTTTCCTATTATTTAATTCTCTATTAATTATGTTCCAGGATGCTTTACACTTATTGTCACTCTTACGTATAAAGTCAATGTTTGTTTTTCTTTTAGAGTCATAAATACACTTTTTTAGCATTTTTGAGTAGTTTAGATATTTGTCCTTATTGAATTGAGTTTTATTTTTATAATAATTATGTCTATATGTCCGTTTTTTTCTACAGCTTAATTTTAAACCCTTCGTTACCCAGTTATTCTTAGCTTTTTTAAAGTTGTCAATATTAATTTTATTTTTTGGAAAACATAGCTTATAAAAAAGCGTAAATAATTCATGGAAATTATTAAAACTTTTGTTCATGTCGGGCTCATTAAAAACATCTGTCCAAGACAGATTTTTTAAACATTTTTTAAATTTCATAATGTTTTCATAACTATAATCTCTCCTATACAAAGAGTAAAATGGAGGACCTTCACATCTATTTTTCAGGGGGAAATTTAATAGCTGTGCGGTTTCATGGTCAGAAAGGTGCAACGGTAGGACTTCAGCTGAAGCATTAGGTATATTGCTTATTATGTGGTCTATACATGACGTCTTACGAGTCGGTTCAGAAATGTGTAGCGTCAAGTTGTAAGTTTGTACTAAGTCTTGCAAGTTTTCTGTAATTAAATTTTTATTTAGTGTATTAATGTTTATGTCACCTGCCAATACGATTTTAATTGAATATTTAAATTTATTGAATAAATCATTTAATAAATTGTCAAGGTTTCTAAGAAAAATATTAGGGTCCGATTTTGGTATTCTATACAAACAAATTATAATTAGTCTACTCGATTTAAGTTCAATACCACAGCATTCAAAGGATTTTTGAGTGGCATATTTTTTTATGGAAGTCAAATCGCTGCAAGTAATTCCTTTTTTGACCAATATGCAAGTACCGCCTCGTTTCTCATTTCTACAAAAGGAAGACGCAATTTGATAATTTTCTAGTCTTACATATTTCTCCTGGCCTGATTCCAAAAATGTTTCAGTTAGACATATTACATCAGGGTCCTTGTTTTCATTGATTAAATCCAAAATAGTTAAGTCTAATATCTCTTGTTTCGCTAGAACACTGGCAATGTTTTGGTGTAATATTATAAAATCCCTATCTTTAGACTCGAAAAAAGTTCTTAGTACCAATAGGAGCATTTAATGTAGTATCCAGTAATATTTGTTTATTGTTATTGATAACCGCTTTATCCAAGACCTTAAAATAGAAAGGAATGGTACCTTTTTTTAGTGATTTACTAGAAATGGAACCTTTTCTTGAATCTTGTCTTGAATTGATTTTTATAATTTCACGTAGATTTTTACATGTCAAAAATTGGTTTTTATATTCACGATAATCAATATCTATGTTAAGTTTATTACAAATATTCATTATAAAATTATTGTCAGAGTAAAAAATTAAATCATTGATGTCAAGTAATGTACATATGTCAAAATGTTTTGTCCACAATTTCATACAACTGTAGAGCTGAACTTCACTAAAAAAACAATTTCTGCGAATAGGTACAATGTAGATGTTTGATTTAGCCAACATGTTAATAGCAATGCACAAATTGGAATGAAACTTATGGATATCGTTGTCATGAGTACCAAATCCTAAAATCACTATATCGTCTTTAGTTACGTCTTTTGATAAGTTTTCACAGAATCGTAAAAATTCTGAGCTTGAAGCACCAGGCATTATTGTCGCAGAAGTCTGATACTTGTCGTTCCATTTACCCATTCTTGAACTGGTCATAGCAGCAGATAATCCCTTAAACTGTTCATCGCCAACTATATATATCATATGTGGTTTTCGATTAAATGATGTTTCCTTGTATTGCTGGTTTGTCAATGATAGCTTGGTTACCGATGAATATCTTTCCGTTTCTGGGCTGCTCATTAAAGTTTCATTTCGTTTGTCTAAATTCTGTTTAAGGTCATTAATCTGTTTATTTAAATTAACAATTTCATCTTTAGCATTCAAAAGTGACTGTTTAAGCTCAGAGATTTTATTTTGAAGATAGGTAAAATCAACATTTTCTGATATTCTCTTTTCTAAAGAGTGTGATTTCTGAGGTGTATAAAAGCGAGATGCGAGGATAGAAGGTTGCTTAATTTCCTGACAGGGTTTTAGGCACAGACTCTTTAATAGATTCAGTTCCTTCGTAAGCTTTATTATACTTTTGTTAAGGTCATTATTTTCAAGAATTTTATTTTCTAACTCTGATTCAGTAGACATAAGGTTCAGTCTTAGTTGTTTGTTTTCTTCTCTTAGTTCGTAATCGGTCAGGGTATCATTATGTAATGTATGCTCAAAACTTTTTGACATTCGATCTGTTCCCACTTCAGATTCATCTGATTCCGTTAATATATGAGAATCATGGTAATCTCCTACATCACATGCAGATATAATTGAAGAAGGTGAAAGACACGATGCAGTCGGTGTAGCCGAATTTTGTGGAGAATCAATGTTTTTCGGATTTTTTATCATCTCCTGTCGTTTCCTCTGCGTGATATTTTTCTGATCAGAAGTATTCATTTGAATTTTACTTTGTTTCAGTGTGCAAGAAGTACATTTCCAACCTTTTTCCATAATACGATACAATTTCTCCGAGAGGCCAACGCAATCAAATTCATATCGATAATTACACTTGATACATTGAGCAGTATCTCTCAAATTGCTTTCTCGGTTACATTTATGGCATAGAACTGTAGTTAATTTGCCTTTATTTTTAGGTAGTGACATCTTATTTTCAAATTACCAATGTGATAAAATAAAATCTGCGTGTAATGGAACGGTACAGTGCAAAAATATTTATCTGAACGCATCCAAATCTATCTTGTCACTTTGACGTCTGTCAAAAGTGTCAAAGTCAGCTGGTGGTCAGCTGTTTGCGGAAATGCGTAGTTATTTGAGGTGGAGCTTGTAAACTGATGCAATTTAATTGGGCGGTTTGAAATGTAAAATTATCGTTAAAGTGAGACAATACTTCGATTTTTTAAAATTCCAAAGTGTTTTTGTTGATTTATGAGCAGTCAATAATGTGCGGTATCATATAAAGTGCATACCTTCATGCGGCGGCTAATGGTGCGAAGTTATATGCCGGTCTCACGGTGTATTGTGCACTTATATCGATCAGAATAAATTGTATTTAAGGAGATAGCAATTTTCAGTGTTTGTGTACTTGTGTCGTAACCGGAAGTTGGGTGCATACCATCAACTTTAAGACAGCGATTCAAAAATAGCGCGATGCAGAATAGGTTCCTTCCTAAAATGAATTGCTTTCTTTCGTACCATGACCTTCTAAAAACTGGATCGCAAATGAATTGCTAAATGTGAATGACCGAACGATTTGTGTCCTTATTTCTTCTACCCGTCTCTTTCGCTCGATTCTGTCATGCCAGGAGAGTGAAAGGGACGGGTATAACCTGCAGGTGACATGTTAGCTTGGCCAAGTTATACGTCAAATAAGAGTTGATGACAGCTCAGCGGCTGTGAAATGTCATTGAATGATCACTGAACCGCTGTCATTGATATTAAGCTGTCGTGGTACGAATAAGCGAAGCAGATCAGTTTAGGTTCCTAAACAAAACCGCAATAAGAGTTGATGGTAGGCACCCTGCTTGTACTTACTATGACCTGCATTATCCCATTGAATTAAGTGTTATGTTATAAAAAGTATCCTGAGCGGTGATCTTGAGGACATAATGATACTTTTTCAACTTTATAAAATCAAATCAAAATAAAAAAAGCGTTGCGTTAAAAAGAAACAAAGAGCTCCCTAGTTTTTTTGTGTTTATGCCCAGTCATGTCATTAACTTTCTTCATATTTTCTGAAGATAGGTACCTAATTTATTATTATTAATTATATTATAGTTACATTCTATTAACACTGAAATTCTCTTTAAAATTTGAAACAAGTCAAAATTAAATGTTATTCTTACATCTAAGTAACAACTGAAAAAATATTAATTTTAAGTTTACGTGTAGGTATAGATGAATTCCCACGTTTTAACATTCGGCTTGCAGAATGACGGAAAATTCTGAACTACCTACTCAGTAAATAGTACTTTTCACACTTATGCTCTGAAATGTTAATATTATATTTGAGAAAAGAATGCAGTACGTGGCACTTTTCCGAGGTAAACATTCTAAATTTGAAAATCACTGCAGTAATGAATTTCAGTACTTACTTACTGCACTAAAATCAGTGCAGTAAGTAAGTACTGAAATTCATTACTGCAGTGATTTTCAAATTTAGAATGTTTACCTCGGAAAAGGTACTACCCAAAGATATTATTACCAAATTTTTTTCTTTATTTTTTCTTTCGTTATTCCTGTGTATAAAAACAGAAAAAGCAAAGGAACATATTTTGCACCATACAGCCACATTATTATTATTATTATATAGGTAATTATTATAAGTATCATAATTAGGTTAACTTTTTTTTAAATACGGTGCGCACAGAGTATATTACTTCGTGTTGTACCACAAGCGCTATGTACCCTTAGCACGAACATCAATCGAAAAAACAAAATGAGATTTATCATAGACAAAATATCCTTTACGAGTAATTTTGTATAGGAAATATGTACAGCGCCATCTACCACCCAGAAGCGGGTATTAAAGTTGCGCATTTTAGTAGCAAGTATTAAGTATCAATAGGCTGTATGACCGTTCCACTTGGCCGCACAAACCAATATTAAAAAAACGGCGGGAATGATTTTCAGCGGTTGATTTGATATCAATACAGTTTATTTATATTGTGTAATAAATTATCAAAATGAGTTCTGCCAATGAAACATATACAGACATTGTATGTACCTACTCCACCAAATTTGAGAGCAGAAGCAAAATGAATAACAGAAAACTTACTGCCAGCAAAATCAAAAGAAAGATATATGAAAACCTACGATCTGATTTGGAAAAGTGAAAAAAGGCGCATACGTTTTCGGAATCTGTGTTGTTGGCGTATTTTAATGATAAGTACCTACCTACATCATTAAAATAATATTATTATGGGCGATTTATACATAAGTGTGCCCGGGAAAACAATAACATTTACATTTAATAATTGCCCGAACATGTGTGATATAAATTTTAATAAATATTATTTAGTTAAACAGTTTTTTTTTATTTCCTCGCATTTCTTGAGAAAAGCACTATACAAGCCTTGTACGGTAAGCAAATTACCTTGCCTCGAATGATTAAAGCCCTCGCCTGCGGCTCGTGCTTCAAACCATCCTCGACAATGTAATTTCTTACTTACCTGTCCTCGGATGTAATGTACTATTAACCCACAACCGGACGTATGATATATTTATATATCATATCATTTATATATTTTATATGATATACATGCTAAATATTCCAAGATAATTATGGGCATTACATTCTTCTGAGATGAATGGATATTTTTGCATCATTTTCTTGTAACTGCTCAAGAACCTATAATAATCCAAGTTCTTCGCACTAAGATGTAATCTAGGAATGTAATGTGGCCATGTCTCGAACAACGATGGGAAAATAATACAACGTGTTAGTAATACTCTTAGCGTAACTGAGAAAATAATTTGTTTAGAATCGAGAGTAGAATCGATTCCACACATTTTAATAGGGGTTAAATTTTCAAAAAATGTTTTCATTTTTTGCCGCTTCTAAAAATGTTTGTGTCTACTGCCATACATTCATTAAGCTCGCGACTCTCTTACGTCATAGTAGAGCTTTAAATATGTCAGAAAGTCACGAAGACGTAATGAGTACGAATATCTTAGAAGTTTCTTTAAATTTTTTTTTTAACTTCTCATGCTGGTAAAGTTCGTGTTTGTGTTGGGTATAGGCTGCATAAAATCGCTTTTTATGCTCTAGTGCATAAAGTAAAATCTTCGTCTAAGTCTCAGACTCTAAGACAAAGATCGTCAGGTAAACAGTCACACATGCAATTAAACTTCGTGAAATAAACTTGTTATTTCATTCTGTTTCTTCAGTTTTTTTACATAAGCCATATTAAATTACTAAATTAATAAAACTAGGCAAAAATAATGAGTTTTCTAAGTATATCAAGAGCATTATGGACTACGATCTATGCTAAAGTCACTGTGCTGCCACTGCCACGTATAAAAAAAAAAGAAAAAGAAAGTCTTCCCGCCAATATGGAGAAGTTTATATTTTTATTTTTTGCAATATTGCTATTTATTTTCCTCACATTCGAAGTGAAAAACAGAGTGTAAGTATAACTCGTACTTGCACTCGCACTTGTTGTACAATCTACTATTTTCAATGGAATTCAATTTAATATAAAACAAATTAGTTAGAGTGTATGGGCTTTTCGGTTTGGCTAAAATAATTTAACGGTCTTGTCCGTTGTATTATCTAACTACATATTTTCATCATTGTCATGGCTTCCGACGTTTACCCATGATTGCGTAACAAACTAAAAAAAACCGATGTTACCTTTTTAGGTTGTCTTCGTTTACTAAAGTGATTTATACAATTAAAATAATAACAAAAACAAATTTTTCATTGTAAATCACTGTAAGTACCTACTTACATTCGTAATACATTAAAATCATTTACTACTTACGTTATCTATATAATTGGTTGACATGACTGGTAAACACGACCTTAAAATTTAGGTATAATGGACCTACTCTTTGTGAATCATAGTATGTGATTGTAAATTACGATTACAAACGCTACAGTGAATCAATTTAGAAACTTTGTGATTCGTATACTTTAGAATAAGCACACATTTAAAATAAGCAGCAAAGTAAACTCAATTTCAGTGAAAAAATATCTCAATTTCTTGAAAATGTGTCTAGTTTCCTTTTTATTTGGGTTCAGAGGAAATCTTAAAATGCAAGTTAACACAAGCCCCCATATACAAGTGGCTTTCTTTTATCGATATCGCCAGTAGGTTAGAAAGAAAATGTATCGGATATACTAGCGGTCACGTGACATTTCAATCGCTAATGTCAATGCAATACATTTTCTTTCTATTCTACTGGCGATATCGACAAAAGAAAACCACTATTAGAAAAATTTAAAATGAAATATTTAGAAAAAATCGACCCGCCTTACAACCAGCTCCGATGGGACTCGAACCCACGACCTATCGCTATCCGGGCGACTGCTCTAACTACTGAACTACGGAGTCGTTATGAGAAGTGACGAATTTATCCAATACTTCTTACACGCTGTATAACCACCGTTAATTTCGTCAATGTGAAGATATTACTACCTTTCCAGATATTTGACAATCGCTAACGATGAAATTATTGCTATTGCAAGTATTTAAATTTTTACTTTTTTGCATTTACAATGCAGTTTTTATTACATTGAAAAAACTTATTTAAACTTAATTGGTTGTGACACGGGTCGATTTTTTCTAAATACTTCATTTTGAATTTTTCAATAAGTAATAAAAATTGCATTGTGAATGCAACTTTTCTATGCCTTCTGGCATCTTCTGGTTACCTATACCGTACTACGTTCGACAGCGCGGTAATGGCGTGCGTGACAAAGCTTGGATTTGTTTTATCTTGTGGTAGTATTTGGTCACCCTACCATCATTAAGGAGGCTGGTATCGTAGGTGTGCTAAGAGTGCGCGCGCACTCAATGCACTCAGCGGTTGTCATCCACTGCCAGTTGGCATGGCTGGCAGTGGCTGATGTGCCATTGTTCTGTTCGATACGAGTAGAACAAATGAACAAACGCTCATTAGACTACGTGTGTCAGGCGCGGTAGAAGTGGCAAGATATTTGGTTGCATTTGTTTGTTTTGTACACAAAGAGATAAGTATTAACTTAACCTCTTTACTTTAACGTTTTTGCTATCACAATGCATTTTTTTTTATTTTAAAAAATGAAGTAGGGTACCTATTAGAAAAAAAAAGTAATTTGTTTGATAAATAACACTCTGGTAATGTTAACAATAAGTACTTTATTTCTACTTGACTTAAATTAGGTGCATATAACTATTATAATAGATCTTTCTCGTTATTCTAAAGACATATCCCCCTCCGACAGTGTCTACAGGACGACTGACTCCCCGCTGTAGTCCCGCTAGACCACAACTTCACATTGCTTACGCAGCCAAAGATATCAAATCATGACATTCGGCCATCCGTCGTGGTGCAACCTCCTGGGTGCACAATAATATTCATATTCATTTATTCATTGCAAGTCACAGTACATACAAAGTTGTTATCAGAATATTTAGATCAGTAATGGCACCCCGTGGGAACTGCAACTCAAAATCTAGAGCTTAATATCATTAAACAATTTCTTCTAATGTTATGCCTTATTTAAGTACTTAAAACTTTTTCAATTCACGTTCAAATGCATTAACATTTTCCATACATTTAATACAGTTTGGGATGCTGGTAAACACTTTTTATATAAGTAAAGTCAATAACAATAATAAGTAAGGTCAATCTGTCTACTCAACTTACACTATAGCTGTCATTCAGCTAACAATTAGGTATATAAATATGATTCAATTATCACTTAATTTAAACAAAAACGTAAAGATTATGTGTGGAATCATATGTTTTCATAAAACAATGATATATTAAATCAAAATTAATACACAAAAACGATAAGAACGAAACAACAAATTAGTTAAACAATATTTTTTTTTAAATTTAAATAAAATCATGAAAATTAAATAAGTATTATAATTAAAAATAGTAATAAAATCATGACATTCGGAAGCGGTCAAGGTTAGATGTTGAAGTCTGTTATTGCAGCAACGCTGACAAAGGCAAATTATCCTCTTCATCACTACTGGAGCTGACACTCGACTTGTCCGTGTTATTATCGAGGACCTAGGGTCTTATTTGGTCTGCTCCAACAACAGTTTCAATCGACTTCCTTTTTTCTATTAAATCCGAATACATTACAAATTTTGTATCTATCGTTTGCAAAGGATATAATTTCTATTTACAGAACTACCTTTATTATGAGCACATTGAATATAATATGACATAACGTATTCTTAATATTTTTATTCTATTTAAGGAACTAATGAAGCTAGTTTACAAGCGGCTGAATCAAGACCTACCCTAGAACACTTTTGGCATTTAGTAAGAGGGATTGGGTACTTATGATAAGAATGTCCCCTTAAACGGCAATTAAAGCAAATAACCGAGTTATCGTTTAGAGTCGACACAGATATAGGACGATTAACCGGAGTATTTCATTACGGTTTTTGGCAAAAGCTGGATCAGTGGGTTGCTGTGAAATTAAGCAACTGAGTAAGTCTTCTGACTCCTTACAGTTCATCCCTTGGGCGCTGTTTCTAACGGATTTGTCAATAATGCCATGTATAATATAATCTACTGCCATCTGGCCCTTGATTTCACATCGATTCAAGAAAGTCAAGTTATCATAGAAATATAGTCCCAGACATTCTCATTGTAATGCGTAGTACGTGCGAGTATCTCTTCCAGAAATGTCCCGTAATCTTGCTCGTTGTTAAAAGCTTTTAATAACTTAGCCTGCCATTCGTCCCAAGTAAAATTTGACAGAGGGTAGGGCTTCAAACCACTTCTTAGCCAGACCCACCAGATTTTGAAGAGCAAAATGCGTGGTTTGCTTTTGGTTCCAATCGAAAATGCAAGCACATTCATTTACTTTCCTTATCCAACTACTTATATTCTGATATTTAGTTGAGGGATCAAACTCAGGTACTACGTTGTTGACCTGATTGTTGTTCAGCTGCTGCTTACTCGATTCAGTCTCTTGCACCGACGACAAAAGTTTCAATACCTCATCAACAGTAAAGAAAGGCTGGTGCTCTGGTTGCGATACAGGTGACTCAGAGTGTAGGCTCCAACTAGGTTCAGGTTCCAACACTTGTGAGGTTGGTGGCTTCACTTCATATGAAGGTACATCTTCTATTCCCCATTCAGACGCATGTAAATCTCTCACGACTTTGCGGGCACGCCTCCCCACAGACGTCAGTGATTGCTTCCTTCGCCGCTTGTCTTCTTCATGCCTCAACCGTTCACGACCTGCGTGAACGGTTGGTACCTCGGGTTTCATTTTCTCGGAAAAAATCAGAAAAAGTAAAAATTAGTAAGTATTAAATAATTGAAGATATTAATAATTATAGGATAAGGATAAAAGTATAACTGTAAACCGGATAGATAAATACTAAATATATATTGATTCACAAGTACAAGCACTCATACTTTTATGCATCAGTTTGTACCCATTCAAACCATTATTATAGTCTCATTCATATAGTAAAGTTACGTTAACACATCAAATCAATTAGGTTGTATTTAGAAAAAAGAGACAGCTTAAGAAGTTATATAGCTCAACAGATTACTTAAACTATTCATATGTAAAAAAATGATACTTAGGTATGAAATGAATAACTCTCAATAAAATATGAAAAAGAAATTAGTTTTCTATTTAATTAATTTAAATTGTTGACTCGTGAACGACATACTAAAGTATTGATTAATTAAACCAAATCTCGTATCGTGAATAAGAGGATCACAAATAAAGCAGCTGTAAATAACAAAATATAAGTTTTAGAACTAACTAAAATAGGGCGCACATGAGCCTGTCTTGGGAAACACAACAATCTAAGGGCACCCGTAGCACTTGTTTTTGATGTAAAATGTAGACGATTCATAGGGTATTTATTATGTCTAAGTAAATATTTCATTTTTTTTTTTTTTTAATTTCATTTATGACATATAATTTCTCAGGGCAGACATAATCCTTGTATGTAATAGTACATTCATATCTCCATAAGCTGCGGGCGCACATAACCCATATCACCTGAGACTACATCTGAGATGGAACATACTTAGCTCCATAAACTAAGGGCACACATAACCCATATCACCTATAAATGGAACATACTTAGCTCCATAAACTAAGGGCACACTTAACCCATATCACATCTAAAATGGAACATACTTAGCTCCATAAACTAAGGGCACACATAACCCATATCTCATCTAACATGGAACATAGTCTTGAATGGGTGGTAGGAAAATATTGACGATTCATAAGTACATATTTATTATGTCTAAGTGAATAAAGAATATTTTTATCTTATCTTTTATCTTTATCTTATCATACTTAGCTCCATAAACTAAGGGCACACATAACCCACATCTTGCAATGGAACGTACATAGCTCCACAACACAAGCTAAAGCAAGGGCACACATAACCCTTCATTTAGCAGTAAAACCAGAGATTCCTAAATAGTTACTACGTAAGTAAAACATATTATCAAACCGCAACGAGAATACGATTTAGATGTACCGTCTGCATAAATACTTATAATTAATCCAAAATACATCTATTATATCTTCATACTTTAATTGCAGGCATTTATATGTTTAGATAATCTAATTTTCTAATAAAATAAGGCTTGCCATAAACAGACACCACATGTTTCGATCTATTCTTAGTAAATGTTTTGTCATTTTCTTTAACACCTTCGCTGCGTTAAGATTTTCTTAGAATTTTCAGATAGTGCGTTGGAGATCTATTATGACTCGTATTTAGGCTTCATTTTTGTGCGTATGAGACCTTATCGATCCCATAAAAATATGTATTGTTAAATCCTGTATATCATACTGAAAAACAAGAGTCTCGGTCTGTAAACATCCTGAGGCGTAATTAACTAGCTACTTTATCTTAATATAGGTTCGCACAAAGTTCTGACAATTATTTAAAGAGTAAATAAAAAATATTTTAGGCTATCGACTCTATCTCACAACGCAAGAAATGATGCCATAAATTATATAACAACTAGTGATGGGAATAGAGTAAAGCGGCAGTCATCGACTACTATATTTTATTTTAAAAATACACAAATTGTATATAAAGACGGGAATATAATAGATGAACACAATATCTTCAATAAGTTAACTACCTCTGTTTGTAATTACAATTAAGTCTTTGAGTTAGTGTTAATTTTAACTGATCTTAATTAACACTATTTTGATGAACAGGTACATATAGTTTTTCCAGTACTCTGACTGTCAAAAATAATTCTTCATTAAATGAGTTATTATTTACTTATTATTGTGACTCAACGTAGGGTCCTAAACGAATTTATCGATCCAAGTTCCTATTTTGTACCAAAATAAGCCCCCGATGGGGGAATACCGCCCCGCCTAATTAGAACTCTAGGTATTTTCTAGACTTCTAACGCCATCCGCGGCATTCTATGACACCGGCCCTGACAATGTGTCTCTACTTAATTTGGTACACAAAAGGAAAGCAATACAAATATAACAGTACAGTAGAAAGGAAAAGAAATATTTAACTTAAATCATTTAACCGGAAACGACTTGCGATGAGACAACTGTCATAACGCTCTCTCCAACTGCTGAACTAACTCCAAATTATGTCTTTGTGAAGTATTTGTTGGTGATTGTATGTATATGTTTAGTTTTGTATAGTGTAAATCCCCCCCTCCTCATTAATCAATAAGGTTACCTCCTGTACGGTGGTACAGTTGGCCGACACAACCTGGAGCCAGTCTACATCAGGCAGAACGTTAGGGCAAATACTTAGGCTTTAACAAATAATATAGGAAACTCACCGAATTGCTAGCGGATAACTTACACAAACAGAGACAACACTAAAATCCTCACAGTTTAGTTTTACTACCGATTTTGGTCCGATCTTCTCTACGTCCGCCTCCGACCGACGCGCCCACACCACTCCTCGCACCTTCCGACCAAATATACTTAACACTAACTTTTAATCCTAACTAATTAATATTCGGCACCCTATTCATTTGAGATCTTACGTCTGTGCGCGCGCGCGCCCTCGCTTCGAATCTCAAACCCCCGCTTGTTTTCTTTAGCGTCACCGCTATCCCTTCCCAAAATCTTATTTCTTTACTATCTTTGCTTCCCCGAATCACAAGCAATTAAGCCCTTTTGAGTTTGCAGTCGTTTTTAGTACAAGGGTCTTGTTACTGGATAAGAGGCATGGCAAAGACATTAGCGTCTTTATTTATTATGTCATTTCTAGTGAGAGTTTGTCCCATAAGTGCCAACACATTTAGTTTCCTATTCAATAGTCACACTTTTTATAATGAAGACCAATTTAATGGATGAAACGTGTCACTGTTTGATAATTTATGGCCCCCTTAACATATTTGCAAATGTACATCTACTATAAAGAAACTTCTGAAGATAAGAGAAGTAGATGCTTTATTAATATTTACCTCATGGCGTTACATTCCCCCCTCTGAAAATAAGACGAGGGCAGGCCTGTAGTAGTATTTTCACGATAGGGCGTATGTATCCATTCGCAATTTGAATCATTTTTTTTTTAAATAATGTCTAATCTTTCGTAATTAATTAACCTCTTTATATTTTCTAAATACTTTGGAAGTTTGGATGTCTTAGTCCACTTGAGCCAAATAAATATCTATGTTGTTGTTACATTTGGATACTATTTGTTCTACAGTTAAATACCAACTAGTCGTGTTATTTCCGGCGCCAAGCTTATTTGCCTTACACCAAATAATAATTAGATCCATATCCTAAAACATCGCCATAAATTTTGGTAACTCGTTGTTATACTACAGTCTTTAAAAGTCTTTATTATTTATCAAATTACTCTTTTGCAGGTAGCGATTTACTATGCATAAAATATAATATGTTTATGTTTCATTTTAATATAATACCATGTAGGTATATTTTGTCCCTAATTAATATCTCCTTGTCATTGTTGTTGTATCACAGAATAAATAATAGTACAAGTACAGGAGCTGCACTCCGCGAAACCATTCAAACAAACAGCAACTCCAACCTCAACACAATAAAGCAGGATTCAGCCTGTACGACGCCTATTACGAACGCTACATTCACCTAAACGCCGCATTTCCCCCATCGCATATATCCTATCTGGTTTGACTACGTTTGGGTTGGGCTTGCGGCACAGATTACTAAATAGTTATTTAGTTAAAGCGAAAATATCTTCGCTTTAAATGAGGCTAATTTGTTTAATCATAATATGATCATAATATTATCAATACAAAAGCGTGCCCGTTGGCTTATCCTTCCTTCACACTGCAACAAATCACAAGGATTCTCTGAATGGAGATATCCTATGGGCCGGAAAGTGACATAGGCTACACGTTATCCCTTAATCCTAAGAAACTGAATTGTTCGTCTTTCACCAATTAAAAGAACCACACCCATACAGTGCACAATAATTACGTGGTTTTGGCATTTTGAGTAGCTAACTATATCATTTAGTAATCTCACTTAGTAATTTTGATGCGCTCAGCGCCATGCGCACGTTGTGAGCGCTATGGTAGGGCTGTCTAGGTTGAACACCACGCGGTCCATCCAACGTTCATATCTGCAATTTCCGTAATTAATTCATCAAAACCAATATTCTCAATGTCTCAAGACTAAGGTCTTTGACCAGTGTGTGTTGCCAGTTATGACTTATGGAAGCGAGACGTGGTCTTTTACTATGGGTCTCATAAGAAGGCTCAAGGTTACCCAGCGAGCAATGGAGAGAACGATGCTTGGTATTTCCCTGCTCGATCGAATCAGAAATGATGAGATCCGCAGGAGAACTAAAACGACCGACATCGCTCGAAGGATTGCTCAGTTGAAGTGGCAGTGGGCGGGACACATAGCGCGGAGAACCGATGGCCGTTGGGGCGGAAAGGTTCTCGAATGGCGACCGCGAACCGGACGACGTTCCGTGGGCAGGCCCCCTACAAGGTGGACCGACGATCTGGTCAAGGTCGCGGGAAGCCGCTGGATGCGGGCAGCGCAGGACCGATCGTTGTGGAGATCCTTGGGGGAGGCCTATGCCCAGCAGTGGGCGTCTTACGGTTGAAATGATGATGATGATGAATATTCTCAAATAGAAATAAAGACCATCAGTTTTTAAATTTTATTATTTTTTAATTCCCAGAATAAATGCGTAATGCATTGTGCCCTATTTCCTATTCATTAGAAAGGCGTCATAACTACTTCATCACCCTCATCATCACGTCAGCCGATTGCATTTATAGAAATAATTGATTTTCACCTCATATGATATCGACCTTTACTAAAGCTATTTGAGATTTATTTAAAATTCCGTTTCTTATACATAAATGAATCTGTAGTTTAGAAGAATAGTAAGATTGCGGTAAGTGATACACCACCCAGTTAAAACATTATCATTGATAAATAGATAAAAAAATACCTACTATGTACGTCTCAGCTGTAAGTTCGGGATGTATATGGATAGATAGGTTTTTGTAACCCGTGTTTTTTTTTGTACTTATAAGATTTAAATCTTGTACATAATTATACATTCTTATAAGATTACTTGGGGTATTATGTTTCTTATAAGATCTTACGAGACGTTCTCGATATTTTATACACTCCTTATTATTACTTCAAGTAAGTAAGTTTATCGAGTTACTTTAAATGGATTGCAAATCAAAGCCTTTTGTGTTTTTCACAATTCATAGATTGGTTTAGTTAACCATAAGACTTATTCTTTAATTCTTAAAATAGTGTTCAATAATGGTATGATTCATACCCAGATTTAGTTAATTGCTTTTTCCCTACCTACGCATTTAGGAGGATGCATCATGGAATCTAACACATGGAACAACAGTCATGAAAACACTTTTATCATGATAAGCCACAGCCTATCTGTACGTATTGGATTCTAAAAAAATATGTTATGAGTCTTTAACCTTCCTGTTTCAACTGATAATTGTAAAACCACTACCAATAGGATCACTCCAAACTAAATTATTAAGTTAAATCATTATTTTGATTTATCCTATTGTAAGAAATAGATTTATACGAAATGAGACATTGTTAAGGATGTGAGAGTTGCTACTATTGTAGTGCAAAGCATGCAACTTATCTGGCCTTTTGGTTCTATTCTTGATCTACAAGGAACGTTCATACTGCTTTATCAGCGCTGGATAACAACGTTGCGTGTTCAGCTTTAGGCTCGACTGCAGTCAACAGCTACTCTATGGCGCTGCTGGTGGTACGACGATGCTCCAGTGCCACACCGCCGTGCCACACCGCCGTGATATGAAAATTACATACAAACGGATATTTATTTTGAGAACTTACAACTTAATAACACACACTTAAATACTTTAGTATTGAAGTATAATATATTTATTAGTTATCGAGTCTTCATGACACAGTCTTATTCTTATCTAATTTACATAGGCCTAAAACTTTTGTGTGCTTGTAAGAAATCATTTATTTATTTATTTGTGTTAGTTTACGCTGGTAGCCCAATAACGCTAATAACCATAGCTCCTTCTTCGTTCAACCCCACAATTACCTAAATCTTTACAACTAAAAAATAATATTTTTATATCACTAACCTATTATTAAATATCTTTACGTTTTCCATCTTCAACTTTCTCAATCTTTACGTTTATCAATGTTTTGAACCCATTTGTATTTGTATTTGTTTGGACATAACCTGAATTGAAACCATTTTCACACCAACTGTTATTATTTTGTGCAATAGATATTTCTATTTACATTTCTATCACTCCAAGGGTTGCCATAAAGTGTAAACCTAGTTATAGTCTATAATTTCCTGGCATTTTGCTTTATGCAGGTTTGTTATCTCTCCAACCTTATCATTATACTGCTGAAACAGCAATATTACTTATTAGCCGTTCTTCGTAGTTTCTCTTGTAGCACCCGCTTCCACGTGAATACTGTTACAACAGTATAGTCTATGTGTTATTCAATGTACATAATATATCTATATTACTGTAAGCTTCATCCGTACAACATTCCTTTGCTTGTAAGAGTAACAAACATACCAACACCCTCTCAACCTCTCACACTTATAATATTAGTAGACTTATGCTAGTTCGAGTCTGTAGTTTTAAGTCCCAACACTGTAGAACTTTTACACCTTACATTAAAATAAATAATTTGTAAAACAGATGAATTGAAAAGATAGCTTAATTTCCACCTAATGCCACACAGTCAAACTTTGTCTGACGAGAATCGAACTCGTAATATTATTTTATGGAGCTATTTGTTGCATCAATCCATGCGTAATTATTATAACTCTAATGTGTTCTATACTGTCTTATATTTATATTTCACTGCTTCATATTGATAGCAGGTACCTTTTGTTGCATATAATTTGTAAAATACATAACAACCTTTTATTGAATAATACGTACTAAATTACAACTTTCATACAAAACCCCAACCATTGCGACCGATGAGCATTATTAATAGCAACCTAAGTGTAGTGCCTCCCTACTTCAAAGACAAGAAACGTTAAAATAAATTATAACGATACTTAACTTATTTGCCGGCATGTGACCGATGCAGAACCGCAGCTGCCATCAGCAAACCCACGACTTATCCTCACACAGCGTGCAGCGTCCCCGAGTCATATGAAAACAGCGTGGTTGAGACATATTATTTTCCTTATTCGAAAAATATTTTTACTGAGTGTACTACCTTAATTACACATTAATAATAATCTATTACCTAACTTATATCCTAACCTAAATAGTAATTTACATTCCTAACTAATACTTTAAGTTTATCTTAGAAACGACAGTTGTTTTATCAAAGCGACGACTGAATATATGATTTATTTGAGACAAAATATTTTTTCCGTATCTACAGGAATCGAACCCGGGACCTTCAGAGATAGTAGCACCTTGAAAACCGGTGCGTATCCCACTCGGCCATGGAGGTCATCAAAGTATTATTTAGAAACTCGAAAAACCCAACCTTTTTTTTCTTTAAAGCTAAATGATAAATGCATCCCTTTTTTCTATTTGTACCTATTTTTGGAGTAACATCTGGATACCGCACCAGTTTAATGGCCAGCGTGGTGTGGCCCTTTCAATACAAGCTAGGCATTGTTAAAGAATTCCCAAATGAGTGGCAGTAAGAATGCTTTATCTATTTCTATTAAATCCCAACGTTTAATCCACACACCTTCAATCATAACTTGTGTTGCTGGAATAGTACAATTTATGCTAACTTAAAGAAGATAAGTACCTGTCTCATAATGGTAAATCGGAAACCTTTGACCGCATGGTTTTATTTCCAGTAAATGTAGAACTCCTAAACACAACTGACAATGGACATGGTTATTGTATAAGACAGATAATTGATGTATAATAGCTTACTTTAAAATAACACAGTTAGCTATTTGCGAGGCTCGAACCTGCATTTTTATTATTATAATTCTGAAAAGCTTTACTATAAATCTATGTGATCTACACATTTTTTTTAATTATATTTAATATGCCAAGATCTCTCCCCGTAGCTTCTATATCCAATCCTAGTTATCTTGAATATAGATAATTAAAAATCGTTAACTTGTTTAACTGACCGTTGTGGCCAAACAATACTTATCGCAAGCCTAATAGAATGAAATGTTTTCATATTAAGGACAGGAGTAAGATTAAACCATATTTTAGTATGAATACTTAACTTAAGTATATCCGGCAATTTGTTCTGCCGACCTTCCACTGCTGGCCTTCCACCATTGGGATAGCCTTCACTGGGTGCTGGTTTCTAGCTGGAGTGACAACGGGAAATCACACAGCGGAATCGGGGATTTGTCCCCGCAGCAACTCGGGAGTCCCAGGTTCCGCAATATGGAATTGAAAACATTGAACTTGAGATTTATGAACGGAGAATGTTTTTACGGTGTCTAATCCTATACTGAAGATTAATAATAACATATTAGCTAACTTATATCAAAATTCTTCATAGTACCTTACATTTTAGACTATAGTCTAACTTAATCTTAGAAACACAGCTGCGTATCATCAAAGCTATGTTTTAAAAACCAAGTGTTTTCAACGGTCCTTCTTATCTCGTAAACGTATTTATTGTTAGCCCGAGCTTTTGTGTAAAGTAATCTACATTTTTGTAATACCGGTAACAATAGGTCTTTATGTTCCGCGCTCATTTGTAAAAGCAATAAAGTCTTCGTACGTCAATTCAGCTGGTTTACTACACCCCATTGTCTTATTATAATTCCCCACGCAAACCAAAGTCGCAACTTCCATGTGCACGTTGGGTTCATTAGGTATATCTATTATTTCGATAGTTTAACATTCCTCGCAATCCTTCAGTATCATTATAAGAACCGATTATAGCCTTCGTTATTACTTCTAAGAGTTTAATCTTTAAGTTTATGTCAGGACAACATCTAATCACGCCTTTAACCCTCTCTAACCAATTTAAAACCTAGTATTATAGATCTCGGTAATTTCCGCAAAACTAGAACAGGTATTTCTATTCGGACATCGACAACCCCTACGTCAAATAGAATTGATCGTATTAAGCCCTCACTTTTAGGTCCGAACGCACGCACATGACCAGTTTGTATCACCACTTCAGATAACATATCAACCTGAGTTTTGATATACCTGTATAATTCAGTCGTAAAACCCGTTATTTGACTACCGGTGTCAATCAACGCTTATGTTTTCTAAGGATTTAGCCTTTTGGTTATCTGATCTAATTTCCTGACAAAAATCTCTAAACTAAACCCTTGTCTTGATGTATCTGAACCTATTTGTTCTACACACGACCTAGTGTTTTCCCGAACATTATTTCCTTGTTAATTATTATTTTAATTTTGAACATTTTGTTTTGTAATACCGATGCAATTTTTAAATTAAAAATATTGAAAATTAAGTACTCAAATCCAGTTGACCTGCTTTACGCTTACGGCCCCGGCGCGTCACTATCTGATCCGACATAGTACTTGTTATCAGTAACTATACTATTTTCTCAGTAGGCGACTAACAAGACAAAAGTTAATTACATTCTGCAAAGTCACACAGTATGTATATAAATTCAAGATGTATATAAGTTCAAGCAACCTGTAAAATCACACAATTAATAAACAGCTACCACCTAACTTCAAAACTAAAATCTTCTGCCAATCCAATAAAAGAAATAAAATTTTATTTTAAAACCAAAATTCTCTCCCAGATATAAAGACTAGACCTATCTCTCTCTCCCAGTTATTAATATTAAATATGTTTATTTGTTTAATAAAACTTAAAGATATTTAATGTCATTGATGTATAAGAATTGAAATTCGTAGTAATAAATTGCAATATGTGAAATTAATGCAGACTAATTTATTAAGACTTACTATATTTTCTTACTTAGACTAGACTTAATATGACTTAATATATTTAATGTTTCATATGTATTTGCATGCTATTTTATAGCAAAACCCGTTATACCTACTAAACTATGTAACTTATATACCGTGTTTGGAGCAAATAAAGTATATTCTATTCTATTCAAATGTTTGTACGCCATTTGTGTATGGCTGATATGTAACGCTACATAATTATTTTACCCTCAGGATCTATATTTAAAGCACATGTTTTGAAATAACCGATTTTGTTTTGAGTTTTAATTCTGAACGACAAAAAAATGTTTATTTGCCCAACCTTACAAGTTTTAGTGCTTAATTTCAACAATTAGAAAAGATGATATTTCTATAGTTTTGCTTTTCATCATCATAATACCTATATAAAACAATAGCAAGTTACCCAGCTACGTGAAGCTGGCGCAAAGCTTTTTTTTTATTATATGGACAACCATATAGAATACAATAATACAATATCCGTTGCACGTGTCTTCAATACCCTATTTTATTTATTTAGCAGTGATCGCCTTTAATGTACCCTTACGTTATGCCATTTTTATACTAAATTCCCGTTGTGCAAATAGTTTTAACACATTTATTGACGGGATTCTGGCCACGGTGCACCAAAATGTGACTCAACGTAGGGTCCTAAACGAATTTATCGATCCAAGTTCCTATTTTGTACCAAAATAAGCCCCCGATGGGGGAATACCGCCCCGCCTAATTAGAACTCTAGGTATTTTCTAGACTTCTAACGCCATCCGCGGCATTCTATGACACCGGCCCTGACAATGTGTCTCTACTTAATTTGGTACACAAAAGGAAAGCAATACAAATATAACAGTACAGTAGAAAGGAAAAGAAATATTTAACTTAAATCATTTAACCGGAAACGACTTGCGATGAGACAACTGTCATAACGCTCTCTCCAACTGCTGAACTAACTCCAAATTATGTCTTTGTGAAGTATTTGTTGGTGATTGTATGTATATGTTTAGTTTTGTATAGTGTAAATCCCCCCCTCCTCATTAATCAATAAGGTTACCTCCTGTACGGTGGTACAGTTGGCCGACACAACCTGGAGCCAGTCTACATCAGGCAGAACGTTAGGGCAAATACTTAGGCTTTAACAAATAATATAGGAAACTCACCGAATTGCTAGCGGATAACTTACACAAACAGAGACAACACTAAAATCCTCACAGTTTAGTTTTACTACCGATTTTGGTCCGATCTTCTCTACGTCCGCCTCCGACCGACGCGCCCACACCACTCCTCGCACCTTCCGACCAAATATACTTAACACTAACTTTTAATCCTAACTAATTAATATTCGGCACCCTATTCATTTGAGATCTTACGTCTGTGCGCGCGCGCGCCCTCGCTTCGAATCTCAAACCCCCGCTTGTTTTCTTTAGCGTCACCGCTATCCCTTCCCAAAATCTTATTTCTTTACTATCTTTGCTTCCCCGAATCACAAGCAATTAAGCCCTTTTGAGTTTGCAGTCGTTTTTAGTACAAGGGTCTTGTTACTGGATAAGAGGCATGGCAAAGACATTAGCGTCTTTATTTATTATGTCATTTCTAGTGAGAGTTTGTCCCATAAGTGCCAACACATTTAGTTTCCTATTCAATAGTCACACTTTTTATAATGAAGACCAATTTAATGGATGAAACGTGTCACTGTTTGATAATTTATGGCCCCCTTAACATATTTGCAAATGTACATCTACTATAAAGAAACTTCTGAAGATAAGAGAAGTAGATGCTTTATTAATATTTACCTCATGGCGTTACATTATCAAAAACTTCTAAATCAGATAATCACGGTTACTAGTGGAGGACATATTATTTTCTGCGATTATAACTCTGTCCGACGGTACACAACTCTGTGGCTCAAGTTTTTATCACCCTTTTGTAATTTAACTTAGTTGCCTCATCAGAATCACTCGTGGAATCATTTATTTGTAGGTCTAATTGTCTTTTACGCCTTTTTGTACGATTCATTGTTATTAGGTGTTATTTACGTGCTCAATACGTAAAAGGAAAATCGCAGGCTACGCGAAGCGCGAGTTTTCACGTTAAAACTTGTCGATATAATTTGTGCTTGTCGCGCAACACTAAACCAAGGCGAGCGGGCGCGCGCGCCGCTCGCACACCGCTCCTTGCGTCTACGAGGCCTACAAATTAGGAGATGCATAATATCTCATGTCGCACAGATTAAATCAAATTTCAATTAGGTGCGTTAGTGACCTAATCGATCTCCAATAAGCTAACAGAATCAGCTAACATTCTAATGAGAGCTAAAATATATATTTGTCTTTTTCCTACGCATAGAAATAAATGTGATAGCGTCCCGCACAGAGCGAGAGAACAAGATTTTGAACCCCGCACAGGCTGAAAGTCACGTAGGAGATGTTTTATACACCCTAACGCAAGGAACGTGTTAAATAAAAGTATAAAAATAAAATAATTATTTGACAAATCCATCTCATTAGCTTTTAACTACATTTAAAATAACTTTTAAATTTTATTTTGGTGTAACAAGTCGCAACAGGACAGCTCTCAAGGCGAGACGTGCTATGTATAACATGTTTTTTTTCTTGTATTTCTAAAATTTATTCAAATCATATAATTTGATGTTTATTTTCTAATGTTTTGAATTTCCTCGTACTGAACTTAGTATTTTTATTGATCTGCACACTCTACCACTGAGAATGTTATTTCATAAACGAAGATGTTTGCACAAAGGGAGTCCTATTCCGCCGGTTTCGAGGTCGGTTACCGGACACTGCGTTGCTTAAATCAAGTCACAGTCTCGGTCGCCACGCCATACGTGTAAACAAATAGTATAATTTTGTACGATAATGTCACAGATTACTAAATAGGTACCACGTACCTAATTAATATCCTTATTCTAATCGTGGTATTACAAATTTAAAACTTCTAATTAGTACTTATACGTAGTTCTGATTTTACCTTCTTTAGTAAATAGTGAAACTACTTTCTATTTTCCTTGTGCTTTTTTTTTAGAAGAAAAACAAATAATAAATATATTTGTAATTCAATGTTGCAATAGTTATAAACATATTAAGAAACATTTTAATTATTTTAAATAAATAAATAAATAACTTTATAAATAACTTTTTACAATCACACCAATTATCAAGCCCATGTTAATTTCAATGAGAAACTGTGTCATGGAAAACTTGATAACGGATAAATATATAGGTAAGTACTTAAATACTTTTTGTTTGTAAATACATACATAATACACATAGAAAACACCCAGACCAAGACAAATAGACATGTTCATGCACACAAATATTTATCTTGTTCGGGATTCGAACCCGAGACCTCTGGCGCAGAAGGCAGGTATCCTACCCCTGCGCCAAATCGGTCGTCAAATTATTTAAACAATACTGTAAAGCAATCCTTCAAAATAACTTTTTAGTTAGCTAGTCATAAATTATTAAAATTGCTAGTTTTTTTTTTTGTTGCTTAAGAAAATAAAGTTTATTTACAATTCAATGTTGCATTGCAATAAGTAATTATAAATAAGCAATATTTTAATTAAGTATTTTAACAAAACTGTAAAGAATCATTTAAAATTACTTCTATTTGCTAGTCATAAATGATATAAAATTTCTTATTTACCTTTAATATCCTGGGGCTGGAATTCATTACCACTGCTGACCTTTGATAAATAACACTCTGGTAATGTTAACAATAAGTACTTTATTTCTACTTGACTTAAATTAGGTGCATATAACTATTATAATAGATCTTTCTCGTTATTCTAAAGACATATCCCCCTCCGACAGTGTCTACAGGACGACTGACTCCCCGCTGTAGTCCCGCTAGACCACAACTTCACATTGCTTACGCAGCCAAAGATATCAAATCATGACATTTGAAATAGCAATTATTTCATCTTTATCGATTGTCAAATATCTGGAAAAGTATTTCTTTCGTGTGTGAGGGTAGTAATATCTTCACATTGATGAAATATACGCTGGCTTTACAGCGCGTAAGAAGTATGGATAAATTGGACGCTTCTCGTAACGACTCCGTAGCTCAGTGGTTAGAGCAGTCGCCCGGACAGTGAAGGACTCGTGGGTTCGAGTCCCATCGGAGCTAGTTAAATAAATAAATAAAAATGTATTAATTTTCTCTCACAATAATTTGTTCTTAAAAAACTCTTACAATGCTCGTCTATTTACGACATCATTGTGAGAGACTGCTAGCTACATAGTATGTAGTTAACTGCTACCTAGTTGTGAGACGGGTCGTACTCATCTCCGTCTGTGCGTCGTTGGCGGGCATACACATTGTAACCGCCCAGAATGCATAAGAATAATAGGGGGTTTCCTCCTCTCTTCTATATTGATGTGATGCGCTTACAGGGTCCGCAACAAACTGTACTACTTATCATTAAAATCTTCTAAGTATACATTGTGGTATAGCAATGCCTAGTAGGGGAAAGGTGTACAAAATGATCCGTCGAGGTAAAATGATTCCCTACAGTTTCATCGAAAATACTAATGCCATCTATGCGATTTGTTGGCTAATGTCTTCCCTGTACTCCACTCAGTAGCCCAATAAAGTGTCATGGCGGTGCGAGTACAGTGCGTCGATTTATTGCAAAAAATTGAAAATAGCTGTCTTCGATCTAAGATAAGCCTGCAATCAAAGTTAAATTGTTGAAATTCTTTTGTGGATATGTGAATGAAAGATTTCCTGGTAGTTTTTATTGATGTTCAGTAACATTTGAAACTCGTTTTGATCTCACCAAGATAATGTTTTGAGGTCATACTTTGACAACTTTTGTAAATTCAACATTCGGGGTAAAACGATCCCCTTTAGTGGGTATTAATTTCACCAAACTTGAAAAACAATTTAAAATTACTCATGTTTTTTTTTAATTTCTATCTATTTGTACTTTTTACAGATCATGCCACGTACATATCAAAGAAAAACCTACCGACAAAACTGGGAGTGAGTTTTCAGTATGACAACAGTTTTATGTACCTTTAATGGTGCTAAAAATAAAAACGCAGTTGGTGCAGTTAAGACTTTGGGCAGTAAACAAACGGTGTTTACACCTAAGAATGAGAGAGAACTCGTTGAGCACATAAAATATATTGAACCAAAAATGTATGGGTTAACCAAACAAGATAGTATGGGATCGTTTTAGACACACAGGTGGACAAAATGATCCTTTAGTAGAGGTTTGGGAATCTCTAATAAATCTAAAGATATTAAACCAAACTGCAGTAATGGCATGCAGTAAAACAACACTTAAATGACTTACCCAAAACTCTTTCAATGTTTGCTCTTACTATAATATTTTGGATACAGTAACCGATTTCCTTTAGGGGGATCATTTTGGACACCTTTCCCCTACATATTTATATTCATTTATTGCTAATGAATTGCCGCCCTGAGCCGCCCTTCCCTAGAATGAATCTTGCAATTGCCACCCTGGGCGGAATAAAGTCACTTGTGTTGTGACTCAAAGTTAGGCTCATACTCAATCAAAATCGACTAAAATCAAATCAATCAAATGTTTGCTTAGGTTGATTTGATTTAAGTCGTTTAATTCAGGACTTCAATCTATTAAGTTTTATTTTCCGAACTCCCGTTCTCGTCCCGAATCCCGCGCGGGACTCGGGACGAGATTCGCTCGCGCCGATTGCTTCAGCTAACTTGCATGGACGTGTTCACATTGGCGCGAATAGTCGCACGTGCTGCAGCGAAATATACGCCGGATACTTAGTGCCTGATGATTAGTGTGAAACTCTCCAAATTCTTTGCGTTGAGTACTCAGCTTAGAACCTATTTTCTTCTTTTCTTCCACACATCTTGAGATTCTTCTTCTGTTAATTCTAGTAACAACAATACCTCAGTGTCGATATCAAAGGACATGTTTTGCCATTGAAAAACCAATAATAATTCCTCAATTTGGAAGGAAGGCTAAGTGAGCGAGCGAATCGCGCAGAATCCCGCCCCGCATCCCACGCGGGATTCGCCTCAATTTGAGCGGAGTTTTATGTTCTAAGATCTGAGTTTCAGCAAAATTTATAGGTAAAAACAACAACAACACCGCTTAAGAAGTTTTCACTTAAAAAAATGAGTACCTACCTATTCGAGTACGAGTTTTTTAAACATTCGCAATGGTTTCGTTCAGACAAAGTTAGTTTCATCATCATCATCATCATCATCATTTCAGCCGTACGACGCCCACTGCTGGGCATAGGCCTCCCCCAAGGATCTCCACAACGATCGGTCCTGCGCTGCCCGCATCCAGCGGCTTCCCGCGACCTTGACCAGATCGTCGGTCCACCTTGTAGGGGGCCTGCCCACGGAACGTCGTCCGGTTCGCGGTCGCCATTCGAGAACCTTTCCGCCCCAACGGCCATCGGTTCTCCGCGCTATGTGTCCCGCCCACTGCCACTTCAACTGAGCAATCCTTTGAGCGATGTCGGTCGTTTTAGTTCTCCTGCGGATTTCATCATTTCTGATTCGATCGAGCAGGGAAATACCAAGCATCGCTCTCTCCATTGCTCGCTGGGTAACCTTGAGCCTTCTTATGAGACCCATAGTAAAGTTAGTTTAACATTAATAAAAATATTACGACTTACAGAATCCAATGTTTATAAATAGAGTGTATCTGTTAAAAACAGATATTCATGTGTTATCATAATAACAATGCTCGGTATATTTTTTTCCGCAATTACAGTGAAGGACGAATAAATTGAATGTCACCCAGAAGCTCCACAAATGACGACATTGGCGGCTCTGATAAGAAAAAACTGTCCCAAACTAGGCCAGAAGTCGGGGTCCTATTTTATCTTCAGTTTATTTTGTCGTTATTTGTTATTTGTTTGTTTGTTTTAACCAGACGAAAGCAGCAAAAATATTGAAAGGAACATTTCTCCAGAATAATAATTCATATCTTATCTTTCATTCATCTTCATCTTTAGCGTTATTATACTTACACCACTAGTGCCCCGCTTGGTTCGAACTGGTGTATTGGGTGTATATAATAATATGTATTATATTTTTATATATATTTCTTCTTTGTGTATGTGTATGTAACTGAAGTCCTCCTAAACGGCTGACCCGATTTTAATGAAATTGTTGTGTGTCTTCAGGTGGATTCGAGAATGGTTTATTTAGATTTACAATTGGACTCAGTAGGTCACGTGATGTCGATAAGGCTAAGCTAAAAATTAAATAAGCTTTCACTGTAATCATAAGGCATTCTGCATACTTTACCTACATCTATTACCGGCCTATAAATGTTTAATTTTTTTTATTTTTTACGTCTTCCTATAAATGTAATATTTTCCTGCGGTCCATATAAAAAGTTCTGAGCTACAGTCCATAATATTTCTATAGTTAGCCAATTTGGAGAAAGTTTAAGGTAAGTACTACATAAACAATAATTCATGTACAGAATTCTTTATACTCATATTTTATTCTTCAGGGAAAATACAAGACTTAACGACACGACCAACTATAACAATTTTCCCTTATCTCTATACCTTTATTTCAAGTCTTAATCCCACGAAATAAGGTTGCATTCTCCCTAATAAGTTTAATAAATTACATACAAGCCACTCTTACCAGCCTGCTTACGGCACGTTAGTCACGCAAATACAAAAAGCTCTTTGTAATTACTTTTTCGCATTACCGAGGAAATTGTACTCACAGTAACTTATTCGCGCCTGGCTTAAGGCTCCCTGCAAAAGACAATGCTCGATAAATCTAATATACAGAATAACTCAGATTTGCTACAAAATTTTCATTTTATTTGTACCTATCCATTTATAAATCTAGGGCATTTTATCTTGCTTGATCGCACACATAAACTATAGAATTTTTATGTTAAAGTTCCGTTAAGGCGCTATTCGGAAAAAGTACCTATGGACGTTTTGATTTAAAACTATAGGACGGTTACAGTTGTTACAAATCTGGTAATAAGATAATATATTTCCTCATACCTTCATCTAGATTCGTATAGTTTCAAAAATACGATTTTATGATTTTGCCTCGACACTTTTTCTTTTCGAAAAAACCTCTAAAAATACGAAAATTCAGGATTATTCTTAAATGGGATTACTTACACTATTGGAAATTGGTTTTATTAGTGGACACTAATAATATTTAGGATAGTATAGAAGCATTTTTTTTTATCGCTGTAGTTTTTTAATACGAAGTGATTTTGTGTTTTTTTGCTCTCCAGCGCGCGTAATTTTCTTTCTGATTGCTATCTCGTTTCAGCATAATTTTTTCGAGTATCGCCTTAATGAATACAAAAATTATCCTCTACCAATTTAGGAACCTAAACGAAATCTGCACCACATTTGAATTTAAAATCATCGGGTAAATAAATTGTAGAAGATAATTTCGAGCAGTTTCCTTTAAAACTTCGCGAGACCTTTAAAACGGTACCTGAACCAATTTTCTGAGTCAAACCGTGCTCGGAAAATCTCGAAACGACTCACACGAAAATATGGATTACTGGCACCAACGAAAGTCATTGCGAATTCATAATTTGCTAAAACGAAATTCAGTACTTGAGATGTTGTATCAACGCGACTTAGGCACACTGCGTTAAAGGTATACAGAGAGCAAGGGTACATCGATCCGATCACATCAATCAATGCTACAACATTTTTTTGTGTAGCTGTATAAATCTAACCTAGATAGATTAACAGATTTAGAGCCAACGTGCACTTGTGATTTTTAATCGGGCGATTGTTTAGTCGGAATCATAAGACGATCGTGATGAAACTTTCGGCCGATAGTTTGGTTTTGAGAGCCTGCGCGCACTTGTGATTTTTAGTCGACCGATAGTTGGTCGATAGTTTAGCTGAATCCGGGCGCACGCTCACATAGTCCTTCATGCACAAACTAGGTGTTATTGTTGATCGAAGTGCACAGGCCGATATTTGTGCGATAGTTGTCCGATAGTTGTGCGATAGTTGTGCGATAGTTGTCCGATAGTTGTACAAATAATGGCCAGTCATTTTCGATAGTTCGATACTGAATGCGCAGTCTACCGATTGTTGGGCGATAGTTTAGTTGAATGCAGTGCGCGCGCTCACATAGTCCTTCATGCACATTACCGCCCGGCCGATAGTAAAGTTGTGCGATAGTTTGATCGTACAACTATCGTCCAGTCATTTTCGATAGTTTGATCAGTCGATAGTTTAATGGTCAGGGGGCCGATTCTCAGGCAATCGAAAAAAGTTCACTTTTATAGCTCGAAATTCAAATATTTTACGAAGATAACACATTTTGTGTATTGTCAGAATTTCACAATCGAAAAAGTTCGATCGAAAACCAGTCGAACGCTACGAGTGGTAGAAACCAATAGATGTTCGTATACGAACTTAGCTGTCAAAATGAATTTGTTGACATGTGCACAGCTTAGTTTGTTTGAAACGTTCTAACTTTTCAATAGAAACCACAAACAAAATGTTCGACATACGAATTACCACACTGAAAAAGTTCGAATGCCTGAGAATCGGGCCCCAGGGGGCCGATTCTCAGGCAATCGAGAAAAGTTCACTTTTATAAGCTCGAAATTCAAATTTAACACAGTTTTTGTATTGTCAGAATTTCACAATCGAAAAAGTTCGATCGAAAACCAGTCGAACGCTACGAGTGGTAGAAACCAATAGATGTTCGTATACGAACTTAGCTGTCAAAATGAATTTGTTGTCATGTGGGACAGAGTAGTTTGTTTGAAACGTTCTAATTTTTCAATAGAAACCACAAACAAAATGTTCGACATACGAATTACCACACTGAAAAGGTTCGAATGCCTGAGAATCGGGCCCCTGTGCGCGCACTGCCATATAACTCTATACTGAGGGCCTACTCTGAAACGCAAAACCTGAAACTCCGATATATCCGTCCCTCTCACTCTCTAGTTGGGACAGAATCGAGTGAAAAGGGCGGGGCTAACCGAAGTTTCGGATTAGCGTTTCAGAGTACGGTCCCTGAATCCGAGAACGATCAAACTATCGCCCGATTGAAAATCACAAGGGCGCGTTCGCTCTTATTCCAAGTTTAATGGGCCGAAATATCGGACGACTATGTTTAGGGCAAGGCTTTTCACCTCATGATGAAAGGACCACGCATGTTTCAGTATGAGCAGTGTCCTTCTTACCCACCAACAGATTTCAAACGTAGGTAGGTATATACTTATACAGTACCCCTAGCAATAAAAATTTATATTTAAGGTAATCGAATAGTAAATTATACCGTCCTTCAAAAGATGTTAAAGTACCGCTGTCAAATATGTACGACCGAAAAAGTCGCTGCTCTGGTTTTCATACAAAATAGGTAATACGATCACGATAACGGTTGCCATAACGATAGTTTTTCGTGCTAGGGCTACAGAAAATACGTCTTGCCACGCTGATCATATCACTTTTTAGCATGGCGCATCACTACAGCCACCACAGCATCCACTATTTCACACGCATCGCAAGCTGGTACAGTCGTCGTCAAATTGATATAAGCGTCTAGAGTAGTCAAAAAGTTGAAAGTCAAAAGCAATTTGATCTAAGCAGTTCGAATCATCAGAGTGTTGTAAGCGCGCAAGGTGTTCAAAATATCTAGGCACTCATAGGTATTTATATGAGCAGTCAGAGTGTTAAAATTTACCTAAGCAAACAAAGCTATCAAAACATCTGTGCGTAATGTACAACACCATATTGCACAGATATTTTGAGAGCTTTGTTTGCTTAGATAATTTTGAACACTCTGACTGCTCATATAAATAAGAAGCAATGAGTGCCTAGGTATTTTGAACACCTTGCGCGCTTACAACAATATGATGATTCGAACTGCTTAGATCAAATTGCGTTTATGTTTTCAGATCTTTTTGACTACTCTAGACGCTTAAATCAATTTAACGCTGACTACAGTTTTTTTTTTTTTTTTTTTTTTCACCTATACTTTTGAAATCCGTTGGTCGGTACGAGAATGGTGACTTATATGGTTCTTTGAGCACGTATGTGGTGAGAAAGAAGGGGAGACAACCCGTTTTCAGTGTCCAATTTTAAAATTTTCCTCATTCGTGGCGGCCTACCTTATTAGACGTAATACATAATGCAACTGCAGATAATAAAATACAAATGCTTGTGTTGTAACGAAAGAGAGAAAGTCATAATTGGTAACTAATTCCCTAATTAACCTTAAATATTTAATTTTAATTTTTAGTTTTTTGCATTCACAATGCAGTTTTTATCACAGAAAAATGGAAAATGAAGTATTTAGAAAAAATCGACCCGTCTTACAACCAGCTCCGATGGGACTCGAACCCACGACCTTTGGCTTTCCGGGCGACTGCTCTAACCACTGAGCTACGGAGTCGTTACGAGAAGCGTCGAATTTATCCAATACCTACTTCTTACGCGCTGTATAGTCAGCGTTAATTTCATCAATGTGGAGATATTGCTACCCTCACACGCGAAAGTAATACCTTTCCAGCCGGCCTAGCATGAGCGGCTTATAGCGCGCGATATGATATGGTACGGCATGCCGTCTTGCTTACACCTTAGTGGGGTAAGCAAGACAACTTGCCGTACCATATCATATCGCGCGCTTTACTATTGCAAGTTATTTTAATTTTTAGTTTTTAGAGAGCGCAAGGTCCCATTGGAGCTGGTTGTGAGACGGGTCGATTTTTTCTAAATACTTCATTTTCCATTTTTCTTAAATATTTTTTTTATTTATATTCGACTAGCGGCCGCCCGCGGTTTCACCCGCGTGGTTCCCGTTCCCGTGGGAATATCGGGATAAAAAGTACATATAAACCTTCCTCTTGAATCACTCTATCTATTAAAAAAAACGCATCAAAATCCGTTGCGTAGTTTCAAAGATTTAAGCATACAAAGGGACATAGGGACAGAGAAAGCGACTTTGTGATAGTGATAGTGATAGTCAACACCCAGATACAAGTGGGTATTAAAATTAGCTCTGAGTCAACATAAACAAAATAACAAAACCTTAAAGTTTTGGTTTTGTTTACTTGCTTAGGTAGGTACATTCATTGTTTTAAATACCTACATACCTAACCATATAGGTAATATAATATGTAACCACCTACGTCTGCGTGTCATGGACACGCAGGCACAATTAACTGATGGAGGTTCCACTTATTTCAATTACCCTTATTTCTAACGAGTGGCATCAAGTCAGAATTAATTTGCAGTGTCAACCGCAATGTGGCGGAAAAATCTAGAGGACAAACAAAAACGGAATTGTTCTGTAGGGCTCTAAAGATTTAAGTATGTAGTTAGTTACTTACTGTGGTTTTCGTATAGTTTTTGCCATTTTTTAGTTTATCAAGAAACAGCTTAAAATGTGTAAGTAGCTTATTCATAAATATTAGGGCACTGCAGAATTATCATCAGCGTTGCAGTTGCAGCCGTTGCAGGTGATATTCATGCTGCTACTTGTCAGACAGTACAGTGTCCTTTACCTACAGTTTCTTGACTTTACTTTGTTTTCCCTTATTTTTAAATATTGTTAAATTTAAGTAACTGTATGCTATGTGGAACTAAATAAATATTTTTGAAATATGAATGTGAATTTACGTTGTAAATGGGTAAATAAGTATGACTTAGCAATTAGCGGATGCCTCATGCCTGCTACCTACTTACATACTCAGGCTCAACATATTCTACTAACTATATGTCTCTATAATAATACCACAAACCCACATCAAACTCATGTCTTGTTCTACGGTGTTCAAAATTAAATTAACCATATTGTTCAAAACTAAAACTTAAGTAATTTAAACTATATCCCAACTTAAATACCTTCAAAATCTATAGTTGCCCTTTTTGGTCTAAAATCAATATGCCTTTATTTTACCTGTCCAACTGGCCAACTAAACTGCCCTTGTGAATATCCCAATGCCGTAAAAAGCGACAAAAAAGCTAAACAAAGCAGTCGTCACCGTGTCGTCATCGTTTCGTAATCGCCGGTGCATCCGCACTGAGTGCACTCGGCCCGTTGTGTAAACAGACAGTTGCATTTTTTTTATTTATAAAACTGCCACAGCTGTTGCAGTGAGAACAATGAAGTTTACGAGTACAACCAGTGTTTATCAACACTTTTCTTACTAAATAGGATATTTATGTTACTTTGGTTTTTGGCGATATTATATAATAAAGGATTCACTGAAAATGCCATAACGTAACATAACACATTGATACCCGTTCCCGTGGGAATATCGGAATAAAAATAATAGACTATGTCACTCGGGAAGAATGTAGCTTTCTTATGGTCAAAGAATTTTTAAGTCGGTCCTAGTTTCGGAGCATTATTCAATTCAAACAAACAAATAGCTAATGAAATCTTTTCTCTTTGTATAATATAAGTAGGTAACTAGCTGACCAGCGCGACTTCGTTCCCGTGGCCCTACCCCCTTCTCCACCCTACCCTACCCGTACTCTACCCCTACCCTACCCTACCTTTACCCTACCCTACTTCTACTCTACCCCTACTTACCCCTCCTTCCCCTATTTTCTCACCGTTAAAACCTTCCTTGGACTTCCACGAACATTTAAAAAAAAAATGGCCAAATTGGTCCAGGCGTTGTTGAGTTATGCGCTTACCAACACATTTTGCGATTCATTTTTATATATAAGATTTTAGACTTATTCATTTCATTGCCATAATAAACTGAAAGCTGAAAAGGAAAATCCATAAAAACCGATTTTATCAATAAGTACATTGTTTTTATTGTCTTACTGTCTGTTTGAAGGTTACCTTTTCAGGCTTAAGCCACTGGACCGATTTAGATGAAATTTTGCAAAGAGATAAATAGACCTCAACAATGGCATACTAGGCCACTTTTACTCCGAAAATTTTAAGTGATTGCTAAGATTCCACGCCGATGAAGTCGCATGCATCCAATTACAAAGGTGTCGCCATTCGCCAGGGACTGCTCTGCTGCTAGAGTGTCTAAATTACCTAAAATTCTTAGTTTTCTTATACACTTAGTCTTCCGGGTTCCTTCCTAGGATCATGGGTTGGCAATTTGCCCCTCCCTGGATCATGTGATATTATAGGTAGTTATTTTTTGCAAGATCCTCGAGAGAAGAATATCTACCCATTACTTACTTACCCAATCCGTGACAGATTTTCAAAAGTGAAAACCGATCCGTGCATAAGTTTCGGAAGAACTTAATTCATTTGTGTTTCTCAAAATACAGTCGCACAGCCAGGATTTGAATATTTTTTTCTGCAGATAGCCCCCCTTTATCCTTCACGTTTAGGTGATTCTTTGTAGCCTATAAAGAATATATTATTATAGGTATTTCAGCCAAATCCATGCAGCCGTTTTAGCGTGATTGAGTAACAAACATCCAAACATCTAAACGTAAACAAATGTTTGACAAGGAATGGGTAATCACTAGTTACGCTATAATATTTATAGCGTTCTGTGTTTTTTAATTATGTTGAATGCTTGTATGTGTTTTTGATGTGGTCTGTTTGGTTGTTTCATGTTTATGTGGTATATTTTTAGTTGTACAATTGTGTATGTATAGTTGTCGCTATGCATTAAGTATTTTTTTTGTTTGTATTTTGTTAATTTTTTTACCGTGATGTCACAACTGGACTCAGCAGAAAACCAGTGCAACAGATCTCATCTGTTGCGTACACTGAGCTGAGGCCGGTTTTGACATCACATAACACCTGCATTTTCTTTGTGTTTTTATTTTTTAATTATTGATTCCTATTTTGTTTGTAAATGTGTGTGTTATGTGTTGTCAAAATAAATGTCTATTATATTCTAAACTTTTACATTTATAACATTAATTATATAGTAGGAAGTAGGATAGGATTTAATACACAGACTCTTTCACGATTTTGATAAAAACCACAACATACCAGACCTTGCAACACAAAACGCATCCGGTATATTTACCTACTGCAATGTTACTCATCTGTGTCACACAATTGTACTGAACGCACTCAACGGTTCAACGATTCACGGTAATAAATCACTGTTTAATATGATGTATTTTTATACTAAGCAATTGTTGTATTAGTAACGATATGTTTTTTTTTTTTGTAAATGTCGTTACCTAACTAAGAAACGCTGGCAAGTTTCTTGCGCCCATTCTTCTTGTCAGTTAAAAAAGTCTTGAATGGGTGGTAGGAAAATATACATATTTATTATGTCTAAGTGAATAAAGAATATTTTTATCTTTTATCTTTTAAATATGGTAAATGGTACAAGCGAGGAACGCAGGCGCACGCAGCTGGCTCATGAATATGCGAATTAATTAGGTCATTATCGTTTAGTTAGTTAGATGATAACTAACTATGATTGTGTCCCTTTGGAGTCGGAGTTATGATAGTGTGACCTAGCTACTAATTTAACTATCCGCCCCTTTATATTCTGATACAAAATCACTCACATTATTATTAAGGTCTCGCTGAAAATAAGTTTTTTGTAAAAATTTCATTTTTATGACAAGCTTTTTTACTGACCTTACTTTAATATTGTATTGTCATCCATACCCATACCAAACCTGTATGAAAAATTTCAGCTCAATCGAAAACTGGCAAGTGAGACAAATTTAGGTTGCAAGATTTGACCCGAACGGACATACATGCATACATACAGTCATACATACACTGCAAGTTAAATAAAAGCTTGTAATAATAAAAAGTACATTTTCATAAAAAAAATTGCTATAAATTCTTCGCGTAGTAAAGGTCAGTTACACAAATTGAAAACACCATTAGGCTTAGTATTGATCCTTGGGGTACGCCAGTGTTGATGGGGGCTCTAACAAAGTTTAGTTAATAACTAGCGGTTCCTCGCGGTTTCACCCGCGTGGTACCCGTTCCCGTGGGAATATCGGAATAAAATATAGGGTAGAATGTTGCTTTCTAATGGTCAAAGAATTTTCGAAATCGGTCCAGTAGTTTCGGAGCCTATTCGATGCAAACAAACAAACTAACAAATAAACCTTTCCTCTTTATAATACTATGTAGTATAGAGTATAGACTAGCTACAATAAATATCATGAACAAAACCAATGTTTTAATTAAAAACAAATAGTTTCTTTAGACGTGTTTCTATGCAACACAGACGCAATATGTGTAACTTGACGCGTCAAGGCACACGTGGTGCTCTTACTCGGAAGTTGGATATTTATAAACTCAACTGCTGAGTTTGTACGTTGTCTTGTGAATGCTTACCATAACAACAGGATTTAGTTCCTTGTTCAGCTCCAAACAATAACCGCCTCTGTGGTCTAGTGGTTCACACCACCGATTTCAGACCAAGAAGAGGTTCCGGGTTCGATTCCCAGTGGGGGTACATATTGTATTCGGTTTGGTTGGTGGTAGGACTTGTTCTTAGTCCGCCTGGCTAGCTACCACCATCTTATCTAAGTCTGACGCCATAGTAATGATGTTTTCAGCATTATTGTGCTCCGGCAGTTAGAGATAAGATAGCCAGTTCCTCAGTTATTGAGGATTCCGGGAGTAGTGCGCTTCCATCTTCAGCCTTATCACCACTTAACATCAGGTGTGATGAAGGCTAAGTGCTACCCCGTTGTGGATAAAAAAAAAATATTCAGAGGACACCGTCGCATCGTCGTCGCGTCGTCGTCGCGTCGTCACGTCACGCCAACCAATACGTCAAGAAATTATTACTATGACTTCTAAGAGCTTGAGTACACCTTAATTTTGTAAACGTTATAATAAGCTTTGCATAATAATATGGACAAACTTTCACTCGTTTCTTTTGGTTGGCATGTTAGATTTTGATGTAAAAATATATATAAATAAAACACTTTCACGGATTTTTTCACGCAATTTATTCAACAACTTAGTTAAATTTTAGTTGTTTTTTTGAGATTTTTTGGTTTATCCGACGTTTCGGATTCTCCGAAGGGCTCCAACTTTTGTGAACTGGTGGTCGAGTCAGTAACTTTTTGCTTTGCTATAAATAATTATTATCCAAATTACTAAAACAAATCAAAATATTAAATTAATAAATCATTTTGTTATAATTAAATATAATTTTAAAATAATCAATACCTAACCGTATCCTGTTTCCGAACGAAAAACAAAGACAATTAGAGTGGGTATATTCTTTTATTAAAATCAAAAAATAGTGGGTAGTTTTCCGTGACCACGGCCCCTGGAAAGGTGCCGAAACGTCGGATAAACCAAAAAATCTCAAAAAAACAACTAAAATTTAACTAAGTTGTTGAATAAATTGCGTGAAAAAATCCGTGAAAGTGTTTTATTTATATGGACAGTTCGCGCAGAAATCTAAGATGTGTTTATGTAAAAAAATATGTTCATATTTCTGTGTTGTTTAAGCACCAAATAAACCGTGAATGTATAGTCCATTCGCTTAGATAGTGTCGCTCTGCCACAATGCCGTGCGGGTGTACCGACACTATCTAACCGAACGGACTATACCGTGACTTCGTTTCCAACAATGTACCTACTTACCTAAGTATTCGCTTAAATTATATGAAATAAAATATCAACAGTAATGAGTAATTAGTCGAGTGGTATATCGTCTGCTCTTATTTTCCCAACAACATACATAATAATATTTGAGGATACTGTTTGAAAAAAGATAAACACAGATAAGAGTTTACGAGCAAAACATTGTGCGTCAATATTTTATACAAACTGATGTACACACGGCGGCACATCAGACTGTACAATAAGCTGTTATCGCAGTTCAATTGTTTGACTCGATTTGCTGCCGAGTGTACAACAAATTAAGGTGTAAATAATGTGAATATGTTGTTTTGTCCGGTTATGAGAGAAACGTTTTTATAATAATTTCTCTTTAATATGAATCTTCTTTTGTTTCTTAATCTGAATTTGGTTGGTGGTAGGGCTTGTCCGCCTGGCTAGCTACCACCATCTTATCTAAGTCCGACGCCATAACAACAATGTTTTCAGCATTGTTGTGTTCTGGCAGTTAGAGATAAGATAGCCAGTTTCTTAGTAAATCAGGATTCCGGGAGTATACGCTACCTACCATCTGCCTTATCATTACTTATCATCAGGACGTGATGAAGGCTAAATGCTACCCCATTATAAATTTAAAAAAAACTTATATTTTTTGGACTAACTGGCTACAGGGTGTTAGGCGCACCCTTGCAAAAACTTTAACCATAGCTTCAGACCATCATGCTGAACAACGTACAGCAATAATTTTTTGTCGGAAATATAAGTGATAAGAAATTAACATAAGCACCCACTGGTAAAAGATCTGGAGGCACTACAGAAGCAAAAAGAGAGAGGTTGTAAAGAATTAAAAAGTAACTAGGTATTTACCAAGACAACAAGTAGAAAATACTTTTGTAAGTATAGGAAAAATGTGATAGTAAAAAACCACGAGCCCTATAAGTAGCTTTCAGGCGGGATAGCTAAGCTACTTATAGGGCTCGTGGTTTTTTACTATCACATTTTTCCTATACTTACAAAAATTGCATTGTGAATGCATAAAAATAATTTAAAATCTTAAATACTTTTGTTTTTACTTTTTTTTGCAGGGAAAATGCAATTTTTATACAAAAAAATATTAAAAAGGAAGTAGGTACCTACCTATTAGAAAAAGTCGACCCGTCTCATAAATCCTAGTTGTAAATTTGTGATGTGACACGGGTCGACTTTTTAGGGTTCCGTACCAAAATAATAACAATAATACCTATACATATGCCCAAAGGGTAAAAACGGGACCCTATTACTATGACTCCGCTGTCCGTCTGTCTGTCTGTCACCAGGCTGTATGTCATGAACCGTGATAGCTAGACAGTTGAAATTTTCACAGATGATGTATTTCTGTTGCCGCTATAACAAAAAATACTTACTTAAATAAATGTACTAGAATAAAACAAATATTTAATTTAATTTCTTGCCGTTCATTGGTCGTACATATTAATAACGGCAACAGGTAGACGCTTGAAATATTCACAGAATGTGTATACCTAGTTGTATATTCACTTTAAAAATAAATAGAGATAGGCCGACTAGTTGGGAAAGCCAACTATTCGGCATCGTTTATAGTCGGCGACTATTCGGCAAAATAAGCCGAATAATAGGCGCATAACAAATGAAATAAAACAAATAATACATACTTGTTTTATAATTTAATCAGTCAGTAAATTCAAATTCTTCAAACTAGTCTGTTAGTCAGCAAATAATACAGACGACCCCACATCACTAAAACTAAATAATTGAATTAAAATAAATTAAATATTTAAGGGGGGCTATTGCGCGATTCCGACTCGCACTTAGCCGGTTTTTTTCTAATATTTCATTTTCAATATTTTTAACTACTTATAGAAGAAAAGAAATTCAAAATCAAGGGGGGGTGTAGTGTACGCCTTGTACTCGGCTCGACTACTCACGGTGTGCACAGGCGACATGACACGTTTGCTCTCACTCATGGCTCTCGACTTTTCACCATTTAACATCTGATCAGGTGTGATGAAGGCTAGCTTAAGTGCTACCCCGCTACCTAAGGGCCTGCGCAAACGCCTCTTATAATGTTAATGTTTCACAAACCGCTAACTGGGTGCATACCATCAACTTTAAGACAGCGATTCAAAAATAGCGCGATGCAGAATAGGTTCCTAAAATGAATTGCTTTCTTTCGTACCATGACCTTCTAAAAACTGGATCGCAAATGAATTGCTAAATGTGAATGACCGAACGATTTGTATCCTTATTTCTTCTACCCGTCTCTTTCACTCGATTCTGTCATGCCAGGAGAGTGAAAGGGACGGGTACAACCTGCAGGTGACATGTTAGCTTGGCCAAGTTATACGTCAAATAAGAGTTGATGACAGCTGTGAAATGTCATTGAATGATCACTGAATCGCTGTCATTGATATTAAACTGTCGTGGTACGAATAAGCGAAGCAGATCAGTTTAGGTTCCTAAACAAAACCGCAATAAGAGTTGATGGTAGGCACCCTGGTTGTTGACTTACAGCAACGGTCCTTTCACGGCGCGCGGCGGTCGGTTAGCTTCGCTTACGCAGATCATTTCAGTCATAACCAGTATGCAACATACCAATTTTCATACTTCTATGTTCAGAGGAATGAGGAAATTCCATATGAATTTTACCCCATATTTTACCCCATTAGGGGGGAGCTTTTCTAACTACGCTTTACCACTTCAGGGGGGAGTTTCCCAAAATCCGTTCTTAGCGGACGTCTCCTAATCGTAATAATCTACCTTCCTGCCAAATTACATTTTCGTTGGTCTAGTACTTTTCGGGATTTCGTGATGAGATAAGTGTGTTATCACCTTTCGATTTTATATGTCCTTAGGTATAAATTATTGTCAAAAGAGGAGTGTATATTCCGCGGAGATATTATGGAAGGTGGTTAGTATAGTTGTTTTAATAATAAGCTTTTGCCGCGTTTCTTTCATATGGTTAGTACTTAAAACCAATGGATTTTAAATAGTTATTTTTTTCGTTTCGGTTCCAAGGCTGATTTATTTTTCAAAATTATCCTTTTGCTTGCTTTATAATTTCCTCTCTCTTCTATTGCTTCGAGAATGTATGTAGGCTCTTTTATCTCCATGTTTCTTGAGTCAATCTTGAGGCAACGATTTCTGGGAGCAGGCAATCGAAATAATAAGATGTTAGTTTTATTACTATCCCCAAAACCAAAACTCTTCGTCATAGTAATAAATTCTATTTTCATATCCACGTCTGTCCAGACGGCAAAAATGCACGATTTTCTCCACGCAATAAGCAAATTTCCCTCTGGGCCTGATAGTACCAGTCATGTTTTTCGTTTGAAGTGATAATACAGTCTTTGTCCATATTCCAAAAAGTATTTTTTTTGGCCTTGATGCCATCTTCTATGGTCATACCTTTAGCAGAATATGGGCATTTTATTTCTACTATTTGGTCTTGTCCTACAAGCCCATCGGGACTTGCGCCTAAAAATGTTAGATTTTGGTCTACAAATAATCCACATCGATCTATAGGACTTTTTATATGGAGCTGCAGCTCCATGATATGGACTTGCAACATGTTCATAACTTTGCTCATGTTGAATCGATTTCAGGTGATCTAAGTTTTTTTCTGTCAATATACTTTTGACAAGAGGTTCACATTTTTATAACCTGCATTTTGAGACTTTGCCGAAGACAGAAGCGGTTAGGCGAAGTTTTCGCTCTTGGCGCCACTCAGTGGATTCCGCCTGCAAAATGGTTCGTATTTCCAGAGAGACGAGAGAGAGAGAGCAGATGACCTTTGTAGGACCAAGATATCCTTTTAGAAAGAAGTTTTAAAACCTTCTACCAGAGCAGTTGATTCCATGGCGCTAGATGAACCTGTGTGCTCTGGCGCTGTGATTTTTCTTTTTTCTGGTCGGGCACAAACCATGCAGTATTTATTTTTCACCGCCATACTTATATAATACCTTCTTTGTCCTATAGCAAATTATTACTGCAGCACCAGATATTGCGTTATAGTTTTTTTCTAAACTATCTCTTTGACCAGCAGCCATTAGCAAATACAGCTGTTGTCATTGGTATTTCATTTTCATCCACGTCGCCATTGAGTACAGCTAAATCGTACTCTATTTTAACAGTTTCCTCCATATACTTTTCTTTAGCTAGTTCCCAGAGTTCACTTACCTTGGTATGGCACTTAGCATATAGTTTATCGGACATACAGGGTAGGTTAAGAGACGCTGATACTTGCTTCAATTCTGAAAATCCTGCACCTATAGACATAAAACTGTTAACAGCGCTATCGTTCACATTTAGATCAGTACGGTTTTTTGCTTTTTCTTCGCAGTTGAATAATTCTAATTTTGCTTCACACATTTGACACGTAAAGAAAAATCTTGATAGAAATCCTTTTCTTAATTCTTTAGTTAGTTTTAAAAAACTTAAGTTACATCCCAATGCAGAGTTGTGGTGTGATATATTCTGGAGTTGTTTCCAAATGTATTTAAAATCAACTATCCTATTTCCGTCTATCATAAACTCCTCTTCACTTTTATTTTCTTCTTCCATTACTAATTCAAAATCAGAGTCTGGCTCTGTTTTAAAAGATTCCTGAAATATGATTGAAAAGTATGAATTTGCGACTCAAGTGCTACATTTTAAACACTTGCCATAAAATATAAAACGGGTTGGATCTTAAAACAAGTCGCCTTCTTTGAGGTTAATTGAGGCTGTGGAGGTGTTTTTGGGCTTCGCATAAAATGCTTTAAAGCAAATTTAGCTGCCGGAAATGAGTTTTTTTTTAAATTAATTTTATCATTTTTTTTACGTGAATTGAAACGTTAATTATGTACTGCATTTTATGAAATATGTTTTTTAACTTGAAATTTGCGTGAAACGAAACGTAAAACAAAAACCACTGACTGACATAACATTAGACAGATTGCGTCATTCATTCCGTTGCTTTTTTCGTGTGAATGTGCTAAGTACTCAAACTCGTGTTATTTTCATCGTGGTAATTTTCATTCTGGATCGAAGGGGGCACTATGGGGCTGGGACTTAGAAACCGTAGACCGTAGGTCACGTGATAGGTGCGAGGAGCGTAGCGACGAGCGTATTAGGTTGACATGAACCCAGCGCGCGAGCCGAGCGAGCGAAGCGAGCGTGCCGCGGCAGCGGCCGGCGTAGCGACAGAAACTACTTTATGCGTACTCTCGAGTGAATTTTGAAAGTCAATTATCTCGGAAACTAATAGGCGACAGCGATTTTCATACTAAACTTCTATCGCTCATAACTCGAAAACTACGCAACTCCGGTAGGTGGGGTTTGAAAAGGAGGGTCACCTCCCCCTCCCCCTCCCTCCCAAAAAACCCCTATTGTGGCGACTTGTAACGATTTTCATACTAACTTCTATCGCTCATATCTCGAAAAACTACGCATTTCCGGCAGGTGGAACTTGAAGAGGGGGGGTCCCCTGACCATCCTCTCCCCCTCCCACCTCCTAAAAAACCCTAGCAAGACGACTTATTTTAAGATTTTTACCTATAAAACTTACCACAGGTTCATTACGTGCTAAAAGATTTGTTGCTGTCGCTGCACTTTCTTCCTCCTTATTTTTTGTACCCAATACTCCAATCGGATTATTCGATGTTATCTAAAAACGTAATTAGCAATACCTACATTAAAATAAATTTAAAAAAAAAGTATTATTATCAGATCATACACTGAGGAGCAAAAATAACTAGGCATACTAACATAAACGACGATACGCATACAGAATTTGGTAGAACAGAACTTAAATTTAATGTGTTGAAAAAGAAAAATCAAAAGGGAGACTTCTCTGAAAAAAATTTAACTGTTATGTAATAATTATGTATAGTAGGTATACTAATTTAAAATATCAAACGATTGTTTTTAGTGATGTGCAGTTCCATACAGAACGTGAAAATATCGTCGTCGTCATTATCCACAATTTTTGATCTCATTATTCGAATGTTACGATATGAGCGTAGATAATAAATAGCTATCTTTACTAGTTGTCACTAGTTTCTTAAATGTCGTCGTCTACATTAGTGACTTGTTATTTTTATCGGTCATTGTAATATATTTTATTCTAAAGGGATTATCCAATTTCTATATCCAATATAAGATCATTAACAGGTGCCCAATGCTCACATATTTTGATCCAAATTCCAAGTCTTCCAATTTCTTTGATCAAATGCACATTGGACAAAGATATGAGTGGCTTATCGCCCTAACGTCAAAAGTAAAGCAAAAACTTACATCAGAAGTTCCTAAGTCGTCATTTCGTCCCCTTGTTCGTGCGATAGAAGCTAAAAGCCGTCTGTTGAAACTCTTAGGGCCTTTTTTAACTTTATAATATCTATCCTTGCGTTTTCCCATTTTAACTGAAACAATAGATAATTGTGTAGCCGCAGGCTACAACGAATAACGAACACCAAACATTTATTTATTTCATGACGAAATATGCGTAGCGAAACCGCCGCTCGAATAACGCAACGAGCGGATTTCACGTAACCACGGCTCTGAAAAGAGCTCTTATGTGAAACACATCTTCGTTCTTCACAAACACCGCAGCGAGTCAACTTCGTCACCGTCACCGGAGCCCCGAGATGTCGTCGCGCACCGTGCCTCTTCGCAGCGTCCGTCGCCCCGCGCCTTCTCGCCGTAATGTGCAGAGCGCGGCCGATCCCCGCGGTTTTGTCAGCGCGCGCCTCGTCCCGCGCGCGCGCCCCCGCATCGCGTGACCTCTGACCTCTCGCTCTCACGCGCGCCTCCCACTCCGCGCGCCGCGTGAACTCTGACCTCTCGCTCCCATTGTCGTGCCTCTGGCTCCGCGTGCGAGAGAGCGCGACAACTTGTATCTCTTTTTATGTGTAAATTTGTAAAATAACTAGTAACTATTTCAATACCCATGTTTGTAAATATAATTAAGCCTTTTTTGTAAATAAATATTCATTCACTCATCGTTACTTCTACAATCAACTTGGACTTTCATTCTGCAAGCAACAACCTTTGGAGTCAGCATACCACCACTGCCCAAGCCTGCTAAAGTGGTGACCCCTGAAGAAGAACAAGCAACCTGCACAGAAGCTCAAGCAACCTGCCTGAAGAAAATTTTCAAGCCATGACGGACGAACCCAACACCAAGCCAGCATCAAGCACGACCCCTGCACCAGAGATGGCCAGCATAGCGCTACAGATGCGCGTCCCACCGTTTTGGCGCGACAGACCCAGACTGTGGTTTATCACATTTGAAGCCGCAACCCACGATCTGAAGAAAGGCCAAGCACAGCTCGCTCAGCTAGTCATCGCGCAGCTCCAGAAACAAGACATCGAACAAATAAGCGACCTGCTGTACAACCCGCCCGCTGAAAATTATTACGACGCGCTGAAGAATCGACTTATATCGGTCTACGAAGAATCGGAAGGACGCCAGTTCCAGAAACTTCTCTCTGACATGGAGTTGGGAGATCAGCGCCCGTCACAGCTGTTACGCCGCATGCGCGATCTCGCCAGAGAAAAAGTCCCAGAATCCACGCTCCGACTGATGTGGATGAACCACCTGCCAGCACACGTCCGTTCTGTCCTCGTAGTAAGCGACACGATTAGCAAGACCGCCGCGCTCGACGAACTAGCGCTCCTCGCTGACAAAATGCTCGAACAAACCCAAGAAGTGAACGCCGTGTCTCTACAGCCAAGCCCGCCGCCGTCGTCACAGCAATCGCAACCGCAATCGCAAGACACACATTTTCTTATTGAAGAAATACGCAGATTATCATTAGAAATCGCCGAACTACGTTCCAGACCGCCGTATCGACACTCAAACTCGCCCTACGGCCGGCGACCGCAGCGTTCTCGCTCTAACGCACGTTCGCCGTCTCACGCCTACGCACGTTCGCCGTCTCGCTCGCGCAACTACCACCAAGCCGAGCAACCGCCGCATACCTACTGCTTCTATCATCATCGTTTTGGTCGGAGGGCAAGAAAATGCGAAACACCGTGTACTTTTAGCGACGCACCACAACCATTCAAGAAAAACGAAGAACAATCGTTAAACTAGACCGAACGTTAGATGAGGCGGAATCCAACGTTCCCGGCAAGTCGTACCGTCTTTTTGTATCGGATAAGAAAACAAGACTGCAATTTTTGATCGACACCGGCGCTAACATATCAGTCATACCAAGAAAACGTGGACAACAAATGAAGCCCCTGCCGTTCAACCTGTACGCTGCCAGCAACACCACAATTAACACCTACGGAGAAAAAACACTCGAACTAGATCTCGACCTACGAAGACCATACAACTGGAAATTCATCATCGCCGACGTCAGCAAGCCCATCATTGGAGCCGATTTCCTCTGCCACCACGAACTCCTCGTCGACGTGAAGAACAGGAAACTGATTGATAACATCACCAAACTGTCAATCCCCACTCCCGGCTGTTACACCAACATACCCACCGTCCGCAGCATCGACCTAGAACAGAATTACCACAACATACTAAGCGAATTCCCCGGAATCACTCGTCTAACCTCCATGAAGCTGTCTCCCAAACATCGAGTTGAGCACCACATTGAGACCAGCGGCCCACCACTCCACTGCCGCGCTCGACCCATACCACCACACCGATATGAAGCAGTAAAACAAGAATTTCAATCCATGATGGAACAAGGCCTATGCAGACCAAGCAAAAGCCCATGGTCCAGCCCACTTCATATCGTGCCGAAGAAGAATGGAGACCTCAGAGTCTGTGGTGACTACCGCCGACTTAACACCATAACCAAGCCAGACCGTTACCCAATCCCAAGAATAAAAGACTTCACGTACCAGCTCTCCGGGAAAACTATCTTCAGCACAATAGACCTGAACCGCGCGTACCAACAAATACCTAACAAAGAAGCCGACATCGAGAAGACAGCCATCATAACCCCGTTCGGGTTATACGAATTTCCTCGTATGTGCCCAGGACTCAAGAACGCAGGTCAAACGTTCCAACGTTTCATCCATGAAGTACTAAGAGGCCTAGATTTCGTCTATCCCTTCATTGATGACCTGATTTTAGCATCAGAGTCTGAAGAACAACATGAAGAACATTTACGCATCGTACTACAACGACTCGAAGACGCAGGCATCACTATCAACCCGTCAAAATGTGTTTTTGGCAAGAAAACCGTCAAATTCCTTGGTTACGAAGTTTCATCATCAGGCATCATTCCACCACAAGAAAAAGTCACAGCCATCACCGAATACCCAAGACCGAAAACAATTCAACAATTACGAACATTCCTCGGCATGATAAACTACTATCGAGAACATATACCGAACGCCGCATCAATTCAAGCACCGCTCCATCAGTACCTACATAACTCAAAAAAACGCGACAAGACTGAAATCCAATGGTCGGAAGAAGCAATACAAGCATTCGAAAACTCCAAACAATGCCTTCAAAACGCAGCGCTACTCGCACACCCGCATAGCTCCGTCCCGCTCGCACTATTTACCGACGCATCGAACACATGTGCGGGCGCCGTCCTACAACAATACGTGAACAACGTTTGGCAACCAATCGGATACTACTCGAAGAAATTCTCCGACGCACAACAAAAGTATAGTACCTACGATAGGGAATTACTTTCGATCTACATGTCTATGAAGCACTTCAGAAAAATGTTCGAAGGAAGACAGCTGATAGTATTTACCGACCACAAGCCATTGACCTACGCGCTACAAAAAGTCACATCGGACAGCGAAACCCCACGTCGCACGCGTCAACTTTTATTCATCGCCGAGTTTACTACAGACATACGCCACATAAGCGGGAAAAACAACTTAGTCGCCGACGCTCTCAGCCGCATAGAAACTATATCGTGCCCGGAAATAATTACCTACACCGATATAGCCAACGCGCAAGAAAGAGACAGCACCATTCCACAACTAGTCACTCTGAAGTCGACCAACATCTCAATCAAGAAAATAATTGTTCCCGACACCGATCTCGAAGTATACTGCGAAACATCTACGCCCTACGCACGACCGTACATACCTACAGAATTACGAAGACAAGTTTTCAACTTCATTCACAACGTTAGTCATCCCGGAACGCGAACCACGCGCAAGCTCGTCGCACGAAAATACTTTTGGCCTTCAATGAACACGGACATCGGCAAATGGACAAAAGCTTGTATTCCTTGCCAGAAAAGCAAAATACAACGCCACACAGTCTCGCCCATCTCATCGTTCCCGTCAGCTGACCGCTTTCAACACATACACGTTGACATCGTTGGTCCGCTCACCACTACGGAAAACGGCCTACGCTACGTAGTAAGCATGATCGATCGAGCGACCCGATGGCCCGAAGCAGTACCTACCGACGACATATCAGCTGATACAGTCGCAAAAGTCGTCTATCAACACTGGATAGCACGCTTCGGATGCCCCGCGACCCTAACAAGCGATCAAGGTCGTCAGTTCGAAAGTCAGCTGTTTACCAACCTTATGAAGCTAATGGGAATAGCGAAAACTCGAACAACGCCGTACCACCCGCAAGCAAACGGCATTGTCGAACGTTGGCACCGCTCACTGAAGAACGCTTTGCGCGCAAGACTCATCGCCGCCACAACAACATGGCCAGACGAACTGCCAACCGTGCTACTGGGACTCCGAGCAGCCTTACGCACAGACACCTCCGTCAGTGCAGCCGAACTTACCTACGGTTACCATCTGCGACTCCCAGGCGAATTTTTCAACGCAAGCACAAACATACCTACCTACGATTATACCTACGTTGAAAAACTACGCGAGTCCATTCAAGCACTCAAGCCGACCGAAGCAGCCGTCCACCACAGCAACAATAAACGCATGTTCGTGCACAACGATTTAAGTACATGCACACATGTGTTTATCAGAACAGACGCAGTTAGAAAACCACTTCAGTCACCGTATGAAGGACCCTACCAAATCGTGGATCGCAACGAGAAAATGTTCAAGATCAAATTACCGCACAGAGAAACATGCATATCCATCGACCGGGTAAAGCCCGCATACATGTTACAAGAGCAAGATACCTTACCACCTCAGCTGTTACCTGTTCAACCGTTACCTTCACAACCTGTACCAACCTGCAGCAAGACGACTCAACCAGCAGATAAGCGAACCACATCTGGCCGAGCCGTCAAGCTACCTGTACGCTTCGCTTGAAGGGGAGCACTGTAGCCGCAGGCTACAACGAATAACGAACACCAAACATTTATTTATTTCATGACGAAATATGCGTAGCGAAACCGCCGCTCGAATAACGCAACGAGCGGATTTCACGTAACCACGGCTCTGAAAAGAGCTCTTATGTGAAACACATCTTCGTTCTTCACAAACACCGCAGCGAGTCAACTTCGTCACCGTCACCGGAGCCCCGAGATGTCGTCGCGCACCGTGCCTCTTCGCAGCGTCCGTCGCCCCGCGCCTTCTCGCCGTAATGTGCAGAGCGCGGCCGATCCCCGCGGTTTTGTCAGCGCGCGCCTCGTCCCGCGCGCGCGCCCCCGCATCGCGTGACCTCTGACCTCTCGCTCTCACGCGCGCCTCCCACTCCGCGCGCCGCGTGAACTCTGACCTCTCGCTCCCATTGTCGTGCCTCTCGCTCCGCGTGCGAGAGAGCGCGACAACTTGTATCTCTTTTTATGTGTAAATTTGTAAAATAACTAGTAACTATTTCAATACCCATGTTTGTAAATATAATTAAGCCTTTTTTGTAAATAAATATTCATTCACTCATCGTTACTTCTACAACCAACTTGGACTTTCATTCTGCAAGCAACAACCTTTGGAGTCAGCATACCACCACTGCCCAAGCCTGCCAAAATTGCTGCATCATTTAGATTGTCCTCATAGCTGGATATCAGTAATTTACTTTTTAGTTCGATTTTATTATCGAATCGATCTTCATATAAAAGACGTGTTAGGTTAGAAATTTAAGGCGATAGCGAAGTAAAGCGAAGCGATCGCCTTAAATTTCGTGGTTATTTTTTTGTTGTATCAATACAACTTTTAACTTAACAATTAATTTCACTAGTGGAATTATAATTTCGCGTGATATTATGAACAGACAGTACAAGACAGTATGCACACGGCTGCGAGCTTCGCGATCGCCTTAAATTTCGTGGTTATTTTTTTTTGTATCAATACAACTTTTAACTTAACAATTAATTTAACTACTTAGTGGAATTATAATATCACGCGAAATTATAATTCCACTAGTGGAATTATAATATCACGACTTTTACAAAATCTCTGCGACATATACAAATTAATATTATGGGGCCACGCGCGCGTCCGCCATTTTGAGTAGGTATTTAAAAAATGTTTAGCCAGTATTAGTCGGGGTCTCATAATGTTTGTAACGATACCTCACCTCATACATTAAGATCCGTTAAGGCATTCAAAAGGGTAGAATAAAGAAACTCACATACCTAATACAAACATAACCCTAATAAACACGTTACACTCCTTGACCAGTCGAGATAAGAATGAATGAAAACCAAAATTGAGAAAACAAAATACAAATTCATACTTACCCTGTTTTCCTGCTTGTATCACAGAATACGTACACAATAAAATTAGGCAACGAAGTATATCTAGGTCAAGTCGCTCCGCATCGAGACGTCGCGTCCCCTCCCTCTTAGCTCTCGTGGGCGACTGAATATTTCGTATTTGCTTTGCTTGCTCGGGCCTCGGCTCGTTTGTTAAGGTTCCGTAGTCGAATGGCAAAAAACGGAACCCTAAATAGACTGATTACACCTACCGAGTAGAGTAGAGTGGCGAGAGACAGTGCTCGGCCGAGACAATATTGTACCGTACCGCTGACCGAACGTGGAGGGGATGAGAAGTCAAAATAAGAGGTATTCCAGTTACGGCACCAATTTGAACCGCACTATTCGAACCGCAACAAAAGCATTCCCGTTACGGCACCAAACGTTAGAGGTACCTAACTAAAAAACATCGATAACACAGTTCAGGTGCCCTACCACAAGCAATAATAGCAGTTATTTTTAAGTTAAGAGAGTGAGACGCCGCTATACGACGTGTAAAGCGGCGTCTCACTCTCTCAACTTAAAAATAACTGCTATTAGAGCTTGTGGTAGGGCACCAGTTCTTTATTATTTTTGAAGACTTCTTAATCGCGATTCTAAAGTACCAGGATAACATAGCTATGCAGGAAGTAGTTATGGTTGCGACTGGTTAGAAAAAAATCTTTACATATGTATACCTACTACCGCCTTCATAGCTATGTTATCCTGGTACTTCAGAATCGAAACGATAATTCGGACAGCTACATTGTACTTTATTAAGGGCCGGCTGTAAGCCAGCGCGTAGGTATTGACGAAGCTAATCTGTATATGTGTGCCTTCACGCACACAAACATCTCCGCCCTAGCACGAAAAAATGTAATTCAGAAAATTAAAAAAATTAATAACTTTTTTTTGTCAGAAAGTAACTTTACGTATTTGATGCGTTTGATTTGCCATGTTTGCCATCTGGGGGCTGATGGAGCATCTTACAGACAGTCGAAGGAACTCGTCAGCATTTCAACGTAACCAGTTGGAGTTTGGGCTCATTTGAATAGTCTTGATGAGAACTCTTGTACCAAGTAGTTTCCTACGTCTGATGCTGGAGTCATCAGGAGGTGGTTGATGGAACTTTTCAACAATTCAACGTACCATTTCGATTTTGGGCTCGTTTGAATCGTCTTGATGATAACTTTTGTGCCAAAATGTATCGAAGGTCTGATGCTGGAATCAGGAAGTGGTTGATAGAACTCTTCATCAATTCAACGTAACCACTTTGAGCTTGGGCTCATTTGAATGGTCTTGATAAAAACTTTGGTGCCAAGTAGTTTCCAAGGTCCAGTTCTGGAGCCAGTAAGTGGCTGATAGAACTCTTCATCAATTCAACGTAAACACTTCTAGTTTGGGCTTCTTTGAAAAGTCTTGATGAGAACTCTTCTGCTAAGTAGTTTCGAAAGTCTGATGCTGGAGTCAGGAGGTGGTTTATGAAACTCTTCAACGATCCAACGTAAACACTTCGAGTTTGGGCTTATTTGAATCGTCTTGATGAGAAATCTTGTGCCAAGCAGTTTCCAAGGTCAAATTCTGAAGCCAGTAAGTGGCTGATGGAACTCTTCATCAATTCAACGTAAACATTTCGAGTTTGGGCTTGTTTGAATAGTCTTGATGAGAACTCTTGTGCGAAGTAGTTTCGAAGGTCTGATGCTGGAGTCAGGAAGTGGTTGATGGAACTCTTCACCAATTCAACATAAACACTTCGCGTTTAGGCTCGTTTGAATTGTCTTGATAAGAACTCTTGTGCCAAGTAGTTTCCAAGATCTGATGCTCGAGTCAGGAAGTGTTTGATGGAACTCCTTAACAAATCAACGTAACCACTTTGAGTTTGGGCTCGTTTGAATTGTCTTGATGAGAACTCTTTTGCCAAGTAGTTTCCAAGCGCTATTGCTGGAGCCAGGAAGTGGCTGATGGAACTCTTCAACGATTTATAACGTAACCAGTTCATTTTTGGGCTCGTTTGAATTGTCTTCATGAGAGCTCTTGACAAGAAAACAGCAACGCAATGTTCAAAATATTAAAAAATCCAAGATGGCGGCCAACTTTTTTGTTTGTAGGCCGATTTAGATGAAACTCGGTTTGTGGTACTATTTTGACAAGAAAACAGGAACGCAATGTTAAAAATATTAAAAAATCCAAGATGGCGGCCAACTCTTTTGTTTGTAGGTTGATTTAGATAAAACTCGGTTTGTGGTACAAGAAAACAGGAACGCAATGTTAAAAATATTCCAAAATTCAAGATGGCGGCCAACTCTATTGTTTGTAGGCCAATTTAGATGAAACTCGGGTTTTAGTACTGTTTTGTCAAGAAAACAGCAACACAATATTAAAAATATTAAAAAATCCGAGATGGCGGCCAACTTTTTTGTTTGTGGGCTGATTTTGACAGTACTCGGGATTTGGTACAATTTTGTAAAAAAACCAGCAATGCAATATTAAAAATATTAAAAAATCCAAGATGGCGGCTAACTTTTTTGTTTGTGGGCCGATTTTGATGATACACGGTTTTTGGTACTATTTTGATGAGAAAACAGCAACGCAATGTTAAAAATATTAAAAATCTAAGATGGCGGCCAACTTTTTTGTTTGTGGGCCGATTTCGATAAAACTTGGTTTTTGGTACTATTTTGACAAGAAAACGGGAACGTAATGTTAAAAATATAAAAAGTCCAAGATAGCGGCCAACTCTTTTGTTTATAAGCCGGTTTCGATGAAACTCGTTTTTCGGTACTATTTTGACAAGAAAACAAGAACGTAATGTAAAAAAACTTTAGTTTTTTCTCTCTCTTTTGCCGTTATTAAAATGTAACACGCTTTTATTTGAAAGCTTGAAACAGTGACTAGTACACAATTAATATAAATTGAAATATAGTACATACTACGTACCCAAATGTTTTAAATGCAAAAATAACTCTGTCTGTCTGTGTGTTACGCAATCACACCTAAACTACTGAACCGATTTCAATGAAATTTGGTTTAAAAGTTATGACAGTACTGTGCAGTGACATGAAGTAGGTTTCTCTGTGTAGTCTAACTTGTGTTTATTTGAAAAATTTTCATCGTCAAGACGCAAAGACAAACTGCGTCAAATACCGCACAAAAACTGCTCTTTTTCATAATAATATTTATGGTATTGCTGCATTTTTTTTTAATAAAATACCAAAGGACACACGAGAAATAAATGATGTAATGAAATTTAAAATGCACCTTAAGAAATGTTTGATAGAAAAAGCCTATTCACTACATAGTATAAAACAAAGTCGCTTTCTCTGTCCCTATGTCCCTTTGTATGCTTAAATCTTTGAAACTACGCAACGGATTTTGATGCGTTTTTTTTTAATAGATACGAGTGATTCAAGAGGAAGGTTTATATGTACTTTTTATCCCGATATTCCCACGGGAACGCGAACCACGCGGGTGAAACCGCGGGCGGCCGCTAGTACACTATAAATGAATACTTGTGTGATTCTGACATTTAGATTTTATTTTATGATATTTTAATTTTAATGATTTTGTAATGTGTGATTTGATTATTATACTTTTATTTCTTTACTTTGATTATGAAAACTACTTATGAAAACTATAGTTGTGCCTATAGTTAAAAATAAGCTTGGCGATCTTGGCTCCTCTTCCAACTACCGTCCTATATCACTGACTGGGTACGGTGATTGGAAAAGTATTAGAGCGACTGCTCCACCCTGAGTTGATGAGGAATGTGCAGATAGATGATGCTCAGTTTGGGTTCCGTGCCGGACTCTCAACAGATTCTGCAATAATATGTCTAAAGGCGGCTGTCAGGTACTACACGAGTCGCAACACATCAATATATGCCTGTTTCCTAGATCTAACCCGTGCATTTGACTTAGTGAATTATAACATTCTCTGGGCCAAATTACGTGAATCACGGGTGCCAGTACAGGTAATAAATCTGTTGAGACTGGTATGGAAACCAAACCAATAGTGCAAAATGGGGCGACGCAACTTCTAGCGACTATAGGCTAGAATGTGGAGTACGTCAGGGGGGTCTTACATCTCCGGATCCTTTTATAAGTCTTTTTATCTTATTATCCGGATATAGAGCGTGAAAGAAGAGCCCTCGCTGTTAGAAGTAACATGCTCGCCCGCAGGTTCGCAAAATGCAGTAGAGACGTCAAGATCACGCTATTTAAAGCCTTCTGCCTAGGTATGTATACTTGTCAGCTGTGGGTGAACTATTCTCGAAAAGCATATAATTCTATAAGAGTTCAGTATAATCATGCATACCGAGCTCTTATGAAGTTGCCATGGAGCTGCAGTGCCTCGGGCATGTTTGCGGACGCGGGGATTCCGGACGTCTACGCTGTTATACGCTTGCGAATTGCCTCCTTTTGGGAACGAATACGCCGATCTGATAATTTAATCCTGTGGGCTGTCTCGCGCGATACGTTGAATCCTATATACGCTCACTGGATTTCCGCTCACTTGAGTAGCAACAAAAAGTAGAGTAGAATTGACGGACATTTTATGTTACTTTTTATTTGACGTATTTTTAATGTGATTTTTATTTTTATTTTTATTTATATCTTTTGTATACAATGTAACATTGTACTATGGGTTTTTTGCCTGAAATAAATCATTATTATTATTTTTGCATTTTATTTTATTTTTCACATATATACATAATATATGGTAAGATTTATTCATGCTTTTGTGGGACTATGAGTCAACACAAAGAGGCATTTTTTATGTTTTCGGGGATTTATGATGTAGTCTGAATTAGTTTGTGGATTGATAATCTATTGTATTTTCGGAAACATCTGAGAACTTTCTAACTCTTCTGCATGTGTTGAGAATGGCGGCTTTTTGCAATTTAATGTAAGTGGATGGTTGAAGATCTAATAGCTTAATTGACTGATGTAAGTGTTTTGGTATGACGCCAGTTGTCGAAAGAATTATTGGGAATAATTCATAATAATAATAATTAATAATTAATTAATAATTTATTATTATTATTCCCTTTATAACATTTTAAATACTTACAAAATTTTATTTCTAAACATTAAATCTTTACAATGTATAACACTAAAAAATATAACATTTAAAAATACAAAAATGCAGTTCCCCAACGGTAGCAAGATCAGGGTCCCGGCTACCGATGGTTAAGGATTCAGAGACAGGAACCTTCTCACTATACGGGCCGTGTCCAGAAGTACTGCCTTCTGCATCTGACTCCCGATCCATCCACCTAACGCAAGCCTTTTAAGGTGTTTATCGAGGCTCTTGGCTATCAGACCATGGGCAGATATGACTATCGGAACAATAATTGCTGAATCAATGTCCCACATGTCAACAATCTCGTGAGCTAAATCAAGATATTTGTTTTCTTTATCTTTTTCAGCTTTCACAAGGTTGTCGTCATGGGGAACAGTGACATCAACAATTATTGCGCGGCGTTCGTGTCGATCTATCAATACAATATCAGGCTTATTAGCTACAATAGTCCTGTCTGTAATGATAGATCGAACCCAATACAATGTGGCATGGCTATTTTCAAGGACCTGTTCTGGTGCATACCTGTAGTACGGCACCTCAGATGCCACAAGACTATGTTTCAGAGCAAGTTGTTGGTGTATTATTCTGGCCACTTGTTTTCTTGACAAAATAGTACCAAAACCAGAGTTTCATCAATATCGGCCCATAAACAAAAAAGTTGGCCGCCATCTTGGATTTTTTAATATTTTTAATATTGCGTTGCTGTTTTCTTATCAAAATAGTACCGTAAACCGCGTTTCATCAAAATCGGGCCATAAACAAAAAAGTTGGCCGCCATCTTGGATTTTTTTATGTTTTTAATATTGCGTTGCTGTTTTCTTGACAAAATAGTACCAAAACCCGAGTTTCATCAAAATCGACCTAAAATCAAAAAAGTGGGCCGCCATCTTGGATTTTTTAATATTTTTAATATTGCGTTGCTGTTTTCTTGACAAAATAGTACCAAAACCCGAGTTTCATCAAAATCGGCCCAAAAACAAAAAAGTGGGCCGCCATCTTGGATTTTTTAATATTTTTAATATTGCGTTGCTGTTTTCTTATCAAAATAGTACCGTAAACCGCGTTTCATCAAAATCGGCCCATAAAAAAAAAAGTTGGCCGCCATCTTGGATTTTTTAATATTTTTAATATTGCGTTGCTGTTTTCTTATCAAAATAGTACTGTAAACCGCGTTTCATCAAAATCGGCCCATAAACAAAAAAGTTGGCCGCCATCTGTGATTTTTTTATGTTTTTAATATTGCGTTGCTGTTTTCTTGACAAAATAGTACCAAAACCCGAGTTTCATCAAAATCGGCCTAAAATCAAAAAAGTGGGCCGCCATCTTGGATTTTTTAATATTTTTTATATTGCGTTGCTGTTTTCTTGACAAAATAGTACCAAAACTAGAGTTTCATCAAAATCGGCCCAAAAACAAAAAAGTGGGCCGCCATCTTGGATTTTTTAATATTTTTAATATTGCGTTGCTGTTTTCTTATCAAAATAGTACCGTAAACCGCGTTTCATCAAAATCGGCCCATAAACAAAAAAGTTGGCCGCCATCTTGGATTTTTTAATATTTTTAATATTGCGTTGCTTTTTTCTTATCAAAATAGTACTGTAAACCGCGTTTCATCAAAATTGGCCCATAATCAAAAAAGTTGGCCGCCATCTTGGATTTTTTATATTTTTAATATTGCGTTGCTGTTTTCTTGACAAAATAGTACCGTAAACCGCGTTTCATCAAAATCGGTCCATAATCAAAAAAGTTGGCCGCCATCTTGGATTTTTTATATTTTTAATATTGCGTTGCTGTTTTCTTGACAAAATAGTACCGTAAACCGCGTTTCATCAAAATCGGTCCATAAACAAAAAAGTTGGCCGCCATCTTGGATTTTTTAATATTTTTAATATTGCGTTGCTGTTTTCTTATCAAAATAGTACCATAAACCGCGTTTGATCAAAATCGGCCCATAAACAAAAAAGTTGGCCGCCATCTTGGATTTTTTGATATTTTTAATATTGAGTTGCTATTTTCTTGTCAAGAGTTCACATCAAGACAATTCAAACTGGTTACGTTGAATTATTGAAGAGTTCCATCAGCCACTTCCTGGCTCCAGCAATAGACCTTGGAAACAACTTGGCTCAAGAGTTCTTATCAAGACAATTCAAACGAGCCCAAACTCAAAGTGGTTACGTTGAATTTATGAAGAGTTCCATCAGCCACTTACTGGCTCCAGAATTTGACCTTGGAAATTACTTGGCACAAGAGTTTTCATCAAGACGATTCAAACGAGCCCAAACTCGAAGTAGTTACGTTGAGTCGTTGAAGAGTTCCATCAACCACCTCCTGACTCCAGCATGACCTTCGAAACTGTTTGGCACTAGAGTTTCTATCAAGACGATTCAAACAAGCCCAAACTCGAAGTGGTTACATTAAATTGGTAAGTAGTTCCATCAGCCACTTCCTGGCTCCAGCATTTGACCAGATATCTGTTGTGATGACGTACCAAATAAATTGTTGAGTGGAAAACTAATTATCTTCCGATATTGGTAGGTATCGCCGGATTTTTGAAAATTTGACTTTACCTACCTTTTCTTTACCACCGCTCAAAGAGTTTGCGTACAGATAGTCTGATTTCGTAATTTTCGTAGCTCAGGAGCTGGGAAAAAGCGACGTGCTCTCACCTTGAAATCAGCGGGCTTACTGAATTTTACCCCCGGTGTGGCTTGTATTTATACAATATTTTATTTATCTCCGCGTTCCATACGAAAATGTATGAGCAATTCGCGCTTTAATATTGACAATGTTTGAAGCCAGATTGTTCCCAATATAAATAAAAAACGGCAAATATCGTGCGGTGAATCAATTCTATGTTTCATTGCCATTTGATTTAACATTAAATATTATTAAAAATATTTTTATTCTTTAACAATATCTTTAAAACAGAAAACGTTGATTTCGCTGTTTTTAGTGAAGTTTGCGATTTTTTTGCCATTAACGTGAGTTAAATATTTAAAATTTTCCACGGTGTTATTGTAAAGTAACTTTTCCTGTTCACTATTATATTTTTTAAAGTAATTTCTGTCGATAATTCTATGTTACAAGTTTAAAACCCCGAAAGCTGTTTTACGCGTTTCACTTACCGCCTGCCCTTAATAATGTCTGTTGTTACTGGAATACCTACTTCAAATATACTTAATAAAGAACTGAACTGATTTATCGATGTTTTTAGTGAACACCTCTACTTTAAACCAATGGTGCCGTAACGGGAATACTATTGGTGCGGTGCGTTTCAAATGGTGCGGTTAAAATTGGTGCTGTAACTGGAATTTTCGGACTTGCGCCATACCATTATCATGCGCAGCTATTCCCTCCACGTCACGGTCAAGTCCACAGCGACGCTGGACCTAAGCGCCGCTACTTGTACAGCTACCGAACCGAGTTTTTCATCAGAGCGCACCTTTGAAGTGCGCTCTTATACGCTCGGCCGTGTATGGCACTCCAACCGGTGACACTTGCCCAAAACACTTGCCTATCTAACGGTATTGTTGGTCGAAGAGAGTACAATGCATAAACAATTATTAGGGAAAACTGCAAGTGAACGGTAAGACGCGGCGCCATCCAGCCGCCACATGAAAAGAAATGAGAATGTGGTTCACCGAATTTGCCCCTGAGTGTATCTATGTACCGGATTGCGATGGTGATGCTGGTATTAATAATCCATGGGCCTGTGCAAATGCCTCCTAATTTTTTTTTTTTTATCCACAACGGCGCAGCACTTAGCCTTCATCACACCATGTTAAGTGGTGATAAGGCTGAAGGTGGAAGCGCACTACTCCCGGAATCCTCAATCACTGAGGAACTGGCTATCTTACCTCTAACTGCCGGAACACAATAATGCTGAAAACATCATTGTTATGGCGTCAGACTTAGATAAGATGGTGGTAGCTAGCCAGGCGGACTAAGAACAAGTCCTACCACCAACCAAACCGAATACAATATGTACCCCCACTGGGAATCGAACCCGGGACCTCTTCTTGGTCTGAAATCGGTGGTGTGAACCACTAGTCCACAGAGGCGGTTCAAATACATATTAAAAAAAACGCGACGAATAGATAACCTTCTCCTTTTCAATTTTTGAAGTCGGTTAAAAACGACTGACGCCCAAAGTGAGCGTATCGGAAAACGAAATGAAATGAAATCAGATCGACTGACTCCCAGAAGGGGTAATCGCCGATTGAGAGGACTGGGGGTGACGTCACCTAAAGGGTCCTGTGAAATTACTGGGGGTTGACCAGAAGGGTCCTGAGGAGTGGGGGCTACAGAGGCTTCCTGAGCCTCCAATAGGCGGGTCAGGTCGGCCGTAAGCTTGTCGGGAGGGTCATCCAGGACGGATTTGGGTTTGCGGGTTAGAGGAAGCGATTTTAGGACATACCATTAACAGGCGCATCTATCCCCTCCACGCCACCTCACGGTCAAGTCCACAGCGACGCTGGACCTACGCGCCGATATTTATACACCTACCGAGTGGTTCATCAGACCTTTGAGGTGCGCTCTTATTCGCTCGGCCGTTTATGACACTCCAACCGGTGACACTTGCCCGTTTATGACACTCTTATCTAGCGGTATTGTTGATCGAAGAGTACAATGCATAAAAAATTAAGTACTAGGGAAAACCCCAGAACTGCAAGTGAACGGTAAGACGCGGCGCCATCCAGCAGCCACATGAAAAGAAATAAGAAAGTGGTTCACCGAATTTGCCCCTGAGCGTACCGTATTGCGATGGTGATGCTGCTGCTATTAAAAATCCAGGCCTGCGCAAACGCCTCCTAATGTTAAGGCGCTACTCGGAAAAATATGGACTTTTTGATTTAAAACTATAGGACGGTTACAGTTGTTACAAATCTGGTAATAAGATATATATATATTTCTTCATACCTTTATCTAGAATCGTATAGTTTCAAAAACACGATTTTATGATTTTGCCTCGACACTTTTTCTTTTCGAAAAGACCTCTAAAAAATACGAAAAGTGAAGATTATTCTTAAATGGGGTTACTTACACTATTGGAAATTGGTTTAATTAGTGGACACCAATAATATTGAGGATCGCATAGAAGCATTTTTTTTTTAAATCGCTGTAGTTTTTTAATACGAAGTGATTTTGTGTTTTTTTTGCCTAATCTGCAAAATCGGTCTCGCTCCCGCGCGCGTCGTTTTCTCATTGCTATCTCGCTTCAGCACATTTTTTCCGAGTATCGCCTTAATGTTTCACAACTGGTTGTTGACTCACAGCAACGGTCCTTTCACGGCGCGGTCGGTGCGCGCGCACTCAACGCACTGGGAGTCAGTTCAAAGTCTCAATCAGCGTGGTTTAAGACTCGAGCTGACAGCGGAATTTAACAAGAGGGCAGAAGGCGCAGAAGCCCCGGTTTTGGCCACTTTTTGCTATAAAAGTTTTCCTATGGCAATTAAAAGAGGCGTTTTAAGGTTGAAAGCGGCACGTAAAGGGCTTATTACACTTGGCTAAATTCAGCATCTAATTAAGCATACATTGCTTGTTTTGATTGCATCACTTGCTACAAATGAGCTCAAAGAAAGCAATGTATGCTTAATTAGATGCTGAAATTTGCAAAATTAAATACTTTTGAATCGTCCAAAAAAACGGGCGAAAAAATCTCACCAGCTTCCAGTTCAACAGAAGCAACGTCATTTACAAAAAGAGTAAACTAAACATTTTGTTATTTTAATTTTTAGGTTTTTGCATTCACAATGCAATTTTTAGCTAAAGCTAAATAGCTACGGAGTCGTTAAGGCGATACTCGGAAAAAATGTGCTGAAGCGAGATAGCAATGAGAAAACGACGCGCGCGGGAGCGAGACCGATTTTGCAGATTAGGCAAAAAAAACACAAAATCACTTCGTATTAAAAAACTACAGCGATTTTAATAAAATGCTTCTATACGATCCTCAATATTATTGGTGTCCGCTAATTAAACCAATTTCCAATAGTGTAAGTAACCCCATTTAAGAATAATCTTCACTTTTCGTATTTTTTCGAGGTCTTTTTGAAAATAAAAAGTGTCGAGGCAAAATCATAAATTTTTGAAACTATACGATTCTAGATAAAGGTATGAAGAAATATATATCTTATTACCAGATTTGTGACAACTGTAACCGTCCTATAGTTTTAAATCAAAAAGTCCATATTTTTCCGAGTAGCGCCTTAAGCTCAGTGGTTAGAGCAGTCGCCCGGAAAGCGAAAGGTCGTGGGTTCGAGTCCCATCGGAGCTGATTGTGAGACGGGTCGATTTTTTCTAAATACTTCATTTTCCATTTTTCAGTAAACATGTCGTTGCTAAACTTGCTAAAGGCATGTGCATACATTACATTTATTGTGTTAAATCGGAAAGATGTAGGTACAGCTACTTTTAGAGCCTAGATAATCTTTTTGTCGTATCAATCAACCAATCAATCAAATATTTATTTATTCACATAGATATAATAAGCATGTAGGTACTTATGAATCGTCAATATTTTCCTACCCGAATTTGAAGAATGGGCGCAAGAAACTTGCCAGTGCGGTTCTCAGGTAACGACATTTACAAAAAAAACATAATAGTACGTGACTTGACTAAGTTTATGCTTCATAGTGGAAAAAACTTTATGTGGCCATAAAGGGGTTGATGGTAGGACTTGTTCTTAGTCCGCATGGCTAGCTAACCTAACCACCATCTTACTTAAGTCTGACGCCGTGACGCCATGACGCCATATAGCAATGACGTTTTCTGACGTGTGTAAGTAGGTAAGTACCTACCTACATTATATATAACTCAATGTTTTCAGCATTATTGTGTTCCGGCAGTTAGAGAAAGAGCAGTTCCTCAGTGATTGATTCCGGGAGTAGTGCGCTTCCATTTTCAGCCTTATCACCTCTTAACATCAGGTGTGATGAAGGCTAAGTGCTACCCCGTTGTAGATAAAAAGGGGTCTTATGGCATAAGCCGTAGTGGGCGAGTGGCGAACACACCAGTTTTAAATGTGCCTCTGTCTACAAGCTCATGGGTTTGTTTTCCAAAAGTAAAATAAGTTTCTGTCCGGCCGGTAAACTGTCTGCGCTACCCAGCGGCCACACACTGCCCGCGCATTAGCTTTAACAGACCGTTTCCAACAGGCGGACTGACCGTCTGTGGGGCCCTTTAGTCTACTTATTACCTACACTTATCCTACTTGATCCTTTGTTTTGATTACACCTCTTGCTAAAAATGAGCTCAAAGAAAGCAATGTATGCTTATTTAGGATCCTAACTAGGATAAGTGTAATAAGCCCTTAGGTAGGTACCTACCTAATAAATTATGTGCGTTCATAATAGCTAGCACAAATCGAACGTCACGCCACCTATTTTTGATCAAGCACTTAGAATTCATATAATGCAGCACTTAGATTCAGAATAATTTGTTTACTGAATTTGTTTGAATAATGCCGTTGTAGATGTCGCTGTCGCTATCTCGGAGAAAATGTTATCTATTTATTTCACTCAAGTCTATTTAGGATAATAATCTTATAAGTATAATGTATTTCGACATTTCTAGTAAATATTAAATTGGCAAAACACATAATAATATTATAGTGAAGAATACTTTGTAAATGTTCTGCTTTTTATTTTATTACGTTGGCAAACCTAGGAGAACTAAGTTTTTGATGTTGGCAGTTCTGCCAAAACAGTGTTGCAAGACGTAAGAAGTTGAGAATTACGGAAAATAATAAATTCAGGAAAACAAAAAATTAAAAAAATATAGATTTATCAAAAGTAAACGTCAAAAACAAAATTTATAGTTAAATTATGAAAACATTACTAAACATTATGACGTTCAAACTAACGTTTTCTTAAACGTACCGTAGTAGGTACCACACAAGTCGCGTATATCTATCTAATTTTTTTGTAATTTTTATCATAGTTATAGGTAAGTACTTGAACTTTTCTAGAGACATCGGGTGTTCTAAGAAGATAAACTATATCATATTTTTAATAAAATACCTACTAAAATACAGAAAGACTACATGATAACTGTTACCTATGTTTATTCGGATAAAATTGGTACCTATTAATTACCTACTTCTACTTACCTTGACAATAATACGGTTTCCCAAATTCTCAGCTAGGTACCTACTTTTACTCTTTAAACCACTTCTTGAGATTTTATATTTATTATTAAAGACAATATAACAATTAATAAGTGAAATAAACACTGTTTTATTGTATTACCACTACTTTGCAACCTATACATTTCGACCACGCCTGGTAAGCCAATTTGAATTTGTAGTATGGTAACATTTTAAAAAGAAAGTGAAGTGAAAGAAATGAATTTACGAGAATAGGTCGCAAGTCGCATAGATTTTTGGTTGATTTCCTTTTCACTTTGCTTTCGTATTCTCCATAAGATCTAATAAACTAACGTTAATTTGTGTTTCTGATCATAATTTGATTCAACGCATTCGGTGCCGTGGCACCGAAAACAGGATAAGTACAAGAGTGAACAGCATCTTATTGATTTTCTTACCTTGCATATGCTTTCAACCAACGCGAAGTGGTGTTATTACATATACCGAAGAATCTATGATCTAATTGGAATCCATTACGATTAAAACAATAATCCACATATCTAGTGACATTTTACTCAATTTGGTGATAGCATACAGTAAGCGAAAATGATGGCAAATTCTCTTGACACGGTAAATGCGAACCAGCCTACGCAAAATGGTAGCAAGGTTCAACCTAGCAATAACGAGTCTAAGACTAACCTCATAGTAAACTATTTACCACAAACGATGACTCAAGAAGAAATACGGTCGCTGTTCTCGAGCGTCGGCGAAGTAGAAAGTTGCAAACTAATTAGAGACAAAGTGACAGTGTTTCCTGATCACATCCTGAATGGGCAAAGCTTGGGCTACGCATTCGTCAATTACCACAAAGCCGAGGATGCTGAGAAAGCAGTGAACACATTGAATGGATTGAGATTACAGAACAAAATCATCAAAGTTTCGTACGCCCGGCCCAGTTCCGATGCGATTAAAGGCGCCAACCTCTACGTGTCTGGTCTCCCAAAGCACATGACGCAGCAGGAGTTGGAGAAGCTCTTCAGTCCCTTCGGAACCATCATCAGCTCGCGGATACTCCATGAAAATGTCAATGTTGGTCATCTACTCCAAGTGGGAGGAGAAGACCAGTCCCTACAAGGACCTTCCAGAGGAGTTGCATTCATCCGCTACGACCAACGGTGTGAGGCAGAGGCAGCTATACGTGAGTTGAATGGTACTATACCTCCAGGTGGTACGGGCCCCATGACTGTGAAATGTGCCAACAATCCCAGCAACCAGAACAAGGCACTAGCTCCTTTGGCAGCATACTTGGCACCAACTGCAGGACGGCGCTTTGTTGGGCCTGCAGGAAAAGCTCTGCTCGCCATCAACAAGGGTCTCCAGAGATTTTCGCCCTTAGCTGACCCACTTATCCAAGGTAACGCTTTAGGTGGTTCAGGCTGGTGTATCTTTGTTTACAACATTGGAGCTGACACTGAAGAAAGCATTCTTTGGCAGCTCTTTGGCCCCTTTGGTGCCGTCCAAAGCGTTAAAATTATAAGAGATCCTACAACCAACAAATGCAAAGGTTATGGTTTTGTAACAATGACAAATTACGATGAAGCTGTTGTCGCTATCCAATCATTGAATGGATACTCGCTGAACGGTCAAGTTCTGCAGGTCAGCTTCAAAACGAACAAGAGTAAATCTTAAGTTAATCACAATCTAGTCAATAAATTCATAGCTAATATAAAAAAATGTTGATCATTAAGCTGTCATGGTATTGCATCAATATTGATTAGTCTTAGAACTGAGTAGTGAATATAACTGATGCAAATCATGACACAACAGTTTGAACCAGTGTTCATTGCAAGCAAGTACAAATAATACACATTACAGAATTTGCCATTACGCTACAGGAGTCACAAACATGTTGTAATTTTAACAGAAATTGCTGTCCAAGTGATAAATAATGTGAATCATATTTTTCCAGTACACCAATGCAACCGTGATATGATCTGTGAATGAATTTGTGTCAGGAGTTTGTAATATTTACATTGGCCCATTTAGAGGCTAGCCTAACGTGGATATTTTAGTGTTAGAATACAGTCAGCATTACCCTTTGCCAACTGTGTTTCCATATGTTTTTTTTATATTGATGGAAGGCTATAAAATTAAATAGATTAACATATTTGTACTTATATACCTTCAAGTACTGCCTTTAATGCATTGCAATTTTTTTTTATATACAAATTGACAAAACTCAAGTTAGTTATATGGATTTACGTTATAATAAGAGTAAAGCAGTAGATTTCTTATTCTCAGCGCTAAGTACTTGAGAAAACAAAAGTACTGCTGAATGATCATTAATTTGATCAATTTATTATTGTCACTATTTTATTTATATGTTCAATGAATCATATAAAAATACAGATTTAGGGATTAACTGCTACATTTTGATAATTAGATGTAATTTGTATTTTTATAAGATTAATTTTGAAATTTGGTATGAAATAATGCCAACATGAGTCTAATGGTACTGCAGGCAATAAAAATATAAATCTATTGACAGTGCAATATTATACTATTTACTGAAAGTAAAAGTATATTATATAAAATACCTTTATTTATATTCAAGCCTGTGCAATCACTCCCAAACCTTTGTCATTTTTATAGATGTTGCAATATTAAAAACTCCATTTATTTATTCACTCAGATTTAGTTTTTGCACCTACCAAAGATAACAGAAACGAAATTATGACTGAATAATAATTCACTTAATTATAATAAAGACTTTTTATAAATTTTAATCTTACATTTCCATAGGTACATGTTTCATTAAATAATTATTAATGAAATGGTAAATATTTCATCAATATGATATTGATGTAAGCTGACAAAGTAATTCCAATATTGACGAAATGCACAAAGATGTTATGAATAAATAAATAATATTACTTATATTAGAACATTAATTAATCATTTTTATTAACTTTTCATGTTGTAATGTCTCATCCATGTTATTTATTTCTCATTAATATAGTAATATTGATAAGGAAATTCAATCTCTGGCAATGCAGTTTAGTAATCTCAAATCAAAATTATGAAGTGTAAGGACCATGACATAACAACTAATTAGTTATTGATCAACATTTTATTCGACTAAATTTTGTAATTGTGACTTGATACATGTATCTGATATATGAACATTATGACTAGTATATACGGTGAAAGTCAAATTGAATCTTTTAGACATTTGATGTTAAATAAAACTTATGCAAAAGTCCTTTGTACAGGAACCACAAGCAAGTAAAAATTCCCCCAATATTTCATGATTTACAGTTTGACTTTCACATCATGATATTGTCTCTCTAATTATTAATTTGTATAATCATATCTATTTATTATTAAATTTAAGTAACATTTCAATTTATTGTAATTTATTATTATAATCATAATAGATATATAGATTTCATTTGATGTTATATTAATATATTGAACATTTAGCGTAAGTTCAAAATTAGTTCGATCAGTAACATTGTCTTAAATAATGAAAATATACCTACTCATGATTTGTATTGTTCCATACTTTTAGTAGTTTGTCTAACTACATTCATAGCTAAATATTCATAGAGAAATGCATATCATGAACATACAATGAGGTAAGAGATTCTCAAATAGGTGGGCTTGAATGCATTTTGAATAAGTACCTATGTTTAATTTCTATGATACTGATAAGGATAAATGTTTCAATAAGATTAATTATTATTATTTATTAAAAGTACTTAACTATGCGAAACTAGTCAGTTATAATTTTGCGCAAGATTAAACTTGTAAAAGTACCTACACTTAAGTATTTATAAAACTGTGTTCTCTAATTTAAATGTAGACATTTAGAATTTTGAGTTAAAATTATGTTGGTGTGGTGTTCGGTTAACATAAATGTAATGTACCATTGTATAGTACACAATACATACATAACAAATACAAAATGGTGTGTATAAAAACTAGTCAAAAGGTAAAAATGTATACCTCTGCAAGTTAGCTCTGAAAATCTTTGTCTGTATTTGTCTAGCATGTTTTAAATTTTAATTTAATTAAACGTACAACGGCTACTATTATAGTCAAGTTCTTTGCTCAATGCTTAGACCTTATCTACTTCATATGAATTCACCATGCTCACCTAAAACTTCCTTTGAAATATTTAATGGGAAAAGCTAGTGTTCAAGCTGTCATGTTTTCCGCGACCCATTTTCCGCATTTCTAAAAGAGTGTAAAAGATGGGTCCAGTCCAAGTAGACATGTATAGGCATGGAATCAGAGCCTTCTGTTCGTGTTGTGTCGTCCCAGAAACGAAGCGATCCTCCACCGAATAACATTTGACGCCAATACACACCTGTCCTTTTAATTGTTTTGTTTGCATTAGTATTTTGTGATCTAAGATGTGGTATTTTGTGTTAGAGTAGCTTCAGCTAATTTAAAACTAACATTTCAAATCTTTAGTGTTTACTTTATTTACTTTTAACCGCATTTAACAATTTGATTTTAATTATTGTTTTTTTTTGTTTGTTTTACTTTGGGCAGGTTTGGGTATTGTTTGTAAGGGGTTGGCCTAGGATTTAGCTAGAGATATTTAAGACAGAGTACAAATCGCCGATAATGTATGATGAAATGTTTGGCTTACATTTAATTTTGAAATAATGTCAACGAATGTAATCTGGTAGGGAATATTGATAGACATTAAATATTGACATTAGCAATAATATACCTAAATAAAATAATCTTTTATTTTTACCTATAACTTACCTAGAATTTTTAAAAAGTATTTACATAGGTACTTTAACAGCCTTGAGCAACAACATGAAATCGAAAACACTAGGACTATGTCATATTACAATATTGTATGACTTCTGCTATGGCACTGATGGTTTTGTTTAAGAACTTTACAATATGTGACGAAGTTCTATGATATTTACATATTGCTCGAGGCTGAAAAACCAGCATCATATCTTTGAAGGTGGCAAATAATATGCTCGAACAGTGCCTAATACTTATTGAAAGAAAGAGCTCTCAATCTAAACTAAACCCTTAACTTGCATTATATTAAGACATTGGGAAAGTTATAACACTGGTTGTAAAAATATATCTGATTCTGATTAATAGTGGCCGCTCACGCACGACTTGGATACAGACGTGGCGTTTTGGACGGGTCGTTTGGAAATAGCGTGTGCCTTAAAGCGTAGGTTAGTAGCTTGAGCCACACCAAACGATCTATCTTGGATCGGCGATCCGTTATCCATGATCATGCATCGAATTTGTTCACTTGGATCGAGCGAGGCACGACGACACGACCCCACGACCACACCAACCGCTCTGCCGGCCTAGCATGAGCGGCTTTTATCACGCGATATGATATGGTACGGCATGCCGTCTTGCTTACACCTTAGTGGGGTACTTAAGCAAGACAACTTGCCGTACCATATCATATCGCGCGATAAAAGCCGCTCATGCTAGGCCGGCTGGAGCGCACTCTTGTCGCACGTGATTGGAGCGCGTTGTATCGTTTGGTGTAGCTCCAGCTCCTTACAATCATTAAAATGGCAACTAAAGATTTTCAAAACGTGATATCTTTGTCTTGGTAGTGGACTCTAAAGGTACAGTTGGATGCATCCACTTTCGCTACCTCCTATTCGCTGACTGCACCCGATAATCAGAATATTTATTTATTCACTTCCGAGTTCCACAGTAACAGAAGGATATACTACTTAGAATAAGTTATTCTTTATTGCATTCCATCACATCATTTAAGCAAAAGGCGGACTTGGTGTCTTGATTAGTCTCCTCATGAAAAAACCTACCGACTTGGCAATTAGGTAGGTACCAGCTGAAAAATAAGATAGACAGCGATCTTGTTGACAATGTAACTAAATGCTCCTTTTATCCAGCGGATATCGAACTGGAGATGCCTCAGACAATCTGGCGCCAGCTGTATCATGCGTCATCGTCGCTCGCTTCGGGTCGATGACTACGAAAAAGTTCCCCTAGATGTAAAATTAATAGAATTGGTAAATTTATCTCTTAAATATTTTTTGAATTAGATACCTAGGTACTTAGGTAGATTAGGTACTCATCATAGTAAAGATGTTTACTACGGTACAAAAATGCAAAGTAGTAGCAATATTTTTAGTCACATATTACACTTAATGTCTGCAGTGAAAGCGTCACTTGCATAGTCAAGCAGGCATATCGTTTGCTATGTAACATCTAATTAAAACAGCCACTGGCCTGGCGTGCCTGCGAGCGGTGTCCTACTTCGGGGGCTCGCGATTTGATCGAGCCGCGTTTTACGAGGGATGAAATCGTTACGAACCCCTGTCACCCTTCTGCGGGAGTTCATTGAACCTATTGTGTACTTTTGGTAGCTAGCATTGATCCGATTCGATTTTTTTGTTAGGGACTTTTTGTTACTTTTATAATTTGTTAAATTTTTGGAATTTCATAGTCAAAAAATAATACTTATTGTAACCTGACCGAAAGTGGCGCCCTCTTTTTATGTAGGTACTTACCTAATAACTTGCTAATAGAAAAGGACTTTAATAAAACCTTACAAGTATTTTCTAGAGCCCTTATTTTAGTATTATAAGAAGGTGCAGTCAACTGGGGTTACTTTGATTCGAGGGGGTGACTTTGTTAACAACGCTTATTTGACTGAATTATTATCGTTTTCCATTTCTTTTCAACTGACCTTTGGTAGCCTAAATATAGCTATAGATAGTAAGTATGCCTATTTTTTACATAATTACGAATATTACTGGTTTTACACTACATTTTCCGTTGTCAAAGTACCTAGCCCCATTTTTTCCTAAAGTAACCCCGGTCTTCGGTACTTACCTAGGTACTACACTATAGGTATAATTTGTGCCTAGGTATCGCTACCTACATTCCCTCATAGTCAATCGTAGACGTAGATAGGTAGCAAATGTGTCAAAAACGGCTAGCTTTAGCAGTTTTTCTGTCTACTTACTTCTAGCAGTGACTACGACGTGGGATGTAATTAATGATACCTACGTCTAAAAATACTAGACTGGGCCCCGAAAAATTCCATGTAAAGTTTTATTAAAATTGTGTTTTAGAACAATTTGTGTAGGTATGTAAGTAGGTAAGGTCAGTGCGGGGAAGTGTGGATGCCCTTTATTCGAAAACTATTTGAGCTTTTGTTGGCAGTGACATCTGTTGTTGTACCTACTTAACTAAAACAAATTTCAATCTAGATGGCATTGTCAAATACTTTTGAAGCTGTCACCATTTTAAAATCTGACACATTTTTTAAGACGAACTCGAGTTAACACAATATGCTTTTTCAGTATGTTTTAAATAGATAAAAATTTAGGTGATTTTGAAGAATTTTTTTTTTGAGCCTGTAAGTGGTTTTCTATACTAACCAAACTTATTATTACTCTTTGAATTTTATTGGAATCGTCGATAACAAGAGAATGAGCGATTTTCTGAGAGGCCATTTAAAAAAAAAAGCTTCCAATTGCTTCACTAGATGGCGTTGAATAAGTACTTATGTACATGTCTATGGTATATTTTGGTATGAAACATATTTAAATTAATTACTTTTTAAAAACCCAAAGGAAACTAATAATATATTAAATAAGTACTACTGTGAGGAACAGAAACGAAATAGGTAAAAGATTTAGGTAAATAAATAACATCTGTCTGACGTTCCGCTTTACGTAAAAAAGTCGCGTCAAAGTAAAATTTATAACGTTCCGTTCCTTCTAACTGCATAGGTGAGACAGCGCCATCTAGTGACTGAGCTTTCAGAAAATCGCTCATTATGTTCATTAAAAAAATCTAACGTCAAAATTAAATGGCTGAGGAAGTGTGCCTACTTTCTACTAAATCCAGTTTTTCGTTGTTGATTACAATTTCTACAGGTACCGACTGTACATTTGGCAGAGAAAAAAGTACGCACTTTGTTTTCTTTGCATTAAGCTGCAAATTGTTAGAATTAAACCAACCGAGTACTTGTGACAGTGCTTTGTTTACATCGTCAAAATTGATTTTGTTTCTGTCTATGTTAAATATTAAAGAAGTATCATCTGCAAACAACACAATATCACAGAAGTTTTTGGCAAAGAAAGGCAAATCATTAATATAAACCAAAAATAGAAAAGGGCCTAAAATAGAGCCTTGAGGTACACCTAGTTTAATCTGAGAGCCGTTTGATTTCACTCCATTAATGTCAACTGTCTGGGTTCTGGAACTGAGATACGACAGTATTAGTTTCTGGGCATTATTTTTTACACCGTAATGATTTAGCTTCAACAGCAGCGTCCGGTGATCAACACGATCAACATATTCAAACCATGACGCGATTCTAGTCCAGAACGCGAGTCTAGTCTAGTCATGTTCAGCCGCTGAGCTCTCAAGCAGAAGTTATTAGCCTTCTTGATGTACAGTCGAGTTCAATAATATCTGTGCACTTTTAAACTTTGTCGTAGTAATTATTGTGACAGTTTGTACAGAAAGTCAAAGTCGATGTCAAAAAACTTAATGCGACAAAGTCCAAAAATGCACAGATATTATCGAACTTGACTGTACCTATGGACTCTGTCATGATGTCCCCGTCCAAAGCCATCTTCTATCTCACTCGTTGCACGCGCAAGCAGCCGAGAAATAATAGCGGGCCACGCCCCGTCGCGTCTCGGTCAGTCGTCTCCCGCGGTGATGTTGTGGTGCAGATGGGACGGCTAGACCGCGCCGTGGCCGTGGTCGGCGATTCTTCCTGACTCGATTATCGTAGGCGAGTCTAGCGTACATAACTACTCGTTTCAAAATAAAATATTGTTGGAGTCGTTCGAGAAGGCGAGTCCAAAGCAGGAATCGAGTCTGACTCGAGTCATGCCGTACTCGGCACATCACTAGCTGTCCTGTCCTGTCACGCCGAGTTTTTGGCGCCATTTTGGCGGGTTATAGGTTAAGTGGATATTTTAATTAATCGCAATTTGTTTCATAGTGGACTTTGTGACTCAAGATAGGTGTGGTTTTGTGCCCCAAGTGTCTACGCAACTGGGCGATGTGTGGAATGATTAAAATATGCGCTATCTCGGTAACGTAATGCCGAGTGTTTTATTGTAGTGGTGACTAACTCAGCAAGAATTACCGAGAAGACCGACTCGACATACTTGACGCCAAATACTCCAAGAAGCATTGGAATGTAACACACCTACATTCTTATGAAAACATAAGAAACTATAATAACATACCTACATAATATTCAAGAATTGGCAGTATGGCTTAATGTCTTCGCCTGTCCAAAAGGACGAACTTTTTTACTACTACCTGTCATGTCACGGCCAAAGATATTATAATATAACAAGATTGTGCACTATGAAAATAAAAGCAATGTCAATTCGATTCTATGCAGTTACAATAAGGTTTATTTTTGTATGACATTACGATAAACGGAAAAACGAGCCGAGCGAGAGGCTCCTAAATAGGATTGCATCCCTGTCTACTGGGCTGCCACCATGAAATATTTTTGGTTGTAGTAGAACTTAATTCAAATTCATATTTCCTGTTCTCGAGAATTTTCAAAATATTAATTAATTAAAAGGAATGTTAAGCTGATAATAATAAAGTCCATATCATTTGTATTATTTAAAACCTTGAAAAACTACTTGTTTAATGTAAGAGTCGGTGTTATGGTAGTTTTAATTATAATAAATTTGCAACACTTTGCGTCTGGACAATTTTAATAAAAATAAAAACATCATCAATATGGCGACGGCAAATTAATTTATGTGTGTAAAGTTAGTGTGTGGATCTTAATTATCATTTTAAAATTACGTTAAAATCAATAAAAATGGATCTCACTTGATGTGTGAAAAGATGCAAAAGCGCATCATATAAACGTAGCGGTGTATCTTTTCATAGGTAAGTATTTAGCCAAAGTTTTATTCTTGCGTATAGTAGGGTGTCCATTTCGTTTGTAATCTATAGACTGGAATTTACTTTCTTACTTAACCCAAACATAAATTTTCATTGTTTCAGATTTCCTAAAGATGAAGAAATTAAAAAGGTTGGCTTAACGTCATACCTGAAAAAATTACACAATACTCAGCAGAAGAAGAAAAAGAAGAAGAACTTTATCAGAAAATAGGCATGAAACAGAACTTATTAAATGTATTATAAAATCTGTATTTTAATTTAAGGTTAAAAAAGTAGGTACGCAAAAAACGAATCTTTAAAATTAATTGGACACAAAGCCTCCATGCGTCAAAAGATCCGCAAGACAATTTTGTTTAGCAATGTATAGTCTAACTAATAAACAGATTTTCATTACTGTACGTGGACTTTTTATTTCTATCCATTTTAGCAAAATACGCCTATCAGAAATACAGACATACATTTCATATAAGTACATACAGGTCAAACTGACAACCTCCTTTTTTGAAGTCGGTTCAAAAGTAAGTATGCTTATAAAGCATATGTGTATGTGTCGATTATCACATTATTGCCTCATAAGTGATGCAAAGTACCCTCTATGCTTTGCCTCGCGGAGTCCTCATCTTAACTAATATTTAGAAAGTGAGTTCGGATGTTTAGATGTATGTTTGTTTTAGCTACAAGAGCTCCCTAGGAAGCGTGGTGTTCGAATCCTACGTGAGCCAAGTCTGGTTAACTATAAATTATCCTCGAAAAAACCAAATCGTGTAGTCACTCACGTCTCTCTCATTAGAGAGGGACGCACACCATAATAGGGCTATCTCGCTCGGCTCGGATGTAACTCATGAGTGCGCAATCTTGTTATATTATAATATCTTTGGTCACGGCTGTCACTTCCCATAGATGTATTACATCCAAACATGAAGCTCGACTTAATACTGAGGTAACTGGAGAGTGCAGTACGAACAATTTTTTGAATACCACAAAAAACACAGTGGCTGTCTTCCGTCTCACCTACACTTTAAAAAAATACGTATGGTCATATGAGACAGCTGACAGCCACTACATACATAAATGTCAAATTTGCTGGCGACACTTTTTAATTCAGGGTGAGAGCTCCAGTTACCTCAGAGTATTAAGTCAAACTTCATGCATCCAAAGATATTATAATATAACAAGATTGTGCACTATGAAAATAAAAGCAATGTCAATTCGATTCTATGCAGTTACAATAAGGTTTATTTTCGTATGACATTACGATAAACGGAAAAACGAGCCGAGCGAGAGGCTCCTAAATAGGATTGCATCCCTGTCTACTGGGCTGCCACCATGAAATATTTTTGGTTGTAGTAGAACTTAATTCAAATTCACCTGTTCTCGAGAATTTTCAAAATATTAATTAAATAAAAGGAATGTTAAGCTGATAATAATAAAGTCCATATCATTTGTATTATTTAAAACCTTGAAAAACTACTTGTTATATGTAAGAGTCGGTGTTATGGTAGTTTTAATTATAATAAATTTGCAACACTTTGCGTCTGGACAATTTTAATAAAAATAAAAACATCATCAATATGGCGACGGCAAATTAATTTATGTGTGTAAAGTTAGTGTGTGGATCTTAATTATCATTTTAAAATTACGTTTAAATCAATAAAAATGGTTCTCACTTGATGTGTGAAAGGATGCAAAAGCGCATCATATAAACGTAGCGGTGTATCTTTTCATAGGTAAGTATTTAGCCAAAGTTTTATTCTTGCGTATAGTAGGGTGTCCATTTCGTTTGTAATCTATAGACTGGAATTTACTTTCTTACTTAACCCAAACATTAATTTTCATTGTTTCAGACTTCCTAAAGATGAAGAAATTAAAAAAGGTTGGCTTAACGTCATACCTGAAAAAATTACACAATACTCAGCAGAAGAAGAATTTTATTAGAAAATAGGCATGAAACAGAACTTATTAAATGTATTATAAAATCTGTATTTTAATTTAAGGTTAAAAAAGTAGGTACGCAAAAAACGAATCTTTAAAATTAATTGGACACAAAGCCTCCATGCGTCAAAAGATCCGCAAGACAATTTTGTTAAGCAATGTATAGTCTAAGTCTAACTAATAAACAGATTTTCATTACTGTACGTGGACTTTTTATTTCTATCCATTTTAGCAAAATACGCCTATCAGAAATACAGACATACATTTCATATAAGTACATACAGGTCAAACTGACAACCTCCTTTTTGAAGTCGGTTCAAAAGTAAGTATGCTTATAAAGCATATTATGTGTATGTGTCGATTATCACATTATTGCCTCATAAGTGATGCAAAGTACCCTCTATGCTTTGCCTCGCGGAGTCCTCATCTTAACTAATATTATAAATAGAAAGTGAGTTCGGATGTTTAAATGTATGTTTGTTTTAGCTACAAGAGCTCCCTAGGAAGCGTGGTGTTCGAATCCTACGTGAGCCAAGTCTGGTTAACTATAAATTGTCCTCGAAAAAAACCAAATCGTGTAGTCACTCACGTCTCTCTCATTAGAGAGGGACGCACACCATAATAGGGCTATCTCGCTCGGCTCGGATGTAACTCATGTGTGCGCAATCTTGTTATATTATAATATCTTTGTATTACATCTAGAGTGCTCGTCAGATAAGTCTGCGCGCGGTAAAAATCGAATACTAATCTTTTCTATAACATTAGAACAAAAAAATGCACTGTAACTAGCGCCAAAAACGCGCCAGCCACGTGCAGAGTTATCTGACACACACTCTATGTCACTTCCTTTCCTTCACCACAGAACCCACAGAACAGAACACAAATTATATAGGAACAGAACAGAAGTGTCCTTCACTCACTCAGTCACTCATTCTCATATTTCCATATTTCTCAAATCTCAAAAAATTATATTGGTTTGGTTTGGTTTAGTAGTATATACCAGATAATATAAAAATAATTTTATGGGTTTTGCTTGGTGATTAACTTAACATTTCCAGGGCAATAACATAGTACAGCTTAAACTAGTTGTTTAGTTCTTATTGACAAAATCACACAAAATACAACAGTTTCGCAGTGTAAATATTGTGTTCGATTTCGAAGAGTTATTTACTCAAAGAGTTATTTAATTGGACCAACCAAGTCTAATATTGAAAATGGAATCGCTTTCGAAGCAAGAACTAATATCAACTATAACCAAACAAGCAGACCAAATAAAGAGATATGAAGCACGTCTCAGGGGTAAGTCTAATTGTAAAACATTTCAATAATCGTCCATATGTTAGAAAACCTTGTTAGGTTTATGAAAGTTAAGTTAGAAGTCAACACAATTGCACAATGCGAATGACTTGCGGTACTTAGTGCGGAAATATACTTGTGTGGTGTGTTACTATTAATATGGTTAGAAACATATTAATGCAGTGTGTTTTGTCGCAGCGCGTACCTCTCTATCCCTGCTGTTGTTTCCATACTAAAGCACCTAAATGCATGAAACTAAACATGCATCAACACACCACAACACACAAGAAATCTAAGTTGACTCCTGCAGTGCAGGCGCAGGGTCTGTGTTATCCACTTGTTTGTTAAACTGTCATTTTCGAAATCTCCCAAACTGTGGATGCCGGAATCCGGCAATTAACAGACAGGGTTTTTGGCGCGCTCTTTATTTTATTTTTAAATGGCAAGCGGTTCATAAAATCATTGAACATTCAGCCTAGATTATACTTTACATATTGTTTTATAAATTATTAAGAAAATTGACTAATGAAAAGTGGTTCAACTCACAACAATACCCCTGCAGAGTGAAAATAGTGATAAAAACTGTGTAAAAGTACGGAAAAAGTGAATTAATTTATAAAACCTAGAAACATCTTAAAATTTTATTTTCTATATACCCTAAACTACGCCAAAAAATCGAATTAGCCGAGAAATGGAAATAGTAGTCTAATTTCGACGGTCATTCTAAGTACGCCGTGGCGCAGCAAGGCTCAGTCGCTAACCCGACCATCGTCCCACTCGTAGAGGTACGCGGATCGATCCTGAGGCAGCGTTATAAACTTTTTTCATCAAAACTATATTTATTCAGCATTTTTAAGGAAGATTTGACAATAAACACCATTCTCCATATCCGGAACAACCAGAACAAAAATGAACTTCTTAGAAAACATAACATTTCGAAGAGCCAGAACAATATCTTTAAATGAAAACACAGTTGTAAGCGATAAATCGACAGATTCCCCGCTAGATGGCAGCACTAGTAGCTTACCGAATGTGTCCACAAATGAGCACGATGAACAACTCGAAGAACTCAAGCAGCAAATAGAGAAATTAAATTTAGAATTGGATGCCGCCCATGTTGAAATATCTAATTTGTCTTTAGAAAATACCGAACTTAAAAAGCAAGTTAAGGAAAGTAACACTAAATACGAGATTTTAAAAAAAGTAACTAATGATCTGGGTAACAATATATTGACCCCACAAAAAAATACTAAAATAAATACTCCGAATAAACGATCAACGACGAAAACTGAAAAACTACAACAAAAAGAACTGACTTCTCACAATGCATCACCACAAAGTAACTACGCGGGCGGGCGGTCTGCATCACCTACACAGGCTATTAAACAAAAGCCCATTTCCTTAGAAAAAACAGAAAGCAGTAGCAAAGGAAGAAAGCAGTTGTGCATAATAAGTAGCAATAATAATAACAAAGTACTCAGAATAACTCAGGAAAATTTTGATGACTTACAGGTTTGCCATTACGTGAGTCCACACGTTGGCCTAAGAAAATTAGTTGAAAATATAGATATGAAGTTGAAGAATTTCACACATGAAGACTTCTGTGTGATTTTGATTGGCGAAGAGGACTTTAAGAAAACAGACAACCACATAGACTTAGTTGTCGACTTGCGGAAAATACTGGAACCTTTGCAACATACTAATATAATTATATGTCTTCCGACATACAGGTTTAATAACTTTTCAACTATGTTCAATTGTAGAGTAGAAAACTTCAATAACCTATTGTATTTAGATATAAGTTCCCACAAATATGCATATTTATTGGATTCTAACTTAGAACTAAATTATGATGAACGCAACTTTTCGCCAAGGACTGGTAGATTAAATAATCAAGGACTACGCAACATATTCAATTGTTTAAAATATTTTATGAATGAATTAATTACGTATGATAAATATAATATAGATTATAATGACATGAGTGACTTCCAACAAATTAACGATAATTGTAAAGCTTTGACTAATAATAATAATTTATTTCGTTTATAATTTTGTAAATATAATGCATCAAAATATTAATGGGCTCATTACGAAAGCAGATGAATTAATTATAAACTTAGACAATTTACAGAGAAATAATACTTTTATTGACATAATTTGCTTGACGGACCACAACATGATTGACGAAGACAAAACGTTACTAAACATACAAAATTATACTCTTGCAGCCGATTTCTGCAGACCAAATAGGCATGGTGGTTCTTGCATTTTAATCCACAAGCAACATAAATTCAGGGAACTGCAAAATTTACGCACATTGAGTATAATGAACTTGGTGGAAGTCTGTGGTGTTGAGTTGGTTGAGCATAATATAGTTATATTAAGTATTTATAGGCCACCAAAATTGATTAAACGGGATTTAGAAACCTTCTTTTGTAGACTTGAACAAATATTAAGTAAAATTTGTCATAAAAATAAAAAAGTCATAATATGCGGTGATTTTAACATAGATAGACTCAAAAGAACTAATACAGCAATACAATTTGAACATATATTAACAGGTTACAATCTTAGTCTAGCAATCAATGAACCTACTAGAATTTGCAGTCAAAGCTGTCTAGATAACTTCGCACATAACATTGGAAAAAGTAAAGGTTCAGTCACTGAACTCGCGCTATCGGATCATACTGCGCAAATATTAAAATGTCCAGTAAAGAAAAGTTTCCTAATTAAACATTTCTATGTCTTAAGCAGAGACTTCTGCGAAGAAAATATAAATAAATTTATTGACGCCATAAGTAGCTTATCGTTCAGGGAAGTTTACGATACTGAAGACCCTAGTAAGGCATACAACACTTTTATTGGTGTTTATAAATTATTCTACGATTTGTGTTTTCCAATCAGAAAAGTAAAAGTATCAGTCAGCAAAAAACCAACCTGGCTGAGCAAAGGTATAAGGCTCTGTACTAAACGTAAAAGGGATCTTCTTTGGAAGTATAGGCATGCCCCTAATAAAGTAAATAAAAACACTTTTAGGCAATACTCTAAGCGGCTAAAATCTGTTATAAAGCTAACCCAGAAAGCCCGAAACAACTTCCGTGTTCAACAAGCACAAAATAAATCCAAAGTCATCTGGGATGTTATAAATAGAAATAAACGAGATAACATAAAAGACGAAATATTACAATTAAAAATTGATGATACAGTTGCAAGAGATCCCAATGAAATTGCAGAGAACTTTAACAATTTTTTCATAGACGATATCAAGGATATCAGAGAAAACAATAACTATAGGATACCTTTAACTGATAGTCAACTAAATTCATGCTTTATCCTACCAGCAAATAGCTATGAAATCTCACAAATCATTAAGCAATTGAAAGATACCAATAGTACAGGATATGATGAGATTGCCACAAAAATAGTGAAACGATCAGCTGACATTGTAGCACCAATACTTAGTTATATAATAAATAAAAGTATCGAACATGGGGTTTATCCTGAAGATCTAAAAACTTCCATAGTAATACCCGTATTCAAAAAGCAAGACAGAGAAGACATGAAATTCTATAGGCCCATTGCCCTTATCTCAGTCTTCTCTAAAATTTTTGAGAAAGTACTCTATAACAGCATTAGTGGATACTTTGAAAAACACAACATTTTTACAAAAGCGCAAGCAGGCTTTCGTAAACATAAATCCACAGATACAGCCTTACTTAATTTTTTTGAAATAGTTCTTAAATCACTTGACTTAAAAAAGATAGTGTCAGCGCTACTGATGGATATGACCAAAGCGTTTGATCATGTCCATCATGACATCTTGCTTTCCAAATTAGAAGCATATGGAATACGAGGCACGCCATTAAGACTTATGCGTTCATACCTAACTGAGAGGAAACAAGCTACTGAAATTACTAGAACTGATCCAGTTACTCTTATTAAAACTAAACATCTGTCAGATTGGAAAACTGTAAAGTATGGTGTACCACAAGGTAGCATTTTAGGACCCTTGCTTTTCCTTATATATATTAATGACTTTCCAAAAGTAGTTAGCCATCCAATGATTTTATTTGCGGACGACAGTACTGTCATATTTGTAGCCGATGATATGCAATCTCTGGAAAATGAGATAAATTATTCTCTTAAATCTATTATTAAATGGTTGAATGACAATAACCTTAAAATTAATCTTGACAAAACGAATATTATAAATTTAAGAAATAGGAACATGACATTTAATAATCTAAATATAAATTATAATGACAAAAATATTGACGAAATACTTTACACAAAATTTTTAGGAATTATGATTGACTCTAAGTTATCTTGGAAACAACAAATTGAGCATGTTTGCGCTACCCTTCACAAATGCTCATATGCACTATATATGCTACGAAAAGTAGTAAGTATAGATACACTTTTGACTGCTTACCATGCATACGCTGGTTCGGTGCTGAAGTATGGGGTTTTAATTTGGGGAAACGCCACAGATAAAGAAAAGGCATTTAAGGCACAGAAAAGATGCATAAGAGCCATTTGCAATTTAAAAACTACAGATTCTTGTAAGCCCTTCTTTCAGGAGTTAAAAATATTGACACTTCCTTCATTATATATATTAGAAGCAGCATTAAAAGTCCAAAACAATATTCATAAATATGAAACACTCAAGAGTAAACGACTTAATTGGAGGCTAAAAACACAACCATGTAAGACCGCTCTGTTAGAAAATAGTATATTTATTAAAGAGATTGCTATATACAATAGCCTGCCAAAAATTGTAAAAGATGCTCCATCAATACTTATATTTAAGAATAGATTGAAAAAGTTTTTAATTGAAAAAGCATATTACTCTATTAATGAACTCATTAACGATAATACTATTGACATAAACCCTAGACAAAATTGTATATGACTGTAATTTATTTAACGTTGATAACTATAGAAGATGACATTAGCTGTATTGTTTTATTTTAATTTAATTTTTAATTTTAATTATCTGTATTAGTGAATTAATGTTTAGCAAATTTTGACTATTAATATGAACTACCTATTGAATTGCTGTTGTACTCATACCATAAGATTAAAATTAAATTACTACACATAATTAAGACAAATTTTTGCATACCAAATGTGGTTAAATGTGGCGCTCAATTTACCATACAAGACCTAATTTATGTACCCATGTTTTGCAAATAAAGATATTTGATTTGATTTGATTTGATTTTTTTGTTCAAAACAAAACACACATTTAATTTATTAAATAAAATTAAAAAAAAACTTTTCATTTTGAAAATTTTGGGCGGATTCCGGCTTTCAACAGACCGAGCATATGGCGGAATCCGGCAATCAACAGACAAGTGGTTAGGGAAAATAGAATATGTTAAATATTGGAATTATATTGTTTAAAAGTATTAGTTTAGCCAACTGTTGATACCAACATAACATAGCAGGTATTGGCTTAAAGCAGAAAACTAGGTCGAAGCCTGGTTAACCATATTCAGCTAATTTCATTTTATTTTTTTTGTTTTCAGATGTGGTTGCTGCATACAAGGGACTCGTTAAAGAGAAAGAAGCATTGGAAATCAGTTTAAAGGCCCTGAATAAAACTGATGCACCTGTTGAAGGAGGTAAGTACTATATTTATTACCTATTTTCTCTATAAATTTTTTGATATACATAGTTTGACCACAAGTAAGCGCAGCTAGGTCAGGAGCAGTACTGTGCTTGTTTGTCCACATGTATATGTCGCAGCCAACTGGTTGAATCCGCCATTCAATTAAACGCAAAGGCCGATAATTTTTTCCATTAACAATTTTATCATCCCATAAGTTGACGGAGTCACAAAAAAAAATAACCACGAAATTTATCGCCTTAAATTTCTAACCTATCACGTGTTCTACAGGACTTCCGAGGGTTACATGCTGCCATACTTAACCATCTGCCGGATTTAACCATCCGCCTGCGACATATACATTCATAAATAAATGCTTAATTTATGAGAATATTAGAGTAGATGTAACCATGTATGTTTACAAAAATAAGTAGGGTAACCAGCCCTTATTTTGGCACCCATCCTGTTATTGGCACCCTAGAGTTAATCTAAAATGGGAAAACTATGGTCGAATATAATAATATTTTTTCACATTTAAATGCACACTAAACTTGAGTACAGTGCCACAAACTTTGCTGTGCCGGTGGCCAAAATGTGAAACTAACGTGATTTTTTTTAATGTCATTTTGCTGTCAAGTTGATGTCCAACCATAGCGCTGCTGGCGGCTGAAGTTCTTAGAAGTCAGGGCCGGTTAAATTACTACAAAAAAAAGAAAAACGTACGTAGCGCCGCTGTCACCGGCACAGAAAAGGTTGTGGCACTGTAATTGATTTTTCACTTGTTTTCCAAACTAAACTTTAGGTTGCCAATAATAGCATGGTTGTTTACCCTACATTCTTTTAATGAATTTACTAAAATCCGTTTTCAGCCTCCAATGATTCAGTAGCTGCACTTACTCTCTCTTTGTCAACACTAACCGCGGAGAAAGCTCGGATGGAAGAAGCATTCCAGGCTGATAAAAAAGTCACAAGGGATAAGGTTCGTTTGTTCTCTGATACACTGGAGTAGGAATAGTTCCAGTTTCATTACCTGCAAAAAGAATTTGAAAATTTATATTTAAGTATTTGTAAATGTTTGTTTGTCAGTCTTTCATGTCAAAACAGAGCATGCGTGATTTTTGGTATGGGGATAGTTTGGGAGCTGGAGAGTGACATAGGCTACTTTTTATTCCGGGAAAATTATCACATTCTTGCGGGATAATGTAAATTTATTATTATTAATAACTAGCGGATTCTCGCGGTTTCACCCGCGTGGTACCCGTTCCCGTGGGAATATCGGGATAAAATATATCCTATGTCACTCGGGAAGAATGTAGCTTTCTAATGGTGAAAGAATTTTCTAAATCGGTCCAGTAGTTTCGGAGCCTATTCGATGCAAACAAACAAACAAACAATCAAATCTTTCCTCTTTATAATATTAGTATAGAAGTATAGATTAAATACAACAAAAGTTATACAATAAAGCTTCAATAATTTCCTTAATAACCAGTTATCTCTGTTGACATAGTCATACTTATAAATTTCTTTATCATTAAACTTGTAATTCATGATCATAATATCATGACACAATATTTTATTCCAGTATGAAAACATTATTTCTGCAATGAAAGAAGAAACCAAATCATTGGTCCAGCAACATTTGGTGGAAGTCAACAATTTAAAAGCTAAGATAGCATATGAGATACAGGAGAGAGAGAAAGAGAGAGCCGATCATTCAGCTATGTTGAAGTAAGATTCCGCATTCAGTTTTTAGGGGTGTTGTTATTACTTAGTTACAAATAGATATACTTAATTTGATTTACTTACAATTTAACTTTCAGAGAACTTCACGTAAAACTAAATAGTGAAAGGAAAACTAAAGAAAAGTTGGAGGATAAGGTGACAAATTCATCAGAAACACAAGGTAAGATGAATTGACATAGGTAATAAATCTGTAAGTATCATTCATTTAATATAAGTACCTACTCTTCTAGACTAAAATATGTAAGTTTTTATAAAGCACTTGAGTATGGTGATCTTACCTTATTTACAAAAACAATAAGTGGGCGGGCACGAAACCAGCGTCGAGCGGGGCGGCGAGCAATTTGTGCATTCATTGCGCGCTCGCGACAGGCGTCTAATCAAATAAGTAAATGTGACGCAGCAACTGATGCGAAAATCGTTCGCCGCTGTCGCCATCACCCCGCTCGTCGCTGGTTTCGTGTTTGTTTGTACCATTAGTTTAAGTGTCATTCAATCTTAATAGGCGGATGTGAAGCTAGCCACTATTGACAGTAGGGTACACCGAGTTAATGGCGGATGTGAAGTTAGCCACTATTGACAGTAGGGGGTACAGGGGACAGTTAGGTTGCAGGGTACTGCAACCTAACATCCCCCACATCATCATCAGCCATTTAACGTTCCCACTGCTGGGGCACTGGCCTTCCATAAGGAGAATGGGCCTTGACCCACCACGCGGGCCCAAAGCGGATTGGTAACCATTCATTTATTTCAGCTTCTCAAGCAGAGTTAGAGAAGCGCGTCCGTGACCTCAGCAGCTCATTAGAAGCGTCCCAACGTCGGCTGCAGCGCGCCGAGGCAAGAACCGTGGAGACGCCTGCATTGCTCGTACGGTTACAACAGAAACTGCAGCTACTGGAGCAGTCACATTCCATAGCTATTAGAGAGGTATTAGTGTATTCCCTTTAAATTATTTTAGCGTCACAATAAGAATTACACCAGTTCTCTAGAAGCGACCCAAGTCGCGCTGCAACGTGCATTATTTGTAAAATTTAGAGTTAGTACAGTTTTTAAATAGTCCCAACGCCGGCTGCAAAGCGCTGAAGCTCGCATGGTGGAGACGCCTGCATTGCTTGTACGGTTGCAACAGAAACTGCAGCTGCTAGAGCAGTCACACTCCATAGCTGTCAGGGAGGTTAGTGTATTTCTTAAATAACTTTAGTATCACTGGCAGAGTAAGTACAGCTCATTAGAAGCGTCCCAACGTCGAGAACCGTGGAGACGCCTGCATTGCTTGTACGATTGCAGCAGAAACTGCAGCTATTACTCAAACTCAAACTCAAACTCAAACATTTTATTTGCTTCAAATATTGTGTTTCACATTGAGGTGGTCAACAATGGTATAGATGTATCAACAATAATTTACCCTAATTTAGTAGGCATGCAAATGTCAATTATATAATATTAAGAAGATGTCGATGTTTAATCAGTCAATTTAAAAATAATGCAAAAGGAACAAACTCTAATTAAAATTAATAGAAAAAATTAAATTAAAAGGTATTAGAACAGTCACATTCCATAGCTATCAGGGAGGTTAGTGTATTTCTTAAATAACTTTACTATCACAAGTAGAGTTAGTACATTTTATTAGAAGCGTTCCAACATCGGCTGCAGTGCGCTGAGGCAAGAACCGTGGAGACGCCTGCATTGCTTGTGCGATTGCAACAAAAACTGCAGCTGCTAGAGCAGTCGCACTCCATAGCTATCATGGAGGTTGGTGTATTTCTTAAATAACTTTAGTATTACCAGGCCTGTTCCACTCCCCGTGTCGGGTCGAAAACATACCTACGCGCGGCGGCAACGCCGGCGGTACAAATCCATAGAAATTAGGTCCGTAAAAGAGCTAGAATATATGCGCTAGAAAGAGATGCAACGAGTGGCCGTTCGTAATTTGCGCCGTACAAGCTGAATTCTACTTTATTACTTTATAGTTAGAGTTGCTATTTAAATGACTTAGCGGAGTGCGCTATCTGTTACATCGTAACTCTTTAGTAATCTGTGGTATTACAAGCAGAGTTAATACAGCTCATTAGAAGCGTCCAAACGTCGGCTGCAGCGCGCCGAGGCAAGAACCGTGGAGACGCCTGCATTGCTTGTACGGTTGCAGCAGAAACTGCAGCTACTGGAGCAGTCACATTCCATAGCTATTAGAGAGGTATTAGTGTAATCCCTTTAAATTATTTTAGCGTCACAATAAGAATTACACCAGTTTTTGTGTAAACTAAAAACATTCGCAAATAGAAGTATCAAAGTGGTTGCCAATATTTTCTATATTGGTGTGATCTATTTACAGTATTCCTTTTGTTTTTTCACCAGGAGCAAATTAAAGTAAAACGTGCCGAAGAATCGGCGCGTAAAATATGCGCTCGTCAAGAAGAGCGAGTGGGCGCGTTGGAAGAACGTCTCGCTGAGTTGTCCCACACCGTTGGGCTGTATGACCGACGGCGGCAACAAGACTTAGCTACTATACAACAGCTAAGGGACCAACTCAATGGTAGTCTGATGAACAAGATCGCTGCCAATACTGACTATGGTGAGTGAGTTCATACATACACATACAAGCAGCATTACAAGCTCGTTGGAAGAACGTCTCGCTGAGTTGTCCCACACCGTGGGGCTGTATGACCGACGGCGGCAACAAGACTTGGCTACTATACAACAGCTAAGGGACCATTTTAATGGAGGTCTGATAAACAAGATCGCTGCCAATACTGACTATGGTGAGTCCATACATACTAGAGTCTAGATCCGAATGGGTTAGAAGCTGGTTGGAAGAACGTCTCGCTGAGTTGTCCCACACCGTGGGGCTGTATGACCGACGACGGCAACAAGACTTGGCGGCCATACAAAAACTTAGAGATCAGCTTAATGGTAATCCGATGAACAAGATCGCTGCCAATACTGACTATGGTGAGTGAGTTCATACATACACATACAAGCAGCATTACAAGCTCGTTGGAAGAACGTCTCGCTGAGTTGTCTCACATCGTAGGGCTGTACGACCGACGGCGGCAACAAGACTTGGCTACTATACAACAGCTAAGGGACCATTTTAATGGAAGTCTGATGAACAAGATCGCTGCCAATACTGACTATGGTGAGTCCATACATACTAGAGTCTAGATCCGAATGGGTTAGAAGCTGGTTGGAAGAACGTCTCGCTGAGTTGTCCCACACCGTGGGGCTGTATGACCGACGACGGCAACAAGACTTGGCGACCATACAAAAACTTAGAGATCAGCTTAATGGTAATCCGATGAACAAGATCGCTGCCAATACTGACTATGGTGAGTGAGTTCATACATACACATACAAGCAGCATTACAAGCTCGTTGGAAGAACGTCTCGCTGAGTTGTCTCACATCGTAGGGCTGTACGACCGACGGCGGCAACAAGACTTGGCTACTATACAACAGCTAAGGGACCATTTTAATGGAAGTCTGATGAACAAGATCGCTGCCAATACTGACTATGGTGAGTCCATACATACTAGAGTCTAGATCCGAATGGGTTAGAAGCTGGTTGGAAGAACGTCTCGCTGAGTTGTCCCACACCGTGGGGCTGTATGACCGACGACGGCAACAAGACTTGGCGGCCATACAAAAACTTAGAGATCAGCTTAATGGTAATCCGATGAACAAGATCGCTGCCAATACTGACTATGGTGAGTGAGTTCATACATACACATACAAGCAGCATTACAAGCTCGTTGGAAGAACGTCTCGCTGAGTTGTCTCACATCGTAGGGCTGTACGACCGACGACGGCAACAAGACTTGGCTTTTATACAGCAGTAAAGAGATCAGTTAAACGGCAGTCTGATGAACAAGATCGCTGCCAATACTGACTATGTTGAGTTCATACATACTCATACAAACACACGTCTAGATCCGAGTGGGTTAGAAGCTGGTTAGAAGAACGTTTGGCCCAGTTGTCCCATACCGTGGGGCTGTACGAGCGACGGCGGCAGCAAGATTTAGCTACTATACACTTCGCTGTATTGTCAGTATTACACCAAAAAAAATATTTTAGTGTATTTTTTTTAAACTGCTAACTATGATATAAAGTTTTCAGATTCACATTACAATTTTTCTCCAACTTCTACTCTGAGCATTTTAAGTCAAGTGGTTTTAATCAATGGTTAAATAAATAATTCCTATCATTGTCCCTTTCTAGCTGAAAACCAATCAAAAAGCGAGACAGACAACGAAAAACTAGCCGATAGCGAATATCTCCAGACCTTGATAGACAAAATTCACATTCTAAAGAAGGAGTTAATATCTGAAAATGATAAACTGGGCAGTCCTATAGACATATCAGCGGTTTTCAAAGTAGACGGATATGAAACAATACATGCCAAGTGTAAAGAGGAGTTAGAAAGTGTTAAAGCTGAATTTGAAATATATAAAATTCAGAATGTTAGGATTTCTGGCTTAGAAGAAGCTCAGAGCGAGATAGAAGACTTGAAGAGTGAGGTGGCTATATTGAAAGAAAAGGTAGAGACGTATAGACTGATTTTGGAAGAAGAAAAACAGGATAAAATGGATTCTTTGAAATTGTACGAAGAGGTAAATCTCTCTTTGTTTTTTTTTCTTTCCAATCTATTACGCTCTCTTTTCTTTAATTATTACTTTATTGAATGTGTATATGAAATAAGGTCTTTCGCCTATGGTTTTCATAAGCGCAACGATTAAGTTTATAGATATCAATAGAAGCGAATATACTACAGTCTGTAAAATATCATCATCATGTCAGCCGAACGACGCCCACAGCTTGGCATAGGCCTCCCCCAAGTAAAATATAGCATGATTAAAATGACAGCTCATTCGTGCAAAGCCAAATGTCTTTATGCTATTGGAATAAAGCTCTAGAAAAATAGCATCAGACATTTTTTAATGTAGCTTATGCTAGACAATTATGCCCTATTTTTTTAAGATAGAAAATTAGACAGAAGCAACGTTTTGCTTTGCACGAATGAACTGTCATTTTAATCTTGCTATATTTTACAGACTGTAGTGTAGCAAATTCTAGGAACCTTTAGGCACAAACTAACTAACAACTAATTTGTATTCACCTTACAGAAGCTGAAACACGAGCAAGACTACCACAAGGAAGTGAACTCGGACCTCAAAGCTCGAGTACAAAGCTTAGAGAAGCAGGTTCAGACGCAGCGGGATAGATACGCCGCGCTATTAGACGAGACCGACAGCTTTATCAGGGCGAGGAATGATAGATCCAGGAAGGTCAGCGTCGAAGATGGACACTGGAAAGAGGGCGTTTTGGCGGTAAGTTCAAATATACATATTTTTTCAGACTGTTGAGAAATAAAGGCTCAACTCACGGAGTTGAAGCGAAAAAAAAGACGCCCGTCTTTTTTTCTCAGACGAAATATTTGCATTGCGTTTTGGAGATTGAGTAGGTTGAGTTTTCTATGTGAAAATTTCGGATTGACGCTTCGATTTAGCGCCAGTGTGAGTTGAGGGAATTAGAGCTCAGAAGTTAGTAAAGGAAATTATAATGAAAAAGGATATTATACAAACCAAAATGTAGTAGTATAATATAGTAGTAGTGTAGGCTGCTATCAAAAAAATAGGGTATCACTATTATTGGCACCCTAGAGTTAAGCTCAAATGGTAAAACTAAGGGTCAATTTTGTACAATATAATAATACTATTTCACATTGAAATGCATGTACTGAACTTGAAAGATCTTTTTTTTCTGTTTTTCGAGCTAAACTTTAGGGTGCCAATAATAAAACGGAAGCCTACAATTAGAGCAGTTTACCCTATATTTTATGAAAAAGCATTTTTTTATCCACAACGTGGTAGCACTTAGCCTTCATGACACCTGATGTTAAGTGGTGATAAGGCTGAATGTGAAAGCGCACTACTCCCGGAATCCTCAGTAATTAAGGTATATGCAAAACAAACCCTCCTGACGGCCAGTTCGTAACACTGTCGCTTACCTTTCATCATTTTCTTTTAAGTGATGATAAGGCCGGAGCTAAAACAGCGTTTGTCCCGGTATCCTCAACAATTAAGGAACTTGCGATGGTTATCACTAGCTTAAAAAAAGGCAAAAGGTCGTGGGTTCGAGTCCCATCGGAGCTAGTTGTGAGACGGGTCAACATTTTCTAATACTTCATTTTCAATTTTTCAATAATAAAAATTGCATTGTGAATGCAAAAAAAAATATCACTAGCTGCCCGAACACAACTATGCTGAAAATAATACTATTCCTACTACTATTACTACTGAACTTATACTATTGAACTTGAACTTGAACTTGAAATATTACTGCTGCGACAAACTTAAGTAAGATGGTGGTAGCCAGCTAAGTCATCAAAGCTGTTTATTTTGCGTAATGAACATCTATGGTTGTGATAGCTCCAAAAAGCCAGCATTGAAGATAAAAAATGTTGAATAAAATTAAATGCTAAGTGTGTGTGGGTTGAAATGGGAGTTTTTCGACGTTAGATCTCGTGTCCAAAGCTAATTGTGCGTCCAGATTAGTGTAACGTAACGTAATATGAAAGGTATCAATGCAATGAAAGAATTTACCGTCCAAATGGATGCAATGTATCATGAAAGATAACACACCTTGTAAAAAAAACTCATAGTTTGGAGTTGGACACGTGAAATGCAGTTGCCATGACAACCTTAAAATATTCCAAGCTAGCGCCCGCCCGCGGCTTCGCCCGCGTGGACTACACGACTTTACCCCGCGGGAATGTGATATTTTTCCGGGTAGTAGTTAAAAAAGTAGCCTATGTTCTTCTCTATACAGGCTACAAAGTATTTTTATGGCAAATTTCAGCCAAATCCGTTCAGCCGTTTTGGCGTGATTGAGTAACAAACATCTAAACATCCAAACATCTAAACTTTCACATTTATAATATTAGTAGGATATAGTAGAATCGTACAAAGGTAAAATGTATTGATTAAAATGGTTTGCAATTTTGAACAAGGGTTTTCCACGACTTTCCCACCCACTTATACTACTTCAGCCGGCCTAGCATGAGCGGCTTTTATCACGCGATATGATATGGTACGGCAAGCCGTCTTGCTTACACCTTAGTGGGGTAAGCAAGATCCGGCAGTTAGAGATAAGATAGCCAGTTCCTCAGTTATTGAAAATTCCGGGAGTAGTGCGCTTCCACCTTCAGCCTTATCACCACTTATCATCAGGTGTGATGAAGGCTAAGTGCTACCCCGTTGTGAATAAATAAAAAAAATAATCATATCATATCGCGTGATAAAAGCCGCTTATGCTAGGCCCACTGACGTCTTTGTAGTGTTCTGCGGGCCTGACATACTGTTGACTGACATTACTTGTTCTCAGGAGTCATCGGCACCACCGCACATGCTGCACTACGCTCAGGAATTGGCGCGGAAAGATCTCGACATCACACAGTTGCGTCGTGAAAAACATACGCTTGAAGGACAATACAGGTAAAACAATACTATTGTGAAAAACGAAATATATGTAGCTTACTTCCGCAAAAAACACAATATGCAAGATGATATTTTTTTTGCGGAAGTAAGCTACATATATTTCGTTTTTCACAATGGTTAGGGACTTCCGCCAAGTGAGGCCTGATTCAATAAAAAAAATTAAAACAATACTAATCACTATTTAATGTAGGTATACAAAATAAATGATTATGTATAGGAAAAAATGTGATAGTAAACAACCACGAGCCCTATATAGCTTTCAGGCGGGATTCGAACTCGCGCCTCCGCGGGAATCCGGCCCGATGCTCTGACCAACTAAGCTACCGAAAGGCTTACACGACTTGTCGAATTTAAATTATTATGGTTATTTAAAAAAGAGCCAATATGCGAGCGTAAACGACGTTGTTAAGGTGCGTTTAAACGGCGCGTTATTCAGCGCGCACGGCTGGATGAAGTTCGTAACATCCATCGCGTGTCGGTTTTTTGACACGTATCAAAGGCACGCGCGCCATCTTCGGCTCGGCTTGTGTTAATATGCGCCGTCCACTGACCTCTATAATACAAGTACGCTGGACTAAATGTTGTATACGAAATGACAGTTGTTTTTTTTTTCATTTATTTAAGGCAACAAACAGTCATGTACAGTAACAAAACAGTAACATGTAAAGATATGAGTATTTAACTAAAGCCCTTACAGTGCCTATAATGTAAACTTTTACAATATTTATTACTTACATTGAGTCCCTCTTGGTTTTTGTGCCGATTCAAAGCGCCCCGCTCGAGCGTCTCGGGTATTAAAATTGCAAATGGCTGATCGTTGTTTTGAGTAATTCTCTAATAATTTACGTGAAAACCATGGAATAAGACTTTACTATGTGTATTTTATGTACACTACGTGATCTGATCATATTTTCACGAGAGTATATGCGTAGTTTGTAGAACTGGCTATCAAAAAGGCAGCGGGATACTTACACAAGTAAGTGAATTTCATGGTTAAAAATGTTTAAAAAGCTTGTCTGAAGCTTATAAATACTATTTTATATTTATAATAAACGTTTTTATTCATACCTTATTATATTTAAGTGTAATTTGAGCTATGTTTTCATCTCTATTATTAGTTCCATGGACGCTCACGCTGCTATCAGCGCCAAAATGGCCAAAATCAAATGGCTTTATTTCGCAATTGATAGTATGAAGTCCAGCGTACTTGTATTACTTGTATTATAGAGGTCAGTGGCGCCGTCAAAACAGAACAGATAGTACAGAGCTAAAGTAAACTGAACAGCTCGCGTTGTTGTGACCCTCTTGCCGCCGCGCCGCGTATCCGAGCCGATGATGGCATCCGCGCTTTTGATCCGTGTCAAAAACTGACAAGCGATGGATCATATCACAGCCTTCTCTATCGTCTTCTACAAGCCATGCTATGAAGCGGAACGGCAACATTGCTGTGAACCGGTTTACTCCTCTGAGTACGAATCCTATGGAAATGGCATACATATACACAATGACATACTACACAATATACCGAGAAACAAAAATGGCGACCGGCCTCAATCATGCATTACTATGACGTCACGTTTTAATGTTGCCAAAAATAGGTCGAATATTGCTGTCTCTTTTTACATAGAGTATTGGAGTTAAGATAGAAGAAGATGGCTACAGGTTTATGAGTACAATTTCGATTTAGCTTATATTTGTATAACGGATAGTTCATATAGAACAAATAGCTTTCCGCACGCGGGATAAAAGTAGCCTAAGTTACTCCTTTTTACATCAGCTACCTGCCAATGAAAGTCTCGTTAAAATCGGTCCAGCCGTTTCGGAGATTAGCCCGAACAAACAGACAGACAGACTAAAATTGTAAAACATGTCATTTTGGTATATGTACCGTATATAATCATATGCACGTAGTAAAAAGCGGTTATTTTAATGTTACAAACAGACACTCCAATTTTATTTATTTGTATAGAAGATATGCCATCTCCATAGGATTCAGTACTCGAGGTTTACTCGCTGTTTACCTGTCAAACGGTGTTAAATCGGTTCACTCCTCTAGAAACACACTAGAAATACGACGTTGCCAACTTTATGCGCATGGCTTGTAGAAGACGATAGAGATGGCTGTGATCATATGGATGGAGCCGCGCCGAGTGAGACTTGAAACACGCGCCGAGTTTTGCTCGGCTCGCGTGTTTGCACACCGGGGCTGTTAAATTAAACGCACCTTACAGAAGGCTAGCGTTCGGTTCGGATTTAAGGTCATAGCCCATTTATACCGCACCGCTCCCACCCAACCAATGTATGAGCAGTCAATGATGGACTTAATGACGTGCTCTGTAGACGCACTTTAGCTTGCGGCAGGCTCGCTTACCGCGCGCTGTCTGCTATTGTATAATGTTACTGTAAACTGCATCTACAGTGAACGATATTAAGTCCATATTTGGCTGCTCATACTTTGGTTGGGTTGGAGCGGTGCGGTATAAGTGGGCTATGACCTTTAGCCGACGACGCGACACATCTACACCGAACGGCGCGACTCGCGTGGGATCGTGCTACCCCGCGCCGTATAAACCCACCTTGTTACTGGCCCTATACCACATAACACAAGAAGAAGGTTTATCGTCCCAGACACGAGCATGCGTTTCATAGAGCATTCATTGCGTGCTCGCGACCCTTCCTGATCAGAAGGTCTAAGTAGCTAAACGAAATGTCCAACAGCGCTAAACGTCTGATGAGCAGTAAGTCTAATTAGCAGAATGTCCATTTAGCATAACGTCCAACTATCAAATGGTCTGTATAGCAGAACATCTATTTAGCAAAAAGTCATTTGTGAAATGTGTACACTCATGATAAAAAGGAAAAGTCATTTGTAAATTACATTACATTTATTTGTGAAAACAAAATCTGGATTAAAAAGCAAGTAGCGCCATAAATATTATTGGGATATTAGGCGCACAAATTCCCCTGCATTTATTTACTTATTCTTTTGATATGACCAAGGTGTATCAAAAATTCAAAGGGACTATCTTTTTGGCCCTCAAACTTTTGCAGCTCTTTTGTATTTGGCATTAAACATTAAATCGATCTTCCTTCTTTTATTTCCTTCAAATAACATATTCTTGTATTAGCGCTCTTGTTTCAGGCAGGTCTCGGGTTCGATTCCCGAACAAGACAAATATTTGTGTGCATGAACATGTCTATTTGCCTTGGTCTGGGTGTTTTCTATGTATAATATGTATTTATTTACAAACAAAAAAGTATTTATGTACATATTTATCCGTTATCAAGTTCACGTAGACACAGTTTCTTAAGAAATTTACTATGGGCTTAGATAATTGGTGTGATTGTAAGAAAATATTTATTTATTTATTTAATATTATATTATAATTCCTTGTCCGTTTCCCTCCCGATGTAATTTGTGTGTTGAATTTTGTGCCAGAGTATCCAGACATATATATATATATTGATAATGTGACGATTTGCTAAATAGATGTTCTGCTATACAGACCATCTGATATTTGGACGTTTTGCTACATAGACATTCTGCTAAATAGACTTACTGCTCATCAGACGTTTCGCGCTGTTGGACATTTAGCTACTTAGACCTTCTGATCAGGAAGGCTCGCGACAGACGACTAATCAAATAAGTGAGTGTGAAAACTGATGGGTAAATTTGACGACCTCCGTGGCCGAGTGGTGTACGTACCGCTTTTCATGGTGCCTCTACTCTAGCTCTAGAGATCCCGGGTTCGATCCCCGGTCGGGTAAATATTGAAATCGAACTTTTCAATATTTCCCTGGGCTCTGGGTGTATGTGGTATAATACCCGTCGTTGTTCCCAATTTCCATAATACAAGTGCATAAGCTACTATACTTTGGTATTGGAACAATGTATGTGATGATGTCCAATATACAAATTTATTATTTTTATGATTTTATAGTTTTTATTTTTTATTTTAAATTACTTACTTATTTGTTTTTTTTTTACTTTTGATGTTTTTTTATATTTTATTTAAATTATTATTATAATGATTATTCATAACTTATTAATAATAAGTTATTATTCAGGAATTATTTTATTATCAATGTATGATAATTTGATGATTTTTTGTAAAAACACACCCCACTTTGTTTCGTTTTAATAATTTCAGTGCCTTCCTAATGGGCTTTGGCTGAAAACCGGCGTTTTGCTCATACAGGGCAAATATTTCGCTGAGCCTTTTTGCCTATTTGCATCGCTGTGACACACAATCCACGCATCATATTAGTTTTTGTATAGGTACTTACCTTAATTTTTCACTGTAAGTATTTTTTTGTGTGTTTGTGATGCAAATAAATCTTTTTCTTATCTTATCCTTGTTCGTTCGCTCCTCGTCGTCGTTCAATAAAAAAACGTTCCCCCACCCCCGCCGCCCCGTCATGGTCGTGGCTAGACGGAGTTGGAGCATGCTTTACATTAAATACTGAAAGAACGTCGCCATGAGACCGCGGAGATTCAAAACCGTACAAAGCGAAGGAAGGAGAGAGGACGTAAGAACAGGGGGCTGACTCCTGACGGAATCCAGTTGAGATCGAAATCGAATCAAGATCGAAAATCACTCTTCAGTAACGATTGTAGCGCCAATCGAGTATACCGAACTAAATGAAATCGTAACCCGCCGATACAGGTGTACCACTGACGCCATCGAGTCGAATTTATTGACACAATAGAAGCAAATACATAAGTACCTATGTCAAAAGTCTTGACATTTATGTTAGTATTGATAGTTCTGGCACAGAGGAAAAAAAATACTACGTATAACAGAGACTTTACTTCATATTACGGTGCGCATTGATTACACTACTACAAGCATGCTGCGCATGTGTGCGTTTCCACTGGCTGCTTGTCACTGGCGTGTCACGTACACGGCGTGACTGGAAAAAACCGGTTTATGACAGCTCAGCCAGTGGAATGACATGACATACGCTGTATGACAGTCGTCTCTCTGATAGTCCTCTGTGGTTCTGGTGCCGTGAGGTTCTGAGCCAGTATCTCTTTATTATGTGTTTATTTTATTATATATGTATTGATTTTTATTACTATCACAATTTTGAGTTATAAATTTTGGGTGGGGGAACGATTTTTTTTATATATTTATAAAAATATATAAAAAAAATCGTTCCCCCACCCCCGCCGCCCCGTCATGGTCGTGGTGAGACGGAGTTGGAGCATGCTTTACATTAAGTACTGAAAGAACGTCGCCATGAGACCGCGGAGATTCAAAACCGTACAAAGCGAAGGAAGGAGAGAGGACGTACGAACAGGGGGCTGACTCCTGACGGAATCCAGTTGAGATTTACAGGCTGTACTTCGGAGAGTGCGCTTCTGAGCTGCATAAGCTCATTCCGCCATCCCCGTTCTACCACCGAGAATCTAGGCGCACAGCGGGCTATCATCCTTACTTGGTTAACATCCCGCGGATGCGTACCAAGCGCTTTTCTTCTTCCTTTGTGATGCGCACCGCCAAGGAATGGAATACCCTGCCTGCGTCTGTTTTCCCGAATGACTACAACCCTGTTATTTTTAAAGCTAGAGTGAATAGGCCGCTTCTGGGTAAGCTCGCCCCATCTTAGGCTTCTTCTTAACCCTTAGGTTCAGTATGAACCAAGAGCAAGCCCATACTATAAATATATATATATATACAGGGTATTTTTCTATAAGTGCAATACCTCTTAGGTGGTGATTGTACTCATGAATATGAACAACTTTTACTATGAGGCCAACTCTGCAACTTCACAAAAAAAAAACAGCTGTTCCATACATTCTGGTCAGGTAGGTATTAACAAATTGTATGAAACAGCTGTTTTTTTTTGTTGAGTTGCAGAGTTGACCCCATAGTAAAAGTTGTTCATATTCATGAGCACAATCACCACCTAAGAGGTATTGCACTTATAGAAAAACACCCTGTATAAAAGAGATCGAAATCAAATCAAGATCGAAAATCACTCTTCAGTAACGATTGTAGCGCCAATCGAGTAGTGATCGAATACCGAACTAAATGAAATCGTAACCCGCCGTTATAGGTGTACCACTGACGCCATCGAGTCGAATTTATTGACACAATAGAAGCGAATACATAAGTACCTATGTCAAAAGTTTTGACATATTATTATGTTTATTTTTGACTCAAAAATATTGAAAGGTGAAAACCTTATTTCTATATTAAAAAGTATAGTACAGCAAGCTGAGATTCCATTCGACGCCTCCAGTGATTTAGACTTTATCACCAGAGTTTCTCCAAAGAGTAATGATAATAAGAAGATCAAACCTATTGTTGTGCGTTTTCTCGCACGCTACAAGAAAGACGATTTCTTATCAAGAGTGAAGAAGCTCAAGCTTACATCAAGTGACATTGGTTTTACAGGAAATAAGTCAATGTTATATTTTAATGATCACTTGACCAGTGCCAATAAAAGCCTCTTACAGCGTGTGAAAACGCTCGCTAAAGAGCGTAATTTTCAATATGTTTGGGTTAAAAACTGTGCAATATTGGTTAGGCGGAATGATACAAGCCCCGTTATAAATATTACTAGAATTGAGGATTTAAACAAGTTGAAGTAGGAACAACTTATCTTATGTTAGTCCTAGTTTTTATTATATGTTGCAATTGTGGAGGCATCGCACTATTTGTTTATTATGATTTTGGCATTAATATGCGTAATGTAATTGGCATTTTTATATTTACTTTCTCTCAATCATTTTATAAAAAAAATATGTTTTTGGTTAGCACACCTAACATTAATCTCTTGATAATAATTATAATTATTATGCACTGTAGTTTAAACTTTCTAAATGGCTGTTGATGGTTTTTCAGTGTACTACCAGAATGTTCGTGGTTTAAGAACGAAAACTGGCGCATTATTTCGGAATTTAATTTTAACTGATTACGCAGTGATTTGTTTGTCAGAAACGTGGTTGTTGCCTGGTATTTTTGATTCCGAATTATTTGATGAACGTTATAATGTGTACAGATGTGATAGAGACTATTCGCTACGCGGTGACAATTTAGGGGGCGGAGTTTTAATCGCCGTCCGTCGTAGTTTATCTGTTATTGATGCTTCAACTGTTATTTGTGATGGTAATGCAGCTGACGTAATAAAAATATCTGTTGAGTTGTCCTCAAATATTATTAATATATACTGTTGTTATTTCCCGCATTGCCGTGTGCACTGTGACGTCCTTTGTATGTTTTTTGATGGTGTTTCTGATTTCTCGATTAATCATCCATCTGAGGATTTTTTTATTGTTGGTGATTTTAATATTTCGGAAGCACAATGGGATTGTGTATCGCTTGGTTTAAGTAATGTCAATTCAAGTAACACATTGATACAGGCAATGACGAACTTTTTAAGTCTCACTGACATGAAACAATATAATCATATACCTAATAAAAATAACAGAGAGCTTGACCTTGTAATCAGCAGTCTACCTTGTACGGTAAGTCATTGTAATAAGCCTCTATTGATAGAGGACAAACACCATCCTGCGTTGGATATTATTTTACAGTCTGTTCAGTTGCGTACTCTACATCCTGAGCCACGTAAAATTAAATTGTTTCGACATGCCGACTATGAAAGAGTCAACAATGAACTTGCTCAACTGAAATGGGATGATTTGTTTGAAATTAGGGATATTAATCTTGCAGTGAGAAAATTCTATGAGCTTTTGGAAACAATTATTTCTGTGCATATTCCTGAAAAAACTGTAAAATATGATTCTCGTTTCCCTCCGTGGTTCTCGAAGGCTCTTGTGAAGATCATTAGGGAAAAGTTAAAATTTCACAGAAAATGGAAAACATATGGTAGAGTAAGCGATTATGACACCTTCTGTTGAAAGGGAAAAGGTTGTACACGAGCAATGTTATGACAATTTTATACGTACCGCTGAATTTAGAATACAGAAAAATAGTAAATATTTCTGGTCTTTCGTAAAAAATAAAAAGTCACATTCCGGCATTCCTGACTCTATGTTTTATGATTCAGATGCTTCAACTGACGGGTCTCAAATCAGTGAATTATTTAATAGATACTTTCATTCAGTTTTTGAGTTAGATAATACACCAGATCCACTATTACAACGACCCTCGCACAACAGTAATTTAATTTCTATTGGTCATTTGGTCCCTCTCACTGAAGAAAGTGTCGAAAAATATTTAGCTGGTCTTGACATTGATAAAGGCAGTGGACCCGACAGCATTCCTCCGATCTTTCTCAAAACATGCCGTAAAAACCTTGCTCGCCCTCTCAGTTTTCTATTTAATCTCTCTCTGGAATCAGGTGTTATGCCCCTCGAATGGAAGCGGTCATATGTTGTTCCTATTTTCAAATCAGGAAATAAACACAATGTACAGGACTATAGACCTATCTCGAAATTAAGTACTATTCCTAAGCTATTCGAGAAAATAGTTTATGATAATATTTATCCATTGTTGAGACCTGTAATTATTGATCAACAACATGGCTTCGTCGACAAAAAGTCGGCTGAGACTAATCTCTGCGAACTTATTCATAAGGTGTCAGTGGCGATGGATCAAAGTGATCAGGTTGACGTCGTTTATACCGATTACTCCAAAGCATTTGATAAGATACCCCATTCGCTACTTATTAGAAAGCTTGGTGAAATCGGTATACATGGCGATCTTCTGCGTTGGTTGGAATCCTACTTGAAAAGTCGTAGTCAGGCAGTTACTGTGAAGGGATTTTGTTCTTCTTTTGTGCCTGTGACTTCCGGTGTACCGCAAGGGTCTCATCTTGGACCACTGCTGTTTAATGTTTTCGTTAATGATATTTTGTCTGTTTTTCGTAACTCAATGATATTATTGTATGCGGACGACATGAAGATTTTCAGAAGGGTCAAAACTCTTGTTGATTGCCTCTTGTTACAAGAGGATATTGATGCCCTTTGTTTATATTGTAGGCATAATTGTTTATCGTTAAATATTAAGAAGTGTAATGTTATTTCATTCTCCCGGAAAAAGAATATTATTGAGTATGACTATAAAATTGATAATTCTTCAATTGATAGAGTGTCTGAAATACGAGATTTGGGAGTTTATTTGGATTCCAAACTAACTTTTAACCCACATTTTAATCACATAACTTCAAAAGCTTTTTGTATGTTGGGCTTTGTATTGAGGGTTAGCAAAGAGTTCAAACACCCTTCAACCATGACTCTTCTCTATAACGCGTATGTTCGTTCCATCTTGGAGTATGCTTCTACAGTGTGGAATAAAATATTTCCGAAATAGATAGGATTCATAACAAGTTTTTAAAGCACCTTAAGTTTAAATGTCGCAACCAGGAACAACAAATTGCTGTGTCTAACCCTTTAAACCTGACAGATCGTCGAATGACGAGAGACTTAATGTTTTTATATAAATTAATAAATAATTTAATAGACTCTCCATTTTTGCTCGGTTGTCTGAATATGAGATGCCCTCGTTTTAGTTCCCGTAACTTTAAGTTGTTTAGTATGCCCACTACAAGAACGAATTACGCTTCTAACACATTTATTTTTCGTACGTGTAATTGCTATAATGATAAATGCCTCCACATAGACATATTTAATGCCACCCCAAATAGTTTTAAGAAACAAATAGAAGAATTGTTTTATTAACTGTAATTAATTTTAAGTTCACTGCACTTACTTTTTTTCATTTAGTTTATTGCCTTAGTTTGTTGTTTAAGTTATTTATACTTATCTGCTTTGTTTTTGCTGTATATGTATACCTATTAGTGGAAACTTCACTGATTTATGTACAATCTTATATTTTATATGTATATTTGTGTATGGAATATTGTATGTTTCCCAAATAAAATAAAATAAAATAAAATGAAACTCGCGATCTGCAACAAGTTACTTTTTTAAAAGTAGCCTATGTCACTCTCCAGCCCCCAAACTATCCCCATACCAAAAATCACATCGATCCAATGCTCCGTTTTGACGTGAAAGTCGGACAATCAAACAAACACACTTAAACATTTGTAATATTAGTATGGATAATGTTTATATTTTTACAGAGATTGCCAACGCGAGTCGACTATAGAGAAAGAGCGCTACAAAGAAGTAGTAAGAACATTGAAGGTGGAAATTGACAGGTACGTATTTTATATAATTTTTGTTAAGATCTGCGAAAATTACGACTAAGACACACTCAAATCTATTAATTCATGATCTTAGATCTTCGATCAACAATAACACCTAGGTTAGATACATAGTTGGAGTGACAAACACGGCTGAGAAAATATGCGTCCACTGAGCCACTTGAGCGTATATTTATAAGTAGTTCCTGTCATTTATGACATAAGATCGTACATTATTAACCTTTTTCCTCAGCCATAAAAAGTTTTGATTTTGTACGTGAGCCTTCATCTAGTACTATTGTTGATCGAAGCCCTAGATATGAAAAAGTAAGTCAGGTTGCCTCTACTATTGTAACTTTGAACATTGATTGTATTTGAAAAGGTTTCAACGTTTCAGATTTCAAAGATTTATTCATAAAAACTACTGCCACAACCAATCGGTATTTTACTGATATTTTTTTATTTATTCAAAATATTTTTAGAAATATTAGTTACACAAAACAAGTTTTTATTTTGGATTATCTTGAACATTTTTAAAGTTATGGGACTTCAAACTTTCTAATTAGACAATGAGAGAGCGATATCTTTGTGACGTCACCAAGTCAGTAGCGTCATAGTCTTGCCATAAAACACTTCGTTTTAGAAAGAGACAGACATAGTTAAAAATATAGAGCTTATAAGTCGCTTAATATAAAACAGATTCAAATTATTTTTTCACATTAGGTATTCATAAATGTTATATTTTTAAACTTCATCATAAATTATCTACATTTCAACAACAGTGAAATTTAATACCCTATTGCATGTAACTAAATTACCCATTAGATACCTACAGCTACATGTATATTCTTTCATTTATGGGAAACACTAGCTTTCGCGTGCGACCTTTTAACTTCATCATAAATTATCTACATTTCAACAACAGTGAAATTTAATACCCTATTGCATGTAACTAAATTACCCATTAGATACCTACAGCTACATGTATATTCTTTCATTTATGGGAAACACTAGCTTTCGCGTGCGACCTTGCACGCGTGAGCTACACGCTAAGTTCCCGTAGAAATGAGATATTTCCCCGGGGTAAAAAGTAGCATATATTCAAGGTCATAATCTATCTCTGTGCCTAGTTTCATCCAGATCTGTTCAGCCGTTTCGCCGTGATTGAGGAACAAACATCAAAACATCCAAAATGTCGCATAAATTTTTTTAAGATGCCAAAAAACTCATAAATTTTTCTTTCAAAACCAGGTTAAGAAGAACTCAGTCCAGAGAGGGAGCGAACCTGGAATACTTAAAGAACGTAGTGATGGCTTATCTCATGTCGACCGACTACGCGGGAAGAAAACACATGCTCAACGCTATCGCCGCCGTACTACACTTTACCACTGCTGAAAGAAATATTGTGATGTCCACACTCTGACAAGGTCACTTTGGTTTAGAGTGGGTTTATAAATGACAATAAATGACTACAAGTGGTTGTAAATGACTTCATCTTACCTAATGACGACCGACTACGCGGGAAGAAAACACGCGCTTAACACTATCGCCTCTATGTTACACTTCACCACTGCTGAAAGAAATGTAGTGATGTCCACCCACACTCTGACAAGGTCACTTTGATTTGGAGTGGGTTAATAAATGACAATAAATGGTTGTAAGTGACTACAAGTGGTTGTAAATTACTTCGTCTTACCTAATGTTATCAAACTACGCGGGCGGGAAGCACATGCTTAACGCTATGACACCGTTCTACTTATCACCACTGCTGAGAAAATTATACTGATGTTTATACTCTGATATATGGATCACTTTGGACTAGAGTGGGTTTATAAGTGACTATAAATGAATGTGAGTGACCATAAGTCGTAATAAGTGGTTTAATCTCACCTGGTGTCAACCAGCTACGCGGGCAAGAAGCATATTATGCTCAACGTTATCGCCACTGTGGTACACTTTACTACAGCCTAGAGGATTATTGTGATGTCACTTTAATATACAGAATATTAAAAAAATGTTTTAAATTCTATTTGTTATTATTTCTGAAAAGATTCGCTGGAAGACTACTTTTTACTTTGCAAATGTATAGTAGTTCTAGTTCTAGTTTTATCTCACGAGCGCGGTCCGCCTTTTGTTGTGGGTGCACACAATATATAATTATCTCGCAGTAAGATAGATAAAGCCGTGATATAGTTATATCCCTAGGGATATAATTATGTACTGTAAGATAGTTATACGAAAGCAAAAAGAGTTCTGTGGTCTGGAAAAAAAACACGAAATTAAATTAATTAATAATTATTTAAATTTTTAACCTATCACGTGTTCTACAGAACTACACTCCTAAAATTATTTCATGAAACAAATCTAGTAATATACCTACTTAACTTATCACTAAATTTTCACCGTATTATAATTATATTCCTAGTAAGATGGTTATACGAAAGCGACTCATTACTATCTTACGGTACATAATTATATCCCTAGGGATGTAACTATATCACGGCTTTATCTATCTTACTGCGACATATACACGGTTTGACCGACAGTTTGTATGACAAAAGGAGGCTGCGGTGTACACACACAAGCGTGGCTCACCCGCGCTCGTGCGATAAAACATCTGTACCACTATGAATTTTCAGTTTACAATTGTGTGAAACAGATATTCTGGCGTCGCGCCACACCATAGATAGATAGATAGATAAAATCATTTATTTGCATCACAAACATACATGCACATATGTTACTGCACATACACAACTACTTACTGACTAACAAAAATAACTAGGCAAATATTTTCCTACAAGCAGGTATAAGTATGTGTGCATGTTTGTGCAAACGCGAATGGATTGGAATTTCTTCGTAGTTTTATTTTATTTTAAAGAAGGGACTTGTACAATTTTATCTGAATAGAATATCTGCTAAATGGCCGCCACGGGCATTTTTGCTGTGTGCAAGTTTTTCATGACCCTTTCACACATTTCGCTGCTAATTTCACACATTTCGCAACTTATTTCACCAATAACTCGGCGAATATTTTGTCTATATTGTCTATGTTTTGTGGATAGTTGGCGTAGACTTTATCTTTCACGTAGCCCCAAAGAAAGAAATTCAGTGGCATCAGATGGCAAGATCTCGGTGGCCATTTGACATCACCTCTTCTTGAAATTACGAGATTTTTCGACCTTTCGACGAGTGTTTGTAATTGATCGTGAATTTTCGTTAAATATTTGTATAACTTCTATGCGCTGTTTTATTGTGAAACGTGGAACGCAATAAAACAGCGCATAGATTAATTTTACATGTGTCAAGATGACGTATGTCAAATTTCAACCCGCCATCTTGAATATTTCGGAAATAGCGCGAAATTCAAATCCTATACCTACTTTTGAGACACCCTTTATAAAACAAAAAACTTACTTTCAAGAACTGTAGTTTATTATAAAGTATGGACGCGAAGCATGAAGAATTCCGTACAGGTTGCACAATTTAGCACAGGTGCGATGACCGCTGTCTCAAGGGATCTGTGATAGCGTGAAACACCATATTTAAGTAGGGCAGGCGTACCGGTTTTGGCCACTTTAAGGATTTTTTCACTTTCAACCGCTTAGTGCTTAATGATCTTAAGTATTTTAGAGAAAATTTATAATGTAGAGTTATAGATAATTTATCGACCTTTAAGGGTACAATCTACAAAGTAAAAAAAAACAATAGTTTTTTTTATTTAAAACAAATTCTGCGGAGGGGGCCAAATACACCGTTTGCATTGGTTTTGGCCACTTTCATAAAATAACTATATTTATAAGTTGAGTTTATGCTTAATTGATGTCTTATTAGAGTTCTGGACTAAAACACTACATGAAATAGTATTTCAATCACAGCTAGCTCCTTACTACAATTTTATAAGTATACCTTTATCACCGGATTGAGGCTTATTTAATTAATTAATTTAATTTTCTAGTACGTTAGCTAACAAAAGTGAGTTGTGAGTCTTTTAAAATAAATGAACTTTATGATAGGTTGGAAACTTTGTACTAATGCCAAAGGTGGCACAATGCTAAAATTTCTAGCCCCACTTTTGGCCACTTATTGTTTCCCAACTTTTTGTAAGAACAGTGAAAAAACAACACTTAATCCATCTAGAATAAACATATTGCAATATGATATAAAATATTAAATAACCATAAAATAATTTTATTGTAGAAAAAAAATGATTTTACAAAACCTTTACCCTTAACATTTTGCTTAAGAATTTTACAAAATGTTAACTTTGAAACATAACACGTGTTTATTTCTAAAATATCGTACTACATAAAAAAAGCTAAGTGCTGTAATTATTAACTAAAAGTACAATCTTTTATTCGCCATTAATAAATATAAGCAATAATTATTTCATTCCTATTTATATAACTTTAAAGTGAAAAGTGACCAAAACCGGTACAGTGGCTAAAACCGGTACGCCTGCCCTACTATAAATTATGTAACATCTTTCTTACTTTATGGAACGCAATAAACTATTTGATTTGATTTTGATTTGCTTACTTGCGGGAGCGACAGGGATAGGTAATAACAGATCATTGTACGGGATTCTTCGTGCTCCGCGATCGTACTTTAGTTGAAACCAGCGCTCCGCTCGCGACTTCGTGGCGTGAACACTAAAATAAATTATTAAATAAGGTTAACTTAAGTACCTATTTTTATCCTCCTGAGTCACAAGATGAGAAAAAAAGTTGTTGGTACAACCGGATGTCCTATAAGAAGAACATAAGGTTGACGAAAATGTGTAGGTACTTTACACGGAATATCCTGACAATGTAATGCTGCGTACAGACCGGCCCAACGAACGCCAACGAACGACATCAGGCGTTGCACGCTGCATGTTCCAGGCCTTTGAAGATCAATCTAAAGCTAAGTAAATAAATTATCACTGGGAGCGATTCCAGTTCACATTCGGGTTTTTCAGACCATCTGATTGAGACAGAGGGGAAAAGAACCCCTTTGCTGGCGTTCGTTGGCCTTCGTTGGTCCGGTGTGCACGCAGCATAAAATGTTTTTGTTTCGCAGTAGTCAGGACGCAACTATTAAGGACACCATTTTGTTCTGTGTAAATTATGTGCGAACTTAGGAGGACAATGTAACATATTATGTATTTGTTTCGCAGTAGCCGGGACGCAACTATGGACGCCATTTTGTTTTGTATAAAGTATGCTCGGGCTTAGGTGTAAATAAAAAATCTTAAGATGACATTCCTGATCTGTCAGTAATTTGTGATAGTTATTTGTAAAGGTGTGCTATTATGTTATATTCGTATATAATAGCATATCGTTATGCTACATTAAAATATTAGGTTATTTTTAATGCTATAATATATTAGTATTAAGTACCTAATATAATAAATAACCTATTATAACCTATATTAAACTAAAAGTTGTTATTAATGTTTTTTACACTACTTAATGATCAATTTCTATTAATGAACTAATTCTTTATTCTTTTTTCCACTTTTTTACAAATAACAACACGAATAAATTCATATTACGCTATTAAAAACAGAAATGTGAAGTACTTTTTAAGCCCCGAGCGAGCGTGAGTTCGCGATCAAGAATTCCACAGGACAGCATTAGTTAAATATTCTAATAACAGTAAAAAATATTATAGCAGAAAAATAACATGTTCGTTCAAATCGCATGTCGTACGTGATTTATGATATTAGTTCTTATTGATAAGACATTAGAGTCTGCCTCAACTGTCTCAAATATAACGCGTTATTTGGTTTTCTAACTTTCAAAATTCAACTCTATTTCTATTTGATAGAGTTGAATTTTGATAGATTTGATTACCAAGAAAAGAGAGAGCAATATTTGCATCGCGTGCGGCTGGATCAAGAAGTAGAGAAGGAGAACCCCGTTCATTCGTTCAGTTCTGTCATTTCATTTGTTCATTTCGAATACACTATGGCGTGCGGCGCCCTGCCTGATATAATTTATTATAGCAATAGCAGAATAAGTTATATTTTTATATTAGGTGCGATAGTTATATTTTTATAACGTTATGCTATATGCGTTATCGAATATAACGCACACCTTTAGTTATTTGTATTGTAATTTTAATAAAGTTGGTTTACTTATAATGCGTTTGGTAGTTGATTATTTCCATAATCAGTCCACAACACAATATCGTCGGAGGTCTGTGAAAACATCGCATGTGCAATACTCCAAAATTTTTACAGGAGATGAAAAAACCGTAAGTTTAGTGAAAATTTACTTCAATAGATGGCGTAACAATGACCGAATCTGACTTTCGTTCGACGTAGACATGTATTACGAGGTTTTCTCACGAAAAACAACTAAAAGAGTTTATCACTAGATTTGTTTTTACAGCCCGCCGACGATATGCCGGTAGTACCCACAGTCACGAGCAATAATAATGTAAACAACATAGAACTTTGTCACATTGAAGCGTTCCGAAACAAAACTATGTGTACCATAGAAGTCTTCATTACAGTAATATGACATAGCTGTATGTAGTCCTATGTTGTGTACATTTATTGCTCTCCTCTGAAATGCGTAACTCACGGGAACTTGCCTGTTCTAACGCTCACATTTAACTATGGTGCTTGTGACTCTGTCACGCGGTCACGGTTTTCACTGAACGCGGTGCGGCATGGGGGCAGCCTCTGTCCTGGTCTACCCGGGACCAGACTTTGCTGCATCAAGACCTCGGCGGCTTCCCCCCTCTTTAGGAAGTCCCCAAGTTAAGTCCTCCCAACTGCCTCTCTACACTATGATCACCGAGCGACAGAACCCACGGTCTAATGGTGGAAAATCGAAATATATATTAACTTTCATATTCATCTTTTATTTCTGACTCGTGCTCTCCGGCCCTTCCAGCCAGGAGCGTTTCAATCGCGGTTTTACGCCACACTTGATGACGCCATTTTTTAGCCTGCTCTAAAGACCGCGTGTGGATGTTTAGTTTTAATGAAAAAATAATAATATAAAACTTCCTCTGTTCTCAAACCATAGTATTTACGAGTAAAATATAGTTCCCATCAGGTTCATAGTCGTAATAATGGATGAACCCGAAATCTTTTTTTTTTCTATAATAATAATCTATAAGTAACAATAACAGCAGTGAAACAACCTTCTTGCGATTTCACTATTTCTAAAAACGTCCAGTACGGTTGAATACCGTCGAGGTATGTGCCGGGCCATGGCCCGCTATTATTTCTCGGCTGTTTGCTACAAGTGCAACGAGTGAGATAGAAGATGGCTTTGGCCGGGCACACGATGCGAAAGATTTCACCCAATCTGCACCGCACCGCACCGCTCGTGCTGAGAGCCGAGATAGGGCGAAATCTATCGCATCGCATCGTACATCGCATTTTTACATCACAGGGAAAAAAAACTACTATTTACTCCTGTGCCTAGGTCACCTGGACCAACGCTTTGCCGCACGAAATCGTATCGCAGTAATTCGCATCGCAGGTTCCTTCGATGCGGCGTCGCATCGCAGTTTGGTGTGGGAGCCCTTAGGTAATTAAAGTAATTTGCATTCATATTTAAATTATCCGTAATCTAAAGCTATTTAAAATATTTAGCGATGGTAAAAAAATACATTAAAAAGACCCCTTAAAGATTAAGTTATTTTTGTGACGCATAAAAACGCAAGAATCAAAGGCCAGTCCCCCTAGCATGCATGACCAACAAAACGCTACATGTACCTATATCATATCGCGTTTATGCCTATACGACGATTAAAGGCCGGTTTTGACGTTTGAGTGTCGATAAAACGCTATATCATATCGCGTTTTGTTGGTCATGGGGGGCAGGCCTTTGTCGTGTTAAAGAGTCAAAAAATAATAAGGCAAAAGTTTTATAAGTACTTAGGTACTATTTTACATATAAGTATTAAATTTTCCCAAACATTCGCTATGGGCGAATTGTTTGCCGAAAAACCTTATTTCAAAGTATCTCAGGTGGTAAGTGATAAAAAAATTACGAGCACTTTACAACCCCATCTACCGACATGAGGTGAGGTTGAAATTATCGTGCGCCATTTTATGGCGGTAGGTGAAAACTCATTTTTTGCATTTACATTTTATCAGCGGGTAGGCAACACAGTGCTTACGTAGGTAGGGCAGAGGTACCCTTTAAGCACTAAGTACTAAATGATCTTGGGTATTTAAGACACAAATTATATCTTAAATTATAGATAATTTATCTACCTTTAAAGGTACATTTTTCAAATTTATAAAAGTAAAATAGTTTTTTTTATATTACACACAATGTGTGAGAGGTGCCAAATGTACCGGTTTTGGCCACTTGCTGATAGTTAAACTTTTGTAAGTATTACGAAAAACCAAAACCAAACCCAGGTAAAATCAATATATTCTTATGCGCTAGAAACCAGTCAATTGCAAAACAACAATTTAATTGTAAAAAACAAAGGGTTATAAAGTATTTCATCCAAAACAAATTTCTTAAAATTTTCATACAAAACATTTTTTCAAACAGAAAATGGAATTTATTGAAAAAAACTCTTATGACATAAGGAATTCTAACGGTTTAACCTTAAAATACCTTATTGCCTTATCAAAAATGGCTAAAAGTTGTTTAGAAAATTTTTATAGCAAAATGTGGCCAAAACCGGTACAGTGGCCAAAACCGGTACGCCTGCCCTGCATCGTAACTGTTCAGTGAATTTTGAAAAGTGTAACTTGTAGTTTGGTTTAGTACAGTTGGGGACATTCGGTGAACCTTCTTACTTCTTTTCGTGTGGCTGGCGCCTCACCGTCCACTTGCAGTCCCTATATAGCTAGGTACCTAAATGCTTTTGCATTGTACTACCCTAGTTTAATACCAAGCACGTACCCAGAATTTTTTGTCGGGGGGGGGGGGGGGGGGTCCTACTATTAGGTATTATAAATGTGAGAGTTTAGATCTTTGGATGTTTGTTGCTCAATCATGCCAAAACGGCTGAACGGATTTGGCTGAAATTTGGGACACAGATACTTTGTAGCCTGGAGTGGAACATAGGCTACTTTTTATCCCGGAAAAATATTACATTCCCGCGGGATAACGTCTTGTAGTCCACGTGGGTGAAGACGCGGGCGGAAAGCTAGTAGCAAATAAATTTTCACATAATAATTGAATCGGTTCTTCAGAAATTTTTGTCACAAATCGATTTTTTGTCTCTCCTGTAAAATTTGGTTCACTTTAACTACTTACCTATATGTGTGATTTCTGAAACAACCGATTCAATTATTTAATAAGTAGATATTTAAAAAAACAGATAAGTAGTACTTAATCTGTGCGTGCGATAGCCGTCAGGACGCCCCGCCACCCGCCCATCCCGCGGATTAATGGACACTTTGGGGGGGGGGGGGGGGGGTCCAGACCCCCTGGACCCCCCACCCCTCCTTGGGTACGTCCTTGTTTAATACATAACCAAATAGTATAAGTTTTTAGTAAAAATTTCATTTTTATAACAAGCTTTTTTGCCGACTGTACTTTAATATTGTATTGTCATCTGAACCAAACCTGTATACAAAACTTCAGCTCCATCGGACACTAGGAAGTGGATCATATTAAGCTTGCAAGATTTGACCCGAACGGACATACATGCATGCATACATACATACACTGCAAGTTAAATAAAAGCTTGTAAAAAGGATCTGCGCGTGAATGGCGAGACACCAGCCACACAAAAATAAGTGTTTCACTGAATTTGTCCCCGATTGTACCTACAAGCACAGTTTAATAAAGTTATACTTTTTCGAGCTAAGTAGGTAGTGACAACTGTGGCTGCTGTATAGTCCATGGAAATCGTACATTTTACCTTGCGTTAAATGAGGTAGTTCTGATTTTTTTGTATGTTAGTAGTGATGAGATAGTAATGACAAATCTAAGTTTTCCACCTCGAAAGCCCTTCGGATCATTGTTAAATATTTAAAAATCTAATAAATTTTCAGACTTTTTTCAGTTTTTGACATATAAAAAAATCAGAACTACCTCATTTAATGTAAGGCAACACCACTTATTTGGTACGATTTCCATGTACTTACTTGTACACGGGTAGAGTAAACGGTAGAGTAGAGCGGTAGAACAGCTTGCCCGCGGTGCTAGCTACTCTAACAAATTTCAGTACCTACTCTATTCTACCAATGATGTCTACATTAGTAGGTTAGTTAGTACTCTACCACTCTACTCTACCGTTTACTCTACCCGTGTACAGCAGCTTTCTGTGTGTAGGCTAGTGTAAAATGTTATGTAAGTATAAAGGTGTAGCAAATTGAGAAGGTTTAGGCTGCCAGTCCATTGACGCGGAGTGAGGCAGCGGAGCGGAGAAACGGAGAAATATTAAGGTGTATCGATGAGCTCAGTGGCGCCGCCAATGGAAATAAATCAATTGCATTTTATTAAAAGCTTGGATTAAAAGTTTCGGTTATTTCGCGCAAATAGAAGAGCAAAATGTAATTTTTAATTGTTTTTTCATGACCTCAAATATGAGCACCAAGTTATGGATCTCGATATTGCCAAATGTGGCCACTTTTGGCACTATTGAGATTCACGACTTATTGCGTAAGTTTGAGTTCTCAAAAGTATGTTTATAAAAGCATTCCACTCTTTCACCTGCGCGAAATAACCAAAACTTTTAATCCAAGCCTTTAATAAAATGCAATTGATTTATTTCCATTTGCGGCGCCACTGAGCTCATCGATACACCTTAACCAATAGGATTGCGCTTCGCAGATTTTATGCAAGCCTAATGGATTTATTGGTAAATATTTCCGCCCTGGCCACGTAGGCGGGCTAGGCTAAACGCGGGCGCGGGTGACTTCTGCGGGCGCAGGTGGCATGCCACGTACATACAGAAGCGGCTGCAGCGGCTGGCTAAGTGGACGTATTGAGGATGGCTCTAACTAAAGTGACACATTAGTTGCCTTCATAGCAGTTCGTGTATTTTATGCACGACATTTTAAATTCAAGAGACGGAGTGCATGAATTAAATAAAGATCGTCATAAATGTGGAGAATTTTTGAATCTTTATTAAGACTTTTTCTTCCCTTAGTCTTTTTATTACGCTTCGCCCGCCACCGCTGCCGCCGACCGCCGCCGCCAGCCGCAGCCGCTCTAGCCCGCCGCGCGCGCCTCGTGGAGTCGTGGCATGCTTTATACATTTTCATACGTTTGTTCAATAGGGTGCGTAATGAATGATATAATTTCATTTGGTATAATTTCATTTCAATAACGTTCATATGACATAATAAACGTTAGGCATAACAACACTTCAACTAATTTTATTTTACATAATGTTCATTTCATATAATAATCATTTTATATAATATCATTTAATATAACGCTCATTTTATATAAACATATTTTGTATAAAACTTACTTGCTATAACGGTTATTTGATATAATTTTGTTTCATATAATCATCATATGTAATAATTTCATTTGATATAATATAAAGGGAAGGCAAAGGAGCAGGGGGCACGGGGCGTACAGCGCACCCGAAAGGGGGGCTCGGGGGGCGCAGCCCCCCGCCACAAAAGTCACAACAGTGACAAAACAATTGATGATAGGTTAGTTTAGGTTAGAACTGTGAACAAAACAAAGCGCGAGCCGAGCGAGCGAAGCGAGCGTGCCGCGGCAGCGGCCGGCGAAGCGCCAGAAATAGTTATTCGTTGATTATACTAAATGAACGTTATATGAAATGATTTTATGTTATATAACCATTATGTGTTTTAAATATTATACAATGTAAGTGTTATAGTAAATGTTTATTAATAGGTCTTTACATATGAAATTGCCGTCTTTTTCTCACATGTTTATTGGTCTCTAATTTTTTAATTAATATCAATATATGAAAATTAATAGTCAGTTTCGAAAATAGAGTATGTCGTCATGTTAAACATCTAAGAAAAGAATAATTAAACACGCGTCTAAAATTTTTATAACTGCTTCAAAGTACCGCTCTTTGGTTGTCGTCAATTTGACAGCTTTGAACAGATTTTTTTTTATTCTAAGACAGTTTATTAAATGAGATTATAGGCAATAGTTAGATTAATGTTGTTTGATCATATCTCGAAAGTTTCGTTGAATTCAGAGTTCACATGTCCAAGAAATCCCCAAATATCTTTGTATGCTAATTCCAACTTCCTACAATTTCCCCATAGAAAACGGCAATTTCATAGGTAAAGACCTATTATATGAAACGTTTTTATATCAAATGTTCATTATACGTTTTAAAATTATATATTTTGAATTTATACCATTCGTTGATTATACGAAATGAACGTTATATGAAATGATTTTATGTAATGTGTTGTTATATTTTGTGAGTATTATACGAAATGTTGTTATATCATATATTACACACCCTGTTCAATAAGCCAACCGCCGCCGCCACCCGCAACCGCGCCTAGTCCGTCTCCGTGGCCAAGCACTTAAGCTATCATGAAAAGGTAGATTGCGCTTCGCAGATTTTATGCAATCCTATTGGTAAATATTTCTCCGTTTCTCCGCTTCGCTGGCTCGCTCCGCGTCAATGGACAGGCAGCCTTTAACTATCATGAAAAGGTACTTAGGTACCTAAGTACCTAAATCTTACTTAAGTACCTATTCATTTGTAAGTATATAATTAATTATAGCCTGCCAAAGCCACCGTGGACTTAGAACCATCCTTGCCTGGCTCCAATACCTACTATGAAATAAAGTACTTAGGTACCTAAACTTTCACGGAATCGGGCACAATTTTTCTCGTTTATCGAATAGTTTGTTTAATAACATTCCCGCGAACCCGCGATATCCTGATGCTGGCATCGAAAGACCGTATGTTTTGGAGAATTTTGAGCTGTGGTCACGGGGTGGCTAGCTCCCTAGGACATGAAACTATCACAAATACTTCAATACAGCAATTTAACTCGATGCAATTAGGTACCATACGCTTCAGACTAAGGCTCGGACTATATGCGTCAGGAATCGGTCCGGTTCGGAAAAATAACAACAACCAACAAACTCGGATTCAACCCATTTAAGCAATCGTTTGAATTTTCCTAACGATGACTACCTAAAGACTACCTACCATAAGATCCGGAGCTTTCCGATACCTACGGATACGGATTGAATCCGAGCTTGTTTTTTGTTGTTATTTTTACGAACCGGACCTATACCTGACGCATAATACCTGTAGTCCGAGCCTAAGTAAGATTCACTGACATGGCTCGTCCGTAAACATGGATAACGCATAACGTTGAAACAACAAACAAATCACGACTCAATTACCTAGTACTTACTAAATATTTTTTCCTTCGTACAACAATCTTTGCGTAAGTATTGACTTAAAATTAATAGTAAGGTATATAACCTACCTACAGCAGCTAGTGGTGTCGTAACGCAAAGATATCGCCGCGACAACCCTGCCATCAATCATCGCGACTACGATGGCAGGTCAGGGGTGGCAGATGTGGTGGATATTGATTGACTAATTATTACATAATTGTTGTAGGTAGATACTTGTAGCTTTATGAAAATTACTTGTGGATCATCATCATCATCATCATCATTTCAGCCGAACGACGCCCACTACTGGGCATAGGCCTCCCCCAAGGATATCCACAACGATCGGTCTTGAGCTGCGCATCCAGCGGCTTCCCGCGACCTTGACCCTTAGGGGATTGGTCCCTTATCCTGGTTATTGGTTACCAGGTATCTATATATCAGCCGTTTTTACGTGATTAGGCGGGCGATCCTCACCAAGCGAGCAGCCTCGTCGGTCCACCTTGTAGGGGGCCTGCCCACGGAACGTCGTCCGCCGGTACTCTACTCGCGTCTCTCTGTCTGTCTCGTCTCGCGTACCGGACGACGTTCCGGACTTGTGGATACTAAGTAGTAATTAAATATTGATATCATCAGCAAAGTAACGTAGTGGCATACTTACGTCAACACCAGTCAATGGAAGCTAACCTGCTCCCAAAGATTTATTCAGTTTTGTGTCTAAATAGTGAAAAAGTGTCTTTAAAACATTACCAAAGTGCAAATCATAATCCGTGAACCAAGTGATATCGTTATTCGCGTGTGAAACACAAAAATACAACTATAAATAGTGATTTAAAAACCCAAAGTGACAATCTAAAAATTCCGAGTTTCCAAATACCCTCATTAAATATCACAAATTTTTTTTTCTTTTTCTTTGTCTTTGCATTCAGAAATCGACAAGTATGAAGAGAAGTGACCCAGAGTAGTGTGTACACTTAGAAAAAAAAAATTGCTGATAAACAACTAAAACTACCGGAGGTGGCTGACCAGGCCTTCGGTAAGAAAAATGCTACTGGTGAAAATACAAAATTGGGAAATCTCTTCAGTGCATCAACAAATACTGAAAGAGTCAACCTAGATCCCAACAATCAATTGGAAGCTGGTGAAAATGATTGGCAAACTGTACCAATTCTCCGGCAACGCCAAAATCGGCATAAAAGAATGAGATTAAGCCCAACACCTTCTCCAGAGCGAGCAGTTGTCACCCAGAACCGCTTCGCACAACTTAATGTTGATGAGAATGAGAAAATTAGAACTATACAGGGGGAAAAACCAAACAAAGTACCACCAATAGTCTTATATGGGATCAAAGATGTTACCAAACTTAAGGAACTAATAGATACAGTTCTGGATAAGTCAGAATACTCATTCAAAGTAGTAACAAAAAACCAGCTACGCGTAACTACTAAGGATACTGATACATACAAAAAATTGATGGCCCTGGTTCGTGAAAAAAAATTGATTGGACATACATTTACCCCCAAAAGTGATCGACCATATAGGATCGTAATAAAAAACTTGCACCATTCGACACCTGTTGATGCAATTAAAGAGGCAATTAAAAGTACTGGCAATACTGTAAGAGATGATATCATTTCAGCTAGACATGGACCGACTAAGACTCCTCTGTCAACCTGGTTTGTTAACCTTGTTCCTGGACCAGCAAATGATGCAGTGAAAAAACTGAAATACATATATCACACATCCGTATCCATTGAAGACCCAAAACGTAAAAAATCAATACCACAATGTAAACGCTGCCAACAGTATGGACATACCAGAAACTACTGCCTGCGTCCATATAGATGTGTCAAGTGTGCGGAAAGTCACAACACTGCAGACTGTCCAAAAAAAGACAGGTTAGAGCCAGCAAAATGTGCCCTGTGCTTGGGTGATCATGCTGCAAATTAAAAAGGTTGTAAGGTCTTCCAAGAAATACAAAAGAGGAAATTAGCCTCAAGAATTCCATTAAATAAATTGAATACCCTGAATAAAGGAATGGATATGGCTGATAAAATGGATAAAAGAGATAAGACATCAACTAATTGTGACAAACCAACATTCGCCCAACCAGAATTAACATACGCTCAAGTCACAGCTGGAACAGCTGGAACAAATCTTGAAATCATTTTAGCCAAGCAAGCTGAAAAGCTAGATCGTCTTATTGAACAAATGGGGACCCTAATGAGTCTCTTGACAACCCTTGTCAATAAACTGGTTGTTTAAATGGGTCTCCGAATTGCAACTTGGAACATCAATGGCCTACTGGGCAAGAAGCAAGAAGCCGCAATTTTGATGAAAACGCAAAATCTTGATGTATTATTGATTTCTGAAGCTCACCTTACACACAAAACATCATTCCACATAGATGGTTATAACACCTATGTAACCTACCATCCGAGCGATGCAGCACATGCTGGTACAGCAATAATTATTAGAAAATGTATTAAACATCAAATATTGCCAGAATACCGGACCGCCAAAATACAAGCCACGTCGATAATGATACATGACAAGCAAAGTCCGATTACGCTATCATCGGTTTACTGCCCTCCAAAGCAAAAGAGAAATCCTGAAACAGTAGAAGAAGATTTCAACACCTTCTTCCAATCGCTAGGCAACCGGTTTATAGCGGGAGGTGATTGGAATTCCAAACACACATTGTGGGGCTCGCGTCTCATATCAACTAGAGGACGAAATCTCCGCAAAACTCTTGGAAAATTACATCTGAATGCTCTCTCAACTGGTCAACCAACTTATTGGCCCGCAGATCCAGCTAAGGTGCCAGACCTGTTGGACTTCTTCATCTACAAGGGCGTACAAACACATTTTTTGGATGTAGAAAGTTGCTTTGATTCTTCATCAGACCATACTCCAGTGATTGCAACTATGAGCTTCACAGTAATAAAAAGACCTGAGCCTCTATACCTGTATAACAGGCATACAGATTGGAGAGCATTTCAACAGTACTTAAATGAAAACTTGGAGCTTAAAATCAGCCTCAAAACTGAGGAAGATATTGATGGCGCTGCTGAGTATCTAAGTAAGATGATACAAAAAGCTGCTTGGATTTGCACTCCGCCCTCTCGGGAATCGTCAAACAATGTGAAAGATCAAAACGTACCGAACATAGTAAAAGAAAAGGTCCTGGAAAAGCGGCGTCTTAGAAGAGTCTGGCACTGCAGTCGTCATCCAGCGGATAAAAGGGACTTTAACAAAGCAGCCGCTAGTCTTAAACAGCTCTTGGTAAACATAGAAAATGAAACATAACAGCAACACCTACAAAGTTTGACTCCCACTGCCTCAGTTAAAAACGAATATTCACTCTGGAAAACGTTGAAATCCCGCGATAAGCCGCAAGTTGCTCAACATCCACTTAAAAATGCAAATGGTACGTGGGCCAAAACGGACCAAGAAAGTGCGGAAGCATATGGGTCATTCTTGAGCAGCGTATTTACGCCTAATACTGAGATGAGCAACGAAAGCATTGACCGTGAGGTTGTGAAATTCCTTGAAAGCGACCTTCAGCTCAGTCTCCCTATTCGATGCTGTACACCTGCAGAAGTTCGTCGAACAATAATGGATCTAGAACTCAAAAAAGCCCCCGGATTTGACCTTATCACCGCAGAGGTGTTGCGTAACCTGCCGCAGAAAGCTATAGTTTTCATTACATCATTGTTCAACGCTGTGTTACGAGTTGCTTATTTTCCAAGTATATGGAAAGTCTCGCAAATAACTATGATTCCAAAGCCAGGAAAGCCACCGCACTTGACATCATCATATAGACCGATAAGCCTCCTACCTGTTTTATCAAAAGTGCTTGAGAAAATCATTTTGTCACGCCTCAATGAAATATTGACAGAAAGTGCAATTATCCCAGAGCACCAGTTTGGATTTAGACGGCGCCATTCAACCATTGAGCAAGTCCACAGGGTCTGCGAGTACATAAGAAACACCTTGGAAGATAAGAAGTACTGCTCTGCAGTGTTCTTAGACGTTCAGCAGGCTTTTGATAAAGTTTGGCACAACGGCTTGCTTTACAAACTCAAAAAACTATTACCGAACACCATGTACCTCCTATTGAAGTCCTATTTAGACAGCAGAATCTTTTATGTCAAAATCAATAACACTACATCCGATTTTTATGACATAAAAGCAGGAGTTCCTCAAGGATCTGTGCTGGGCCCCTCGCTGTATCTCATCTACACAGCTGATGTTCCAGAGTCGGATAATGTCATTACAGCCACTTTTGCTGATGACACAGCCATACTGTCACATGACACAGACCCCGAAGTAGCATCAAGGAATCTTCAAGAACACTTGAATAATGTCCATTCCTGGATGCAGTCTTGGAGAATTATAAAGCTAGTGGCACCAAGTCGAATCACATCACATTCACTTTGAGAAAAGAAGATTGCCCTCCTGTTAGGCTTGGTCAAGAGGTCCTGCCGCATAACGCTTGCGTTAAATACCTTGGTTTCTACCTTGACAGAAAGCAAACCTGGAAAGCACACATTCAGAAGAAGCGTGATGAGCTAAACTACAGACTAAGATCTCTGGATTGGCTTATGGGTAGAGGCTCTCGACTGTCGGTTGACAACAAGGTCCTGATTTATAAAGCCATACTAAAACCTATATGGACTTACGGCATACAGCTGTGGGGTTCTGCGAAAACGTCGAACATAGAAATTCTGCAAAGATTCCAGAACAGTGTGCTCAAAACAATAGTTAATGCCCCATGGTTCACGAGAATGGAAGAAGTTCATGAGTATCTTAATATTCCAACAGTCAAACAGCAAATAGCCGATAGCATTAGTTCGTATAAAGATCGAATCAGTAATCATAAGAACAAACTGGCCCAGAGTCTTATCGAACCATTGCAGACAAGACGTCTGAAGAGACTGCATACTTGGGACAACATACAATAACCTTACCAGTTAGCAAAACATAAAGGCAGCCTGACAGTGGAAAGGCATGCCTCCACGCCTGCATTAAAAACAAAACAACTGCTTATGGTCCAAAGACCGATCGCATGTTAGCAAACAAATATGAAAAAAAGAAAAAAATACTTACGTAGGTATACGACCACAGAACACGGAAAGATTTTTTTCTCTTTCCATGTTCTGTGTATACCTACGACATTTGCACCCGGTCTGCGCGGGATCATTAGTGTGTTCGTACCTTCGTACCTACGAGTAAAATTCGTACAAAAACGTCTTCGATCATATACCTAAACTGATCAAAGAAAACGTGTTCAAGGTGAGCGAAGCCTGTTCCCGGTTTACATCAATCCAGCGAGTTAATCCAGTCCAGTGCTGGACTGGATCATACCGTCCTCATTATTCCAGTCATTCAAAAGCTAAGATCGGTTGCACTATAGGTATCGGTAAAACAACAATGTGTGTTCACTTTTTGGTAACATAAAAACGCAAAATTAATTTCGATCAAATTGTTCTGTCTGTTATAAATTGTCTGTTTCAGGGAGCCCTGCAAAATTATAAATGTAATTAGAAAACGTACTTACTTTGTTTATTTTTATCACTTGTTAATGATTTGTTTGGTTTCATTGTTTGGTTATACTCACTGTATTGGTATGGCTCACTCTCTACAGCCATAGTTTTACATTTTGTGACGTCCACTGCATTTATAAATATAGTTTGTCGCCGTGTTTTATGTTATAAAATAGTTTTAAATTAGTTTTAGGGCGACTTTCATCACTGATATTTAAACGTGATTAACGCTAAACGTGTTTAATACATAGTTCTGTCTCTGTCATCTGTTTGAATGTGACAGGGACAGAAATACGTTTTAAACACGTTTAGCGTTAATCGCGTTTAAATATCATTGGTGAAATCGGGCCTTACAGTCTTGCCACAAAATTCTGTCATCTTTTTTCTGTAGCGCTTCCATAGAGCATATCTGTGCCATAGAGAAAGACGCGACGCGTCTTTTTCTTTTTATTGTCATGCTGGCCCTGGCTTACGTGGCCTTCAGTCAGCCTTGTTCTTTTTTTATTTTTCTTGTGACGGATGACAATCACATGGAAAAAACAATATTTTTCTTTTAAAACCTACTGGTTCGTGGCAAGGGCTAGGCGATGTATGTGTATTTTAAGTGTTTTTTTTTATTATTATTATTATTATTTTTTATTTGTTAATATTTTAGTTTTTTATTTTAAGTTAACTCTTTTGTGTTAATTAGCTCCCTGCCCCACCAAGACGGTTCCGACGGAAGATCAGCGCTGGCCACAAGCCAAGCATTATGCTGAGTCGGGACCGTTTTGGGACATACTATGGTTTTTGTGTTTTTTGTTTTTTTTTTTATGTATTTTTGTGATGTCCCAAATAAATGAGTTTTCTTTCTTTTCTTTCTTTCAAAAATCTAATCTTTCCTAATAATAAAGATAATCATTATTAGTATTAGTACTATAGCGCTCCGCTCGCGACTTTGACTGCGTGGACTCCCTTTTTTACCCCTTTAGAGGGAGAAATTCCAAAAACCCTCTCTTAGTTTCCCTACACTCCCAAGGAACATACCTACATCATGCGAAATGCGCCCAGTTGTTTCGGCTGTGCGTTGTCTGTTAGTCGGTAACGCAAGAGTTTTTTTTGTAAATTTTATTAAAAACAATTAAAAGAACTCGAAAAACTAAATAAACATGGTAAAAATCCCGTCTTTCATAATAGTTATCTATAGTGATAATGACCATGTAAGTTTAAAATCTTACAATTAAAAGGTCGGGATTTTTTTTTTTTTTTTAGGATCTATAGGTACACTTGACGACCACCTCTTGCACTGTTTGCGGTTTCTTCCATTCCATCTTATACCTAACACCACTAAATTTCAATTATTAGGTACAAAGATTATAGGGGATATAGTGTCCATCAATAAGAATAATTTTTACTATGGGCCCAACCACGGTATCACGAAAAAAAATAATCAGCTGTTCCATACAAAAGTACAAAATCGACTCGACTGAAATGTATGGAACAGCTGATTTTTTCGCTATTCTGTGGATGGCCACATAGTAAAAAATTTTCATATTGATGGACACTATCACCCCCTAAAATCTTTGTACTAGTGCCACAAGCTTTTCTGTTCCGGTGACAGCCGTGACAGAAGAGCCACTTGCTATACGAAATTAGATGTCAAAATGGGGTTATTCCACTTATCCCCATCGACTTCCCCCATCAATGGGGGATTGTGAACTTTTCTTCCACAAATCCCCATTCAGTACTAAACAAATTGACAATGGGGATTTGTGGACAAAAACAGTTCACACAACCCCATCAGTTGAAAATAAAAAACTATTTATTATAATAATCAGATAAACAATAATGTTAATTACTTATATTGATGTTTGCTGCTGTGTATGCATTTAAAAAACATTTTAAATAATAAAATGAATAAATATATTTTGACACTCACATCAATTAGGTATCCAAATTTATTTCATGTGTAATTTACACGTTGTCTGGAAATTGTGCTATAACAAAAAAAAACGGATACTAGACAACGGACGTTTTTAATTATAATAGAAGTATAAATATTTGAAAATATACTTAACCCGGCGTCATGGGGGTGGAAAATTGTAACATGGACGTGGGGGTTGGGTCATTATTACCCATGTCGATACTGTTATAAGTCAGTGTACAGGAGAATTTTTTTATCAGTGCAACTTTATTGATTTTTAGAGTATTTGTTTCAAAGCCTTGTTTCCTATAGTATAAAGTGTCTTCATTTTATTTTTTCTGTGTTTTATTGCTTAAATAAAATTAAAATGAGGCCCAAAACAAATATTTACTATATTCTTAAATATATACTGACTTATAACAGTATCTACATATAATAATGACCCAACCCCCACGTCCATGTTACAATTTTCCACCCCCATGACGCCGGGTTAAGTATATTTTCAAATATTTATACTTCTATTATAATTAAAAACGTCCGTTGTCTAGTATCCGTTTTTTTGTTATAGCACAATTTCCAGACAACGTGTAAATTACACACGAAATAAATTTGGATACCTACTTAATTGTTGTGAGTGTCAAAATATATTTATTCATTTTATTATTTAAAATGTTTTTAAATGCATACACAGCAGCAATTATCAATTTAAGTAATTAACATTATTGTTTGTCTAATTATTATAATAAATCTTTTTTTATTTTCAACTGATGGGGTTGTGTGAACTGTTTTTGTCCACAAATCCCCATTGTCAATTTGTTTAGTACTGAATGGGGATTTGTGGAAGAAAAGTTCACAATCCCCCATTGATGGGGCAAGTCAATGGGGATAAGTGGAATAACCTTCAAAATGGACTGTCGTATGAAAACTGTTTTAGTTCCAAAGATAATCACCGGAACAGAAAAGCTTGCTGCACTATACGTTGTACGTAGTACTTATAAATTCCTTGACAGTGCCACAAGCTTTTCTGTTCCGGTGACAGCCGTGACAGAAGAGCCCATGAAGCTCGACTTAATACTGAGGTAACTGGAGAGTGCAGTACGAACAATTTTTTGTCCACCACAAATTACAGTGGCTGTCTTCCGTCTCACCTACACTTTAAAAAAATACGTATGGTCATATGAGACAACTGACAGCCACTACATACATAAATGTCAAATTTACTGGGGACACTTTTTTATTCAGGGTGAGAACTCCAGTTACAGTGCCACAAACTTTTCTGTGCCGGTGACAGCGGCGCTACGTACGTTTTTCTTTTTTTTGTAGTAATTTAACCGGCCCTGTCTTCTAAGAACTTCAGCCGCCAGCAGCGCTATGGTTGGACATCAACTTGACAGCAAAATGACATTTAAAAAAATCACGTTAGTTTCACATTTTGGCCACCGGCACAGCAAAGTTTGTGGCACTGTACCTCAGTATTAAGTCGAGCTTCATGGAAGAGCCACTTGCTATACGAAATTAAATGTCAAAATGGATTGTAGTCGTATGAAAACTGTTTTAGTTCCAAAGATAATCACCGGAACAGAAAAGCTTGGCGCACTATACCATTACCAACACAGATTACTAAATAGTTGGTACCAATTAAAATTTAGAGGTGTAAGTATATAGAAGATCAGTAATATTCTCCGTCACCCCTCACCGCCGACATCTCCCTATTATATCGATTGTCTCAACTCTTTGTCCGCTGCCAGGATTACTAATGGACTTCACTTGATTAATACTTCGCGCGCCAACCCTTTGTGTTTTAAATTAGTTCGCTAATTTATCGGCGCCGCTGATGAGGTGTTGTGTTTTGTAAGACGATGAGAGCTCTTTATTATTTATGGTGGCGGTTTGTTACGCGACCTTAGACTGCTGTGTTATTGTTTTATGATGCACAGTGGAATAATCTTGTGGGTTATGAAAGGGAGACATTACTTGTTTGTAGTACGAGAATATTCATATTGGTAAACGTTAAACTATACGTACCTAGTTGTAGCTAAAGTCAGTATCGACTCCTTATAGGAGTTCCTATGTAGATAGTATGTTAATAAAAAAAATGCATTGTGGACTGGATCATCATCACCAGGACCTGCAAATTATCATCCAAATGGCCTAAGGTACAATAAGTAGGTACCTATTATTTTATGTCTAGGAGCAGCAACAAACACAATATTCCAATACATAAGTATGAGAAAATTTTCCTTCAGCATTAGCTTTTTGTATAATTTTTAGTATTGAATACCATTTTGTCTAGCAACGAAATAATTATTTTGTAAATGCGTTGCTTCTGTTAAAGCTGATGAGTTTTTTTTCGCCCGGTTTTTCTTGTCAGTTAAAAGATGTAAAAAAAATTTTTTTACTTTTAGTAACAGAAAACTAATTAAGCCAGGTGCTTATTTAAATGTTACGCTAAGTGTCGTGCTCACTATTCAACTGTAATGCGAACACAACGCAGTTAAGTTTCAATTAAGTATCTATACAATACAAATCAAAAACTCTTCTCACTAAAAATATACTAAGGGTGACTTTCACCACTGATATTTAAACGTGATTAAGGCTAAACGTGTTTAAAACATAGTTCTGTCTCTGTCATCTGTTTGAATTTGACAGTGACAGAAAAATGGTTTAAACGCGTTTAGCGTTAATCACGTTTAAATAATTTTGGTGAAAGTCACCCTTAAGGTACTTAAGTGTAATTTAAGTCGCGCTTATTATTCATCTGATCTGCAAACACTATGCATTATCTTACTAGTTATACAGGGTGTTTTTGAAGTCATGTGCATCCATTCGGCCCATTAATGTACTCATATGAAGGTATGTTTTACGTGAAAAACGCGTACAAAGTGGGCAAGAAGCATGGGTGAAATTGTTTGTTTCGGTGAATTTCGTGCGCGAACTTGAATAAGTTATTAAATTCACGTTATAGTACTAGAGCCCGCGTTTTGTCGGGAGGCTAATGAAATAGTTTAAGCCTTGTATGTTATTTAAACCTTCAACGCCCGGGCGGCCGAACGGGGCCAAACTGAAACGCTACCTTATTCTTATAGAAATAAGGCAGCAATAACTAATAATTCGCCTGGTCCATTTTGGCCACTCTGGTTTCCTTGGGTATTTTAATTAATCAATGGTTTTTTTGATCAAATTGTTATTTTTAGTTATTTTGATTTTTTTATTTGCTAAAGATCAATTACTGAGTATTTTACACGATTTTACTGGGTTTAAAAAAAAATTGTTTACACCTTGGATTAGCCTCATATTTGGGGAAAAGGCACTATATCATGAGTATGTTCTTATTTTAAAAGGATGCTAACGACTTTAATGTCACCCTGTATATGGGAAAAACGCAGTTTATTTCAATTAGGTACAGATTAAATAAAACCTCTTCCCACAAATAACATATTTTTAGGTGTATGTATCTACATTAAAACAACTACATTACTTATGTTAAGCAGCAATACAGTAACAGGAAGGTAATTAAGCCAGGTGCTTATTTACATGTTCCGCTAAGTGTCGCGCTCACTATTCAGGTGAACTGCAAACACGACGCACTTGCTAGTTATTTTATTTATTTTATTTATTTATTTAAGGAAACAAACAGTCTTATAATGTATATATATACAATATATACATATATTTACGGGACAAACGCAGTTTAGTTTTAATTTAAGGCCTGATCAGACGAAGGACTATCCGCCGGGTACTTTTTTGTCCATCGATATAGATCTCTTATAAATTGTATCGAATTACGCACACAAGGAACTAAAAGTACCGGGGACAAAAAATCCCTGTAAGTACCGCGGACACCTTGAGACTGGACTGGACAAAAGTCCCTGAAAAATATAGAACTAACGTAACTAGGCGCAACAACGCACACAATACAGGGTGTAAGGGGCACCTTTGCAAAATTTAACCATGGCTTCAGACCATCATGCTGAACAACGTACAGCAAGATTTTTTGTGGGAAATAAAAAAAAAATGACTTTTCATACAAATTTATCAACTTATCGGGACATTTTGTATGGAGAGTCGAAATATTTTTTTCATTTCCGACAAAAAATCTTGCTGTGCGTTGTTCAAAATGAAGGCCATGGTTAAAGTTTTTGCAAGGGTGCCCCTAACACCCTGTATACTTTAGTCTGCATTGATTGATTGAGCGCTCGATAGTGAAGTACGTTTTCGGGCAACAAATGACCGCACACCACACCGTATGCGTTGAGTCCGTGACAAGTACTCGGAGGGCATTTTTTAGGCGTAAGTACCTATAGGGCCTTTTTGTCCCACGGGGACAAAAATCCCTCGTCTGATCAGGCCTTTAGGGAGCCGAGTTGGTGCGTAATTCGCCACTGCACTGTTTCCGTTTACAGACACACAAATTAATCACAATACAAAGCATGTATGGGTTTTATTAAACTTATAACTCTACTTTAGGTATTAGTAACGCGACTTAGTCAGCGTTAAATTCGGTTATATCGACCGGTTATATCACGTTCTGGATTAACTACTAACTCCCAACTAAACTAATTTTGATGAATTTAATTTTGACTACCTTGCTCTTACATAAAGAAAGGATAGAGCTTGGAAAAGGACAGGCATAGTAAACAGGCCACCTACATTTGCCGAGAAAAGAATGATGGGAGAAATGTATTGAACCTGAAGTGTGCTGTAGTGTCGTTGGGAAGGTCTATCAGTAATTTTCATATTGGAGGAGGTTGGAGTTTGAAGTGTAAAGCTGTAAAAATCTTCATGATCAAAAACTGTCGCTGATTGCATGTTTCCCTCGGCACGTGGTGGCGGTGGGGTGCCCGTGTGGCCGCCAGCCGAATCCCCTCACTTGTCACGCGCGTGCTACGGACAGACACGCTGTTGTGTTGTGTAGGTATATATCTTAGTAGTGTTTACAATAATCCGTTGTTACATTGAGATACCAGACCTATCCGGACTTCAGATAATATTATGAATGCAAAAGTAACTCTACATGTTACTTACTTTTCACACCAAAGTCACTGAAACCTTGCTGAAGAGGATCTTAGTAATAAGTAATTTTTGCAGCTGTTGTGTTGTGTATTTATCTGAGTAAGTAGTGTTCACAATAATCCGTTGTTACATAGAGAGAGCAGACCTATCCAGACTTCAGATAATAATAGTAACTTCTGTTACCTATTTATTTTCACACCTACCTACTTAGGTAGCACAGCAATGTTTCAGTGACTTCACTGAAACCTTGCTGATGAGGATCTTAGTAAAGGCATAAGTAATTTTTGCAGCTGTTGTATTGATGTCTGATTAGACCTATCAGGACAACAGATAATGAACGCAAAAGTAACTCTAATGTTACTTACTTTTCACGTCTAAGTCACTGAATTCCACTGAAACCTTGTCGATGAGGTTTGGCAAAAGAATAGCTAACACCATAAAAAAAGAAATAATTTTTTCACCAAAGCTTGAAGTGCAAAACTGGAATAATCTTTCTGATCCAAAAACTGTCGCTGATTGCATGTTCCCCGCGGCACGTGGCGGGGCGCCGCCGCCGTGTGGCCGCCAGCCAAATCCCCTCACTTGTCACGCGCGTGCTACGGACAGACACGCTGTTGTTTTGTGTATTATGTCTGAACAGTGCTCACAATAATTTGTCCGGATGCTCTCACACACTATACGTTTCTGAAACGCTTGTAAAATATAACTGTCTGACAATAAGCTATCTTACACTATAGAAAATAATCTGTTAGCATGTGATTTATTTATTCGAAATTTATCTATTATTTAAAAAAAAACAGCATTATTTTGAAAATTATCAAGTGGGTTCGCATGTTTCTAACAATATACCTACCCAGCAGGAGAAAAAACCTTTCCGTCTCTACCTGGTTAGCATCACTAATGAAATAGGTAGGTACATTGATATGCCAACTGAAAGTGGGGCCACATCTGATTCGAACCGATTAATTTCTTGTCTAACAATTTTATCAAAATGGTCATGAAATGTGTTGCTGTGCAATCTCGCAAATCGCGCGAGATCGCACACAATTTTGTGTGCAAGATCAAACTTGCAAAATTGGATCTCGGAATACCTAGATTGTACTCCTTGCTATTTTCCATCTTAATCATAATCCTAGTAAAGCAGAGCTTAAATTTTTCAAGTTAATGTTGTAAATTAGTCTAAGAATTAAGTCATTCACATTTAAACTTTCAAGACAAAAAGCTGTGTTCCTTTCGTCGTACACCAAATGCAATATTTCCAGTGTTGCGGTACCTGCCAAGTCTTAATGGCGGCTCGGTTATAAGCAGTCTACAGATATTGTTTTGTAGGACTAATGTTAAAGCGTGTTAAGTAATTATGTAATATTAATTCAATAAAAATAAAAAAAAAATAAAAAAAAAATTGACAGTTTCTTGGCAGCAAGGATTTAATTACGAGCCACTTTTTACAGGCCGTCGCGGGGTGCGATCTGGCCGCCAAACTTTTGGAAACATACGTTGTGGTATTATGCGCGTTAACGCGGTGTATTTTATATTGAGCTTCAATTGTAAACGTAAAGTTATGAGTACCTATACCAATAATATAATAGGTATTATTGTATTGTACCTAATAAATAACTGTTTTTCAGTGTTTATATCATACTTATTCATATATTTACTTCAATAAACCATCTGAAAATTGAAGTATCCTTACCTAAAGATTAATAATCAGATTTGATAATATACTTACACTTATGTTTTGTTGTTTTGTTCTGTGTGAGATATTATAGAGCAAACAATGTGTTAGGTACGTGTTCTTCGTCTTTCAATTGACTAGTTCAATTTTATGTTAACCTAAGCAATTGCTCTATCAGGAAAACCACAAGGCATCAATCAATCGAGTGTTCAAGTTTCGGTTCGTTCTGGATCATAATCATAGACAAAAAAAAATGTGCAGAAAAAAATGAACCAAATATTGCAACTGCGCAGTATTTCTTGCCTATGGTTTTGGTCAAGTTATATGCCAATACCTATACTGTGTATTTATTTAAAAAATAAATCAAAGTTACCAATGTCAAGATCCATAAAATATTTTAAAAGCGTTTCCACGCAGAACCATACACACTTTAACCCCCTATATTCAGTCTATACGTTTTCTGGCACAACCAAATCGCTGTCAGGCATGTTTTTGTGCGCAGTAATTTACACAGAGATAGTCTATTTTCCTGCAAAATCGTTTCAACTGTTGCTATTGACTCTTTTATTGAAACTAGCTTTATGAATTTTATAGGATTCTGTGAGAAATATGAATTATTATTCGGTCTGTCTGTATCTGCAGTGAGAAGTGGTTGCTTTTTATTTCTTTGGAGGTCGATATCTGCTATTAGTTTTTATTAATTTCAGGTTCTTTTGTTTTTATTTCAGTGTTGATTTACAACACTATAAAAGGTTGCACATTGCGTGTTATGGTATATATAAGAAGGAATAAACCACATATTGGGAACATATTCACATGCTACTGAAAACAAATAACCACAGATCACAGAAAGATTTTTCGTGCAAATAACATATTTCTTCCAAAATTTCAACTTATTCCTCATACAAACAAAAATATGTAAGATATCAACATCCGCTCAGTTAACCCTAAAATATGGCGCTAAAAGATTACTAAATATAATTCGAGTCGGTCCGCCGTCAAGATGAGACCTACCCTCTTCAAAGGCAAAGTAATTCTATTGTCCTTTTAGGTCCACTTTATTTTCAAGACAGAGATACATTTTGCCCGAAGGCTGCTAAACCGTGTTATGTGGTATGTTACTGTTACTACGAGAAATATGAAGGTTTTGGTAATATTTAATATTTACGATACCGAACTTCACATTTCTAGATATTATGACCATATTAATAATTAGTATTCTCCTCTTAATAAGCAGGACGATGGACGACGATAAGATTTCAGACTTTTGCTTTTATTAATGTAGATTATTTTTCTCTTTTGCAATGCCAATTTAACTAAGTATTATTTTTAAACAGAGAACTAAATCGCTCATTCTATTAAAACTGCTGTTTCTCTATTTTTGATTTAATATTCTAATCATAAATCTTAGCCTGGAACGCAGATACACAAACCGACATACCTACTCGTAGATCACGATACGTTCATTAGATTGTCACACGTTGATGACAATGTAGTAGACATCCGAGCTTAGGGAGCCAACATTGAAATTGAATTAGGCCATCAACTATCTACCTTACCTTACCTTTAGAGTCCCTGTGGTACCTTTGCAGTCTATTCGATTCGCTCAAGAAGAATTTAAGTGAGCGTTTTCGTCTCCAACAAAACGTATAATTTATACTGCGCTTTAATATGAAAGAAACAAATTATCAAAATAGTAGCAGAGCTCGTAACTCGAAATATTTTTCCAGTTTGATAAACAAACTTTGATCATTTGTCTAATCGCTTATAAGTCTTATTAAGCTCTTACTCTTTTAATGGAGTTCAGAATTTATTACACCTGATTGATATAAGTCAGTGGCCTACGTTGGAAAGCTATTTCTGAAGACACGGTTTTAGGTTATTGCGATTGCTCCTATAGTATCATCAAACTCTTTTTTAATCTCATCTAAAACAGTGTAAGTCTAAAAACCGTAACTTAGGTAATAAACTTAGCCGTTTATTAAAATGTCTGATTACCCGATACTACTGCGACGCCTACATAGTTGTTCGGTCCTAAGGACCCACATGTTTATCGCGCGCTTTGTCCGAAGCCGCGGCGCGGGGTTGATATGAGTTTTATGACGTCATTCAGAGTACGTACTCTTGCGGTTGAAATTTTGTATTCGTGACGACCTGGGACTCACGGCCGCTTGAGTGAATCCAACTATGACTCTTCAAATTTTTAGTGGTAGGTATAATTATGGGAAAGCTGCTTTCACGTTTAATTAATGTTATCTCCCATTGTTAACATGCTATCTCTGTCTCCCGATGTACAGCTTGACTGAAAACTACGAACAAATAAGCGAATCTGATTTCGTGTGCAAAACCAATTAACGTAATTCCTTTTGGCCGCCATGGCAACTGAGTTTCGCAACCTGTTGCGAAAAAGGATTTTTTTTTACGTTTTCTAGAATAGAAACTAAAATTTGAACAATCATGGTTGCTTTTTGGTAGGTTTTTGTAGCGCCACAAAAAAGTGCGCAGTGACGGAGGCGGTACCTCGAAATCCGGTGTGCAGAGACACTTAGAACCTCATAAATCTTTAACTACATAAGTAGATCATCATCATCAAAGGCAAAGTCAGTCATACATTTTTATTCATATAGATTAAATAAAATTAATGCTTATGGATCGTCCAACATTTTTTTACCTACCGCCTGTAATGGACATCTTTTAATCAGGGGCTAATGGCTAAACGTGCCTTCCAAAGCGTGGAAGAGCTCGAGATAAAAAGTTTTGGTCACCCATTCCGTGACCGACCATTGCGAAAGTTGCTTAACCTCAAAGAGCGCAGTAACCTGCGCCACGGCAAAGAATATATACACTTACGCCACGGGCTCCTCAACTACATAGATAAGACAACTTAACCATACAGGAACAATTTTTAAACACTGCACAGACTAAGGGCGTTTGTGCGACTACACTGACTTTTACCGATCCGGAAAAAAACGGATGCTTGTATTTTGATAATTAATCATTTATAATAGTAAGAATTTATTTATTTCGTGTAGTTTCAATATTTCGAACCCTAAACTACACGAAACAAATCTATATATAAAAAAATTAATCCCTATTTCCCTTGGTCACGACATCACGCGTGAATTTGGCTAATTTTGGTCTTGAAATGTTCGTGGAAGTCCAAGGAAGGATATAGGGGTATGGTAGAAGTAGGGTAGGGGTAGGGGTAGGGTAGGGGTAGGGTAGGGGTAGAGTAGGGGTAGGGTAGGGGTAGGGTAGGGGTAGGGTAGGGGTAGGGTAGGGGTAGGGTAGGGGTAGGGTAGGGGTAGGGTATGGGGTAGGGTAGGGATAGGGTAAGGGTAGGTAGGGGTAAGGTAGGGGTAGGGGTAGGGTAGGGGTAAGGTAGGGGTAGGGTAGGGTAGGGTAGGGGTAGGGTAGGGTAGGGGTAGGGTAGGGGTAGAGTACGGGTTGGGTAGGGTGGAGTAGGGGGTAGGGCCACGGGAACGAAGTCGCGCTGGGTCAGTTCATTTTTATATATATAGATTTGTTTCGTGTAGTTTAGGGTTCGAAATATTGAAACTACACGAAATAAATAAATTCTTACTATTATAAATGATTAATTATCAAAATACAAGCATCCGTTTTTTTCCGGATCGGTAAAATTCAGTGTAGTGCACAAACGCCCTAAGATCGACTCAGAATCGGTAGGTAAACAACTTTCTCCTAGAAACATGCGTCGTAATACGACAATAATTTTTGGACTTCCCATACTAAATTGTTCGCGTGATTATTAGTCAGATTTGTATGCAAAGTCATTTTATTTTATCTTATTTCGACCCCTGTTTCTAAGGAGAAAGTTCTACCTACCGATTCTGAGTCGATCTTATAAAGGACAATGACCATTTTTGTATGGCAGCTGGCGTCTTTTTTTTCTTGCGGCCATCAACCAAACATTGAAATATAATTTGTTGGCAGCACTACAGACAATATTTGCAAAGGAAGTATACCTGTAAACTCAGTCTGAACCGAGTGAGACTAGCTAGAACTTAACTTTGTTTATCATAGTGTTTGTATGAATTACAAAGTTACATTTGCGGTTTTTAAAAATGTTATATACGGACGAATGGTTCTAACTTGTTCTGACTGAGTTTACAGCTATACCTACTGTCTTGGCAAATATTGTTTGTTTTACTATCAAGAATTGATGTTCAAACATTTTTTTTATGATCGCGAGACAAAAAAAATAGACGCCTATTTTAGGCATTGCCTTTTGTGCAGTGTTTAATATTTTTTCATGTTTGTTCGCCAACTTTTCTCGCCGTGTGTCCAGCTGCAGCAGACATTGTGATATATCGCGCGAACATTGTTGCAGGTTTATCTTTCAAATATAATGCATTAACGGAACGCTTCGCTTCGGGTCTGCTTTACGACTACTGTTTGTACTTCGGTTTGTGTTGACGGTTACATTACGTGCTGATTGGTGGTGTGCTTTATTACATTGTAACAAAGTTGCTTGCGATGTTGCTTTGAGGGTTTCATGTATAAGATAAGAGGACTTCGCAGTTGCGGTAAGCAGTTCATTTACCATTGTTCGTTGTTTCAAATATGAAGGACCTAACTGTGGAGGATTATAGCTTTTAGGTTTTTATAGTTTGTATATGTTTTATGGGGGTAAGGGGAGAACGGATATAACATCTCATCCGACCCAATTGTCATCCTCACCTGCTCGCAATAGTGGTTCTTTTCAGAATAGGTAGCGGCGGCGACCCTGGGGTTGTCGCGGTGCTCCCTGCTAGATAACGGACGAGGCAATGGCCACCGAGCATAGGCGGTATAACCTAACACCCAGTAGGGCGACCATCTGGAAGAGGTGTGAGTAGCCTGGAGAACCCAATACTCTCCGAAAGTTCTGGTGCAGAAGGTAACGGGAAACCACTACTATTTTCCCTAGAAATCTAAAATGAAAAGAGCGCATATAGAGATGATGATTTGGCCCCAACCCGGCTACCACTCAGCGCCATGACGATTCCAGGTCGCTTGGTGTTGTAGTGGCTCTAACCCTGATTTGTATATGTGATCGTCTAGTTATAATGTTTTTCTATGTATTTGGTGGTCTTGGTGAAAGTCGATGTTACTGGCATCTAAGTGATCTGCGAATCGTGTTTATGTTTGTACTATTTAGTAGCTGCGTGTGAATAGAACGGAAGCTCATCGAGATAAATCCATCATTCCGCAGGCCTATGGTTTTAAATAACATTGCGAAGCTTGTTAATATTAAAATGCAAATTGTTTTAATCTGATCGCGACCTTCGCCTCTCTTCTACTCTAATTCCTAAGCTATAACCAATAGATGTCTGCTCACGTAGTGGATTACACTCTGGTCGTTTAGTAGCGCCTACAAAACCTTCTAGGAAAAACCCTTCTGAGGTTTATTATTTGGGGAACGTCAGCCATCTTTGTTACGCTGCGAAGCGTATGTCAGACATCTCCAGGATGTGGACATTTATTTACTTTATTTTATAAGGTGTTCGCTAGACACCTTCCCCATAATACCATGGTATACTTTATTTATTCATATTTGTATTAATTGAGAAAGTTCGATTTGGCCAAATCGAGCGATGGCTGAACGCTATGGAAGTGCAAGTGTGACGACGACCCAGAAATGCTGCTGAAACCCCCAGAATGGTGTTGTTCTTCGTATTGATACATTTCTACGTTGTATGTGATATACCGCTCGTTATTCTAGAGATTGTACCTTTATTGACACACGGAATAAGCCACAATGTACACAATTACATACCCCTCTCGACGTTGTTTAAATTCACTTTGTAAAATAGTTACACTTGTTTTAATATTCAAATCTACAATTTACTTAACAAAGTTAGTATTTAATTAATAGTTAACTCTTTAATCTTTATTTCTCACACAGTTAGTTACAATGGAGTCACGAAACTCCCAATCTATCACTATCCTAAAATATCAAAAAGCGTCTCCCCAATGCCAGTTGCATCCCCGTTTTCTATCTTCCATCTCTACTGAAGTTATCTCCTCCCGCTCTACGCCCATCTCGATCCCTCATTGGTCAGCTTGATGCTTGCAATCTCCATGGTGACGCCTACGCACAACTTCTCACGATCCGCCCTAACAATTCAGAGAACTCAAGTCTTTTCCTTCTTTCGTCTACTTCACCCATCTGCAACACATTTAATATCTACCAAACTCTTAGAAATCTGTGCATTTAAACTAAAATTGTCCATCATTCACCAGTTTGAATAGTTTGTCTGACAGTTGAGCGTAATTTACGGCCTACCCAAGACTTCATTTGTCTTAGTCCCCGCCGTGCGCTAATAAAACTTGTCGCTCTTAATCTATTAGAAGAAATATTCGAAACATTTTTTTGAATTTTTTTTTTATTCCTAGTTTTGTTTTACGAGCCCGGCCCGCACATCTGCTAATAATACGAATGCCATCTCAGTGTGAAGTACTGATGACAAGAAGCCAAATACGAACTACCGATCGCTGAGAAATATGGTTGCACTTGCAACGTGTAATGTTCGCGGCATGATCCAAGGTATGAAAAAAGAGATCATCGACCAGGAACCGCCGAGGAACCACGTGGAAGAACTTAGTACATCGGGCCTAAACATTTCAATTTGGTCACGACCTTCAGCAATGAAGATACCGACTAAGAAGAAGAAGATATGTTTTTATATTTTGCTCTATGCGTGTTTCCCTTATCTATTTATTGAAGTTCTGTTTTTGTTTTACTACTGTCACTAGGTAATTATAGGTTTTTGCTCACTTACAGGCGCCTTGTTTTCCTATTATACAGTCCCTATCCCTTACAATAACTGAAATTTACAGTTTCTGATGGAGGAATACTAACCATAAGCGCTACATCATATACCTGTCCTATTTTGCGTGCCATCTCAGTGAAGTAGTAACGTCGCTTCATTAACGCAAGAACCTTGTATCGCCCAAAATGTCCTACTTCCTCGTGTATACTAGTAATCAATTCCGTTTGTAAGTTCTCGGGAACATATAATCGCGACATACCCGAACCTATCTCTATCCTATAGAGAATCCCGTCTATTAGTCTGTAATGTCTAGCCTCAGACTCGCTCCCAACTTTTATACGCTTAGTTATTTCGCTAACAACACGATCGCGCCCCTGATGTTCTCTTATCTCTTCCCAATTATTCTTTATGAGTCGTCCAGTTGGCATTTCAAACAAATTCATTTCCGGTCCCACAGTTTTATTAGTCAAGATATCGGTGACTCCACTTATATGTCGTGACAACACGTCAGCTACAGTGTTCAGACTACCCTTGACATGTTCAATCGTATAATTGAACTGTCCTATATAACTTACCCACCGTATCATGCGAGCGCTTAGTAATTTACACGATTGTAGAAACGTCAAACTCTTATGATCGGTCCTAATTACTAACCGAGCACCCCTTAAATACGTTTCAAACTTTGATAGGCTATAAATTATGGCCCACAGCTCTTGTTCAGTGACTGTCCATCTGCGTTCCGTTTCTGATAATGATTTACTACAAAACCCTATAACTCTCTCTTCCCCCTCACTTGTTAGTTGGTAGATGTATCCTGCGACACCTATATTCGAGCTGTCCGTTTGTAAATAATATATATCCTTCGGGTTTGGATGTGCAAGAAGCACGGTATCTACAAATAAAGTTTTCACCCTTTTAAAACAACCGTCTACTTCCTGTGTCCATGACCATCTTTTGTTTTGTTTCAATAGGTCACACAGAGGCCTAACCTCCTCACTATACTTTGATACAAATCTACGAAAATAGTTTATTAATCCCAGAAATCCTCTTAATTGTTTTATGGTTCGAGGTGCGGGGAAATCCAATATCGCCCTTACCCTATCCGGATCCATTTGTACCCCTTTGGTATTTACAATGTGCCCTAATAACTTTACCTCCACACATAAGAATTTACACTTTTCCTTCCTACTCGTTAGTCTAGCCGCCTCTAACCTGCTCAGTACTTGATCTAGGTGTTCTAGGTGTAACTTTAGGTCCCCCTTAGTGAACACTACTATGTCATCTATATAATTTATACAAAACTCGCGCACCCCTTCTAGTATCGAATCCATAGCCCTCGAGAAACCTGCCACCGATGTCTTAAGTCCTTGAGGTAAAACACAATACGTATAGGTTTTCCCCATAAAAGTGAACCCTGTATACTTTCTAGAATCGGGATGTAATGGTATCTGAAAATATGCATTATTGAGGTCAATAAGACTGATGTAATTAACCCCATAAAAGGATTGTATGATTTCTGATGTAAGTGGTGGCGCCCCCGCGTCCCCCACCATCTTCTTATTGAGTTCGCGCGCGTCTAATAAGAGTCTAATTGTTCCGTCTCGCTTTTTTGTAAAGGTAAGCGGACTACAACACGGTGTCGCCTCCTGACGGATAACTCCTAAGCCCTCTAACCCATCTAGTTCTCTTTTTATCTCCTCCCTATATGCTAAAGGTATTGGATAACTTCGCTTTATAAAAGGCGTGTCGTCGATTAATTCAATAACATGCTCGTATCTGTCCGTCAATCCTAATTCGTCGGTAAACACTCTACTATATCTGTTTAAAACGGGTAACAATAGTTTCTTTTGTTCGTCATTTAAACCCATCTCGTCCAAGTAGGTAGCCACCTTTCCGCTATTGTTTATTTTCTCGCTCGCCTCATTATACACCGCCGGTTGGGCGTCCGTCTCTAACATCGTATTTATCATGTTTGCATTGTCTCTCCCGCCTAACCGTTTTAATTCGCAACTCGAATTTATTTTGACACTAGTCCTAACTCCTAAGTGCTCAATTGATAACGTCCTTTCTCTACCACACTCCACTATCCCCTTGACATGTTCCAACCAGTCGTATCCTAATATCATTGACCTAGGAAGCCTATGCAGAATTAACATTGACGTTTCAATGATTGTGCCACCCAAACTTAGCTCTATTAGTACCATACGATTCGCACTTTCACTCCGTGATCCAAATGCTCCCTGCACCTGTATAGCCGGGATAGCGATCTCGGGCAAATCACCTCTCTCTTTCCGAATAGAATCGTGTAGTTCCCTAGTTATAGCGCTTATTTGGCTCCCTGTGTCTATCAATGCACTTATACGCATCCCGTACACATCCACTCCTATCTCGGGTAATCTAGGCAACGAATAATCAACACCTAAGTAATCTAACTCGTCTAGCTCATGTGATATCGACAAAACCTCTCTACCCCTGCTTGTACAAAGATCACACGCAAGCCCTTCTTCGTCACATTCTATCACATGATTGAATTGATTTTCCAATAAGACACCTATGCTACACGCTATTGCTCGCAAACTGTTGCTACTCACTGACACTCCCCCGGTCAATGGCCTCTTCAATCCCTTTCCGTCTGCTCCTAAACCCTGACCTGGCTCCCATCCATTTTTAACTAAAATCTTATATGCTATATCGTCTTTCCTATTTTCTGAAGTCCATTCATTCCCCTTCCTACACTTTGATAACCGATCGGACTCCGCTTGTGTAGGGGGTATTAGTTTTTTTGTTTTATCCTCCCTCACAGACGTTGATAATGTTGACCCCTCACCTTCCTTCATGAATGTTATAGCTGGCCTAGTATTTATTTCACCGAACACGTTTGACCGTGATGTATTCCTATTAGAATATGATCCGTAACCTATCCTGCCTCGTCGGTGAGCCCTTCCCCGAGTTGAACCGCCTCTGCCTCGCCATCTTTCCGCTAAAATCGTTGCCGCAACTGGATAATCTGTCTGTGTCCTACTGTAACGACCTCTCTGGTTATTTCCTCTTTCTCTAGCATATCTACCTATCTCTCTCTGTCCCACAACTACATTTTGTTCGATACTCCTAAGAAAGTTCGCGCCTTTCATAATAGTGGGTTCCTCTGCTCTCGTAAACCCCAACCGTTGAACATCTAAAGGATAATGACGCATTATCGAATTTACTAAATCCCTTTCACCAAAAGATATAGTCAAGGACTGCATCGACTCAACATATTCAGCAAAATGTTCGGACATCGAAATCGCTGATTCACTTGTGTACACCGCGTTAATCAACCTATACCTAACGGATTCTTGTATTTGTTCAGTCCAATAAGTCCGTCTAAAGTCGTCCTCAAAATCACTAAAAGTATTCCATCTCCTTGAGTACATCTCCATCAATTTTCGTGCATGTCCCATGATGCAACCTAGCGCTATACCAATTTCGCGGTCCTGTCCATTCACTTCTCTAATATATTTTTTTAATCGTTTCAAAAACGCAATAGGGTTCGCGAATGGTTTTCCGTCAAAACTCGGCTTCGCAACTGAAGGCTGTATGACGTATAAGTTTCTAGTTTCCGAATTCGCGGCACTACCACTAGCTGTTGTGCTAATCGACTCCTGTCTAATCGTCTGATGACTATTTTGCACATTCCCGCGCGACTCTAACCTCTCGTTTAATCGCTCCGCGCTCAACTGCCGTAATGTATTTTGAAATTCATCCATTCTTTGTGACATCTGTTGTAAAGTTATGTTATCTATATTTCCCGTTTGTTCCCCTATGCCTCCGTTACCCTCACGACTTTCCCCTGTCCTATCTTGACCCCTAACCCGTCTCTTACTGCGCCTAGGCATTATAACGTCACTTAACTCAACTGCCGACAAACTAGTTTTGATTTAAACTTTCCCCTACTCCTAAATGCACAGATCGTTCTTTATGAGAAAGGTAGATAGTACCACATGTGATTAAAATACTCATGATAACAGACTTACATTGAAATGTAACAATATCTTGAGAATCTGCTCCCGCCTTTGTCTCCTCCTAAATCACACATCTTTATTATGCTAACCTTTTTACGTACAGTCAAAATCGTCAAACGCGACGCTATGCTTTGAATAATATTGGAAAGTATTTTTATTTTACTCTTTTATTGTTTATTTTGTTCGGTAAGAATTCTCCACGTCCTTCCCTTTTGTCTTTAATGTACAGCCGTCAAATTTTACTTCAATGGACAACAGCAGTTAAGTTGCAAACCAATAAAACATTAACCCTAAGGTCTCCTTTGTCTCGCTTCCCATTCACAAGCTTGTCAGACAGGCTTTGTCTTCCGTGAACAAATAACTTGGCTATACAGTTGTCTAAAAATAGATTCTTTTAGTTTTATAATTTACGAAATAGGTATGTATATTTTTTTTTTTTTTTCGATCTCGTTGATAACATTATGACAAATTCTGACTGTAACTGTGTCTTTCCCCTACATTCAAAAGACATGTAAACAGTTTAACACAATAAAATAATCACACCATGCACATAATTAAAATAATTATTCCATGCACAATTTATCTCGCCTCCTTGTTTCGCATCACGATGTCTCGTAACATCCCTGTAAAAGTATTCCTTTCAACTGACCACGATTTCTACGTTGTGTTTATTTTATTTATTTTTGTTTTATTTATTTATTATAATTATTTGGTCCTTTTGATCCAATCGTATCGTTATTTCGAATACGTATTTGGAATCCTGGTCGACACGACACCATTTTCTGTAGTGGCTCTAACCCTGATTTGTATATGTGATCGTCTAGTTATAATGTTTTTCTATGTATTTGGTGGTCTTGGTGAAAGTCGATGTTACTGGCATCTAAGTGATCTGCGAATCGTGTTTATGTTTGTACTATTTAGTAGCTGCGTGTGAATAGAACGGAAGCTCATCGAGATAAATCCATCATTCCGCAGGCCTATGGTTTTAAATAACATTGCGAAGCTTGTTAATATTAAAATGCAAATTGTTTTAATCTGATCGCGACCTTCGCCTCTCTTCTACTCTAATTCCTAAGCTATAACCAATAGATGTCTGCTCACGTAGTGGATTACACTCTGGTCGTTTAGTAGCGCCTACAAAACCTTCTAGGAAAAACCCTTCTGAGGTTTATTATTTGGGGAACGTCAGCCATCTTTGTTACGCTGCGAAGCGTATGTCAGACATCTCCAGGATGTGGACATTTATTTACTTTATTTTATAAGGTGTTCGCTAGACACCTTCCCCATAATACCATGGTATACTTTATTTATTCATATTTGTATTAATTGAGAAAGTTCGATTTGGCCAAATCGAGCGATGGCTGAACGCTATGGAAGTGCAAGTGTGACGACGACCCAGAAATGCTGCTACCCGTTCACTGAAACCCACACGCAGATAGCCTTTAGGCTCAATAAGGCTGAGCTCGCGAGTGCCGGCCAGAGCATCCCGTTCAGTAGTCTAAGAGAATAATCTCTTATAGTCAAGGGCCCTCATTCGATTAAAGTCAGTGGGTGGAATGACTAGCTCGCAGCCTCAAGCGGTCAAACACCCCAGGATTTAAACACCCTGTGCAAGTCCTATTTCATCACAGATCACCTAGTATACCTATCTCTATTTCCTATCCTAAATACAAGTCTATAAGTGCACCTAACAGCGTCTATGTCCTGTGTAGAGGCAAAATAAACTTACACATTATACCTATTCAACACTAATACATTATACTTCCTTCTGCTCTGCTCCTGTTGTCTCTCTCGTCCAAATTCAGCAGCTAGACCCCTTTACTAACACGTTTAAATAAACTACCTATACACAGGTAACCTCAACGGTTTGAATGTAGTCTCTCCCTTAAAGTCTTTAATCACTCCCTACTATCCCATGTTTATTTATTTAGGTATATGTATAGAAATCTACCTAGACCTAGACTGAAATCTAACGAATTTAGCTCATAGAAATCGTGATTCAACTGAAAGGTGTACATGTGAGAACGCAAGGTGTTAAGCGAAGTCAAACAAACTAGCTCAATGGTTCTCCTAAGTATTTCTTAGTATTTAACACGGATTTGACTATGCCTCACACTGTGCTTCCTCTTAGGAATCTTATATCTAAGCAGTAAAACATATAATTATGGAAAAAAAATATTATTTATTTAACTTAAATGTGTTTTGTTTATCTTCGAAATAGCAAAAAGAAACTGGTTTGATTATTTAAGCTGTCACCTATAGGTTGCTATATAATGACAGCTAGATTTTCAGCTCCTATCTTAAGACCATACTACATAGAGAGAAAGCGAAAATCCAAAGAAAAAACTCTCTAAGGTCATCTAGATTCACACTTAAATTTAATTAAACACACACTAAAGTTTCAATAGTTATTTTACAACTTAAGTCTAAAGTGAGATACGAACACCATTATAGAACAAACCTGTTCCATTGATTGAAAAATGGAAAGGAAAACTATTTCACATATTAGTCTAATTTAGACTTGATTATTAACATTCATGGTAGATATTAGTGTTTCGTATTCCACCAGGCTACATAAAGTTACAGTCTCTAGAGCTTTAATTAATACTTTCACGTTAACCATCCCTATCTCTGAGATTAACTATGCATCGAGAAAAGACGCAATCCAATTCAGCCTCGATTGAGGTCTAACCCGGCTCTTTGCATTTCTATCTCATTCGGTAGACCATCTTGCAAATACCTCCGTCTATTTAATATTCGACGATTGCAATAACTGAATATCTTATATCCACAACACCCTAACACAACTATTGCGCATATTAAAGCCAACACAAAAATGAGATGTTCTATCGGGTTCCATTCGGTTATTAAAGCGAAACCCCCAGAATGGTGTTGTTCTTCGTATTGATACATTTCTACGTTGTATGTGATATACCGCTCGTTATTCTAGAGATTGTACCTTTATTGACACACGGAATAAGCCACAATGTACACAATTACATACCCCTCTCGACGTTGTTTAAATTCACTTTGTAAAATAGTTACACTTGTTTTAATATTCAAATCTACAATTTACTTAACAAAGTTAGTATTTAATTAATAGTTAACTCTTTAATCTTTATTTCTCACACAGTTAGTTACAATGGAGTCACGAAACTCCCAATCTATCACTATCCTAAAATATCAAAAAGCGTCTCCCCAATGCCAGTTGCATCCCCGTTTTCTATCTTCCATCTCTACTGAAGTTATCTCCTCCCGCTCTACGCCCATCTCGATCCCTCATTGGTCAGCTTGATGCTTGCAATCTCCATGGTGACGCCTACGCACAACTTCTCACGATCCGCCCTAACAATTCAGAGAACTCAAGTCTTTTCCTTCCTTCGTCTACTTCACCCATCTGCAACACATTTAATATCTACCAAACTCTTAGAAATCTGTGCATTTAAACTAAAATTGTCCATCATTCACCAGTTTGAATAGTTTGTCTGACAGTTGAGCGTAATTTACGGCCTACCCAAGACTTCATTTGTCTTAGTCCCCGCCGTGCGCTAATAAAACTTGTCGCTCTTAATCTATTAGAAGAAATATTCGAAACATTTTTTTGAATTTTTTTTTTATTCCTAGTTTTGTTTTACGAGCCCGGCCCGCACATCTGCTAATAATACGAATGCCATCTCAGTGTGAAGTACTGATGACAAGAAGCCAAATACGAACTACCGATCGCTGAGAAATATGGTTGCACTTGCAACGTGTAATGTTCGCGGCATGATCCAAGGTATGAAAAAAGAGATCATCGACCAGGAACCGCCGAGGAACCACGTGGAAGAACTTAGTACATCGGGCCTAAACATTTCAATTTGGTCACGACCTTCAGCAATGAAGATACCGACTAAGAAGAAGAAGATATGTTTTTATATTTTGCTCTATGCGTGTTTCCCTTATCTATTTATTGAAGTTCTGTTTTTGTTTTACTACTGTCACTAGGTAATTATAGGTTTTTGCTCACTTACAGGCGCCTTGTTTTCCTATTATACAGTCCCTATCCCTTACAATAACTGAAATTTACAGTTTCTGATGGAGGAATACTAACCATAAGCGCTACATCATATCGCGTTTTGTTGGTCATGCTAAACCTGACCTAAAAATATCAAATTCCCGCGGGATAACGTCGTGTAGTCCACGCGGGCGAAGCCGCGGGCGGAAAGCTAGTCTAATATAATTTCTCTTATAGTGACGCGAATTTAGTTCGTAGCCCTTTCAGCCTGAAAATATAGCAAGACATATCTAATTTAGTACCTATGTTCCATAAAGGAACTAAGCGAGAACAACTTGTGAAATGCTCCACAACGTTCCTTTATAATGTTCCAATCTATTTGTAAATTCTGTTCCAAGGTTCCAGTGTTCCGGCACCAGAGACGGTTTCTGGAAAAATAAGGAATTTCTTTTGTCTCAGCCGGGATCTCCCTAAATATGTTAAGGGCAGGGAAGTACACTAAAGGGAAATTTGGTATTTTACTCCTTATTGCTGTAGAAATAACAGCGGGAATTGCAGAGATAAATTTGAGTGTGAAACGAGTTCTTGGAAGAGAGTGTGAGAGAGAATTACGTGCCATGTAGGTAAGTATCTAGGTTAATATACAGGGTTGTTTGTAAAACACCAGCATCCTCCCAGAAGTAGATTACTAACGGGATAAAATTTAATGACCACCAAAAAAACAATCGTTACCCTAAACAGCCTCATCCAAAAAAAATATATTATGTACAAATAAATGAAACCTGTACCAAAAATTTTCGGGCTTTTTAAGTAATGCCTGCACTACAAAAACTTTTCATAACCCAAAAAGGCTACGCGTGCACCAAATTTTAACTAGCAAAGTTTTGTGTCATTACTACCCAATTATATCACTACGTTTGCCATAAAATGTACGTGTCACCGGAAAATAACAATAACCGCAAATGTATAATTTTCCTAGGAAATTTATAAATTTACGGAAGTCCTGTAGAACACGTGATAGGTTAGAAATTTAAGGCGATCTCGAAGCGCCAGCGAAGCGATTGCCTCAAATTTCGTGGTTATTTTTTTTTAGAACATTTATAAATTTGCGGTTTTTATTATTTTCCGGTGACATATTCATATAACCAAGTGCCACAAGCTTTTCTGTTCCGGGTACAGTCGTGACAGAGGAGCCACTTGCAATACGAAATTAGCTGTCAAAATGGACTGTCGTATGAAAATTGTTTTAGTTCCAAATATAATCACCGGAACAGAAAAGATTGGCGCACTATAAGTATATTATATTGATGGCAAATTGGTTGAGTCTCGCGGCTTTATTTAAACATTTTCACTGTAAAAATAAAAAGAAATAAAATTAGTACAATGTATTTACACATTGAAATTGATGCATTTTTTAAAACACTGCGTTCTTGTTCCATACAAAATTCGAGTGTCTTCATGATACCTTGCATTGGATATTGTTGATTTATTTGAGTACTAAGTCAAGAATACACAAAGTATTGTGTTTCCGTAATAGGGTGACATAGATATAGGAAACATATTTTATGATTTAGTAAATTTGATTATATTTTATAATAAAATCATTGAAAATAAAACGTGTTACCAAATATTTTGCGTCCGTTACATTTTCATCCGTTACCGTTTTAGGCAGATTTCACTTTAAAAACTGGCAACATTTACCATTTTCAAGAAGCGCCAACACTGCTCTGGTTGACGTTTATGATGACAGCTTTATTTGACCATTTTGTTTCAAGAAAAGTGTTGAACGAATTTCTGCTCGCTGCCTGTCCAACTGATATTTTCGTGAAAAAAGCTGTTTTTTGTTAAAGTAAGTAAATGTTTCATCAAAATTAGCTTTAAGAAGTGTGGCTAATGGTTGGATACATAGGATTTGTGCAAGAAATTAGGTAAAATACAATAGAATTAAAAGCGAGGTTAGATTAACCATGTAGCATTGGCGTCCGTAACCGTCCGTAACTCGAATCCGTTACCGTCCGTTACATAAAGCTCAGTTTACATCAAGGTTTTCTATTTTATATCGGAGAATATAAAAATGATCATGATATTGCACCTCGCCGCTACATGTGACTATACTGTCATAAATGCGAAATAAAAAAATCTTAAAACTCGCTTTCTTTGAAGAGTTATGATGTTTTAAAATATATAATCTAATATAATGTTACAGAATTATTGTGGGTTGTTGCACAGCTACTTAGTTCAGCCGGCCTAGCATGAGCGGCTTATAACGCGCGATATGATATGGTACGGCAAGTTATCTTGCTTACCCTGTCTGTGTAAGCAAGACGGCATGCCGTACCATATCATATCGCGTTTTATAAGCCGCTCATGCTTGACCGGCTGAGAGGGAACCGTTTTGTTAATTTTATATTTCAAGAAATGTACATTTTATCTAGATTTTTAGAAATGGCACTATTTTTGTTGATTTAATATTAAAAAAAATTATAATAAACACAAAATTTCAATGTTTCTTAATTTGATTAATACCTACGTAAAAGTATTGTTAGTTGTTGCACAGTCAGGTGTGAGAGGAAACCATTAAGTTAATTTTAATTTTAAGAAATGGTTCATTTTATACTAGAGGAAATGGCACTCATTTTGTTGATTTAGTACTTAAAAACTATTCTAAGAGATAATAAACACAGTAAAAATACTAAGTTGATATTTTTATTTTGCAGTTTTGTTTAATCTTTTTTTATAGTATATGAACTAGGCTTCACAATTTTGTCGCGTTACCGTCCGTTACCGACCGTAACCGTCCGTAACCGCGTTTACGGCAAAGTTGCCTTACCCATAACAACGTTTGTTTTACGATATTCCCGATAAAAGACCAAAGTCCGGAAAAAAATCCGTATCGAGATTTGAACTTTTTGTCCCCTTTTGCGGAATGTCGCAGAACAGCAACAAATAACCCTGTATAGGTACAATATATAGGTACCTATGTTAGGTATAAATGCTTTTATTAATTTTAATTGAAATTAGAATAGAATACTACTACGAAAAAAATGATAAATGAAACTGACTACTCATGAATATAAACAACTTTTACTATGAGGCCAACTCTGCAACTTCTAAAAAAAAAACTGCTGTTCCATACATTCCGGTCAGGTAGGTATTAACAAATTGTATGAAACAGCAGGTATTTTTTTTTGAGTTGCAGAGTTGGCCCCATAGTAAAAGTTGTTCATATTCATGAGCACAATCACCACCTAAGAGGTATTGCACTTATAGAAAAACACCCTGTATGTTTCTCTACTGGGGGCCGATTCTCAGGCAATCGAGAAAAGTTCACATTTATAACTCGAAATTCAAATATAACACAGTTTTTGTATTGTCAGAATTTCACAATCGAAAAAGTTCGATCGAAAACCAGTCGAACGCTACGAGTGGTAAAAACCAATAGATGTTCGTATACGAACTTAGCTGTCAAAATGAATTTGTTGACATGTGAGACAGCTTAGTTTGTTTGAAACGTTCTAACTTTTCAATAGAAACCACAAACAAAATGTTCGACATACGAATTACCACACTGAAAAAGTTCGAATGCCTGAGAATCGGGCCCCAGATGACAAAATTATCAATATGAAAACTTAATTAAATAATCGTTCCTAATATTTAAAAAAAAATATGTATAATACCTATATTTCTTTAACATAATAATTAAATTATTCCTATAACTGGTTAAAAAATAAAAATAAATAATAATTAAAAAGCACCTCTCATTGCAGTCGGGGTACCATGCTCTGGAAGACTGGAATACTTAAGTTTGGAGTCCCATCGGAGTTTGTTGTGAGACAGGTTGATTTTTTCTAAATATTTCATTTTCCATTTTACAATACTTAAGTTTGTTTGTTATTTACTTTTTAGTTCAATGGCAGCCGTGTTTTTTTAATTTTTTTAATTATATTTTTTATTGTATTCCTTTTAGTGATTAAGTATTCAAATTATATATTTTTGAAATGTACTCTTCAAGGCCTTTCATTGGATAACCATATTGCTATACTTAAAATCCACCAAGGTATTCAAAAGTGATGGTGGAATAAAGAAACTCACATACGAGTACACACACTCATACATACATTACACTCCTTGGGCAGTCGTTTAAAAAGTTCATTTGTCCAACAAAACAATAGGTGGCGAAAGCCGAAATCAAATTTCAAACGTAGTAGATAAAGTACTACCAAATCTTATTACAGCTACGTTTTTAAAATTAATTGAGCTATAAATTACCTGCCACATTCAAGCACCAATACACCCGTATATTTAAATAAATGAAAAGGAACAATGCATCATCCAAATTAACTTATTACTATGCGCATTGTCTTAACACGTGCAATCTTATATTAAATAGAATAAAGTTGAATTTCGCTTGAACATTTTCGGGGTGGCATAAGAATATTTTCTTCAAGAGGTGGGTGATAATTCTTTGTTGCGCTGAACTGGCGACAGACCCTCGCATGTTGCGCGCCAGACATTATGCGCTCTAAATAGCTTAATACTAAAGCCTGTACTATGTTTTCTGCAGAATGGGACTCGCTAACAGTGTTGGAGTATTAACTAACAAACTTTTGAAAGTTTTTAAGGTTAAATTTAAGATTGACTATGATTTGAGCGAGTGCTTAGTCACAAGTGAATGAAAAGTGAAAATAACTGAAAAATACCAATTCCAAATTTTTTTGTTTTTGCTGATGACCCGTAACCGCCTCTGTGGTCTAGTGGTTCACACCACTGATTTTAGACCTAGAGGTCCCGGGTTCGATTCCCAGTGGGGGTACATATTGTATTCGGTTTGGTTGGTGGTAGGACTTGTTCTTAGTCCGCCTGGCTAGCTACCACCATCTTATCTAAGTCTGATGCCATAACAATGATGTTTTAGCATTATTGTGTTCCGGTAGTTAGAGATAAGATAGCCAGCTCCTCAGTGATTGAGGATTCCAGGAGTAGTGCGCTTCCACCTTCAGCCTTATCACCACTTATCATCAGGTGTGATGAAGTCTAAGTAAGTGCTACCCCGTTGTAGATTTTAAAAAAATATACACCATAGAAATAAAGAAAGTAGGTACTTACATATTGATTGTGCTTTATAAAGCTTATTGAAGTTTTGAAATTTTTCAATTAACCTGTCTTTAGACCGTACAAGATCGTTACTGCTTGTATACACATTAGGAATTTGTAACAATGAAAAATATATTTTGTTTAAATATTTTTGTATTGACCATCATCATCTTCAGTAGTCCACTGCTGGACATAGGCCTCCTCCTTAGAGCGCCACAAAGAGTGGCTGTTAGCGACTTGAAGCCAACGGCTGCCCGCAACCATCACAAGCCATCGGTCCACCTAGAGGGGGGTCCCACGCTTCGTAGTCCAGTTCGTGGTCGCCACTCGAGAACTTTTCGTCTCCAACGCAGTTCTGCGAGCGATGTGGCCTGCCCATTGCCACTTCAACTTAGCGACTCTGCGAGATACGTCGGTAACCTTGGTCCTTCTGCGGATATCCTCATTACGGATCTTATCGCGCAAGGTAACGCCGAGCATAGCTCTCTCCATTGCTCGTTGAGTGACTTTTAGCTTATTTAAAAGGCCAGCAGTGAGAGACGACGTTTCGGTGCCGTAAGTTATCACTGGCAATACACATTGCTCGAAAACCATACTATATTGTCCATACTGCCACTAAATTGTTTTTAGTTATTTTATTATATGTGTAGTTGTGTGTAAGCTTAGATGTAGTTGATGTGTTGTGTATGTTATTTTGAATTATCATTTGTCTTTCCTATGTTTTTTGTGTATTTTTAATGTGAGTTGTGTGTAATCAATGAGTTTCTTGAGTAATTTTGATTCACCTCCACCGTCCTCTGTACTTTTCTGCCCCTGTCAGAAAATCAGCGCCTCTGTGTCTTTCTGCACACCTGTGAATGACACAGAGGCATTATGCTGAGACAGGGTATTTATTGGCCCCACACTTCACGAGATAAGTTTTGCGTTTTTTTGTGTTATTAGTTGTGTCTTAATTTAGTTGTTTCCATTTAATTTTTGTATTATGTTTTTACCCGTGTGTGTCAATAAATTCTTTCTTTCTTTCAAAACCTTAGTTTTCAGGCTCTGTGGTAGACCTTGTATTGACCAATTATTGTTGCTAAATCCTTTTTCAACAAAGCTCGTAACTTTTTTCTTTCTTAAACTCCGTTGATTAAACGGCAGTACCAAAACACGTGAATCACTTCAAACCAATGCTCCAGGCTCCGAAACAGAGCCAATCTGCATTCAGAGCGAGGGAGGAAATTCGACACCGCAAAAAACGGGCGCGCCCCGAAAACCGGACGATTCGTCCCGAAACCCCCGGGTATTTGTCCGGGTGTCGGGTACGTTTATTGTGGATCTGCATAAAAATGCATTTGTTACTACGCAGGGTTGAAAACTTCTAGTTTCATAGAAGCCTTGGAATTATATTTACAAGCTTGTAAGAATTCCATACTTGATTTTCTTTTTCATTATATTATTTTGGGTCGCTATCCAAAACTGAACGATCCGTCCCAAGCCTAATCCGTTTATTGCTGATTTGCATAAAAATGCATTTGTTACTACCCAGGGTTGGCTACTAGTTTCAATGTTTCAGGAACTATCTTTCCTAATCATAAGAAAGTAATTTGTTGAAATAATTATTCGTTTAATTATTTTTGACACATTCGTAACATGTACATACACAAAACCCATACCATATACCAACCAAAGTCACACATGCAACGCAAACACAAAAATTACTTTTTATAAATTCCAAACTGTTAAAAAATAGTTTTCTAGAAACCGTCTTTTCTTTTCATTTCTATTGTAAAAATATAATTTAATTATTATGGTACACTAGCATTCCGCCCGCGGCTTCATTCACGTGTACTACACGATGTCATCCCGCGGGAATGTGATATTTATCCGGAATAAAAGTAATCTATGTACTCTCCAGCTCCAAAACCATCCCCATATTCGTTGCTCCTTTTTGACGTAAAAGACGGACAAACACCCAAACAACGACACTCTGAAACTTTGTATACAGGTTTGGTTTAGATGATAATCTAATATTAAAGTACAATCAGTAAAAAAGCTTGTCATAAAAAAATAATTTTTACTAAAACTTATTATAAGTAAGCTTTTATTTATTTTGCCATGTCAGCTAGTTAGTTTGTTAGTTAGTGGGGGACAAATCTTACAAGCTAAATTTGACCCACTTCCCAGTGTCCGATTGAGCTGAAACTTTGCATGCAGGTTTAGTTTGGATGACAATACAATATTTAAGTACAACCAACAAAAAAACTTGTCATAAAAACGAAAAACTTACCTGTAATAGTAAGTATGGATTCAGAGCATTTAACAATAAACTTATAGTAGTGTCACCCCTATAGTCATCGCTCGGCTCGCGACGCGTATGCAACTTTCTCGTTTTGTCACAGAAGCATATTTCTACCTCACGTTGGTATTACGACGCCGTTGCATTTTATAGAACAATAGAATTTATTAACACCTGAATTTACGGCTTACTTCTCAACAAGGTGGAGAATATTAAGTACGTTATTATAAAACGGGGGCCTTACTATATCAAAGTAATGTCGTAAAGAAAATGGCGCTACGTAAAGTGTATGGGTGGTATCTTTTAATCAAGTTTTTATTAAGTTGTAGGCAAGTAATTTTCTTTTTTTAGTCTCCACGTGTAGCACTTAGCCTTCATCTCACTTGATGTTAAGTGGGGATAAGGTGATGGAATCGCACTACTCCTGGAATCCTCAATCACTGAGGAACTGGCTATCTTATTCTTATCCTTCTTTCTTCTACCCGTCTCTTTCATTCGATTCTGTCATGCCGGAGAGTGAAAGGGACGGGTAGAACCTGTAGGTGTCATGTTAGCTTGACCGAGTTATAAGAGTTCATGAAGCTAAGCGGCTGTGAAATGTCGCTGAATCGCTTGTCATTGACGCAATAGAAACTCGATCCCAATTAAGCTGTCGTGGTACGAATAAGCGAAGCAGATCAGTTTAGGTCCTAAACAAAACCGCAATAAGAGTTGATGCTAGGCACCTAGTTCCTCATCAGCGGGGACATTAAAATGTGTTGATGATGATTATGTGACATTGATAAACGCCTTTTCACCTACTTTTTTTACACGAAATTTTGAAGCGATATTATCAAATTACTCGCGGACGAAGCCGCGGGCAGCCCACTAGTAAATTATATTTTCACGACAAAAAAGGTGGCATTTGTCATTCCACGTTCTAATCAATCTCTATGACAAAACTCATCAGAATTGGGTCAGTGGTTTAACCTGTACCACTGTACGCTCGGATTAGGCACACAGACGTCCTACACATTTTATCGCCGTAACCGATTAGGCACACATGTGTGCCTCAGCTAACCACTCGAAAAATGCTGTTACAGTGTCATTAATACAGGTTAAATTTCGAATTCCGCCACTACAAGTTCGAGATTGTCGGGTGTCACGTTGCATCAAATCTCCGAGCGTACAAGGCGTGAAAGTGTACATTCAAATGGACAAATTAACAACAATGGACTATTGTTGTGCCCTTACGGGGCTTCACATGTACTTTTTATGTTCTAATACCACCCAAGACAAACACAAAACACTGTGACATGCAATAAAGAAATTTGAAATCAAAGTTACTATCGCTTTTCAATGTTAGTACATATTAGGTACTATGTAACTATGGATATTTTAATTGCAAAGCATCCATACTAATATTATAAATGTGAAAGTGTGTTTGTTTGTTTGTTTATTTGTTTGTTTGTTTGTTTGTTTGTCCTTCTTTCACGTCAAAACGGAGCAACAGATCGACGTGATATTTGATATGGGGATAGTTTGGGAGCTGGAGAGTAACATAGGCTACTTATTATTCCGGAAAATTGTGTAAAAATTGTAATTTTCTATGAAAAATCGTTTAATTGTCGTTCCTTCGATACAAAACTGTCATTTCTTCCATTGCCGTTTCCAAAGAGTATGTAATCACTGACGTCTGCGCGGTCAAAATTAAATACTAATCTTTTCCAAAAGCTTAGAATAAAAAAATGTACTGTAACTAGCGCCAAAAATGCCCCAGTCGCGCATGCGCGCAGAGTTATCTGACACTCACTCTACTTCACAGAGTAATTTTTTATGTGTAGGAAATAGAGACCAAGTTTGGGCCCCTTTATTGGCAGTGTGTAACTAGCGCTATCTGTTGTCTGGTGTAGGCAACTTTTGGTGTATAAACACACACACAAGATGTTGGTGACCGTGTCCACTATATAGCAAAACAACGTTTGCCGGGTCAGCTAGTAGATTAATAACTCTTCGCTTCACTTACCTACTTTTGAATAGGCTTGTCTAAAGAATTTAGTAAAATACATGGAAAAAAACGTGCTCTATTATCCTATTATCTATTCTGCATGCTCCATCATTGTAGCAACTGCAATTACTTTTGTACAAAACTGCATTACCCTTGCACTTTTACAACCGGACGAGACCACTGAATAAAGATAATTAGATGATTTATTCCTGTCCGATTCTTTCGTGTTCGGTAGCGTTGTACAATTCATCACTGTTGAAACTAAGCTCGCTATTTGGTTGAAAATTTTAAGTTTCACAAATAAGAATAATGTTTTAAATAGGCTTTAGGAAGGTTAGATAATGATTGGTGGTAGGACTTGTTCTTAGTCCGCCTGGCTAGCTACCATCATCTTATCTAAGTCTGACGCCATAACAATGATGTTTTCAGCATTATTGTATTCCGGCAGTTAGAGATAAGATAGCCAGTTCCTCAGTGATTGAGGATTCCGGGAGTAGTGCGCTTCCACCTTCAGCCTTATCACCACTTATCATCAGGTGAATGATGAAGGCTAAGTGCTACACCATTGTGGATAAAAAAAATCAGAAGAAAATATTTTCCACTTCCTCAATAGTTGTACCAAAACATATGAATTTAAAAACCAATTGTTATTATTGACGACCACCGTGGTAGAGTGTTGTTCCCGGGTTCGAGTCCCGGTCGGGTAAATATTGAAAACGAACTTTTCAATGTTTCCTCGGGTCTGGGTATATATATGTGGTTATACCCGTCGTTGTTTCTAATTTCCATAATACTAGTGCTCAGCTACTATTAGTTTGGTATTGGAACAATGTACCTATGTGATGTTGTCCAATATTTATTTTTTTATTATTTCTTTAGTGTGACTAGGTATATTTAACAATACGCATTGGATTTAGAATCGAATTAATCACAGTCTGCCGAAAAGAGGTAAGCGATAAAAAGTTTACTTTGCTTCGCATATCACTACATAGTATAAAACAAAGTAGCTTTCTCTGTCCCTATGTCCCTTTGTATGCTTAAATCTTTGAAACTACGCAACAGATTTTGATGCGATTTTTTTTAATAGATAGAATGATTCAAGAGGAAGGTTTATATGTACTTTTTATCCCGATATTCCCACGGGAACGGGAACCACGCGGGTGAAACCGCGGGCGGCCGCTAGTATTAAATAAATAACTTCTTACATTCACACCAATTATCGAAGCCCATGTTAATTTCATTAAGAAACTGTATCATGGAAAACTTGATAACGGATAAATATATACTTAAATACTTTTTGTTTGTAAATACATACTTAATATACATAGTTAACACCCAGACCAAGACAAATAGACATGTTCATGAACACAAATATTTGTCTTGTTCGGGAATCGAACCCAAGACCACTGGCGCAGAAGGTGGGTAGCCTACCCCTGCGCCAAATCGCCAAATTATGGTGTAGTTGGTGTAAAGGAACTTTATAAAGACAAGAGGTCAAAAGTAAAAATATTCAGTTAAAGCTTTACCTACAAGTACAGTCACGAACTAAATCAAAACTTATGCCACCTTTAGACGGAGAAAAAAGGTTAACAATGTTACGATCCTACGTCATAAATAAAAGGAACTACTTATTAATATAGCCGCAAGTGGCTCAAGTCAAGTGGGAGTATAATCGCTCGGCCGTGTTTGTCACTCCAATATGTATCTAGCTAGACTTGTTATAGTTGATCGAAGGGCACAGTTCGCAAATCCTACGGCGACAATGTAACGAGATGAACACGCAAAAAACTCGTCAAGGACAATCTCCCTGTATTATTTTACACAGAGTTTGAGAGAGTTCACACATTACTAATGTCAGTTTCCATCACATAAGAAATGTATGCCCGTAAGGACCATTCGGTCCTCCATATTGCCGACTCTGTCAACTCCCGTAAGGACCATTGGGTCCTCCACAGACTTGGCACCGATTATCGGTTTTTTCTCTATGATAGCGTCTTTTCGTGTATGGGACACTTTATTTCATTGAGAAGCTTGATAAATTTGAGTTAGTCTGTGACAAAAATATCTTTCCGCTCTGTATTTTCCAATTGACATAAAAAAAAAGAAAGTCGACAAATTTTCTCGGTGTTTGCTAATCGTGGTAAATAATTTATTGTGAAAATTTCTGTTGTTTCCAAGTTTTTTGCAAGATAAGTTCCATTTTACTGTTATAAAAGGTGTTCGTTTGGTGTTTTACATAGGAATATATAGGAATAAAATCGTTCAAAATCTGAAAAATTCGGCGAAGTTTATTGCTGCACTTTGACCACGTAGAACTATTATACTGTAGAGTTCTGGTGTTCGGTCTTAGTACCTAAAAATGGCAAAAACATTCATAAGATAAACACACTTTACATAATGAAAAAATATAGCCTAATTCCGAAATTATCGGGTTTTTCGTGAAAGACGGCATTTTTTTTTTTGCGTGGAGAAAGTGGAGAAAGTGGAGGGGGTGGAGGGGGTGCTTTCGTTTATTTATATCAAATTTATTCTGTAGTGACGGGCATTCCTGAAAACCACATTTAAGTAACACATTTCCTACTAAAAGGTATCATAGCACCACAACAAGTTATTCTCATTTACTTTCCTTGTCACGTGGTGAAATCGTTCCATCTCGAATATGGCCCGTGGCCAAATCTGGCCACATTTCGGGACGACCTGAAAACATTTGGTAATTGTCTTGTATGCTATAATGGAGTGATAAAACATGCCTAGTGTACCGGAGTTTGAAGATGGAGGTTTTTGTTTTTCTAACGTATTTTGATGAAAAATAAGGAAAAGCGATTGCCTATGTTTATTATGTATTTCTGTTTATTTGTCAGTCTGTTTCCTTTTGGTGTAAACTATCACATTTAGAAATGTCGATTTTGTTATTTATTTTATTTGTGACAATTTCCTTAAAAGCTAACAGACGTCGCCATCCAAAACGCTTAAAAGTTAAATAAGAATAATAATTAAATTAATAATATTAATCCTAGGAATTTATGATAATGTTAATAATAATAATAAAGAGTCAAATTTAAAAGTACCTAACAAATTAGTGATAAACAAATTTTCATGTCATATAAGTAGCGAAATGTCAATTTGGATTTTACCATTATAAATTTAAAGATGTCAACAAAAATACTTACATAAAAAAATTACAATAAAATTAAATAGCCAATGTCGGATGTCAAACATGATAAATCGATCAAAATATCAAATATTGTTGTAATAAATAACCGCTTTATTAATTACTAGCGGCCGCCCGCAGTTTCACCCGCGTGGTTCCCGTTCCCGTGGGAATATCGGGATAAAAAGTACATATAAACCTTCCTCTTGAATCACTCTATTTATTAAAAAAAAAACGCATCAAAATCCGTTGCGTAGTTTCAAAGATTTAAGCATACAAAGGGACATAGGGAAAGAGAAAGCGACTTTGTTTTATACTATGTAGTGATTACACTAGGATTGTCGGCAAATAGGTCGATACCACAGTCAGCGTATGTGGTACGCGCTGGCGGTCGGCGCAGCAAGCGTGAAGGTCGCCGCGGCGCTACAGTTCCCTCCTCACCCCAAGCCAAGCGCTTAGGCGCGAGTAAACTTACTTCGCCCAAAATGGTTGGGTTATACACTTTATTACGTATAATAGCCAAATAGAAAATTAAGAGCTGCATCAACCGCCTGATTCTTAATGTGTCCATATCCACCATGGCTAACACGAAGAGAGATGGGTATAAATATGGGTAATAACCATACTTTTTTCTATATCGCCAACGAGCAAATTTTTTCTGTACCCTCTCCACCATAAGAGAATACTTTGCCTCGTATGGATCCCAGATAATCGCACCGAACTCTAGCTTGCTCCTAACATAGGCATTATAAAGCACTATTGCAACTCTCGGATCCTTAAACTGCGAAGAGACCCTCATTATAAAACCTAAAGTTTTATTTGCCGCTTTACATATAGTCGTCGAGTTGCGCGCGGTGCAGCGTCGCGAGCGCACGTACTGTGACCGGTCCGCACTCTTGCGCTGCGTCCTTTTTGTGACTACCCTACTTTATTTTTATGAGTTGATAATGAGTGAAGCTTCCGTTGAGCAGAATATAACAAGTAATTTGAGTGAAGATGAGTTGGAAAAAAGTGATATATTTTCTGAGGAACAAGTAAATCAAGATTTTGAATGGGATAACATGGATACAGATATATTGTCAAGGGACAACCGTCCAGATAAGAGGTGTAGAAAGGATAGCGAAGAAAATGAAGAGGATTTTACAATTGTAACAAGAAGGAGATCTAAACGCCTAGCGCGAAGTAATTCGTTTATACTTCCTATTGGGGCGAAGGATACGGGTATACCTAGTGAAAATGGTAAAGATATTTTTGTGATATGTATGACTTCGAAAGAAGTTTTGCCGAAACAAATAGCCATGGCTAAACTCTTACAGTCGAATGAAATTCAAAACATTCTGAGAATTAAATACAAAAACCCTTACAAAGTACTTATTTCTTTTGATACAAAAGAAAACGCAGAAAAATTAATAAATTGTCAAGAAATTTGTAAATTGAGCTATAGATGTCAATTTACGGATGAAATAACTTTATCATATGGGATTGTGAAACAAGTCGAGGTTGATATTAATGAAACAGAAATACAACAGATATTTGAATGTGATTTTAATATTGTTTCGGCACGAAGATTAAAAAGATTAAATTATGATGGGAAATGGATAGAGAGTGAAACTATAAGGTTGTGTTTTAAAAGCCCCACCTTACCTCCGTTTGTTTACGCACACGGGTGTCGTTTTAAGGTGGAGCCATACACTTTCCCAGTAACTCAGTGTTCGGGTTGCTGGAAATTCGGCCACTTACTACGAGCTTGTCCAGTGAAAAAGGTTTTCTGTCCTAAATGTGGTGGCGAACATGTTAATTGTGAGATTACTCATTTCCGATGCGTAAATTGCAAAGGCGAACATATATCATTTGATAAAAAATGTCCAGTATTCTTAAAAGAAAAGGAAATAAGGTTTATAATGTCTAAAGAGAACTGTACTTACAGAAAGGCACTATGGATTTATTTGGCAAAAAGGAAAGAAGAAAATAACTACAAAGAAGCAACTAATGTACAGAATTCATTAATGTCTAACCAGCCGAATTCAGAAAGACCATACCGAGATATTTTAGTGTCTAGTTTTGATATACATGCACAGGAAACTCAACAAAGAGACGTAATTGTACGAGAAAATCACATGAACAACAAGAATAACTGTAAAGATAAAATGAAAACGCTAAACAAAGAAAAGGAAAAGAAAACTAAAAGTAAACAACGAGAAGATAATGACAGTGAGGAAGAAATACCTACTACAGAATATATACAAAATTTAAATGAGACAATAAATATACAAGAAAATCCCCAAGCCAAAAAAAGATCATTTTCGTTAAAGAGGATATTACAAATAGCACGAGAAATTATTATATCTGAGTCAGCAGTTGAGGAAAAAATAAAACAAATAATATTAATAATTTATGAAGAATTCAAACTATTTATTAAGCAGACAGTGTGTAGTGGTGATGTTATAACTAAATTACTTTCTTTATTTACAAATGGCGACTACAACTAAACTTTACAATTTAAATATAGTTCAGTGGAACTGTCAAAGTATACGACCTAAAGTGGTTGAGTTTGAAGCATTACTTAGGCAAGAAAAAATACATATTGCTATTTTAAGTGAGACGTGGCTAGAAGAAGAGTCACCTCTGCGTATTAGTGATTATAATGTTTATAGGCGGGACAGGTGGGATTCCTACGGGGGAGTGGCAATAATTACACATAAGTCTATCAAAACATATGTATATAAATCTGTATACATATGTATATATGTCATTTAAATCTTAATAATCCAGGTATAGAGGTAATAAAAATAAAAATTCTAAATTGTATAAGCTTACAAACGATTATATCGCTATATTGTCCGTCGTCAGTCTTAACGACTTTTTCGGATTGGGGTAGCTTATTTTGTAATGAATTTAATAATAAAACAATAATCGCTGGTGATTTCAATGGCCACAATAGGTTGTGGGGAAATAAAAATGATTCAAGAGGAAGCCATATAGCAGATTCTTCCTTTGATAATGGTTTTATTTGCCTTAATGATGGTAAGCCAACACGTGTCAAATTAGTCAATGGGGTTCTACAGGAAAGTTCACCAGATATCACATTTGCATCCTCTGACATAGCTTTTCAATTCAAATGGAATGTAACAAATGAATGCTTGGGAAGTGATCATCTTATCATAAAGGCTGCTTTGAATTATGAAGATAGTATAAGTTATACTAGAAAACGCAACCTTAAAAATGCCGATTGGAATGGGTATAAACAAACAGTGGAAAATATTTTTTCACAGAATAACTTACCGTCCAGTGATACGCAGGAGATGTACAACTTTTTCACAGAGCAAATAAATTTGGCAGCCAATCAAAACATCCCTATAGCTAAAATTAGTAATAATCCTTTAAGTAAATTTAAACCCAAGGTTTATTGGGCTCCACATCTTTCTAAACTAGTTGCAGAACGTAGACTGACTTTAAAACAATTTAGACGCAATCCCACTCCGCAAAACCTAGAGCTGATGCAAAATAAAGTAACTGAAACTCAGCGTGAACTTAGAAAAGCCAAATCTCTTAGCTGGAGGCAATTTTGTGATGGTGTTGACGAGACCTTTTCAGCCCCTGATTTATGGAAACGAATGAGGTGGATCAAAAGCATTAGAAACCCAAAATTTTATATCACTGATCAACAAAAAGAGGATCTCCTGCGTACGCTGGCTCCTGATTTCGTCCGCAACTCAATGCCTAGTTTTAATTCATCCAACGATACTTTAGAAATTCCTTTGTCCCTCAATGAGCTCGAATTGATTATAAATAAAAAGAAAAAAGACACCGCTCCCGGAGATGATGATATTACATATTCAATGATTTCGAACCTTCCTTTAGTGGCAAAATTATTTTTATTAGACATTTACAATAAGATTTTAGATACTGGAAACGTCCCTGTACAGTGGCGTAGTATCAAAGTTGTGCCCATTCCTAAAGCAAGTTACACATATAACTCATCAGTTAAGCTCAGGCCCATATCACTAATATCTTGCCTGTGTAAAATTTTTCATGATTTGTTAGGAAAAAGATTAGAATGGTTTGTGGAAAGTAATAATATTATAGCGAACGAATCTACAGGGTTTAGGAAATCTCTATCATGTATAGACAGTTTAGCGAGACTTATAACTACGATACAGATAGGCTTAACAAAAAATAGTCCAGTGGTTGCTTGTTTTCTAGACATTGAAAATGCGTATAACAATGTTAGTATTGAGAGAGCTGTCAGTATTCTCGATGAATTGAACGTTGGAAAAAAGATATGTAGATACCTTTGGGAGTTTCTTAGTGAAAGACATTTAACAATAAGAGATGACATAGATGAGTCTAATTTTATTTCTAGATGGACTCATATAGGTTTGGCCCAGGGGGATCCCATCTCACCGTTGTTGTTTAATATAATTACTTCAAAAATTTGTTGGAATATAAGACACGTGTTTATATCTCAGTATGCAGATGATTTTGTTTTATATGTTGGTTGTGATAGTTTAAGCGATAGTTTTTCATTGTTACAGACTGCTTTAGATGTTATTATTAGTTTACTGGATCAATTAGGATTACAATTATCTGTTACTAAATCTAAATATTGTATATTTCGTCGTGGGTGTAGAGCACAAACGAATACCCTAACAATTAATAACTGCCAAGTTGAGTGCGTACAAAATTTTAAATACTTAGGTTTTTGGCTTGATTCGGGCTTACGTTGGAAAAAACATTTAAATGAAATATATGAAAAAGCAAACAAAATCTTAAATATACTAAAGATTTTAGCAGGCGCAGGATGGGGTGTCCATCCAATACATCTTCGACGCTTGTATATTTCTCTTGTGCGCAGCCGGCTTGATTATGGGTGTTTCTTTTATGACAACAGTGCGAACAGTAATATTTTTAAGTTGGATAAATTACAAAACAAAGCTTTGCGAGTTGTCGGTGGATTCATTAGAACCACACCGATCCACGTGATGGAGAGTGAGCTTTGCCTCCATCCACTACAATTGAGGAGAAAATTTTTGGGGTATAAATATTGTTTGAGATCTATGTCGTGGACTGACAATAGGACAATCGATCTGTTGCGGGAGCTTGGTGCTCTTGGTTCCAATAATTATTGGAACAGAAAGAAAAGCCCATTATTACTATTAATATTTGATGAAATTAAAGAGGAAAATATGCACAGTACTCTACGCCTCGAAATGTTTACATTACCAACCTGGATCTCTCAACTTAACCTTAAAAATATTGTAACTAAATTAGAATGTATGGACAAAGCTAAATCGAAATTAAATAGTTGTATATTACAAGCAGAGGTTGTAAAAGAAATTAATGAGAAATACCACAGATGGTGGAAAATATATACAGATGGATCTAAGAGCACTAATGTGGTTGGCGCATCCTTTTTTGACCCACAATGTAAGAAATCTGAGAAGTTTAAAATTAATTGTAATATTAACATCATGACTGGTGAGCTAGTTGCGATAAATGAAGCTCTTTCCTATGCCGAACGGTTAGATAGCGTCAGTATTGTTATTTTGACAGATAGTAAGAGCGCTCTCCAGCATATAGCTCGCTGCTGCTCTGGATACAGAGGAGTAGCGATAGCTTATGCCATTTTACACAAATTGTTATTGTTTCAGAATAGTAACAAAAATATTAAATTACAGTGGATTCCAGCTCATATAGGTATTTGGGGTAACGAGGAGGCTGACCGTTTAGCTAAGTTAGCACTCATAGAAGGTAATGTTAAAGATATCAAACCTTGTAGTTCGGAAGTTTTTATTAGGTATAAAAAAGAAATTCAAAATTCATGGAAAGAGCACTTTGATAAGAGATCCTGTGAAAAAGGAATCTGGTACAAAACTTTACAGTCGGAACCTCCTCGAGTGTCCTGGTTTATGAATACACGTCTGAGTAGGCAACATATTGTCACGGCCCACAGATTACGGTCTGGTCACATTCCATTAAACAAATTCAAATATCTTATGAAAGTCGCAGAGTCCCCAAATTGTACAGAGTGTGGAATATCAGAGGATGTGTATCATTTGTTAATGGAATGTGAGCGAAACCGTCACCTGAGAGACATAGTTTTTAACATTTTAAATATAAATAAAAATGATGTTGGTTGTTTGATCAACTTGTTAGCTGAACCTTCCTCGGAGGCCGCTAAAGTTACCATTAATTTTGTAATTTCTAGCTTTAAGTTGTTTTAGTCTTTAAGATTAGGGTATGATGGAGCTGGCATGATCGGATACTCGATCAAAGCTCCGAAATAAATAAAGAAAAAAAAAAAAAAAAAACATATAGTCGTCACATGTTTGTGGAAGTCTAATTGAGAGTCCATAGTTAAACCTAAGTCACGAATGTTACTTACCCTTTCCATAGGCGCGTCGTCTAGCTTATATTCATAGTCAAGAGGATGTCGCTTCCGTGTATACGTGATCATTTTACACTTTGTATTATTAAAAGGAAAGTGATTAAGCCCACTCCAATTTGCAACTGCACCGATATCCGCCTGTAGCGCTACTGAATCAGTCACGGAACCAATTCCTAGACATAATTTAAGGTCGTCTGCAAACAGGAGACACTTTGCATATTTAACGCAATTGGGCAGATCGTTGATGAAGATGATAAAGAGTATTGGTCCTAGGGTACTGCCTTGGCTCACACCGGATCTTGTATAATAAGTGACTGATTCAAACCCATCAACCCTTACGAACTGACAGCGATTACTGAGGTAGCTGGCAAAAAACTCAAGCAACTTAAATGAGAACCCCAATCTTACTAGTTTTTGCAACAGTAAATCATTGTCGACTAAGTCGAATGCTTTTTTTAAATCAAAGTATGCTACATCTACTTGCCTGCCAGCATCCATTTCGGCATATGTATAATCTACGAGAGTCACGAGATTGGAGGTTGTAGAATGAGCCCTACGGAAACCGTGTTGGCAGTCATGCAAAGTATTACCAATCTGGTTGTTAATGAGGTAACTTAAGATTATCTCAAATACCTTAGCGAAGACTGACAAAACTGCTATAGGTCTAAAGTTGGAAACGTCGTTAATACCAGCATCACCCTTGCGAATTGGGGTCACTCTTGTCAGGGGGGTGTCACTCCGCAGTTTAGGTACGTTCGGTCGGCGCGCCTGCCGGGCAGGCGTATGCCATAGAAATTAGGTCCGCAAAAGAGCTAGAATATATGGGATAGAAAGAGATGCAACGACAACGAGTGGCCGTTCGTAATTTGCTGCGCCGTACAAGCTGAATTCTACTTTATTGCGTTATAGTTAGAGTTGCTATTTATTTAAATGTCTTAGCGGAGTGAACTATCTGTTACAATAGTAACTATTTAGTAATCTGTGCTCTTGTCAATTTCCATGCTTCTGGATATACAGAGTGGCTTAAGGCAAGATTAAATAAAAACAAGAGCGGTGCCACAAGTGCTGAACTACAATCCTTTGCGATAAATACAGGGATACCATCGGGACCAGCAGATGACCTTGGTTTAAGTCGCTTTATTGCCAACTTAAAATCAGACTCGTTGACTCGACCAATAGAGACACAAGTGGCATCAGCACATACGTCCGCTGCACAGGCAGCTTCTGTAGGGCTCAGAAGAGGTACCTCAGCAAGGAAAATAGAGCTAAAGTGTTCGGCAAAAGCGTCTGCTGCAGCCTGACCCACCACCTGCTCGCCGTGATGCAAATACGGACCAACAGGTCTGCGGTCCTTCTTCTTGTCCTTTACATAAGTCCAAAATTTAACAGGGTCGTCAATAATATTATTTTGCGTCAAATTTAAATACTGCTTATAAGCGATGTCAATTAGGTTTTTTACATGCCATCTATAATATCTAAACATTTCTTTGTTAAAATCCTTTTCTTCCGCTTTATAACGTACCAAATGTGTATATTTTAATTCAATGTAGTGTATTATCTCCTTCGTGAACCACTTTGGATACATATATTTATTATTCCTGTAAACAGGACGTTTGACCGGCACAAATTGACTAATGCAACCGTTAAGTTTCTTATAGAATAATTCGATGGCTTGCTCAATATTAACCGTGGCCATCACGTCAGACCAATCCAGCATATTTATAGCCTCGTGCAGGCTGGGATAATCTGCCTTTCGCCAGTTCCATTCGGAGCAAGTACGAAAGTTCGGGGAGGGGCGAGGTGGGAACGGCGGCGGCGCGGACTTCCCATGCGCAAACTGAAGTGTAACATCGAGAGGAGGATCGTATTTATCAGCTGGTACTAATGGTTCATTGCCAGCAAGTACCTCAACCCGTTCCGAACTTAAATTGCTTAGGACAAGATCTAACATGCCGCCATGACTGTTTAGTATGTTGCTATGTTGTTTTAGGCCGCAAGAGTCATAAAACATCTCAAAATTAAATTTAACATTGTCACTACAGGAATTAAGATTAAAATCTCCCACAACCAAGACTTGCAAATCGGGGTAGGTCATAATTACATTCTCGATACAAGTTAATACATTTAAATATTGTTCATCTTTATAACTAGGGGGTAGGTATACAACACAACATAGCAGTTTAATTTTTTTACATGTAATAACGGCACAAAGTAATTCCATATCAGACGTGAGACCATCTATATCTGCGATAATGATTAGTTTGTTATAATGATTACGAGCAGAATTTATCATGTTTATATTTGTTGTTAAAAAAAGAGTTTTAGCTGTAAAAGTAGTTAACTATCTGATGGTGATAAAAATCAAAAATTCATAACCATACATACTTTGTCCACTCAGAAGAAATCAAGACAATTTCAGTATAGTCATGTCGCTGCGACAACACACAGTATCAAAGTGTCGCTGCAGTTAAACACCCAATTCGTCATTGTGTGTTCCGCGTTAACTACACTTGTAACATTTTAGCGTGTTCGAACACCGTCTTTTTATCATGCATCGCTAGTTTTGTTGGGCATGCGCTGTGATAATACGGTATCAATACGGTATCAAAGAGACAATGTATTATAAAAAAACTGTGTTCGGACACACATACGCGCAGACAGACTACAGATTCGCGTAAGTGTATATATTCTTTGCTACAGACGCGTGGTGGCATCAGTCTGTTCAGAGCATTAGTCCTGAGTGAGGAAGGCTATATTTTATCCCGATATTCCCACGGAAAGTGGATGAATAAATTGCTACCACGTAGGTGAGACATTTCTCTGATTAGTACTTATCCAGGAATAGTGCGATTGTCCCCCATTCAGGTTGTCCCCTCGCGCCAGTTGCCGAAGCGGCGATAAATAGCTGGGTTCCACGCATCGTAGAGTCGCGCTCGCTCACTGTCACTCGACAGGATTCATTACGACTCCAGTGGCATAATACCTACAGAATTAAAATGTCTGTTGCCGATTGTTTCGATGATTGTAGAATCATTGAGTGTGAATGAGTTTTCGCTAATCTGAATCGGAGACCTAAAGTTTTGAAGAAACAAGAAGGTAGAAATATCTTACCAAAGTCTCTCGACGGAAATCATATTACGAATATAGCAAACAAATATTAAGCACATAGGATAGGGCTATTTGTCCTGAAGCGTCGATAAATAGCTGGTTCAACGCAAGACAGTGTCGCGCTCGCTCACTGTCGCTCGGTGGGGATTCATTACTACCTACTACCTACAAAATATATCTGTTACCGATTGATTCGATGATTTTAGAAACAATGTGAATTTTGGGTAATCTGAATCACCACTAATATCGATATGAATCTTGAGACCACCTGCTTGAAGAAACAAAAAGGTAGAAAGACCTTATCAGTCTCTCGATGGAAATCATATTGCGAATATGGCAAATAAATAAAGCACATAGGTGAGACATTTCATAGAACTCTGTCCACCACTAGGGTAACTAGGACCATTTGTCCCGAAGCGTCGATAAATAGCTGGTTCCACGCAAGGCAGTGTCGCGCTCGCTCACTGTCGCTCGGCCGGGATTCATTACTGTTCCTGTATTGTAATGGCTGACACCTCGCCCTGTCTACTGCCGATTGATTCAATAGTTCTAAACCACCATGAGTCTTTACTCAACTAACCCACCACATTATTGAGACGAAAAGGGAGACAAATCTCATTAGTTACTTGTGGGAAATCATAATGGTGAATTTGGGAGATAGACCAGTATCAACCGCAGGGGATAATGCCATTTGATCTGAAGCGGCGATAAATAGCTGGTTCCACGCAAGCCAGTGTCGTGCTCGCTCACTGTCGCTCGGCCGAGATCCGTGAACGTGACTTTTCACTAATCTAAATCATCACAATGATCTGAATCCGGAGACCACTAGATCTGTTTGAAGAAATAAAAAGGTAGAAAGATGGTTAACATAGTTTCTTGACGGAAATCATATTGCAAATATGGCAAATAAATCTCTACCACATAGGTGAGGCATTTCACAGAACTCTGTCCACCACTAGGGTAACTAGGACCATTTGTCCCGAAGCGTCGATAAATAGCTGGTTCCACGCAAGGCAGTGTCGCGCTCGCTCACTGTCGCTCGGCCGGGATTCATTACTGTTCCTGTATTGTAATGACTGACACCTCGCCCTGTCTACTGCCGATTGATTTAATAGTTCTAAACCACCATGAGTCTTTACTCAACTAACCCACCATATTATTGAGACAAAAAGGGAGACAGATCTAATTAGTTTCTTGTGGGAAATCATAATGGTGAATTTGGGAGATAGACCAGTATCAACCGCAGGGGGTAGTGCCATTTGTGCTGAAGCGGCGATAAATAGCTGGTTCCACGCAAGGCAGAGTCGCGCTCGCTCACTGTCGCTGGTCTGGATTCATTACCGCTCCTGTATTGTAATGGCCGACGATTCGACCTGTCTGCTGCCGATTAATTCGGAAGTTCGGGTTGGGTTAGATTGTAAATTTAATTGAAAATATTACATTCGTCTATATTCAAGGATTCACGGACACTTTAGTTTCCTTAGCTACGGTCAAAAGAGTGGCACTATGAAACTTTAATTCGCTTTTCTAAAATATAAATTGCAGGATTACTTTACCTTATGAGCAATATATGATCAAAAGACAAATGCGGTTAAAAGAAGATACGGTCGTATGCTACGAGTGACTACGACGCACCGTAGCGTGCCGTAGCTCAGACGCTACGGACCATTTGGTGTATTCGTGTTGCGTATCTAAAGTTTTGGTTTCAAGCCCTGTCATCTTGTAATACTAGTATTTGTTGGGAAGTAATTAACCGATCAATTAAAATCCTTTTTTACCGACAAAAATACTAGGTGAGCGAGTTAGTCGCCAATCTAATCTGACATAAACCTATTTTTCCGCAACCAAACCTAGTATTTTAGTGGGTAAATTTAGTAATTTTTAGTCGGTCGGTTTATTTTATTCCGTATTTGTTCCAGAGTCATGGTATTTTATTTACTCTTGTTTTGTAAGTAAATAATAACATTGGTTTCACTTGTAATCACTATAAAATTAGAATATATTTATACAGATTTATAGTAACCATAAGTATGTATTTATAACATTTAAAAGTTGCTTGTTTTATAATTTGAAGACACTGACTGCCCTTTTCTATGTTAATTTTCATTTCTCGGGCCAGCTGGAAAAAATTACAATATGAAATAAGCTCTGCTGGCCCCTGTACATTACTTGTCTTCTTCTTTATCTCCTAACATGTATGTGTATACTTAATAAATCAATAATAATAAGCTTTATATTTATTTTATTAAATATCGCCAGTAAACAACTTCAGTTAATCAATCTAAACAGTATAATCAATTGTATTTTTGAACAAATTATTCGTTCAAATCTGTGCAAGTAGGGCAGGCGTACCGGTTTTGGCCACTTTAAGGTTTTTTTCACTTTTAAACGCTTAGTGCTTAATGATCTTAAGTATTTAAGAGAAAATTTATATCTAAAATTATAGAGAATTTATCGAACTTTAAGGTTACAACTTTCAAAGTTTAAAAAAGTTTATAGTTTTTTTTCCATAAAACATAATGTTCGGAGGGGGCCAAATACACCGGTTTTGGCCATTTTGCATTGGTTTTGGTCACCCAGGTTGCATTGGTTTTGGGCACTTTGATAAAATTACCATATTTATGACTTGAGTTTAAGCCTAATTGCTATCTTATCCGAGTTCTGGACTAAAACACTACATGAAATAGTATTTCAATCCCAGCTAGCTTCTTACTACAACTTTATAAGTATACCTTTATCACTTGATTAGAAGAAAATTAGCAGATTGAGGCTAGTGAAGGCACTAGCCTCAATCCGCTAATTTAGGTAGATGGGGCAATAAAACAATAGTGCCTCCACCTTTGACATCAGAAACACGTCGATGTCATGTTTGGATAAGATAAGTGTCACTTAACTTTAAGGGACACATAACTTTAAGGGACATTTAAACATTTTGTAGTCTTCACCTCTAAAATCAACCTATCAAATCAATCTACGACGACCGATTCGGCGCAGGGGTAAACTACCTGCCTTCTGCGCCAGAGGTCTCGAGTTCGATTCCCGAACAAGACAAATATTTGTGTGCATGAACATGTCTATTTGTCTTGGGCTGGGTGTTTTCTATGTATATTAAGTATGTATTTACAAACAAAAAGTAAATAAATATATATTTATCCGTTATCAAGTTCACGTAGACACAGTTTCTTAAGAAATTTACTATGTGCGATATTAGTGTGACTGTTAGAAAAATATTTATTAATTTATCAGTCAATGAGGGATCCTGATATTACGTTAATATGAGTGTCACTTAACTTTAAGGGGCACTTAACTACTATGGTGGTTTCTATCTTTGACATCAAAACACGCCGATTTCACGTTAATATGAGTGTCACATCACTTAACTTTAAGGGGCACTTAAATTTAAGTGACACTTAAACATGATAGGGTCTTCTATCTTTGATATCAGAAACACGTCGATGTCACGTTCAGTTGAGTGTTACTTAATTTCAAGGGATACTCAGCTTTAAGGGGCACTCAACCACGAGGTTTTTTCTATTTTTGATATCAGAAACACGTCGATTCGATCGACGTCAAGTTCAAGTGAGTGTTGCTTAACTTTAAGAGACACTTGAAGTTCCAAGGAGTCCGCTAAAAACTTAAACCTTATTCTTTTACACTCATTCCGAAGTACACTCGACAGCACATCAAGTTGAAATGCGATAACAGGTTTTATTACGTAGGGCATAAAGGCGTTCTCAAGGTTAACATGTATATGCCGCCGTGTGTACCTAGTAGGTACACATACATACAAAATTTTGTAACTTTTCATATAATAAAGCGGAGCGGAGCGAGGTTGCAAAACAAGGGTTTTATGAAACACTAGAAACAGATGAATGAAAAAGGAGCGGAGTGAGGAAACCGAGCAGAGAAGCGGAGAGAGAGAGCCAAGCGGGGCAAGCAAGCACGGCTTCCTAACTCCGCTTCTCCACTCAAGTTGCTCGCTTCACTTCCTCTACCGTTTTACTATAAAGCACGGAGATTTATACTTATAACTTTTTAAGTGAAAAGTGGCCCTAACCAATACTATTGATTCCGAAGCAGAAACAGCCCGCTCTGCATTGCTGACTCGCTCCGCTCCACTACCGCGACAGCGGACAACCCAAACATAAGTTATTTTAAAGTGAGTTGCGAGTCTATTAAAAAAAATAACTTTATGAAAAGTTGGGAACTTCATACTAATGGCAAAGTGGCCAAAGGTGACACAATGCTAAAATTTCCAGCCCCACTTTTGGCCACTTATTGTTTTCCAACTTTTTATGACAACAGTGAGAAAACAACACTTTATCCACCTAGAAGAAACATATTCTAATGTGATATAAAATATTAAATAACCATAAAATAATTTTATTGTAGAAAAAAAAATGATTTTTCAAAACCTTTACCCTTAACATTTTGCTTAAGAATTTTACAAAATGTTAACTTTGAAACATAACATGGTGTTTATTTCTAAAATATCGTACTACATAAAAATGCTAAGTGCTGTAATTATTAACTAAAAGTCCAATCTTTTATTCGCCATTAATAAATATAAGCAATAGTTTTTTAATTCTTATTTATATAACTTTAAAGTGAAAAGTGACCAAAACCGGTACAGTGGCCAAAACCGGTACGCCTGCCCTACTATTTGAAAAAATCCAACATTTACTAAAGCTCAGCGATTCGCCCTTTTTATTCGGAAATCCCTCACAATTTTTAGCTTCGATGACGTCACCAGCTATTTCGCAATTACGCTGTATTCACAAAACACAGTGAAAAAACAACAGTGACACATAATTTTTTTAATTCATTGTCGGTTCAATGGCTTCGTTATAAGTTTCTGTTCACTTTGATGTAACTTTAAAACCACATTCCATAACAATTGTATATTTATGAAGAAACTCAATTAACCACTTTTGAACAGTTGAGCATTTGACTTAACCATCACAAAATAAAAGACCATTAAGAGCTATTTAAACTGTTTTTCTGGTGAGATCGTAATGTGCGCATCAAAGAGGAAAGTTCACTTCTTCCTTACCAATATTATTTTAGCATACTGTTTACCCATACACTTTGGGCAGTATCCGTGCCTTTTTTCTCAAAATTTCACACCTCCCTCGCGGGTTTCGCGCAAATCGTCACATTGTCTCGTGTGGCTCCCGTCCAAACTTGTACGCTCTCATTTTTTTATCTTTTTCGTGGGTGTACACTGGTTTTGGCATATTAAAGTCTGGCGCGGAATCCTGACGAACGTTCACATGTGTTAGATTTAGAATGGTTTAGCTGCTTTTGTATTTTTCAGAATTATCCTTGAGCTCAACGAGCGGAGAAAAACTTTTGAAAATTTGGACTTAAATGGTTTGACGTTGTAGTTTATATGGTAAGGAATTATTTGTCTTGTGTAAAAATTTGCCTTGGTCAATTTTATTGTACATAAATAATTTTTCGTTAAGGGCAGGATCTTCCAAAAACTCTGTCTTTGTCTTTTTCTTTATGTGTGAAGAGTAATGAAAATAACCTCACTTTTTCATTTTTTCAATGTTTTGTTTTGTTATTTTGAGCTTAAATTCACTTTTTCAAAAAGTAGCCTGAGAATAATCTACTTTAATTCATTACCTATTTTTCTATATATTATTCGTGAATTATAGATTAGTAATCTAAGTAAAAATCCAAAAAAATATAAAAATCATGAAAATTTTCTTTGTTTTAATTTTTTTTTAAGTCGAGATAAGATACGAATATCGTTTTTCTAGCCACAAAATAATCTTGAACTTCAACATATATTTTTATCTGCTCAAAATAAAGAATATTTGATTGTTTACTTTTGAATCAAAAATTGCTTGTTTTCGATAATTTGGAAGATCGTGCCCTTAAGGGGATACCGTAGATCGCATTCAGAATTTTCAATGTTTTTAAATGAAATTTTCTGATGATTGCAACCTGCTAGGTCCTCCAAAAAATATTTGTGATTGAAATCATTCATGAAGGAAAGTTACAAGATTTATTTGAATCAAATATAAAAAATAACTTCATTCTTGCAATAACATGGGAGCAAGTACTATTATATTTGAAAATGGATCTCAATTCTTTCTTTGTTACAAGCTTTTTATTAACTTGCCAAGTTAGTTAGTTAGTTTGTTAGTTAGTGGGGTACAAATCTTGCAAGCTTAATTTGACCCACTTCCCAGTGTCCGATGGAGCTGAAATTTTGTATACAGGTTTGGTTTAGATGATAATACAATATTAAACTACAGTCAGCAAAAAGCTTGTCATAAAAATGAAATTTTTACTAAAAACTTATTCTATTTTTATAGTATATTTGGTACAGATGAAAATAACAGACTGTTTAACTAGGATTCCTTCAACGAGGTCAAGTGATAACAATTCCTTCAACGTTCCTTTTCTAGCAATTTAAAGTGATAAATGGTTTAGGCAATACTATCGCGTGGTCTTGAATACTAAATTAGATGAAAAACTTCTACAATTAGCACTACCTCACATAAACAACTTGTCGTTACTGCAATAAGAGCCTTGTGCCTGTGTCATTAAAGCGTCATTTGCATTCTGATGATGCAGCAGCTATCTCTTAAGAACCATAAAAATGCTGAGGCCGCCGTTGCCGTCATAAATATTTTTAACGACCATATTTAATTAAAGAAGCTGGTTAGATTTTGTAGATAAATTAATAGTTAATGTAGATTTACAGTTTAAAATTACTGGGCTGTGTTAAGATAGACAATGAGTAACGTGGCACTTAAAAATGTTAGTATTTTCCCATGAAAACGGCAGATTTTACAGTAGCCAAAGTTAAGGATACTTCTATCCTTAATTTTAACTTGGTTAGACACTTATCTACTGCAAAATTTAATTTAAATGCATGTATGTGGTTACAACTTAATCATCATCATCATCAGACATACGACGCTCCCAAGGATCTCCACAACGATCGGTCCTGTGTCAAAGAATATATACACTAACTGTGTTGCGCGCATCCAGTGGCTTCCCGTAACCTTTACGAGATCATCGGTTCATCTTGTATACAAACTTAAGAAAGAACTAATTGATCGTAACGAGTAATTCAGGAAAATCTTGATATTCAATAACTGTTTGGCATATTTAAATTGGACTCAATTTCATAAGATCGTTAGTCTTTTTTTTCATTTTAGGCCAATGTGCAAAATCATGAGTTTATTTCTCTGAATTCATTACTCTCTGGAACTGCCAGTCTGTGATAATGAGAATTTTGTAAAAGTGGGAGATTTGATAGAATATAAGTTAATAAGTACCTTTTAAAAATTGAGGATGCCATTTTTATTGTTATAAAAGAAATGAAGTAGGTATTTAAATAAAAACTCAATTCGTGTAGGAATTCCACATAGATCTAGGACACGCGTACAGGCTCCATATAGGTGCAATAACGGTCAGAATAGCTCCCCGCGGAGTCAGGACCTCGGATCATTCCGGTGGCTACCGTCTCAGCCAGCGCAGCCTAAATTTCTACAGTATATTACACCTTTACCCCAACTAAGAGTTCTGTAAAGTAGGTGTGTGACGAACGAACCTTCTTAGGATAAGCTTTTAAATCTATTACTTTAATATTAAAAAGTAAAAGTGTATTTCTTTGTTCGTCTTTAGAGTTAAAATGGAGCAACGGATCGACGACAGTTGAGAAGCTGGAGAGTTACTTAGGCTGTTGTAATCCCGATAAAAAATCACATTCCCGCAGGATGACGTTGTGTAGTCCACGCGGGCGGTGTCACTGGTGGAAGGCTATTTAGGCTAGCGGAAACAACTGGTTTCTAAGGCCCAATCTATACCAAGATGGAAGCGAAGGCCTGCAAACGGCCGCAAAGAACTCGATCAATATCTAATTGTAAACTTGAAATTGTAAGAAAAATTTTATGCTCCTGTCATTTGATAGAACAAATGCATTTTATTGTTTGCTTGGCCGAATATGTGTACGTCCCCAGTCTATAAGTCGAAAATGATCATTCATATTGTAAAACATGCGTTTCCGGCGTTATGCATCATAATCAGATTTAAATGCCAGAAACTATGGCCTTAAAAATGAAATAAAAAATCACCTTCAAGTAATTGAGAAAAAAGAAATTGTCCAAAAAAAAAAGTGAAATTCACTAGTAAGGCCGGTGTACGTTACATTCGCTTGGGACAGTTTAAGAATTCGTGCCAAGAGAAGTGAATTGCCAGCCTTTCAGGTAGAGATTACTTTTGGCTTCCAGTCAAACTTTTGAATGCTGTTTCCTTTTAACATTTCGATTACTTTACAGTCTATATTACAATTATTTGCAATTTCAATACTTTATTAGGATTAAGTTTTATTTTTGACTAAATAAAAAAATTTACTTCTAAGATTTATTTTTTTCTTTAAAATACATGTCTCTAAATGTACTTACTACGGCAATTAAATATTTTGAGTCAAGAACATTTAGTCATTCAGTACTGTAATACAAAGTAGAATCCTTTTCTAGGAATAGAATAGGATAGAATAATTTATAGAATAGAATAATTTATTTCTGTATAAAACTTAGTCTAAATTTACATAGAACTTAAAAAGTAACATCAATTTGCTTCATAATCGATTAGGTATAATTATATAACAAAATTAGTTCTAATATTGTTTTAATATAAAGGTTAGTAGTGCAAAATAATCTAAGCGATACCTAAACTAAGTAAATACTTGTAACTTAGGCATCTATTTGGTGAAAGTAGGTTAGTGCTAACATAACAATTTATTAAATAACAATCAATTTAAATACAATCTATTTTAATATTAGTTAACTGGCTAATTATTAAGTTTATTTATTAAGTCAAGGTCAATTCAGCGAATATATATATATAATATATAATATATATAATAATTATCTTAAAAGTGCATCCATTCTTTTATTTAAGCCCTAATAGGTAAGTAGTGGTACAACGTACCACTCACACACTCTACAGTACTTACTTACATAGTAGGGTATAAATTAGAAAAATATTTGTGTTAATTGTGGAAATAAGTTTTTGAGGGTGATATTCCACACTACTGTGTCAAGTCTTTCATATTGAAGAAAGATTGGTTAGCAAATTCGAAGAAGTCTCGAACGACCGATATTTAACAAACACTTGTTTCATTTAAACCTCCTTCTTAAAGAACAGAATGTCTCAAAACCCGCTCATAAATTAACGTTAAGTTTACGCTAAGAATTATGCTCATATTAATGTTCCGAAAATATTGCTAAGACCAGCTAAATAAGGCGTAGCGCTTTCTAAATTTAATAGGTCTCATATTTCAGAACGCGGCGCTTCGTTAGCGTTTAACGAACGAAAAAAAAAGGATTTTAACTATAACCAAGGAGCTTTTTTTTGCCTTGCGGAGCTTGTTATGTAGATGCTTAGCCTTATGTCTTAACTTTGGACTCATTTGTGGTGTAATGAAGACATTGTTGGTGGTAAGCGAGATATCGTGTTCATTTGTTCTTTATAATTTGAGGAAAACAAAATGTTATGAAAAATCTTGATTTATTTCAAGTAGCTGTGCTATTGTACAATATTACCTAACATTTTTAAAGCTGCAAAGTTTTTAGGGTTTATTTTTAAGTTCTGTAAATTACATAGTGTGGAGTTACAGACGTTTTGTGGTAGTTTGGTTTTAATTAAAAGGCTGTTTTATAGGTGTTGTAAATGAAGAATGGAACTAAGTATAACATAATATCAGCCTTGGCTTATAAAATAACACTAACAGTTCTCATATTACGAAAAACATTAATAATGAAACATAAAAAATTTACCAGCATTATCTTCTGAAATTTTAAAGATGATTACTATATGTAAATAACAAACAGAAAATAAGCGTTGCTTTGACGGATTGGAAACTACTAGAAACTTTAATACAAAAAAATCCTGTCCTTTAATCTCGTATATTTTCCTCCATTCCAATCGATCCTTGTGAACCATTTCGTCTAAAACAGGAATTAAAATTAATATTTCAATATAAAACTGAATAGCCTGCTTAGATTATTCAGTTCTAGAATGCTTATTCGAGACCACAGAGCAAGATTAACCTATAAAGTGCGTCATGTGCGCTATCCTATCCTACTTTAATATTATAAATGTGAAAGTTTAGATGTTTGGATGTTTGTATGTTTGTTACTCAATCACGCCAAAATGGCTGAACAGATTTGGCTGAAATTCGGGACACAGATACTTGGTAGCCTGGAGAGGAACATAGAGGCTACTTTTTATCCCGGAAAATTATCATATTCTCGCAGGATAACGTCGTGTAACGGCGAAGCCGCGGGCGGAAAGCTAGTAAACAATAATAGTTTAATAACTGATCATGATCATCGATTTAAATAGAGAATTACCGAAATACGTTGTATACTAATAGAAGAGTTATTAATCTATGACTAATACGTATTTAAGTCTTATGATCCACTCCAATAATTTCTCTCTTATTATGCCATTCGCAGAACTAAAAGCATCAAATAATTGATTAGCTATTTAAAAACAGAATCACCTGAGTGCGCTGGACCACAGATCTGGGGGGCTACCGGCTAAGAAATCTGGATATGGGTATGGACTTCAACTGTCATTTGAATTCCTTATTCTGATAGATTTTTGCTGCTTTGTTCTGTTGAACGTTGCTAGCTAGATAGCGGTATACCCGACGTCACAAAACAAGGAACTGATAGCGGCTATTTTCTTGATAAAATTGACTTAAAGTTCCCAAAAACGTATGAAGTTCATATCCATAAAGTTACGCGGTAGCCCCCCAGATGCCGCATGTGCGCTGTAAACAATAATAAATAAATAATAATAAATAAATAAATAATTTCTTACATTCACACCAATTATCTAAGCCCATGTTAATTTCATTAAGAAACTGTATCATGGATAACTTGATAACGGATAAATATATACTTAAATACTTTTTGTTTGTAAATACATACTTAATATACATAGTTAACACCCAGACCAAGACAAATAGTCATGTTCATGCACACAAATATTTGTCTTGTTCGGGAATCGAACCCGAGATTTTGTTTTCGCAAAAATTTCATCATTCAACTCTAAATTGCTCATTAAATAGAATCAGCTAAAAATATTGGTTGTCACATATCACAGATATTGATGAATCTAACAAGTAAGTAGTCAAATTGAACGAAGGAATAGACTTCTTGAGCCTTCTCAATGGAACGGAGAAGTATATTCCTTCGTGTCACGCCACCATTTCTCTAAGTAGGCACAGTATCGTGGTGCAAACCAGCCATTAAAAATTTATAAGCCATTTAAAAAGAGAATCGCTTAACCATTCGGGACCACAGATCACGGTTAACCCGCTAGGAGCTGCGTGTGCGCTATAAACAACAATAGTTTCGTAACTGATTATGATCAGCCATTAAATTATAGAGTCATCTGAATACGAGGGGGACAACAGGGTGCCTACCATCAACTCTTATTGCGGTTTTGTTTAGGACCTAAACTGATCTGCTTTGCTTATTTGTACCACGACAGCTTAATATCAATGACAGCGATTCAGTGATCATTCAATGACATTTCACAGCCGCTAAGCTGTCAAGATCTCTTATTTAACTTATGACTCGGCCAAGCTAACATGACACCTGCAGGTTATACCCGTCCCTGTAAAATAATGACTCTTGCTGGGATCTTGCTAATGAATAAAATAAAAGAAACTGATAGTTGTGTGATCTGTGCAGGTGTGAAAACTCAATTGTTAGGACACACCAGCATCAGTTTTAACCCCCCTCTCTTCTTAAAAAAGTATTAGAATAATAATGATTCTAATCTTAATGACCCCAATGTTTGGCTGAATGTTGTGATCGACTAAATGGTTAGGACACTACGTTGTGTAATTTTTTGTTTCAGTATCCCATAGATTCTTTTTAATAAGGTATGTTCAAAGTACAATGATAACAGAGACGCTTAATCTTATAGCTAATTACCTAAAGCAAGCTGAAATGAATTATAAATATATAAATACAAATAAATAAATAAATAGTGTTAATTAAGCATGACAGTGGATAATAGTTATATTTTAAATAGGTAAAGAAAGAGTTAAGTGTAAATAAGTATAGTGTTTGTGGATAGGAATTTTTGGATAAAGGATAGGATAAAGTGAATCTAGGCCCAGGCTAATACCCTGATGGCTTGTGGCCCAGGGCATTGCCCTGGGGAGCTACGTCCAACCTCCCCTCTAGCTCTTTCCGGTCCCAGTCCAACGCAAACGAGGCGCTCAAGTATACTTAAGCACAACAGTGGTGCAGCAAAAGAGAGTATAAGGCAAAGGAATGTGAAAACCCAGTTTCAACAATCAGTTAAATGGAAAACATCCAGTTTAACAAATGCCCACTCCAGTCACTGCCACCAAGTACTCATAAACAGATATTTCATATGCAATTCTTAGAGCGTCTATTCAGAACATATCTAAGAAATTACAGTGTTATGCATTGTCGGATTGCGTACAATCAGGACAAAGATGTAAAGCGTCACAATCTGAGCATGAAGAGGATGGCGTAGCCAGAACCTTTCAGAAATGTCTCTCCTTCCACCGGAGTGGAGATCTTGGAGGCAAGTCCTACTTGTCTGGGACGCAGATCCTATAGCCTTCAGCCAGAAGGGAACTGTATAGTGTGCGGGTCTCGGCAAATGCAGAGGTGAACTGTCTACATAGGGCTTACTTCACCAAGATATCCTCCTCTGAATAGTCTCAGGATCGTAGGACAGAGCTCGACTACTCAAGCAAAAGACAGGGTGTTTCACAACGCATAGCGGAGAGAAGAAGAATAAAGATTATAGTGACTCGACGAATCAAGCCACTTGTTGTATAGTTTATGTAGTGTGTATGCTTGTGTAGGCATATCTGTTATGAGACTCAGCGCTCAGTACATGAAATGGCATCCATCAAAGAGGATATTATGTTCAAATCCATGTTGAACAAATAAATAGTTATATTATATTTCAAATATAAACTGGGTCTTCTCAAATGAGAGGTAGGGTTTGGATAAGACAATATTAAATTGTCAGGAGTTAAATAAAACACTTTGCACAGTATTCATTTACTCAACCAACCGTGTACCAATGCTATGAGTTTCCCATGGTGTGAAAATTAAGTCAGAGACTTATGTGTGATCCAACATATGACTTCAATATAAAGAAACACAGGAGGACTTTTGTCTTTAATTGGTTTTACCCAACAGTTATGAACTGAAAGGTATCACAAATCAAAAACGGTAATCCGGATATCGACAAAGCCAGGAAACCAACGGGACATCTGGTAAGGTGAATGACCAACAATCGTGCGAATCAGGCTGTGGGTGGAGTCCTTAATAGTGCGTTGTCCCCAAGCCGCTCGGCTCGTAAGATTACACTACTAAGAGTCCAAGCAAACATCCAGACGACACCATAATTGGCCAAATTAGTGTAAAATGACACTAAGGCATTTGATCAATCAATATACCATGATCAACCAACGGCCCGTAGTGTGATTTAGTAGATACACAGCTTCAAATCCTAACACGGTCTTTTGACTTTGGGAAATGAAGAGTGTTTACCGTACTACCAAAACGATATCCTTGAGAGACCTATAGTAAAACACATTTTGTTGAAGTCATATTCTGATCACCCATAGTCCATTAAAGACTATAAGTTACTTTAGAAATCACCATCAACTCACAACAAATTCCACAACATCTCATCACTGTAGCCAGACGTCAACCAGAAAACTAGGTGAGTCAGACCACAACGGCAAGTTACCTCACTCTTCGAGCTTCAAGCCAGCGGTAAAGCTTCAATCTATCCACTCTAGAGCTACATAAAACAACCATTACCTGAGTTGTGTATGGATAGTGTGAACTGATGTAAGTATGTGTCTGTATAATATAAATATTAATACAGTAAAATAAATCATACATAAGTATGATGAAATAGCTTTTGTATGAAAGGCTACGGTCTCTCTATAGAATCTGTGATAGAATTCTAGTTTAATTATAGTCAAAATCCTTACTTATATTATAAATGCGAAAATGTCTGTCTGTGTGTTACACAATCACGCCTAAACTACTGAACCGATTTAAATGAATTTTGGTACAGAGATAGTCTAGAGCCTGAGAAAGGACATAGGCTACTTTTTATTCCTGAAAAATATCACCTTCCCGCGGGATAACGTCGTGTAGTACACGCGGGCGAAGCCGCGGGCGGAAGGCTAGTTAGACTATAAAAGTTAATTATGAGAGTAGAACAGCAGCCTGTTCACACAACAGCTGTAATAAATAAATAAACATGGTTTGGATGAGGCGCTGTAGAATTCCACATATCAAGACTTTGATATTGATCAGGATGAGAGGTCATGTTCAAATAACATCAGGTTTAACTAGTTAGAGTCTAGTAGAGACTTTAGACATAAACGTTTTCACTCTTGTGAAGATAAAAACCTCTTTTCCAATTTCAGTATCAAAACATATAAACAGAATTCTACTTGCACAGACATGCAAGCAAATGATAATATAAGATGAGGGCAGATCTTACAAGTACTAGAACTTGTCTATCAGACATTGTGCCAAGCTTCAGCTTTGAAACTTCTGAAAGTTTCAGGAATCAATTTACTGGGACAGAGAGTATCTGTTTCCAAGGAATTTAGTACTGAAACTATAGCTAAAGTCTGACATCCAAATTACACCTTATTTCCTACACTCACCCTTGCTAGATTTCAGATCAAAATCTAGCAATAATCCTCACGAACCAAAGCACGACACTTCACTTCATATGAAACTCTGTATGAACCAAATTCCCTCTCTAAGTTGTACAAAGAGCTCAGATAAGCCTTTTTTAAATAACAACACACATCACAACGTGTGAAGACGTTGTTTTAGATAAATATCAAGAGGAGAATTTGTTTTCAAACAGATTTTCACGATTAACACACACTTTAACACTTTCGCGGCGTGTAAATCAAACAAATCTTATATCGAATAAGCGATTCGACGATTAGATCACGAAATCCGAATTTAATACTGACGGTATGGTAGCAATATTAATTCAAAAGAATTTAAAACAAATTCTGAAATATTCAATTCTTGCTTTCAAATATTACTGGTCGAAGTTTTGACACTTGACAGCCTTCAGACCCCCATCCAGAGCAAACATTCCCACAAGGAAAGTATTTACCCAAGAGAAGATCGGAAATGCCATCATGAAACCTTACTGAAGAAATACAGATCTAGCCAAGAACTGTAAATCATCATCAGCCTCTTTCAAAACTCAGTCCAGACTCAAAAATGAGGATTCCAAGTAAATAATGGAGATAAATTAATAAAAGCTTACCACCCACAGATTTGAAACACAATAATTAAAGAAAATATTTAAATTGAAATAATTTTGGGCAGAGATTTCTCTTAAAATCACTATTTAATACTTTTCACTAGTAAAATACCGAATCGCGATCGGGCAGAGATTCGACTTGCTTTCCCGATAAATTCTCCCGAACTGTTTTTTCTAGTAAAATACCGAATCGCGATCGGGCAGAGATTCGACTTGCTTTCCCGATAAATTCTCCCGAACTGTCTCCCTTAGTCCACGAACCTCGCTCTTTTATACTCTCCTCTCTAGAACATTCTAGAACTCCCCTGACATGTCGTCCAATACTACTCCACGCGCTTCCTCTTTGGGATTCCCCCATAAGAATAATTCAGTTATTCTGATATGTTGCCATATCTCGATTTAGGTATAAATAATTATTTATTTGATAAAACTAGATTATCTAGTTCTATCTTGAGAAAATAAGATATTACTGTAGTAAATCTTATTCCTCGATCCAAAATCAAGTAAATTTCCAATTTTCGCGGCTTCAGATAAACTCATTCAAAAGTTATTCAAGTGCAAATTTCAGAAAATTTAAATACTTGATTTAGATTAAATTTGATGCATAAATATATGTTCAGAGGTGTCGAAATCATGAGAACCGTATGCGAAAAGTGTTCATTCCCTTCCATTAACGAGATCTCAAACAATTTCATATCGACGTGTTCAAACTCTGTGGTTTGTGTACACTTCATCGCAAAACTGCTCCTCCAGACTTCAATCATCTCCAACATACAATATTCAATCAGTTTGCAGCAAAATTCAAGGTCTAAATAACGAAATATTTTAATCTAAATAAATCGAATTAGAGGTATAAATTCCCTAATTCTCCCTATAAAACGGGTAATCGTCAAAAAGTGGTCACCTTAGCAAGTCTTTACCATAGACAATCTAGACTGTAATAAAATCTGTATTCTAGTCTATGGTTCTATTGTTTTCTCTAAATAAGAGACCCTACAGACGCACAAAATCATAGTTTTATTATAGATGACAGCACTGTCGCTTAATAAATTTAATATTTAGCTGTAATAACGTAGTTAAAATCTAGCCAAATAGCAAAACAATGCCTGCGCTACAGAACTCCTATATGAAACTAACCTTAGAAGCTATAATTCGTGTCATTAGCGCACAAATATGTTTTGAGGCTCACGTCGGACAGAATTATTAGACTTCCATATAGTGTAACTAATCTAATGATCTAGGAATGTTTTTATCACCTTTCCGTTATGTATCAGCTATGTATTACATAGCGCAAAGGTACATTGACTCACACAGATTTTGTTCAATCGCTCCTTGCACATTGTGAATAAGGCACTAGTTGGCCTCATGCAATGGCGCGTAATTCAAAATTCTAAACTTTGATTTAAATATTGAATTTAGTGTATTTAGGCTAAGTTTTATTAATAAAAGATTAATTAGAAATCCCTAATATATATCTTGCTTAATTTTATTTAAGTAAGTTAAATCATGGTTTTAAACCCAAAATCGACTTTAGGTACTTATTTCGTTCTTTAAGAGATTTTGTCTCTTCTGTGACACAAACTGACGTTTGTAAGTTATAAATAAACAGTTAAGTATATTTATTAACAAAATAAAACCTTTTCTAATATCTTAGTGTGCTCATACCTAGCCTAAACTAACTCTGAACGTGACTCTATTTTCCAGGATTGAATTACTTAAAACACTATTTATGAAGCTTTTTAAACAGACAACTTCTACTAGAAATCTTTCAAAAGGTGTTTTCCCAAAAATACCAAGCTCTCAGGTAAATATATCATCATTATATGCACCTATAAAACACATTCAATAATGTAGTTTTTAGAAATAACCTTTTGTCATTTTGTATATTTTACAACTGGAAATTCACAATGTTTATTACTTCTTTAAGTAATAAATTCTATTATACTATAAGAAGGACACTTTGAAATTATCTAATTTATATCAGAATTATAAATCCAATACATACTATAAAAGTTATTGACCTTTTAGAATTTACTAAAATTTATCAAATTTTGCAACGTTGAAATTCCATATTTAGTGATTTCTTACAATTGACAGAATGTTCTGAGCCAATTCTAGTTTTAAAATTATGCACAGATTTAGGATGAACAAAGAAATAACTATTCATAACAATAGACACACATTCTATATTATTTTCAAGTAATAGTCAGTTTTTCAACTGCGTTGAAAAACTCAAAACATTTTAGTTTTGCTTATTTCAAATTATTTAAGCAAAGGATTTACTCTAAATCAATTTATCTTTCATCAGCATAATTAGTATACTAATTTATAACCAAATTAATTCAATTTCCAACTTGTATTTTTAGATAAATTGAGAATATTGAATTTTAGAAATATTCATTTTGATGTTTTGAATTTTCAGGATTACTTCATAACTCAAGGTTGTAGACACCTATCTATCTATATTACATTTTACTAAAGACTTCCTAGATGAGGAAATTCCTTCAGGATAAATTTTAATCAAGGATTTCAGGAAAAATTAATATATTTGCATGCTTGAAGAGACATAATGGTTTTCCTACATTTAACCCTAAACCAAGCTTTTGTAAGTAATATTAAAATTACTAATTTATTACTCATCATGCTGCAAAGAAGAATTAAGAAGAAAAGGATTAAATAATGTTATTTTCATGATTTTATTTAAAATTTTCCAAGTCCACTAGCGCCATCTCGTAACGAGTAGCAAAACTTCTCAGTACTATATCAAAGACATGCTATTAACTCCGCTACTTGCCGCTGCGCAGCACGGCGCTGGCTTTTCACATAGTACTAAAACTGATTAATAGATGTCGCTTCTCTTGACTTCAATTCAAACTTAAAAGTTTTTAAATTATTTTTTTATCTATTATTGTTAATTGAAGATGTAGAATATACCTGTTCGACTTATAATTGATTTAAATATGTTTAATAACTATTCAAAAGAAAAGAAAGATGTTTTTAGCAGAAAAAGGAAATAAATAATACTATTTTATATAAATATTATTATTTTTTTTTACTGAAACGTTTTCAGATTTTAGATGTGTCTGAAACATGAAAATGTAGTTTCAGGATGTAACAGTTATTGAAAATATGGAAAATCGGTTTTTCAGAAAAGTCGAATAAAATTAAAAACTCCTGTGGCTAATTGAAAAGCAATGGTGACGTAGGTTGGACTGTCACATCCCTCTCACTCTCCGGGCATGATAGAATCGAGTGAAAGAGACGGGTAGAAGAAATGAGGACACAAATCGTTCGGTCATTCACATTTAGCAATTCATTTTCGATCCAGTTTTTAGAAGGTCATAGTACGAAAGAAAGCAATTCATTTTAGGAACTTATTCTGCATCGTGCTATTTTTGAATCGCGGTCTTAAAGTTGATGGTATGCACCCAGATCGCTGCTATAGTGAAGATGAAACTGTGCCAGCTTATGTGTAACTTCGCCACTGGTCGTGGTTTTATCCATTGTGTATAAGATTTCTTCCTGAGCCAGTATCTTTTCTGAATGGAAGGCATAAGGTCTTATGTTCAACGCCATTCCTTATCCCTTACTGCTAATCCTTAGTCCAAAGCATTTAATTGATAACCCATTTAAAAAGAGAATCGCCTAAGCACACGGGACCACAGATCACGGTTAACCCGCGAGGTGCCGCGTGCGCGCTATAAACAACAATAGTTTCGCGCGTAAATTCTCATCCGCGCGCGGCCATATTTCATCATTCCGCCATTGAGCTGTGATATATCTGTAAAGTGCGAGATAGCCAGCTCGAGAGCTGTTTGAGTATAAATACTTTATGGTGGAATCATGATTTAGCATTTTAGAAGCTGAAAATTTTTAGGAACATTTTTAAAGCTACAAAGGTTTTGGGGTTTATTTTTTTACGATCTGTATATTACGTAGTGTGGAGTTCAGACGTTTTGTGGTAGTATGGCTTAAATTAAATGGCTCCTAGTAAATGAAGAATCGAACTAAGTATAACATATCAGTCTTTTCCTATAATAGCACTAACAGTTCTCATTTTACGTAAACGTAAGGGAACATAAAAAAAACATGACCAGCAGTGTCTTCTGAAATCTTAAATATGGTTTTAATGGAGTAGAGTATATGTAACTAATAAACACAAATATTAGCGTTGTTTTGATTGATTGAAAATACAATTTAATATGGTATTAGATGCACATAACTTTTTAACAGAAGAAGACAAGTAGGTAATAACCACAAACTCTGATAAGTTAAACTACTAAAAATTTTACATTTCATAATACTTGCTATTTCAGACCAAGTGATATGAAACCGACTTTAATACAGATATTTATAATACCATACCAGACAACGTTCGTTACTTTAAACAATACATATTCATCAAAATATTAATGTTAGTTGTTTCGTAGTTTTTCGTATAATGATACAATTTCGGCGAGATTGTCAGGCCATGCATAATGGAAGTAGGCCTGGCCAAAGTGTTTCCGTGTGTATATCATGTCTCCTGTGGGTAGGGGATGGATAATTTTTAAATTGCCAGGACGGTTCTTTGATTAAACCTTTTTGGAAGTTTTAGTGACATATTTGACTGCCCCAATGGCACAATGGGTAATATTTCACGCTGTCTTCCGGGCCAGCGATTCTATGCTCAATTCATACATTTAGGGATTTGAAAAATTTGTGAAGGAGCTATAAGGCTTCGTTCACTCATGATCTGTCATTACATTTTTTTCATACAATGACGCTTCATTCACGCGGGATAATATTATGTCATTGACAATACCTCTTTCCTATACTTTTATGGTTTTATGACGAATCGTGAAAGTGTGTTAAGTGTGTTAGTGTGTGCTAAGCGTTCATTATACTTGTATCTTTTACATGTATAATGAGATTCTATGTTTAACACGGGCTACATAAACCAATGCGATTCTAGATGTTTATATCAGAGAATGAACACAGGGCACTACTTGTCATCCGTCCGTTTACTTATGTACACTGTACTCCGCTTCGCTAAACTTAAACCCAATGTAAATTGGCCATAATAAGTGATTACTTCTGTGCACTTTTTTTGTAAAGTATATCAAAAGTTTAAAAGTTTTTTTTAAAACGAAGGTTTTTCAAATATTATAATATTTATAGGACAGCCAGAAACCTCAAAAACATAATGGTATTGTATTGAAAAAACAAGTACTCACTGAACTTCTAACCGTTTTAGGATAGAGCTTCCTCCCGCACAGTGAAAGTCGTGGGTGTTCGAGTCTCATCAAGGCTAGTTGTGAGACGCGTCGATTTTTTTTAAATAGGTTCTTATTTCAATTTTATTATCGAATGTTCATCTCATAGATCTTTTGTTTCAAGGGAGGATCGAGCTAACGACTTCTGACTGGGAAGACAGGGTCTCTTATCACTACATAGTATAAAACAAAGTCGCTTTCTCTGTCCCTATGTCCCTTTGTATGCTTAAATCTTTGAAACTACGCAACGGATTTTGATGCGTTTTTTTTTAATAGATAGAGTGATTCAAGAGGAAGGTTTATATGTACTTTTTATCCCGAAATTCTCACGGGGACGGGAACCACGCGGGTGAAACCGCGGGCGGCCACTAGTTTAGTTATAATTGCAAGGCCTCCCGCCGTAAGATTTGCGAATCGATGGCGTAACCTAAAATGAATAAATGGTTTTGAATATTGAATCTTAAGAAATAAAAAAAACCTGCCTTTTAATTTAATTTTGCTTCCTTAAATCTCACAAGCTACCTTTCCCAAAGTTTCATCTAATCATGGCTTCACTATTCACATGTAACAGTATAATGTTATGAAAATTTACATTTCTTTGGCCACTTACATCATGTGCAAGCAATAAATTCTTGTCAGGCGATGAAACTTTCCAGCCTGGCTAGATATTTTTGAGCCAGACCAGTTTTTGTGCGAGACTTCAATACGTTCGGGGTCGATGCGAAAGTAATCATGTTTCGTGGTATAATCCGGAACTTTGCAGGGCTTTTGTACCTTTTGACGATTAGATGAAGCCGATATAAGCTTTTTTTCAGTAGTTTGAATTTGTAGATAGGTAGGTACATTTTTAAACTCTTTAAATATCAAGTTACTTATCTCTTACTGACAGTTATACGGAAAAATATGGTTTTTAGCTAAGACAAAACAGCAGCAATCACTTACATTGTCGAGATTCCGAGATATTTTTAGATTATGAAACAACAATGTTCAATAGCCAGAACCAGACCAAACGATCCAACGTGATCCAGAGCGTTTGGTATGGAAGTGCCTCGCGCGCTCCAACGTGCGAAGTTGGAGTTTTGTTGATTGGTTGTGATGTTATGTCACAATAACAACCGATCATTGTCAAATTCGATAAACGAATGAATGTAGTGCGACAAGCTTTCCTGTTCCGGTGATTATCTTTGTAACTAACAGTTTTCATACGACAGTCCATTTTGACCATATTTTGACAGCTAATTTTGTGTTGCAAGGTGGCTCCTCTGTCACGGCTGTCACCGGAACAGAAAAGCTTGTGGCACTGTACATTATTATCCCACAGATTAGGTAGAAGTGGACCCCCAATCACAAAAACGCCACAAAAAGCTTTGCTTGTTTCTCCCCATTATAAAATCAAGTCAAATGAAAAAGTAAATAAGTTTCTCGTTACACTACACTTATTTATGTCTCGTATAAAATCTTTTCAGCTACGTATAGAGCAAAGTACTGAGTGCATTTGACGTCCCGCGACTAAGTTCCCGTGACAGGCCTAACTCAGCTGCGCGAATGGTTGAGTTAAACTGCAATTCAGCGCGAGGCAGCCTCCGACACTTTTAGTTAAATCGAGTTTGCCTGCGACGGGTTCGCGTACCTTTTGTTTATGTATAACAATCTCTCGTTTAAATCCATGATAAACAAGAAAATTTAGGTAAAATAGGCTATAAAAGGAGATAGTTGCCTATGTTTTATTTTGAGGTATTTCGTCTACATAGAAGCCAAAAAAGTTTGATTCTTTATAAACAAATTTGTAAGTGTGACTTGTGGAAGACAAGTCGTAAATAGGTATGTGAGAGGATCTAATATACGTGAAAGCAATCTTCAGATATTCCACTTAAACATCACCCAAACACTTAAAAAAAAATAATTTGTTAATAAAGAACTGTTTTTCGCTTCTTTCCTAGTATCACAAACAAAATACTCGTTTATAATTTTTGTGATCTTATGCACTAAGCATGACTTTTAAAGATTTTAAAATTTGCTTTTAAAATAGAACATGTTGCAGTGTATATTTTTCATTATAAGTTATCTAACGTCGCATTTTTAGTCAAAGCTATCTCATAACTAAACACCTGTGTAATTTAAAAGCTTTGCATATAAAAATGACATGGTTATTAGAATACTTTTCAATATAACTGTAAAAATGTTACACTACCAAAACACATTTTACGGATTACAAAAGCAGTTTTATAGAAAGTTTTAGATGTTACTTTAGTTATCTACGTATGATAACAAATACCTATCCCCTCTTTGTTGCGTTTCTTGCTCTGAGAAGACAACTTCTGCATGGTTTTTCCATAGATTAATAACTCGTCGCTTGGTTTTTCTAAAAAGATGGCTTCAGTCATACTATATAGGTACCATAAAACCGGGTTCCTAGGGGGTAACTTTGACCCACAATAGAATATTTTTTTAAATTTTTGTTTTGCAATAGGTATAATAACCAACTGAGCATAATAATACCTCTCTTAATCCTTCTACAATGGGCTGCAGCTGATAGATAAAAGTTCATACCACAGGACGATTATTTTTATACTGTTTTCAAATGTGACACAAAGTTAAGTAACCCGGTTCTACGAAGGTATGGCTTAAATCTGATTTTTCATCTCAAAAAAGTTGGTTCTTCTTTGGGCCCTTGTGCAATATACTGTATCGTTTATTTTATATTACTTGTCTAAGCACGCTGGTACCAGAAAATGAACTGAACGCAATTTGAATATCTAAATTGGCTTCCAAGTTTCCCCATTACTCGCTCACCTGTTAATTTTTTCCCGAGAGTATCTCCCGGTTTGTGGGTAATTTTTATTATAATTTATAGGTGTTGCGTGACAAGGCACTTATGAGTTTGTCCCTGTAATAGTCTGTCGAGATGATTGTTATTATCTTGGAATTTCTTAAGTAGCGCGCTGAGCTGGCACTTATGCTGCAGCATTTTGTCTAATGATTCTGCATAAAATCTTTTTTGGGTTCCGCTTTTGAATAAATGGTAAGGCACTTGGGCTGCAGATTTTTATGGAAACTTAGGACAATTAGGGATGTCCAAGAGCACTCAAAATGCGTTGAATAGTATATAATACTTATGTAAACGAATTATTATTATTATTTCACACTTGTCGAAAATCTAAAACCACCACGGCATCAGCATTTATGAGTTGAATATTGTCACAGAAAATTACAAGTTAGGTATTGACAAAATATTAACCTAGTGAAATTTTTTCAACAAATAGAAGTTTTGGGAAAAATCTTTTTAAACTGGTCAATTAAAGCTACATAAGCTAAGCTAATGGGGTTTGTCGTATAATACCTACTCTTATGATAGGTTACAGCTGCTTTTTTCTACTGTAACATAGTTGATCTATCAATGTATAAAAATTATTTAACAACGAAAGATAAAGGTAAATTAACTATGATATATTTACACCTAATAAAATTCAATTAATGCGAATAAACTGCGAAATTAAAACGTTGATATGAAAAAACGTGGTGAAACGGCAGGAATGGCAAAAAAGCTGGTAAGCGATTTCTCAAAACTTGAATATACACGCAATTTTGAAAAGACTAATAAGTAATCTAAGGGGTGTCATTACATCAAATGCCATGTAAATTTTGACATATTAAATTGCAAAAGGTTGGTACAGAAACATTTAGATGACGTTAAGAACATTCGTTTCATACCAGCTCAACCTTGACAGATTTTTCTTATCCTTAATTTGGGAACTTCAGCGACCATTTGTAGAAGCGATTAAACTTTTTTAAGAGCTGTTTCGCATAAAATGTACAGTACCGCGGCTTAGCTTATAACCGCCTCTGTGGTCTAGTGGTCCATACCACCGATTTCAGACCCAGGGTCAGGATCGATTCCCAGTGGGGGTACATATTGTATTCGGTTTGGTTGGTGGTAGGACTTGTTCTAAGTCCGCCTGGCTAGCTACCACCATCTTATCTAAGTCTGACGCCATAACAATGATGTTTTCAGCATTGTTGTGTTCCGGCAGTTAGAGATAAGATAGCCAGTTCCTCAGTAAGTGAGGATTCCGGGAGTAGTGCGCTTCCACCTTCAGCCTTATCACCACTTAACATCAAGTGTGATGAAGGCTAAGTGCTACCCCGTTGTGGATAAAAAAAAACAGTATCGTCACTGTTTTAATTAATATTGTTTACTACTTCTAATAATTCTGGTTGTTTTCTTTACCATATTGGCATCATGTTCGTATCGAGTCTTAGGTATGTTCATCCACAACAAAATGAAGTACATTAAATATCGCATAATTTGCGTTTAAACAATATGATAAGCAATTGCAATTTTTGCCTACCCATCCTGTACCTCACCTCAGTAAAGATTGCTTAGCATTTGTAATCGTCCTTCAGCCGTTTATCTCTCTCGCCGATATCTTTACAGCGTCATTTTACCGGCTAAGTCGAATGTGTGTAGGTACTCGGTGTAATGAATCCGTCTTTACTACCCAATTTCTGGGTAGGATTATGGAAGTCTGTCTAGATAATGTCTGTGGGTTAGAACCTTTTGAATTAACGTGATTCGTCGAGGGCGTGAGAGATCTGTCTGACTGAAACCACTATAAGCAAACTTTTATTTTTTTACAATAAACACACGAAAAAGATAGAATGGTACCTCTATCAATTCATTACATAGCGACTTAGCGCTGTATCATATTCTTAATTGTTCTTTGACATAGTTACTATTATTTTATTTTTTTTAAATATTTATTTTGACGAATAAATGCAATAGCTATACTCTTTCGCCCGAATTCTCGAACGCAAATCATCTTTGGGAGCGTCTCAAACATCATGGCATCTCTTTCATACGTTTGACATTAAAGCGACAGGGCGATGTGTGAGACGCTCCCAAAGATAAGTAGCGTACGAGTATTCGGGCATTAGATATTGGTTCTTGTAAAGTGAATGTTGTATGACTTCCTGGTGTTTTGGAGGTATGTTCTTCTGTAAACCATGTTTTTTATCAATAAATACTTTATGGGCCAAAAGTTTATTATTTATTTATTTATTAGTTACTAGCTTTCCGCCCGCGGCTTCGCCCGCGTGGACTACACGGTGCTATCCCGCGGGAATGTAAAGTTTTTACGAAATAAAAAGTAGCCTATGTTCCTCTCCAGACAACAAAGTATCTGTGTCCCAAATTTCAGCCAAATCCGTTCAGCCGTTTTGGCGTGATTGAGTAACAAACATCCAAACACCTACACTTTCACATTTATAATATTAGTAGGATAGTAGGATAGGATAAAAGTCTATTTAATTTATGCCAGCAACAACTTTTTGCCCACCCAACCTGTACAGTCACGAGCAATAATATGTATACAACATAGGACTATGTCATATTACAATATTGAATGACTTCTGTGACACTAATAGTTTTCTTTCGGAACGCTTCAATGTGACAAAGTTCTATCTTGTATACATATTATTGGTCGTGACCGTACCTGACCACACATACAGCCGGTTGCACCAAAATATTCATTTTACGAATTCGTTAAAAGTAACTGAATTTTGCTGTCAAAACTGTCAAATCCCATACATTTTTAAACCATAAACCCTGTAAAAGTATAATGTAAAAAAACTTGGTGCAACCGGTGGTTAGAGTTGCCTAACATTCGTAATCGTAACCTTCAGCTTTCTATCGTCTACCTTTTGATATCGTCTTTACAGCGTCATTAAACCGGCTGAGAAAATGAGGTCAGTTGAAAATGTATGCTCACCCATCCTGTACCCGACCACAGAAAGGTTGCTTAGCATTTGTAATCGACCTTCTTAGTGTGTGTACACGGTGTAATGAATCCGACTTTACTACCCAAGCTTTATGTACCATTTTGGCGAGGATTATGGAAGGCTGTCTAGATGATGTCTGTGTTTAAGGACCTTTGAATTTACGGGATTTGTACAGTTGTCGAAAAGAAAAAAATTAAGATAATAAAAAATTATTATGCATTTTGAATGCATAAAAATAATTAAAAACATTTTTCTATACAATTTGGATAAAATTTGGCACAGAGATAGATTATGGTCTCTAGAGTAATTAGCAATAAAGAAAAACATCACCAAGCTCACGCAGGCAACGCCGCAAGCGGAAAACTAGTTTAATAAATAATAATAATAGCTAAATGTGGTAGCTTGTCAATAGCTTTTTGTCAATATGTTTAATTGTTAATTTTATGTGAAAGCTGTTAGCTATCCTAAGAAATAAAAATAAATAAATATGTCGGAGCGTGAGCGCAGTGCTGCCCTCATAGACAGCAAGATCGATTACTTTAATTTAAATTATAACGACATCTATCGAGTTATTTTGTAACTATCGACTAAAGTTATTAGCGCTATCTATTTTGTTGCTTTGTAACTATTAGTTGAGTCAGTTTAAACGTTGCGAAAGCACTTGAGTGAGTTGGATACAGAGAGATGGCATGACCTGACCAAGTGAGTTGAATTTGTCGATACATTTGGTCGAGGCGCAAGATAAAAACAGTCTTATTGGGACCCACGAAGGGGTTGGACGTGTGGCGGAAGTGGGGCCCGCAAGGGCCACTTTTCTGTATCGAATTTGCTGCGTTTAAAGATTCATCCGTGTATATCACTTGAATCGTTGTTTTATTTGTGCCATATCGATTGTGATTGAAGAATAAGACGTTTGTTATTGAAGAAGAGACTATTATTTTGAGGATCCCTCGTCGCAACCATCCTGACAACGAGACCAGACCAGGCACCCGAACCCAGCGACGTTATCAGAAGTGCGATGCAGCCCGTGCCACAGATGAAAAGTGGATTGAAATCGAAATACCCGTATTTCTGTTATTTGACATTTTGTTACTGAACGTGTGATGAAAAAGGCGACCTGCCGTTTCACTAGCGGCATTTCATTTGCAAGAAGAGAATTGTGAAAATCATCTTTTCCTGTTGATGAGCGGTGCGCTGAAAGGAAGTTTATCGGCAAGACTGGACCAGTCTGGACCTGGACCAGATTTCATGTGCTGGCGTAACCTGGCTGGAGCATAAGGATTTGTTCATCGATAGGTTTGTCTGTATCTAGACAAACGGAGGTACTCTCATATTTTTTTTTATTTTGTGAAGCCGAAAGAAAGTAAATCTTATTTCTTTGTGAGTAATTCGTTGTAATAATAGTTCCTAACGGAACTAAAAATGTTTTATGATTTTACTGTCAACTACCTACATCAAAATTCAGCGGCAAACATTTTCTAATTTTACTAACGTACAGAGTGTTTAGTAAATTCGCATACTATTGCTCTTGAGAAAAATGTTGACAGATGGATTGTACTTTGTTGTAAAGAAATAAGATCTAGATAGTAACATTTGCACATTGACAATTTTATACTCGGGGTACAGATAACATACTAGTTATCCGCTTGAACGGCCGGGCGCGCACCCCGGAGCCTCTTACGCGGCCATGTCATTTGACACCTTAAAGGCGCGCCGGGTTTTGTTTACATTGTTTACAGAAACGTTATTTAGGACTCGTCCTCGGCGGGCATGTAGTTTAAAAGTGGTGTTTTTTATTCAAGCGGATGCTTTAAACGAAACATCTGTTATGTTAGAGTATTGTTTGGGTTTATAGTTTCGTGTAATAAATAATCACCACACAGTAGGACACAAGTGTTTGTTTTTTCGTCATTAAATTGCCTATAATTCCAAATTTAAAGGTATGACCTATTTCAAATTACAGTGAAATGCAAGCGCTGCATGGTGGTGCTATGCGGGTGCTGCATATGGTGAGCCGTTCGTCGGCGCGACATCGGCGTCGATCGGCGTCGATCGGCGCAGTGGTGCAATGGTGCGACTCTGCGGCGATGGCAGTGCGGCGGCGGCGCGGTGGCGTCGTGGCGCAACGCAACAGACAAGTAGCCGGCGCTGGCGGCGATAGTGTAGAGAGATCTACCTACATGCATAGCATATCATATGATCGCAATTTGGTGAGCAGTTTTCATTTTGTCATTATTTGTGCAAACAGCACTGAAATGCACTTTTCCGTTCAATGAACATTCTTTTGTACAGTTTTTGGCACTTTCCTAGTACAAACAAACCTAGTATTACAATTATTGTTAAAGTGAGATTTGATTTAAATTGGATTAGTAACGATAAGAGTTCGTATTAGATTGACAGATGGGAACATGATTGTGATTTGGTTCAGAGGACTAAATGTTTAGTTGGTGTTTTACCACATTATTAGTAAAGAAGTGCTGAAGATGTTGATTGTTTTATTGCGTGGCTGAATGAGTCAGCACGTTGTTGTGGTACCATGAGGTAAAAAGGGTACAGCGGAAGCACTTGTAGTATGTACAAAGATTATGTTTTGTTCAATCATTGGTTTTGTTGTTGTTCCATGCTGTCAGTCTAAAACGCGTTGTGACTATGTTCAGTAATAAAGAAGTAGTTGAGAGCTTTATTTTCAAAAAGGCTTTAAGTAATAACATTATTTACAAGCAGTTATCTGCTGCTACGTGACAGATTTATTTGAGTATTGAGCTTTGTTGGACTGATACCAAAAGCACTGAGTTTTGTGATCGCTGGTTATGTTGTGGAGTGCTAGTAAAGCACAAAATTTAACGATCACTGGATAAGTCATTGAAAGTTACCTTAAACTGTAGAGTTCTGACAGATACGTTATGGTTAATTTAGTACAAACTCCGCCAAGATAAATTGGGAATGGATTTTCATGAGTAAACTTATGAAGTGAGTTAATTTGTGTAAAATGATATTTTTAACGTTTGCCCTAAAATAGTTTTGAAGTTGTTAAAACTAAGTTTTGAAAGATTAACGAATAGCTCAGAAATATGCCTCAAAGTGATGTATCCTCAGAATTAAATGTTCGTGATGTTGAATCGGGTGTGGACAGTGCCGGTGAAGGCCTGTCTAACTATGTGCAAACACTTACTGACATGGCTACTTATTTGGTAATCCGCACGCTTCAGTCGTAGTCGTAACTGCGACTCAATAGGGTTGTACAGGGCGCGGTGCGGCTGAGGCTGTGGCAATCTAGCGTCTCATGGGAGACTATGTCATTATGATATGACCATGTACATTGAGTGTACCGATTCCAATGTGGGGATCCGTCTCATGGGAGACTATGTCATTATGATATGACCATGTATGTTGAGCATACCGATTCCAATGTGGGAATCCGTCTCATGGGAGACTATGTCATTACGATGACCACGTACATTGAGTGTACCGATTCCAATGTGGGAATCCGTCTCATGGGAGACTATGTCATTATGATATGACCATGTATGTTGAGCATACCGATTCCAATGTGGGAATCCGTCTCATGGGAGACTATGTCATTACGATGACCATGTACATTGAGTGTACCGATTCCAATGTGGGGATCCGTCTCATGGGAGACTATGTCATTATGATATGACCATGTATGTTGAGCATACCGATTCCAATGTGGGAATCCGTCTCATGGGAGACTGTCATTACGATGACCACGTACATTGAGTGTACCGATTCCATGTAGGAATCCTTGCCACCTAATGTGTAGCTACTGTTAGTGATGTGTGTTGCTTATATGACTTTGATAATAATATTGTGATAATGATAACTTACTGTGAGGCATACTTTCTTCCTTATCTATAGTGTACCTACTAACCTTTTAGTCAGGTTAAGCCGAGCGGAATTAGCTCCATTGAAGTAATTTTGTTCCAGATACACATGAGGACATGTGACACGTCAGAATGGCCGTGTCGGAGCGTGAGCGCAGTGCTGCCCTCATAGACAGCAAGATCGATTACTTTAATTTAAATTATAACGACATCTATCGAGTTATTTTGTAACTATCGACTAAAGTTATTAGCGCTATCTATTTTGTTGCTTTGTAACTATTAGTTGAGTCAGTTTAAACGTTGCGAAAGCACTTGAGTGAGTTGGATACAGAGAGATGGCATGACCTGACCAAGTGAGTTGAATTTGTCGATACATTTGGTCGAGGCGCAAGATAAAAACAGTCTTATTGGGACCCACGAAGGGGTTGGACGTGTGGCGGAAGTGGGGCCCGCAAGGGCCACTTTTCTGTATCGAATTTGCTGCGTTTAAAGATTCATCCGTGTATATCACTTGAATCGTTGTTTTATTTGTGCCATATCGATTGTGATTGAAGAATAAGACGTTTGTTATTGAAGAAGAGACTATTATTTTGAGGATCCCTCGTCGCAACCATCCTGACAACGAGACCAGACCAGGCACCCGAACCCAGCGACGTCAAATAAATAAATAAATAAATAAATAAATAAATAAATAAATAAATAAATAAATAAATAAATAAATAAATAAATAAATAAATAAATAAATAAATAAATAAATAAATAAATAAATAAATAAATAAATAAATAAATAAATAAATAAATAAATAAATAAATAAATAAATAAATAAATAAATAAATAAATAAATAAATAAATAAATAAATAAATAAATAAATAAATAAATAAATAAATAAATAAATAAATAAATAAATAAATAAATAAATAAATAAATAAATAAATAAATAAATAAATAAATAAATAAATAAAATAATGAAATCAAAACTAAATAAAATGAAGTATTTTTTAATACTTCATTTTCAATAACATAACTAAATAGTTGACGTGTACTAAATAATGCGGTTGCTTCTTAAGCGTTTAGGGTGGCCACACACGAGCCACACGAGACAGCCACAAACAACGCCTCTTGAAGCTAGAAGCGGCTACAAAGGTAGCTGAAGTGCGCGACAGACACTTGTTGCTGGTATTAGACACTTCTTCTTCTTATCAATACGGGCGGTTTCCGCAACTCGACGTCTATTGCGCCTATTTTGCGTCCGGAGGGTGCGCGGCCAGATTACTCCAGCCAGACCAGCTCAGCCAGGAACGCTCCAAGAGCTTTCACATTCATGATCGCTTCCTGGACGCTGCCCGGCGAGCCGAGGTACCTAGCCCAGTAGGGGGCCACCCCCCTGCATTCCAGCAGTACGTGGGCAGCTGTTTCTTTTTCCTCCATGCACCCTCTGTCGGTGACACAAATTGTCACATTGTCCATGACCAGTAATAACACCTGTTACCAGGCGAAGTTGCGATCTGCACAGTTGTATCAGGGCCCTGGATAGACGAGCGTCCACGCGCAGTAGTGCGAGTATCGCCTGTCTGCACGAATCCAGCGAGCTCCAGTTGGTGTAATTCTATAGTGCGTTCACGGATCTTACTTGCAAACCAGCAGGTATTAGACACTTGCAGTCGGTGGCCGCTTCTTTTTCTAACCCATTTGCTTGCAGTATTTTGTGTCAGCGTTAGTGGCCGATAGCGGTCACAAGAAGCGAGTGACGGCGATTTGTAGCATTTGACGCCAGTGGGCGTCACCGTGTGCGGCGAGTTTTATAAAATGTATAAAAACTACACGAAAGAGGTTAGTCGTTAGTGGTTGTGGTCGGTAGCCCGTGTGTAGCCAGGGTTAGGTTCAACCCACACGACTCACTACCACAACCACAAATCGTGGGCGGGGCGCATATATTATTGTAAATGAATAGTACAATTCACACGTACCACATTTTGCAGTCATCATCGACCGCGTGGGTGATACCGGCCACTACGCAACCACAACGAAACCACCAGTGACGACGCTGCGAACTAGCGGCCGGCCACATCGCATACGACGTAACCACATCACAACTACTAAGTGACAACGACATTTTTCGCACATCCACAAAGCAACCCATTGCAACTGCAAAAAGCTGCATTAGTGATGTGGCGACATCTAAACGATGCGCACATAATTACCATGCGGGCCGCCGAATGTATGGAGAAACTAGATCGCGCTTACGAAGTTCTTCAAAAACAACTTTGTATATATAGGACCTCCGACAAAAAACCACCGGACAGTTGTCTCCGGGCTAACAACACCTAGCCTGGAAGGAAGACACAATCAGTCTGCCTTTCCAAGTTGCGACCATATCCACAGTGTCATTCACACGTAATGGCAGAAATGCACGGTTCACCTTTGCCTTTCATTTTGGATGAAGCAACCAAATTTAACAATATAAACGTAAAAGTGAATCATTCAATATGTCAATGTGCGCCTGTATATTTGTGCCTTTCAACCAAAGTGAACTAATTTGGTTGAACCGTGTAATATTAGCGTAACCACATTCTGTCGCTGCGATGTGGTGTGGTTGTGGTTCGTTTGGGTCGACACTTAATTTTGTCTGCCCTCAAATAAGCAGATGTTTTAAAAAATAAAACGTAAGATAGGTACATTGGCGTGGGGTTGAGTTCAGTATTATTTATGTTTGTTATTTGAACTTCTTTGTAATGGAGTGCGCGAATGAGTTACGAGCGGCGAACGCTTCGCCGCGTGGCTAATTTGATTAATAAATATTTTTAATCACGAACATATTTTCTGCGAATCGTTTGCAGCCTTTTCACGGCAAAAGTTGAAATATTAGGTTTTTTTAGTTTGCAGAACTTTCAGCTAGTTATCTACATTTACCAGCAGAATTTGTTGTTATTAAATTTCTATTTAGAGTGTGATTGTTTAAAATCTCTTAGCATCTAAATTCTTCAAAAACAAGGTAAAAAATGAGTGACGAAATATTGATTTTAAATAAAGAAAATTTTGAAAACGCCTTATCTATAACAATAGACACGTTAATAACATAATAAAAAAGATGGTACATATCCATAACGATATCATAAAACTTTGCCTGTCTGTCAGTTCATCACTCTAAAAAATTGGTTGAAAGGTTTTAGCATTTAATACCAATACTTACTACTCCTTTTGATAAAATCTAACTTAAATAATCTTCATTTTATCGGATTCAGATTCAAACTATCGGAACGCAAAAGGCCTATGCATAATCCTTACTAATATTATCAATGTGAAAGTGTGTTTGTGGGTTTGCGTGTTTGTCCGTCTTTCACGTCAAAACGGAGCAACGGATAGTCGTGGTTTTTGTTATGAGCGAGCTTCACCTGCGTTTTTTAAAATGGGGGTACGTGAATAGCTCGGAGTGCGAATGTGGGGAGCCATTTCAAACGATGTCTCATCTATTGGAGTGTCCCCTATGATGCCCCTCCACCTGCAGTGCAAGCGACATGATGACGGCAACCGATGGGGCAGTCCAGGTTGCCACATACTGGGTGAAACTAATTTAAATGTGAAATAATCGACACGAAGAAGAAGAAGAAGAAGAAGACCTGCGTCTAATGCCCTTAATTAGCGCTCTATTTGGCACAGAATATATAATAGTACCAAGGTAGTGACGCAGGTGTAGCCGGGTACAATTAGCGCGCTAAGACGCGCCGTGAAGCCCTGGCATTATAGGGATGGTTTGGTAGATGGAAAGTGACAGGTTACTTTTTATTAGGTAAAACATCACATTCCCGCGGGGTAACGCCGTTTATTTCATGCGGTCGAAAGCCTAGCTGTCTACAGACACTGCCGCCAGCGCCCTCTATAATAATGCATAGCGCCATCTGCGCACTAATTTAGAAACTAAATATTGTATGATAATATACTCTATGGCTATTTTGTACGATGCATTTGAGATGGGGTACTGGCAACACCATTCTCTTTCTCTTTGGTCTGCACCTTATTAAAGAACGACACGACGAAATTGTAATCCTGATTTATTATTGCTTCGGACTCACTAATTCCCAAAATAAAAGGATACAAGCTATTATAAGTCTAGGTTAAAATCGGTTGAGAATTTTAGACGTGAATAGAATAGGTTTCAGACAGAGTTACTTTCGCATTTATAATATTAGTAGCGGATTAGAACAAAGTTCCAGCTCATAAAGTCACAGCCAGCCGCTAGGTGACATTATTATAGAGGTCACAATAAACATTAAGATGTGAATGGAGACGACCTTGACCCCGGCGGGTCGACCTTGACGGAGAATCTCGAATATAGCGCTATTATTTTTTTATGGAACCTCCTTCAGGAGTCTCGACCTAATTCCGTCGCTTGTCATTTTTTCTTAGATTACAGACGTTACAACTTGCATTAAGTTGGTATGAATTATTTATATGGAACTGTTTTGTTTACTGTGACTTACACCTTGAAACTTAGTATTATAATATGTTTGTTACTAAAATGGGGTTATTATCTTTGTTTTTTTAAAATTTGGTTTAACTTACAAATAAGAAAGTTTGGATGTAAAGATGCTTGTTACTCAATCATGGCAAAACGCCTGCATATATGCTACGATTTGCTACGATTGGTCGACTTGTCCGTCTTACGAATTTTCGATCTGACGGTCACGTGTCCTGACGCGAGTTTAACATTTTTTTCACATCACAAAAAGTGCACAACGCCACTAAAGAAGTTTTCACTAGCATAATAAATTGGTACGTGTCTATCGATATTCATTACCTTTTTACTATTTCAACTTCGTAGCTTTTCTTCGTAGTCGTCGTAGATCGTAGACCGTAGTAGACGTAGCAAATCGTAGCAATACGTCCGTCGCGTCGATAGTTACGACGCCTTCAATTTTCGTGCTAAACTCAGTATTTTGCCGAAATGTGCGATTGAAATTATGACCCCGTTTTTAAAACTACAAAAACTACTTTTACCAAACATTAGCGCATATTATAGCCACAATTTATTTCAGTATTTTTCGAGACAAGAGACTCAAACAAAAAGTAAATTATCTGTTTTTACGGTCCAAGACAGTTACTAATTGGACTTTAACAAAAATAAAACGAGAAATATAACTAAATCTGTGAGATGAATATTTATTTATTACTCGGTATTTGTAACTCGGACTTCGGAAGTGTCTGTTACCAATCATCATTAGTCTTTCTCTTCAAGTTTGATATAAGCTTTATAAGGGCATAGCACAATACCACTTTGAAACTTCACATTATAATCCCAAAGCTGAACTTAAACATGTCAAAAGAATATTTTTCTCGATAACTGTCCGAGAAAATTTAAGCTGTAATGTGTCAGCCCATTCATAGCATATTTAAATTAAACGCATCTCTTAACAGTTGCCTGCCTATACATTACCCAACACCATAATATAAAAACTTAAAAGCTGAAACCTGACTTTAAATATGTCAAACGAATCTTTTATTTGTGAAGCCAACTTCGATAGATTTGTACTTACCTAATTTTCTTACATTTCAGTTGAACCTCTGAGCAGGAGATTTCAAAATAACTAATTACTTTACGCATGAAACAACTACTACATACCTACAACAAGTCTAAACTTATCAACCCCAAAATCTGACCTTGAGAATGTCGAACGAATATTTCATTTGTACAGCTGACTTCGATAGCGTCTACGACATCCATCGTCAATATTTTTCTTTTCGAAACAAGCTTGTTAAGATCCTATCACAATACCACTTGGAAACCTCTCATCACAATCCCAAAGCTGACCTTGAAAATGTCGAATATTTTATTCGAGGCTTACTTCGATAGTTGCGTGCGGCAGTGTCGAGCGGCGAGGCGTGTGCTCGCTACGCGCGTCAACGCTCCGATGTAGCATAAGACGAGTTTGGTGTTATTTATTTTGTAACGTTATGTGTGATTTGTGTTCCATGTCAAGTAAAAAAAGTTATCTATGTGTGTCGAGAGAGTTATGAAAAAGGTGAGTGAAAAGCTGGTTCAATTGGTCAACTAAGTTCTTAAAGGTTTCGACTAAAAACGATGGGATTGACAACGTGTTTGTGCTAGTAAAATCGGATAATAGTTGCCAATTTCAAAGAAAAAGTCTCATTACTCGACCTCGAATAGCTCAATATTAGTGCCTAAGTCTAAGTATAAAAGAAATCAGGTCGAAAACTAGATCGATTACGATCTAGACTTTCACAGAAACTGGAGAACGGCACGATACGGTATTTAGGTTATGTTGTTGTTTCACAAGGTCATATTTACAGAGGCGAGGTCAACGACCGATAGCGATAAGGGTAATAAAGTTTGAAGGGGATGAGAATATGATTAAACTTTTGTCTTTTGACCTTTAGTTGTCCTGAAATACATCAAAAACGTTAGAGATAAGAAACTTGGAAAATAAATTTTAATTCTAATGTCAAAAGTTATGTTATTGTCAATATGAATAGTGAGAGCTCATGCTGAAGCTTTTTATTATACATAAGTTGTAAAATTAAATTACCTTCGGCAGCAATCAGATTTTCATGTTAGTTTTGTGACTAATCAGGAAAGTTGAGTTTTATGAACAGAACAAGTTGACTCACAGTTTGTTGTTCTATACTTTATCTAGCGCTCAAGCCGCGACTTCGTCCGCGTGGAATTAAGATATTCACTAGAGTTTCAAACAACTGACCCCCTTTTTTACCCTCTCATGGGAGTATTTCCATAAATCCTCTCTTAGTGCTCACCTACACTACCCAACGAACATACATGCAAAATTTCTACTTCTTGTCCGGTAGTAGTGCGTTGTCTGACTGACAGTAAGTAACGCAAGAGTTTTATATATTTTGTAAAAATAATATTGATTGATGATTGATAGTAGGCCAGTATCATACGATTCTTTTGACGATACACACGGAACATAGAAAGATTTCTTCTTTTGCTCTCATATTAGTGATCTCGGCATAGTGTCGACCTAATCAATGTCAGTCTATTAACTATGTACCTACGTACTTCTTTTTATCAGCTGAGTAACATAAAATTAAATTAATTAATAAAGCAGAATATTTATGACTAGAAGATCCTCGCGGTTTCACCCGCGTGGTACCCGTTCCCGTGGGAGTACCGGGATAAAATATAGCCTATGTCACTCGGGAAGAATTTAGCTTTCAAATGGTGAAAGAATTTTCTAAATTGGTCCAGTAGTTTCGGAGCCTATTCGATGCAAACAAACTAACAAACAAACAAACAATCAAATCTTTCCTCTTTATAATAGTAGTATATATGTAAAAATAATATTGATTGATTGATAGTAGGCCAATTTGCTGTGCCAACATCATACGATTCTTTTGACGATATCAAGATACTGCATTGATGTCTGACACACACAGACCATAGAAAGATTTCCTCTTTTGCTCTCATATCAGAGACCTCGGCATAGTGTCGATATAATCAATGTCAGTCTATTAACTATGTAAGTACCTACTTCTTTTTTATCAGCTGAGTAAATTAATTGATAAAACAGAATATTTATGATATGCTTCTTAGTTTTTCAAATAAAGCTTGTTCAGCCTGAAAATAGTCACTAATTATCCTGACAATTTTCATATCTGAAACATTTCTTGAATCAAAGTACAGAACAATCTTATTGTTGTCTCTGACTTACTCACTTACTTCAAAATAATAAATTAATAAAATAAAGTTATTATCTCGTCACTTTCCTAAGCACCACCTAATCTGTTGCCCCACAATTGCTAACCGCATCAAAGTACACAAACCACCACGCTAATTATAGCACCGCCGTAATTAACCCGTGGATCGAATCCGCGCCCGCTAACAGGTAATCAGGTAATTGAGCATTTACTAATAATTTATGCCTCAGCTGTTTGATTGTGATGCACATCAAACTAGGCGTTAAAGATTGATTAGGAATGGATCAAATCTGTTAGTTATTGACAGGTAACTTTATATAGGGTAAGGAAAGGTATTTTGATGATATAAGTAAACTGTTGATATTTTTTAGGCTGGATTTTAACAAACTTTTATTCCAAGAATAACGCTTACTCTCGAATATTATTGTCAAACTAGTATGGGATTTTGACATTAGTATCCGAGAGTAAGCATTATTCTTGGAATAAAAGTTTGGTGAAATCCAAAACGGATTACCACAAAATTCCCTATGCGAGCTCATTAATGAGACAGCGCTAGCGTGTTCCTACGAGTGTGAGGAAGGTTGACATATATGACGCGCTACGCTTCAACTTTCCTTTGTTAAGTAAACAATCTTTATAATAATATAAAATATCACCAAATTACTTTTATATCTTTTATATACCTTTCTTTACCCCTACATAGGATCATACTTTGACTACTCCTTGGCAATGGTATTGATCAGGCCACCCGGGTGACACACACTCTTGTGACAACCGTTGGGGTTTGTTTCATAATCACCATCAGCCATTATCTGGGGCACTTGTCTATAGATATATAAGGAGAATGGGTCATGACCCACCACGCAGGCCCAATGCGGATTGGTGGGTGTTAACGACTGCAAATGCAGCCGGGACCAACAGCTTAACGTGCCATCCGAAGCACGGAGGAGCTCGAGATGAAAAGTTTTTGGTCACCCATCCCGTGACCGACCATTGCAATTGCTTAACTTTGACGATTGCAAGCCGAGTGCGCTAACCACTGCGCCACGGGCTCTTCACCACAGTTTATAATAAGCTATAGCATATATACTAGCCTTCCGCCCGCGGCTTCGCCCGCATGTACTACACGACGTTATTCCGCGGGAAGGTGATATTTTTCAGGAATAAAAAGTAGCCTATGTCCTTTCTCAGGCTCTAGACTATCGCTGTACTAAAATTCATTCAAATCGGTTTAGTAGTTTAGGTGTGATTGTGTAACACACAGACCGACAGAGACGCATTCTGCCGTCCCAAACCTAAACCGCAGTAATCGCCAAAATGCGATTCCGAGAAAATGGAGCTTAAAGTTTAAAATGCGTCAAAAAAATTGTAAATAAAGGATTCTAACCAAGTTTCTTAGGCAAAGTGAGAGAATTTATATGGAGCTTTATATAACACAACATTAAGGATGAAAATATAAAACAATATATAAAATATCAAGGTTTTTAGTTTTTGACCCCTATTACTGCTTTTAATTGTTAAGGTAAATCGATCCTTAAACAGACTAAACTGCAGTAAAGTGGGCTTATACTGCTTATTAGAATGGTTTGTTATCGCTATTCCTGACTAAAGTGCAGTATGTTCGTTTTGATACTGCGCTTTAGTCGGTTTCTCATAACGAAAATTAAATGTTTCAATTGGCAGTAACAACAAAAAAAATAATAACATTAAACAATTTATTTAAAAACTTTATAAAACTTCACGAAATAAAGTTAAACAAAATCTTATATGGTCATTATTATTACCATAAGTATTTAAAGTACTTCTAAAGCTACCTACGACATAAGAAAAAAATCAGCGTTTTATTTAAGAAATGTAATTTAATTTAATATTGGTTGTAACAATTAATTAACAATTTTATTCATATATGAATTTATATCGACATAGAAAGCTTAACCTATAAATCAATCAATCAATCAAATATTTATTTATTTACGTACATAATAAGTCACGTCAATATTTTCCTACCTATTCAAGACTTTTTTAACTGACAACAAGAAGAAAATAAAATATTCAGTGCCTCAATATAACAATTCTTATGCTAAACTTAATATACTTAGGTATCGAAATAGAGAGCATAAATGTAAATGTTTTAAGTTGAACTGAGATGAGAGACTGATTATTTGTAAGGTACCTATGTAGGTACCTCGCTACCTGGCGGAGCTACTTGGAGGATGGGTGGCTATTTTCTAATATTTAATTTTTATAGTAGATACATTATCTATGTAAATTCCATTATTTTAGGTTTAAAAAATTTATACAAATTAAATAGATACCTAGTCATAAAATATAAAAATAATAATAAAAGACAAGTAAATTGATACTATTTGATACTTACCTAGGTACTGACAAAATATTCTAGTCACGGCCAGGTCACTTATCTATGCTTCCCGCCTCTGCCTCCACCAGTGAATCTAATGGCATAAAATGACAGAGATTTTTAACCGACTCCAAAAGAGGAAGTTATCAGTTTGACCTGTATGAATGTGATGTGATATTTTTTTTTTTTTTTTTTTTTTTATATAGTATGGGCTTGCTCTTGGCTTCATACTGAACCTTAGGGTTGAGAAGAAGCCTAAGATGGGGCGAGCTTACCCAGAAGCAGCCTATTCACTCTAGCTTTAAAAATAACAGGGTTGTAGTCATTCGGGAAAACAGACGCAGGCAGGGTATTCCATTCCTTGGCGGTGCGCATCACAAAGGAAGATGAAAAGCGCTTGGTACGCATCCGCGGGATGTTGACCAAGTAAGGATGATAGCCTGCTGTGCGCCTAGATTCTCGGTGGTAGAACGGGGATGGCGGAATGAGCTCATGCAGCTCAGAAGCGCACTCTCCGAAGTACAGCCTGTAAAATACCGACAAGCAAGCCACTTTACGTCGATGGGTAAGACTATGTAGCTTGGTTTTAACCAGCACATCGTCTCCAATTAGTTTTCTGGCCCTGCGTTCCACTGAGTCGAGTGCAGCTAACTGGTACTTAGCCGAACCATCCCAGAGGTGAGAGCAATACTCCATGCATGACCGGACTTGCGCTTTGTAAAGAGTCAAAAGCTGTCCTGGCGTGAAGTATCGCTTAACCTTATTCAGGATTCCCAGTTTTTTGGCCGCAGTTTGAGCTTTGCACTCAATGCTGTCGCCGAAGTTAAGGTCCGCAGTTAACTTCGTGCCAAGAAGATCTATATTGTCGGCAATTGGTACAGTTGAACCTCGGAAAGTAGGAGTTAAGGTAAAAGGACTCCTTTTAGCGGTAAAAAGACACGCCTGGGTTTTGATGGCATTAAAATTGACCATATTATCGTCACCCCATTGAGCGACATGGCTTAAAGTCAAGTTAGTTTGCTCTACCATGGCCTCTCTCAAAGAACCGACTTCCTCACTGCTGGCTTTTGCGCTGGATAGGTATCTCTCTGTAACGGTGCTGTCGTCAGCATACCCAACAATTCCGGGCAGAAGCAGATCGTTAATGTGCAGCAAAAAGAGAGTCGCAGAGAGAACGGATCCCTGAGGAACTCCGGCATCGATAGCCATAAGGTTAGAACAGCAGCCGTCGATGACGACTCTGATGGACCGCTCACTCAGGAAATCTGAAATCCAGTCACAAAAGTCAGCAGAAATACCGTACGCTGGGAGTTTGCTCAGCAAACCAGCGTGCCAGACTTGGTCGAAGGCTTTTGAAATGTCAAGCGAAACAGCAAGAGCCTCACCATGTTTTTCAATAGCCTCGCCCCAGCAATGCGTAACGTACACAAGAAGATCCCCAGTTGACCGACCACGGCGAAAGCCATATTGGTGGTCACTGAGTAGGTCGTTGGTTTCAAGGTACGATAGCAGCTTATTATTAAGAACCCTTTCCATTACCTTACAGAGTATGGAGGTGATAGCTATTGGTCTGTAGTTGGAGGGGTCGGCACGGTCACCCTTCTTGGGCACAGGTTGGACATTCGCAACTTTCCACGACTTGGGAACCGATTTGTTAAGCAGAGAAAGGCGGTACAGGCGTGTCAAAACAGGAGACAACTCGGGCGCACAGAGTTTTAGCACTCTAGCTGGAATTCCATCGGGGCCGCTGGCCTTATTCACGTCCAGGTTTAGCATGGCTCTTCTGACCTCCTTCGTGTGGATTGTGATCCTCGGCATGGAGGCTGCACAGTGGGGGATATTAGGTGGATTATTCGAGCCAGCATCGAGGCGTGAGTTGCTCGCGAAATGAGAGGCAAACAAATTTGCCTTTTCAGCCGCGGTATGGGCCAGCGAGTCGTCAGGTCGCAGCATGGGAGGTAAAGAGGGGCGGCAGAAATTTGACTCGACCGACTTAGACAGGGACCAGAACTGCTTACTACCAGCTGGATACGATGCTAGTTTGGTTCCTATGCGGCTTACGTGGTCGAATCGTGCCTTACGAATCACTTTTTTGCATAATTTGGCTGCGGAATTGAATGCTCTCTTCTTCGCACGAACCCTCCGTGCACGTGCTTTTCGGTCGCGAGCTTGTACCCATGCTTGATATGCGGACTCTTTACGCGCTTCTGCGCGAGCACAGTCCGCATTAAACCAAGGTCGGGCATTGTCTACGAGCGGGATGTCGGAGAAAGGAATAAAATATTCCATTCCCTGCCGTATCACATCCACGACCGCATCAGCACAGACAGAGGAGTCACATGAGGAGAAGCATACTCGCTGCCAAGGATACGATGCAAAGAAGTGTCGCATTTCGTCCCAAACTGCTGACTCGTATCGCCATACTCGCCTCGTGCCCCTAGGGCTGTCATCCGGAGGAGAGCAGATCGACACGGATTTCACCACACAATGGTCGGACGTTCCTAGCGGAGCTGAGACCGTTACCGAGTGTTTGTGTGGATCAGTTGTCAGCAGTAAGTCAAGGCAATTGGGTGTGTGGCCAGCGATATCTGGAATTCGCGTCGCTTGATCTACCAGCTGGGTTAAATTTAGCGTTAAGGCAAACCTTCGCGCCTCCCTCCCAGCATAGTCAGTTTCCTGGTATGGGTACAGCCACTCTTTGTGGTGAGCGTTAAAGTCCCCCAAGAAAACAAGCTCCGCCGCTGGATACCGCTGAGTTGCTAAGTCTGCCGTCTCAGTGAGGTAGTCTATGAGCCGAGTCGCCTCCTGGTTACCGCTGTGCGATCGGTAGACACAGACGTAGAGCATCTTCTCTACCCCAGTGTCTATCAAAAGCCAAATTACGGAAAACCCAGATTTCTCAAAGCACCGGAGACGCCTACAGCAAATGTTGTCGCGGACGAACACACACACACCTGCGTGCTTCTTGAACTTATGTTCAAGTGTGTAACCAGGGTAGATAAGGTATGCCACGTCCGACGGGGTTGCTATCTGCGTCTCCGTCAAGAAGAACAGGTGCGGCTTCTCGGTCTCTAGGTGGTGATGGACCGGATCGAGATTTGAGTGCAGTCCTCTGATGTTTGCAAGGTGCACTTTTAGTGGGAGGAAGTGCAGCCGTTGTTTAACTATTTTCTTCTTATGCTTTGTCATTAATGTCGAGTGTAGGGGGGAAGGATTATTAATCGAGACGCTGCTTAGTCGACCATAAAGGTTATTATAGGCTAAACTGACCAGAGGGAAACTCATTTGGAGACTGCGGGGACGCCCGAACCCCCCCAAAAATGGCCACCGGGTCCTCCCATCCAGTCGCCAACTGGCACGGTGGAGCATTTCGGGATTTTTCGCGAGTTGGCGGGGCAGCCTTTCACGCGTGGCTAGCGCGTTGGTTGGGCCCCCAACTAACTGCGGTCGGCCAACGGCTGAAACCGTGCTTCGGATCCCGCTACCCTCCAGAATGAGTTACCCAGTACAGCATTGCCAAAATACCAAGACCGGTCCAAAAGCTGCGCAACTGACTAATTACCAACCCCCATTGGCACTGGCACTCCCGCACGCCGACGGAACGCAGCAAAGCTGCTTGGCGCCGGATTTCGGCAGGATGGTGGTCGCGAGCCAGGCGGCCCCTTGCGGAGCCTACCACCGCCGTTGGAATCATTAGCCGTCACCACGAGCCGTGTGGTCCGTGATGCCGTTGCCGACCCGGGGTGGACCACTAGGAGGTAGATTCCAACCACCCCAAAAATGGTATTGTTGGCATTGGATAATATTTGAATATGACGATCTATTTAGACTTCCAAATATGTGTGCTTAATTTCGAAGGTGTATGTTTGTTTGTTTGTCCACGAATTTCTTGGAAACTGAAAGACATATCGAGATGATTCATCAATGATGATATTGATGATAAGTGTACGTATTCCAATTTAGAGAGCAGTCCATATTTCATCAAAATCGGTTCAGCAGTTTTAAAGATATGGATATAAAGGATGGGGATAAAGTAATTTAAAAAAATAAACTGACTTCAAAAAATACCTGTTAACTAAAAAGAAACAAAACAGTGGAATTAAATAAATACTGCACATTAGCTAGGAGTTCTGGTAATGAGTATATTCAGGTATTACCAACTAATAAGAATAATAGTACTTATACTGCAGTTTAGTTGGTACCTAATACAAACAAAGCAAATCAACCTCCCCCAAGTTAAACTGCAGTAAGTGAAGATTATACTGCACTTTAATTTGTTTCTTAAATTAAAACAATGAATCTGCTGAAAAGCAGTAAAAACATTTTGTATGGGCCTGCATTATACTGCTATTTAGTTGGTTTTTGTTGAAATTTACGGACCGTAGTAACTGACTAAAGTGAAGTAAAATTGCCGAGTTACTGCTATTTAGCTGGGAGAAAGTATAATAAAATGGTGTTTTAAACGGCAGTATGGTTTTTACTGCACATTGGCTGGGAAATCGATGACTTTTTCCTCAACTTTGATATTTTTTTGAATTTCTTATGTCAGAGAAAAAATCATAAAAAAATAAGTATTTGTCGTAGAAAAATAATTAAAAACTTGGCCGGTAGGTCTTGAATTGGGCTTTCATGGTATGTACTTAACTCAAAAACGCAATTTTGGTCATTACTGCGGTTTAGGCTTGGGACGGCAGCATTTATAATATAAGTAAGGATATAAGTAAGGAAGTAAGGATTTACTGTGTCTTCACTTTGTAATGCAAATGATAAAAATTGCATAAAGTTTGAATTTGCAATATTATTTTTTTAGTACATTTTATCTGAACCTTTCGTGCTTTGAGTCACAAGATGTTGATGAATCAGTCTGTAACATAATTTTTACAAGCTTTTTATTAACTTGATATGTTAGTTTGTTAGTATGTTAGTTAGTTAGTGGGCGACAAATCTTGCAAGCTTAATTTGACCCACTTCCCAGTGTCCGATGGAGCTGAAATTTTGTATACAGGTTTGGTTTAGATGACAATATAATATTTAAGTACAATCAGCAAAAAAGCTTGTCATGAAAATGAAATTTTTACAAAAAACTTATATATATCTGAACCCTTCGTGGTTTGAGTCACAAGATGTTGATGAATCAGTATGTAACATAATTTTTGTAAGAATAGGTGAGGTTTATATGAATTGAAGGAATATCGTCTTAAAACTCTTTTGAACAATACTGTAGAGATAAAGGAAAATATTATATACACATCGTAAGTTTTCGCGAGGACTGGGTGCCTACCATCAACTTTAAGACAGCGATTCAAAAATAGCGCGATGCAGAATAGGTTTCTAAAAAGAATTGCTTTCTTTTGTACTATACGACCTTCTGAAAACTGGATCGCAAATGAATTGCTAAATGTGAATGACCGAACGATTTGTGTCCTTATTTCTTCTACCCGTCTCTTTCACTCGATTCTGTCTTGCCCGGAGAGTGAAAGGGACGGGTATAACCTGCAGGTGTCATGTCAGCTTGACCGAGTTATAAGTCAATTAAGAGTTCGTGACAGCTTAGCGGCTGTGAAATGTCATTGAATGATCACTGAATCGCTGTCATTGATATTAGGCTGTCGTGGTACGAATAAGCGAAGCAAATCAGTTTAGGTCCTAAACAAAACCGCAATAAGAGTTGATGGTAGGCACCCAGTTCATTGTGCTGTTTACTTTGCTTAATTAACATTACTACACTCAAACCTTACTAGTAACATCAATTCGCTTATTACCGTATTCCAAACCTAAAAGATAATGGCATCTAGTTAGAGCGATATGTAAACTAGACGCTATTTACAAAGCAATCAGCGCAGCTGCATAAATATGGCGGTCTAAATACAGCCTTATTGGGTCTCGCAGATTTCGTATAATTATGTGATTTGGTGACAACTCAAAGCACATCCTTGTATCTTGTACTGAGAGTTTTCCAGTGATATTTAACACGTAAATCTTAGCAAAAATTACTAAAGTATGTGTATGATTTCTGCTCTAACTTGTATCGTTATTGTTATAGTTACTGAATTCCATACAACAAAAGCTTCACCTACTTTGGTATAATCATTATACCATTATACTATAATACATTATATGACCGATACTATTCGCCGAAATGGAACCAAAATTCGCACATCGGCAATGTTTGATATCAGTAAAAGCGATATCTAGTTCTCGATATGTAAACTAGTCTTTTGTTACCGACGCACCGCTGCAGCTGCACAAATATGCACTCGGCAAATATGAGTTTTAATTGAAACTCCACTGAATGCTCATTAGAAAACTACGACTAACAAGTTTCAAGATATAATTGAGTTATTTATGAGCTCGCTCATAACGAACGATTTTACCTGCTAGTTAAAATTTTGTTATTCGAGCCTTGCAAATTGCTGTTTGACTTATTAATTAAGAATGCTTTATTTAAATAGGTTCTTTGGTTTTTGCGATGTGATATAAAATATGCAGTTAGATTATAACTTGTTCTTACAACCGTTTGTAAACACTTAACCAACGACATTAAGAAGATTGGTAAAGGTACGGAATAGTGCAAACAAAAATGTAATTAAATATAAGCACATCTCAGATTTCTTCTCAGACTTTTGTTTCTGGCCAAAAATAAAGGAATGTTTTCTTAAATAGAAATATGTTATCTCCATTCACAATCGAAAGTGTGCCTTAAATTATATGACAAACGAAAATTGTGTATTATCCTTATAAATTAATACCTCGTACGCATTTTCCGCTACATTCCAAACTCGTTTTCCAATATTCTCAAAGGTGATGCCTAGAACTCAGATTTCCGCGCCCACCATTGTTTTAGAATTGAATGCTCTACTCATCCGACTGATTTCTCCGGGGAGGCTTTTGTGTCGCTTTTGATTCATCGCCGGCCAATAATTTCTGGAAAATTGAAAAATAATGAGTATTTTTTCAACTAGATAAAAGTTTAAATGCCTAATCAAATAATTTAAAAGATACTACATTTACATGATTTAAATTTATATTAAATACTTACTACTAATATTTGATACGTTAATAAATAATAAATAAATAAATAATAAATAACTTCTTACATTCACACCAATTATCTAAGCCCATTTTAATTTCATTACGAAACTGTATCATGGAAAACTTGATAACGGATAAATATATACTTAAATACTTTTTGTTTGTAAATACATACTTAATATACATAGTAAACACCCAGACCAAGACAAATAGACATGTTCATGCACACAAATATTTGTCTTGTTCGGAAATCGAACCCGATACCACTGGCGCAGAAGGTGGGTAGCCTAGCCTACCCCTGCGCCAAATCGGTCGTCAAACGTTAAATGTTGTTATTGATTTTATCAAACAATAATCATAATAAACATGTTGAATATTAAGGTAGTAGGTAGGCACTCGTTTAAAACATGAACAACATGAGGTTCAAGACAAAAAGACTATTCGTACACTTATATATTTTGCGGGAATTTTACCTGCAGTCTCTGAGCAGAAGGTAAGTATTTCTAGCGCTGTGCTTTACAGACTCTCAAGCATTATACATAGCTACATAATAATTTTTCAATAAACTTTGCGACATTAGTGTTAACAAGATACCCTTTGAGAAATGGAAAATGAAGTATTTCAGAAAAAATCGACCCGTCTCACAATAGCTCCGATGGGACTCGAACTCACGACCTTTCGCTATCCGGGCGTCTGCATTCACAACGCAATTATAATTATTGAAAAATGGAAAATGAAGTATTCTTTATGAAAAAATCGTCCCGTCTCACAACTAGCTCCGATGGGACTCGAACCCACGACCTTTCGCTATCCGGGCGACTGCTCGAAGCTACGAAGTCGTTACTCAGAGGCAAGAGCAGTAGCCCGGATAGCGAAAGGTTGTGGGTTCGAGTCCCATTGGAGCTAGTTGTGAAACGGGTCGATTTTTTCTAAAATACTTTATTTTCCATTTTTTCAATAATAAAAATTGCATTGTGAATGCAAAAAATTCAAGTTCAAAAATAAGATATCCTTGATATAGACTTGAAACGCTACCTAGATCCAAAAGATATAGCCTGCGTTCGCCTTACCCCTCCCTCTTACTCGTCCTTTCTTTTGCATCACTTTGTTTCCCACAATACCTTTTTTAGAATTCGAACAAATAAATCCAAATAAAATTAGAATTCCCTACCCACGCCGATAAGAGTTAAAACAGAGGTCGTTCCAAAGTCGTTCGGTGCGTGACACTGGTTAATATCGGTTGAATTACCAACCTATAGGGTAACCCATATTGTGTATCAGTGATTCTCGGTTAACAGGCCTATCGGAAACCGAATTTGCGAGTGGTGTCGCGATATTGCTGTCGTTATGCCAATTTCTTTTGTAATGTTTGGAATAGGAACATGAACGGGTTATATGTATATTAAGTATGTATTTACAAACAAAAAGTTTTTATGTATATATTTATCCGTTATCAAGTTTTCCATGATACAGTTTCAATGAAATTAAAATGGGCTTAGATAATTGGTGTGAATGTAAGAAGTTATTATTATTCCCTTTCATCATGTCAGCCGAACGACGCCCACTGCTGGGCATAGGCCTCCCCCAAGGATCTCCACAACGATCGGATTATTCCCTTTATTACATTTAAAATACTTACAAAATTATATTTCTAAACATTAAATTTTTAACAATGTATAACACTAAAAAATATAACATTTAAAAATACAAAAATGCAGTTCCCCGGGAGCAAGATCAGGGTTTTATTATTATTACTCCCTTTATTACATTTAAAATACTTACAAAATTATATTTCTAAACAATTAATTTTTACAATGTATAACACTAAAAATATAACAGTTCCCCAACGGTAGCAAGATCAGGGTCCCGGCTACCGATGGTTAAGGATCCAGAGACAGGAACTCTCTCACTATACGGGCCGTGTCCAGAAGTACCCAAAAACACAGCTTTTACTTATAAAATTGAACAACTTTCCCCAAGAAACATGGGTCGAAATCTGAAAAAAAAAAATGTTGGTCCCTTCACACAAAATCAAACAGCTGACTGTGTAGTTTGTATGGGAGAGCAAACATTTTTTTTCACGTTTCGACCCTTGTTTCTTGCAGAAAGTTGTTCAATATTATGAGTACAAGCTGTGTTTTTGGGTTTGCAACTGACCAAACTAACACCATGTAGAACGTGAAAGGGATGTTTTTTTTTACTTTTTATTTTGGATGCTATTTAATAATAGCCTGATGTGTAGCTTCTTTGAAACTCATGAGATCTTGTATCAGCCGAGACTGAATATTTAACTGAATTTAATTTTGAATTTCTTCATGCTCTTTATTCTGTATTTTTTACTGATATAGTCGATGTAAAAAGCCAAGCTTAGTCTACAAAAAAGGGAGCATCTGACCGCTCGAAGTTTTGAAAAAAAATCTGCCAGCATTTCATTGACGCTCAAAAGTGTTTGTAACAGCAAAGACAGAATAAACATTTTCGAGTTTGAGTTTATTCATGCTCTTCCGTAATATTTATTGACGAAAGTCGACGTTAAAAGGCAGGATATGTCCACAAATTAGCCAAGTCTGGGCGCCTCGAGTTTTGGCAATGATTCATGATTTGTTTTGGCTGTGGACCATGTCGGCGGGTTTAAAAGGAAGCCTCTGGCTGAGTAATGGACGCTTGTAGCTATGTAATGAAAGATAAGATTTCTGAGTTGAATAAAAGCTAGAGTATCATATCTCGTAGTTGCGGAAATCGCCTTATTTGTATATACAATATTTAAACCACATACTTACCTAAATCCTCCAGCCCGAGGAGCCCGTGGCGCAGTGGATAGCGCGCTCGGCCTGCGATCGTTGAGGTTAAGCAACGTTCGCAATGGTCGGTCACGGGATGGGTGACCAAAAACTTTTCATCTCGAGCTCCTCCGTGCTTCGGAAGGCACGTTAAGCCGTTGGTCCCGGCTGCACTTGCAGTCGTTAATACCCACCATTCCGCACTGAGCCCGCGTGGTGGGTCATAGCTCATTCTCCTTATTCATCCATAAGGAAGGCCAGTGCCCCAGCAGTGGGGACATTAAATGGCTGATGATGATGATGATGATGACTTACCTAAATAAGACATACTGTCGTTTGAAGTGAAAACTTCTTTAGCGGCGTTGTGCACTTTTTGTGATGGGTAATAGTACATTACAGCCGAGGACAGGTAAGTCAGAAATTACATTGTCGAGGATGGTTTGAAGCACGAGCCGCAGGCGAGGGCTTTAATCATTCGAGGCAAGGTAATTTGCTTACCGTACAAGGCTTGTATAGTGCTTTTCTCAAGAAATGCGAGGAAATAAAAAACTGTTTAACTAAATAATATTTATTAATAAAAAAAAAAAAAAAAAAAAAATTAAAATTTATATTACACATGTTCGTTCGGGCAATTATTAAATGTAAATGTTATTGTTTTCCCGAGCACACTTATGTATAAATCGCCCATAATAATATTATTATGTAAGTATCATTAAAATACGCCAACAACACAGATTCCGAAAACGTATGCGCCTTTTTTTCATTTTTCCAAATCAGATCGTAGGTTTTCATATATCTTTCTTTTGATTTTGCTGGCAGTAAGTTTTCTGTTATTAATTTTGCTTCTGCTCTCAAATTTGGTGGAGTAGGTACATACAATGTCTGTAAGTATATATGTTTCATTGGCAGAACTCATTTTCATAATTTATTACACAATATAAGCTGTATTGATATCAAATGAACCGCTGAAAATCATTCCCGCCGTTTTTTTAATATTGGTTTGTGAGGCCAAGTGGAACGGTCATACAGCCTATTGATACTTACTACTTGCTACGAAAATGCGCAACTTCAATACCCGCTTCTGGGCGGTAGATGGCGCTGTACATATTTCCCATACAAAATTACGCGTAAAGGATATTTTGTCTATGATAAATCTCATTCTGTTTTTTCGATTAATGTTCGTGCTAAGGGAACATAGCGCTTGTGGTACAATACGAAGTAATATACTCTGTGCGCACCGTATTTTAAAAAAAGTTAACCTAATTATGATATAATAATTACCTATATGTATAATAATATTAATAATGTGGCTGTATGGTGCAAATGTCCCTTTGCTTTTTCTGTTTTTATACACAGGAATAACGAAAGAAAAAATAAAGAAAAAAAGTTGGTAGTACCATTGCAGATCACTGCAGTAATAAATTTCAGTACTTACTTACTGCACTAAAATCAGTGCAGTAAGTAAGTACTGAAATTCATTACTGCAGTGATTTTCAAATTTAGAATGTTTACCTCGGAAAAGTGCCACGTACTGCATTCTTTTCTCAAATATAATATTAACATTTCAGAGCATAAGTGTGAAAAAACTATTAAACTCGCGTCAGGATGACGTGACCGTAAGACGATCACGTGACCGTAAGACGTACAGTCGGCCAAATATGTGGTCTACCACCGTAAGGGTGAAGTTCGTTTGTTCGTCAACTAAGAACAAGGTTGATTTTCCTTTGCTTGAATTTTATGACACTTTGCGAATTCGTTTTTCGAATTTCGAATTGTCGAAAATTGATTCTCATCAATAACATACCAATTTCTTGATTCTAATATTGCGGTATAAGGGCGGTTACAAACTGGCGTTTTTTTCTGAGCGTATACGGTCGTTTCGGCATACGCGCTTTCACGCGAGCCACTACGGACTTCAAAAAACTGAATAAACGGGCATATTTCGGCGTGTTCGCTCGAACCTTGCGCTTGATTAGGTAGCGTATGGCTCGCGCTTATACAAGCATACAAGCATGTCAACGCTCGTACGAGTCGCGCGTGTGGCAAAAGGCACGCCTATACTATACGCGCCTACATTGCGCTTCCGAAAACGAGCTTATACGCGCGTATAAAACGCTAATCTGAAACCGCCCTAATGTTCCTTGGGAAAATTGTTCAGTTATCGATAATGAATTACCAATTTCAGTATTTAGGGATATTTTTGTAAGGATAGTAATTAACCGATCGACTAAAAAACATTTTAGGTTACCAAAATTACTAGGTGAGCGACTTAGTCGCCAATGTAACCTAACCTAAACCTATTTTTCCGCTGCTCACTGCTCACTTAGTATTTTTAGTCGCTCAACCTAGTAATTTTTAGTCGCCTGGTTTAACACTTTGCATAAATGGATGTCCACTGCTAAACGTAGGCTAAGTGGATATCATTGGGGGAATGATATCCACTTTGCTCGATTAGAAAAGGACGGGACAAGGGTTGTAACAAGAAGCGGTAGTGAAAATGCTAATTATTTGGTTGTTAAAAATATTATTTTTCACATGGAATAAGTCACTTAAAAAAATTAAATATTTAAATCTTGTGTAGCCGCCATCTGCCTCTATGACTTCTCGGAGTCGGTCCCTCATTGAGCCCACCAGCCTCGAGCAGATGTGATGTCAGACTCACGGGTTTCCTCCCATACCTCATTGCAGTGCCCTTGCAGTGCTTTTGCTGTTCTTTAGTTGCGGTTCCATCATGTCTGAACCATAAGACACATTTAATTCTCTAGAAATCTCACTAATATTGAATCCATCATTGTGAAGTGCGATTATTTGAGCTCTCTCGGCTATGGATGGATAAATTTTGAGGCATTGTAGTAAAATAATGAATAAATTTTACTTTACTTTAGGGAGTTTAGGAAAATACCTGTGACATTAATTTGTCAGTGATATAATATTATGTTCTTTTTCAGTGAAAGAGTTTTCTACTTTAAAAATCCTCCTTAGTTCTGAAGTTTATGAAAAACATGGCGAAAATAACATTGTGTGTTTGCTCTATGATTTCATGTCAGTTTTCTCAGTAAACAAACAATTTTAAAGATTCGCCTTTAGCGATATTTTGTTGACACGGGAACTACTGTCAAAACTGGTAGACCACTTTCTTGGCCGGCTGTACACGTGACCTGCCCCCGGATTCTGAGCGGAATGTATGCTCTTTCTCTGCCACTCACTATAGAATAGACAAAGACAAAGCACAGAATTCGAATCCGATTCCGTTTCCGACGGTTCGTGAATCAGGGGGCGGATCGAAAAACTTTGTCATTAGAATACGAAGGCAAATTTCGCCATCTTTCTCAATGTTGTGATAGCTCTGGCACCTCGGTTAGAAAACAAGCGGCGCGCGGCGGCAGAACAGAAGACCTCGGTTCAAATCCAGTCCGTATTATTTTCTTTGTTTTGTCCAAATTCCTTTTTTTTGTGAAAAAGTCTAGGGAGCCCTTTATCAACGCATCTAATTCATCTATAAGTATATTTTCTAAAAACCAACGGGTTAAGAAATTTAATAATCTCCAAAGGGCACAACGTTATTATTCAAGTTTTCACTTCTGCCGGCACTGCCGGAGTGCAACTCGCTGTTTTTTTTATCTAATCTCTTAAAAAAGAGGCTTTCGTATATTTTTGTTGTGTACGTTATGAAAAAAAAACAGTAACTACATCATATCACATCTTAGTTCATAGCCGTATACTTTTTTTTACACTTTCCTTTAATAAAAATAATTCATTTCAACAAACACTTTCCTAAAATAACCACATCCATAAGTCTGACAGTCCCTGATAAGTGTCAGGTTTCAAGTGCACTGGCTATCGTAAACTAGAATGTTCTCGTTAAGGGCACAGATGGTGTGCCGCTATACTTTACGAAATGTCCAATCGTCTGGACTTACCAAAAATATTGCAGCCTGTAAACAACTTGACCTTCGACCCTGAAACGTTGAACCTAGCTTCAATGAGTTTGAACAGCGTTTAGTAATTTCAACTGATCCATTTCAGCATTAATAGCTGTGTAACTAATTAACATTATCTATACAAATAAATAAAATTGGAGTGTCTGTTTGTAATATTAAAATAACCGCTTTTTACTACATGCATATGATTATTTATACGGTACATATACCAAAATAATATTTTTTAAAATTTTTGTCTGTCTGTCTGTCTGTCTGTCTGTTTGTTCCGGGCAATCTCTGAAACGGCTGGACCGATTTTGACGGGACTTTCACTGGCAGGTAGCTGTTGTAATAAGGAGTAACTTAATACTTTTTATCCCGATATTCCCACGGGAACCAGAACCACGCCGGTGAAACCGCGGGCGGCCGCTAGTTAATTATATATTTTTTTTAAGTAATGTAGCCTAAGGACTTGTGTAACAAAAATCAAAACTAACGAAGATATTACAATTTATACATGTAAAAAGTCAGTTTACGGACGATAACTTTACGTAAGAAGAATACGCCGCTGTCTCTCTTCTACTCGGACGCATCGGCGGCCGATGGAGTGGTGCGTCACAAGATGGTCACAAGCCGAACGTTATCGTTATCTCTATCGCTTGTTACGCGCTCTCGCTTGCACGCAGAACGTGACACTATTTCGATCGTGCAGCCGGCATTCATCGATTTATAAGACGTTATCACGTCAAAAAGAATATTATAGAAAAATACCACCACCCCTATATAAGTAGATTTAAACCCGCGCCTTTGGGAATCTGGCCCAATATCCAACACAACGGGGTAGCACATAGCCTCCATCACACCTGATGTTAAGTGGTGATAAGGCTGAAGGTGGAAGCGCACTACATTTCCGGAATCCTCAATCACTGAGGAACTGGCTATCTTACCTCTAACTGCCGGAACACAATAATGCTGAAAACATCATTGTTATGGCGTCAGACTTAGATAAGATTGTGGTAGCTAGCCAGGCGGACTAAGAACAAGTCCTACCACCAACCAAACTGAATACAATATGTACCCCCACTGGGAATCGAATCCGGGACCTCTTGCTCTGAAATTGGTGGTGAGAACCACTAGACCACAGAGGCGGTTAAATAATAAATTGAAAGGATTAAGTCAGTAATCCAGTGCAAGGCTCAAATTGATTAGATTCTAATATTCCATCTTCGATATACATTGTGATAGCTTGTAGTAGAATAATTAATAATGTCTGACCAACTAAATCCGAATATGGTTTACGGATTTTGGCATTGTCAATAAGCCGGCTTTAATTGATAGGTCAGCCTCACCCCAATTGAATACAATCTGACTAATAAGATTAGACTGTTTCAGCTATTGATAATAAAAATGGAATACCTTCGGCTTGTAGTTAAAGCTATTGGTTCACGTTTTCGATATAGGTATAGATTTAATAGGTATTGCATAGAACATTATTTAAACGCGTATATTGTTTCAGGAGACCAGGAACAAAAAGTGCCAAATATACGCTATAGTAGACGAGGGTATACAACGTGTTAATACAATAACCGAAATGCCCATACACCCCAACAAATTTATTTTAATACTAGCTTTCCGCCCGCGGCTTCGCCCGCGTGGACTACACCCGTATTACCCCGCGGGAATGTATATTTTTCCGGGATAAAAAGTAGTCTTTGTTCCTCTCCAGGCTACAAAGTATCTGTGTCCAAAATTTCAGCCAAATCCGTTAAGCCGTTTTGGCGTGATTGAGTAACAAACATCCAAACATCTAAACATCCAAACATCTAAACTTTCACATTTATAATATTAGTAGGATTAAATTACTTAAATTCTATTGAAAAAAACATTTTTTTAATGAAACTTCCAAGATTTTAAGCTCTGCTATGAAGTAAGAGAGCACGTGATGGGCCGCGCGCGTATTGAATGAATAGGCAGTAGACACAAACATTTTAAGAAGCGCCAAAAATTTAAAACAATTTTTTTGAAAAATTAACCCTTATCAAAAATGTGTGGAATCAATTCTAATCTCGATTCTGAATAAACTGTTTTCTTAATTTCGCTAAAAGTACTAACACGTTGTTTAAATACCAATTCAATACCATACAGCCATCCACGACATTGACCGCGTGGACTAGGGTTCTAACGTGATATTAAAAAGCCTACTCAAGAACTGGGTTTTTGAATGGAAAAGCTTTTTATTTCCGTCAGATAATAATAGAAACATTTTTTTATTGGGTAAGAATAAAATATAGTCAACTGTTTTTTAATTTGTGTCTAATAAAAGAAGGTAAGTTTTCTTTTTTTATTTGAATATTATACCAAAAATCCCCTCTATTGTTCTACAAATCGCATGTTGTAAGGAAGAATTAATAACAGGCTGACAGGAGTGATCTTGCGAGCCACCACGAGAAGGCAGTGATCTCAAAAATAAAACTGTGATTTTAATAAAATGCAAATCGCGTGTCTCGTCGCGCGTCTGATGGAACGTCGACATTCAACATTTACTGTAAGGACTCATTCAGACTGAGCGTGTATGTGGTGGCTTGTGTTTTTCTACTATACTTATTAACTATAATTTTAATAAGTTTTTAGTAAAAATTTCATTTCTATGACAAGCTTCTTTGCTGACTATACTTTAATATTATATTGTCATCTGAACCAAACCTGTATACAAAATTTCAGCTCCATCGGACACTGGGAAGTGGGTCAAATTAAGCTTGCAAGATTTGTCCCCCACTAACTAACAAACTAACTAACATACAAACTAACATGGCAAGTTAATGAAAAGCTTGTAAAAACAAGATTTGTTTGTTTGTAATGGATGAATTCAAAAACTACTGGACCGATTTTAGAAGTTCTTTCACTATTAGAAAGCTACATTCTTTCGAGTGTCTTAGGCTAGAACTTCTGGAATCGATCGAAAACCGTGTCAGGAAGCTCATTGGAAACTCAGCGTTGGCTACGGCGGAACTTCAGAGCCTCAGTCACCGTCGCAAAGTTGCGTGTCTATCGGTTTTTTATATAATATCTACACTTTGGGGAGTGTGCGAGAGAACTGCACGACCTTGTTCCCGCAGCCTCTTTTCACCATCGGGGAACCAGACGCAGGCTAGCTTATCACTCTTACTTTGTTGCCACTCCACCTGCCCGCACTAAACGCTTCGCAGATGTGTTTCTTATGCGAACCGCTAAGGAATGGAATGCGCAGCCTATGTGTTCCCCGATAACTACAACCTTGGTATTTTTAAGGCTAGACTGAACAGGCATCTCCTGGACAAGTATGCAACATCCTAGACCACATCCTGTTAACAAACAAGATGGTGGTCAAAAGCCTGCCCAGTTTTATATATATACTAGCTTTCCGTCCGCGGCTTCGCCCGCGTGGACTACACGACGTTATCCCGCGGGAATGTGATATTTCTCCGGGATAAAAAGTAGCCTAAGTTAATCCTTATTACATCAGCTACATGCCAGTGAAAGTCCCGACAAAATCGGTTCAGCCGTTTCAGAGATTAGCCGGAACAAACAGACAGACAGACAGACAAAAATTGTAAAAAATGTTATTTTGGTATATGTACCGTATATATAATCATATGCATGTAGTAAAAAGCGGTTATTTTAATATTACAAACAGACACTCCAATATTATTTATTTGTATAGAAAAAAAAAGATTTGAATAGAAAAGAAAGAAGAAGTTAGCAACTCCCAGTCCACTGGAGAGGAGCGGAGCTTTAATGCAATTCTATTATCTCGCTCACCGCTCCGCTACCTCGCTCCGCTCAGGCAGCCTAATCTTCAGTCCACTATGAATCAGCCCTAATGTGCCAGTGTAAGCTATACCGCAAGCTGTGTGGCCATGCTAAAGCATTCCGCCGGCGTACATTAGCCGGAGGCAACAATCGGGAGATGGGTATTGTGATATGCGCAAATGTCTCTGCTCGTGTTATAACTTGAGTTTTATACTATCTTATATTTATTACTTTATGAAGGCAAATGTTCAGCTTGGCTAAAACTATTTGAAACCATCCATCTTTAGAAAGTAAACTAGAAAAAAACATTAGTTTTCAAATTACTCAGAGAATATGTATTTTTTTTGAAAAAAAAAATGGCAAAGCTACGCCTTTTATAGTAAATTTTATGATTATCGATTTGTTCTTCGGAATTTATCAGTAAAACATAATCAATGTTTAAACTTTCATGATCACTGTCACTATAACTATTATGTGAAAAGCGAGATTATTAAAGTTACTCCATGATCATGGCGTGAGCAACTGCGTCGAAATATCGGGGGCTAGACAACAAAAGTTAAGTAGAAAATAAAGTATTTAGAAAAAATCGACCCGTCTCACAACCAGCTCCGATGGGACTCGAACCCACGACCTTTCGCTATCCGGGCGACTGCTCTAACCACTGAGCTACGGAGTCGTTTTTTCTAAATACTTTATTTTCCATTTTTCAACCATAAAAATTGCATTGTGAATGCAAAAAAGTAAACATTTAAATAAAAAGTTAAGTATGTTAAAATTCCCGTTTTTACAAGCTTTTTATTAACTTGCCATGTTAGTTAGTTAGTTGGTATGCTAGTTAGTTAGTGGGAGACAAATCTTGCAAGCTTAATTTGACCCACTTCCCAGTGTCCGATGGAGCTGAAATTTTGTATACAGATTTGGTTCAGATGACAATACAATATTACAGTCAGCAAAAAAGCTTTTCATAAAAAAACTTATTCATAATAGTTTATAACGTAATTAGCAATACAACCGCCTCATTTTACTTAACCTTTTTCGCAACCCCATGGAGCTGTTAACAAAAATACCACTTTAACTGCGCTCTCAACTTAACAATAATACCCGTAATAATCCAGAATACTGGCGCAAATTACCCTAATGTCTTAACCGTACAATTCATACTTTTGCCTTTTTATTTTGCAGGAAACGCGAATTCGACACGAATTTTGTGAGTTCATCGTGTATAGTTTTTATTGAGTTGGTGTATTTAGGTCTTAATGTACGTTGAGGAGTTGTTGAATAGCTTTCATGTAAATATTTTATTGAAATCTTAGAGTACATATTTGTTGACATATTGCTTTAATACTTATATATTTTTCATCCACAATGGGGTTACACTTAGTCTTAATCACACCTGGGGGCCAAGTCTGCTAACGTTAAGTCACAATCGTGTCTCAATCGTGCTTCAATTGTAGTTCAGTTGAAGTGCTTTTTTACACAGTAGTTACAAGAAATATGTACTTTTTTCACAATACAATTGATGGTCACACCACCCAATACATTCACATCACATCATACTGTCCTAATTCTTGTAACTAGTGTTTAAAAAAGCACTACCACTGAACTACAATTGCAACACGATTGAGACACAATTGTGACTTAACGTTAGCAGACTTGCCCCCCTGATGTTAAGTGACGATTAAGCTGAAGGTGGAAGGACACTTCTCCTGGAACCCTCAACCTCTAAGAAACTGGCTATCGTATCTTTAACTGCTAGAATTATATTATAAGAAGGTGATGGACCATCAACCAAAAACATCAACTAGGTAGGTAATGTTGAAAACATTCATAGATACATAGATACATTGTGGGTACAGCTTATTAAATATATTAGACTCATTGCGAGTTAAATGATCATTAAAGTAATTTTAGATACGTCATAATGTATCTCGCAAAGAAAGAAATCAATTTTATCAATAGAATTATAAACTTAATGGAAAAATTATTATTGACTTCTCTTGTTTTTATTACATAAAATACAGTCAAGGTATTACATTTCAAATAGGTAACAAATCAAAGCAACGATACCGAAGAGCACCCTGCCCAAATACACCACACAGATAAGGCGGCCATCGCTCGTAACCCAACTATTGAAGCAAGGAAATTGTACCACATTGCACCGAAACACACTAAATATTTCCCCTACCAACAATGCTCTGATTTTATCTATACAGGAATAACGATAACGGCCCAGTCCACTTCGTCTGGGAATATGAAGGTTATGAAACTGCATGAAGATTCGAGATATGAATATCTTCGATGTACAGTCGCCAGCTCATCGACAAACGCTATATGAAAACCGCTGTTATTATGAGCGTGATAAGGTTAAGACAAGTTCAATGTGTAAAACTTGGATGGGCTTTTACTGTGCCTTTAATAAACATTGGTTGGTTATCCAAATAAATATTATTGGCCGTCCAAGAGGTAAGTCCAACTAGAAGAGATTTCGCGTTGAATCCAGCTTGGATGGGCAGCGTTTGGGAAATATATTCGCGTTAAAAATTCCTCGATGTTTCGATGGCTAAGGTCTTTGACCAGGGGGCCGATTCTCACGCAATCGAGAAAAGTTCACATTTATAAGCTCGAAATTCAAATATAACACAGTTTTTGTATTGTCAGAATTTCACAATCGAAAAAGTTCGAGCGAAAACCAGTCGAACGCTACGAGTGGTACAAACCAATAGATGTTCGTATACGAACTTAGCTGTCAAAATGAATTTGTTGACATGTGGGACAGCTTACTTTGTTTGAAACGTTCTCAGAGGTTCTAACTTTTCAATAGAAACCACAAACAAAATGTTCGACATACGAATTACCACACTGAAAAAATTCGAATGCCTGAGAATCGGGCCCCAGGGGGCCGATTCTCAGGCAATCGAGAAAAGTTCACTTTTTTATGCTCGAAATTAAAAAATAACACAGTTTGTGTATTGTCAGAATTTCACAATCGAAAAAGTTCGATCGAAAACCAGTCAAACGCAACGAGTGGTACGGACCAATCGATGTTCGTATACGAACTTAGCTGTCAAAACGAATTTGTTGACATGTGGGACAGATTAGTTTGTTTGAAACGTTCTAACTTTTCAATAGAAACCACAAACAAAATGTTCGACATACGAATTACCACACTGAAAAAGTTCGAATACCTGAGAATCGGGCCCCAGTGTTTGTTGCCAGTTATGACATATGGAAGCGAGACCTGGTCTTTTACTATGGGTAGTGTAAGAAGGCTCGAAGGTCACTCAGCGAGCAATGGAGAAAACGATGCTTGGTTTTCCCTGCTCGATCGAATCTGAAATTATGAGATCCGTAGAAGAACTGAAAGAACCGACATTGATCGGAAAATTGCTCAGTTGAAGTGGCAGTGGGCGGGAAACATAGCGCGGAGTACCGATGGCCGTTAGAACGAAAAGGTTCTCGAATGGCACCAGACGACCGACCAACGTTCCGTAGACAGGACCTGGGTGCCTACCATTAACTTTAAGACAGCCAATTAAAAAATAGCGCGATGCAGAATAGGTTCCTAAAATGAATTGCTTTCTTTCGTACTATGACCTTCTAAAAACTGGATCGCAAATTAATTGCCAAATATGAATGACCGAACGATTTGTGTCCTTATTTCTTCAACTCTTTCACTCGATTCTGTCATGCCCGGAGAGTGTGAGGGACAAGTATATCCTGCAGGTGTCATGTTAGCTTGGCCGAGTTATAAGTCAAATAAGAGTACATGACTGCTTAGCGGCTGTGAAATGTCATTGAATGATCACTGAATCGCTGTCATTGATATTAAGCTGTCTTAGTACGAATAAGCGAAGCAGATCAGTTTAGGTCCTAAACAAAACCGCAATAAGAGTTGATGGTAGGCACCCAGGTCTCCTACAAGGTAATCGACCTGTCTAAGGTTGCGGGAAGCCGCTGGATGCGGGCAGCGCAAGAGCAATTGTTGTGATAGATGATGATGATGATGAAAATATAATGCCATAATATTTACATAATATTTTTTTTGCTTATCAAGATAGTTATAAATAAGTAGACATGGGACACCATCACATACATTGCTCCAATCCCTAATTAAGAAGAAAATCAAGTTAAGCATCTTTGTTATGGCAATTGGAAACAACGACAAGTATTACCACATACACCTAGACACGAGAAAATATATAAAAAATCCGGCAATCGAATCCAGGATCTCAGAGTTAGCACCTTGAAAACCGATGCATACACCACTCGGCCACGGATGTCGTACAAATAAAATAAGTAGTAAAAGTAACGTGTTAATTCGGGATTTTATTTGCGGTCGTGAGGCCACTTTTGTATGCAGTCCTTTATAAATGTCGTGTCGTGTGATAATACCATTTCTCAACGGTACTCCATAACGGTGGGTATTAACGCTGGCGAAAGAATTGCGTTAACAACCGCATAAAACGGCGTTTTTTTGCATTCAGTAATTAGTAGCTATAAATGGTAGGTGGCTTTAAAAGCGCTTGTTTTCGTTGGCTGAACTACTTCAGTACTTACTGTTTTTGATGCTTGTATGTTGGAACTCTTTTCATTTGATTTTTGAGCTTTATTGCCATTTCCTTTTTCCTTTCCTTCCTTTTGACCGTGACCTGAGACTCATGCGTTCGGTTTTTGCATAAGAAAAACATTTAAGTGAATAGTTCAAAATTCAAAACCATTGATTCATTTTAGGCTGTTACAGCACTTGTTAACGTCGAAGAAGCAACGCCATCGGCACAGTAAATATATATGCTAAGTGCTATCGGTTCGCAAATCCTACGGCGGGAGGCCTTGTAATAACCCATTAAATAGAGACTAATTAAGGGGGGTTATCTTACAAGTGGTCCGGTAATTATGAACTTTTGATATGTTGTCTAGGATGGTTAGTGAGTATTAAAAATGCAAAATGCACAATTCCTCGCCCTCCGCCCCCGCCGCCATATTGAAAAAATCGGCAGTTTTTTCAGATATTCGCTTATATCTTCGTTTAGGTGCATTCGAGCCAGAAACAATTGTTGGCAATGTTATAGAGAATTAAATTTTGTATAATTAACGGTTTAAACTTTGTTTCTAGGACAGATAGTTACGGAGATATGCACTAAAAAAAAATGGTTTTCCAGAAATTTGTCAAACTTTTAAAGAACAAGGTGCAAAATAGGCCCAGAGTCGTAGCACTTTGAAACCTTATTTAATAATACTAGTGAATAATTACAACATTTTATTATATGGCGACGAAGTTCAGTTGTAAAAAATAAAAAAGTTACAGTAGTTCAAAAAGTCTTGAAATAAGCTAAAAAATTTTGCTCATATCTTCGTTTAGGTGCATTTTAGCCAGAAAACATTCGTGACAATGTTGTAGAAAATTAAATTTTCTATTATTGCGGTTTTAAATTTTGTTTCTAGAACAGATAGTTTCGAAGATATGCAATTTTTAAAAAATGAAAAAATCTTATCTTCCAGTAAATTTATGGTGCCCGCGCAGTTTTAAAAAGTGCATATCTTCGAAACTAACTGTCCTGGAAACAATATTAAAACCATTAATTATACAAAATTTTGTTACTTCTCTACAAAATTGTCAACAATCGTTTCTGGCTCAAATGCACCTAAACGAAGATTTAAACGAATATCTGAAAAACTGCCGATTTTTTCAATATAGTGGCGGGGGCGGAGGGCGAGGAATTGTGCATTTTGCATTTTTAATACTCACTAACCATCCTAGACAACATATCAAAAATTCAGAACTACCGGACCACTTGTAAGCTAAAACCCTCTATTCACTGGACTATAATTGTAACCAGAAGAACTGGCAATAAATTCTGCAATGGCTGTTTCTTTGTCGTCAAATTAAAAAGTGACTTTAATATAATTAATAATTAAAGTCACTTTTTATCACAAATTTATCTTAAATATAAAAACAAAATCAAAATAAAATTCTTAGAGGCAATCATTAGAGAACTAGCAGTAAATAATTTTCAATAACTTAGGAACTTAGACATTTCAAAGCTAGTTTCTCCCTTTCAGCCCAGCCAAACACAATTGTGACGTTCAGTTGAAGTAAAATTTTCGCGGTATTTCAAAACGTAAGTGATCGGGCCCACGGCCGAACGATTGTGATGGATATTCTCTATCCATTAGTGTAAGTGAGCCAGCTATGAAGCGTCGCGAAGTGCAAGTTTAAACTCCTTCATTTTGCCGTTCGTGTTGTTTGGGGCCTCGCTGCGTGTGAGTTATTAATATTACTTTAATATATGCGATTTTTGTGTAATTGTTGTAATTTATTGTTAATTATGGATTGCTTTACGTGTTACAGAGTTAACTTGATTGTATTTTAGGTAATTCTCAAGTAAAAGTGGCGGTGAAGATAACAGTCACAATTGTATCACTTTGGGCCCAACTGCATACTCCATTGACATGTCGAGACCATTACCTGAGCCTCAAAGATGATGTATGTGATTACGGAATTCTTGGAGCAATCTGACCTCGAGGATGTGGACGAAGATGACGATGAGGTTTGGGAGCAAAATGAAGAAGATTTTGACTCATTTGATGATGTTCCACTCTCCTCTTTGAGGACAGCCCCAGTCAAAGTGACGGTAAATGGGCCAAAAAAAGATTCCCCGGGAAGTCTACCATTCAGTCTCAAGGAAAGCAAGTGGCGAACCGCCCAAGTTGCCTGCGGAATATTTGGAAAACTACTTTGATGAAGATTTATTCGAAAAAAATGTATTGGGTTAAAAAAAAAACCTTGTTAACACTCCACAAGGGTTAACTGTGGATGTTGAGGTCTATCAAGGTTCGACCACTGACTTACCAGATAGGTCATCCATATTTGCCTCAAATCAATAGAAATAAACTGCAAAAATCCAATTACTTAAAATATTTACAGTTATTATTATCAACTAATTGGGCCCACGTTGATACAATTGTGCGCCACCTGAAAAACCCTGAAAACAACATAATGGCACTGAAAATGTATTATTTATGTATTCTCAGATCGGCAACGATTATGAATATCTATTTATTTTTACTCTGCCCCCTTTAGTTTCTTCATGGGTCTGAAAGGGAAGACATACCAAGCAATACAAGATAAGTATTTAAACGTAGGGAACCACACTAGGAATCAATATGTAGAAGAAAATACTAAACAATCATAGTAAAACTTTGAATAGTTTAAGAACATGGAGTCAATTATAAGCAGTTGTCATACCAACCATAATATATGAAAAAAGCTAATAACATTGAAAACATAAAAAAACATCATTTTAAGACAAGGACTGAGGAGCAGAACCATCGCTCTGGTGGCAGCCGTCCACAAGTATAACGCATGAATAAGCCACCCAGTCGCTCAACCATATTTAAAGCGACACTTTCACGGGCAATTTTTTTACCAATAATTGCTTGGCAACTATGATGGCTCAATCTGGAGCAACAATCTGGAGCTAAGTTGCCACCAGATTGCTCCACTAAATAGAGTGGAGCAACTTTAATGCTATTATGTGGCCGTATCTCAGCCACAGGTTGCTACATTTTGCCATCGCGCTAAATTGCTCAATAAGCAGGTCTACTCTAATTCAACGAAAAACGAAATTTCTTTCGAAACTTCGCACATTTCCTACCACCGATTTCTTCGTTTCGAAACTTCGTTGAAACGAAAATGCTTTGACGTTTAAATTTTCTAAGCCTACTCTAATTCAATTTAATAACGAACGAAAATTGAAGTTTGGCAGTTTATAGTTCTCAATTTTGACGAACTCAAAAGCGTTACCTTTCTATTTTCGTTTTAGTCGATTTTTATTAAAATATTAACTGAAATGGCTACGAAGCAGCTTTTAATCGCTGCTGCTTTGCGCGAAGAACGCTTGGAGAGGAGAAAGAACCGGCAGCACCTGCGAAATCAGTTATTTATAGCGAATATTCCCGATCTAGAGTTTATAGGAAATTACAGACTCAGTCGGGAATTATTCGAGGAGCTGTGCACTGAGATAGTGCCTTTATTACCTCCAGGGCCAAGGCGACAAGAGATCAAGCCAACCCTTAAAGTAAGTTTGTACTATGTAAACACGCCTTTCAATGAACTTTTCGATTTTACTTTTCATAAGCCTGTTATCGCTTTTCAGATATAGGTATTGACAGCTTTGAACTTTTACACCCGAGGTAGTTACCAAGGGTTTGTCGGACAAAACATGGATGGGCCGATGGCACAACAAGCATCAGTATCTCGTTGTTTGAAACAAGTAACAACAGCACTTAATGCACCGCATATAGGTACTAGCAAAGCACATAAGATTTCTTCAAAATCTCAATGAAAGGAATCATATTAAGCGGAAGTAAGTAGTAAATATAGGTACCTAGTGATAACCGATTAACGATTTTTTCATTTACTTCATTTTCAACACTAAAGTTCTATTTTATTTATTTTCAGGTGATTCTGGATATCTTTTAAGGGAGTGATGACACCCGTCGATAATGCTGTTGAGGACTCTCTAGAGGGAAGATACTGCCATCCAAAAACGGTGCACGCTGCACCGTAGAACGCACATTTGGTGTATTGAAAGCTCGATGGTAGAGATGTCTTTTGTCAGCTAGGGAACTCCATTACTGCCCAGAAACAGCAGCTAAAATTATAGTAACTGCTGTGTGTATAGTACATATGTATAAGGGCTGGTATTGGAGGTCCGATTTTTTTTTTCCCGAGGAGGGAGGTCCCTATTTGACAGAGCAGGGAAATTGAGACAGCCGCATCTTCGACTCGAGCTTTACAGGCAGGTCGAGGGAAAAGCGCTGTATTAATACAAACTTTAGAAAGGAACCAGGAAGGTAGATTCATACCAAACCAATTAATAAAATTGTAATATTGAAATAAAACCCACTTGTGTAACTTTTTTTTGTCATAGGAGATAATCATCAGTGTCTCAGTTAAATGTACGACAAGACGAGGAAATCGTTATGCATGCCTAACTGCGTGTTTGCTGCATATTTGCTTGCTGCATCCTTATAATATTCAAATAAAATGTAGCCTATGTCACTCGGGAAGAATGTAGCTGTCTAATGGTCAAAGAACTTTCCAAATCAGTCTAGTAGTATTGGAGCCTATTCGATGCAAAAAAACAAACAATCAAATCTTTCCTCTTTATAATATTAGTATAGATTAAAAAGACAATATCAATGTATTTAATGGTTTTTATTTCTTACTTCAATACATGATATTAGCTTACATTTAACATTTACAAAACAAGAAACATATCGTTACATATTACAACAAATTGGTTATAGGATAAGCACTGATTATTCAACATTATTTAATAACCTTTATGAGAAAAAAAAATCTCATACCCAAGTGTAGGAATATTTTCCTTTTAAACAAATATAAAGTTGTAGGTTCCTACCTAAAACCTATAACTTTATATTTGTTTAGTCCTTTTATCCTTCGCGAGCAGTCGCCCGGATAGCGAAAGGTCGTGGGTTCGAATCCCATCGCAGCTGGTTGTCAGACGGGTCGGTTTTTTCTAAATACCTACTTCATTTTAAATTTTTCACTAAAAAAAATTGCATAGTGTATGCAAGAAAGTAAAAATTTAAATAACTTAAAAACATTTTAATTAATTTTAAACAAGTCTCAGAAGCTCTTCGCCAAAGATTGTATATTATGGCGCGTACAGCTCTTTTTTGGAGTATAAAGATATTTCCAGCGCTGTTGAATCCTGAATCTACTCGACAAGGCTTTAATATGTGGATCCCATTGAAGTCCCATCTTCATACTGATACAACCTGCTTCTGACGTCTGTAGCAGGTCGTACTCTTCTGGGTCTGGGCCGCGTAGATCGTAAGGCTGCAAAACAACATTCCAATAAGTTTCAAAATTGTATACCTACATACATTGCAGGAAATACTTATTATATTTTTTAGTGATACACGTAACTTTGTTGTATTTTTAATTGTCTCCGTAGTTTAAAAGTATGTGGATCACAGGGGGCGGCACAGGTAGTTTTTGTATGGATTGTTAGGATGTAAGTATAATTAGGTACCTTTTGCCACTGCTGAATCGTCTTTGTGCAACCACCCATGGAATTGAGAGTGTCGCACAACTCCTCCCACAGCCTCTTTGCCTGGACCTTTCCTTCTATATTCCTCAATCTCCCGCGAGCAAGATCTTTATGTTCATCGAGGAAATCGAGGAGTACAGTGATTTGCTGAGGAGTTGTCGAACAGGAATTTGGAGCCATTTTATACTGAAAAGATGTGGTGAAACTAAATAATAGGAACCTATTACAAAAATATGATTTAAATAAGAATTTGGCATGCAAATATAAATATTAATACTTACTTTCTTTGGTAACACCGTTTAACACCAAATTATGCACCAAATATTTTGAAATTTTGAAGTAACGGCTGACGGCTCCAGCCTGCCGAAACTCAATACTGCAGAAAAAATGTATGGACTTCAAGCAATTTTTTATGGCGACTTGTTTTTTGTCTCTTACTTCCTATCTACCTTCCTTGTCTCGGGCTGCTGCAGTGTCAATGTCAAGTCAAGCAAGTGTCACTATGTCACTATGGCCGTAAAAACTAAAAAGTCTATATAATTTGTGAACTAAAATGTAAACTACGCGTGTCGTTTTGGTTTATTTTACCATCAGTGTGCGTATTTATTGTCTTCGGTGACTAACTATTATCATTAAGTGTATACCGCTTTGTATCATTTATTTAAGTGCATAAATGTACTTATTACAAAAAATGAGAAATATGTAGACTAAAATCTGGTAGGAAATTCAACCAAAAGCGGGTGTTCATGGCTCAATTCCCACTAGATGAGAAGCAGTAAGTAGTTTTTCATGTTATTTTATTGACGCTAAGTAATTAGAAGAAGTTCTGGTCACTTTAATCATTTGCCTAGAAATTCATAACCAAAAACCATATCCGCCATAGTGATGTCTTTACTACGTTCCAAATTATCGACTAAAAAAACTATTTTCGTAAATTTGAGTATAAAACATAAAGTTAATATACCTTAGCGGAATAGAGAAACAAAGGGCTGAGCGAGCGGGATGTCACTAGCAACAACACTGTGAGATAAAAGGAGATGCGTGATGCAACGTAACAGAACCGTTTTTGGCTACTGTTTGACAGTTCGTCAGCACTTATCAGCACGCTGAGAATTTAGGTATTTTACTTTTTTCGGATTTTACGTGCAATCTTAGATATTTTTAGCCAATATTGATATGGAAACATGGTGACTTGCTCAGTTATTGATTGTTGTACAACACAATGAAATAATCTCGCAAAATGTTCAGTTCACAGGTAAATTATTCCAAACCGACACCTCCCTTCCTAAGGTTTATTTTTGCCAATGCGCTTCGATTTTAAAGCAAGAAGTGTGATAATGCTCTTCAACAAACATTTATTTATGTAACAAGCAAATATTGATTACACATAATGCAGTATTTACGAATATTTTGTGTAAAGAAATAATTTTCGTTTTACACTAGGGCTGCATCAAGTTATCGATATTTCGTGTCCACTGTCTATGCGGTAAAAAATGAATATGTATTAGGTACTGTAATTAAAGTACCTGTAAGACGTTTAGATATGAATTACCTGGGAATGTAATTCCATTTAAGATACTTAACTGATCCATAGGTATCAGTTTTTGACTGTTAGAATAGGTACCTACATATACTATCATTAGTAATATAATTATCTTTCAGATTACATACTAACTTGGATACCAGAAACTAACTGGACTAAATTGATTATTATGCAGTAAGCATTTTGATGAAAAATATTTCCAAACGCGAGAGGTGAAACGTACTATCACTGTGAAAGCACCAACAAATTGTTCAAAGGATTGTGCGAAGCATGGCCGGGTCGCTAGTATATAATAAATGATTTAAAATCTCTGGGAGTTTTTCTTAAATATGCATACTTCACCGCAGAATCGAAGTTTTAGCCATGCAAAATCCCTTCCCAAGATGGGAATTTTAGTTATATTAATAATATTACTATATATTAATATATTATTATTAGATGACCTCCGTGGCCGAGTGGTGTACGCACCGGTTTCAAGGTGTCGCTAACTCTAGAGGTCCCGGGTTCGATCCCTGGGGGGTACCGCGTAACTTTATGGATATGAAGTTCATACGTTTTTTGAAATTTTAAGTAAATTTTATAAAGAAAATAGCTACTATCAGTTCCTTGTTTTGTGACGTCGCTCGGGTATAACGATAGCTAGCTAGCAACGTTCAACAGCACAAAGCCGCAAAAATCTATCAAAATAAGAAATTCAAATGACAGTTGAAACCCATGTCCATATCCATAGTTTTTAGCCGGTAGCCCCCCAGGGGGGCTACCGCATAACTTTATGGATATGAACTTCATACGTTGAACTTTAAGTCAATTTTGTAAAAAAAATAGCTACTATAAGTTATTTGTTTTGTGACTTCGGGTATAATGATAGCTAGCTAGCAACGTTCAACAGAACAAAGTAGCAAAATCTATCAAAATAAGGAGTTCAAGTGACAGTTGAAGCCGATACCCATACCCATATTTTTTAGCCGGTAGCCCCCCAGGTCGGGTAAATGTTGAAAACTAATTTTTCTATATTTCCTCGGGTCTGGGTGTATGTGGTAATTACCCGTCGTTGTTTCTAATTTCCATAATAATAGTGCTTTAGCTACTATACTTTGGTATTGGAACAATGACTGTGATCGTGTCCAATATATATTTATTTATTACTGTAACTAGCTTTCCGCCCGCGGCTTCGCCAGCGTGGACTACACGACGTTATCCCGCGGGAATGTGATATTATTCCGGGATAAAAAGTAGCCTATGTTCCTCTCCAAGCTACAAAGTATCTGTGCTCCAAATTTCAGCCAGATCCGTTCAGCCGTTTTGGCGTGATTGAGTAACAAACATCCAAACATCTAAACATCCAAACATCTAAACTTTCACATTTATAATATTAGTAGGATTATTTAATATTATCGATATCGATATTAATCTGAAAAGCGACATGACGCACATCACTGACACGCATACATAAACAATTTTACACACACAAATGCGATCCAATTTCGGTTTCGTTTGACAGCTCGTGGTTGTTCCTCTATTCCGATAGGTATATTAACTTTATGGTATAAAATCACAATAGAGGAGGCTGTGATAAAATGTATTTTAGACACAGCCTCCTCTATTGTCTTCTACAAGCCATGCTATTAGGTTTGACAACGTCGCATTTTTCGTTGGGTGTGAACCGATTTAAGGCCTGTCGCATGTTATACGATTTTTTTCTGTCACAAAATTTGTAACGCCCGCCGGACGCACTCTGCTCATATGTTTTGTTGTAGACTCCGCATACTATCAGAATTCTGACGTGTCTGACGTCCGCTTCTGATGAGTCTCGGATGCAAACGATCGGACGGCAGAATTTTTTCTGGCTTTTTGAGGGCGCACTCTCCATACACTTTGTACTAGACCCCGCACACCTGAGAGATTTTTGAGGGACAGAAAAAAAGAAAAAAAAGGGTTCTAATAATGAAACGAGATGGCGCTGACAAATAGCGACGTCGGTGTGATCAGAAATAATAAACTAAAATGACGAGTTGATAACATTTTGGACATTCGAAACAATAAAAAAAAAATCCGGTAGTTTCTCATTTTTGTGTGTGTCATTTAAATAGAATACCTCTGTAGGTACTTACCAAATTTCATTGAAATCACGCCTAAGCTACTGAACCAAGCTTAGGCGTGATAACTTTCATCCCCTATTTTAACCCCTTACAGCCCTTTTTAGGTTCAGTAGTTTAGGCGTGATTGCGTAACACACAGACAGAGTTACTTTCGCATTTATAATTTTAACTAGGGATAATAGGCTGATTGACGAAGTTTTCGACACTCATTCTGAAGTAGCGAAAATATTTTTTGGATATGCTCTCAATTTCATAATAACAACGGCATTTGTTTAACTTTCAATAAAAAGTATAACAACAAATCGTGTACTTTTAATTAATGCCAATGACTAGCAACACTGTCCTATAAAATTTAGATTCCTTGAATTACTTGTTAGGTAAATAAAGAACTCAATAATTTTAAATAGATTCATTAACATCATGTCAGCCGAACGACGCCCACTGCTGGGCATAGGCCTCCCCCAAGGATCTCCACAACGATCGGTCCTGCGCTGCCCGCATCCAGCGGCTTCCCGCGACCTTGACCAGATCGTCGGTCCACCTTGTAGGGGGCCTGCCCACGGAACGTCGTCCGGTACGCGGTCGCCATTCGAGAACCTTTCCGCCCCAACGGCCATCGGTTCTCCGCGCTATGTGTCCCGCCCACTGCCACTTCAATGATGCAATCCTTCGAGCTATGTCGGTTGTTTTAGTTCTCCTGCGGATCTCATCATTTCTGATTCGATCGAGCAGGGAAATACCAAGCATCGCTCTCTCCATTGCTCGCTGGGTGACTTTGAGCTTTCTTATGAGACCCATAGTAAAAGACCACGTCTCACTTCCATAGGTCATTACTGGCAACACACACTGGTCAAAGACTTTCGTCTTGAGACATTGAGGTATTTCGGACGCGAATATATGCCGGAGCTTCCCAAACGCTGCCCATCCGAGCTGGATTTGACGAGAGATCTCTTTCTCAAAGTTGGACTTACCTAACTGGACCGTCTGTCCTAGGTAAACATAGTGGTCAACAACTTCGAGTGTAATGTTCCCAACATTAACTGGAGCGGGTGCAACATGGGCATTGAACATGATTTTCGTCTTGTCCATGTTCATCTTAAGACCCACTCTTTGCGAAGCATTACCGAGATCTTCGAGCATTGTGTTCAGGTCTTCCAAGGTCTCAGCCATAAGAACTACATCATCAGCAAACCGTAGGTGCGTTAGGTACTCGCCATTAATGTTGATGCCGCATCCTTTCCAGTCCAGCAGCTTAAAAATATCCTCCAACGCAGCTGTGAACAGTTTGGGAGAGATGACATCTCCCTGTCTCACACCTCGCTGTAGTTGGATAGGATTAGAGCTCTGGTTCTGTAATCGGACCGACATGGTGGCGTTTTGGTATAAGTACCTCAGCACCTCGATGTACCTGTAGTCTATTTGGCACCTCTGGAGAGACTGCAGCACCGCCCAAGTCTCAATCGAATCAAAGGCTTTCTCATAGTCCACGAACGCCAAGCAAAGTGGCAAATTATACTCTTCGGTCTTCTGTATAACTTGCCGCAGCGTATGAATGTGGTCTATGGTACTGTAGCCTTTCCGGAACCCGGCTTGTTCGGGAGGTTGGAAGTCGTCGAACCTGCGAGCGAGACGATTCGTAATGACTCTCGAAAACAACTTATAGATATGGCTCAGAAGCGAGATGGGTCTATAGTTCTTCAAGAGAGTTTTATCACCCTTCTTGAAAAACAGCATCACATCGCTTCTGCCCCATGCCTTTGGCGTTTTGCCCTCAAGGATGACTGAGTTGAAAAGCTTCTGGAGGACCTTAAGTATCGGCTTACCGCCCGCTCTCAGAAGCTCTGTTGTGATTCCGTCATCGCCCGCCGCCTTGTTGTTTTTAAGCTGCTTGAGAGCCATTCTAATCTCGTACAGGCTGACGTCCGGGATATCTTCGGTATGGTGTCGGGTAAGCTTGGCTCTAGGGTCTGTAGCCTTGCTTTCAACAGGTGTTTGTGTGGAATATAGCTGTCCATAGAAACTCTCAATCTCCCTCAGGATTTCAGGTGTTGACGAAACGATGCTACCTTCCTCAGTTTTCAGCCTCGTCAATTGACTTTGCCCGATAGACAGATCTCTCGCGAACACTTTGGAGCCTTTGTTCCGCTCAATGGCTTCTTTAACACGCTCGGTATTAAATTGGCGAAGGTCGCGTGTCAAAGACTTAGATATCTGTCTATTGAGCTGTCGATAACGATGGGCATCCGCTGAGTTCTGCAGCTTCATTTCGTGTCTCTGATCCATGAGTAGGAGAGTCTGACTGGAGAGTTTCTTCAATTTGGGACGGCGGGTTTTATAGTACTTAGACCCTACCGTGCGGACAGTATCCACCACCATGTTGTATAGATCGTCCACGTCTATGCTGTTCTCAAGGGCTTCGAAGCGGTTTTGAAGCTCGAGCTGAAAGCACTCGGGGTTTTGAATTTGAGCTGGTATTGGTCGGAGCGTGGATTTTATCAGTCGCGATCTTTCGAGCTTGACATCGATATTCAATGTGCCTCTCACCATACGGTGATCGCTTCCTGTCTTAACAGCGTTGATCACACTGACATCATTGAATATGTGCTTCTTCGTCGACATGATAAAATCGATCTCGTTTTTGACTTTACCGTCCGGACTGATCCAGGTCCATTTGCGGCTTACGGGCTTCCTAAAGAAGGAGTTCATCATATAGAGGCTCTCCCTCTCCATGAAGTCTGCCAGCATCTGGCCTCTATCGTTCCGTTGCCCAAATCCAAATTGCCCCACTCTCAGCTCATCACCGCAACGTTGCCCCAACTTTGCATTGAAATCCCCCATCACAACCGTGTAGTGGGTTTTATAGCTATGCATGGCTTTAGCGATCTCCTCATACATAGCCTCCACTTCGACATCGTCGTGTTTCGAGGTCGGAGCGTAGACCTGGATAACATTCAGCGAATATCGTTTCGATAATCTGAGTATCAGGTACGCTACCCTGCTCGAGACACTTCCGATGGTGATCACGTTGTTGACAAGGGATTTATGGACGATGAACCCGACACCACCAAGGGACTGTTGGTCGCCCTCCCGGTGGTAAAGTAAGTTACCGGATTTAACAAACATTCATTAACAAACTATTATGAAGACTCCTCATCAGGATGGTAGGTCTGCTGCAGGTGAATGAAAGATAATGCTTCGATAAGGATTGTATGTATATTTTTCATAAAAGATTAGAATACAAACACTTTTGCTTAAGGGTCTAAATTTAATTGTATCAGTTCTATCGCACTTAACCGCCAAGACAAGACTGCGCTCTCTTCCGACGTCTCAACCAAGCAAGCCTCGTTGCCAATGTCGCCTGTTGGCGGGAAAAGCATGCCCTGTGATTGGTCCACGCAATAATACGTTGACCAATCACAGCAAAGCAAAACCGCGCCACCGAGTGACAATGTTGCCATTAACTAGAATCATGACATTCGGCCATCCGACAATGTGCTGTCTCCCGACGCACATTATAAAAAGTATTTGAACGCAATTTATTTAACAACTTGGTTGTTGTTTTTTGAGATTTTTTTTTGTTTATCCGACGTTTCGGCACCTTTCCAGGGGCCGTGGTCACGGAAAACTACCCACTATTTTTTTGATTTTAATAAAAGAATATACCCACTTTAATTGTCTGTTTTTCGTTCGGAAACAGGATACGGTTAGGTATTGATTATTTTAACTTTATATTTAATTATAACAAAAATGATTTATTAATTTAATATTTTGGTTTGTTTTAGTAATTTGGATAATAATTATTTATAGCAAAGCAAAAAGTTACTGACTCGACCACCAGTTCACAAAAGTTGGAGCCCTTCGGAGAAAGAACTGGCAAGAAAACTACACGAAGGGGGACGATCTCCGTTTATTAAAATTATTTGCAAAAAGAACTAACCGTATCCTTAGTTCTTGCAGTGTGTGGTTTGGGTTGAGACATTACTTGATGGATTATAGGGTCCCAAGCTGGTGGTATCTTCCAACCATCTTCTCTATTGAAATTAGGGTATTTGCTAATTTCAATAGCCTCGCGCATCAATCTGGGAAAGTATCTTGGTTCTCTAGCGAGGATCTGCGTATTGAAAGTGAAAGTGTTTTATTTATATGGACAGTTCGCGCAGAAATCTAAGATGTGTTTAAAAGTATTTAAAATCAATTAATTACACAAACACAACTAATTCTAAATAGTAAAATCTTACAACTATATACATATTTAGATTAATCTTAGAGTAGCAATAAAAGATCGTGTAAATCTTAAGTTAAAACATAAGTACTTAATTGAAACAAATACATTATATTTCACAATGCTCAACAATAATCTTTTACAATTACATAATATTTAGACGATGATTTGTTTACAATATAGATATTAGATTTTACCGTGTAAACATTGCTATATGTAAATCGTAAATTAATACATAATCAAACCAAACAAATTATCAACAACAAACTATTCAATAAGTATTCGAATCAATGTACAAATCAACGTAATCATGACATTCGTTAGCAAGCGACTATTATTAATAGAAAATTTATTTTGGAACTATACTTGTTACTTAATTATGTGTATGTTGAATGATTAAAGTAAAGTCTGGTTGTAACCTATATAAGCATTAGTCATGGGTAAAAAAAGAAAAATGAATTAGCTTGGTACTTGGTAGTATACATCAATTCATTGTCGAGCTACATTCGAGAATATAAGACGGTGTCAAAAGCAAAATCCCCAAGGATGCTACAATAGGAATAGGTACAGAATTATGCTGTAGTCCGTTAACTAGGACCTCCTATAAAACACTTCACCCAAACGGTGGAAAAAGCAACTACGAGTCATAAAAGGATCACAGTCCTAAAATTACATGAAATTAATCACTGCCAAGTTTGACATAGTTTAGTCCTTACAATATATCGATCTTAAATCAATGTATCAAATCTTACAATAGTACAACTGAAGACCCCCCCACAGCTACCAATTTTTAACCAGATATGAGCAACAAACCAAGCCATAAATACACATCTGCCATAGTACACAATTTGAATTATGTCAAGATATGGATGTGGACGATAGGAATTATAAGTTAAAGGTATATTCGTAATAGGGATTGTTACCTTTTAAATGAAAATAATATTCTTACAAGGAAGTTACACTTTTAATGAAGATGCCGCCGTAGGCACAATTTGAACCGTCATAACAACTATCCGCTTTTTCAACTTGTCAACCAGTCGTCCAGGGCTTCCAGCACCAAATCCCAAATGCATTACTCTCTGCCTCCGCCAGAATAGCTCAATACATGGTTCCAGTCCGTAGGTACATGAAAATCAAAAGATCATATTATTATCATTTCTAATAATTAATCAATAAATGATTTTAAACAAGTTCCCAATTTAATATCAAAACTTAAAAGTGTCTTAAAGTTATCCCCGTATGAGCATGACCCGCATTCTTATCAACAATTTTATTATTCATATTCATACGAATATAGTGAAAGTATATTAATTACTTATAATTCGAATAGATATGAAGAAGTAGGTTACGATGGATAGAAATAGGATAAATAAAATCATGAACAGCTTTCCACCCACATGAACTTCACGCTGTTTCCCCGCGAGAAATAAAATATTTTCCCGGGGTCAAAAGTAGCCAATATGCTATTCTCGAGATTCCAGAGACAAGAGATTCCAAAAATTCATCAAGAACCGTTCAGCCGATTGCCGCGATTGGGGAACAAACATCCAAACCATCGCAATTATAATATTAGTAAAATAAGATACATGTCATGATACACACTTCAACATAATCCAACTCCAGTATCAGCGATCCACTCGTCTCAATCGGACTTACAACCACAACCCACGGGCGCGGCACGATCACCCCAGAGTATGCAGCTTCAGCATCGTTATCTCCCCTCATTGCCACAGCACGCACACTTTGCTGTAAGTACTGGATGCTAAAATTGGGATCTGGAAGCAGTAAACTCACAAAACACATATTTAACCAAATCAATACATTATTAAGTAGTTCGTCTGACCAGATCTAAACAATTATGGAAATGATTAGGTACTGAGCGAGTAGGTAATAGTTTTAATATACTTTCGAAACAGATAAATTTTCATCTCTATAACACTATAGCGAGGCGTCGATAAAGCGTATTGTAAGCCGCTTATTTTACGGTGATCGTTGCTAAATTACACTTAGATATTAGTTATATTTCAAAGTTATGTATGTGTATCCAATGTGTCTTATTTGTAAAGACCTGTAAACGGCTTTATGTTTACTTAAGCTTTTTAATGTATTAGGTTAAGCAGTTGGTCTTACAGTAAATAAATAAATAAATAGAATATAAATATTAAACTCGCCAACTAAAACCATTCCGTGTTCGATACCTACTCCGAATCAATAGTCATTGTAGTAGCTAGTTTCAAATATGCCAAAACTGGATTTCGAAATATAACAGTCACATACATCAGCAAGGATTAAATTAACGAAATTACACCATCAAGTTTTAATATCCAATGCCGATACTATATTTATATACAGTCTCCGCCCATCCACCCGTCTCGGGACGAAGATCCAAGGAATAAGTGATGGCTCGGAAATCCTCTAGATAAAGTGGCGTTGACAACGAGGCATCGGTGAGGGAGTAGGTGATGTGCTCCTCTATTCAGTTGTCGCCTTTTCCCTTCAATGACCCGTGTACGCTTTCTGACCTCGGAAACATTAGAACAAAAAAATTATATTAGTGCATTGTGTTTTATTTATCCTTCTGTAGTGAATTTGTTGAAAAACTACAATAAATATTGGACACAATCACCTACATTATTCCAATACCAAAGTATAGTAGCTTAAGCACTAGTATTATGGAAATTGGAAACAACGACGGGTTCGTTCGTTTTCAACATTTATCCGACCGGGGATCGAACCCGGGACCTCTAGAGCTAGCGGCACCTTGAAAACCGGTGCGTACACCTCTCGTCCACAGAGGTCGTCAAAATACTTGAAATTTATAGAAAATTCACTGGATTATCAACTCTCCATCCACAACCATAATTCTAAGAAGAACATTAATCATATGAAAGAAATGAATGATCTGAGTATGCTCCACTCGACTGCCAATGCACGCTCTGACAGTAGGTTACTAGAGTTGCTAAAGTTTAAAGTACCCGGTCGGTCAGTGCGTAATCAACAACTATTTTGTAAATCGTCTGCCAGAAACAATGTTTCGCAGAATAGTCCATTGCTGAGAATGTGTTCCTTTTATAATGAAATTTGCAATAACGTTGACATTTTTAATTGTAGCTTAAATTGTTTCAAAAGAACGATATTGCAACAGTAAAAATCATGTTTGTTTTATATAACTTCAAAGTATTTTTCTTTTCTATTGTTACTACCTTTAAGCTGTCAAATTAGTAATTAGTTTGTAAAACTAAAAGTGTTGTGCACAATTGTAATTGGGCGCAGACACGCTCGAAGTTATCTTAAATGATTGTTCTTTGTATTTTATGTTCTGTCTGTTGTCTGTTATTGTGCCTGATGTGAAGAATAAAAATAAAATAAAAAAATATACATTTGTCTCTCAGACGATCAAAGGTATATAATCTTGTAAACCAGATGTCACCGCAGAAAAAGAGAGGTCAGCTTTCGATCTCTTTTACTCGAGACATTATATTTTAAAATAAGAGCAGCTAGCTTATCCAACTACTATAAGGGAAAATAAGTCGGGACTCTTAGTACCTTTCGAAACTAATTCAGTCGTCTGCTATAACTGCATACAAAATTACTTTTTTTTTAATGCAAACAAGTGTCCAAATGGTCTAGTAATACATAGCATAAACCTTCGACCTACATCCACTTTCATATCGATATATTACAAATCAATCCTTACTTTTTTTTTTTAATAAAGATTGATGTGTATTATCGACTAATCACTACGAATTTTTAATCTATTTAATGGTCAGCGTCTGTCTGTGTCACATATGGGTGAGGCCGCCATTTTTTGCTGATATGGCGCAGAAGTAATGTGATGGTAGCGTAGAACTTCTACGCGTCGGTGGCGTTTAGTGGCGTATAATAGTGACGAATAAATGTAAAGGTTCGCATACACATGCCACTATGTAATTATTTTTATCAATCTTGTATAAATATAGGTACCTAGTAATAAGTTTGTAGGTAGGTATATAAATGCACAAGGAAACTCTCTGAACGAATAAAATAAACTTTATTTACTTCTTACTCTTAGTGGCAAGTCACTCGATACAATACACTAGTAAAGAATACAACGGTCACAAGCGCACGCCTTCGCGCCCGCACCGCACCGCCACGTCTCTCCGCCACTCGCCGCGCATGCCGCCATCGCGCCGCCGAGCCACTCACTGCCCACCACGGCTTGTGTGTGTAGTTTTGAAACTAGACCGAAAAAAACAAAATAAATCACCGATGCCTCCGCTATGCATCCGCTGTCTGTGTGTGGTGAGGTGACTTTAGGAGATAAACGCGAGGGTCCATAGGAAAAGAGGAAACAACGCGGGCGTATGTACGTACCTATCTGCGGGCGACGGCTATTTCCTATTATAAGACAAACTTAAAGGGTTTATTAATATTAGTTGTTATTAGACACTTAATAGCATGATATTCATGACTACTGATATGATTTACTTAATAATGTTTTTGTTGTCACTGTATTTTCTATAACATTTTCTCTCTATAACATTTAGTATGAAAAAACGAGTGGATACTCACCTTTATTTTGGTGGTGTAGAGGAGGTGACGGATATCTGCACTACCGTGGCGTTAAAGTAAGAAAATGGTGGCGAATTTCTACTTCTACGCCATCGTCGCGTTGAGAAAACGATTCATATCTCTGTAAATAACGTACGATTTGAGTGGCATTCTAGCTCCAAACATGGCTTTCACTTCTACTTACATGGTGCACTGATAGGTTTTATTGTAACAGATAAACTTAATTTTTAGCACGCAAAAGTCACCTCTCGAAAAAAATGTGTACACAATCCGAATCCGACGTTCACATGTCTACTATCAAAAAAATGGCCACCATCGAGCCGCTGTCCATTTATTATAGAAACTCAGTGTTGCCACTTCCCGATACAAAACATCCTGAACCGAAACCTTCATAGACATATAAAATATCGGTGGCGTTGACAAAGTGGCGTAGAATTATAGTTTTTGTCAATAAACTGATTCAGAAGATTTTTCAAAGAAAGTCTTAGGAAAGTCGTTATGAAATTAAAAGCACAGATAGCCATTTATATAAGTATTCTTTACATATTAACCGTGTCTTAATAACTCTCATACTTTTTGCTACACCATTAATCAAAATGCACCTCTACCGCAACGGATATGAGTTTTTGTGGGATATTCCTACCTTTTTTCATGTTTTGTTCGAAATATATTTTTGGTTGATTATCTGAAGTGAAACAATCATAATGTCCGCTTGAGCCTCTTTGTTGCTTAATTCGAAACTGTTACCAAAAATTTGCTAAATATCATACTTTTCAAAATACTGACCGCGGAGAAAAAAGTTTGTGAAATCAGCAAAAAATGGCGGCCTCACCCATATGTCTTGTATTTGGTACAATATATGAATACCAGAGTGAATTATATCATGGCAAACGATAATGTTTCATATTCTATTTGGTTGACAAGCTGGATGCTTGACGTGTTGACTTATAATTGCATAGCGACGGAATACGTCAAACTTAATCGGTAGCCTATTGCTTAAACTGAGCTAATGAAACAGATCTCAAGGTGATGAACCCTTTCCTACTCCGACCACACACATTGATACTCAACAAGCGGTTACTACCTACTGTTGGCACACATGGCTTAATCATTAGCGACTCACATTTGTCGAATATCTATAGCTCCTATACGACAAGTTATTTATAGTTACGTATGACCTAATCGTAAACGACTCACATGGACGACATATTCTTAGCCTACATGGTTACTCAAGCTAAGACGCACATGGTCTGCTATAGAATTGCGTAAAGTCAATCGTATCCATTTGACAGCTTTTGATTACATAATAAATGTCATTCCATACAAATTGCAGCCGATTGAACACGATATGAACCGTCAAACCAATACGACTACCCCACGCAATTGCACACCTGATTATAAGCGACACACATGGCCGACTCGTAGCTCACATGGCTACTCAACTGAGCTATAGGCACACATGGCCTGATTTTAAGCGACACACATGGCCTGATTTTAAGCGACACACATGGCCTGATTTTAAGCGACACACATGGCCTGATTTTAAGCGACACACATGGCCTGATTTTAAGCGACACACATGGCCTGATTTTAAGCGACACACATGGCCTGATTTTAAGCGACACACATGGCCTGATGTTAAGTGACCCATATGGCCCGATTTTAAGCGACACACATGGCCCATTACTTTTGTGGTGCGAATAATGAATTCCAACTTAGCTATTCAGTGGCGATTCTGTCTACTATTTACGGTATTTATATGTTCATTAATATCTAATAATTGAATAAAAATATTTTTTTTTCTCCAACTAGCAAATTGGGATTTACTTGAGACACTATTTTATTAAACTGCGTGGTAATAGAAAAAGGAATCGAATATTGAACATTTGACCTCATTCCCTTTTTATTTATATTGAATTCTTTTAAATCGCATATCCGACGAGTGTATTTTAACAAACATACATCACCCCCTAATGTCCGACGAGTGTATGCTTCAAACGTACACCGCCCCCTAAATAAAAGGATATTTTTGCATCGTCCAGTTTGCAAACATTGTTCAAGAAGACCTAGTTGAAGTTCAATTAAATGCATTTCAACAAGAAAATTCAATGTATCTCTTGTACCTACCCAATGAGCAGTCAAAATAGTCAAATCAAAACTCATAATTAAAAACATTCGAATAGTAGAAGAATTCGTATTCCTATTTATATCCTTCATCTTTGTATTCATTTAATCCACAAAATTAATACCAAAAATTAATTTATCAATAAATAGAAAGCCTGAATTCAATTTTAAATAATACCTACGTAACCAATCTTACCAGGTAACGTAGGTAACCAGTAAGCATACATGACTCACTTACTCAACAACAAACAAAAGGAAAATCTATTAGGGTTGTCATCAGTTGTAACAATATTAAATGTAAGCAACCAATCATCTTAAATAATTTATCAAGTTGCTAAACCCCATACCTTATCGTTTTCTTTTATCCACTGTTGGTATTAGTTATCACGTTAAAACATGGATTGTATGCAAGGTTTAGTCACCATAAGTGATTTTACTCTGTGCAACAGTAAACACTATCAAAAAACAAAAAATATTATACGACTAAATGAAAGCTAGTATAAGAAACCAATTTTAAATCATTTATCAGGTAGGTAGATTTTACAACGTTACTTTTTCTTTTATCGACTTGAGTATATAAAAAAACATGTTTTCATAATAATGTAATCTGTTTATTAACACTGATTAATAAAAACTATGAGGACTATTAAACAGTAGTTCCAATCTAGCATTAATTATTTAGAATATTACATGTATACACAGCCAAAACTGCTAGTCATAGCTCCATGTGTACGATTATAAACAGCATAAATAGCATACTATTAACAAGTTCTTTATTATAATAATGCCAATCATAAATTCTGTACAATCCACATTTAATACATCATGTAAATTAAACATAATCAAGACACGCTATTATCGTGCCATAAGAAAATATCAACCACATACTCGCGTTTAAATTATGTTAGTATAATCGGAGGGTAGCCCCGACCGTACACGAACACAATTAATCAATTCAAATAGAAGTGCGATATAGTCTATGTCCGTTCCGTCGGAGAGTAGCCCCGACCATGTACGAAACAATCCTCCACACAAATACTTAAATTTTAACGCTTTAGACTCAACTAACTCGATCGGAGAGTAGCCCCGATCACGAATTAGCAAAATCTTAGTATTAAGCTAATGTAAACTTTTTAGATTATGTTAGTATAGTCGGAGGGTAGCCCCGACCATATACGAACACAATCAATTCAAACACAAATGCGATCTAGATTATGTCCGTTTCGCCGGAGAATAGCCCCGACCATATACGAAACACAATCCGCCGCAAAGGTATTTAAAATTTCAGCGTAGTAACATAGGTTTTGGATCATTTATCTTTTCTCTGCGTAAAGAGAATAAAATAACTCATTTGGCATTATTATAGCAAAGAATTATTCTTATTATCGGAATCAAAAATTGCGTGGGTACATACCGCTTCCGAAGTATGAAGACTCCTCATCAGGATGGTAGGTCTGCTGCAGGTGAATGAAAGATAATGCTTCGATAAGGATTGTATGTATATTTTTCATAAAAGATTAGAATACAAACACTTTTGCTTAAGGGTCTAAATTTAATTGTATCAGTTCTATCGCACTTAACCGCCAAGACAAGACTGCGCTCTCTTCCGACGTCTCAACCAAGCAAGCCTCGTTGCCAATGTCGCCTGTTGGCGGGAAAAGCATGCCCTGTGATTGGTCCACGCAATAATACGTTGACCAATCACAGCAAAGCAAAACCGCGCCACCGAGTGACAATGTTGCCATTAACTAGAATCATGACACTGTAATAAATTTCAATTCAACTTGCAATGACTTTTACATTTGCATTCTTAGTTAACTTCTCATATAACAATTTACATTTCTATTGTATTTCCTGCGATAATCATAACAATAATAATAATAATCATTATAATAGGGACAAATAAATTGCCGTGTAAATAAGTGCGGTGACAGAGATAAATAAATGGCCGTGAAAATAAGCGTGCGCGCTAGCCCTAAGTTGAAGTTTTAACAGAAAATTGGGAAAATTTTATGAATCCTTACCTTGTTTAATAGTACACGCTATCAATATAATGCTTAATGGTGTTTTCATAAGGAAAATCATATAATTTCTTCAAATTTACTTTAAAATTCACTGAAATCACAACAAACCTTGCACCAAAACAACCAATTATTTTAAAATGACACTTGTGTATTATCCGACTAAGTTTGCTTTGTAGGAAGTTGTTATGAGCATAAATATGTCCTTAGCGCGAACGCAAATAGGACGCATAATATTAACCACTAGTTATGGTTGGTCAAGTTGCCCATAGGTTTCCATAGCATCTGCTTATTTTTAACTAGGTCGGGTTACCTCTAACCAAATGTTCGGTCTACGCTTAGGTTCACAAGCGACGTTGCCAAACCGCTATAGCATGGCTTGTAGTAGAGAAGGCTGTGATTTTAGATGTTTCATTACTACTGACTGAACTGACAGTCAAAAAGCTTGTATGAAGTCCCGACTCTTAAACGTAGTGATTATATCGTCGGTCGGAAACAGAGTAATTGAGGTTTAAAGTTTTTGAAAATATTCAAATGTTATTTTACGTTAACTAAAGATCATTTTGTGTTTTTGTATTTATTGAACAGTATGCAGATTATAGCCTAGTTTATTGTGTGTTACTAAGATTTAGGATGTCATTTGTAGTTTTTGAGTTATCAGTATTTTTGTGAAATGTTCCAATAATGAACTGAAAATTTCCTGAAAATCTAAGAACTAATCGGAATATTTCTAAATAAGCCAGTAAGGAAATTAAAAAAACAATCAATTTAGAAACCTTAATGGTTTATCTAATATTTAAAAAATAAAAAGAGAACAGTTTTATCTTAAATTTAGGTCTGGAACTTATTTTTATAATTTTTCTTTATCAAAACCCAATCTCCGTCTGACCACTACACTGACCGTTCAAAGCGCGACTGGCACAAAACACTAATAAACAATAATCATGCAAAAAATTTCAGAGTCATACTGGAACATTTCTAAATATTCTATTATTGAATCACGGTTGCACTTTAGAATTTAGATTTCCAGCGGGACATTTCAAAATAAACCGATACTGAAAACGAAGGCATTACTAAAATGTATTTTTCCTTATCGGAATAAATAGTTTCCTGTCAATTAGAGCTAAAATTTGAGTTGTACCGTTAGTGATTTGGAAAAAATATTCTATTCCCTACCATTCAACATACTTAACTCAAAACACGTAATTTTGGAAATGTTCCGGTAATGAATCTGACCGACGATATGCTCTTTGGACGGCTCAGCTAATGTCATACTGCGGATAAGTTACGTTGTCATACGACGACAAGCATAAATCTGGGTCGGTGATAATCTTTGGAACTAATTTTTCATACGAATGTTCATTTTGACACCTAATTTTGTATTGCAAGTGGCTCCTCTGTCACCGGAACATACAGGAATGTGGGACTATAGAGGTCAGTGGGGACTATAGACATCTTAACTTGGGCGGTTATCAGTCATTGAAAGGGTTCTTTTAGTGTCACTGTGTTTTTCGACATAAACTTGAATTTTAATTGCTTATTTATCAGTTTCTGGGTTATTAAGCATAGTAAACCATTACTAATTAAATAAATTCTTAAAATTATTAAACCAACGTTTTAATTTTAAAGTCAATTTAAAAACCGGTTATTTACCGTAAATGACATTAAAAGAACCTACGTAATGTTGTTCATTCCATTCGTTCACGAAAATTGTCTATGGATTCGAACTTTTCGTGCGCAGACGAAAATGTTCAAGAGTAGCGGCAGAAACGAAACTTCGTTTAAATTTCTTTAGTTTCCGAAATTTCGTTTCGGAGAACAAGAGTAGAGCTCAAGGTCATGATGTCATAGTTGACAGGTATTGAAAAGAATTGCACAATTTTAGTTGCCCGTGGAAGTTCGGGAACGATGAACATTGAACATGTCTGCTAGATTTGTCTAGGTATTTTTACAGTGTAAAGTATTAAATATTTGTATCAAGTATATTTATTTGTTATTCAGTTGATGTTATCTGATATTTCATACGTACAATAATTACGTTCGAAATATTATAATCTGGCACTGACACGCAAAGTGTAGAATAAGTATTACGACTTGGTAAAATGAATGAAATATTATTTACTGTACAAGAAAAACAATACATTCCGTTATATACAATACAAGACGATAAAAAATGGCGGCCATATCACTAAAGAGCGATTTTTCGTACATAGAAGATATTTTAATTGTTGCAAGTAAAATAATAAATGAGCTTTAGAACTAATGGCTATAGATCCATAAAAAATCAAAGAAATTCTGATACGCCTCCCGTTATCATAAACTAAAACATTTCATGTCAAGAAAAGATATAATTACTCCACCTTAATTGATTATAAAATAACCATTATAATAATTATAGTTCAGAAACCATGTTCTTCGTTTAATAATAGCTCGACCTTAGCCATTACGTCGTACTATTATCTTTTAACACGGAATCCGCAAATACATGTCTTGAAGTCAAAGTAACCTTATAAAAGTAGCTCTAAACATGCACATGAGCATCAACATTTTCTGTTGAAGAGGTTAAACCTATTGCCAATGAAGCTCAAAAAACAGACGCTTGTTTTGCGACTTTTTAACCGACTTCTAAATCAAAAAGGAGGAGGTTCTCTATTCGTCTGTATGTATGTTTTTTTTTTTTTTTTTTTTTGTGTATGTCCACCGATTACTCGAAAACGGCTGAACCGATTGAAATGGTTCAAACGTTATTACATCAAGTTGGTCCCATTTTTTGAAATTTTGAAATCGGTTCAGTAGTTTTCAGGAAATCTTGAAAATACTGTCGTTTTCGTTACCACGTTATGTGAATTTAATACGTATCTTTAGGCATAACTCCTTTGTTTATAAACCGATTTAGATGATTCTTGTTTTGTTAAAAAGGGGATACCTCAAGGTATTTTAACCGACTTCGGAAAAAGAGGTTTTGAGTTTGATCACATTACCTATTACCTATTTACCAGAAAACACGTAAATTGCCTGCACGATGCACTAAAAAGAGTGAAATAAATATTATTTTTATAAAAAAATAAAACCCCCTTAAAAAAAACCACATCAAAAAAGTAAGAAATAATTCCTCACCAAATAAATAACGTAAGTACTTTGAAGTCGGGCGGGTTTTAACAAAAACAACAAGAAATTGTACATGATTCACGCCCGACTTCAAAGTACTTACGTTATTTATTTGGTGAGGAATTATTTCTTACTTTTTTGATGTGGTTTTTTTGAAGGCGGTTTTATTTTTTTATAAAAATATTTTTTTTACTTAAAGGTGTAACATTATTAAACCGCGCTGTTGTAAATGTTAACATGGCACACCGAGGCAGGGCGTTCGCAGTGCAGCACAGCGCGTCGAAAGCAGTTGACGAGAGTAGTATTATGCCTACTTCCTGCCTAAGGGCGTTTGCACTACACTGAATTTTACCGATCCGGAAAAAAACGGATGCTTGTATTTAATTAATTACTATTATAAAGGATTAATTATTAAAATACAAGCATCCGTTTTTTTCCGGATCGGTAAAATTCAGTGGTAGTGCACAAACGCCCTAACTCGTCACACTGAACGCGGGCCTGGGTTGCAACTGCTTATGCGTTCAGTCTGCCAACTACTGCCGGCTCCCGCGCTGCTACTGACCTGCTCTGCTTCTGACCCGCATTTGGTGTGCTCAAGCCTTCACTCGCGCGGGTCACCTACGTGGGTCACTCGCGTATGTTACTTGAGCAGGTTCAGACGAGCATGCACATGTAGCTCTTGACTACGAGCAAATAACTTGTACGTACTGCTTGCGCAAGTAGCCCGTGTTTTTACTTGCTCCAGTTATTTGCACCATGTACAAGCACTCTAAGGATTTAGTGTAGGCACTAATGATAGCTCGCAATGGAGGCTGCGCCTCACGTCTGTAAAGTGCTTGGAAGTATAGAAAGTTAGTTTAGGATCTCATTATTATAATTAAGTGGCCATCTTCGGCGCAATGAACACCGATAATATTTATGGTGCTAATAGACTGGGTACGTGATGCACCGTGAGTTATAGAATTATTAAGCGGCTGGTGCAATTCACGAGCGACTCAGAAAACATATTTAAATTATTATTGAAAATCGCGATGTCTGAAAACGTCAGCTTATTTATGTTAGGCTCCACCTGAAAATCAGCGTTATACTTGTTGTGAGAATAGCTGAGGTTGGGGTCAACTTGGCAAAAAATATTTGTTATTATTTTATTTGCGTGTGTGTGTGTGTGTGTGTTATATTTCTTAATTCAAGCTAGGAACTTGTATTACATACCGGATGTTCATATGCAGAACATTCCAGCAACTGTCTCACTGGGATCGTTATTAAGACCGATTTTTTTTCCATTTATAGGAAACTAGCTTTCCGCCCGCGGCTTTGACCTCGTGGTGTACACGACAATTCGAGCAACGCGGGTCTTCCGTTCCGGGACGGAAGGCGGAAGCCCAACGTCGCTCGAAGACACGACGTTATACCGCGGGAATGAGACATTTTTCCGGGATAAAAAGTAGTCTATGTTCTTCTCCAGGCCACAAAGTATCTGTATCCCAAATTTCAACCAAATCCATTGAGCCGTTTTGGCGTGATTGAGTAACAAACATACAAACATCTAAACATCCAAACATCTAAACTTTCACATTTATAATATTAAGTAGGAAGTAGGAAGTATGATAGCGTCAGTCAAGACCGCTTAAAACTAGTAAATTGTTCCACACACCGGGGGTTAATATCCCGAACATTCCAGGTCGGTGGAAGGCGAGTAAGCTGATAGTTCGGCAGGAACAATCTCACGATCTTCCTAGTTCATGCTATTAATTAATTGCAAATTTGTCTTTAACTTCGTTAGTTTTATTCTAACTTGCGGGTAGCGCGGCAGACGTTGCAGATTTTGAAGATTATTAGAAACTAGCCTTCTGACATGATGACTCTCTCCAGCTCCGAATCGTACCCCCATAGCAATATCCCCATACAAAAATCACGTCGATCCCGTGCTCCGCTTGGACGTGAAAGACGGACAAACAAACAGACACACTTTAACATTTTATAATACTAGTATGGTTCTTATTTACATCATGAGATATTACGAACGCGTCAACAATTGAATTCCTATTTTTCTTAAATATTCATCCTGAAACTCTTGAAACATGTGCAACTTGTAAGTTTGAGAATTTGTCGTGATGAAACAACACGAGCCTGATTTGTTTGTAAAAAAAATTGAATGCTTATTTAGAAGCATAAATTATGAGCATATTTTTTTTTTACAATACTATTTGCATGAGAAGAATGCGTTACCATTGTCACTTATAAAAAATCCTGAATTTAGAGGCAGTAGTACCTATCTATTTAAGTGCTCTTACTCAGCAGTTACATAACTTAAGAAAATAAATAAAATAAATAAATCGCTGCTTAACATTTGCTGTCTTACTTTTTTAACATCATTCAGTAACATGTTGTAGCAAAATGTTACACACTATTTAATAACATTAACTTTAACTTATGTATGGGTGCACTTTTATAATATTTTCCATATTGCAAACACATTAGCACCACCTTACTACTCGGATTAACACTTTGTACACAAACATAAACACGTTCAAACTCATATTCGTAATTTTGTAATTACTTCTATTATGTTGTCATAAACATATTATATAAGTTTGTAACGCCCGCCGTGACCTTCTGTAAGTCACACTTGACCCCTTTTTGTCGTCAACTCCTAAACTTTGCGAAGTCCGGTTTGGCCTGAAATTCATAATACACGTTTTTTGTGGTTCTACGAGCAATTTTGAGACGTAATTTCAGCGGCAGAAAGACTAATCTTAAAATTGGAGATTGAGTTTCCAGATGTGTTGTAAAAAGTGGACTGTAATTTGATTTGTTTGGAACTAAAGGCGAGGTTTTTCATTAGTGGCAGACATTGAATTTGACCACAGTGTCCAAGTTAGTTATATACCTTAAAACCGCTTTGGTCGCGGCGCAAAGTAAATGTAATGTGACCTCTTTTAAGTTCATGTTTAGTTTATTCTTTTTTGTAAATACCTATAGTTTTTCTTTTGTTTGTGAATTGTCAAGTTTTTACACTCTAAATAAAAATGTATCAAAAATGGATATTTTGGTTTAAATTATTAAATTCCTGGTTTAGTACAGCTTTAAACATGGTCCTTACGAGTCAGAGCGTTATTAATTGAAAAATACATACTTGTAATAATTAATCAGTTGCTAATAGTTATCGAAGAAGTACTACAACAAGATATCAAATGTTCGATCGATATTGTGTCGAATTCTATGAGCACTGTGTCGACGGCGGATAGTTGGAAGTACCTACCTACATATGCAACATCTAGAGACGAATACATTGACAACTCGTTGAAGCCTTGAGAATTGTGGGAAGTTCGAATAGTGGTAAAGGGCAAGTTAAACTGTGAGTACAACTTTCAATCATAGAAGCTAGTGCGGAAAGGCGAAGTGCTTGTGTTTATTTAAATTTTAGCACAAACAACACAAAATGGAAGCTGATATGAGGGTTATGGATGACTTATACAAACAAATAGAGAAAGGTAGAGCCAATTTCAAAAAGTCGCCGAAAGATAGAATAACTGAGTCATACATTATGGCGCGATTAGAAGGCTTAGAAAACTTAATCAAGAACTTTTGCGGAAGACATGAAAAGATCGTTTTTTCCTATTTGTTCGACGATTTACAAGCAAGCTCTTATGTGAAAAATGATGTTTATGACAACGGTTATGAACTTTATTTAGTTTATAAGGCCGAGTTAAATGCCATTTTAATGGAATATAAGTCACCTAAAATCAATGTTTCTGATTCGCATAATATTAAAAACGACTCCGTTGTTAGATTGCCTAAAATTTCCTTACCTGTTTTCACAGGTCAATACGCTGAATGGCCATCTTTTAGAGATTTGTTTAGTTCTTTAATTATTAATAACCCGTCCCTGGATGATGTTCAACGACTTCATTATTTGAAAACTCAAGTTAAAGGCGAAGCAGAACAATTGATAAAACATATTCCTATTACACTGACAAACTTTAGTAAATGCTGGGGAATGTTGCAAAATAGATATAATAATAAACGCTATGTTTCTAATTGTGTACTGAAACGATTGTTTAATCTACGTTCTATGAATTGTGAATCATCACAAGCCTTAAAAGATCTCCTTGATACTACATCTGATTGCATTCATGAATTATCCAATTTAGGTGTAGAGGTTAAACATTGGGATATTATTATTATATACATTGTCAGTTCAAAATTGGATACTGAGACGCGAAAGCAATGGGAGCTACATGTTAACTACTCGTGTGATGATTTACCGTCATATACTCAGTTTAAAGGATTTATAGAGTCAAGATTTCGTGCATTAGAATTCGTAGAACCGAATAAGATGAAGTCAAATAAGTATAATATTAACTCTCCTAATAATTCTCCTAATACAAAAGTCATGCACGTTACTTCTGAAGTCATCTGCCCTCACTGCAACGACAATCATAAATTGTATTACTGTAGTAATTTTTCTCAGGAAGATGTAGGTAAACGCCATGAAATAGTTAAATCGCTCTCGCTTTGTTTTAATTGTTTAGGCAAGAACCATTCAGGAAAAGTATGCCGAGTACCTACTAATTGTCGTATATGCAATGGTAGGTATCATACGCTACTACATGGAAAACCTAGTGATCTAACGGTAGCTTTAGCAACTGAAACGCCAGAGAATGTGATAGGCCAGCCGGAAACGTTTTTCACGACGGACGAGACTACTGATATTACGAGCCATTTAATGACAGGTAAGGTGTTGAATCAAACGCTATTACCCACAGTTTTAGTAAAGGCTGAGTCAAGAAATGGTCATCCTCAGATAATAAGGGCATTGTTAGATCAAGGATCTCAAGCCTCCTTCATATCTGAAGCGTCCGTGCAGTTATTACGACTAAAAAAGATAGCATCTAAATGCAATATTTCCGGTTTAGGTGGAAAGAAGAGTGACTTAACCTCAAAATATGTAGTTATGTTGGACATTCAGTCGCTCTACGACCCCTCTTTTAAAGTACAAGTTACGGCACATGTATTAAATAGAGTTACCTCTATTTTACCGGAAAGTAAATTTAGTATACCTAACTGGGCCGAATTAAGCCGCTTACAACTAGCTGATCCTCAGTATAATTCACCTAATAAAATAGATATTTTACTAGGTTCCGAAGTGTATTGTAAAATCCTGAAAGAGGGCTTAATAAGCAGTCCTTCGGGCTCTACAATTGCGCAGGATACGTACCTCGGATGGGTATTGTCGGGTCAAGTTAACGAAAAGAATGAAGGTAAGATCCAAGGTTACCATAACGTGATTTTAAACTTACACGTTATGAGTTCAGATGAAAATGAAGTGCAAAATAAGTTTTTAGAGCTCAAATCAGAATCAAATACTATTGCGAATGGAAAATTAACTCCAGAAAAACAAGCTTGCGAAGAATGTTTTAATGCCACAACATATAGAAATGACGAAGGGCTATATGTTGTAGAGATACCCTTTCGTCAAAAAATATTGCGCGATTACGGTGATACCCGAAATATTGCTGTACAACGACAACTTAGCCTGGAAAAACGATTGCAAAAAAATAAAGAATTAAAACAAAACTATACCCAAGTAAATAAAGAACATTCTGCAGACTTTGCTTCACGAGAGCTAAAGCCATCGAAATTGATTAAGAACCTCCTTTGGAAACATGGTTCTTCTTGTTTGAAAGATGATTGTGTGGTAAAAGGAAAACCTCCTTCTATTTACAACAAGACTGATTTAGAAATGAAGTCAGTTAAGGTTTATACTGTGACGTGACACAAAATGGCAATGAGAAGATTGTCATATGTTCGCAATATTCGTCACTTAGAAAGTTGATAGGAATTATTGCATTATGTCGCCGTTATATTCAAGTTCAATTGTTGAAAAAGCAATACCCTTCTTATTTAACCGAGTCCGAGTATCAGAAAGCCACCATGTGTTGCGTACGACTTCATCAAAGTACTTATTTCCAAGAGTAAATAACAAAACTCCGCAACAATTAAAATCTAAATGTAAAAAGTAAATTGTCTCACTCCAATCCATTCCTAGATCAAAATGGAATATTAAGGGTGGGGAGTCGTATAAAGAATTCTAATTTGCTATACAATAGTAAACACCCTTTAATAGTTTTTGGAGATTCTCATCTGGAAGATCTTATAATAGATAATGTCCATGAAAAAACTATACACAGTGCTCACTCAACTGTTAACTTGTAACTATGTGTGCTCCAAATATCGGATTACTAATTCAAAAAAGAAGATTCGTCTATATATTCATCATTGCCACCCTTGCTTTCACAATGCAGCCAAAAACAAAACTCTACTTATGCAATTACCGGATTGTTGAGTAATATCCCAAAATACATTTTTGTATCGGGTGTAGATTACGCAGGTCCAATTAATGTAAGAGTCTTAAAAGTCAGAGTTAGCCGATCATTTAAGGATTACATTTGTCTAATTTATATGCATGGTTACGATGGCAGTCCATCAAGAAGCAGTCTGGAATCTAACATCAGAAGGGATTTTTCGACCTTCAAACGATTTGTGGCAAGACGCGGAGGTTGTACTCATCTTTGGAGTGACGATATATCTAATTTCGTAGGAGCTTCGATGGAGGTAATAACATTACTTGCTAGTGAACAGTCTTCTTTCTCAGTTGAGGTTGCGGAGGCCCTAGCCAATAATGGAACCGAATGGCATTTTATCCCTCCTTACGCTCCGAGTTTTGGTAGACTTTGGGAGGCAGGGATAGAAAGAAGGCGCCAAACTCCATTTACCTAAAGTCATCGGAGAGAAATCGCTCACTTATGAGGAATTAGCTACGGTGCTTAAGCAAGTTGAAGCGTGTCTCAATTCGCGACTGTTAACACAAGCTAGCGATGATTCTGATGATCTTACCCCTCTGACGCCCGGTCATTTCTTAAGAGGAGAACCCTTGGTAATAGCTGAAGACCATGATTTTGCCAACACTAAAATGCATACTTTACGTCGTTGGCAAATTACTCAAATAATGATACAGTATTTTTGGAAGCAATTGTCTCAAAAATACTTAAACACTGTTTTCCAGAGGTATAAATGGAAAAACAAAGTACCCGAACTGAGGGTTAGTGACGTCGTTTTCGTGAACGAAGATAATTGCCACCAGTTAAGTTTGTTTACGGGTTAGTAGTTCAACTACACTCGGGAAAATATAACGTCACACGAGTAGTTACATTACGAGTTACGATATAAAATAAAAATTCAGCGAGCTGCATCTAAACTTTGTCCATTATCTGTAAATACCCCTTAAAGCAATCTGTTTATTGTTATTCTTAATCTATTCATAATATTTTACAGTCCACTTATGATAAGCTGGTAACAATAAAAATGTTTAATTCTAGTTATGATAAAGGTTATTTGTCCGTTATGTTAAAGTTCGTTGTTGTTTCAGTTATTTTGTATGTTTTAAGGACTATTCGTCCTTGGTGGGCGGTATGTCCAAGTTAGTTATATACCTTAAAACCGCTTTGGTCGCGGCGCAAAGTAAATGTAATGTGACCTCTTTTAAGTTCATGTTTAGTTTATTCTTTTTTGTAAATACCTATAGTTTTTCTTTTGTTTGTGAATTGTCAAGTTTTTACACTCTAAATAAAAATGTAACGCACTCCGGATATTTTGGTTTAAATTATTAAATTCCTGGTTTAGTACAGCTTTAAACACACAGTGTTAGTAAGTTTTCTACGAATGATGAAGTACCATTGATAAAATTTAACTTACTTTCTTGCAGTTCTTCTCTTTGAGAAATAACTGCAACTGAAACTTTAATAGTAATAAAAAAACAAATTTAATTATAAACTTTTCTTAGTCGCACACTATAAAAGCATTAGTTAGCTATACCCCGCTGATAATACGGTCCCTTTAACTTATGATAATTGTTTTTTAAATGACATTTTTAACACTAAAACTAAATAAATTAAAACTTTTGGCCATTATGGAAACTATCCGCTTACAAACTTTCTTCCACTGATAGGTGGTAAGTGCCAAGTAGGCTTGTGGTGCTATCGCGGCGGCCACGCGTCGTATCTTTGTCGTCGGACTAAGCTTTTATACTAACTGGCCCAATGCCACAGCGGGTCGTAGGTACTGAGCTAGCTAGGTCTTTATAAAATTCAAAATTTCTTTATTTATTTTAGGTTGAGATAACAACACTTATGAACTTCAAAGTAGTTACGCCATAGGTTCGAAAATCCTACGGCGGGAGACCTTACGAGAAGAACTGGCAATAACCTCGTCAGGGGCTATCTTTTTCTCCCTGTTATATTTAGAGAGTTTCATAATATAGAGTAGTCAAAAACTTTATATGAAACTTTAGTAGTTTGTGATGTGACGTATGGTACATGCCGGGTTGTGGGTTCATCAATGTCATCCCTTGGCCTTGGCCTCTGCGGATGTCGGAACATCGGAGTAAATCTTTTGTTTCTTTTTTACAATACGTACCTAGCTGGTTTAAAAATCTATTGCCAGCTTCAGTTCTCAATCAAGTTTTACTTTTAAGCCTCATTTTTTTGTCATAACAAGATTATTCTCTTTTCACTAGAAATTTAAACACCAGTCAATGTGACCGAAGACATAAAATTTCATCGCTCCCTTTGAGTAACCCATTCAAATTACGGGAGGCATTGGCGCGGAATAATCTAGCTCCAGTCATTGGCGACGGGTGCCAAAAGCTGCTATCGTGGCGTCCACACGCCTTCTTATATGGAGTTGCGAGGTCTTGCAAGATTCTACTTTGTATTATTTTATGAAAGTCTACTCTATTATTAATGATATAGTATAACAGTATGTTTGTTACTCAGTCACGAGTACCTAAACGGCTGAACGGATTAATAGACTACAGACACAGAGACCCGAGATCCGAAATAGCACGTAGGACCCATCACGGGAGTAATACCGCAGGGCAATTGTTAAGATTATGGGTCAGGTATTACCATTATTTTTGACGACCGATTTGGCGCAGGGGTAAACTACTTGCCTTCTGCGCCAGAGGTCTCGGGTTCGATTCCCGAACAAGACAAATATTTGTGTGCATGAACATGTCTATTTGTCTTGGTCTGGGTGTTTTCTATGTATATTAAGTATGTATTTACAAACAAAAAGTATTTAAGTATATATTTATCCGTTATCAAGTTTACGTAGACACAGTTTCTTAAGAAATTAACTACGGGCTTAGATAATTGGTGTGATTGTAAGAGAATATTTATTTATTTATTTATTTATTACAATAAATAACTCAATAATTAATATTCATTTTCATTTATTCAAGTTATTATTAAGCCTTTGTGATTGTCAAGGATGCTACGCTATTGGTTCAGAAAACCCTACGGCGGGAGACCTTGTAACGAGTAGAGCCAGCAAGAAACTCGCCAAGGGGTGCAATTCTCCCTTCATCAAACACTTTTATTTTCATAAAACACGTCAGACAAATTACATTTTTAAGTGTGAAATGCACAATGTGTATTTGAATTATAACCATACTGATAATAGTTTTAATACACTTACAACAATAGAATATTGTGACAAAGAATAACAAATTCCAACAGAAACTATTTGATGCTAATTCAAGTTTGTTTCGTATTAGATATCTAACAATTTACAACACCAATAATCTCACATCGATGTAATAGAATACTTAGCTTTGCTTTGAATTCCCGATGAAGAATGAGAGCCGCTCAGGGACCGTAGAGCGCTCGCCAGATAACTTTGCGCGCGGTCGAATTTGGAACTAATTTCAAATTTGGCAGGTCGCCATGGTATTTGTTGTGACAGGCGAAATGAGTGTGTCAAGTGTCATTGTGTTTTATTTATTTATTTATTTATTTATTTACATATTTAGTACACACACATAAGAGTAAAACAGAAAAGAAAGAAATAGAAAAGTATTGTACAGGGGCACGGCTTATTTCAAATTGAAATTTCTACCAGCCGGCCCGTTAAAGGAAAGAACATAGAAAGGGGCAGTCTGTGTGTCTCCAGATACAAATACCATACATACAATACATATAATTATATATATATATAATATTATAATTCTAGTACATACAAATAAACATAAATGAAATAACTATAAATAAGATAAACCATATATGATAATGCTATATATACTAATACATAAAAATAAACTATATATAATAGATAGATAATATATAATATATCAGATGAGAACTGTAAATAATACAACAACAGAAGAGAGGATAGTGCTAAAGACATGAGGATAAATAATAATTTTTTAGATGTTTTTTAAACATAGATATCGTGCGACAATCTCGTATGTCGGCCGGCAGTGAATTCCAAAGACGCACTGCATGAACGGAAAAGGAATAGGAAGCAAAGTCAGAATGATGGGGGAGGAACTTCAGATGGGATTTGAGATGGGACCTGCATGGAGAATTGGGTGAATGAGAAAAGGAGAATCGATCCCGGAGGTATGAAGGATAGGTAGGATTGAAAAGGATGTTATAAAGGAGACAAAGAATTCTAAGATTCCTGCGCAGACGTATGGGGAGCCACTTGAGTTCCTTCCGAAAGTTGGAGACGTGGTCGTACTTGCGTAGACCGAAAATGAATCGAATGGCAAGGTTTTGAAGGCGCTCAAGTTTATTCAGAAGTTGTTCAGTGGCGTCCAAGTAGCAGACATCGGCGTAATCAAGAAGAGGTAGAATGAGAGACTGGGCAATTGAGATTTTGGTAGGCAAAGGGAGAAAACTTTGAAGGGATTTTAAAGAGTGAAGGGAAAAGTAGATTTTGCGGCTGACGTCAGCGATATGGGTCGTCCAAGAGAGATTAGAGTCAAGGATCAAACCCAGATTCTTGACGGTGTCGCTATAGGGAATGGATATGCCATCCAGCAATACCGGAGGTATTTGAAGTTGGCCAGCTAAGTTGATCCTATGTCTGCTAGCGATGATGATGGCTTGTGATTTGCTTGGGTTAACCAAAAGTCCGTAACGCCTAGCCCAAGTAGAAATACGGCTGAGGTCATCATTGATTGACGCTATCGCTTGGTACGTTTCGTCAATTTTAAAGTGACGGTAGAGCTGCAAGTCGTCTGCATAGAGATGGAAGTTGGAGCAGATGACTGGAGTAACTGAATTGATGAAAATAGAGAAGAGAAGTGGAGAAAGAACACCTCCCTGCGGTACGCCCGCAGTGAGCTCACTCCAATCGGAAATAGAGTCTTCATGGCGAACACACTGCGCACGTCCACGAAGATAAGAGTCAAACCAAGAGAGCGAAGAAGTAGATACGTTTATAGAGGAAAGTAAAGCAAGAAGAATATCGAAATCGACAGAGTTAAAAGCGTTGCTGAAGTCCAACAAAACCAACACTGAGAGTTCTTTTCGTTCCATGGCCCAGCGTAAGTCATCCGAGACATTTAGTAAGGCAGTGGCGGTGCTGTGACCAGGACGGAAACCAGATTGATATTTATTCAAGAGCCTGTTGGCAAGAAGGAAAGAGGAAAGCTGTTTATGAACGATATGCTCGAGAACTTTGGATAAAAATGGTAGGATGGAGATGGGACGAAAATGGCAAGGTAGAGTTGGATTAGGAATTTTGGGTAACGGAATTATGTGAGCCAATTTCCAGATCTTAGGGAAAGACTTTGTAGTGAGTGATGCATTAAATATTGCGGTGATGAAAGGAAGAAGAATGGACAAAATGGGAATAAACATTCTCGAGCATACGTTATCCTCACCAATGGATTCAGACGAGATAGCTAGAATGGCACTTTTGACGTCACTCTCTGAGACAGGAGAAAGGTCAAAGGAGGTGCAGTCAGGACGGAAAGGGAGGACAGTTGCTCTAATGTGGCTGCTTTGATATTAAGATCTAAACTGACTGGGGGGAGAGAGAGATGTCTATTTAAGGCTTGGTCGTAGGTTGGCCTAAACTCTTCAAGAAGGTCGTCAAACGAATTAAAATAATCAATGGAGAGGTTAGGGGAATAGAAAACACCGAGAAGTAATTTGGTATGACGAAAAGATATTTCTAGGAAGAGGTGTTCGGCTGACGCACTATATGCAGAAGGTGAAGTGCTAACAACACGGTATTGTATGTCAGCGCGGAGGTAGATAGCTACTCCACCACCACCCTTACCAGTCCGATCGTTACGAATAAGGTTGTATCCAGGAATAGTGAATAAAGAAGAGGGTATTATTAGTTTATTTAGTAATCGTCATGCCAAAAGTTATCAAAAGTGCTGGAAGAGAGATTGTTTTACAGGTGAAATGTGCTTGCGAAATAAAACAGGACATTAACAGGCTACTTAAACCATTTGCTAAAGTGCAGGCGCGGACTGCTTCTTTGACAGGTCATTTTTAGGGTGACCATTATGTGATATTTTGCTTTCGCTTGGGGTATTTTAGTTACTATTATTATCTACTCTATAGTTACTATAGTTACTTAATAAAATATTTCGAAATATATTTATTTTGATGTTATTTAATTCCTAAATTACTAACAATTATAATAAACAATGTAAAATCTAACTGCTTATAAAAGTGTTTTTAATGTCTTACAGTTTTATATTGCTATTATAAATGGAAGTATCTAGATAAAATTTACTGTATTCTCAATTATAGCAACCGGACAAAAGCCAGTTAGATTTTTTCCTCATCTACACGTGATGGGAAAATTATTTACAACTACTGGCAACATTAAATACGCCACCAGTCGCGCGCAGACTTATCTGGCGCGCACTCTACTACCGTATTTTAAACGAGATCATGAAAATAATTGTTAAAAAATCCTTAAGTGAAAACACAAACTTGATAATTTTAATTGGGAACAGGGATAATTTAAATAAAAACCAGTTAATAGCCTATTGCAACACATTATGTTCATTAAATGTAAGGAAGGTTGTTATGTTTACATTTCCCTACAGTAAAAGTTTTTCACCGTTAGAAAATAAAATAAGGTATAATCTAAACTTAACTATGAACACATTAGCCTGTCATAATAAAGAGTTGCATATTATTGATATCAATATGTTGTTGAATAATGTATACTTGACTAAAGATAAATATTATCTGCCTAATTATCTTAAGCGACAAATAGCGGTATCGCTATCATTTTATTTTAAACAATTAGCCAACAACTTGGCTAGTATAACCTCTGCTTCTATTGAGCAGTTTAACTTTGATACTTCTAATGTAACTTTGGAATCTGTTCCAAATAATTCGATTCTTTTGAATCCAAATACTGACATGGTTAATTTAAATTACCATTAGAGACAACGGAGGCATACTCTAGCCCAGTATTGACAAGAGGAAAGCCTAAATGTTTAAAAATAGTACACCAGAATATCCAAGGCTTTTCTGCTGGCAAAGACCTAGAAATAAGTTTATTTTTAAATTGTGAAAATATTGATGTGTTATGTGTTACTGAACATTGGTTAAAAGAATATGAATTATTGTTAAATTTGGATAATTATAGTGTTGTAAGTTCATTTAATAGAAAAACTACAATAAGGGGGGGTTCTTTAATAATTTTACCTAATAACACACAATATAAAGAGCGAAAGGATATAGTATCCCTCTCTGTTGAACGAATTTGTGAGATATCATGCGTGGAACTTGAACAAATAATTATAATCTGTGTATATAGCCCCCCTGGAGCAAATTACACAGTCTTTGAGTCCACTATGGAGGATGTTTTGAAAATATGTTGTCGTAAGAATAAAAAAATTGTAGTTTGTGGAGATTTTAATATAGACATCTTAGATATTAAATTAGCACAACTCTCCAGTAAATTCCTTAATCTTTTTAAATCATTTAATTTGCTTCACACTTTTAATGAACCGACGCGAATTACGCCAACATCGGCTACTTGCTTAGATAACATCTTTTCCAACTGTAACTTAATTGAGAAATCGGTAATTAATATTATTAAATCCGACCACAGTGGACAACTAGCTTCTTTTGAGCACTATAATGTTACTCCTAAACGCGAAGTAATTTGCAGGCCAATACCGAAACGTGGTATTAATAAATTTAGAAATAATGTACAAGATAAAATTCAATGTTTGCCAGCTTCTGCTGACGCTAATAACTCTTATCAATCATTATTTGATATTGTTGAAAAAGAATTTAGTAACAATTTTAAACAAAAAGTTATAAAGTGTAATGATCGTAAGAAGTTCAGTGACTGGGCCACACCTGGTATTTATAATAGCAGAAGAAAGTTATTTGAACTCTATACACAAAAAACGACTTCCTGTGATCCTAGCTTCATTGAATATGTCAAGAAATATTCAAAAACATTTAGGAAAGTATGTGCTCTGGCAAAATCTAGGTATATTTCAAATAAAATTAAATCATCTGAAAATAAAATAAAAGCTACCTGGAGTATTATAAACCAAGAAACTGGCAAAACAAAAAGCAAAATTAATTCATTTAACTTAAAAATTAGTGATCAGACTTTTGAATCAGATATTGAGGTGGCTAGTGCTTTTGAAGGTTACTTTGCTCGAATTCCGTTAGAAACTACTAGCAGACTTAACTCTTGCCCCAACACCGCTGTCTCTCTTATGGAATCTAGTGTGAACAAGTGCCAGGAAACATTTAGTTTTAGCTATGTCACTACCGAAGATATTATTAAAGCATTCAAAGCAATAAATATTAAGAAAACAGAAGATCTCTGGGGCATATCTACAAGTATCATCAAATCAATAATTGATGTGATAGCTCCATCATTAGCAATAATTTTTAACCAATGTATAAGTGAAGGGGTCTTTCCTAATTTAATGAAGAATAGTAAAATTATTCCTCTGTTTAAAGCTGGTGACAAAAGTGACCCAGCAAATTTTAGACCTATATCCATACTACCAGCAATAAGTAAAATATTTGAGAAATTAATTTATGCTCAACTTTTAGAATATTTTAAATTAAATAGTATACTGCATGAGAAACAGTTTGGTTTTTCAAAAGGTAAAAGTACAACTGATGCTGGGGTTGCATTTCTAAAACATGTACTTGATGCCTGGGAGGACAAGCAGGATATAATCGCTATTTTTTGTGACCTTTCCAAGGCATTCGATTGTGTTGATCACCAAACACTATTAAGGAAGTTAAAACATTATGGTGTTTCTGAAATGTCAGTAAGCCTTATGCATTCATATCTGTATGAAAGAACTCAGAAGGTAGTTATTAATAAAACTGAGTCTACCGGAGCTCCCATTACTATGGGCGTACCCCAAGGATCAATATTGGGCCCGCTGTTGTTTTTAATATACATAAATGACCTTCCTTACTACGCGAAGAATTTATGTGAGACGGTGCTATTTGCCGATGATACATCTCTAGTCTTTAAAGTAGATAGAGGTGATGACTGTTCTGACGAAGTAAATAGTGCTCTTTCAAAAGTGTCACATTGGTTTAATAGTAATAATTTATCATTAAACTCAAAGAAAACTAAGTGTTTAAAATTTTCGTTACCTAATGTAAGACAAGTTGATTTTCATATTAGACTAGACGGCGATACGGTCGAATTCATTAACAATACAAAATTTCTAGGTATTATATTAGACTCGCGACTACAATGGGATCCTCATATCGAAGCCTTGGCGAGTAGACTCAGTTCGGCTGCATTCGCAGTTAAGAAAATAAGGCTCTTAACCGATATTGAAACGGCTAGAATAGTCTATTTTAGTTATTTTCATAGTGTTATGTCCTACGGCCTTTTGTTGTGGGGCTCAGCCGCTAACATCCAAAGTATATTCGTGCTCCAAAAAAGGGCTATTCGCGCCATTTACAACCTCCGATCGAGAGATTCTTTAAGAGATCTATTTAAAGAAATAAACATTTTAACTGTTGCAGGACATTACATCTATGAAAATATAATTTATGTGAAAAAGTATTATAATACATTTGTAAAGCAGAGCGATATTCATCGCTTTAACACAAGAAATAAAGATAAACTTGTCGTTCCCAAGTTTAGGCTAGCAAAATCCAGAGCCTCATTTCTGGGGAAAAGCATAGCCTTTTTTAATAAAGTTCCACAGCATATAATTGAACTACCATTGCATAAATTTAAATGTTACATTAAAGAGTCGCTGATGAGCAAAGGATACTATAAAGTAGACGATTATTTGAATGACCGCAATGCATGGTCATGATGTAACACATAACATAATCACTGTTTAATATGATGTATTTTTATACTAAGCAATTGTTGTATTAGTAACGATATGTTTTTTTTTGTAAATGTCGTTACCTAACTAAGAAACGCTGGCAAGTTTCTTGCGCCCATTCTTCTTGTCAGTTAAAAAAGTCTTGAATGGGTGGTAGGAAAATATTGACGATTCATAAGTACATATTTATTATGTCTAAGTGAATAAAGAATATTTTTATCTTTTTATCTTTTTTTTATTTATACATCACTTAAACCAATATGGCGCGGTAACACAACCGCTTTCTGCCTATGTGTTTCCGCCCAGTTAGTAATAATTCTTTTTTACCTAAACTAATTTAAAGTATGAATACAAATGTTTAAATATGATTATAACTTTATAAAGAATGCATTTTAATTTTAATAACGACATTTGTTTAATTTTCAATAAAAAGTACGACTACAGATTGTAGACTTTGACTAGCATAGACAATACACTGTTCTATTAAATTTAGATTCCTTTTATAACCTATTAGATAACTTTAATTGTCAATAATTATAACACAAACCTAGTATGAAATTATATAAAGCATCTACCTCGAGTCATTGGCGACGGGGGCCCAGCGTCCACACGCATCCTTATTCTTGTAAAGTACAACTTTGTATTATAATGGAATGGTTTACTGTATGTAACAAATGTAACTACTTAAATTAATTATTCTCCATTGTGGTGGAAAATGCACGTATTAATGTGTGAAGGTCATTTTTCTATTTGACGACTCTACCTTTAAAAAAAATACCTTTGACGTGTTTCTTCTCGCAAGGTCAAGTCAAAACTGGACAAAATGGGCGTACGTGGCGTTCCCCTTAATTGGTTTCGGAGTTACTTGACCGGACATTCACAGTGTGTCAAAATCAATCAATTAAAAAGTGCATCGAAACCAGTGGAGTTTGGTGTACCTCAGGGTAGTATTCTGGGCCCAACCGTTTTTGTACTGTATATCAATGACATAACTTCCTCCGTTCCTGAGAATGCTGAGGTTATCTGCTATGCGGACGATACTGCTATTATATTCCACGATAAAACATGGGCAGGTGTAGCAGTCCGTGCGGAGGAAGGAATGAGACATATAAAATTGTGGCTGCAGAATAATTTGTTAACACTTAACGTACAGAAAACTAAGTTCCTCTGTTTCCACAAAACGTCTGCAACCTCGCCTTTAATCGCAAAATTGAAGATTCACTCTTGTCTCCCACTTCCAGGACATCCACAGCAACCCTGTTCTTGCGAAACTATATCGAGATCCTCTACCATAAAGTACCTGGGTTTGATTGTAGACGAGAAACTTTCATTTAAAGCTCATATCGATGCAACTTCAGGTCGGGTTCGTAAACTTATTTACATTTTTAAAAACCTTCGCCCGGTAGCAGACATTAATTTGTTAAAATTAGTTTACACCGCTATTTGCCAGTCCATAATATCCTACTGCATTACGATTTGGGGTGGCGCGACCACTAGTAATATCTTAACTGTGGAAAGAGCACAGCGCTCGGTACTTAAAGTGATTTTCAGGAAACCTGTCAGGTACCCTACCACTGCACTATACAGAGAAAGTGAGATCCTCACAGTTCGCGGACTTTTCATTCACAGAGTTGTAGTGCGAATCCATCGCTCTGTTATTAATTCAAAAGACTACAACGAAATGCTAAAAAAGCGTATCTTCAAAGTTCCAGTACCATCAATCACGTCTAGTCATTCCAGAAAGTACAGCCGCTTCCTTCACCCATATATCTACAATAAAGTCCAATCAAATTGTTGTATCAAGAACTCCTCCCCATTCGAAACGAAAATAAGAGTCAAGAAATGGCTGGGCTCACTTTCTTACGCGGAAATGGAAAGTTTGCTAAGAGTTTCCATGTAAGCTGTAAATTAGTCAAGAAATAAATACTTAACCTAAATACTTCAAACAAAATTTTTGATTGATTATAATAAAATAAATATGTTCATAAGTACTGGCATTCCACAAACACCCTTACGAAACATACACACACACACACACACACACCCACTCACACACACACATCCACACGCAAACACAAATGTCCATTATATTATCTCAATCTGTTTCCAACATTTTTCACTTTTCTAAAGTAAATATTTACTGACGATTGTCGCGTTATATATAAATTTTGGTAACATGTGACAAATGATTGTCTACATGACAGGCCTAGCCTAGTGTAGAAATCACTGTAACTCGATGCCTTCGAATCGTTTGTCGGTGCAATGTTAACATCATGCAATGCTATGAATAACTGCCTACCTATGTATCTTAATGTTAATGTTAATGTTGTTAATAAAGATTTTATTATTATTTATTATTATTAGTTCCAAAACCTAAGCATACAGACGGCAGAAGCGACTCTGTGCTATACTTTGTAGAGATGTGGAGCAACTACAACGAAAACTAATGGTGTGCTAACACTGGCAACTAAAATTGCGCAATTTCTGTCAATCCCCGCCAAATATGACGTCACGACCATATCAAGCAATAGGTCACAGCAGATACAACAACTCGGAAAGGGATCGACACCGTATCAAAGAATATATACACTAACGCGAAAAGAAACGACACTTAAGCATGTGTGCACGTAAAATCGCTTGCGGCTATGTGTGGGTGTCTGGATGTGAGCGGGGGCCGTGAGAGGCACGCGGGGCAGGGAACAGGCAGTCGGTGAATGCCTTGGCCGAGGGCTGGCGCAATCTTCATACATTCAAATAGGAACTACTAGGTAGCCAAAAAATGCGAAAGTTATTAAAATTCAGTCGATAATAAATAATTATTGAGGGGACTAATTTTTATTTGGGCGATTATTGATTCACTCACTTAGTATTTTTGTCGCTAACTTGGTATTTTCTTTGGACGATTTAGTATTTTATTCGGACACTTAGGTTAACTGTGTCCCACTGTTAGTAGCTTCTTTTACTATATTATTATTATAGTCTTTATTATTCCTCAATAAAAAAACTACATGTCATTTTAATTACCTACAAAATTATTAGCATTGTAAATAGGTAATTGATTTGCTTGCATTATTATAGTAAATTGATAAAATATATCAATGTGATTTAAGATTTGATCATATGAATTGATTCAAATATATTATAAAAAAGAGAGATTATTTAATTAAATATAAATTCAGTAAATATTAAGGACCCCTTATAGGGTAAAGGCATCCTCCATTTCACTCCAAGTTTTTCTGTTCTTTGCTTTTGTATTCCAATCTGTTCCGACTACTTTTACTATCTCATCAAGCCATCTTTCTTTCGGTCTACCTCTTTTCCTTTTATTAGTTGGTCCTGTCCAAGTAGTTACTCTTTGTGTCCATTTTTCTTTGTCCATCTGTGCTATGTATCCGGCCCACCTCCATTTCAGTTTTTTGCAATGTTTTAAGGCGTCGATTACATTTGTAGATTTTCTTATGTCTATATTTATTTTCTGTATTGTCTTTTTATGTTCAGTATTTTTAAATTAGGGAGGCTCATTTTCGCTGATTCATCGGTCGCCGGCATGCATCTAGAGCGCCTAAATACTCTACAGATTGATTGATTGTACGAGCTTATTACCATTAAGTACCATTTTTATAATAAGCTGTGCCTCCACTGCCGGTAGTTGCCTCTAAGACCTAGTTTTGCTAAACAAAAAAAAATTTTTTTTATCCACAACGAGGTAGCACTTAGCCTTCATCACACCTGATGTTAAGTGGTGACAAGGCTGAAGGTGGAAGCGCACTACTCCCGGAGTCTTCAATCACTGAGGAACTGACTATCTTATCTCTAACTGCCGGAACACAACAATTCTAATCTATCATGTGTTCTACAGGACTACCGGTTCCCGTGACAATTTTTCTTCGATACCGGTACCGGCAGCGGAGCCACTTCCTTATAATTAGACTAGCTGCATCCAGAGGTTTTACCCGCTTAGTTCCCGTTCCCGTTGGAATATCGGTATAAAATATAGCCTATGTTACTGAGAAATAATGACGCTGTCTACTTGTGAAAGATTTTGAAGAAACGGTTCAAAAGTTTCGTAGAGTAAGTCTTATATATTACAAATGTTACCTGTATTAATGTATTAGGTTAATTTAAAAAGTTTTCAATAGGATTAATCATGTTTTCTCTTGTTTCAGGTACGTTGAAACTACCAACACACCAAATTTTCTAAACACTACAAATTAATTTTACTTTTTTGCAGTCACAATGCAAATTTTAGTATTGAAAATGAAGAGCATTCGTCCGGACAGTGAAAGGTCGTGAATTTTTTTAACTTACTAAAAACTTATTCATTCATATATTGAGATAAACGAATTATCTAAGATCAAAACATCAAACGGTACTTGACTCCGTCAAAGAGTACCGAGGTTGAACCAACTTATCTCGTCTCAAGTAAATTCATTCGAACCGTGTAATCACCCATTACGAAGTCAATGAACTTTATCCAAGTTCATTTGACATGTCAACTTGGTAATGAAGATCTGAATGCATTTGTGTAAGACGTCTGAGCGTTGTTCTGGCTATGGTTTTAAGAGATGAGACTGTTTTGCCCATAACTTAACGCTGACTTGTGTGTTTTTGTTATTCGTTAAATAAATATTCATCAATCGAGTCGGTCTTTTAAATGTGGAAAAGCATATTTTGTTATTTGGGTTTAAATCAACGATTTCTATAACATAATCTGGTTTAAAGAAATGTTGTAAAAAGCTTATTGTTTATTTAATAAGAATATTAATTTACACATTTATTTAACACTTTATCATAATAACGCGGATTTACCTGCGTTGTTACCTTTCACGTTGGGTTGTCAGGATAAAATACGACACTGAGTAAAATTTTTTTTGTCTACTTTACCTCTTTATAATATTTGATTATTTCTTACTAGTGACTGCCCACGGTTTTACCCGCGCGGTTCTCATTCCCGTGAGAATATTAAGATTAAATATTATAGCCTATGTCACTCGAGAATAATGTAGCTTCCTACTGGTGAAATAATTTTTAAAATCGGTCCATTAGTTCTTGAGTTTATCTGTTTTAAACATACAAACAAAAAATCTAATATTTCCTCTTTATTAAGGTAAAAATTTATCTTAGTATTCCAAGAAGCCAACAATAAAAGCCCGATACAGACAAAACGTTTCGTTCAATATCAAAACAGGTTTCAGTGGAATAATTCATGAAGAGTCGCCCCGATGATGTCTTCATGCGCTGTAATGGCAGTTTCAGCCGTTTCATACTAACGACGTGATCTCGCATTGAGTCTGTAAAGCTATACTGAAACAAGGATTTGGTTGGATGCACTGTTAGTGGTATATGTTCTATTTTGTTAACTAAATTAATACTTATTAAATAATCCATTAGCTGTCAAAATTCAAACTCAAATGACATTAATATTATAACACGACAAAATAAAACTTGAAGTTAATTATTTACATTACACACGGCGGCACATCAGACTATACACGTTGACCATGAGACCGCCTTTATGCCCTGCGTAATAAAAGCTGTTATCGCAGTTCAACTGTTTAACCTGATGTGCTGTCGAGTGTACACTGTAATGAAAACATTAACTTATCATAAACAGACACGCTCTTTTTTTGTTTTTTTTTAATACTTCAAACTATGGGATATCCTTTACCTAAATACTGTACTTATTCAGTAAACATAATGTAATACAATAGGGTATTTTACTGTTGTTGAAATGTAGATATTTAATGATGACGTTAAAAAATATTGCAATTAAGAATACCAAATGTGAAAAAATAATTTGAATCTGTTTTATAATAAAAGAATTATAGTCTGTTTGATTTTGACTATAGCTGTCTCTTTCTAAAACGAAATCTTCTATGGCGTGACTATGACGCTACTAACCCACTGACGTCACTAAGATAGCGTCCTGTCCTTGTCTAATTATAAAGTTTGAAGTCCTATATCTTTGAAAATATTCAAGATAATTCAAAATGAAAACTTGTTTTGTGTAGCTAATATTTCGAAAAACATTTTAAAGAAATAAAAAAAAATCAGTAAAATACCGTATTGTCAAAAACCTTAAATCCAAAAATTAAACAAATTTAATTGTAACATCAGTGATGAGCACATGACAGGCGGTGCTCGTAGTCCGTAGCAGATGCGCTACGAGGCGTCTACGTAGCACGTAGCACATCATTGACGCTCTGCCGAACTTGTATGAATCAGGAATTAAATTAAATTGGGAATTATCTGATGGCTTTTGTTTTAAGCTGTCATCTTTTTTAGTGAAATTTCTCGTTTGCTTTTTTTTTGCATCTCTTGTGTTTTATTTTGAAAGGTAGCTGTTTTGGTTATTATAAATATAATACTTCCACAGATGGCGCGTAGGCTAGTAAATAATCGACAGCGCTCTTTAAACCTATACTGGCAAATATACTACAGTAGTCATTACTCCGTGAAAGATATCAGTTGATAATTTGTATTTTTTCTTGTATTATAAATTTTAAAAATAATAGCATTGTGAGTGCCAAATTTAAAAAAAAATGTACTATTTAGTATATTAGAGGCGATATTACAGAGATTTCATAACCTCACAAATCTCATTCATCAGATAAGAGTATACCAAAATATCTTTAAAGGTAAATTCGCCAGCGTGCCAAGAGGTTCACACCAGTTTATGCGGCTAATACCGGCCGGTCGAATCAGGCTTGCCAACAAGTTTAGTTATAAATCGCGGCGAGTGCGGCCCGCAGATAGCTTGGCAGGCCGCCGGGGGCTTTTCTTTTCATTATACAGTTTGCTGTTTTTACATAT